>CM042029.1:94116848-95542848 GCA_023525975.1 Smallanthus sonchifolius
ACCTCGGACAACAGTATGAGCACGAATCAGTTTACCGTTAGCTAACTCAATAGTATAAGCAGAATCTAGCTTAGTAGGTCTCAAATTAAGCATGGGCTCGAAATCAGTGGAGACAAAACTTTTGTCCGCACCGGTATCGAACAAAATAGAAGCAAAATGATTGTCTAAGAGAAATGTACCCGTGACGACGGCTGGATCTTGACGAGCTTCAGGTGCTCCAATAATGTGAGGCCCCAAACCCGGGAGGCCCCACTTGTTGGAATTACTCATTCACAAGCAGTTCTTAAACATGAATATCAGATAACGCAGCGGAAATTTCATTTAAACATAACTTAATCGTTGTTCATACATGCGGAAGCGTAAACATATTTACATCATAACTAAACATAACGGGATGCCAGTCTTCAAAAGCAGTCGGGTAACTCTTCATCTCTAGCCAAGCCTCACCGTCCATCCTCAGAACCTACCTTAACCTGAATGTGTACACTTAAAAACGTCAGCTACGCTGGTGAGTTCTAGTTTTCGTTCGTTTTAAGAAATGGTTCATCATTCAAACATTCAATAGGGTTTAACATTCGTATAAGAAAACAGGGCCTTTCATTCGTAAACCTTCGCATATTTAAACACAATCATTTGTTTAAAATATTAACATTCATTTAAGTCATACATTATTATCTAAATCTGTATCGTTACGCGTCTCTATGTCCCCGTAGGAACTTTTAATGTTGTGGGCAACCGTTACGTATCGCCGTCATTGCCACAACCATACCACTACGTTGGGTCAACCGTTACGTATCGCCGTCATTGCCCAACCCTTCAATGCGTGGGGTCAACCGTTACGTATCGCCGTCATTGCCCAACACGCATCTTTCCTTTGGAAATCAACCGTTACGTATCGCCGTCATTGATTTCCCATTACCTCGTTCGCTTAGGATGATCGTCATCACCCGAGTAACCGTCGTTACTCCCTTACCAGTTGTACAACATCAAAACCATTGACATGCCACAAAGACATTGCCCATGTTGTTCTTGTGGTAACTATGGCTCACTGTCCATAATCTACCACAAGGCTGGGAATCACATTCCCAGACTTCATTCGTCAATTCCATTCATTCGACAGATTAGATTTGTAATGACTTCTTTAAAACATTTGCCCCTTTTTGTTTTCTTTTCATAAAACCTTTCCTTCACTTTCAAAACCCTTTACCTTTTCATTAAACCATTTCTTTATAACATTCGTTCATAAACATTCCGTTCATAAACTTTCTTTCCATAAATCCTTCGTTCCAAATCATTTCCTTTCGTAAACGTAGTTTCATAAAAATCATTTTATAAAACAGCATTTCATACGTGTACACACCAGCCCGAAAACATTATATAAAAACATTTAAAAGAGGGCTTCTAGAACTCACCTTATAAGCTAGTCTCGGTTGTCCTAATCAAGGGTCCAACCACGTCACTTCCGATCTGAATTGAGTAGTTACATACACATCAGACCATTACCGACTCTAACGGTTTAACCATTCTAGACATACTAATCTCTACTCAACAGCCTGATGTCTGCGCACTTAGCAAGTGCGCAGACCCTGCCTCCTGCGCACTTAGCAAGTGCGCAGGTCCTTCCTCCTGCGCACTTAGCAAGTGCGCAGGTTCCTCCTCCTGCGCACTTAGCAAGTGCGCAGGACCTGCTCCGTGCGCACTTAGCAAGTGCGCACGACCTGTTCTTCGCGAAAAACCCTAACTTTCGCATTCGGTCTGATCATGTAAAGATCCCGAACATGTTGCATCCAAAACGTTCGTTTTCCATTAAGGAATTCGATTCTATGATTATCTTTCAGTTTCATCCACAAAAACGTCCGATTTTCACCCAAGACCCGAAAACCCAAAAACGAACTAAAAACTCAGATTTAGGTCGGATCGTTACCTGAATCGAGCTTCTGATCCGGAGGTTCTTCTCACGAGTGCAAGAGACACGAGCGGGTGCAATCTTGTGCGATTCTGACACTTTCTCTCTCTACGGTTTTCTCTCTCTAGAATTGCAAATGAGAGAAACATGTGGTGACCCTGGCTATTTATAGGGGAGACCTCCCCAAGCCCGGTTCGCGACTGACCCGGCCCGACTTCGGCCCGCTTGAACTCGTTAACTTTATTTCTCGACATTTTGGGATGTTACAAGTCTACCCCCCTTATAATAGGTTTCGTCCCCGAAACCTATCACAAGTCAAATAATTGAGGGTACGACTCCCTCATCTCCGCCTCCGTTTCCCATGTAGCCTCCGATCCCTTTCGGTGCCTCCATTGGACTTTAACCAATGGAATAACTTTATTACGCAAACGCTTTTCCTTTCGGTCTAAGATAGCCACGGGTTCTTCGATGTAATTAAGGCTGTTGTCGACCTCGATGTCAGTAAGTGGTACGTGAGCTGATTCATCCGCCAAACACTTTCGCAAGTGTGATACATGGAAGGTAGGATGAATCCCACTTAACTCATCAGGCAACTCCAACCGATAAGCGACTTCACCAACCCGTGCCATTATCCTGAACGGTCCGACAAACCTCGGACTTAACTTTCCTCTCTTTCTGAATCGAATGATTCCCTTCCACGGGGACACTTTCAACATTACTCTGTCCCCAACATCAAACTCGATAGGCCTTCGTCGTCTATCCGCATAGGATTTCTGACGATCTTGTGCGGTCTTCATTCGTGCTTTGATCTGATCAAACCTTTCCGACGTCTCTCGTACGACTTCGAGACTTCCTAATTCCTTCTGTCCAATCTCACCCCAACAAACCGGGGTTCTACATCTTCTCCCATACAACATTTCGTAAGGCGGCATGCCTATCGTCGTGTGATGACTATTGTTGTAGGAGAACTCGGCTAACGGCAGATGGCTGTCCCAACTGCCACCGAAGTCAATAATACAAGCACGGAGCATATCCTCCAATGTCTGAATGGTCCTTTCGGACTGACCATCCGTTTGTGGGTGGTATGCCGTGATGATATTCAGCCTCGTGCCCATCGACTCGTGAAATCTTTTCCAGAACCTCGATGTGAATCGTGTGTCCCGGTCAGATACGATCGTCAAGGGCATCCCATGCCGCGCTACTACTTCGTTGATAAATACCTCTGCTAACCTTTCCGACGAGAACGCCTCGCGAATAGGTAGGAAATGAGCACTCTTCGTTAAACGGTCCACAATTACCCAAATGGCGTCATGACCTTTAGCTGTGCGAGGTAGCTTAGTTATGAAGTCCATGGTAATGTGTTCCCACTTCCATTCTGGTATGTCAAGTGGTTGAATCTTTCCATACGGTTTCTGGTGTTCAGCCTTTACTTGCGAGCAAGTCAAGCACTTGCTTACATACTTCGTCACATCACATTTCATTCCAGGCCACCAGTATTCCCTCTTCAGATCTTGGTACATTTTATTGGTACCGGGATGGATAGAGTAACGAGACTTATGAGCCTCATCCAAGATTTTGCTCCTAAGTTCGCCACCCATAGGTATCCATATCCGTCCATAACGCGTTCTAACACCGAGGGTGTTATATTCCAACTTGTCCCGTTGGCCAACCATCCTTTCTTTCTTTATATTTTCTTCCTTCAAAGCTTCATCTTGAGCTCTCTCAATTTCCTTCATCACGTCCGATGTTACCACCAACTGGCAAGCTTTCACTCTAATAGGAGTAGGCACATCCTTTCGGCTTAGAGCGTCAGCCACCACGTTTGCCTTTCCAGGATGGTACATTATTTCACAGTCATAGTCCTTCAGGAGTTCCAACCATCTCCTCTGCCTCATATTAAGCTCCTTTTGTTCGAAGAAGTACTTCAAACTTTTGTGGTCGGAGTAAATAGTAAACTTTACCCCGTACAGGTAGTGCCTCCATATTTTCAATGCAAATACGACAGCAGCAAGTTCCAAATCGTGAGTCGGATAGTTGACTTCGTGAACTTTCAACTGCCGCGACGCATATGCAATCACTCTACCACGCTGCATCAACACACCCCAATCCCTGACCCGAAGCGTCAGAGTATACCACCAAATCTTCACTGCCCTCGGGAAGGGCCAAGACTGGAGCTTGTGTTAGCTTCTCTTTCAATTCCTTAAACGCCTCATCCTGGGTCGAACCCCATTCGTACTTTACTTCTTTCCGAGTCAACTTTGTCAACGGCGAAGCTATTTTCGAGAAATCCTGGATGAATCTCCGATAGTAGCCTGCCAATCCTAAGAAACTGCGGATTTCAGTTGGCGTCTTAGGAATGTCCCATTCTCTTACCGATACTATCTTTGTTGGGTCAACCATAATGCCGTTCGGGCCAATGACGTGACCTAGGAATTGGACTTCCCTAAGCCAGAACGCGCATTTGGAGAACTTAGCATACAACTTCTCCTTCTTTAGAGCTTCCAACACTTCCTTTAAGTGACATGCGTGATCACCCTCATTCTTGGAGTAGATAAGGATATCATCGATGAACACAATTACCGATCGATCCAGCATCGGTCGACACACCCTATTCATTAAATCCATGAACGCTGCGGGGGCGTTCGTCAATCCGAAAGACATTACGCGGAACTCGAAATGTCCATAACGCGTGCGAAATGCAGTTTTCGGTATGTCTTCTTCCCTCACCTTCAACTGATGGTACCCGGACCGAAGGTCGATTTTCGAAAACCAACTTGCGCCTTGCAACTGGTCGAACAGGTCATCGATCCTTGGTAAAGGGTACTTGTTCTTCACCGTTCGTTTATTCAACTCGCGATAATCGATACACATTCTCATCGAACCATCTTTCTTCTTTACAAACAACACCGGAGCACCCCACGACGAGATGCTCGGTTGAATAAATCCTTTCTCAAGTAACTCGTCTAGTTGGACCATAAGTTCCTTCATTTCCACTGGTGCTAGTCGATATGGAGCCTTAGCCACGGGCTGGGCATCTGGTACTAAGTCAATTCGGAACTCAATTTCTCTATCGCGTGGTATCCCAGGCAAATCCTCTGGAAACACCTCCGGGTACTCGCGTACCACGGGTACATCGTCTAGTTCCTTCACTTCCTTACACTTGTCAATCACATATACCAGATAAGCCTCGCATCCGCGCCTCAAGTAATTCGTTGCCTTAATCATTGAGATGACGTTTGGCATTGGGGCGTCACGATCTCCAAAGACTTCGACTTTGCTACCATCCGGAGCCTTGAGTTGGATTATCTTTCGTTTACATATAATTTGAGCTTCATTGGCAGTTAGCCAATCCATACCCAACACCACATCGAACCCTCCCAAAACCATAACAAACAATCTGACAGGGAACCTATGACCTTCTATTTTTATCGTGGAGTTGTCGACTACATCGGTCACTCTCGCAGTTCTACCCTCTGCGGTTTCTACGCTAAAGGCCCTTTCTAACTTACTAACAGTGTACTTCACTCGTTTACAAAAAGACGCAGATATAAAACTCCTACCGGCACCCGAATCAAATAACACAGAAACAAGAGTGTTGTCAAGGACGAATGTACCTGACGCCACATCGGGATCCGCCCTGGCTTGTTCTTGCGTCAGTGCGTACGCACGAGTCTTTGCACGAGATCCTTCTCCCTTCTTTTCCGGGCCCTTTCCTTTCCCGGTTTCCCCCATCCTGGGCTTGGTACATTCTCGGCTCATATGGCCGAAATCCCCACAGTTGTAGCATTTGTAGCCTTGCGGGCATTCTCGAGAGTAGTGCCCGGTCTTGCCACACTTATAGCACAAGCTAGATCCCAGTCTGCATTCACCTACATGCTCCCTTCCACACTTCTTACAAACAGTCGGCTCACCCACCCGAGCCCTCTTATCACGAGACCCAAACATCTTTCCCCCAGTTCGCTTGTTTGAGAAGCTCAGTCTCTTCTTTTGCTCTTCAACGGCAACAACATTCAGTGCCAGATCGTCAAATACTACGCCACTTAGCTCTACTGCCAAATCATAGGTAGTAGGGGCGTTTGCCTTAACATAGGTGCGGACCTGGTCCGGCAACCCTTGAATATAACAGGCAATCTTTCTCTCTTCTGTAGTGACAAGGTGTGGCACCAGACGTGCCAGTTCATTAAATCGGGTTGTGTATTGCCGGTGCGTCATGTTCCCGGCCTTCAAACCCAGAAATTCCCTCTCTACCTTTTCAATCTCGTTCCTTGGGCAGAAATTCTTGATTACCAAAGTTTTCAAGTCAGCCCACATCATCGCATCCACAATCTCGCTCCCTTTAGCTTGACGTACACCTTCCCACCAGTGGGATGCTTCCTCCCTCAAGGAGTTAGCGGCAAACTTCACTACTTGATTAGCTCGACACTCGCTCAGACGGATGGCGGCTTCCATACGTATTACCCAATCAAAAGTAGCTACCGCGTCCTTCTTCCCAGTGAGTATCGGCGGGTCACATGCCTTAAAGGACTTATAATCACATCCGCGAGCAGGCGGTGCATTGTCGGTCTCATTGTTCTGAGCACCAATTGCCGCGCTAGACCCACCCGCCCCATTGACCTGCTTCAACGCTTCAGCCAACAGACCTGGCAGAGAATTCTTCATCAATTCTGTGAATTCTCGAGCTATTGCTGCTCTCACTTCTGGTTCAAAAGTGAAAGGTTGCTCTTCAACCTGTGTCTGCTCAGCTTCATGCACACTAACCGCCGGTTCAGTGTGAACACTTCCTTCTTCACTGTGTTCTTGGCGCGCAGGAATCCTGCCACGCCCACCATTTCGACCGCCGGTACGACCACCGGTACGGCCACCACGCCTTCCGTTCCCTCTCCTTGCCATTTCGTTCTATAAGACGAGAAATCCAATGTCATCACGCTAGTTAACAAATAGAATTCAATAAGTACTGTAAGATGTTAATATACACTGGCCATCTGTAATTAACCATTACACTACCTTTCGATTTCTATTTGACCACCTTTGTGATTCCATCAGAACACAAGTCCTTTCCTAACTCTTTCTAAGGCATACTATATACGTAAATATATACTACCTTCATATCTGATGCTGTGGCTCGAGTTACCCGTACTGGCATCCGCTTTCGGTCCCATTCAAAGTTTAAGTTCAGACACTAGGAGTGTCCGAATCTCTCAAACTATTGCTCTGATACCAACTTGTGAGGCCCCAAACCCGGGAGGCCCCACTTGTTGGAATTACTCATTCACAAGCAGTTCTTAAACATGAATATCAGATAACGCAGCGGAAATTTCATTTAAACATAACTTAATCGTTGTTCATACATGCGGAAGCGTAAACATATTTACATCATAACTAAACATAACGGGATGCCAGTCTTCAAAAGCAGTCGGGTAACTCTTCATCTCTAGCCAAGCCTCACCGTCCATCCTCAGAACCTACCTTAACCTGAATGTGTACACTTAAAAACGTCAGCTACGCTGGTGAGTTCTAGTTTTCGTTCGTTTTAAGAAATGGTTCATCATTCAAACATTCAATAGGGTTTAACATTCGTATAAGAAAACAGGGCCTTTCATTCGTAAACCTTCGCATATTTAAACACAATCATTTGTTTAAAATATTAACATTCATTTAAGTCATACATTATTATCTAAATCTGTATCGTTACGCGTCTCTATGTCCCCGTAGGAACTTTTAATGTTGTGGGCAACCGTTACGTATCGCCGTCATTGCCACAACCATACCACTACGTTGGGTCAACCGTTACGTATCGCCGTCATTGCCCAACCCTTCAATGCGTGGGGTCAACCGTTACGTATCGCCGTCATTGCCCAACACGCATCTTTCCTTTGGAAATCAACCGTTACGTATCGCCGTCATTGATTTCCCATTACCTCGTTCGCTTAGGATGATCGTCATCACCCGAGTAACCGTCGTTACTCCCTTACCAGTTGTACAACATCAAAACCATTGACATGCCACAAAGACATTGCCCATGTTGTTCTTGTGGTAACTATGGCTCACTGTCCATAATCTACCACAAGGCTGGGAATCACATTCCCAGACTTCATTCGTCAATTCCATTCATTCGACAGATTAGATTTGTAATGACTTCTTTAAAACATTTGCCCCTTTTTGTTTTCTTTTCATAAAACCTTTCCTTCACTTTCAAAACCCTTTACCTTTTCATTAAACCATTTCTTTATAACATTCGTTCATAAACATTCCGTTCATAAACTTTCTTTCCATAAATCCTTCGTTCCAAATCATTTCCTTTCGTAAACGTAGTTTCATAAAAATCATTTTATAAAACAGCATTTCATACGTGTACACACCAGCCCGAAAACATTATATAAAAACATTTAAAAGAGGGCTTCTAGAACTCACCTTATAAGCTAGTCTCGGTTGTCCTAATCAAGGGTCCAACCACGTCACTTCCGATCTGAATTGAGTAGTTACATACACATCAGACCATTACCGACTCTAACGGTTTAACCATTCTAGACATACTAATCTCTACTCAACAGCCTGATGTCTGCGCACTTAGCAAGTGCGCAGACCCTGCCTACTGCGCACTTAGCAAGTGCGCAGGTCCTTCCTCCTGCGCACTTAGCAAGTGCGCAGGTTCCTCCTCCTGCACACTTAGCAAGTGCGCAGGACCTGCTCCGTGCGCACTTAGCAAGTGCGCACGACCTGTTCTTCGCGAAAAACCCTAACTTTCGCATTCGGTCTGATCATGTAAAGATCCCGAACATGTTGCATCCAAAACGTTCGTTTTCCATTAAGGAATTCGATTCTATGATTATCTTTCAGTTTCATCCACAAAAACGTCCGATTTTCACCCAAGACCCGAAAACCCAAAAACGAACTAAAAACTCAGATTTAGGTCGGATCGTTACCTGAATCGAGCTTCTGATCCGGAGGTTCTTCTCACGAGTGCAAGAGACACGAGCGGGTGCAATCTTGTGCGATTCTGACACTTTCTCTCTCTACGGTTTTCTCTCTCTAGAATTGCAAATGAGAGAAACATGTGGTGACCCTGGCTATTTATAGGGGAGACCTCCCCAAGCCCGGTTCGCGACTGACCCGGCCCGACTTCGGCCCGCTTGAACTCGTTAACTTTATTTCTCGACATTTTGGGATGTTACAAATAACGAAAGCTCGACCATCTGCCACTGGAGTGTTGTTGTTATTGCCTCGGTTCAACCTAGGACAACGGTCTCTAAAGTGATCCAGACCACCACACTCGTAACAAGCCCTGGCAGTGTTGTTCCCAGGGGCAACGGTTGCCACAACAGCATTGTTGGCATTAGCTGCGGCAGGAGACTCTTTGCAGAAATGGTTCGTGTGGCCAAGTTTGCCGCATTTGTTGCATTTGCGACACTCACCATGGTGGTGAAATGGGCATCAGGGGCACTTGGGTAGGTTACCGGTGTAGGGCTTCCGGGCAGTGGACTGAGGGGTTGGAGCAATTGCATTCACTGGTATAGCAGGAGTTGCCATAGCAAAGTTCTTAGCTGTCTTTTGCTTCTTAGCTGGTCTCTTACTATAGTCCTCCTTAGCTTTCTTTGATCCTTTTCTTGATAGTACCCCTGGCTTGACCAGATCATCAGTTAAAGAGGCAGACAGAAGAATTGCAGCCTCGAGAGTAGCAGGAGAAGCTGACATAGTGTGGCCTCTAACTTGAGGGACCAATCCTCTAATATAACGGTCTATCATGCGACTCAGGGGAGTTACCATGTGTGGCACGAGAGTGCATAACTCATGGAACCGAGTAGTGTATTCCATGTGTTCATCTCCATCCATAACATGGTTCCAGAATTCAACTTCAATCTTTTGGAGTTCATTCTTCGGGCAGAACTCAGAGATCATTAACTCCTTAAAGTCGTTCCAAGGCATAGCCAGAGCAGGCTCCCTTCCTCTAGTTCTCACCTGGGCGTTCCACCAAGTAAGGGCTCTTTTCTGGAAGGCACTGGAAGCATATTTGACCTTCAGATTTTCGGGGCAATCACACATGTTAAGGGTGGACTCCATCTTTTCAAACCACTGAAGCAGACCAGTGGCACCTTCACTGCCGAAGAACTCAACAGGCTTGCAGGCTAGAAAAGTCTTGTAGGAGGCATTGTTGATGTTGCCACATGTAGTCCCAGCATTGCGGAGTGCTTCACTCACTTGAGTGACCATACCGGGTAAGACATTAGCAAGTTGGTTGGTGATGATGGTAGCAATTTCATTAACTTGGGTGGTGTCACGTCGAGGAGGCATTCTAGCGAAGATCAAAATGAATGGCAATGTTAGATATGACAAGTTAAGATGACAAATGATAGATAGAATTATAAAGCAACTAAAGATAGAATTTCATTCATAATTAAATAGTTCCAAATTACAAACGAGGAAAGATAGATACATAATGTCTAGAACTTGAACTTAAATTGGAAAATAAAATGACTAATCAAACTCCGGGTCCATATGATAGATGCTAGAAAGATGTGTTTTAGCCTATAAGCGATACTCACATCAAAGATTCCCAGGATGATATGACGGGTCCAGGAGGGATTTATACACCACATCTTTCCTAGACAGAATCTTTAATGTACAGGTACCTACTCTTCCAGATTACACATGTTCCTATCATCCACCATTAGGGCACTTAGTTTTGATGAGAGTAATTAAGGAATCGTCTCAGCACCGTCTTCTACTTGTCGTATCTTCGGGGGTCGGCTAGCAGAAGAGCGGGTAGCTCCAATTCTTCTTTTCTTGAAGCTGATCTCGGGAAGTATAGGATTGATCATTCGGGTGATAAGGACAATCTCTGGGCGATAGGGGCTCGTTGCATCGGATCGCAGCTCAGGGTCTTCCATGTCTCGGGCTAGTTGGCTCCAATTGATTGAGCTAACTAATTTTCCAAAAGAGGGTAGTTCTGAACTATCGCACGTATTGCCGGAAACGTCAGCAGAATAGGACGACATGTCTAGAAGAGAAAAGTTAGCGCGTTAGTACATGTGTGCATGAAATTTCTAATGTGGGGGATTCCTAGGGTTATAGTCTAGGTCTTATGCTATGTGGCCTAATTCTCTATAACAAAGGCTCTGATACCAATCTGTCACACCCCCGCCAAGGCGGAAACACGAGGGGCGACGAAATTGAATCATTACACATGGAATAAAGAAAGTACTAAGGAATTTATTTAAAAACCGATAGTCATTACATCAAGTTTAATTCAAATAAAGCAAATAACCAAATAGTTTCATTTTCAATTTAAATCTAAGCTAGGTCCACTAAGCCTTATCCTTGAATCCTAGCGTGAGCACGACAGCAAACTAGTTTCCATTACCTGAAAAACATGCTAAAATAGGTCAACTAAAAAGTTGGTGAGAACATAGGATTTGATAGATATAATACAATAGATAACCAGAAGCAAATCAAAAACAAGTTTCAAATTCCAAGTAATTTAAACTATCATACATGAGTTCACAACCAACCCTAGTGATCGATAGCTCTCCCGCCCAACACCTTGTCAGGGTGTTAGACTATAGTATAAGTGTCAAGAATGCAGTTTCTGAACACCCAGCTCCTTCCAAGTTGATTAGAATCCACAACTTGAAGGACGCTCAGAATTGATTGGCATGCATCAACCCGTGAACTGAATGGGCTAGTCAGGCCAATAGATCTATTTACGTACTCCCGTGACTTCCCCGAAGTTAATGGTTGTGTAGTTTTTAGAAATTAAGAGAGACTTTATAGTAAAAAAAATGACATTTTCAACATGTATAAATCGGTTTAATGTTACTAGAATTAGAAGTTTGTTATTGAATGCAAAGTATAGTTTTGACTCAAGACTTGGTTTCAGTTTTGATATAAGAGCATGTTTTCCACCCCAAAATAGAAAGCAAAAAGGGGCTATGAACTCACCTTGCAGCAGGTGGGATTGATCTTGATTGCTGAAGTAACTTGGTTTAGAAGATGCCTAAATAAGTTCGAGTTTGAGTTAGTTAACAGAATCGTGGAAAGATGAGGGGTTGTTTTGTAATTAGAGGAAAGTAGTTGTCGTATACTAGAGTAGTTATCGTACTAGAGTAGTACCTCCAACAGCAAAGTTCCCAGGAAAGAGTTGGCCGGATCAGAACCCCGTCTTTCCTAGCCAGAACCTTACTATTTGTCAGATAGCTACATACCAGTTTGAAGTTTACTCTATTTGTACACTTTAACCGAGTTTAGGACGTTTCTCGTAAGTTTGGGAAAAGATAAGGACTAAAGTGCAGTTGTGTACTTAATGAGGATTGAAAATAGATAAGTTAATATTAGAGGGTTTTAATAAGAAGTTAAGAGTTAAAATAAAATATAATTCTAAAAGTTAAAAAGGAATTAAGAAATATATAGTTTTAAAAGTAAAACATTTGAACAAGTTTTCAAAAATTTATAAAATATAATTTATAATTCTTGTGATTTAAAGAAGAAAACGAAATCTTAAAAAAAATGTTTAGTAACAGTTTCTAGTTTAAATAACATTATTAATAAAAATATAACTTTAAATGGTTTTTTGTGAAAGCTTTTTAAAAATATATATATATAAAATAAAAGAGTATACAATATCCCTTTATGTTTACTTAAAGAAAATACATCATGTATTTATGCTATTTAAAAAAATACCTTTCATTTATTTATTTATTTATCTTTTATAACCAATATGAATATAATATGGAAATTCTAAAGAAAGAATAGGTTTAATAACCTTTATTTGTTCATAAACATAATAATAATATATGTATTTATGGATTTATATGTGTGTGTGAGAAAATAAAAACAGAAAAGAAATGGTCAGTAGGTTTCGAACCCAAGACCTTCGATTTAAATGTCAAGGCTTTCACCACTGAGCCAAGGCTTTCACCACTGAGCCAAGGCTCTATTTTGTTAAAACTTAGTAATAGAAAATATTTAAACCAAACTTCACAGATCATCTTCTTCCTTGAAACAAACCCAGACACGAACCCGATACCCTAAATCGATTTTGACATTTGAAAGTAGTAAAAGGAGCGTGCGATTAACATGAAACTCATTACCTGGAGTCGAAAATCACACCGATTGGAGCCTAGATGGCGACGATCTGAGACCCGGAACACCTTGCGCCGAATCGGAACTTAGTGGGAGAAAAAGGACGGATTTTGGTGGTAATTCCGTCTGTGAATTGGTGTGGTATATATAGGGATGATTTGCTCCACCATGAACGCGGAACCAGTTAGATTAGAACGAGAATCGTGGGTTTTTGAAACTTGGGTTATCTAGTCGCAGGTTTTCAAATTTGATCTCAAAGGATCGAATTAGCTAACCATTCTCACGAATTTCTCGTTCCTCTTGATGGATAATGATTAGAAACGAGTTTAGAGGGTTTAAACATCCCGAATTTGGTGGATTTTTGGTTGACTTGGATGCGATTTTGACTTTTAAAAGTCAAAATTGCTCTTGTTCCTTCCAGGGTTCAAAGAAGATAAAAAGGAGGGTTCAAATAGTGGGTTCAAATGTTTTTGAGGAGGTTTAACACAAAATAAGGGTTCAAAGCCTTTTTATTACAATTCTTTTTGATAATTAATCAATTAAATTCAATTTCAACATTTAAATTTTATAACTTTCACATTTTTATAAATAGAAATGGGAATTGAATTGATATATTAACTAAAATGAGGCAAAACGAACTCGTACATTATGCCGAAGTAGAATTACACGAAATAAAAATCATACAATTTTTTTTTAGAGATGTCACAGTTTATATATTAAACGGAGTATTTAGTGGGTATTATTTGAGGGTAGCGTACTGCGTTTGAACCACCATCACGTCCTAATCACTACCATCACTTCACATCATCATTCCCATTTGTTCACTCTTTCACGGCAGCCCAACCCCATCCCAAACCCCCCATACTTTTATGACAATTTGATTGACTAAGTCCTTGATTCACCATGCCATGTTATCACTAAATATTCATGATGTTTGATTTCTTTTTATATACATATATATACATATACCATGTTGTTCTCAATTGGAAGACACAACACCATTATCTATCCGAATTCTCGGCTCTCTCTCTCTTTGCTCACTCCTTACAACCAAAAATCACACACAAATATCTTGCAATTTCAAGTGAAGATCAAGTGCTCTTCCAGGTGATTTAGGAGTTCTAAGGTGTTCTTGCAAGGATCCAAGCTCCAATCTATCATTCTACCTTCTCCTTGCTTGCTTTAAGTGAGTATCATCATACTAAGTCTTAATTTTGTTAAACCTACTAGTTGTTTTGTGTAGAAGATTCACCCAAGTAATGGATTGTTCAAAGAAAAAGTCAGCACGTTATACACGTTGTGGCTGGCAGAATTTTTAGCCAACTTTAGAGAGTCTTATCTCGGTCAAAACTAAACTAAAAGGGACTTTTCTTGAGTCTAAAATTAAGTTTAAAGAGTCCTCTATCCATCCCATGTGATTTTGTGATTTTTAGTGGAGATTTGATACCCCAAAAGGTCGATACAAGAAAACGGGTCAAAGCTGAAATGTTTGGACAGATTCATAAGGTCAGCTTGTATAGGTCATAACTCACTCAAAAATGGTCCAAGTGAGTTGAATATTTTTCCTAAAACTAGATTTTTATGTAGATAATAAAACCCATATGGCCTCTTATGATGAAATTAAAATTTTGACCCCCCAACCGTCAAGATTCCGGAGACCTATCCGACAAAATCGAAGTTGTTAACCTATTTGTATTATGATTTTTGTTTGAAACCCTTAAACTCCTTTATAAATTATGATCCATACATTTCTATGGAGTCAATACACTTAGTTAAGTTTGGTAAAAATTCCATAAATTATTGAGTTTGATAAATTGACTAAAATCACGACACAAGTTGACGTAAAAACCCGAATACATTACTAAAGGCTATTTTGATGTAAAAGTTTTACCTTCCATACTATATATTTGTTTTCAACCCCAATCATGATGTGTTTGTGTAAACGTAAAGACGTCTTGAGATACATAACTTATTTATATAAGTATATGTAAATGTATCTGATTGTCACAACTCGTCACTGACGGTCGTCATGTCAAAACTGTCGGAAACATAAACTAGTATTCATGTCGAGTCTAATTGGGTGAATCGTATACACGATCAACTTACACATTAGAAACATTGTTTAGACCTTAAAGTGTCTTATTTTACCATAGGGAACGGTTAGGTCGGCTCACGTATTCACAGACTTTGCTAGTTGCTACTTATTTTTCTTTGCTGCATCGTTTACTCATCAGGTGAGTTCACGGCCCCCTTTTCGCTTTTTAATGTTTTGTAAACTGCGGGGGAGAAACATACTTACTTGTTATGTTTTGAAAACATGAAATACAATTGCTTACACGTTTGATAACATGAACATTCTGGTTTAACTCTTTGTGAGTTTCACAGCCCCCTTTTAACTTTTAAATGTCTTAGAAACACCGGGGGGAAACATACTTGCTTACAAGTTTGAAAACATGAGACATCATTGTTTACTATAGTTGGGAACATCATTGCCTGATACATTCGGGAAAACATAAAACGTACTTACAAACATTTTCATATGGTAGCAAGAAAACAAGACCCGACCTTTATGTTTGCATGAGTTAACACATATAGAGCGCTGGAAGTCCCCTGACCATCATATTTATAACCATTAGCTATAGGTTAGCCTGGGATTCTATGGATAGTACTATTGGGATTGACACCCCCGGTCATGGTTAGTCGCGCTAACCATGGGTCCCTCTGGCCAAATGACCGCATAGTGTTCAAACATTGCTCGTGAGGTATGAGCGAGGGGCAAAACACCTGTGTCATGGTTTGGTTATGCCTCATGCATGTACATATTATTTGTATTCCTAGCTAGTCCACAAATGGGTCAACATTACTTGTTTTGTTTATCATATTCATTGAAACGTTTTCGTGAAGATGGATCTGCCAATCACTTATACACCAATGGATTTGCCATTCGTTTACGTGGAAATGTTTTTATCAATGTTTTCAAGGAAAACAGTTTCATATTATGGTCATGCACACAATATCAATGTTTTCAGGAAAAACGAATTATTTTATGACTATGACGTTATCACATGTTTTCATTGGAAAAACTACTCGTTTTATGACTATGAAGTCATCACATGTTTTCAAGGAAAACAACCTTACATTAAACCCATGTACATATTATTTGTATTCCTAGCTAGTCCACAAATGGGTCAACATTACTTGTTTTGTTTATCATATTCATTGAAACGTTTTCGTGAAGATGGATCTGCCAATCACTTATACACCAATGGTTTTGCCATTCGTTTACGTGGAAATGTTTTTATCAATGTTTTCAACGAAAACAGTTTCATATTATGGCCATGCACACAATATCAATGTTTTCAGGAAAAACGAATTATTTTATGACTATGACGTTATCACATGTTTTCATTGGGAAAACTACTCGTTTTATGACTATGAAGTCATCACATGTTTTCAAGGAAAAAAACCTTACATTAAACCCGTGTACATATTTTCAATGTTTTCAACGAAAACAGTTTCGTATCATGGCCATGTACACAATATCAATGTTTTCAAGGAAAATCACTTTACATTGCAACAATCAAACCTGTGAACTCACCAACCTTTGTGTTGACATTTTTAAGTATGTTTTTCAGGTAACACATAGTTAAGGCTCGGTTGGAATAGGCTAGCTCTTTGGATTAAACCATAGGAGCTGAGGAACAAGTTGTCAAACCTCAAGTCTATATTTGATCTAGGAGTATTTAGATCATCGTATTATTTCATGTTAATAATTGTAAAGATGTTCGATACTTAGAAATTTGTACTATAGTTTCCGCTGTTGTGTAATGTTACTAATCGTTGCAACCTTTATTTATTTATTAAGTAAATAAATTTGGGGGTGTGACAGATTGGTATCAGAGCAATGGTTTTAGCGAATTAGGTTTCCTTAGTGATACCTAGGCTCTAACCGGACTTATTTAGGGACCAAGATTTCTAAGACTTGCATCACACTAAGAACACCTAAGACTTGAGTATGGGAATTCCAACCGTTGCCGAACAATTTGTGTAGACTATTAGTGTATGGAGTTACACTAGGGTATCATTAGCTACACTAATACAATTACATGACACATGTAATGAACACTTAAACACATACAACAATGTGGAAATAATAAACACTTACAACATGTTACTGTTCGGATTTCAAGTCAAGAATAACGGGTACTCAGCATACTGCAACCTTAGAAGATCGAGTTAGGAGCTGAGCTGGGGCGACGACGGCAGCAACCGTCAGTTACCGATCTTGGTATCACAACAGGCTGAACCCGTACCAGAATCTGTACCTATACCTGCACCACACCGACAACTACTCTAGCCGGGGAGGCAACTTTCTTTCTGACGTATGTGCGGTATAAATACTCTAATTTAAGAGTTGTCGGATCGAACGAATAGACTTTCGCCATGAGATGTAGCAGACGGGATTGCCCGGACCGAAGGGAATCCAAGGTGGATAAGCAGGACTAAACGGGGGAGAACTCCATGGGTCAGGAGACCCAGACACTCATCAGGATCATGTGGATCCATACGTACATACATACTTGGAGCATGAGTTGCTCGACACTAATTTGAGGATCTCTGCCTTACACATAGTGCCTGACTTCCATACACATTTTTGAGAGACACTGGTGGTGCCTCTCTACCGTTAACCTCATCCGGTAACAGCCAGACTCGGCAGACTCATGGGTATTGGTACTCATAATCAAAAGTAATCCGATAGAACAATACACACTCCTACACAAGTGTGCAAACACGACCTAATGATCATTTCAAATCCTTTTAACTAAAAGTTGGGGATAGAAGGAACACTACAGGGATCATGCAAAGTAAATTATCATTACGGGTGCACACGTAATCATGATTTGTAGTGTATAGGAACTTTAGTGAGTCTTGCTGTCCAAGGTAATGATCAACCCATGTTCTCAGTCACTTGATTAAGGATTGGATCTTAACAAATCAGACTTCTCAAATAGGTGTCCACAAAGTATTCTCCTAGTTCGGGAGGAACGAGAGAAATTCAAATTGAATTCAACCAATCCTTAGTGAATCCTGAACAGTGAAGGATTTCATACATTCATTCTTTGAGATTCTACTTATCAGGAATGCTTCAAATTGAACGTTACCACAACTAACACATACAATAATTGCAAAATTATCGTGGGAGATTATAGCGTAATCTCAGGATCCATCATACAGTTTGGTCTCACAATTGCTTGAAAGTTACGCCAGGAGTGTTATGCACTAACTTCAGTAATGGGGCAGAATATTATTCTGACCCGCATACACATGGCACCTATGGATATTGTGGAAGCTCGACATGAGACAAGTAGGTAACCTGACATTTCGGGATATTGGACAAACAGGGTTGTTCTCACAACCTTTGACATTCAGTACACCTTTAAGTCCGACTATTATTTCGGTGATAAATAAGCCGTGATTTATTCTCAAGCGAATGTCAAAGAAACCTAGGTGTGGACTAACGACTATTGTTGCAATAATAGAAGGACAACGTACAAAACTCTTAAAGGAGTCCCAAATGTGGAATTTCTTGCTAATCTCATTAGCTCATGATATGCATAAGGGACGTAAGCATGAGTTGTTCACTACATACCACTGTCCATAAGGATTCGAGAAGGATAGTTTGATACCCTTTGTACCCGCACTTTCCCAAAGACCATCTTGTTGAATGGATCCCAGTTTTTAGCCTAGAGGAGAGGCGTGGTCACATCTCTCACTCCCAGTTTTCTATAAATAAGGAGCTCTAGGGCATCTATTGTTAAGAAATGACTTCTTAACGCAGGCTCAGGAAAAATACAAAAATTTTGATGTTTAACACTCATTACCTCAATGTTATGACCTGAGTCCTTGTACTAAGGACTTCAGGCTAGGGCCGGTAAGAGTGGAATACGAAATGGTAAGTCACCAAAGTACCATTCGAACGCCAGAGAAGTGCAGACACACTGTATGACTAGTAGTTGGCCATCAACTTTTTCTGCCAACGTAATGGGTTGACAAACCCATAGCCCATTTTAGGGAAAGCACTAATTCGATGAGACCATTCTCACAGTATCACTGTTCATTTCCTCACCTAGACGGAATATGAATATTCCAAACAAACATAGAACTTCGTATGGCTTACATACTTCGAGAGTATGGTTGTCAAGCCATGAGTTTACATATTAGGACGTTATAACCCAAAGGCTGGTCTGCCTCAGAAAGGTGGTACAAGCAAAGGGTAAAGTGGTGATTAGACTCGAACTTTGCTAGTAAGAGCAACAAGGAACCTTGAAATATTAAATCCACTATGACCCATTTTAATGGAAGATCATAGATAACACGAAACCTGAATTAAGAATAAAGTCTTAGTCCGAGAAAATGCTTTCGAAAAGCATAAGAGGGACAAACATAAAGTTTCGTTTCCATATTGTATCATTACTACACGATCTTCAACTGAAACCTAAACACCTCATCGAGTAATTCCTTTCAAAGATCTATAGAGAACTGGATATTGTGCATCATAATACGTAGATGAATAGAGGGTATGTGTCAGCATACACTCAAGATTCTCAGGCATCATTTCTTTCATTATCAGGAATGAGTATCACAGAACCCCACCATATAAAGGGTAATCAAATATGGGGTTCTTGCACAACTAATATCATTAATCAGAGGAGTATTCGCCTTGTTTTCGAATACCGACCACCAAGTAAATGGAAATCAAACAATTGGAGGCTAAGTTGGATGATACAGACATAATTTAGGTACCAAGTACCGGTAACCTATGTGTGTGTTTATGGGCGAAGTCCATAAGTCCAAGTACTCCGTTCATCCAGAATCGAATAAAACATATAAGGATCTCGAGGAACTCAATTGTGCGGCCAAACATGAAAGGAGAAATTACTATCCATGTTGGGAGATACCCGACAGTAAAGGCAGAATGTTAGGAATCACCTGGGTAACCACAACAACCTAAGATTCCCCAATGGAAATGGGAACAGAATTCCATTGATTCCATTACGAAACTGCCCAGAACGTCTAGCGGCCATGATACTAAATGGGCAGTCGCCGATTATTCGATGAAATCCGCTCACTTGCTGCCAATCGAGGAGACAGATAAAACCGAAAAACATGCAAGGATATATATTAATGAAATTATGACTAGACAAGGTGTGCCAGTTTCCATTATCTCCGATATAGAGACAGCCGATTCGTGTCAAGAATCGGGCAATCATTACAAGAAGCCTTGAGCACACGCTTTGACATGAGCACGACATGTCATCCACAAACGGACGGTCAAAGTGAAAGGACCCTTCAAATTTTAGAAGATATGTTCCATACGTGTGTAATCAATTTCAGAGGAAATTGGGATACTCAATTACCGTTGGCTGAGTTTTCATGTAATAACAACTACCATACCTGCATTAAATCCGCTCCGTTGAGCTTTGTATGGGTGTAAATGTCGCTCACCGCTAAGTTGGGTGGAGGTTGGCGAAAAGCATTTGACTGGACCTGAGATTATTCAGGAAACCACCGACAAGATCTTCGAAAGTAAAGATCGTTTGAAAGCCTCTCAAGATAAACAAAAGAGGTATGCGAACAACAGACGAAAGCCATTAGAGTTCCAAGTTGGAGACCGAGTTTTTTTTAAAGCTCTCGCCCTGGAAAGTAGTTGCCAGGTATGGCAATCGTAGAAAACATAACCATAGATACATCAGACCGTTTGAAATACGGGCCAAATGACACATATGTAGAGTTTTCCTAAAGCTACTCAATTGATATAATGTATGCTCAACAGTAATGTACACTGTTACATAATGCAATTCCTTACACAACCAACATCATTAGTTGATGTGATATTCACTTTATATTCTAATACTGACTTCTAAGTGGATAGCAATCAAACATTCTCCCTATGGTCTAGAAACGAACTAGGGATACAAAGCCCTAATCGGAATAGAGTAAATCAACCTTAGAAGGTTACTTAGATCAAGTTTCGAGGACGAAACTTCTTTAACAAGGGGAGAATGTGACACCCGACATTTCCAAGTCATTATCCGTACAAACCCCAGTCACATTTACATGATAGACTTAATTTGGTTTAATTAGGTCATTTCATGCATAACAAAGTCCACTCATGTCACATCTTGCATTTGGTAATTTTAAAAATTACCGGGTCACACCCGTTAACCCGACACGCGCGAACGTTAGTAACAAATATCAAATGTTAGGAAAACATTCTATCTCATTATTTTACGTGGTTATATGTGTAATAATATAAATATATAGGTAAATATATATTTGGTTATTATTTGGGTTCGTTAACGCGTATTTTAAACTTTAATACGTACTTTACACATTTAATGCGTCTAAACGATCAACGTTTGTGTGTGTGTATATATATATATACATGTATATATATAAAAACCCGACACATTTTTATTTATATTATTACGATCTTGAGTTTATATATTAAACGGAGTATTTAGCGGGTATTATTTGAGGGTAGCGTACTGCGTTTGAACCACCATCACGTCCTAATCACTACCATCACTTCACATCATCATTCCCTTTTGTTCAATCTTTCACGGCAGCCCAACCCCATCCCAAACCCCCCATACTTTTATGACAATTTGATTGACTAAGTCCTTGATTCACCATGCCATGTTATCACTAAATATTCATGATGTTTGATTTCTTTTTATATACATATATATACATATACCATGTTGTTCTCAATTGGAAGACACAACACCATTATCTATCCGAATTCTCGGCTCTCTCTCTCTTTGCTCACTTCTTAGAACCAAAAATCACACACAAATATCTTTCAATTTCAAGTGAAGATCAAGTGCTCTTCCAGGTGATTTAGGAGTTCTAAGGTGTTCTTGCAAGGATCCAAGCTCCAATCTCTCATTCTACCTTCTCCTTGCATGCTTTAAGTGAGTATCATCATACTAAGTCTTAATTTTGTTAAACCTACTAGTTGTTTTGTGTAGAAGATTCACCCAAGTAATGGATTATTCAAAGAAAAAGTCAGCACGTTATACACGTTGTGGCTGGCAGAATTTTTAGCCAACTTTAGAGAGTCTTATCTCGGTCAAAACTAAACTAAAAGGGACTTTTCTTGAGTCTAAAATTAAGTTTAAAGAGTCCTCTATCCATCCCATGTGATTTTGTGATTTTTAATGGAGATTTGATACCCCAAAAGGTTGATACAATAAAACGGGTCAAAGCTGAAATGTTTGGATAGATTCATAAGGTCAGCTTGTATAGGTCATAACTCACTCAAAAATGGTCCAAATGAGTTGAATATTTTTCCTAAAACTAGATTTTTATGTAGATAATAAAACCCATATGGCCTCTTATGATGAAATTAAAATTTTGACCCCCCAACCGTCAAGATTCCGGAGACCTATCCGACAAAATCGAAGTTGTTAACCTATTTGTATTATGATTTTTGTTTGAAACCCTTAAACTCCTTTATAAATTATGATCCATACATTTCTATGGAGTCAATACACTTAGTTAAGTTTGGTAAAAATTCCATAAATTATTGAGTTTGATAAATTGACTAAAATCACGACACAAGTTGACGTAAAAACCCGAATACATTACTAAAGGCTATTTTGATGTAAAAGTTTTACCTTCCATACTATATATTTGTTTTCAACCCCAATCATGATGTGTTTGTGAAAACGTAAAGACGTCTTGAGATACATAACTTATTTATATAAGTATATGTAAATGTATCTGATTGTCACAACTCGTCACTGACGGTCGTCATGTCAAAACTGTCGAAAACATAAACTAGTATTCATGTCGAGTCTAATTGGGTGAATCGTATACACGATCAACTTACACATTAGAAACATTGTTTAGACCTTAAAGTGTCTTATTTTACCATAGGGAACGGTTAGGTCGGCTCACCTGTTCACAGACTTTGCTAGTTGCTACTTATTTTTCTTTGCTGCATCGTTTACTCATCAGGTGAGTTCACGGCCCCCTTTTCGCTTTTTAATGTTTTGTAAACTGCGGGGGAGAAACATACTTACTTGTTATGTTTTGAAAACATGAAATACAATTGCTTACACGTTTGACAACATGAACATTCTGGTTTAACTCTTTGTGAGTTTCACAGCCCCCTTTTAACTTTTAAATGTCTTAGAAACACCGGGGGGAAACATACTTGCTTACAAGTTTGAAAACATGAGACATCATTGTTTACTATAGTTGGGAACATCATTGCCTGATACATTCGGGAAAACATAAAACGTACTTACAAACATTTTCATATGGTAGCAAGAAAACAAGACCCGACCTTTATGTTTGCATGAGTTAACACATATAGAGCGCTGGAAGTCCCCTGACCATCATATTTATAACCATTAGCTATAGGTTAGCCTGGGATTCTATGGAAAGTACTATTGGGATTGACACCCCCGGTCATGGTTAGTCGCGCTAACCATGGGTCCCTCTGGCCAAATGACCGCATAGTGTTCAAACATTGCTCGTGAGGTATGAGCGAGGGGCAAAACACCTGTGTCATGGTTTGGTTATGCCTCATGCATGTACATATTATTTGTATTCCTAGCTAGTCCACAAATGGGTCAACATTACTTGTTTTGTTTATCATATTCATTGAAACGTTTTCGTGAAGATGGATCTGCCAATCACTTATACACCAATGGATTTGCCATTCGTTTACGTGGAAATGTTTTTATCAATGTTTTCAAGGAAAACAGTTTCATATTATGGCCATGCACACAATATCAATGTTTTCAGGAAAAACGAATTATTTTATGACTATGACGTTATCACATGTTTTCATTGGAAAAACTACTCGTTTTATGACTATGAAGTCATCACATGTTTTCAAGGAAAACAACCTTACATTAAACCCATGTACATATTATTTGTATTCCTAGCTAGTCCACAAATGGGTCAACATTACTTGTTTTGTTTATCATATTCATTGAAACGTTTTCGTGAAGATGGATCTGCCAATCACTTATACACCAATGGTTTTGCCATTCGTTTACGTGGAAATGTTTTTATCAATGTTTTCAACGAAAACAGTTTCATATTATGGCCATGCACACAATATCAATGTTTTCAGGAAAAACGAATTATTTTATGACTATGACGTTATCACATGTTTTCATTGGGAAAACTACTCGTTTTATGACTATGAAGTCATCACATGTTTTCAAGGAAAACAACCTTACATTAAACCCGTGTACATATTTTCAATGTTTTCAACGAAAACAGTTTCGTATCATGGCCATGTACACAATATCAATGTTTTCAAGGAAAATCACTTTACATTGCAACAATCAAACCTGTGAACTCACCAACCTTTGTGTTGACATTTTTAAGTATGTTTTTCAGGTAACACATAGTTAAGGCTCGGTTGGAATAAGCTAGCTCTTTGGATTAAACCATAGGAGCTGAGGAACAAGTTGTCAAACCTCAAGTCTATGTTTGATCTAGGAGTATTTAGATCATCGTATTATTTCATGTTAATAATTGTAAAGATGTTCGATACTTAGAAATTTGTACTATAGTTTCCGCTGTTGTGTAATGTTACTAATCGTTGCAACCTTTATTTATTTATTAAGTAAATAAATTTGGGGGTGTGACAGCAATCGAGAAAAGCACTCGGATTGTGTCAATCTTGGCTACCGGAGAGAACGTCTCTGAGTAGTCAATCCCATATGTTTGGGTATAGCCTTTAGCCACTAGCCATGCTTTATATCTTTCAATGGTTCCATCAGGTTTGTGTTTAATTGTGAGGACCCAACGACATCTCACTGGTTTCTTTCCTGTAGGAAGAACACACTTTTCCCACGTGTTATTCTTCATTAACGCCTCCATTTCTGTTTCCATTGCTTTCTTCCAGTTCTTTGACTCTAAGGCTTGTTCCACGGAGTTTGGAATTTGTTCATCGTATAAAGCGGTAGCAAAAGCTTTAGCTTCTTTGGATATGTTTCCTTTAATAATGCTTGCCATGGGATGCCTAGAAGACCTCGTATGTTTTTCTGGAGAGTATCGTTTTGGTGGAATTCCTCTGTTTGCTCTTGGTGGTAGAACATATTCTGAGGTTGTTTCTTGTTGTATTGTATTACCCTGTCTTTCATGCACTGTTTGTTCTGTTGCAATCTCATGGTTATTAGACATATCAATATTTTGATTTTCACGGGCTTCAGTATTATCAGATATCAATATTTTGATTCTCACGGGTTTCCGTATTATCAGATATATCAGTGTTATCAGGATTACTTACCTCATGCATCGGACTAGGAGGATCTTGGTTAGTAACACTGATTGTGGGCCCATCAGATTGTCCGGAAACAAGTGACTCGTCTTGGGTACTGTGATTTAACTCTTTTGAGGGAGGAACCCATTTCAACCAACTCAGTGTGTCGTCGTATTCTTTCTCCCCCTGACCACTGTGTTGGGAGATGTAGAAGAATTCGGTTTCAAGAAAGTCATAGTCCATGGTAGTGTACATATGACGCCTTTTTGGGCTATAACATCGGTATCCTTTTTGGTTGACACCATAGCCCACAAACACGCACTTTTCAGCACATGGGTCGAGTTTGGTTCGATTAGTTTTGGGTATATCTGTGGTTTTAGCGTAAGGGCGGGAGGGAGTTTAGTAAAGTCAGATAGAGATTCAAGAGGAGTTTTTAGGTCAAAAGCTTTAATTGGCAGCCGATTGATCAGATAAGTAGCGATAGCAAGTGCCTCGGGCCAGAAAGACTTAGGAACTAGAGATTCAATTAAAAGGGCTCGAGTTATTTCTAATAAAATGCGGTTTTTTTTTTCGACAACACCATTTTGTTCGGGAGTGTGGGAGCAGGAAATTTGGTGAATCACCCCTTTCGTTTGACAGAAAAGTTTCATTGAATTATTTACAAATTCCCCACCATTTATCGGATCGAAGAGTTTGGATGTTGGTTTTAAATTGGGTTTGTATCATAGTATAAAACATAGTAAGTTTATCAAAAACTTCAGATTTGTGTTTTAGGAAATAAATTCATGTCATTCGAGTGCAATCATCAATAAAAAGTAAAAAAAAAAAAACGAAATTTTTGCCCCCAATTACTTCCGCCGGTCCCCAAACATCCGAATGGATAAGCGAAAAAGGTGAATCAACCTTTGTGTTATTTGGTTTATATGTATGTCTATGACTTTTAGCCAAAGCACAAGTCTCACAATTTATGGGTTTATTGGAAGAAAATAATTAGGAAATAAAAGATGTAAATAACCGGTGGATGGATGTCCCAATCTTCTATGTCATAACCAAGCTTCTCTACTTGTAGTCCTGTGAGCTAGCATCACAGTACCATGTTGAGTCACTTCTTCCACATAGTACAATCCTTGACGTTCAATGTCACGCCCAATAATCGCTCCCATCCTGATGTCTTGTAAGATACAAAATGTCGAATGCATTAATACAGAACAATTTAACCATTTTGTCACATGACTAACATATAACAATTTATGTGACAAAGATGGGACATAAAGACAATTCGAA
Source organism: Smallanthus sonchifolius (assembly GCA_023525975.1). NCBI lineage: Eukaryota > Viridiplantae > Streptophyta > Magnoliopsida > Asterales > Asteraceae > Smallanthus > Smallanthus sonchifolius. The sequence goes on from CM042029.1 coordinate 94,143,410, forward strand.
AGTTTTAAAGTTGGGGAGATTTCAATGGTTCCTCCTCCCTTAACGGGAACTATCCCCCCATTAGCGGTTTTGATGTGGTTTATTTTGGGTTTAGATCTTGACACCATGTCTGATAGCTCAAAGGTCATGCTGTCGGTAGCACCACAATCAAATATCCAAGATGTTTCTAAATTTTCATAGGTTTTATTAATCATATTAGCTTGTCCAAATAATCCTTCGGTTCTAGATCTCGCAATTTTTGATTCATGGGTTTCAATATTTTGAGATATATCAATTTTTGATTCACGGCTAGTGGTTCCCACAATTTTTTGCTTATTTTTGTAAATTACAGAATTTTGAGTGTTTTTATTTTGCAAATTTTGATTAACTTCCAAGTGTTGACCAGTATCTTAAGGTTTCTTTTTAAACATTTCTAAAACCATAGCGGGAAAAACTTAGGGTTAAAAAGGGAAGGGCTTGAGAAAATTTTCTCAAACCCATTACCTCCATTGTTGCTACCAAGCAGCCGTAAATCGGTGTCTTCTTCATTCTGATTAACAGGGGCTGGTGTGATGCCACCAAATCCGCTGCTCCGGTCTCCGTTATCGTGTTTGTCGCAGCCGCTTCTGGTAGCATCTGTGTTGCCGACGGCAGCGACAGCCTTTCCCCCTTTTTCTTCAATCTGGAGTGATGATCCAGTGTTCGAGCTCTTCTGACCGATGTGTCCCTTTGACAGACACCCTCGGCCCTCTGATTCGTGTGACGTGTTGGCATCCAAGCCTGCCGCAACATCGTTCTGAGAAGGTAAGGTGTCAGGGGATGTTCCAAGTATACCCTGATGTGCCATCTCCTCTCGAACGGTTGCATAGGCGCCCTCATCCGAGGGTCCCGTCGGAGGTTCTGGGTATTACGACTAGTTTTAACGAGTTTGGAGATTTGTGAATCAAGATCATCACTGCTATTGGTTCCCTCTGTCATTGTGGAGAAAAAAAATGGCTAGGTAAGTGATGAGTAGTATGAGCAGGTTGACCTTAAGATCAAACACGCTCTGATACCATGTTTCAAATTGAAAGACACGGAATTGTTTTATTGAAAGTTGTTGTAGTTTGTTGGACATTACAAAGGAGAAAGAGACCAATAAATAGGGAAAACATTGGCAAAGAAAAAGAAATGCATTAAAAAAAGACATGAAAATGAACTTCATAAATGTTGTTCTTCAAAGAGTAAAAATAAATTACATGTTAAATGAAGATTATAACGATAATTTACAAATTTAAAAACACTTCTTTGGTGGCTAGGCCCAGCAAGGGGGCGGGGATGACAGTGGACGGCGACGACCGTTGAGCGGTAGGTGGTAACACAAATGCCAGATATAACTTTTGAAAGTCGAACCAAATAGTTACCAACTCAAAAATCATATTAATTATCCAACATCTCGAGCATCGACTTCCTGAATTTGCAATTATTTTGCACATTCTATTATTTCTAAGTTATTTATAAGAACTTAAGTGAGCTAATATTAGGAGTTTTGAATTAGTATTTTTAATTTTTAACAATGAAAAGTCAATTTCACATGTTTGAATGTAGTTGTCTAATATAGTGGTGTGCTCATTGTACTATACATGAGTTCCGGTCGTAGAATAATAGCAACAGAGACAAGATAGTAGTTGTTTTGACCCATCACCATGGTTAAGATGAAATCAAACACGAATTAAACAAAAAATGTCACAATACTTGATTATTACTACATCTGTAATATGATGTTTGTAATCACAATCACCATGGTTAAGATAAAATCAAAGAAATTAAAACAAAAAAGTTGCAATACTTGATTAATATTGCATCTGTAATATGAGATTTATAATCACAATCACCATGATTAGGTAACTATTATTCAATAACATTTTTCTTCGATCAATTCAAGAATTGGTCAACCAACTTTTCATAATTTCATAATTTTTTTTTCATATTTAACATAAAAAATCTCAGTGCATCTTACCCTTAAAAACAAATTCATCACATCAATTCACATTATTAAACTTTCAGTTTTTGTGTAATACACAGGTCTATTACCTAGTTATTATATATATATATATATATTATAATAATTAATTTAGCTCGTATTCGGTTTTTCTCTCATAACGTTTCAAATATAACTTTTTATAAAATTTCAAATACGTCGTCGGAACGTGCTCGTTTTTCTCTACGTTTCAAGCAAAGTTTTGTTAGAAATGGAGCAAGGTCAAAATAACATATTTTAATATTATTATTAAATATTAATCGTTCGTCTAGTATTTTTTGGTCGAACGTCTAAATTCATAATCTTAAAATTGAGTCTAAATTCTTTTCTCGTGGTTATAACCGATGTCTTTAAGATCAGGGTGTTAAAGTTGGAGGCTGATCAAGCCTCTAAGTCAGCTTTATGGGAAACCCTAGTGGGCCAAGCCCACGATTTCTAAGCCCGTAATAATATCTCTTTTCTTTATTTCTTTTGGCCGAACCCAAAATGTCAGGTGTTACAAACAGTGTTACGATCATCTGCTGAAACAGAATATGATATAGTGTGTTCAACTACATGTGAAGTCTTATGTCTTGTGAACATATTAAAAGAACAAATTTACAATATTTATTAAAAAAACGTCTATTAAAAAAAAATAAATCAAAAGACATAAAGCACTTCCAACACCACTTGCAAGAAGTATAGAAGAACAGAAACCGGAATACGACACAAACAAGCCCACACAAACACTTTACACAACTCCACAATCGCAAACAAAAAACTTAGAACATTATCACCATGATTTAAACTTTATAACCGGGACTTAAAGTTTTTAATTTGGCAAAATGAAAGCATCTCCTTGTCATTTTGAAATATTTCCATCTCATCTTTTTCCAAAACCACATGTTACAACAATATCACCTTATCCCGACGATTTTTTTGACCCTATAGCGACGACTTGTCGTCGGTATAGGCATGTCGTCGGTATAGATGTCGTCGGTATTGCCTCGTCCCAATAGGTCAAAGATGTCGCCGGTATAGGTGTCGTCGGCATAGGTCAGCCTATAGCGACGACTATAGGGTTTAATTAAAAATTTCAAAAAGAAATTCTATACCGACGACATGTCGTCGGTATAGAGTCCTTTGAAAAAGGCCTATAGCGACGACATGTCGTCGGTATAGGGTTTTTTGTTTTTTTAATAATTTTTGGAAAAGGCCTATAGCGACGACATGTCGTCGGTATAGGGTTTTTTGTTTTTTTAATAATTTTTTAAAAAGGTCTACAGCAACGACATGTCGTCGGTATAGGTCTTTTCTGTTTTTTTTTATTTTTTAATTTTTAATATTTTATCCAGAAATATTAAATTTCTAAAAACAAAAACCTGCAAATCACTAAATATAAACCATTCAAACATTCAAATCAGATAAAAACTAATATCCGAAACATAAACCAAACATACAAATTGTTCGACACACAAACTTGTCCGACAAATCAAACATTCAAAACATAAACTTGTTCGACACACAAATATACAAATTTCACACATACATACATATACATACAAACACTAATTTACATAAACTAAATTATATAAAATAAGCACACATATAAACCAAATGACCTAAACTAATCATAATTTAATAATTCCATCATACATACAAATATACATACTCATACATACAAACATACATACATAACACATACATACAAAATCATAAAAATCTTAGATCTAAAACAAATTTCATCACAAATTAGTAATTAAAACGAGTATTTACCTTCACAAAGCTAGAAATCCAAGAAATGATGAAATTCCTCCAAAACCTAACCAAAATAAACAAACAAAACTTCAAAATCTTGAAAAAGTAGCTAAAATATGAAACCCGGATGTTAGCTCACCTTAAATCCCGAGAGTTTTTGTGAAAGTTGCTCCCAATAAATACCATCTTATATACCTACACATCACAATTACATACATAAATAAAAGCTCAATTACACAATTACAAACATATACATACAAACATACATACATAAATAAATGTCCAATTACATAATTACAAACATATATATACAAACATACATACACATATATACATTCATATTAACTAATCATCATAAACACAAATTACACACATACATACAAACTAATCATCCAAACTAATCATCATAAACACAAATTGCACACATACATACACATACATACAAACTAATCATTATAAACACAAATTACACACATACATACATATACATACAAACACTAATTTACATAAACTAAATTATATAAAATAAGCACACATCTAAACCAAATGACCTAAACTAATCATAATTTAATAAATCCATCATACAAATATGCATACTCATATATACAAACATACATACAAACATACATACATAACACATACATACAAAATCATAAAAATCTTAGATCTAAACCAAATTTCATCACAAATTAGTAATTAAAACGAGTATTTACCTTCACAAAGCTAGAAATCCAAGAAATGATGAAATTCCACCAAAACCTAACCAAAATAAACAAACAAAACTTTAAAATCTTGAAAAAGAAGCTAAAATATGAAACCCGGATGTTACCTCATCTTAAATCCTGAGAGTTTTTATGAAAATTGCTCCCAAAAAGTCCAAAAACCGTGAAATCGTCGGAGAGAACAATTTGGGGGAGTTTTGGAGGATATTGGGTGGAAATGAAGGTCTGCCGTCTGTTTTCCCTATTTGTTCGCGCTGCACCCTATGACGACGACATGTCGTCGGCACAGGTACCCTATGCCGACGACATGTCGTCGGTATAGGGTTCGTAGGATGTTGACCAGTCAATAAAGGAAAAAACCCTATCTCGACGACATGTCGTCGCCATAGGGTTTTCTAGAATTTTTTTTAATTTAAAAAAAATTTTGAACGACGGAAATTGATTAAATAAAAAAAACAAAAAGAAAATCAAAATTAACCTATAGCGACGACATGTCATCGCTATAGGTTTTCCCCAAAACTAATGAATGCCGAAAACTAGAACGACTCAACTATCAAGATAAGAACTGAGGTGAAATCAAGAATTGGGAAGAATACTACCTAGGTCGGAATCCTACGTGCAAAGCACAACTTCTACCGGTTCTGGAAACTAAGATGGATCTGGGTTTCTAAGGATGACAACTAAAGACTACCTAGTGGATCCCTAATCACCCTCAGGGTGTCACCAATTAAGCTACCTAAAGCGTACTAAACTCACCCGATAGTTGGGTCACCTCTCGGGTATTTCCAACAATGATAAAGTACCCACATGACAGATTATCTCTCATTCTCACTGTCCACAATACATTCGAAGAATGCACGGGGTAATCTTTAATAGTAACTATGATTTAACCTAGCAACAATCACTAGACACCTAATACTAACGTCATCTCAGACTGTTAACACTCGGATTCCTAATGATGAAGACTAGACAACTACTTCTCACTACTCGGGTATTGAACTAGGACACACATTCACTCTAATCAGCAATCCATCACAACTCTTATGGTCACTATCTCTAGCAAACCATACACAATCACAAACCATAAGATCTATGACCTAGATACGCAAATCAAACTGACAGACAACCACAATCAACGCATGGAGTTATAATCAATCACACAATCAGAATTAAACATGCTTATACATCATAATTAATATCCAAAGATCGTTTACAAAATCATTAAGCCATCAAATATATCCAAAACCGGATAAAAATCTAAACTTTACGCATATTCATCAATTGACCTAGGCAGTATTATGGTTTTAGCCAATAATCATCATCCAAAACATCATAACAGAAGTAAAAGACAAAGACATGGTATCAAACATAGCAATCAAAACGCAAAGATTCAAACTTGAAAACCTAGATCGCCATTACAACGAACTCGAGATCCAAAAGCTTTGATCTAGCACTTGAATCGATCTTCTTGCTCCCAAAATCGGCCTAGGCTCTCTCTCAAACGGCTGGAATGCGAACTTCTCAAATTATGGCATTAAAAATATATTAAAAGTCGATTTTAGGGTTTTTCGCGATTTAGGTTTCTCTCGCGTACCGCGAGAGACTGGGCTGAGTTCCTCGCGTACCGCGAGGAACAAATTAGTCGGGGCCGGTATTGCTTTCCCTCGCGTATCGCGAGGCATTTGTCTGTCTCTCTCGCGTACCGCGAGGAACTGAATTTCAACAAATTTTTCTTTATTTCTCCCGGCTTTATTCTCTTGCTCGTTTTCTTCAGGATGTAGCTTCCTATTCCACACGAGCTCCTAAAAGTATACAATAGACTCAAATACAGACGGAAATTTTTTTTAAAAAAATTTGACCGACGGAAATTGATTAAAGAAAAAGAAAATCAAAATTAACCTATAGCGACGACATGTCGTCGCCATAGGGCTTTCCATAATTTTTTTAAGTTAAAAAAAAATTGACCGACGAAAATTGATTAAATAAAAAAATCAAAATTAACCTATAATGACGACATGTCGTCGCTATAGGTTTTCCTCAAAAATTCATTGGGCGCCAGCTTTCTCTCCAATCTGGCTCAACCCTATAGCGACGACATGGCGTCGCTATAGGGTGTCTCATTCAAAATTTTGGTTTTCACCATGTCGTCGGTACAGGGTGACCTATGCCGACGACAATTGTCGTCCGGTCGTCGGTATAGGCGGCGTCGACACAGGATCTTTTTCTTGTAGTGTGTGCCTCGATGCCTTTACCATCCACGCCATCCAACAACATGAAACTATTATTTCCTAGCGATCTAAATGCAGCTGCTGCAGCAATGGGATTTCCCCATCCGAAATCAACTTTGTTAAAAGAGAACCCACATAAGCCTAAAAACCGATATATTCTCTTTGGACCAATTTCTACATCTTCACATCTCAATTTCGATGCCAACGATTTCAAGTCTTCGGCTACCTTTTCTTTCTTAATCTCAGCAACTAACGTATCTAACGAAGTTTCACTTATAAGCATAGTGGGTACCATCATAATTGATGCCAATGTACCGATTATAGTTTGGGGCAGCTTCAATTTATCACGTAAGTTAACCGAAAGATGCAAATAAGATGGCTTAAAGCAACCAGAATTCTTTGTAGTAGCTGCCACTACAGTTTTGTAAAGTAAAGAGGTCACTACTTCAACACGTGTAGGATTGGTTATAGCCGCGGAGACCTTCTTCTTAAGATCACTTAATCTTGAGTTTGGGAACACAAATGTCCTCATTACATGAATGTTGTGGTCTTGGTTGATAATCAGATAATTTGAGATAATAGAGTGACTCCTCGGTGAATACATGAAAAAAGGGTTTAGTGGAAGTACCTCTTTGTGGTCAGGTGATCCATAACGAGCCACAGACGCCCAATAATTCAAGAAGGAGATGATAGTACAAGCGTCACAAACGAGATGTGACAAAGAAACTGCAACCGCCAATCCTCCACAGGAAAAGTGATTAACTTGAACCCCAACAAAACTCGTATTATGAGGAGAGTTGTAGCACAACATATCATGAGCAAAATATGTTATGATATCGAGAATGATCGCTAAAATAAGCGAGAATGATAAAAAAGATCGCTAAACAAGCGAGAATGATAAACGAGAGAAAAAATGAGAGAGAATAATTGGGGGTAAAAACTGATATGATTTGATTGATAACTTGAATAATGTTACAAAGAAGCTATTTATAGACAAAGCTAAACTAATACTGAACCAGGCGAACTTAATAAGTTCGCCCCTATACTAAACAAGCAAACTTAGTAAGTTCGTCTACTACTAAGTTCGCTAACACCGTCCCTCAAGTTGGAGGTGTATACAACCCTAACATGGAAATGATATCAGAATGCGGTTGACCAGCCAAACTCTTTGTGAATAAATCCGCAAGTTGATTAGAAGTCCTTGTGTGAGAAAGCAGAATCAAACCGGCTTGAAGCTTCTCATGGACAAAATGACAATCCAACTCGATATGCTTAGTTCGCTCATGAAAAACTGGATTTTTAGCAGTATGAATAGTCGCCTGAGTGTCACATTTGAGATGAACAGGAGTAAGATTATCAAGCTGAAACTCCACAAAAAACCGAGTCAACCAAGCAAGTTCCTGTGTGACACGGCGAAGAGAACGATATTCAGCTTCAACAGAACTAAGATAAATAGTAGGCTGCTTCTTGGATTTCCAAGAAATAGGACTGCCAATAAGAGAAATGAAATAGCCAATGATAGAACGTCGAGTATTAGGACAAGCTGCCCAATCAGAATCACAATAAGCAGATAAAGACATATCAAGACCATCATTAAAGAACAACCCTTGAGAACAAGTGCCTTTGACATAATGAAGAGTATGACACGCAACATCCCAATGAGGAACACGCAGATCACTCATAAACTGGCTGAGAAACTGAACCGCAAATGCAAGATCAGGCCGAGTATGAGTGAGGTAATTTAGTTTACCAACAAGTTGACGATAGGCCAAAGGATTATCAAGAACCTGACCTTCGTTGAGCTTGAGTTGTAAATGTAAAGGCAAAGGAGACGAAACAGAGGAAACATCGTCAATAGAAAACTCATTCAGCAAATCCTTCACAAATTTGCGTTGAGTCATAATAAGACCAGAGGGAGATTTGAGAACCTCAATACCTAGAAAGTAGTTGAGAGTGCCAAGATCCTTGATCTGAAAAGTGGAATGTAAGAAAGCCTTCAAAGCAGGTATCTCTTGATCATTATTACCCGTAAGAAGAATGTCGTCAACATAAACAGCGACATGAACAACCGAATTCCCCATCGTCTTAAAGAATAAAGAATAATCATTGGGAGACCGCATATAACCTTTGGTCTTAAGAGCATCAGAAAGCTTTCCATACCACTGCCTTTAAGCTTGCTTCAAACCGTAAAGAGACTTCTTGAGCTTATGAACATGATCAAGAGAGGATAAAGGCATTTCAGGAGGAGGAAGCATATATATTTCTTCGTCAAGATCCCCATGTAAAAAATCATTATTAACATCCAATTGATATAAACCTCATTGTCGTTTAGTGGCAACAACAATGAGACTACGAATAGTAGTCATCTTAACGACAGGAGAAAAAATCTCATTAAAATCAATTCCTGCTTTCTGAGTATCACCACGAATAACCAAACGGGCTTTGCAACGTTCAACAGTACCATCAGCATTATACTTGACTTTATACACTCACTTGCACTTAATGGCCTTTTTGCCTTTAGGTAAATGTATAACCTCCCAAGTTTAATTTCTTTCTAAGGTATTAAACTCTTTAGTCATAGCCTCTTGCCAAGCAGGATGGTTAACAGTCTCCTGATAAGAGGAAGGTTCTTTAACAAAATCAAGATTTAAAAGGAGCTGCTAGGAATCAGGAGAAAGATCAGCAAGATTAACAAAATGAGAAGTTTGGCAAGCACTCAACAAAGATGAAAACAAGACGAATCGACAGAAGAAGCAGAATTAGTAAGTTCGTCTACTACTAAGTTCGCTAACACCGTCCCTCAAGTTGGAGGTGTATACAACCCTAACTTGGAAATGATATCAGAATGCGGTTGACCAGCCAAACTCTTTGTGAATAAATCCGCAGATGAAAAGGAGGAACAGAAGAACTAGTAGATCTCCGGGGCTCCAGAGGTGGAGGAGGAGGAATAGGAGAAATAGGAGGAGGAATAGGAGAAATAGGAGGAGGAGTGGAATCAACTTCAGGAGCAGCCGAAGAAGATGAAGGAACAGCAACTGGATCTGTCTTCTCAAACAGATCATTTAGAGAAGGGAACAAATAAGAAGGATCCGAAAAGTGTAAAGAAGGGAAAATGTGCTCAAGAAAAGTCACATCCCGAGAAACAATAACTTGTCGAGTGTCAAGATTATAAGCAAACATGGCTTTGATACCATGTTATGATATCGAGAATGATCGCTAAAATAAGCGAGAATGATAAAAAAAGATCGCTAAACAAGCGAGAATGATAAACGAGAGAAAAAATGAGAGAGAATAATTGGGGGTAAAAACTGATATGATTTGATTGATAACTTGAATAATGTTACAAAGAAGCTATTTATAGACAAAGCTACACTAATACTGAACCATGCGAACTTAATAAGTTCGCCCCTATACTAAACAAGCGAAGTTAGTAAGTTCGCCTACTACTAAGTTCGGTAACAAAATATCTTTCCGGGTGTTCATCTAGTTCACTATAAAGATCGAATTCATCAAGCGTGCTATTGATTTTGGCTTCAAGAAACACAACTCCCTTGTCATTACAATCAATATACGGTGTTGTGTGTGTGGATAACCTGCCCGCGAAATGATAGAAGCGCGTTAGGCTTTGGGATAACGATTTCTTCAGTAAGCAGGCTTTATCTTGAGCAGTTAAACTGCAATTGCCATTGTTTTTTTCCGGCAACTATATCAAGCTCGGAAAGATTATGAGTGCTGAGATTAGGAGGGGTTGGATTTGAGGGTTTAATTAGCTTTCGAGAAATAATGGTATGGGATTGTTTTCCTGTCGTTATCTTATCCTTCGTTATCAGCAATTGGTAGTAATTGTTCTGATCTTCACATGTATATATGACCAGTTTCGGACTGCTTATCTGTCCAAAGAAATTGTTATGATTTCATACCAATCACATACATTTTTCTCATAATATAGCTTTCAACATTAAAGTTTTTCACATGATAAACATTTAATACTTCAGACTAGAAGTTTTATTTTGGTTTGTATTTTTCTCACAGACCTTTAATTATATTTTGGTTGGATTTGCATTTTAATGATAAAGGAGTAGTTCTTTTACGAGAGATAAAGATGTAATTATTTGAGTAGAGTTATGAATTTAAGTAGGCAATTAACTTTAACGATAAACTTAGTAGGTTACAACAGATGTCGATTAATCCAATTAAGTTTAAAAATTAACTAAAGTTTTATTTTATTTAGATACTAGGTGTCGGTTAAAATTAAAATACAAATTTTGTCGTTTTGATTAGCATATTAAAAATATTTATAAACTTATTATTAGTAGTTATATGTTTTAAAATGGACCCAATAAATTAGTAAAGATTTTAAAACTAAATACGATATTCTAGAGAGGCCCGATAACTCAATTAAACATAAAAAAGTAAAAAGTTATATTTTATTTAGGTACCGGATGTCTATTAACATTAAAATGAATTACCATTTAGGTAACGGTTGTCGATTAATCTATATAAATAAATTTTATAAACTTATTAGTAATTATATGTTTCAAAGAGGTCCCCTGGTTAAAAATTTCTAGTTCTGACACTGAGAGAGGGCCAATGACATTATAAATATTTTAAAATTTATAAACTTAATAATAGTAATATGTTTTAGAGGGACCTAATAAATTAATAAACATTTTAAAACTCAAACTCATATTCTAGAGAGGGCTCGATTAAACCAATTAACTTTAAAAAATCTACTTTATTTAGATATCAGATGTCTGTTATCATTAAAAAAATTACCATTTAGAAATCAGGTGTTGATTAACATAATAAATAAAATTTATAATCATATTATATTAGTAATTATATGTTCAATAAAGGCCCAATAAATTTATAAATATTTTAAAACCAAATAACCTCCCAGTTATGTTTAAAAATTAACTTTTTTTTGTTTCCGGATTTGTTAACTATATCAGATATTTCATTTTACTATAATAATTAGTTTTGTTTATTATTATAACGATTATCATCATTTTAATGATAACAAGATGATAATTTTATCATAATGTCTTAAAATTAATACTTGTACAATTTTTATTACATGATGTACAAGTCATAAAGCCTTATACAATCTCACACTATTAAATGCAATAATTCAATCATTCACGTGTTATAAATTATTAAAATAATAAAAATATGGTTTTTCAACACTTTTTTAAGTTATCTTGTTTATTAATTTTAAAAAATAATAATAAATTTTAGTTTGGGAAAACAATTACACGGATAGTCGATTGTTTGTCCATATGTTGGTTGTCAGTCATTTGTGCCACCAACCACCTACCCATTATTAACGCTATAAAGTTGTCAATCATCCCCATCTAACCCTCTTTAATAAATCCATTATATTGACTTCATGATATCCACACAATAAATTAATACCACGTGAAAACATAATGTACTGCCACGATATAATTAGTGACGGAGTTTAAAAAGAATAAGTAACGGGGTTGAAAGTCACGAGGCCCAAAAAAAATATTCTATCGCTATGCTTCAGGTTATATGTTCGGATCGGTGATTCAATTCGGGTCGGGTCAAACAAATCAACAATAAATAACTCTAAATATCTAATTATCTATGATGATGCGAGAGAAAAATGGTAACCACCTGTAAGAAGAATTACAACTAAGTCAAACGACCTTTAATATTTTTGAATTCATCGTTTATAAATTCTGAATCAAACTTATCAGCGATTTATTTTTCTATGTAAATCACCAAGCTATTCGCGAGATACTTATCGGCCATCTTATTGCGAAAGCAATTCTTGAATATTTTCATTGCTGAAAATCCTCTCTCTGTTGTTGCAGTAGAAACTGAAAATGCCAAATATTAGTCGAACCATATCAACCAAATAGTAATTTTCACGTTTCTGAGTTTCCACAAGACTTTTGCATATATCAGAAATAGTTGATACACCACTTAGCTTTGTATTCATTTTCATTTCAATATTAAAATATTCTAACTGATATGGTAAATGATTCGTCTCATGTTCTGTAAAATATTCAGGATACTACTTCTCAACAAGAAGACAAATCTGATCAACATTAATCTCTTTTGAAACTAAACTAGAACTAAGAGATAGCAACTCCATAGCAAATATTCTTTTTTTGACTCATCTCGTGACTCGTCAACCATAACACAAAAGCCTGCATCCCCCACTTCACTACGAAGCAGTGAAGGGGATTTCATATTTGGGTGTGTTTGGGGGAAGCGGCGATCGGCGAAAGGCAGTAACGAACGTTTCTGATTTTTAGCGTGAATGATTTGAAATTTTCAAACCTCCCCCCCCCCCTCTTCTAAAGTTTCACTTTTATTTTTTTAATGCACAAATATATATATTTTTTTAATTTCATACTATAACTTATCAAATCAATCCGAATAGAGCATTGAACTAAAATTTTTAGAGATAAAATCATAGGGGCCAAGAATTGTTTAGAGAAAAAAATCAGGGAGACCGGCTCAATAGGTATAAAACTTTTTGAACGTAAACGCGAAAATCTCCACTACTAACTGAAAAAACGAGGGGGAGGTTGGGGCCACACCTGGCCCCTTCTATGCTTCGCCCCTAGGTACAACCCTCTTTTATTTGCATTCAACGTGGAGATAAAATCTATAAGGCCCCATGTAACACCCGTATATTTCCCAAGTAATATAAAGGCCAAAAGTGTTAGAATATAAAGTTCAGGGGTTAAACTTTAATTCTCCAAAGTCAAAGGACCAAAATTAAAAAATTTGAAAGTGGAAGGGGTAGCGGACCGCAACCCTAACCCTTAGCGGTCCGCTACGTGTGGAGAAAGGAAACAACCGGTGATTGACACGTGCCCCTGAGACTCGGCTGTCGAGTTTTGACGTGTGGAAGGGTAGCGGACCGCCAGCTTTGACCTTAGCGATCCGCTACGAAGCCTCCAAGCAGATTAAGCCGCCTCAAGGGATGGTGGACCGCTACAAACCCGAAGTTCACCCTATAAATAGTTAAACGATCTCAGCCACTTCACACACACAAACACACTTCCACGACACACTTAAGCTCTAGTAGCCCGTATCCCGAGGTCCTGATCCGCTCCCGAGAGTCCGGTTTCTCGTAATTCGTACGTAAACTGCCATAGATAGCGCCGAGGTAAGGTTTCTTCGTGTAAACCTAATATAGGAATGTTAATTATGATAATGTCGGATATGTTCTAGGGTTCTGTTGAAGTGTTGATTATTATATTCAAAACAGAAGGATGTTCTGTTTAAGGTGAGTTCCTTTGAACTGTGCTCTATGAAATGTTTTGCAAATGATTTTGTATCTAAGATCCCAATACTATCCGTGCATATATCCTTTCATAAGTACTTATTATGGCCATGATTGGGATGGGACCTAGGGACAAGATTGATCATCTTGGTTAGATCTGGTCTAGGAAGGTTCCTGTATATATGTATGTTGTAGACTCGGGAATCTAAAGGAAATTCTGGGTGATAGGTTGGAAAGGATGGTTGTAATTCCCATACGGGGTAGTTATCCTTGATCAGGGATACACGTAAAGATGATTGTGTTTATGAACTCACCAGCGTAAGCTGATCCAAAATGTTTTCAAATGTTTTTGAGCACAGGTGAACCCTAACTGGTAATTGGCATTCCAGGAGGTGTGCAAAGGATGGAAATAGGGATGATTGACGGCAGGTCCCTAGATGACCATAAGGCCTAAGTGATTAGCATGATTATTCGTGAGCTATAAGTCCAGAGTTTGTTATGTTGTATTTTACCAGTCAGTCCCTATTGTACAAACTTTACATTATGTTATAAAATAAGTTATGATGTTAAGGCTTCAGCTATGTGTTTTTGGTATCAAACGTCACTGTAACTAGAAGGCGACCTTCAAACGGTATGTAGTTATCTGACGAACGGAATGTTATGTCTAGGAAATAGCGGTGTATAAATCTCTCCTAGACCCGTCGCTCTTATGTGAGAACATATCTGTTGGAGGTACTACTCTGGAAGATGTATGTCCTGTGTTACGGGTGTGACACCCCAAACCCAGGAGGCCTCAATTATTGGATTTACTCATCAACACATAACTCATAAACATAGATCATTCAACACTTTGCAGCGGAAACGATTTAAACTTTAACATACGCAGCGGAATACATAAAATGTCTTAAGCATGCTTGTCAAATACAATCTAAAACTTGTCTTGAATTAAGATAAACTAAAACATGAACGGGATGCCAGACACTGATCTTCAGGTAACTCTCTTCGCCAAGCCAGGGATCCACATCCATCTACAGCCACCTACACTTAACTGATGTGCATAATAAAAAGTAGAAACACTGAGTGAGTTTTAACTATTACATTAAATCAATCATACGTAGGATTTACTAATACATACATACAGTCATTAGGCAAAACTTTACATATTTTACCTTTCAAAATAGTTTTAAAAAAATCATGTGATAACCGTCAATTCCTTTACATTATAATGCCCTCATGGCTCACGTCCATGAACCGACAAGTACCGCTTAACCGTCAATTCCCTTGTCACTATTGTATCGCCCCCATGGTTAGCGACCATGAACCGACAATACCGCTTACCATGGTATGGCCCTCACGACCATTCCGCTTAACACAAAGGCTCTTACAAAAAAGGCATAGCCCGTAACTGTTATCTTGTACAAGTAACATTTGTCCCCACCGGACCTTATCAAGTTGGTAAACATTCCCGTAGGAAAACTATTCACTTTTTGTTCATAAAACTTTCTTTAACTTGTTCATTACTTTAACATATATTGTCTTTGTTTATGTATATAAAATATAGTAAACACTTGTCATAAAAATATATCTTGTTTTACTTAGAACATAGCTTAACCCATACATCATGCCTTTGTTTATGTATATAAAATATAGTAAACGTTTTCCATAAAGATATATATGGCTTTACTTAAAACATACTAGAACATATATTACGCCTTTGTTTATGTATATGAAAATATCGTAAACATTTGTCGATAATACAGTTATACTTTACTCAAAACGTATACTTGTCTGTTTTAAACCTTTCATTGAGACATAACTTTCACTTTGTTTATTAATATAAAATATGTAATAAACACTTTTTCACTAAGTATACACAACACCCCTAAAGCAGGCAAAAAAGGTAATAGAACTAACTTGGTATCTTAGCGGGAATGTCCTACTTGAATCACACACAATCTGTATAATCATACAGTTTAAAGCATATCAGACTTAACTCGACACTAAACGGTTTCACTACTTCTGACTAGGCGAACTTAGGTTAAGTTCGTTTCTTATGAACTCAGCGAACTGACGAGGCGAACTTAATAGTTTTGCTAATTTATGAACCTAGCGAACTTATCAAGTGAACTTGTTAGTTTCGCTAGACGACACTTCAGCGAACTTATTAAGCGAACTTGTTATGTTAGCTTGTTTTGTGCCCGATGAACTTATCAAATTCTCTTGCGGGCTTCTTATCAAGTTCGTTGAGTTTTAACTCGTCAAGACTCAAACTTTTTACATTCAAACATTTGTTAGGCACCCTAGAATATAGATCTATGGTTTGTTTTGCAATAACCACGTAAAAATCGTTACTTTCTTATCAAACTCGAGACCCACCAAAACCCGACATGAGAACTGAGGTGTTGGTTCGAGGGTGATGCTACTATCTTGCTCCTGTAGCTAATTCGACTCCAATCTGTCTCTCTCTAACCTCTCTTTAGGATTTGTGAAAATGAAGCAAATGATGGAAGTGGGGCTGAGATGAGGGTTTTAAGGGGCCCAATCACCTCCCCCTTCGGCCCAGCCTATCCAAAGCCCAATGCTCAAGGCCCATCTCGTTCCTTTTATCTTGTTTTCTTTCTTTATGTAAATCTCGCGTACGATCTAGCGCGTTCGAAATACAGGCTGTTACACAATCGCCTCTTCTTGTTGTTCATACCTGATTCAAAACAAGCATCCCTTAAACCAATGGGGTTGATCTTCCAACTTAATTCCTCGAAGTGCTACCCTCGTTAATAGAAAAAAGTTAACGTCCATCTAGTCCGAGACTATATGGGCTAGATTTTCTTCTGAATTGAGATAGAGATTGGGTCACCTCTAAAACATAACTACTAATAACTTTATAATTTTTATAATATGCTAATCAATGCCCGTTATCTAAACAACAAATTTATTTTTAATGTTAATCGACACCCAGTACCTAAGTAAAATAGAATTTTTTTTTAAGTTAGTTATTTAACCGTCTCTCTCTACAATGTAGGGATAAGATCGATACCGAAAATAGCTGTACCGAATTTATAAAAAATTGGGTATCGGTACCGAATTTATTAGTACGGTACCGGTATTCGTGACAAAATGTTTATCTTTTTCGGTACCGATACCGTACCAGTACCGGTACCGAATTCATGGAAAAGTGGGTACCGAATCTATCGGTACGGTACCGGTGTCGGTACTCGGTACCAAATGCTTATCCCTAGTACAATGTACTAAGTTTATCATTAATGTTAACTAGACTATTTTCCTGCACGCGTTGCGGTGCGAATTACGGCATGACAAAAAATATAAAAATGTGTAAGTTAAAACCTAAACGCAACAATAAACCAAAAGAAAGTACCAAAAAAATATACAACTAAAGCACTGCTAAAATTAGTTGCAATGAGCGAAAATGTTGAAACCTCATTTTTGAAAGTCATGCCACATTTCATTTCAAAAAATAAAAGCCAAAAGAAATACTAACTAGTTAAATCAAACCTTGACTTGGTAATGTGTGAAAATGAAAACCAAATACTATATCCTTCAATACCTGCAAACCTTAACCGCCACCTTTAGACTTGGTTGCAACCATCACCATCAGTTATAACTACCATCATAAAGCTTCCTATTCTTCTCTTTAGATTCGCCATCAAAGAAAAACAACAACGATAAACACGCATATATAAAAGCAAGAATAAGAGCTTAGATAATACGTAACATATGCATCGATAACCTGACCTGGGAACGCCCATCTACAGAGGCAATCTGACCCGTTAACCCAAAAGTGCAACTTCCGATAGAAGGCGAAGAACCAAAAAACGGAAGCGAATCGGATAAATGGAAGGAGGAGAACCAAAAAAAGAAGCGAATCGGATAAGTGGAAGGCGGAGAACCAACAAACGGAAGCGAATCTTATAAATGAAAGGCATAAGGATCGCGTCAAGTGTTTAAAAGCAAAACTAATTTTGTAAAAACATACCTGCAAAATCTTTACTATATAATAAATAAAGATTTTTTAGTGTCACATGTCGCCTCCATATTCATTCTCACCATTTTTTTCCGCTTCTCTCTCTTATTTAATACACTTTTATCTTTCATATAATACTAGGTTAAAATCATGTGTATTACACTGGTTAAATAAATAAAATGTTATATATTTAGTAATAAAAATTTTATATTTTTAAAAACCCGTGTAATACACGGGTTGAATAAACCAATATATTACATCCGTTGAATATAATATAATGGAATTTGTTAACAAACACATTTGTCAAAATATGTTTTTAAAAAATGTAATTTGTCGTGACAGTTATAAGGTATGTTAAGTTAGTTTTGAAAATATTTTTTTTCAACTGAGTATTAATTTTTTAACTTAATTGATTAATGTTAGTTCATATTAAGTTCATTTGATTGATGATATAATAATTATTTATAATTAAATAATACATATTCGTAATTAGATTTATTAATATAAAGAATATTATTTAATAAAAGAGAGAAATAGAAAATCTAATATTTAATAGGAGAAAGAGGCGGGAAAATAAAGATGAGAAGTAACCAGAGAGTGACACGTGTCCTGAATATATTTTCATTTATTAGAGTAGTAAGATATATATTTAAAGAAAATACTAATTATACTAATAAAACATATTTATTTTAAATCATCCCTTATAATAAGAAACTTTGAAATTTAATTATATAATTTTTATTTCAATCAAATAATAAATGAAAGTCAAATTAAATTAAATAATAATTAACGTATTTTCGAAACCAAATTATATATTATTTTTTACATATTTTGAATTTGTTTTCTATCCTTAGTATATATATAATATATTTTTACACCTGTAAAATATAGGGTTAGGTTATAGTAAAAAGGGTTTTAAAAATAAGAAGGGTAAGAATGATTCTAAACTTGACATGTGTAATTTTATTGTTTTTAAAGAGAGGACATAATGGTCAATGTGTAATATAACTAGTCAATGTGTAATACAAGGTCTGATATTACACAATGATCAAACATGATATTACACAATGAGCATATTACACAATGACCTGACATATTTGAGCGAATTACACAATGAACTGGAAAATGTAAAACACGATGATGAAAAAATATAACACAATGATGAAAAATATTTGACACAATGAACTTGTATTACACAATGAACTTGTATTACATAATGACTTGACTAATTACACAATGAACTTGTATTACACAATGACCAGACGTGGTATTACACAATGAACTTGTATTACACAATGAACTTGTATTATATGATGGATTTGTATTACACATTGAACTTGTATTACACAATGAACTTGTATTACACAATAACCAGACGTGGTATTACACAATGAACTTGTATTACACAATGAACTTGTATTACACGATGAACTTGTATTACACAATGAGCTGAAAAACGTAAAACACAATGATAAATACATATAACACAATGAACTTGTATTACACATTAAACTTGTATTACACAATGAACGTGTATTACACAATGACCTGACTAATTACACAATGACCAGATGTGCTATTACACAATGAACTTGTATTACACGATGACCTGACTAATTACACAATGAGCTGAAAAACGTAAAACACAATGATAAATACATATAACACAATGAACTTGTATTACCCATTGAACTTGTATTACACAGTGAACTTGTATTACACAATAAACTTGTATTACATAATGACCTGACTAATTACACAATGACTAGACGTGGTATTACACAATGAACTTGTATTACACAATGATCTTGTATTACACAATGAACTTGTATTACACGATAAACTTATATTACACAATGACTTGACTAATTACACAATGAGCTGAAAAATGTAAAACACAAGGATAAATACATATAACACAATGAATTTGTATTACACATTGAACTTGTATTACACAATTAATTTGTATTACACAATGAACTTGTATTACACGGTGAACTTGTATTACACAATGAACTGACTAATTACACAATGAGCTGAAAAACGTAAAACACAACGATAAATACATATAACACAATGAACTTGTATTACACAATGAACTTGTATTACACAATGAACTTGTATTACACGATGAACTTGTATTACACAATGACCTGACTAATTACACAATGAGATGAAAAACGTAAAACACAATGATAAATACATATAATACAATGAACTTGTATTACACATTGAACTTGTATTACACAATGAACTTGTATTACACAATGAACTTGTATTACACGATAAACTTGTATTACACAATGACCTGACTAATTACACAATTAGCTGAAAAACGTAAAACACAACGATAAATACATATAACACAATGAACTTGTATTACACATTGAACTTGTATTACACAATGAACTTGTATTACACAATGAACTTGTATTACACGATGAACTTGTATTACACAATGACCTGACTAATTATACAATGAGATGAAAAATGTAAAACACAATGATAAATACATATAACACAATGAACTTGTATTACACATTGAACTTGTATTACATAATGAGCTGGAAAACGTAATTTTTTTTTGTTTATAACAACACTATACTCGTTTTAAAGATAAAAAAACGTTCGTTTTTATGATGTAATTTTTTTGAAAAAATAATGTCGTATGTAAAAGTTATGAACGTTTAAAAATGAGGGGGGAACTTGATAAAAAGTCAACAAAAGTGGTCAAGACTAAAATACCATTCCAACAACTTTTTCTTCTACAATTTAATCTCAACCATTAAATCTTTTCTATAATTTGATCTAATGGCTCTAAATCCTTCTCACCTTTCTTAGAATTAGAATCATTTTTATATAAACCTATTTTGATCACGTGTGTAGACATGGGATCTAAACTACTGTTGGAATAAACAAATGGGATAAACCAGCAATGGCTGCCATTCCTAGCAGTTGCACCGCCAATAAATTGTTCAATTTCTGGACGTGTTAAAAGGCATCGTCACTGCCTCTGCTATCTAAAATAAATACACATTTTGTTCAAAGAGAGCTAGCAAATGTTGGCATAAACGATTATAAGGGTTGGAATTATAAAAAAAATGCCTTAGAGCAACTGGTAAGGGTGCTGATTCGTGACCTTCATGTTATGGGTTCAATGTAGGGTAATGTTGCGCAGGCCCGACCCAAAGGGATAGGGCCGGGCCAATGGGCCTGCGGGCAACACACCCGTAGTGGGCTCAACATATCAATGGCCCAAAAAAAATTTATATATAAAATTTCTAGGGTTTAAAAAAAAATTGAGCCTTTTTTACAAAGTAATTTTGAAGGCTTTTTAAAAACAATTAGGCTTTTTTTTTAAATAATTGACCTTAAGCCCAAATATGAACTATCAATCAGAATGTTTCTAAATATATGAACTACTTTAAGCCTAAATTTGATGTTGAAAAAAAGACAGTTTGACCTTAAAAGTCAAAATTGAGTTTCTGTATGCACACTTTTGACCATCGAAGTCAAACTTTTTTTTTTCCAATTTCGGTTTTGTTTTGATTTTTTTGTACATCATCATTGATCTAAATTTTGGCACTTTAGCCATTTCTCTGAGCCATCAATCAAAATTTTATTGACAAACCAAGTAATTTTATTTTGCATTTGATTTTAACATTAATTGTCGTTAAAAAAATTAGTTTGATTTTGTTATGTCTATGTGATAACGTTAATTGTCGTTAAAAAAAATTAGTTTATAAAATTATATATTTCGTTATGGGCCTTTTTTTTGCTCGTGTAGGGCATTCGAATCCTCAGGACCGGCACTGCAAAGGGAGGGGCAGGGTGGGCCATGACTCCAGGCCCGGTTTTTCGAGAGGCCCGAAGTATTTAAAAATTTTGTATATATTTTAAATAGTATATTTAGTTTATACATCCAATTTGTGTACATCAAATTCTCCTTAATGCAATTGAAAAAACCATTACAAGAAAATGTAAAGGTCACAGTTTCAAGACTTGGCAACAACACTATTTATTTTTTATGTGTTCCATTTTTTCTTTTATTTTCTCTTTTTTTTCTCTCTTTAAAAGGTTTCCCACAAAAACTCATAATTGTTTAAACTATTAAACCAAAACAAAAAAAAACACAAAAATATATATATATATTTAAACCCATTACATATAAAAAAAACTATTGAAGCCCGCTTTTTTATTACTTGTCCGGGGCCCAAAACGTTTTGAGGATTTTTGGGGCCGGCCCTGATGTTACGTACATTAGATCGTGAAACAATCCGACCCGTCCCGAGATCGTACGCAAATACAAGAGCTAAGTTAAGCACCATGTACACCTAATTAAGCTGACAGCAGTTGTTATGTTTGAAAACATGTGATAAATAAGTAAAAGAAAAAAAAATCAAATCTATACTATATAATAAATAAAGGTTTTGGAGTGACACTTGTTACTATCATATTCATCCATAACATTTTTTTCCCGCCTCTCTCTCCTATTAATTACACAAATTTCTTTAATTTTTTTTGTTTCCCACCTCTCTTTTCTATTAAATAATAATGATTTTTATAAAACGTTTTTTATTTAAAAAAATATGAATGTTCATAAACTATTTTTATAGATTGAACATTTTTTCATTTCTTTTTATAAAATAATTTTAAAAAATAGTTATTTCACCAATAACATCCAACATACAAACATTCATAGAAACTACAAGTTTACAACAAGTTGTCTTTATTCAACCCATGTAATACATGGTTTTAACCTAGTCGCTAATATACTCACACAAACATTTCCTAATGTTAACATGCAATATTAACGTCCAGTACTCTATTACTCATAATCCCACACTATTAAATTCAATCGTTCACATGTTATTAATTATTAAAATAATAAAAATATGGTTTTTCAAAAAAAAAAATAGTTATCTTGTTTAATTATTTTTATTTTAAAAAATAATAATAACTTTAGTTTTGAAAAAAAATTACACGGATATATAGTTCAGTTGTTTGTCCATATTACTGTTTTGATCCTTAACTTTCAGAAATTACATGATAGTTTACACTAAGGTAACATAAGCGAAGCTGTGATCCTACCCTTCTCGAGCTTACAACAATAGCTTACGCCTACCAAGCAATGGTCCTTTACTCTAACAGGCTTAACTTTCATGTTAGCTTTTTATGAATTAAATTACCTATGGCCTTACCTTACCCACCTTCATCAATTTTTTTAGCAAAATGGTGTATATATTAAAACTAATT
Organism: Smallanthus sonchifolius; assembly: GCA_023525975.1. Classification (NCBI taxonomy): domain Eukaryota; kingdom Viridiplantae; phylum Streptophyta; class Magnoliopsida; order Asterales; family Asteraceae; genus Smallanthus; species Smallanthus sonchifolius. The sequence goes on from CM042029.1 coordinate 94,166,598, forward strand.
TGGTTTATGGGTTGTTTTTGAACCATATTGGTTTAAGGGTAGTCCACCGGTGTTAGAAGCTAACTCAACCAAATTTCTTTTTTTTCATCGGAGTTCATGGTTTCTAGGATGCAAAATCATAAAAATTGTGAGGTTCGCTTGCCACGACACCGGATTGCCCATGTACGCTTGCCAAGACAGCATACTCAAGCTCACAAAGTCTAAGTTCGCTTGTTCGTGTAGGGGACTACTAAAACCAAATAGGTTGAAAAGTAAGAGCATTCACAGTAGGTTTCCTATATTTATGTGAGTGAGTTCTCTATATTTTAAATGGTGGTTTAAAGTGGTTGTGAGTGGAGGAGAGAGAAAATGTATAAATTTTTTGTATATTTGGGGGAAACACTGTTCACCCGCATAATTTTTTAATATTTTTTTAAAGTGGTTGTGAGTGGAGAAGAGAGAAAAGATAATGATAAAAGTATAAAAAATTATTATTTAATTGAAAATAGAGAGAAAAGATAGTGATTTTAGTGTAATTATGGGGATAGGGATAGGAGAGCTATTGTGAATGCTCTAAATCATGTTTTTTACACAACTTAAGGGGTGTTTGGAGGAGGAAAAGTAAGGGAAGCCAAACATACTTATCTCCTTTTCTAAAAAATTAATAACTTATAAGTAGGTTAAATAAGTCAAGCCAAACACCTCTTTAGCTCCCAAGTACCGTTGGTCAGAAAAAGACTTCCACGGCGTACTTGATTTTCTGGCGACGAAGGAGAAGAACATCGGCGACGACGAGTTCTAGAGACCTCATTTTGATGTAATCAGGACTCCAGTTATTCAAAAATTAAACGGATAATCCAGTTGTTTTGTTTTAATCTCTAACTTCTAGAAATTACATGTTTAGACCATAGTTTACATTAACGTAATACCAATGGTCCTTGACATAAGCCGGCTTAACTTCCATGTTAACTTTTTTTGAACTAAATTACATAGAAAAGAAAAATCAAAACTCATTAATAAATACAAACCCATGGCCTTACCCACCTTCTTGACCTTTTTTTTTTCTCAAAATGGTGTATATATTTAAACTAATTTGGATCCTGGGTTGTTTCTGATCCAGTCTGACTATTGAACCTTCAAAACAACTCTTCATTTTCTGGTCCGGTTATAAAACCATAAAAATTAATACTATGGATGGCTCCATATTTTGGTTGTCCTTTGTGTCACTCACCACCAACCAATTATTAATACTATGGTGGATCCAGGAATTTTTTTCAGGTGACTCACTCTATATTTTTTAAGGGGTTCACCCCAGTGTTTTTACATACCGTTCTATATAAATTTCGAAACTCGAGGGTTTCGGTGAACCCCCTCCAAGCCTTGTAGGTCCGCCCCTGAGCCCTCCTTTGTCCATATTTTGGTTGTCCTTTGTGTCACTCACCACCAACCAATTATTAATACTATGGATGGCTCCATATTTTGGTTGTCCTTTGTGTCACTCACCACCAACCAATTATTAATACTATGGATGACTCCATATTTTGGTTGTCCTTTGTGTCACTCACCACCAACCAATTATTAATACTATGGATGGCTCCATATTTTTTTTGTCCTTTGTGTCACTCACCACCAACCAATTATTAATACTATGGATGGCCCTCCTTTGTCGGTTTTGAAAGGTGACAAATCATCCCCTATCCAACCCTCTTTAACTCCATTATTTGCCTTCATGATCTCCGCATAATAAATTAGTACCACGTGAAAACTTAATGTCCAAGCATGTCCTTGTTTGCAGTATTCAATTCACGATTATTTCAATTCTGTTCACTTAATCGCCTCTCCTTGTTACTCATGTCTGATTCAAAACTAGCATCCCTTAAACCAATGGGGGACCGATCTTCCAACTTAAGTCCTCGATGCTACCCTTGTTAATAGAAAAAGTTAGCGGCAGGAAATTCTTTGGCTTTGAATCAGGGTAGAAAGACTTGTCGGAAATAGTTGGCTTGGTCCGACCAAGAAAGGCATGGGACTCTTTGGGCATTGCTTGCGTCGAGTGAAGTAAAGACTGGCTACCTAGAATATAAAGATCCCTCACTGCACACTTTAGATATAATGAAAACCTTTAGTTTAGGAGTCATTCAGGCTAGATCTATTCCGTACATATTTATTCCCGGGCTGATTCTGCTTTCACTCTTCTCAAGGAAGGAGGCCACCAAACCAAGGGGAGGTCTTTGCTTGCTTGCTTTACCATACTTGGTACACTTAACATGGTACTTATGTTAGCGAAAGGACACATCGAGAGGTTGATAGAGTTCGTCAATCTAGTCCGAGACTATGGTGTAATTTTTCATCCCAATTGAACGAACGAGACCTATGCTCATGTTCGTTCATTTAGTTAATCGGACGGAGTTCCTTGTTCATGTTTGTTCATTTATTAAACGAACGAACGCCGACCGATTCACGAACTGTTCGCTGAACGTCCGGTTCGTTTACAGCGCCAACCCGCTGGGTAGCCACCCTCCACTCCCGGTGCCCTAATAATTAAAAGAAGATAAGCCCTTAAAGACCTGTGAGAAAAATCCAAACGAAAATAAAATTTCCAATCTGAAATATTAAATGTTTATCAAGTGGTCACTTCCAAACAAAAAACATAACTAATGGTACTGTTGAAAATGTATGGGTTTTTTTAGGCAGATTGACAACGTAAAAGTGATTGATAGATAAGCAGTCCGGGAGTTGTCTATATATACATGTGAAGCTAAGAACAATTTCTATAATTGCTAATAGCCAACGATAACATAATGAGGGGAAAACAATCCCATACCATTATTTCTCGAGAGCTAATTAAACCCTCAAAACCAACCCCTTCTAATCTCACCACTCACAATCTTTCCGAGCTTGATATAGTTGCCGGAAAAATATATACACCAATATTTCTCGTATACCCAAACAATGGCAGTTTAACTGCTCAAGATAAAGCCTGTTTACTGAAGAAATCGTTATCCCAAAGCCTAACGCGCTTCTATCACTTTGCGGGCAGGTTATCCACACACACAACACCGTATATTGATTGTAATGACGAGGGAGTTGTATTTCTTGAAGCCAAAATCGATAGCACACTTGATGAATTCGATCTTTATAGTGAACTAGATGAACACCCGGAAAGATATTTTGCTGATGATATGGTGTGCTACAACTCTCCTCATAATACGAGTTTTGTTGGGGTTCAAATTAATCACTTTGCATGTGGTGGATTGGCGGTTGCAGTTTCTTTGTCACATCTCGTGTCTGACGGTTGTACTAACGTCTCGTTCTTGAATTATTGGGGGTCTGTGGCTCGTTATGGATCACCTGATCACAAAGAAGTATTTCCACTTAACCCTTTTTTCATTTGTTACCCGAGGAGCCACTCTATCATCTCAAATCTTCCGATTATCAACCAAGAGCAGAACAATCATGTAACGAGGAAATTCGTGTTCCCTAACTCAAAATTAAGTGATCTTAAGAAGAAGGTCTCCCCGACTATAAACAATCCTACACGTGTTGAAGTAGTGACCTCTCTTCTTTACAAAACCGCAGTGGCAGCTACCACTAAGAATTCTGGTTGCTTTAAGCCATCTTATTTGCATCTTTCGATTAACTTACGTGACAAATTGAAGCTGCCTCAAACTACGGTCGGTACATTGGCATCAGCTATGATGGTACCGACTATGCATATAAGCGAAACTTCGTTAGATACGTTAGTTTCTGAGATTAAGAAAGAGAAGTTGCGATTTGAAGGAATCCAAAGTGTGCAACAGGCAGCCGAAGACTTGGAATCGTTGGCGTCGAAATTGAGATGTCAAAATTTAGAAAAAGGTCCTCAGAGAATATATGGATTTTTAGGGTTATGTGGGTACTCATTTAACAAAGTTGATTTCGGATGGGGAAAGCCGATGGCTCTAGCTTCTCCACTTAGATCATTAGGAAAAAATAATTTTATGTTGTTGGATGCTGTGGATTGTAATGGCATCGAAGCACATGTGGTTTTGGAAAAAGAAGAGATGGAAATATTTCAGAATGACAAGGAGATGCTTTCATTTTGCCAAATTAACGACTTTAAGTCCAAGTTATAAAGTTTAAGTACGGGTGATAACGTCCTAAGTCTTTTGTTTGCGATTGTGCCAATGTGTAAAAAGTTTGTGTTGTATTCTTGTTTGTGTTCTGCTCTATTTCTTGCTAGTGGTGTTGGAAGTGCTTTATGTACATTGTTTTAATAGATGTTTTATTTATTTTTTAATTACTAAGACATTTCAATACAATTTACAATTGCACACACTTAAAGTGTTTCACTTGGTATCAAAGCCACCTTGGCTCTACCATCGTCGCCAATCACAACCCGAGCATACAAATCTCCACAGCTTCAATCTACATCACCGGAGCATACAAAGCTCCGTCCTTTTTTCTGTCTTCCACCTGAGTTTGTCTAAATTTGACTAGACTCGTGAGCTTACTATTTTTATAACTTTTATTTAATATATTAATATATATTTTTATAATATTTAATATTTTATATAAAATTATGTTAAAAATAATGTATAATATGTTGTATATAAAATTTATAATTATATACAAAATCAATAAAAATACAGATAAATTAAATAAAAAATGAGCCGAGTCCAAACCAAACTTGACCAAGGAGCCGAGCACGAACATAACTCGACTCGTCTTGTTTTTCAACCTCTAGGCATATTGTGATTGATCATCAACTCCATTTCATTCATGTGTTTATTACCACCACCAAATAACGTATACTAATATCTACTAGGCAATGCATACACATCATCCTCCAAAGTCATCAAACATGATTTACTTTGAAAGTAAAACTAAAACAAAACCCAAACCATGTTTTACTTTCAAATGTTAAACGAAGACTCAAGTGAATACCTAAAGGCAAATGAAACTTTATAAATCAAAACTATGATCTAACTTCATATTGACCGGCTTCGGTTTGAGCCCGAAAGCCCTTGTGAGCAGGTGTAGGCAGATTCTTCAAATCCAGCTTATTTATTTTCAAGCCAGACAGAGCCACCCCCATGATTTTGAAGCCTACGCGAAAAGTTGGCTTTACTTGAAGCTGTTCTACGCCGTCTTCAAGCACCAATGTTCCAGACATTTGTGGGGCTTTGTCTTTCGGTATCCGTCCAATAGACCAACTACATGTCTGCCATATCAAAATATATGAATCTTGAAATTTAAATATGTAGGCTTTAGAGGGTAAATAGGTCTAAAATGAAAAATAAGATTAAAAAAAGTTTCAATTACAATAATAATCTACTTTTAAATAACAAAACAATATAAGAGGTTGTAGCCTGTAGGCATTAAAAATACACTTCGGACAACTTTCAATCCAATCCCTTTGACACAATGATTTGGCACATTTAAAAGCTTAACATTCAACTATAAGGGTGGAGAGGGTACAAGTGTGGGTTCAATCGGCCTTGATCGTAAACGTGAAATAGCCGCGAAGTACAATTGGCCTTAAAATTTATAGGTTTTTTAAACTTTAAATTTGGTTATGTATTTTATTTTTAATTTATGAAATTATGTTTTTATTTATATATTATTTAATACAATTGCGAGGGTATTTTTGGGTCCAAAAGATGGGGACCTCCTCCCTTTAGGGTAGTTCTGGGTAAAAATGAAGTGGCATGTTTTAATTGGGTGGTGTTGAGGGTACATGTGGGTAAAAAAGGAGGTGCCCCCTCCACCCCAATGGTAGTATTATGTATACTATGGCATGTATGTAGTATGAAAGCACATATATGTAGGATTACATACGGGTCTTCATAACCCGTCAAAACTGACCGAACCACCCAAACAGAAGAAAGTCAGCCGGTTTGAAATATGTAAAGTCCAGTTCATAGTTCGGTTTTAATGGTTTGACGGTTTGGAACTTGAAACCGGTCGTTTAACGTTTATTATTTAATTTTTTTTATTTTAGAAATATAAAGTTACGTATATACTATACTCATGAGGAATCCTTGTCATTTTTTTAAAAATTTAATACAAAGGTATGCTTTTTTTTTAAATAGTTTTTTGTCTAATACGGCAAAAACCGAATCGTCTAACAGTAAACCCGTGAACACCCCTAGGATTACATACATACACTCATACATACATACATACATACATACATTTGAGTGTACGAGCATGGATACAGATTAAAGACAACATAAGAATGGTACCTTATCAGCAAGGATATTTACTGTCCCATGGTTTGCAGTGAGGTTGGCTGATGATACACAATGAGGGAGTTGGAACTGCACCACCAATGAGTCAACTGCTTTTCCAGGATCATTCCGGATTCCGACCATCACACTAAGACGACACGTACCCGACTCTGAACTCATCTGAGGCTTTACATATATAGGAGTATTCCTTAACTTCTTCACCCTGTAGCGTAGTCAAAACTAAATCATCACTAATTATTATTATACATATTATTTTTATTTTTTTGAAGAGTTTATGTTTAAACTATGCCAATTTATTTTAAACTTTTAAATTCTGGTATAAGAAATACCCATATAGTTTAAGTTCTTACATAAAGCACACTTAAAAAAATAATTGGTTAAACGGGTCAATCCATGAACCCACTAGGTAGAAACGGCCATGACCCGTTAGCTAAATGTGTTCGCGGGGTTCGACCCACACCCGTTTAGGCTTAACCCAAACCCGCGAATTTCATGTTAGGTTCGTGTCATGTCAGAAAATCACATCCCTAATATCCGCCATATACCTGTAACTCATGAGCTTAAACAGTCCATCTGGAGGTACAAAAGAGAGTACTTTTTCTGATTCCCAGGGCCGAAAACGGACACAAGGATGAAACTGCACGTCATTCAAAATCGAAGGGTTTGCAAAAGAAAGTGTCAAATCCGGAATGCCCGAAAGGTGAGAATTCACTTCCACCACACCAAATATCTCACACTTCACCAACGCCCCGTCACTGAACACCAAAACGTCAACATAAGGGTTAGGTGGATTAGGTTGACTTGTAAATAAGGTTATTCAACAAGCTCGCGGCTTGCTCGAAATCGGGAGCTCGGTTTGTAAAAAAGCCGAGCCCGAGACAAGGTAAGCTCGCTCGTTGGCTGGCTCATCTAACTAAAGGCAAAATTTTATAATATAACTTATAACCAAAATTTTAATTTTAATATATATATATATTATTTTGTATTATGTACATGTTAAAAATATTATTTTCTATTTATATATCAATATGTGCGAAAAATACAAAATTTTAAAAATAAACAAGTTGTTTCGACGAGCCATGAGTTGGCTGGAGCTTTTTACGAGCCGAGCCCAACCTGGATCGGTTTGGCTCGGCTCGGGTCGCTTACAGTCCTACCTGTAAACACTTTTAAACTTATTATAAAGAAGTAAATAACTAACGCATAAATTATATTTATCCACCATATAACAGAATGAGAAGTGTGAAAACGAACTCAAGTTAAGGGAAATTATTGTCCATGCCTATTTATAATAGCATCCATCTCCTCAACAAGATTGACATACACATCATTGTTTGCATGCTTCAATTGTGTTGTCCTCCATGGCACGCATGACGACGTGGCACCTGGAAGTGTGTCACTCACATTAGAAGTGTTACCTGTGACAACACTCAACATTTTGCTAACAATGTTTGGAGGAGCAATCATGTCCCTCAGTATGTTTGGTTCTGTAGTTAGAGGAAACCCATTGTCTATCATTTCGTCCAATAGCTGCAAGTCACAAGAAGAAGAAAAAGAAATAAAAAAGTACCATTGACCTTTAGTTATGGGAATGTTTGATGATGACAATTTTATTACAATATTTGAAGAAACAAAGAAACCATTTAAAGAAACTAAAAAGATGATTAAAATCCAAGTTGGGTAGCAAGTCAAAACGGGTAAGTTTTACATAGGAGTTGAAATGGGTTGGGTCAAGTTGGGTTGACCGTAAACACCTTTTGTCCAAAATTACTCTTACTTTTTTATAAATATGAGTGTCTTATATGAGCAGAAAAATCAAATTATCTCAAAATAATCTAATTTTTTAACATAAGGGTTTAGAAGAATGTATACACTAGATCTACACTTTTGGTAACTTTGACTTGTTTCCTTGTAAGGTATTTATGATTTTACCCGTTTGAACCATTACCGATTAAGCATAACTTGAATCGACCCATTCATCAATAAAAAAAGTCAAACTTCAACCTCTAGATGAAATCATCAATAAAATTGTATATTTCATCTTCCTCGTATTGCAGTTTTGGAGGAAACAAAACTAGATTATCAAACAAATACAATATGAACTCAAGTGATAGTTAACATACTAAAGAGCACAAGAAGATAATAAAAATGTTTGCTACAATGCAAGAGGTTCAACTTTGTAAAACATAAGATCTCGTGAACAAAAAAGAAACTAAAAAGCAGTGGAGTCGTTGAGCAAAATAAACCTTTAGTATAAGAAAACAAAACTACAGTTTGTTTCAACTTCACAATGCACAACTTAAATCCCACATACCTCATATACGATAACAAAGTTGTCCTTTATTACATCTTCATTTAACCCTCCAAGATAATCTGAGAGGACATCAGCTACTCTGCAAAGAAACTAGAAGTTGACCAGTCAAATACATGTATTCTTTCTTAGTGAAGATTAATAGTGTAGATTCGAATATGAACACAAATACAAAGTACAGAAATAGAAAAATAGAGAAACCTTAAATTAATAAAACTGAGATTATGAATAACTAGTGACTTTGACATCAAATTCACAATCATTCTGTCATGGAAAGACGCATGTAGTAAATAAAACACAGTATACAACATGACCATCAAAGACATGTTTCTCCTCATTAATCTTATTGTTACCTGGAATAAAGTAACTGTAGAAACATATAAAAGATGCATCACCGGTGAACCAAAATTACTGCCAAATTGATCCAAAAGACATATGTACCTGACTTTTTCCCTAAAGAGAAGAATTCCTAGAGACAACATCATGCAAGTGTCAAAATGGTGACAAATTGCATGTTGTCAATTGGTTTTGGAAGTGCCTTAGGCATTATATTATTGTGAGTGAGAGATTAAAGAAGTAAATTGTCAACCTACATAAATAGGAAAAAGGAAGGTAAGATGTCTTCATGATGATTGATGACTCGTGCATAGGGAACGATAAGGTTCTATACAGTATACACACTAGTTTTAAGTGGTATAATGACATGGGAAATTGGGAATTATTAAATATGATATGAAATAGTTCTATGAAGATTGGAATGAAAAATTGACTTAAAATTATTGTAATTTTGTAATGAACTAATCTAGACAGACTAGACTGGGAAATGGCACGTAACTAAAGATGTGGTAATAAAAGCTAATAACAAGTATAAAGTGGGTGTTGGTTCAAGCCCTGGTTATACACACACAGTTGAAAAAAGTGTCCGGCTCCTTTGTTTGTATTATTTGAAAACTGAAACGAGAGCTACAACAGTAACTGAAGAAAACTGAATGTAAAATTGCTTATAAAAGAAAAAAAAACAAACAAAATAACATGCTCATCCGTATTCCCATGTGCCATAATTCCCGTGATGCTCCTGTTATTCAGCAACAAACCCAACATTCACAACCCAATAAACTCGGCAACCTAGACCAATTCTTCTCCTGACCCGCGACCATGTTGACCCATGACCCATACCCTCTGACCCGTGAACAACTCGATTAACCCAACAGTGGGACCTGTGAGGTAACCATAACTACCATTCTGCAGAAGCATGTACATGTGAGTGTGGCATAAGAATTATTCAGTCAATTTTACAAGGTGGCTTGTACATAAGTCACTATGAGCTTTAGAGAAAAGAGATGAGAATGTCCAAGTAAATAATCATTAATCATTTTTGATAAAAAAAAATTTGACAACATTTTCCGATTAGTTCTATACAGATATATAAAATATATTAATCTTAATCAGCAACTCTCGTGCATTGACAAGGAAATACGAATAAAGAATTGTGTTAAAAAGCTAATACAATAGTAGCTTCTCATCGAGGACTCAGAAAAAATAGTTAGGAAAATATAAGATAACCAACAGATTTTGTACGGTAACCTAAGCATATAAGTTCAGTTCATAGCATTTTCATCAAAATTTTAACATCAACAAAGAGACCGAGCTGATAGAGGGGATTAGTCCCACACATTGCGGTTTTATTTAATTAATTATTGCGTCAACTCACAATAGGAATAACAAACAACTGCAAAGAGAGTAACAGAACAAAACCTCAATTCCCATCAATGGTTGCATTTCAACTTGAGTGCAGGCTAAAAATGTGATCCCCTCACGAACAATTTGGAAAAGGTAATGCGTTGGGGAAGCAATTACTGGCAAAACCTAATTTCAAACAATGAAAAATAAATTAACCCTAACAACAAACAATCTCCATAACAGAATCAAAGAAATACCTTGAAGGAATCAGGTTGAGAGAGCGATTGCTCCCAAAACCAAGCACAGATCGATCGATCAACACGATGCCCAGTCAATTGCTTCTCTAGCATCACCTCCCTGCAAATTACAATCTCTAATTTCGATGATTAACAAACACAAACGGGTCAATTTTACAGTGGAATGAAGAAATCTGCCGTACATACCCGGAATCGGAGAGAAGAAATATACACTGCAACATATCTGTTGTGTTGTCTGGTCGAATGAATTCAAGTTTGATCACTTATGATGTGACTGTAAGTTTCTAGGGCTCGATTGACTCCACCCAGAGATAGATGCCAACGCCATGCCAGGTTGTTATTCGGCAGTGGTAAGGCTTGAAGTTGCAAGCGACCCGGTTCCATCCCTGTCACCACTATTAATTTTCGCGGCATCCTTAGGCTGATGCATCGCCGATCCAGGGTTCGAGCATCGGCTCTCCCTCAAGCCCGAAAGGGCCATATTGGGTGAGATTTTTCTTTAGAAGCTCTCTCATATTAGCCGGTTAAGACAACATATTGGCCGAAGTTAGACGAGACTATCTAATGTGACGGGGTGCCGACGTAACAACTTTCACTGTTCGCCTTTCAAAATAAGAAGAAGAAAAAAGTAAATTACTTAGTGTTTAACTTTTAATAACATATTACATCTTGATGTTGCATTTCCCGAAAGGGCCATATTGGGTGAGATTTTTCTTTAGAAGCTCTCTCATATTGGCCGGTTAAGACAACATATTGGCCGAAGTTAGACGAGACTATCTAATGTGACGGGGTGCCGACGTAACAACTTTCACTGTTCGCCTTTCAAAATAAGAAGAAGAAAAAAGTAAATTACTTAGTGTTTAACTTTTAATAACATATTACATCTTGATGTTGCATTTTTCTAACTATTTCAGTCTCTGACTCTCTATTAACACTATTTTCGTTTCCTACAATATTAAATAAAATGTTATAATTAATAATAGTCTTAATATATACTAAAATTACGTAAGATAAGTAACATATATAACAAGTAACTTTGTGTTTGAGAAACCGGTTCATGCTTTTGCTCACTAAACATGCTAATCTACATCATCATTATGAAGTTCTCATTTCGGCTTTTCTTCAACCACGTAAAATTCCGTATGATTAATACTTTCATAATCAACCCGATCATAGGATCTCTTATCATATTTGAGTCTAGAAAATATTTACCTAAATGTTAACACTTAAAAAGTAAAATAACGATGTAATAATTTTTTTTTTCAAGAATTCAAGATATCGTACCTATTTTTTAAATGCAGGTTGTGATGAACAAACACAAGTTCATTTAGTCTTTCATGTTTAAACTTTTTTTTTCGTGTGAATCCTTTCAAAGACACTCTAATTACGTTCATTACCCGAGGAAGATGCGGTTTGACTTGATATTCGAAAGGCAAAGTTTTTAATCGGGCCGCTAAAACTTAAATTTTTTGGTTTAAACCTAAAATTTTACCTTGGCCTAAAACCGGTACAACGGTCTAACCTGTTATTACCGGTAATACCGACGGTTCAAGTTACAAACCGTTTTTCTAATTTACCGGGTTCAAACTTACGGGCTAATGACCGAGATTCGTTTCAACCGGTATTACCAGCCGATTTAAACTGGTTTTTAAAATATTGTTATTAAATGGTTGTATTATCTCTCTAACTTGGTGTTTAAGACACTGTGTTCTTTGTATTGCAAAAAAGATCGAAATTAAAATAGATTTTTTTTATTTAGAGAGAAAAGAATATGATTACTTCAAAGATAATCTATACTATATAATAAATAAAGGTTTTCTCAATGTCACGTGTCGCCTCTATATTCATCTTTATAAAAAAAATTCCCGCATCTCTCTCATAATAAATACATTTCCATATTTTTTCAATAATAATATATTTTTAAACAAATTATTAATTATACTAATAAAACATATTTATTTTAAATTATCTCATATTATAAGAAACTTTGAAATGTAATTATTTAGCTTATGTTTTCAATCAAATTGTAAATGAAAGTCAAATTACATTAAATAATATTTAATATATTTTTAAACACAATTATATTTTAATTTTTACCTATTTTTTTTTCTTCTATTGTTATTATATGTAATACATTTTTCCACTTATAAGATACAAATATAAAGATTTAAAAAAGTTATGTATTGATATTTTTTACCCTGTGTAGTACACAGGTTCTAAGCTAGTGTGTGTGTATATATATAGGGGAAGTTTCCACTAAAAAGTGGTTTTTCGCTAAGAAACGCTAACAAATGGGTCAAACGAACTCCGTTTTAGCTCAATCCAGCGGCGTTGGAACCGTCTCATCGAACTCTAATCCGGACCCAAAAACCTAAACCCCCCTCCACCCGCACCCCCAAAAACCTAACCCCCCCCCAAACCTAAACCCACCCCCACCCACCCCCCAAAAACCTAAACCCCCCACCGCCAAAAAAAAACTAAACCCTAAAAGCTAAACCCTAACGCTAAACCACAAGGCTAAAACCATAAAATTCAAACGTAAAATCTAAACATTAAAAGCTAAACCCTAAAAGCTAAAATGGTAGAGTTCGACGAGACGGTTCTAACGCTGCTGAAATGAGCTCAATCGGAGTTCGTTTGATATCGTTTCTAAGCTTTTTGATCATTTCTTAGATTTATTAGTGAAAACATATTTCTTATTTGATCTCATATATATATATATATATATATATATATATATGAAAACATACTTCTTATTTGATCTCATATATATATACATATAATATAAAGTTTAGATATTATTATATATAAAATAGATAAATGAGAAAAAGGAGAAGAAGGCCCACGTAATAAATGAGTTCCTTATCGTAGAAAATAATTTTCATTTGCTTTACGTTTGTTTTTTCTTGTAAAATTGAGATGTTATGATTATAACTCGGATAAAATTCAAATGTAATAATTTTAGTTAATTCAAATGTAATACTTTTACTAAAAACCGGAAAAAAGAAATGAAAAAAAAATCATTAAAAAACAACAAAAAAAGGTAAAAAAAAAAACCAACCCCAAGGTTAGAACCCGGGTGAACAGGGTGGGATGTAAGGAAGACTGTAGGATGTGGCGACCACCAGACCAAGGCCCCCAACGAACGGTCTTAAATGGCAATTAAAAGTCAGATAAATTAAAAAAAAAACAATCGAAATGTCCCACATGTCCTAGCTGACCATTTCAACCAATCAGAATTATCTTGTTTTGTATATAGTTGCTAATATAAATGGATGTTAACAAATTAATTTTAAATCCACTACTTGATGTTTATTCGAGATCTTTTATTTGGTAAAAATGTATGTCTAAGATGGTAGAGATCATGTTACGCCTAATAATGTAGTCGTCATCTCTTCTCATTTCACAGATAATGCGGTTATTACCTCTACATGTTTCAGTAAAATAAAAGTTATCAGATAACAAGTCTCACTAGGATGTTAGTGATCATAAATACAAACGAATTTAATAAATATGGTCTTCATCTTAAAGGGTTGATTTTGAAAGTCTATGTTGTCATAAAGACAGTCATCATAACAGTCATCAGTTATGAATAGTGATGGATCTGAGATTTTTTACTCAACGGGTGTAAAAATAAAAAGATAAAAATAAATTTCATATAGTAAAAAAATGGTATAAAAAAAGGTAGAAATCAATACATTTTGAAGAGGTGAAGCAATGTTCTCTGTTTATAAGTGCTAAAACATATAGTATAAGTTATTAATATTTGACATTTTATACTACATGGCCTGTTTGAAAACTCATCATCTGCTACTGGACTTCAATACAGAGAATTAGATTATTAGTTTCTATGAGCTTCGATTTTTTTTAATTTACTTTAGGTGTCTTTTTTGTCTTAATTAAGTCATTCAAGTTTCGGGTAAGAATGTGAGACTAGAAAAAAAAATGCACTTCATAAATATTCCCACTTGGCAAAAAAAAAGCGATCTAAGAATGTGTCTAAGGTTTAAAGGCAATACTAGAAGTGTAAACAAGTTAAACTTGTACTCATTTTTATCCACTCCTTTATTTCATTTCATGTTTCTTTCTATCTCAAAGTTAATGAACATAAATTAAAATCAAATAATTATTAAGTTTTCGTAGGTATAATATAAAATATAAAAAACTTTATAAAATAATAATCAAACTTACACACTCTTCTAATTAAGTCATTCAACTTTTTTTGTCTTAATTAAGTCATTCAAGTTTCAGGTAATTTGATAATCTTATATTTTCTTTTACCTATCTAACAAGTTTTCATGCTGACATGACATTTTTTTTTCTTAATATCCACGTTAGTATATTTTAAAAAAATATCACGTTAGCATGATAACTTGTTAAATAGATAAAAAAAAACCTAGGATTAATATATTTGTTGAAACTTGAGTGACTTAATTGGGACAAAAAAAGTTTAAGTGACTTAATTGGGACAAAAAAAGTTTGAGTGACTTAATTGGAACAGTACGAAAACTTTGTCACTATTCTATTAAGTTTTCTCTATAAGATAAATAGTATATGCATAATTGATTTAAGACAAGTTGAGTTTTAATATTCAAAACTATCGCTCATTGACCAATAATAATCTATATTGACAATTTAATCAATGATGCTTTTAACTTTTATTTTCATTGCCAAGGACAATCTCACTCGCATAAACATTCATATATTCACACTTAATTTTCACTTGATAATCATTCATAAATCTATGATGATTTTGCTGTTACGATTACCCCTGGCAACGAAAATGAAGGTTAGAACGCCATTGGTCAAAATTGTCAATAAAAATTGTTTTCAGCTAAGATCAAAATTTAGATTATTAAAATTCAATTCACCTCAATTCTTTTTTCGGTTATGATCCGTACAAGGTGTACTACATAATTTCAAAAACACCCTCTGTACCAAGACTTGAACTCTAAACTAGAAGGGGTTAACGACATCCTAACCGATATACCGTTCTAAAAAAAAGTTATAGTACAACAAAACTAATAAAAAAAACACTATAACCAAAAGAAAGAAAAGTTGATAGTCCTTATCACTAAATTGTTTATTCACAAAAAAACATCTTTGCAAAATTAGTCAATTTGGGGGAATGCTATAACCATCGTTCATTCTTAACTGCTCCTTCCACGAAGTTTTCAGAGCATCCTCCTGTCACTCTTCACTTTTTTCATTCCCAATTCCGTACAACAACAAATGGACGAACGAGAGAGATTAATTTCATCTGCATTAAGACAACCTGGTTATTTGCATGATGATGATTACGATGGTTGTTTTAGATCAACTCGGAGGAAATTTGGGGGTTTTTGGAAGGTTTTACGAGCGGTGGTGATTCAGGCGTATGAGATGGGGCGATCGGACCCTAGAAAGGTGGTGTTCTCGGCGAAATTAGGGTTAGCGTTGGCGTTGATTTCGTTGTTGATTTTTTGGAAAGAGCCTCTTCCGGATATCAGTGAACATTATGTTTGGGCTATACTTACTGTTGTGGTGGTGTTTGAATTCAGTATAGGTAAATGTTGTTTTGCTTAATTTTTCATGCCCCCTTTTCAATTTCATGTTATCTGGCCTCTCGTACCGACTAATATTGTACGCTTTGACGAGGAGTTCACGTAGGGCTGTAAACAAATTAAAATTTCCGGTGAATCGTTCGGCGGAAAGTTCGTTTGTTTTATAAATGAACGAACACAAACAAAAAAATTTTGTTTGATTAAATAAACGAACGAGCACGAATAAAGGCCGCGCTCGTTCAATGGTGTTCGTAAAAAGGCCGCCTTCGTTAAATAGTATTCGTGATCGTTCAATAATGTTCGATATGTTCGTTTGTTACAAGATTTTAGTATTTTTAAAATTTTTACCATTAAAATTACTTTATTATATGTTCGTTTATGTTACCGTTAAAATTAAATTATTATATGTTCGTTTGTGTTCATTCGTTTTCGTTTGTGTTCGTTTATGTTTAGTGTGTTCGTTTATGTTCATTTGTGTTCATTTATGTGCGTTTGTGTTCGTTTATAATGTTAGCAAAGGAACACGAACAAATTTTTTTTCTTAATAAACGAAGATGGACACATAATTTTGTCCGGTTATGTGTCCGTGAACCGTTCATTAGTCCTATAAAAACTTAACGAACGAACATGAACAACGACTTGTTCTGTTCGGTTCGTTTACAACCCTAAGCTCACGGATTTATTTTTGGTTGCTCGAGCTGAAACTTCTCAGTAGGTCACCCATCCCTGGATTGCTTCACGTGCTTAACTGAGTAGGTCTCTTCTCATCCACTGCCAGTGCGCTCAAAACGCGTTGGTGATATTTGAGGCGGGCATTCCTTGTGAACCCAACATTTCTTCTATCCACGCTCACAGCCAAGGCGCCCAAAACGCGTTGGGTGATATTTGAGGGCGCGACATTCCTTATGAAGCTAGCATCTCTCCTTACCACGGCCGATGTGGATTTGTCTAGGGTGTTACAATTTGCATGCTATGTTAATTTGATTTTGGTTTCAATTTGAATATTTTTTCTTCATACCCTTTTTCCATATCATGTTTCTTGCTTGGGATTTGAGTGATATCTTTATTTGTCCTGGGCTTGAAACTTGAATCTTGATGGTTTCTAAATATATGAAATTTGATATGAATTTGTTGACAAATGGGGTGGTTTTGAAAGTGATTGTGATATTAAATAATCAGGTGGGTATTTTGGGATGTGTTTCTGACTTTGCTGTTTGAATGTTCTATGTTGTTAACTATTTGGTCAAAAGGATTTCTAGAGATTAAATAAGGGTATAAACGTAATTTCACTTTGTGTTTTTTATATTTAATTTTGTTGCAGCTATTATCAAGCTTGCAAAAGCAAGTTATTCAAACTTGTTACCTTATTTAAACTTTTGTTGGGAAATTTAATGGCATCTAAAATCAAGATAATAAATTGTCATAAATGTGTTTGTTAGCTTAGCTTGTCATAGGGTGGTGGGGTAGAGGATGGATGGCCTGTTATACCCTATCCATGTGCCTCAGTTTTGACATTTAAAACCACAAAAAAACTCATTTTGGGATGTTCCTTGTTAATGTGTTATCTTTTGTCTAAATTTCAACCATTTCAAAACTTTATGTTGATTATTTTATTGATATTCATGGAAAGGATACATTCTTCAAACACAAATCTGTATACCTGGGCTGTAAGTGTTTCATGTCTCCTTGTATCTTTGTATTTTGATCATTAGTTTTGGAAAACTTATTTAAGATTATGATTTTATGATTATTTATTAAAATTTGTGTATAAGATTCAGACTCTAATTTTGATTCTTCAAACTCATAATAATCACTTGATTGGTTACTTTGTTATACAGGAGCAACCTTTAGCAAAGGATTTAACCGTGCACTGGGAACTTTGTCGGCTGGTGGACTTGCTCTTGCCATGGCTGAGCTTGCTCACTTGTGTGAACGGGTTGGCGAGCCATGGGATGAAGTTGTTATTGTTGTCAGCATATTTACCATAGGTAACCTCCATCATCTGGCAATATGTGCGGGTTGGGTAACTGATCAAAATGTACCACGTCTCATCACGTTGGTCCAGTTTATTTTTTTTAAATAATTAGCGTGTCAAATATGATTGTAAAAATTCTATTATTTCAATATTTTGAATAAAATGATTTAGAAGGTTTTTTGCATCAAAAATACACTTTGGGGACGTTTGATCCATCCGATCCGTTTCCTTTCAAGCGAGTTTTTTTTTACCCATTTGACCTGTTAGTGATAAAACATAAACGGGTCTAAGTTACCTCCTCTACTTGATGGTATTGGATTTGGTATCACATGATGATAATTATATATATAATTCTTGATATCACACATCTTTTGTAGGATCACTTGCAACTTTTGCAAAACTTTACCCCACATGGAAGGCCTATGAATATGGATTCCGAGTGTTCACGTTGACTTATTGTTACATAATGGCATCTGGGTATCGCACAAATGAGTTTATAGACACAGCCGTTAGTCGTTTTTTGCTAATTGCATTGGGTGCTGGAGTCAGTTTACTTGTGAATGTTGGCATTTATCCAATATGGGCTGGTGAAGATTTGCATAATTTGGTAGTTAAGAATTTCTATGGTGTTGCTAACTCCCTGGAAGGTTAATACATTTTGATATTTAATTTTTATCTTAAATTTATTTCAAGACCCTTTCTTTTTAGGTCAAGCATAAGAAATTTCAAATTCAAAGTTCGTATAGATTTATTACAATTTCAGACTATTTGTTTTCAGTTTCTAATATTTGATTAAAGTTTCAAGTATATCTATTTTTATTTTCCAGAAAATACAAAGAATCCGTATGAATTTTGAAGTTCAAAAGTCAAAGTATACATCTTTTCTGTGCGAAAAATTTGATTTGTTAATTTTTCAGTTATGGCTTCTTTGCAGGTTGTATCAACCAATATCTTGACTGTGTTGAATATAAAAGGATTCCTTCAAAAATCCTTACTTACCAAGCTCATGAAGATCGGCTTTATAGCGGCTACAGATCGGCTGTGGAATCTACAAGTAAAGAGGATGCTTTGGTATCTTACACTTCAAACCTTATTTCCTTCAAAATCATATACCACACATAATTTCATTGTTGATTCTAAAATAAGTTTTTATTAAAGAAACCAAAGAAATCAGAACTACTTTGAGCTTGAAAAGTAATTGTTTGACTTTGAAAAGTCAAAACATGTGATTTGGTGTTTGTTTTGTTCAGTTGGGTTTTGCTATCTGGGAACCACCCCATGGTGCTTACAAGTTGAACAAGTATCCTTGGAGAAACTTTGTGAAAGTTAGTGGTGCTCTAAGGCATTGCTCTTTTATGGTCATGGCGTTGCATGGGTGCATACTATCCGAAATACAGGTTTTATAATTGTTTGTAATCGTATTTAGTGTATTAATTATTTATCGAGTTAAAAGACGACAATATATAAATTGTTGTCGGGTCGATTCTTATAACCTGTAGTTTTCTTTAACCTATGAACGGGTCACAGTTTGGGTGTCTTTTATCTCAAACTTTTTATTGTTAATGCATACAAACCTCTGAAACCGTTTATTCAAAATTTAGATTATTATCATTATAGTTTTTGTTTTTGTAAACATAATTAACACTTTATTTATTTATAATAATATTAGGTTAGAAACTCGTGTAAATAAAGGAAATATTAAATAGTAATGAAGGTTTAGAAATTAATAAAGGAAAATATTAAATAATTTTTTAGGAAGAAAAAATAAGCGGGAAAAAGAATCTTGGGCTCACTAAATTGTGACACGTGGCATAACCAGTTACTTATTTATTAGGTATAGATTTAAGAGTGGAGAAAGTCACGTTTATGAGTCAA
Source organism: Smallanthus sonchifolius (assembly GCA_023525975.1). NCBI lineage: Eukaryota > Viridiplantae > Streptophyta > Magnoliopsida > Asterales > Asteraceae > Smallanthus > Smallanthus sonchifolius. The sequence continues at coordinate 94,186,451 of CM042029.1, forward strand.
ACCGACCCGGTTGTTCTGACGCATGATAAAAAATGACCCGATGCAACCGAATGCCATGTCGACCCGTTACTCAACCCGACCTGTGCTTTGATTTATACTAAAGGATGAACATAAAAGCAGGCATTGTTTACCGTGTTTTATGTAATGTGCAGGCTCCTGCAGATAGAAGACGGGTTTTCCGAGACGAGCTTCAAAGGGTAGGCACTGCTGGCGCTAAAGTGTTACGTGAGCTCGGTAACAAAGTCAAGAAAATGGAGAAATTAGGGTCATCAAACATACTCGATGAAGTTCTCAAAGCAGCTGAAGACTTGCAGAAAAAGGTTGACCAAAAGTCATACCTTCTTGTTGACTCAAACAGTTGGGAAATCGGGAAACCACCAATCGAGCTTCACGACCCACAAGACTTCTCAAAGATCGAAGACCCGTATGCATACCACGGTTACCACTCGTTTAGTGAAACACTACTCGATCTTGGAAAATCAAGAAATCCCGTAAGTGAAAGTACAAATTTACCCTCTGAGAGTACAAATGGTCAATTCAGGTCATTGACCCGACAGTTCTCAAACAAACCTGAAAGAATAGTGATTCAAGATGAAGCGGATACTTATAAGAGTGAGAGTGTGCTTTCGTTGGTGACGTTTACGTCTCTTTTGATCGAGTTTGTTGCGAGACTTGGGAATTTGGTAGAGGCATTTGAAGAACTGAGTGAGATAGCCAAGTTTAAGGCTCCACCAACTGAGGGGAAAATGGAAGAGGAGATTTGTGGAATGTGGACAAGGTTATGGAGATGTTTAAAGTCTAGAAATAGAAATGAGAATTTGCTAGTTTAGAAAATAAAAAAAAGATGCTTTTTACTGGTGGTAGTTATGTTTTGTAACCACTCACAGCGGGCAGATCAAAGATGAGATATTTTTTTGTCATGTTTCGAAAATGTTCGGTAAATTCGTGTTTGAGACGTGACACCGATGCTGCCTATGTAGACCTTTTACATGTCAAAATGGGCGGAGTATTAGGGTGGGATAGTTAGCCGGTGGGTCAATCGTGACGGGTTGATTGGTTGAAGGATGTTAGGGTGACTGATAGAATGGGTGAAATCTAAATACGACTCATATATTTACTCGTGTCAGAGATATCAGCCCAGTCAATGCACACTTAAAATCGTGTTGTGTTATCGGTCAACCCGTTTGATGGTCATATACGAATATGAGAAACTTCCTACATTCGTTTCGCACTTCTCTACAAATCGGTAACCCTACTTTTCGTCCCATCGGAAACACCGGATTTCGGATTTGAAACGCCGGTGATTCAGTATGGATCTGACGTCATATCGGGATCGTCTGTTGCGATTCTCCGTTACCTGGATGCAAAGTTTCCGAAGCCGATGGTGCTGAGCAACTGGAACACGTTTCCGAAGCCGATGCTGCCGGTGGTGGTGTCGGCGACGATGTTGCAGCATAAGAGTTTGGTGTGGCATTTGGAGATGATGGTGAGGTGGGGGGAGGATTTGGCGGCGCGTGGCGGGCGGTCGAAGGGGGATCCGGTGATGGGGAGTGCACGGATGGAGGTTAAGAAGTATGGAAAGTATTCACAGCTGTTGGAGCTGATGCTTGAACATGCTCAAATTTATTTATTTAAAAAGGGCAAATCGGTAATTTCATATAAAAATTAACAGAATAGTTAACGGTTGTTAGCCTCAGGGACTAATACTGTTAAAACATCAAACGTTAAGGACGAAAGGTGTTAAGGCTGGACTAAACCTGTTAATTAGGGCAAACCATAGGGACGAAAACTGCAATTTACTCTTTAAACAATCCAATAATTTAAACATGTTAACGGATCAATCGGTTTATTAAACGTGTCGTCTTCAATATATACTATATAATAAATAAAAGTTTTTGTATGCAACTTATCGTCACCATATTCAATCTCATCATTCTTTTCTCGTCTCTCTCTCTTATTAAATGCACTCATATCTTTTAATAAATTACTAATTATATTAATAAAACATATTTCTTTTAAATTATATTTTATTTTAAAAAACTTTGAAACCTAATTATGTAATTTTTATTTTCAATCCAATAGTAAATGAAAGTCAAATTAAATTAAATAGTTAGTGACGTATTTTCGAAACCCAATTATATATGATTTTTTACATATTTTGAATTTTGCTTTTATATCCTTAATATATGTATAGTAATATATTTTTACACCTGTAAAATACATAAATAAAATTTGAGAAATTTATATATTGATATTTTTCACCCCATGTGTATTATACGGGGTCTAAGCTAGTTAACCTATATATTAAACATGTCATGTATAAGTAAATACGTATTTAATAAACTTGTTATATTAACCCATCTAAAGTTAATTATCGTCGTTCATGTGGTATTTAGTCGTTCATGTGGTATTTAGGTGACACAGTAACAAACATGGGTGTGCTCGGTTTGGTTTTGAGCCCTCACGAAATTTTCAGTTAATGAATTTTGAAAATCGACCGGTTTCAGTTAATCGGTTATTGGTAGTCATTCGGTTCGGTTAACTGCTAAACCAAAACTTTTGACATAACTTAAAATTTTGAACTTTTGTTAAGAATTTGAGTAAAAATGAAGCCCAAACGCATATTATAATGAAATTGGCTAACTAGTATATATATTTTTTTATAAAATTAGTAGGATTCTAACATAAAAAATTATTTATAAAGTGTATCGCGTGTTTTAAAATTTAAATAGCTACATGTGTGTGTATATATATATATATGTATGTGTGTGTGTGTATATATATAGGGTGAGATTCAAATACTAACCAATATTTATGTGATAACCATGATAACCACTCTCAAACATAGTGTTACGTATACGTACCAAATAATGTTACACATACGTAAACACTATGTGTCACGTATATGTAACATTATTTGGTACGTATATGTAAGACTTATCATTTACGTATTTATGTTTGAGATATATGTTCACGATACTTAAATACTTTTTTAAGAATTAAAAGAAAAAATAATTTATAAATTATGTGATTGTTTAATAGTGGTTAGCACGGTTATCACATAAAAAATTGGTTAGTATTTGAACCTTTTCCTATATATATATATATATATATAGGGAAAGGGTAGAAAAGAAACTCTTGTTAAGTGAAGAAACCCACTAAACTCTAATACAATGTTTACATTAAGCCACGTGTCCCATCTTATTTTAATGATAAAGGGTAAAGTAGTAATTTGAGTTGGATCTCTGCAACCCCTTTTAACTAGTTTGAAACCATAACTTCTGATCTTTGTATGATTTAGTATCATCTCTCTCTTAAAACCCTATGCTTCAGTTTTTTTTTCTTATTTGCTGATGAATCGAGCCTCACAACCAGATGCGTCGGCTGCTAATGGTGATGATGAAGAAACCAACTGCATCCCACTCCAAGCTAAAGCAATCTTCTATTTTTCACCATCTCCACTCTCTAATCTGCTCACGAAAGTCGGCCACCATATTTTGGGGTTTTTTAGAGGTCTGTTTTCGGTCATGAAAGCAGATTATTTTTGGGTTTATACGCCGATGTATGTTTTTAGATCTACAATAGCACCGGTTTTCATCGTCAAACCCTAGGGTTTCGCATTGGTCCACTGGTAATTCCTTTTCCCTGATCTATTGCATTATCATTTAGCTTATTTTTTCTTTCATTTTTCCATCAAATCCTGTTCTTCGTGCTGTGCAACTTGAACCATGAATTACCGTAGCCAATTTTCCGATCCCCTTTTCTAATTTCTAATAATCAGAAACAAACCTTAGGTGGTTGGAATGATTGATCGTGGAATATGATAAGCACCTCAACACATCCAGATCGGATTTGGAGCAAGAGAAACCTCAATATACAGAAGCTTAAACGAGCGATAGATAGAAGACAGGTGTGGATTTGAATTAGGGCTTTATGTGTGGAGAAGCTTAAACGAGGTTAAATGTATTCATCCATTTAATGATTTTATTATTCTAAGGTTAATATGTACTGCTTGAGATGCAATGGGTTACTTCTAGCACATGATTTTTAGATTTAGATCTTATGATATATTAGGTTTCTATTTAAACCTTGTTTAATTGGATTCGAGTTTTGGTCAATTGTATACGTAAACTGATTTTACATATGTAACATTTGATTCTTACATATGTAACAGTAGATTCTTACATATGTAACATTTGATTTTACATATGTAACAGTATCTAGTTACATATGTAATATCGTTTACGTAACATTTGATTTTGTGGTCTCTTTTGCCTTGCTGGAAGGTCTGTTAAAACAGTATGATATAATACCTTATAGCATTTAAATAAACTTTTCCAGTATTTAATCATCATTTACTCGTTAAGTTTTGTCATATCTTTTGCAGTGGCTAAGAAGATGCCAAGTTCATTTTCTACGTGCTCAACAGGAAGATCACAATCGGGTAATATTGTTTTTTCCACATATTTAGTTAAAAGTTCTATGATAACATACGTAACCTACATATGTCTCAAGTGTTACATGCATTCTAATTTACTTTTTACCTAATATATATTTATACATGTAAATTGATCTACTTGTTTTTCTTCGTAAGTGTAGGATTTTTGTATCAAAGAGGAAGATGATTATCAAGAAATAAAGGCTAATGTAATTGTTACATTTATTAGTTACATATCTAATGTAATCTTTACACATGTAACTATACCTGATCAGTTATTTATAAAAAGTATTCTTTAGTTACATATGTAACGTTACTGCATATATTACCAATTCAAATCTCGTTCATTGCTATTTTGTATCTAATTATTTAGAATTGAACTTTTTAGTTTTTATTAAATTAAACATTGGTTGAATGAGATGATTTAACTAGGAGTGAGGAGAGAGAATCTTCAATTCATCCTTGATTTGATTTGTAAGGAGAGAGAAAATAAAATATTCTTTGTACAACTTTATAATTTTATCCTTTTTGTACTTTTTATAATTAAACTAATCTATTAATATCCATAAATATGAATCTTTAATCTTCACCATAGGATCAACTCAATCAATGGCTCTTTGACGGTTTAGTGGGTTTCTTCATTTAACAAGGGTTTTCATTATAACCATACCCCATATATATATATATATATATATATATATATATATATATATATATATATATATATATGTCTAACACCAAAACGAAATTTAAATAGTTGTATGTGTGTATTTAAATAGTCAATTGGTTTGGTTCACTTAATTCGGTTATGTCAAACACCAAAACCGAAATACAAATTTCGGTTAATCGGTTATGGGTTAACCGAACCATCGGTTATTTGTTCGATTCGGTTAATTCGTTTATTTGCTCACTCCTAACACATATGACGGGTGGCAGTTTCACCCCATAAATAAGTTGAGTTGCCATTCAAAATGGAAACACCAAACCAACACACACACTCACGCATACCGAGGCAAGGCTAGCACGACGGTTACAAGTGCAGAGGTTACGAGTGCGGTACGCGACGAGTGCGGCTTAAGTTCAGAGAAACGTTAAAGCAAGGAACGAACTTAGGAACTACCTAAGAATAATGTAAGTACACTGGACCCATACCCTAGACACGATTATGTGACATACGTGCTTATATGATATGATTATGTGATATGTGTTATGTGATATGACGAGGGTAAGGGGTAATGACGGATTAGTCTAAACACTAAACATGAGTAATGGAGTAGTCACGACGTATCCAAGGGGTGGTGGATACGCCGCTGGTACTTCCTATATATAAACCGCTTGTGTACTTCGTGGTGAAACCATTATGAATGTTTATGGGTATAGACTAATAAAGAATAAAGATATATAGTAAACGTACGGGAGAACATCCAACCGGTATGTAGTTATCTGACAAACAGAATGTCCTGTCGAGGAAAGAGCGGTGTATAAATCTCTCCTAGACCCGTCGCTCTTTCCTGTGGATATCTCTGTTGGAGGTACTGATCTGGAAGGAAATCACCCCAGTTTACAATATATGACGAATACGAATATGAGACGAAAGTATACCATGCATAATGAATGTGAACACGTGATAAATATAATTACGTAAAATGCATGATGAATATGTGAATGCATGATGATTCGTGCAAACATGAATGTGTATGATGAAACGAGTCTAAACCCTAAAATGGAATAACGGAGTACTCACGAAGTGTTAAAGGGGTGGTGGATACGTCACTGGTACTTCCTATATTCAAACCCTTCTAACGCATCGTGGAGAAACCGTTACGAAGTTTTAATGGTGAGGACTAGTTGGTGAATAAATCAAGCATATACATGAAATAAAAACAATTGATTGATACATTTGGGAGGCTGTGAGTCAAAGATACTCAAGGTCCCATATGAAATGAGATACCCGGTCTGTAAGGTGGATCTCAATAAATAAAGAAGAAAAGAAAAGGAAACTCTAGGCATTCGAGGCTGAAAGAGTAAAAGATTCCAAGCCTACGGGGCTGAGGAATGAAGAAGTCTTCGTGACGAATGCAAGGATGCCTATACTAACGAGTATAAGGACCTTGTCAATGCTCGAACAGGAGGTACGGCTTGTGATGGTTGCGAGGGGGTTAGCACACCCGTAAAATATACGAAAAGCGTGGCCGGAGGTACGTCCGGAGATGGTCACGTGGGCTCGAGAGCCCCAGACCAGAAAACTTGAACAATAAGAAACTAAAGGGTTCATAATAAAATGAACGATGTAGTGTACTTACTTAGCGTAAGCTAATTAAAAACCATTTTCCAAACACTGTAGGAAAGAGGCACATGGAATAAGAGCTTCCTGTGGACAAGGCTAGTCGGAGTTGAAAGATCCCTATATAAGATAATGTAAATATATTATCCTTGTAAAATAATATATTATTATAAATTAAAAAGTTACCTTAGCCTTATGGCAAGGTTTTTACTGATCTGGGACAAGTTTTCCGCTACATAAAACTCTGATAAAATAAAGTATAAGTAAGGTGTTTCATTTTTCCACCTATAATATATATATATATATATATATATATATATATATATATATATATTATTGAGTTTATGATTTTTGGAACTGAAAATTGGAACAATTTCCCTTAAGATGGTGGGCAAACCGCATCTAAGGTGACAAGTCCTAAAAGAGGGGGATGTTTGTAATAGCGTTGGAGAATCCAATATGAATCAGGAACAAGAAAGATGTTGAGTTCATAAGAAAAGTATAGGCTTTTGGCCTGAAATATCATAAATGTGTATTGAGCACTTTGGCAATAAACAAGAAAAAAGTACAACCGGTTAAACGTGTTTAGATAAAAGTAGCATCTGCAACAATAACCTTTTTGAAGATTGAAGTTTCTACCTAATTAAAACAAATTTGAGCACCCCTAATGTACAAATATACACAATTGATTAGAATAAGGGCTAGTTGTTACATAATATATTTTTTTTAAACTGACAAATATTACATAAAGCTAAAAACATTATGTAAAAACTTATTCAGAAATTAAAATATTATTTTTTTACATTTTATATATATATATATATATATATAATACTAATTTATTTTGATAATAATATAACATGTTAAATTATTAAACTATAACAACAAAAGTTGCCTATAGATTGGGCTAGTGACATTAGTGATCGTCTTCTATAAGAACTGTCTGAGTTGAGATCGTGAATACCGTTAAAAAAAAGAACAAAAGTTAAGAGATCAAATTGTTACGATGTTTTAGGAATTAAAATGATCTGTCATCACGGTAACAATGGTAAAGTTGTTAAAAAACTTAAACAAAATTTTGGTTAAAAGCATATTAAAAAAGTTTAAAATTTTAGAAGTTAAAACGTTATCAACGCTAACATTCAGTATTTTTAATCAACATTTTTCGTGTTCTTTTAAACTCTTTGTAGGTCTTAATCTTCTCGTTGATAAACTTGCTAATTTGTTATTGTTAAATTAGTCAAATATACAAAAAGTATTTTGGGTTAATAATGATTTAACTAATCTTTTTAACATTCTCTTTTTAAATTATGATTATTTCATAATGATTTTACTTTAAACTATTATATAAACATCCATACAAGGTTGTTGAAAATTTCATTAGTCAACATATGAGAAATAACGTATAAATATTAATTTCTTAAGGATAAAGAATATAAACTCCAATATTAACATTAGTTTTTTTTTTAAAGGCAAATTTTTTTTATTCGTATGAGAGTGGGATTTAAACTCATTACCTTTTTAATCCTTATTGTTTCTAGAGGATTTTCTCTAACAATGGGCCACCAACCCGTTGGCAATATTTAACATTAGTTGATATCCTAATGTTACTGAACAAAAAATTAAAATATGTTATGTGTCTTAATATTTAGTATTTACAATTATATAATTATTCAGATAATATATTTAGAGATTATGTAACTTTTATTTTTTCTACTAAAAACATGAAATTATTAAAACTATTTTATGAATCACCAAACTATTTATCTTGTTTTGTTTACATCAAACTAGTAAAAGTTAACATGTCTGCGTTGCGACGGTGAACGTTAAAGAGTGAAAAAAAGTTAATGTTTAAAGGTTGACACAAATTTAAATGTTATGGCCCAACGTTTATAATATTTAAAACTTAAAAATCAAGAAAGAAAAAAAGAGAACCTGACAAAAAAAAGTTATCAGTGACTTAAAGTAAAAAAAATAAAAAATAAAAAAAAATAAAAAAATAGAAGATTCTAAATTATAGAAAATTAAGAACAAATAAAAGATAATAAAAAAATAAAGAATTAAAATCCAAAACAAAACAATAAAGGAAAGTTAAAAAAACAGAATAAAAGAAGGGTTAGGTTATACATACCCCCTTTCTACTTGTCATACCCCACCCTCAAACTTTTAAAAATGTCATTTTACCTTTTTCTAAAAATTGTTATTTCTAAACTTATTTTTTTGTTTAGAAACACTTTTTATAACATAAAACGTATACCCCTCTCCTACTTATCCTACTCCCCCTTCTAAAAAAATAACTTTTAAACTTCTCATTTTATCACATTCGAAAATCATTATTTGTAAAACGTTCTTTTAACTTTAAAATTAATCTATATAACATAAAACGTATACCCCTCCCCACTCCTACTAGTCGTACCTCCCTTCCTACTTGTCGTACCCCTCATCCGGGAAAAAATAACTTTTAAACTTGTCATTTTACCACATTCGAAAATCGTTATTTCTATACCCCTCCCCCTCCTACTTGTCGTACCCCCCTAAAAATAAATTAAACTTGTCACATTCGAAAAATCATTATTTCTAAAGTTGTTCTTTTAAGTTTAAAATCACTTTCTATAACATAAAACGTATACCTCTCTCCCAAAAAAATAACTTTTAAACTTGTGATTTTATCACATTTGAAAATCATTATTTCTAAAGCGTTCTTTTAAGTTTAAAAACACTTTCTATAACATAAAAACGTATACACATCCCCCCTCCTACTTGTCGTACCCCCCTAAAAAATTAAAACTTGTCATTTTATCACATTCAAAAAAATCATTATTTCTAAAACCGTTTTTAAGTTTAAAAACACTTTCTATAACATAAAACGTATACTCCTCCGCCTCCTACTGGTTGTACCCCCTGAACGAAATTATAAATTCATTTTTCGGTTCGGTTAACGGATATATATTTTTTTGAATTCGGTTTATTCTTTTAACCGAACAATCCGAATAAGTGATAACTATATATGTTGAATTCGGTTTATACATTTTTTTGAATTCAGTTTATTCGGTTCGGTTAGACAAATTCACAATACAGTTCCGTTCTACTAACGAATAGGCCTAAAAAAATAAAAAAAAATCGATTAAACTGAACAAAAAAAACCGAAAACCGAACCGTTGAACACCTCTATCACCGCTAACCTCCACTACTACAAATACAAACCCGACCCACCACATCCGATAAAATAAACTAAGACTTATTTAAAAACTCTTTTTTTTCTAATTAGTATTTTTTTTTCATAAAACGTTTTTAAAAAGTAGTCATATCAAGTTTTTTATAAAAACTATAAAATATGTTTTTTTAAGTTGGTGTTATGTATTCAACTCATAATTAATACTTATAATAAAGTTAGTTAATTAAAATTTTCTTAAACATGCAAAAGAAAGAAGAAATAAAAAGATTAAAACTATATTTATAGAGAACTTAAGAAAGATTGTATAACAAGAGATTAATGGGATAAATAAGAAAAAAAAAATGAAGTTCCATATGGTGAAGAGGCATGTGTCCAACAACTGCACCAAACAAAGTTGGTGTTATATTTATAGACTTTTAATATTTAACCATAATCTATTTTTATAAAAAAACAAAATAGCAACTGTAGCTAAGTGTGTCTTTTAAAAGAGTTTATAATAGAAGAAAAACAATTTGAATCATAAATATGATTAAAATAATTCAACTTATTTTTGTGTCAGATTTAGTATAAACAAACGTGTTATAAATTGGTGACTTGTAACTAGTTTTAATAGTTTAATACTTTTAGCAAAAATCTTAAGTAAATAAGTATTTTTTTAATATTCATATACTAATCTTTTTATTTACCCCAACTTTAAATAAGTTATTTAAAGTTGAAATTAGGGATATTTCCCCGTAATTTGTCACAACTTGAAATACGATATGAATACTACTCGAATATAATCGAGTTTTGGGTTAATCAATCTACAAATAATACTCATATTTACAAATAAATATTAAATTTATCGTCCTAAAATCCGACATTGAATGTCTGAAATTTGATATCTTTGATATGAATATAAATATATAAATTATACTAAGTTACACACCCGTGTATTACACGTGGTTTGATTAATGAAATATTAAAAATATATTAATAAGTGAAAAAAACAAAGGAAATAATTGAGAAAATAAATATTAAATAAATGAAATATTTATAAAGTAAATATTAATAAATAAGAAAATAAGATAATAAATAATCAAGAAACAATAGGTGAAAAAAACGTCAAACAGTTACTTATTTATTTGGTATAGCTTGGTCTCAAAAGAAAATAAGCGGAAAAATTTTCAAAGGCTCACAAGAATCTTGAGCTCACTGAATTGTGACACGTGACTAATTACTTATTTATTAGGTATAGCTTACTGTCAAATATAACTAAAAATTTATATTATTCTCATTATAATATAACAATCTAAATATATTTATTTGCATAAAATTTAAACTTAGTGAGACTTTCAATCGATATGTCTTCTCATTTTATACTACTTTTATTTTATTTTAACCGTTTGACCCCGTTAGAGAAAAAAACATAACTCAAATCGAACCGTTCATAAGAAAATAGGTCGAAGTTGCCACATATACAAAACATATATAAACATATACAAATAGCTAAAATAAGTAATGATGTAAATCGAAATAGGAAAAAAAGAAAATAATTAATTGAATACTTTCGGCTATAATAATATGACAAAAACACAGTGAGATTTAACAAATCATAACAAATATTAGATCTTTGAATATGTAAATATATGATTGAATGTTTTTTTAATTGGATCTTAAATGGCTAGAAAATCGTTTTCAGTTTGTAAAATTTATAAAAAATATGATTGATGAAAAAAAAAAATTTTGAATTCATAAACCTGTAGGTAAAAATCCAAACAAAAATTGATCTAGTTGTATAAAATAATGGAGTTTATTAAAATGTAAGAACAGTCTGATAATATAATAAATTTTCATAATACAAATTTATTTTTCAAAAATGATAAATAACATCATTAACTATAACTATCCATGATTAATTTCATATTAAGCTTATTTAGTTAATATATAATAACTATCAATAATTAAATTTGTTATGTTTCTTAATATATATTATTTAATAGGAGAGAGAAACAAAAAAATTAGTATTTATTAGGAGAGAGAGGCGGGAAAATTATTGTGAGAAGGCATGAGAAACTGACAAGTGTCCACATCAAACCTTTATTTATTAGTATAGATTTAGATTCAACCACTCAACATGTAAACCCAAAACTACGCAACACATCAACATATATAATTATTTTTGAATAACATTTTTTTATACCTAAACTAAACACCACATAATCTTTTACTTGTATGGATTTAAACTTACACTATTTTTATTAGGGGTGTTCAAAATCGGATATCCAAAAATTTCGGATAGTGGATTTCACTATCCGAATCCGTATCCGAAATTTCGGATAGTAAACCGGATATCCGAATTTTGAAAAACAAAATTGTGTTATGGTAGAAAAATCAAGGAAATCTGTGATTCCAACTTTCAATTAGCACTTTTATGAGCAAAATTGCTAATGGGGCAAACAAGTAAATTTGGATTGAAAAATTAACAAAAAGGCAATGATCGATTTATATGTAGGTCCTGTAACTAACTAAAAATTGTAAAATACCATGTAATAATGGCGTGGAGGTGAAGAACATATCTCATACATTAGCAATTAGGATACCTTTCAATGGTGGAAGGACGGAACAACTTCGAACGCAGGGGGAAGGCGGAAGGCGGCAGACAGTCGGCAGGAAGGAGGCAGCACCAGAAGGAGGGAGGCGGCACCGGCAGGAAGGAGGCGGCTGAGACGCTCAATAGTGAGGAGCGTGGGAGTGATGGGAATTGCAATTTGGTTTAAGTTTCTTAATGATTGTGTTGTTTATATATATATATTTTAATATAATTAATAATTCAAAATAAAATATTTCGGATATTCGGATATCCTAATTATCCGAATCCAAATCCAAAATTTCGGATAATTCGGATTCGGAATTTCAGATAATTCGGGATTTGGATTTTTTTTCAACACCCCTAATTTTTATGAGGGACAACAACATTCCATTAGATCACAAGGTTATGAGTATCAACATATATAATTAACATAAACAATAATTAAGTTTCTTTAAACAAAATAATTAAGTTGCAATGTGTTATACCCTCACTGTATGTTGTAGAGATAGTGAGTTGGAAATAGCGGGCTGGTGAAGCTGTTGGGAATCATCGTACCATTTTTAACTTTTAAAACAAATAATATTTAAATACTTTAAATAAATAAATCAGATTTAATCAGTGAAAGCAATTTTAGTACGATATCGGATCACATCTGGATCCTGGTCAGTGATCCGATTACACGCGTATAAAAAATAAAATAAACGCAACCATAGGGTGTTCAGTATTATACCTTCGACGATTAACCGAATCAGAAACATCTTGGTTCAACGAACGTCACCCTAGATGACATGATCACGAAAACCCGAAACAATCAAACTTGTCACACGGACTCACGAGGATGGAGGCGTCGGGTAGCGAAGGTGGAGGAAGGTCGGCGCCTTCACGGCGGTGGTCGGCGATGGAGCTCGGAAAGGGGAGGGGGTGCCGATTTGGGGTTGGGAATGATTAGATATTTTGGTTGATTATAATGGTATATTTATAGTCTAACTATTTACATATCACTCCCCCCTAAATCCCTTGTAATTAACTTTTAATTACAATTAACCCATAAGTCTACTTATAACAATTAATCAGTAAAACCAGATCTTTTAATGTTTAACACTTAATAATTAAATCCCTCCGTATATAACTATTTATCTAAATAATTAATCACAGAATTAATATTTCGTTAAATATTTATTTGTCGTTTAATATTTTGTCTTTCGTGAATTGTATTTGCTCGTTGCCCAAAGTGGAACATTTTGGCTCGCACCTCGATAGTAACGTTGACTTAATTGACGATCGGACATCACATATCAAACAAAAGCAACATCAGCCCCTCCTGCATCACCGCACTTTGTGCAATTGTACTGTAAAGCTTCATCGTGCATTTTACCATTTTGTGAAATAATCAAGAGCGTGAGATGATGTGAGGGTGATGTAACACTGTAGTGATGCAGGCATGCAGTTTCACAACCCCATTCTATGGTGATGTGCGACAAAGATAAGCGCGGTAGGGGTATATCATACACTCTTATTATTTAGCACAAGGTATTAAACGATAATTAATCTTCGTTGGCCCTAATAAAAAACTAAACGACGATATTAATCCCACACCATCAATAATAAAACGACAATTAATTCTCACACACACCTATTTGTGCCTACTATACTTTGTGGGACCCATGCTCACGGGTTTCATAAATTTTCGTTCTCATATATTAATTTACCACACAACCACCTTATCACCCTCCTCGTTACATCTTATTTAGATATTTTGTACTAAATTAATTAATGTTCCAGAATAAACATGAAAACATCTATTTTTATAATATTAATTTTTTATACCTTAAAATATTGTCTCACAAATCTATATATTTATAGTGACGAGATGTATGAAATTGTAAAGTATTTTATTTTTTAGAAAATTAGCCGTAACCAAGTTTTTTAAGTTTTGTTAAAGTTATTTAAACCTTTTTTTATTGATAAAACACTCAACTTTCAATATATATTTAGATGTTGTATTTTTTTTTTAAATATTAAAAATTTTAAAATATCCACTTAAATAAGCTATTTATTATCGTTTGATGTGTCCTTACAACATGTAAACTTCACTTTCTCATCGATCTACATAATTCATATCCATCGCCCTATCACATTTTGGTGTCATTGACGAACGAGAAATGAAACCGTCTTTAATGGCGAACCTATTTGTTCACAGATGAAATAAAGACTGAAATTTCTATAGATAATAAACGCTTAAAAGAGATGTACATATGTGTAATTTTAATTTTATTATTTTAAAAGATCTTACATATATTAAAATCTATATTAGTGCTACAAAACGAAAGGTATTGATATATATTCTTTTTAATTTAACAATTATGGTGCGTAAAACTGACTACCGAATTACGGATATCATAACTGACACGTGTCCCCTGCTGCTGGATATTACCGATGATAGACAGTGACGAATCCGTTGGCGCAAACGCCAAACAGAACTTCCCACGTGAATCCACCGGAATCAGATAAGTCTCCGGTGGTAACTGAAACGTCTTACCACCGGCGAAATTAAACGACACCGTAGGCACCGCCACATTCTTCTTGCGCGACGAAGATAAATCGAAACACGTATCGAACAGCGAAAATCCGGTGGTAGGTTTTAAATTCCTCGCTTGCTTAACGAACGCGTCACGGAGCGAGTTGTACGCCTGAGTTTGCAACCGAGTCACGGCGGTGCCGGAGTCCACGATGGCGCCACCTCTTCCGCTGTCGTCAACGGTGAAAATCGACGGCGGGATGGATAACGGCCGTCCGGCGACGGATATTCCTGTCAAACCGACGTATAAGTAAGTACGAATCCTAGGGTTTCGTAGCAGCGGTGCAGTGACGGAATTCGCCGGAGCGACGGAGTTAAACTCCAGCGTGGACGTCTTTCTCGAATCGCGGTGAACGAGGCAATACGAAAACGACGTCGCTTTGATTTGCGAAGGTAGCGATAACGAACCGCCGCCTAGCGCGATAAGCCCGGCGGCGCCGACAAATAGTCCTTCGTTATCGTGGCCGCATCCCAAGGCTACTTTTGGTACGGATCCTGATCTCCCAAACGACACCGTTTCGGTGACGAAGTTGCCTACGGTGAATGATCCGTCACCGTACGATACTTGGTATAGACACATGTTGTTTCGGCAAGCCGTGATGTCGAGTGACGCGCATTGTTGAGAGGCGCAGGATAATGCGTTGTATGAACTCGATGCTGACGGGTTGTATATCGGGTCGGTTTGTTTGTAGCAGTCGTCGCACGGTTGACATTGGAGCCAGTTTATATCGCTCCCGGTGTCAACTACCATGTAGTACGATTGCGCCGGCGTACCCAATCCGACTCTAGCAAAGTACTCCCCGCTTCCCTGAGTTATACCTGTTAACGATATATATTAGATAGAGAATATCACAACATTCAATGTTCGTCTTAAAAAAAAAAGATAAAATATATTAGCTAAGATTTGTTATGCTAATAAATATATTAGTTAAGATTTATTATCTTAATAAATATATTAGTTAAGATTTGTAATGTTAATATGATTTATTAATAACATTTAGTTTATCATTAGATAACACATATTTATTATGTATATTAATTTAAATTTATTACATATTAGTTATGATTTGATAAAAATATTTAAAATAGTCATACCAAATGAAAACAAAGGAAAATAACACTTTTTACTCTAAAGTAAATTAATTATGGTTTGGTTACATAAATAAGATTTTTATTAGAGAATAGCATATTAGTTATTATCAAATAAAATATAAAAATAAATTATAGAAGTTAAGATTTGTCACGTAGCTCGGAAATAATATTTTAGTTATCATCACTAAAATATGTTACTTAGAATTTATTATTTTGATTAAATTTAATACATATTAGTTATGATCCAATAAATATTTTGGTTACAGTTTGTTAATAGGTAAGATTTATGATATAATTTCTTACAAAAGTTAATAATATATAAATTATTATCAGCTAAAAAATATTAGTTATGACTTATTAAATAGGTAATAATATATTAGTTACTAGCTTATATACTCATGTATTATATGGTGTTATTTAATAGAAAAATAAAAGCATAATAATGTTTACTTAATTAAGTAATAATTAACATTCAAATTTTATATTATTTTTTTTTAAATAAAAATATTAAAATAATTAAATTTTAAAATTTAAATTTACTTAAAATAGAAAAAATTAGATTATTTTAATAAGAAAAAATACATATTAATAACACATGATATTTTTTTATATCATTTATTAGAATAAGGATTATCAGATAAAATATAGTAGTTATGATTTGTTACGGAGATAAGATTTCTTACCGGATGTGACCGGAGAAGATAAATCCTCCGGTTTAAGCATCGAATTCGTCTCCACAACCGGTTTCATCTCGGACTTGTTGGTCCCGGCGATTGCGAACTCGAGCTTTGTATTGAGGGCGGTGACTCGGTGCGAGTCACGAGCGAGTCGGGCGAGGGTTAACGACTCGTAATCATGGTGGTGATGGTTATGATGGATAGAGGATCTAGGGTGGAGAGTGAAAGACAAGGAAGAAGAAGATAGGGTTTCAAGTTGGGTTTTTTCAGCTTGTTCTGGGAATGAAGTGGGGTTTAGGAGGTCCAGGGTTTTCTGTAAGGCGGCGGCCACATCTAGGGTGGCGGCGGCGGTGGCGGCGGCGGCGGCGGCGGTGGCGGTGGAGAGAGAGAGTGTGAGTAGAGAGAGAAAGAGAAGGAGGTGTGAAGAAGTCATATTTGGGTTGTGAGTGTGAGGGGAGTGAGAAAGAAGATGAGATTTTAAGCAGAAAAAGAGGTGTTAGTGACATCACAGTCTCCTAGTATGGACAAAATTCCTAGTATGGACAAAATCTTGTTGGGGAAATGTTTATTTTTTTATTATTTTATAAAAGTAACTATTTTATAATTTTATTTTATTTATATGTACTTGTTTTTTACTTTTTCTTAATGTTAATTAATTTTAAAGTACGACTTAGGGTGAAAGGGGGCGTAGTACTCGGGCCAAGCCGAGTAAAAGGAAGTTGGCCGAGTAAAAGGGGTACACCGCCCTTTTTTAATCGAGTAAGGCGAGTAGGGAGGCCGGGTTACTTGAAACGAGTAAATTTACTCGGGTGTGGGGGAGAGCCGTTAGGGGGTGGGGGGTTTGGGTGCTTTTATTAAAAATAAAAAACTCTTTTCCACCTATATATTTTTGTAAAACTCTAATTTTTTTAACAAAATGTCTTCATCCGATTATAGCATTCTTGGTTTGAATTCGGGATTATCCGATTCTAGTTGTTTTGATGATTTTTCTTTCCGACACTTCCGAATGAAGTTGCATTGAGTTTTCTTTTTATTATAGAAAGAATAATCGGACGAATTAAGCATTCTTGGTTTGTCTTCGGGATTATTCGATTCTATGTTTAATTTATCGGGGTTTTTTTTAATTTATAACTTGTTATTGTATTTTATTATTTTTAGTTGTCTTTTATATTTTTAATTAATAAAAAAATATGTTTTTGTATTTAAATGTTTATTTGTTTTTTTTAAAGTTGGTGAGTAAATGAGTAAAATGAGTAGTATGTTTCCAATAAAATCTGAGTAAATGAGTAGTTTTGAGGTGATACAATTCCATTGGGCAGTTTTTGGTGAGTAAATGAGTAAAGAGGTAGCCAATGTGGGACTAGCCCACTTGATAAAGGCTCTTGCCTCTTAGATGTGAGGTCTTGTGTTCAAATTCAGGCATGAGATGAATTATTTGATATAATTTAAGAGTAAGATAGATCTGTCGTTAAAAAAAATGAGTAAAGCGATAAACCACCCCTTTCACACTTATGAGACTTTGGTAAGATATAATTTTGTTATGTTTACTAAAGTTTATAGATCACTCATAAAAATATTTACTGTGTTTAAAACAAATTAAGAAGTTAGAGGTACTACTTACAAAAGGCATGGTTGATGGCGTATTGGTCTAGTTTTTTTAACAAATAACACCTACATTCCCTATGATAGAATGAATAATACTTAGATAATTCATTATAAATTTGTCACCTCTAAGACTCGAACTCATAATCTTTGGTTGTGGTTAGATCACCACTCTAACACTTTGTACCCGAGTTTTCTTAAGAAAAGAAGAGAAGAGAAAGGCTCAATTTCATTTCCTTTCCTTTCTCCTCCTTTCTCTCATCTTCTCTTCTTTTCACTTCTTTCCAATTTGGAAGGACGAAATTTAGGCCAAACTAGGGGTGTTCTTCGGATTTTTTAATCAGGGTTCGGGTTATTCGGTTTGAGTTATTCGGGTTTTTTGTTAGAAGAATCCTACTCGTTTACCAACCCAAATGAGATTCGGGTTATTTTGAGTTATGATTTTTTAATTAATTTTTTTGCCTTTAATGAGGAGTTATCTAGTTCTCTCCATAAATGTTAGTTTTCTTATAAATTTCACTTTATATATATATATATATATATATATATATATATATATATATCTATATATATATATGTATATACATACTACAATAGGGGAAGTATCATAAGAAAACTCATTGTTCATGTGAAAATCAAAAAACTACCTATTAAAGGTATAAAAAAATCATAACTTAAAAAATAGAGTAAACTGTAGTTTTCGTCCTTGAGGTTTGATTAAAATATCAGGTTTCATCCCCCTATAACACATTTGATCCTCGACGTTTGAGGTTTTAACACTTTGCGTCCCTGATTCTTAACTTCGTTAACTTTTCCGTTAGTTTTTGTATGAAATTACTGTTATACCCTCCTTTAACTCCATATTCTTCTTAATCAGACCACCCACCACCACCACCACCAGTCGTTATTGCTACAGCCCGTCGGAATGCGGCACAAGATTAACTAATATGCTATAATGGACTCTCTGGATTTTGGAAAAAGTATAAGGGTCCAACGACTACTCGTGGTGTCATGTTTGGTTTTCGACAAAGAAGAAAACCATAAACAATAAACAAATACAAAAACGAGTTTTTCCGGACTCGCTAACCGGCATGCGACACCCACGCCCAAGAATATCGCAGGGGGCAATCGGCTCACGATTCTCAACCAAGGTCAAAACAACGGAATCTGTGGCAAAGTATAATTTTCAACAAACTATTATAAGTCAAATCCACAACTTCTGATTCATCTTCATCAATCGGTATGTTCATGTTCATCGTCTCAAGTTCTCCATGTTAACCGAGAATCAAAGAACTTATTTTTCCTTTTCATATGTAATTCGAGCCGTATTTGATTGTGATCGGAGCGCTAAAACCCTAGAAAAGAGGGATTTTGTTCCGGTTGATAGTCCCCATTGTTTTAAATATTTTGTTTTGCTGTTAATTCATGGAATCGTCGAAAATCGCAAGATACACCCCTCGGAAATCCAAGTTAGCGATGGATAAAAACTCTTACCTCAAAAGTTGATCAGAGACGAACAGAGAGGGAGACGACAACGGTAGTACCCGGGTGCGTAGCGAAGACTGGGCCGTGAGCCGGAACTTGATCGGTGGTACATCAACATATTATTTACCTTTGAAGAGGCTGATTTTGGTGGTGGGGGTGATGCGATTCACATCAGTATACCCGTTGGAGGCGGCTCAAATCGAAGTCAAGAGAATAAGGAGCTGACACGGTTCACATGAGGAAGGAATATGAGGGTTTGAGTGGGTATATAAATCGACCGATTGGAGCGTGGATTAAGGGATTGACCTTCAATTAGTTCACTGATCTTAAACCTCCAATTGATTTTGAATGATTTGAGACAAAAATGAAAGGATTAAATTGTAAAACGTGGTGGATTGAGAGAGGATTTCACGTGTTTGACTTTCAGGAGTCAAAATTGCTTCTTAAGGTATGATGTTTGAAGAAGACGGGGGAGGGGGAGGGGTATATCATTACTTTCACACAAAAACTAACAGAAAAGTTAACGAAGTTAAGAACTAGGGACGTAAAGTGTTAAAACATCAAACGTCAGAGATCACATGTGTTACAGGGGGACGAAACATGATATTTTGATCAAACCTCAGGGACGAAAATGCAGTTTACTCTACTTTTAACTTACTGGCTCAATTACTTTTAACTTACTGGCTCAATGCTAAAAGCAAACAAAATTTAAAGCAAGCAATTTATGATAATAAAGTAATTAAGTTTTCTACAATTGGACGACTTAAAAAAGTCCAAGTTAACAAATTTAAATACTAATGAGCCTTTTTTTAGAGCATTTGATATATCCAAGTGAGTGAATGATTAGTGAGGGAAAAGTGGTTGTCACATGACGCCACATCATTTTCATGCATTATCACACCATACTCATTTGGCTAGGTAAATACCCAAGTGAGTGAGTGTGGTGTGAGCATTAAATAAATTTTATAATTTTTAATAAAAGTATATATTAATTTATATAAATAAAATTACATTAAATAAAATCCCCATAAATAAAATTACATATAAAACATAAAAACTTAATATTTAATTAAAATCTTGAGAACGTTCATAAATATGCTCGATCAAGTCCGCTTTGAGTGCATCATGAATATCCCGGTATTGTATTTCTTGACGGTTTTTTCGCTTTTGATCTTCGTTAATTTCTTCGTAGGTTGGCTCATATTCATTTGGGTTATATTGACAAATTGCCACTCCTTGGTCCTCCAAAATCATATTGTGTAAAATTACACAAGCATACATTATGTTCCTAATTCTCTTTGAGACCAAGATCGAGTCGGTCGTTCGATAATATGCCACTTATTCTTCAAGAGACCAAACATCCGTTCGATATCTTTACTTGCCGCATCATGAGCTTTTTTGTAAGTTGTACGTTTAATACCTTTGGGACACGTAAGAGACTTGACAATTGTAGCATATTCGAGATATATTCCATCAGCAAGATAATACCCACGTTGGTAAAGTGTCCCTCTATGTTCAAAAGAGGTGTCAGGTGCGGTTTTGTTTGTCATATCGTCAAATATAGGCGATTGATTAAGAACGTTAATGCCATTGTTGGAACCCGCAACGCCAAAGAACGCATGTCAAATCCATAAGTCATATGAAGCCATAGCTTCAAGCATAATACTAGGATGAGGATGATCCCCGCGTGAAAACTGACATCGCCACGCATTGGGACAGTTTTTCCACTCCCAATGCGTACAATTGTTAGCCGATGGTTTACGTAAATATCTACTATGATACAACTTAATTATAGCTTTAGAAAATTTGTAAATACAAGACCTGATAGTTCGAGGAGACATCTTCAAGTAATCATCGAACGAATCACTTGCGGTGCCATACGCCATTTGACAAACCACGGCGGTACATTTTTGCACGGACGTAAAACCAATCATACCTCTTGTATCTACCCGTTGGCGGAATCAAGGAACCTCTCTCTCCAAATCTTTTTTATTCTTAAAAATAAATTCCGGCTCATTCTAAACCGGGTACTAAATTGCACCTCGTTGTAAGTACACTCTTCATCAAAGTAGTCTTTGTGTAGGAGTATGTTAGCAGCCGTCCGATCACGATTAAGACGAGCCCTTCGTTTTATAGGTTATGATGATTCCGCTTCTTCCCACCACTGAAGCGCCGCCGTTGAGAAAGCACGGAACATCATATTCCGGGCTTTGTCGCTTGAAGATGAAGACATTTTTATAATAATAAGTATAAAGTTGTAGGAGAATGGTATGATTATTTGTGTAATTTATAGGTAAAGGAGATATGTATTTATAGTGGGTTATTAAAAATAAAAAAACTTTTTTTAAAATTTGACGTTGGGCAACGACCATATGGTCAAATATTACCGTTTGAATCATGAAATTGGTGCTACCCTCTACGTGAAGATCTTCACGGCAATCACTCACCACACCCTCATGAAAACGAGGGGGCAATGTGACAAGGGGGTTCACGGCGTGAGGGCTACTCACGGGTTGTGATCACGGGACCATACCACTTGCTCTTAACCTTTCGTCTTATTCTCCTCAAGAAAAGTGCTTCAGCAGCAGCGCAGCAGAGGCCATTGCCCACCACCGGAGACGATCGAAAAAAAAACTCCTTTAAGGGCGTAATCAAGACTTGTTCAGGCACCTAATCATGGACTTGTTGGGGGCCTGCACAAATCGATCTCCTTTTTTACCCTTACATGACTCTTCTTAGCCCCCCCCCCTCAAACTACAAATAGATCCGCCCATGTGTAGTGAGATATAGTTTTGGTAAAGAAAGGTATTTAAAATTTAGGATTGAAGTTTTTTTATCTTGAAACTTATTAAAAAGAATATGAACTTAACACGAAATCCATGCCTTTGGGTCCAATTTAAATGGGTTAAGTTAGTTTTAGATCGAAGCTACAAATACGTTTAGTTAAGCGAGTCTTTTTCGTTTCAAGTCAACACTTTAATCTCTTGGTTTTTTTAACCTATTCAGTTATATATATATTTTTAAAATGTATTTTATATGATAATTTATATATAGCATACAATTTGATAAGAGGTGAATAGTAAAGTACCTATCCAAATGCTTAAAGTACAACTGATAGACATGTGTTGACCTTGCTACCTTCAAGCCACGTATACAATGTTGCTCCTCTTTTCCTATGCCTCTCACATCTTCAAGTCTTCAACTGCTACAAGCACAACAAACTTCTTCAAGATCTCTCTTCTGTTTCTTTCCCTGCTGCTTCTTTTTTTTTCTTCTTTTAGCCCGAAATCTTACTTCAGATCAAAATGATATGGTTTCAACCGGTAATCGATTGGCCTAAGAAACAAGAAGGAAACTTGAGAGAAATTTAGAGAGATTATTTAGATTTTTTTTTTTTTTTCTAAAAGAAAATTGATTACTTGATAAATCGTCACAATTACAAACTAATGGTAGGTAGACGGGCAACAAGCTGCGCCGCTACCCCCTTCTGAATAGCAAATCCTACTCTACTAAACACAAAGTTCCCCCCATAAATATATGCGGTGTTACTGCTGACCACCCGCTGAACCCGCTTAAGGAACCGCACCACATCAGGGGCGAGAGCGCCAAAGGTGTCAAAGGCAAACGGTACGAACACGTGCTGATTCACGAGGCAAGCTTTTTCGTGCTTAGCTACTTTACCCGCCTCTGCCTTGTTTATCGCCTGACCCGCCTTAAACCCATGGTCCCTTATCCCAACTAGGGGGGACACACCTGTCAAATCAACACATGCGTGTTTCCCTCCTTCCCATCCAAAAACAAGAATGTCAGCGGGCCGAAGGGTTGATCTCCCATCTAATGGGTCGGTCAAGAAGTTCACCGGGGCTTCCTTTTTAGCCGAGATCCCTGCCCGTTTAAGGACATCAAAAAGCACATCTCGAACTAGGTCATGTCGGTATTTGAAGCCCGGTAATTCTCTGCAATGGACAGCATGCTCCCCAAAAGAATCCAAGCAAGCCTTCCGACAAACAGGACACAGGTCATCAACCGGGAAAAGGGGGCAGGGTTGATCATGGGTAACAACCACCCACTCACGCAAGAGTTCCTTAAATAAGGATTACAATTAACCCTATAACTAACTTCTACCACTACCTACATGCATGGTTGATCATGGGTAACAACCACCCACTCACGCCCTTAATTAAAGTAAATAAAAACATGTGACAATAATAGTAAAATACGAGACTAAAACAGAAAATAATAAAGTGCTTGCATGCATATACGTGTGAATGTGTCCACTAGGCATTGACCGGACAATGAGGTTGTGGCACATAACACAAAAATCACACAATCAACATAGCGAAGATTGCAAAGCCGAATAATCGCAGGTCCCCCGATTCTTCCTTCGCAATTTCTTCCGGCGTTCCACTTTGGTTCATCCACGGTTTCAGGTATTTTCGTTTTCTTTGTCGAATTGAAGGGCTATTTTAAACCTTTTGATTTTTCCTTTGGGTTATTTGTGTAATTTTGAGTAAATTACAGTCTCTACTGCATATAGTACAACCATTTGAGCATCCACTTTCCACCCCCGATCTTCACCTTCAACGATGTCGACGGTGTTTGATGGCGGCGGAGGGTAAGATCCACGTCTTCATCTTTATATTGATTTTGCTTCCATTTTAATGGTGGGTGTTCATGAATATTGATTTGATATAATGGGGGGAAAGACAATAGCTTCTTGTTGTTTTTTGCTTTATGTTATTTTTTACGAACTTCAGACCTTCATTTTACTTGCTTTATTAAGTTTAGAGTAAATTTCGTTTTACGTCCCTGTGACTTGGTAAAAAAATTGCTTTTACTCCAAAGGTTTTAATTTGATTTTTTGAGTCCTTGTGGTTTCATTATTGTTTTAATTAAACCCATGACACTAACACCGTTAGTTTTTTCTATTAAATTTAAGAGCATTTTAGGTTTTTACTAATATGGACTAATAGTGTAATTTTAAAAGGACTATTTATGTAAATACGTTTTATATACGATCAAAAACCCACTCCATCCCCAATCCAGGTTTCATCATCCTCTCACCCACCCCAATCTCCCACCGTCTCGCAACACCACTGCCAGCCTACCCCGAACACCACTGCCAACCTACGCCACCGCCAGCCTACCCACCCACCACAGCAACATCGTCGTCGTCTCCGGTGGAAAAAAACCCAACAATCATGATGGTGGTGGTCCGACAAAAAGCTTTTACAAACTCCAAAATTCAACAAAAAATAGTATCCGGTGGAAAGCTTATACCAAACCTAGCTCCGCCGTCGGTAAAAAGCCGGAGATGGTAGGCTAGGGTTGAAAACCCCTATTTCGGTTCAGATTGGTAACGATAGTGGTGTTGGGGAGGAAGAGGGTGGCGGTGGTTGGTTCGATTTAGCCGGAGATGGCGGCCAGGAGGAGGAGGGTTTTAGTGGGGGTGGCGGTGGGGTTTTGACGGGAAGCAGATTCGTTGGTTATGGTGGTGGAGGTTGCGCAGTGGTGGTGGGTCTGGCCGGCGGGGTGGTTTGGGGCACTGTGGTGTGGGTCTGGCCAGTGAGGTGGCTGGAGATGGTGGTGGTGGTTGCCGGCGAGAGGCTTAGCCTGTAAAAAGACTAAGCTGGTTGGAGTTGGGGTTTGGTGGTTGCCGGCGAGAGGCTTAGCCTGTAAAAAGACTAAGCTGGTTGGAGTTGGGGTTTGGTGGTTGCCGGCGAGAGGCTTAGCCTGTAAAAAGACTAATAGCAATGCTCTACATAAACAGGTTATTCCATCGACAAGCGAGGCCACACCTTAGATTAAAATGAAGGCTTTTATTCAGCTGCTATTTCTCCTAGACATGTTACAAGTTCATAGATGATAAAAACTTTCTTTTGGCATGGCAATAACCTAAAAGAGTTGTTATTTCATCTTTTACCTAGTGCTTGTACGCACCCTTTAATGTTAACGCAACCGTTGTCAACAGTTACAATCTACATAATGTAGCTCTTACCTTTATCAACCCAACATAAAAAAACTATCTCGTCGTGAAGCCCGAGCGTCATAACCTAGTTTAATATATTTTGCTATTTTTTTATGTCCCAAGTTAAGAGTTTAATATAAATTGGCTTAGTTTAAACACATTCCTTAAATAAACATACAATTCAATAGGATGTGAATAGTGCTACGTTTCTATTGGTGCAATTGGGCGGTTTTGCCATAGTTGATTGGATTTTTTTATTTTATTTTTCATTTCCATCGAAAATTTATTGGTATTAAATATTTTGATTTGAAAATTTTTCAAAGTTAGATGGGTGGTCTAGTGGTAATCTTCATTGCGGTTCTAATCTCCCACCCGGGTTCGAATCTTAGCTTGGGGTTTTATTTTTTTTCACCTTTTTTTGTGTTTTAAATTGTAGGTTTTAAGATTAACACTATAAATGGCTAGCCCAACTAGTACACGCATGCAACTTCTTCCTTTCAAACTCCTAACACCCCCGGTTTGAGCATTAGGGGTGTTTTTTTTTACTTTTTTGTGGTTTTTATTGGCTTTATTTCTTATGTTTTGTTTTAGTGTGCGGTACGTTATGTTTTTATTTTTACACTTTTTTTGTAGTTTTTTTAGGATAAAAACGTGCCCGACCACGAAGCGCAGGCTCAGTGGTAAGTCAACACCTCCACTCTCCTATCCACTCGTGTTCGATCCTAAGGGAGGTGAGGTTTTATTCCAAATTTTTAATCCAATTTTTGTTATTTTAGTTTTTTTAGTTTATTTTGTTATTTATGAATCCAGTTTTTTTAGCTTCGTTTTCCCTAACTTTGTTTTTATTTTTACGTTACAGATTTTAACACTGCTGTTTTATTAATGTTTTAAAATATATCACCACCAAATACGACTATAAGTAATGAAAAATATACTTGCCCCGTCGCATAGCGTACCATTACAACGATTTACTGCAACACCGCGGAGCACGTGTTCCCACTAGTTTTCTTACAATTGTATATAAATGTACATTTCTAATTTTAAAATGTTAATATGAAACGGAAAAATAGAGTTAGTCCGGTCTTGTTTATGTTAACCAGTGAATAAATATGTCGTGTTCGTGTCTCAAACAATGTTCACCGGTTGTACACTACTAGAAAAAAGCGAGTTTGCTACGAAATATTTCTGATGCAAATTGCGACACACTTACGATAACATAGCAACGATAATGAAAACCCTAGTCTTTGTCGCAAATGTGTAGCAACTTGCAACGCATTTCCGACAAAACCATTAATATTTTTAATAATTAAAGTAAAAATACATTTTTAATATATTTTATTTTACTAAATCTTTTTTTTGTCACAAATACGTACATTTCGGACAAAACCATTAATAATATTATTAATTAACACAAAAAACACATTTTTAATATAATTCGAAAAATTAATATTGTTTTTGTCGCAAATGTGTAGCAATTTGCGACGCATTTCCGACAAAAACATTAATAATCGTAATATTTATTTAAATTATTTAAATTTAATTTTGTTTTTGTCGCATATGTGTAGTAATTTGAGACGTATTTCCGAACAAACCATTAATAATCATAGTATTTACTTAAATTATTAAGATTAATATTGTTTTTTGTCTCAAATGTGCAGCAATTTGTGACACATTTCATGTATAGATGCATATTAGGTTGCTTACTATGTGTGTTGTGACCAGTTTGTGGTTTTTGAACGTTCGAATCCACAGGAACGATAGTTGAGAGTTTAGAGGGTTTAAATAGTCTACCTACTTCGATATTTGAGAGGTGAGAAGTCGTTGGTTTGTCTCTAGTGTTAGGGTTTTAGGTGTAAGTACTTTGAAAGGAAGTTTCCCTTAGGTGTCCTAGTATCCTTTGCGTTCCCGTGTCGTATCGAGAGTCTTCAAGTTACCCCTTGCATTCCTTGAATGTACTGAGACAGTGAGACTGAAAGGTGATCTGTCTATCAGGTACTTTAGTATTGTTGGAGAGACTGAAAGGTGATCCAACCAAACCAGTGAGCGTCACACACCCCTTAGGGTTTCCTTCTAGGTCACACCTTGAAAATGATTAGGGATCCTGTAGGTAGTCTGAGGGTGTAGTATTCATAGATCATTGTTCCATCATAGTTTCCTTAACCGAGAGAAATCCAAGATTCATAAGTAGAATTCTCAACCTGGGTAGTGTCTTCCTCATTCTTGAGTCCGTCTAATTGCTTTGCTTAATAGTTGGGTGTCCCCCCCGAATATAATTCAGTTTAGTTAGTTGAGTCAAAGTCCAGGTATAGTTGTCACTAGTGTCTCGTGGGTTCGATATCCAGACTTACATTAGACTTTACTGTATTGATCGGTACACTTTTCGTTGTGTGGTCTAGTATTAGGTTGAGAATAGGTTTATAAATTTAAAGCTAAAGTGTCTAGGTTAAGTTTTTATATAAGTTTTTATAGACTCGTCCAAGTGACATCACGAAACTATGTCAATTTCGCTTTTATAGTCAAAGCGAAACTAAGACTAAGAGAATCTATCTGACTGAGCGAAACTATTGTCAAGCGAAACTATGGCTAGGCGAAACTAGACCAGTTTCGCCTGGTCGTCTTATTCAGCAGAAACCCTAAGTTTCTGCATGAAGATGGCGGCTAGACCTTCATACGTCCGAGCCTCAATCCTTTTTACATTGAAACCTTTGGTTTGATATCGTGAGTCCAAATCCAAGGTCCTATTCCCAATCCATACGTAAAAACCCATTCTTTTCGTGCAAATAAACCCAAAACCCACTTCGAGCAAAAAACTCAGATCTAGGGCGGGTTGTTACTTATTGATCTGTGACCCGCCTTTCTCTCTCTAGACTCTCTCTCACTGTTTCTCTCTCTCGAACTTGAAACAAGATGGTGAAATGAGAAGGAAGGGGTGGCGGCTAGGTTTATGCCCCTTCCTTCTCTTTCGTTTTTCTTCATTTAACGTGTTTAGTCCCTCCCGTTCCTCATTTATTAATTTTATTTTCTGAGCTTCGTTTATTAAAACGTCCTTTTTACTATTTATTATTTTTGGGACGTTACACTTATTTGTTACATGCTTATCATTTTATAGATAATAATTTATACACTAGAAGACTATCTTATGTCATTCCATTCTAATTAAATATCCCAATTACAAAGTTACCATACATATTATAAAACATGTTATAACGTGTTATGTTAAGGGGGTGTTTGGGATTACTTATTTTTTATCTCTTTATTGACTTTTATAAGGAGTTTTGAGAAGTAACTCCCACTTACTTCTCAAAATCTCATTTTTCCTTCTTTAAAACATTAAAAGTAAGAGCAAAAGTAAACTTACCCAAACAACTTATTAACTTATAAAAGTTAATAAGTTAATAAGTTGGTTTGAAAAGGCAATCCAAACACCCCCTAAGTATAACATATGTTTCAGATGATAACTTATAAAACAAAGAACAAAGACTTTTTTAAATAAGTCAATTCATTTGGGATTATACAAATCCACCCTATTTCTTATTCAAAGCTCATCCCATTGTTTTCACCTCAAGAATTAGAATAAATCACTTTACTTATACGACTTGCATGTCTCGTATTTCTCAATAAAGTGATTCAATTGATACACGAATCATTTTTTTATAAATAAAAACTAAATTAATGTATTATTTCTCTTTTTTTTAAATGATATATTTTCTAATAATAAAATTTGAAAACAATTTACACAGTATAAAGTATCATTTTTTGTTTAGAACTTAACCTTTAAAATCTATAATCTTTAAAAAATAAAGTTTTTTATAGGACACTTGTCACTCTCTTGTGTTTTCTTAACATTTTTTCAGCATTTCTAGGCCTGTAAACGAACCGAATGAACACGAACATCGACGTGTTCGTGTTCATTTATTTAATTTTAACCGAACATGAACACATAATAGAACACATTTTTTTGTTCATGTTCGTTCATTAAGAAAATGGAAGTGTTCGTGCTCGTTCATGTTCGTTCGTTAAAAAGCTAAACGAATGTAAACGAATACAAATGAACAAACATAAAAAACATAAACGAACATGAATGAATTTTAATGAACACACATGAACAAGTCTAATACTTAATAATTCATCAAAAAACACATGTAAATTAGTGGTTCAAATGTACATGATTCATCCAAAAACAAATGAACACAAATAAATGAATATACACGAGCGTTAATAAACGATAATTTACGAACACGACATGTGTTCATGTTCGTTCATTTAGTTAAACGAACAAAAAAAAATTTGTTCGTGTTCGTTCATTTATTAAATGAACGAACATAAACGAACTTTCCGCCAAACAGTTCATGCACAGTTCATGAACGTTCGGTTCATTTACAGGCCTAAGCATATCTCTTCTATTAATTATACAAATTTTCTTTATATTATATTAGTGTTTATACTTTCAAAAATAGTTATCCAAACTTAAATAATAAAGATAAATAAATGAATTTTTATAAAAAAAAAAAAACCCCTAGAGCATTAAATAAGTTTGTTGGCATTTTTATCATGAAACTTCCATGCGTAGTGTGACACCTGATCTCCAACAACAAACAAGACCTTCAAAAACCAAAACCTAATCACTCTCTCTCTCCATGGACCCTATCACCGATCTACCGCCGATGACCTCCCACCACGCCGCCGATCACTTCCCGGGCCCGTCGCCGCTCACCACCAACCACACGCACCCGCCGTACGCCGAGGTAACACCTCTCTCTCTCTCTCTCTCTCTCTCTCTCTCTCTCAATCGCGCAATTATTGCTCAATAAATTCTTAATTTTTGTTTTGATTAGATGATAACTGCCGCAATTACTGCTCTAAAAGATAAAGATGGATCTAGTAGACAAGCTATTTCTAAATACATAGAGAAAGAGTTCACTAATTTACCTCCTACTCACTCCACCTTGTTGACTCACCATCTGAAACGGTTGAAGAATCTAGGTCAACTTGTTATGGTCAAACACTCGTATATGTTACCTAGATCTGGTCAATTTCAACCTCCGGTGCTTGATTTTAGTGGTGTTACTGATGCTAATGTTGCTGCTGATGGTTTTAATTTGGAGAGTCCACCTTCCGGTTCATCCAAGAGGAAACCGGGGCGGCCACCTAAGCTTAAGCCTGTGCCTGGGTTAGGTGGACAGAATCAGGTGCAATATGTACAAGGATATAATTCTGAGGTTCAGTCTTATCAGCCTCAGTTTCAGTACCATGCTGGTGTTGGTCAAGATATTGGGAGTAGTTACGGGCCGGGGTCGGATTTGATGGGGAATTCTGCAGGGGGTTCTGAGCCACTGTTTGCTTCTCTAGGGTTGGGTGATGATGGTGTTGTTGCTCCACAGCCACTGCCGCCGGTTTCTGACGGCACGCCGGTGGTGGTTAAAAGGGGACGTGGTCGTCCGCCTAAGTCTGCTGGTGCTTCTGGTGGTGGTCATGCGGTTGGTTCTGGTGGTGGTGAAATTCAGGCTTTGGTGGTTGGTTCTGGTTCTGATGGTGGGGAAATTCATGGAGTTGAGGCGGGGTCTGGGCTTCCAGGAAGGAAACCGAATGGTGTAAGGGTGAAGAGGGGCCGGGGAAGGCCGAAGAGGGTTGGATTTGGGGCGGTGACTGTTCCATTGTCTGGGAATTTGCTGAGGCCAAGAGGGAGGCCGAAGAGGGTTGTTAGACCGAATGTGACGGTTAATGGTGGTGCTGGTGGGGGTGTGTTGGGTTCAAGAAGGCGTGGTCGGCCCTCTCGCAATACAGTTGCTGATTTGGTTGGAAAGTCGTTGGGCAATACCAGCAAGGTAATTAATTTTACATTTCTATCTTTTTCCCTGGTTGTCTTATAATTTTCTGTTCTTTAATCATGCTTTGTTATGGATATCATTGTGAATTGGAGTTCTATCATAGGAAAGATTTATTGAATAGCCAAATTGGTTTACAACTTTACATATTGAGAATATGTCGTCTCAAAAGCATCCCTTGTTTTAATACTGGTTTAAATAATATTTGTTTCTTTACTTTGTCTAACATTTATGGTAATGAAAGATCCACCTAGGTTTAGTTTCTTGGATGATTGCCTTTGAAGAGCTTTTTTTATTGGTTTTGATGGTTGTATAGTTGAAATGCATATATAGCCTTAATATTATTAGGTTTGGTTGATGTTTTGATCTTTATCTATTAACCCGAAACAATTTATCTAAAATTAATTATTTTTTATAAAGAAACAAATATAATTACATATATTTATTTTTGCTGTAATAATCAATATTTTTCATTAAAAATGATTAGGAGGTTTTATGCATTATAAACTCACTTTGAGTGACCTTTGATGACTTGTTTCTTTAATCATTTTTATTTTGTTTTATTTTATTCATTTGACTTAATAGATAAGGAAATGGATCAAATTTGGCAATCTTGTTCAACTCTATAGCAAACTTATTTTTCCAAGATGAAGAAATTATGCGAGGTCATATTAGGACTCTAGTGCTGGATATTGCTATTGGTGGTCAATTATCGTTTCTTAATTTAGAATTGGAGATTTGGAGGCCAATTATATTAGATATATCTAGTTATACTTGTAACTACAAGTAGTGGTTATCCCTATCTAATGTACATAATTTTATATATGGGAATTTCTCCATGGTTAATAAGGGATCAAATTATCAATTTAGAATCTGATTGAGATGTCATGTATCACAATCAAGATAATGCAAGTTTATGGACTTGCATAGTGTAGGAGATCTGATTCAAATGAACTTGTTGTAGCAAACTAGCAATGAAAGAATGGAATTGGAGTAATCAAATTATGCCGTTTTGATTTATGCCTTTATATGATAGATTTTATGTATGAAGTAACCAACCTTTATATAGTCCATGAGGGGTAAAATGGTCCATCAAGTTTCTTTGTACATGACCATAAGTGGCGAGTCAGATGTCGAATACTATGATGATAAGTTATAGATTGGGAGACGAATACGGTAAATAGTCGAGGCCAATGTTCCAAATTTCAGCATTCTCTACATGGTTTGATGACGTTGCGTATTCTTTAAGTTGGAAAATTAACCCCTTGAAGGCCACCTAGCCAACATAAGTTGCGCTTTACCTGGTCCCATTGCTAAAAAGGGTATTGGTGGGGCGTGAGTTTTCCCTAACGGGTTCTCGTGGGAAAAAAAGGGGAAAACTATTAATCTGGTTAATACGTGTTGGCTAAATAAAATGCCTAAAAGATACAATCTTGCAAGTCAACAATGACATGAGGACCCCGTCAATTATATGTTTAGTATTTCAAGCTAATGATTACAGAAGTTCAAAGGGTCAAATTCTTATCGATTGTAACCATATAAATATGTTCATTGCTCAACTTCTTATTGATGGGGTCTCGTGTCACTTAGAGCTTGTATATTAAGTATATATTTTGCTTCTCGTAGATAATTTTATTCTAGGTAGGTGTAAGGCCCAAAATAAGCGCAATAATAAAAAAAAATTAAAAATATAATAGGCATGGAAAATTAATAATTTAATACTATTCTGCAAATATTTAGTCGCGGTGTATTACTTTAATTGTTACTTGGCCACCTTTAATAAATACTCATGTTGGAATACTGTAATGTGGCCTTAACTATTTATTGTGTTTGCATGCTCATATATGTAACCAAGTATGATAATATTCCATATATAACTTCTCGCTTATGGTTAATTACCAAATTGCCCATGTAGAATTTCGGTGAATGGTTTACTCCTCTTAATCAACTATATAGTGTAAAAGTATTAATTACATGTTCTATTATGTCATAAATTTTCGTGTTTTTTTCTCTCAACAAGTTCAAGTAGAGAACAAGAACACATAATAAGTCTGATTCCTTCATTGGAGTGCATAATTTGTATACTACCTGATTTGTGACTGCAGGGTGGACCTGGGACCGCAGTACTAGTGACGGACCCAGAACAGCTTGTAGTATATCAAGAACTGAAGAGCAAATATGAGCATCTGGTAAGTTGAAAACGATTTCTATACAGCTGTATTTGTTTATGTACATGTTGCAATTTCGACCCGTTTACTTATGATTGGGTCAATTTGGGTTATGTTTTCATTTCTAGCGGGTAAACAAGAAAACCAGTTTAAATGAGAACGGGTCAGTTGCGTCCAATCACCAATGGGTCAAAAGTCACCCAAATTGTATTAAAATAATATGAATTTTGTAAACATATTCAACACTCTAATTTTATTAACAAGCTTTTTTTACAGTTTTGGACAGAAAGTGTGTCTCTTCGACCCGTAATAGAATAGGTTCAGTCCAAAATGGGTTATTTTGGAAGAAACATCTGCGTTTGGACATATTAGATGGGTAAAATTTTTATATTAATTATGATTGCAAAATTTTTATTCAAATAATGATTCAGTGTTTTTCAGTAGACCAATTCATGATGACATAAATACCAAGTATTATATGGGTGACTTTTAACTGTTTGCCCCGTTTCTTTTTTAGCTGAGTTTTTCTAATTTAACTAACAACAATAAAATATAAAGCCAAATTGACCAGTTTTCACACGGTGTATTTGAATGCACAAGAATAAGCGAGATTTGAGTCATGTTTTATCTTTAACGAGCCAAAGGGGTTAAAAGTTAAAGGATTTAACTAAAAATAGAACAGGTCAAAGGGGCTGAATATCATCCAGTGTATTTGAATGCCTAAGAATCCCCTATATTACTTCAATAGAAAAGCTTAGGTTCTTTTTTTTGTAATAGTTTTTAGCACATTCTTTATTTATAAATTTTAAATAAACGGATAAAAGATGAGTTTGCGGGTCTGCCCGACCCATTTTGATGTCCACATAAAAATTATAACCGATGAATGTGGTGGATTTAGGCTACATTTTTATCTATTTATTTGTACACATTTAAATGATTGCAGCAATCAAAAGTGAAGCAAGTGGCAAGTATGGTGAAGTCATGCATAGATCCCGACTATGGCAACACTGCATTAGGCGCGTTACAAGAACTGGAAGATCTTGCTGCAGAGGTCAAGGCACCGGCACACGGTCAAACCCACGACCCAGCACTGTCTCTCCGAAATTAGGATACTTGGTACCACGCGAGGTAGTAGACGTTTAAGACAACATTTGGTTTAAAAGTTGGCGGGCGGGCGGGCAAGCGAAGGTGAGATTCCGAAAGGGATTATGAAAAACAAACTTCGAACCCATTGCTTTCGGTATGTATAAATGAATGTAGTGATGACATGATGCTAACTTCACACCAACTCCTTAGAAGATGGTGTGTATTCTCTTGTGTTTTTGTGTTGGTTTTTGTAGGATTTGACACTTGTATTGAGGTTTTCACCTTTTTATGCACTCATTTGTAATCTGGGGTTGTCAAGTAAAATCATCATTAGCTACATCATAAATGTAGGCTCAAATAAAAAAGGGTAAATGTAATATTTGTGTGATATTGTTTGTGTTTCTGATTTTGAATGATTCGTTTGGAAATCATTTTTGTGATATAGAAGTAAGAAACCTTTTCAAAGTATAAGCTTTTGTAATAACTTCATACACTAAGGATACGTCACTGTCATGTAGGCGGTGGGGTTTTTTTAACCAACTATACCATTAAAAGTGCATAGTGGTTTAACTAGAAATGTAATTAAAACAAATTTATAAAAATAAGAGTAAATGGTTTAACTGATCAACACTTGTGTAGGGCTCACACTCCAACCTTTTTCACCTGTTAAAGCCCCGGCACTGCACCTTCACGCCCTTATAATTGTGTATGGCGTCCCTAATGGCTTACGTGATAGAATCTTTAGAAAGTTGCACGGGGGGGGGGGGGGGGTGGTGGAATGGATAAGTTAGAATTTTAAGATAGAGTCCATATAGATTTATATTCATACTAACGGTTCTTGCTAATGTCGTTAAGTTGAGAAAAGATATAAACGACCATGTCTTGAACCAATGGCTATTCATAATTCGTAGTTGAATTAATTCCACACTGGTTTTAAATCAGGAGAATGTAATGATTAAACTTTGTTTAAAAGATGTTGTACAAAGCAACGTGCGACTTGAAGGATACTATCTGGTATGGATTCTTATTCTTACATCTATCATTTTATATATAAGTGAAGTTGCTTTCGGGTTGATATCGTTTTTTTCTACTAGACCCCTTATTTTTTATTAGGTTGTATTGTAAATAGTTTGTGATGAAGCTCGGGTAGAAAGTAGTAGGGGCAAAGATCTAGGGTTAATGTCATTCAATAAACTGGAACTTTGTAAGACTATCTTCGTTATAGAAATCAAAAGGATCTGATTCAAGCAAATTTTCAACTTTAAAAAGTTTGTCGGAACGGATAGTACCTTTTGTGGTGCTTTTTAAACCAAGTGTATCATTTTTTTGATAAAAAGAAACCACAAGAAAGGATTTAGAAGCACTCTAAATCCAGTGACTTGAAACTAAGATAAAACATCCTACAAACACCACCTGAGTTGTTTCGTAAATCTAAATAAACAACCGAAATATATTTTAAACGAGACACTTTAAAAAAGAAATATTAATTTATTTAAGATATTTAAGAATTATTGAGCTTGTCTTGTATATAAAAATGTTTTTTAAGAGGAAAGCCATATAAAATTAACTATTATAAACTCTATTTGTTTGAGAACGTACGTGGATAGTAACTCTCCCGGTGGGGGAGTGTCACGTGGCACCCAAATTTTTTTATAAAATTTTTAACCCTTGTATTATATATAATATACGTTTTTAGACCGTTTTATTTTCTATTAATTTTGTTTTTCTTTAACTTTCGTTCATTAATTTTTTTTTTCAAAATACGAAGTGCGCGACTGTTTGCCTTTTTTTTTCAACGTTTCGATATAATTTTTTTTAAAACGGAGTTGTTTTTCCGTTGCCTATAGCGAGTGTCGTTACCGTTGTGGTACCGTTACGAGGTGAACCTATAATGGGCGAACAACATCATTGTCGATATTGGTATCATCGGAATCTGTATCGGTATTCGCCTTATGGTTTTCGAAGACCCAAAACGGTTTTTTGTTTCGTCTACGTTTTTGTTTAAAATTTACTAACGATGGGCCTGAAACCGTTTTCTATGATAACTATCGTTCGTTAGATTTTTTAAAATAACGGAATGCGTCGATTTCTTAATTTTTTTGTTAACATACCAGTTTAAATTTTGTTGAATAGTGAGTTGAATTCAAATTATAGTTTTTTTTGTTATCGTACGCTATAATATGTCTGGGATTCGATGTAAGTTTTATTCACGTAAACAAGTCAAACCAACCCGCAGCGAAGTGCGGGCGATAAAAACTAGTTGTGTTAAATTATAAACTAATTTATTTTTATGCACTCATTTCCTATTTATTCTAAATTTATCATTACAGAACTTTTTTTCTCCATGAGAGAACTTTCTATATAGTACCTTTTCTAATTGATTTTCATTAATTTGGAAGAATTTACCAAAGTCATAAGATAAAGAAAATTCACAATATTTTTTCTTTGATTACTCGATCAAGATTAATATTTATATTTAAATTTATAGTTATCATTTAGCGATATATATTATATTATTTTATATAATAAACAATATAATATATTATATAAAATAATACAATATATATCCGCTAATAATCACATACATCACGGCTTGATGTTTCAAAAATTTCGACTTCGTTGTATTCAAACTTTTGGTTCCGACAAGCTTATGAAGAACGAATGCACGATAGATACTCTCATTTCCAACAAGCGTGCGCCTTCAGCGAAAGCACACAACTACGACTACATCACCTCAACCCTCACGCTTTCATCGTTGCCAGAGACGCCTTCTCAAAGAAAGGCCGCGTTAAAAATAACTTATTTTGACTTATTGTCCAACTCGTTCATCACCTCTAATGTCAACCATCAAACCCGTTGTTCTATCCACTCGTAACTGCACCATTCAAGAAAACGCCGATGGTACAAGAATTCATGATCGCAATAAAACATGAACATAATCACCTAGAAATTCATGATTACGATAAAACATGAGACGTTTTGTTCTTCAAATTGCGACCCTGATCAAACGGTATGGTAAAAAAGGTGAAACTAATCATGATCTTACCATGACTTGGTATTAAGTACTAAATTAACATAGTTAAAGAACAGAGTACATAACAGGGGTCCCGCAGATTTCACGACTCGTCATAAAAAAAACGTCTTAATCTATAAATATCCATCTGTAACACGTGCGCGCGCACACACTCGACACTATTCCTGAAAAATTACCATCTGTTGCTGGGTGGTTTAACTTTGTAAATCCTAACTATCCAGTTTGATGTCGTGAATGCTTCTTCCAAGTACTCAAGTTTCACATCTTTGTTTCCAATTTCAACTCCCCTTGCTCGGTCATACCTGTAAACGTCATGTTACAAAAACCACATCGTTGTAAAACGCCACTTCAAACGGGTTAAAAAATTAGCTTAAAGGTAAACGGGTCAAAAGACGCCTGGACTGTACTTTTTAAGCATAACCCTTCTAAATCATTCTATTTAAAGTATTATTATTATATTATTGATAAGATACTCAGTTACTCACCCTGGAGGTTTTCCGTATTCTGTTGTCAGCTCCCCGAATCGGTAATAGCATAGCTTGTACCTGCACATCAGTGTAAATTAAATATATGAAAATAACTTCAACTCATTCTGAAATGATCAATAGCATGCAGTTGGACATAGAGATATATACATTTTATCAAAAAATGGATTGACCAAAACTCTGGTCCAAAGAAACAAACCGGCTGGGTTGGCTCGGACGGGCGGCTTTAGCGGTTTGAACCGTTTTTTATATTATTTTTTTTAAAAGGTGTTGGTTTGTATTGAAAATCTTAAAACGATAAAAATGGTTTTGCATATTTCTAACTGAAAAAAAAATTATAACGGCTGGTTCCAAGTTCCAAACAGTAATCTGGACCGTAAAACGGTCAAAACCGAACCGTATACATTTGAAACTGGATGACTTGCTTTGGTGTGCCGGTTTTGTCTATTTCAAGGGTTTAGGGACATGCAAGAATGGGTTTTAGCATAACCATCATTAACAAAAATATAAAGGTGGGAACTTACATTAGACAATTTAACATTTTGGGAGCCGCTCCTTTATCGACACGGTATTCACCGTTAACGAGATAATCAGGTTCTTTAATCACAGGGAAAACCCCACCTCCAATTCTCACCATCCACAAAAATCTACATAAAACATTATTATAATTATAATTTGTTATATACATCAAGGGAAGACTTCAAGACACTGCTATACAATTATTAAACATTAGTTGTTAAATATAGAGGTGACAAACTTGACCCGTTTACTTATGAATGGGTCAATTCGGATTACTTTTTATCTCAAACAGGTCAGATGGATTGAAAGTCGTCTGTAGTCTATTTTTCTTTAAAAGAATAGATTATCATTGTAACAATGTTAGTTTTGTAATCATAATCAACACAATTAGTATTCAACAATATTTTGAAAAGACTGGGCAAGAAAGTGTTTGTTGGTCGACAAGCACTAAAATGACCCGTTTCAACCTGGCCACACTGACCGTTACCCAACCCGCCCATCTTGACACGTCCTCTACTAATAATATATTTAAGATAACTGCCCATTAACGGGTCAAGGAAAAGCCAGCTAGAACAGGAACGGGTCAAATGGGTTAAAAGTCATCCATTGTCCATACTTATAGAAACCCCCATATTTTTTTTAAGAATAGATTATTATCGAAATAAATTACTATTGGTGGTTTTAACCACAACTAATACGCTCATTGATCAAAAATATTTCTAAAAGACTGGACAAAAAAGTGTTTTGTGGGTTGACCCGTACTAAAATGATCCATTTCAACCTGGCCTCATTTGGACCCGTTAACCAATGCTTGAGGAAATATATTTAAGATAACCAATGCTTGAGGAAAAGAGGAATACTTGTTAATATCATCAGACGAGTAGCCGGTAACACCACCAAAAACGACCAACACATAATCCACATCAAGTGATCTCATTATCTCATAAGCTTCATCCTCATACGATGACATTGCACGCCCAACAGTAGCAATATGGGTATTATTCCACGTGTTATTATCCACAATAACAGTCCTGTTCCCCATGGCTGTAATTTGATAACCATAATCCCACCAAGACATTATTTTAGCATCTGAAGGAGTATTTTGTCTAAGCCAAAAGTACGCTTCACGATAGTCGTCAAATATAACTCTTTGACCGTGGGCCCCACGTGCAGCCAATACAATTGAAGGTGATGAGTAAGCCTCAGATGTAACCCATGTGCAATGGATCACGTATCTGCTTAGTAAATAGAACGCACCAAAAAGCAATACGGTTGCACCATTTTTAAGGAATGGTATAGATTGATCGACTGAAGCTTGTTGCTGCAATAAATATATTACAAAAAGATTCAAACTCCCGGATTTTATTTATAGAGTAATGGAATATATTTTAGTGTAAACTACAAATTTCGTCACTGCTTAATCTACAATTTTGAATTTCATCCAAAAGCTTGAAAACTTACACTTCGAGACCAAAAATGTTTCAAACAGAGTTTAGTCCAAAATCGAGCAATGACCGAATAATCCTCATGTTTCAAACGTATACTTGGACAAAATATTATTTATTCAAAGAAGCACATGGACAAAACTTGTAATCAACTCTATTTTACAAGGATTTCTCAAATAACAAGTTAAAAGTAACGAGTAAAGATGTTGCTATTTTATTTCCCAACAAATGCATGCAGTCTATAATACATATTGCACTACTTTATTACAGCAATATCAATAAACTGAAAATTTCATAGGCAAAAGAAGGAAAAGAAAAAAAAGAAAGAAAGAGTTTGCCACTTGTAAATTTACTAATGTCGTTTCAAGTTAAGACTCGCTATACGTTAAAAAAATGGCATCATCATGTGACATAACATACCTGATTTTTCATGACCAATCAACATGGACAGATTATAAGATTCTTGTTTATTTGGTTAGAAAAAGAATGCCAAGGTCCTATAGGAAGTGTGTTTCACTAATAAATATAAACTAAATCCTACTATCCATTTCTTTAGGTATGCATGGTTTATTTAAGATTTTGATAGAACCCGAAACATTTTATTGAATTAAACTGATGATAAAACAAAATGAATACAAAAACTAACAGCTATAACTTTAAAGAATAACTTTGCTGGATGCCTAATGATTTGTTTAATCCTCTATATATAGGAAAAATGATTTCCTTGCTATAAAATTATGATCAATCTTATTACACTAGGGTAAATAAAGAAGAAAAGGAAGACAGGAAACTACATAAATGTATTTTAGGGAAACAAGATATATGATTTTCTAATATATATGAAGTCCTTAAAATGTAGTTTTCCACAATTGGATAAGTGCGCATGTGAAGCACAAAAGAATAAAAGGTTGTTCAGATGCCACATTTTCTACACCTTACAAGACAAATGTCGTAAAAGCCATAAGTTATG
Source organism: Smallanthus sonchifolius (assembly GCA_023525975.1). Classification (NCBI taxonomy): domain Eukaryota; kingdom Viridiplantae; phylum Streptophyta; class Magnoliopsida; order Asterales; family Asteraceae; genus Smallanthus; species Smallanthus sonchifolius. The sequence goes on from CM042029.1 coordinate 94,227,854, forward strand.
GTTTTTTTCTTCAGATTTTCTAATGAGAAGGCTATTGGTATACGATTTGGTGAATTTCATGCATACTAATCCTGAAAATAATTGGGCTAAAAGACATAGAACTTGATTTTAGTTTTAGGGTGGAATAGCTTTTGACATGTACTGTAACAGACCACTCAATCCTCTTAATCCTGCTTAACATTTTGAAACAAGTAAATCAGCACTTAGTTCAAAATTGATGCAGCTCCTTTAATGAAAACACGCCATTATTCAACTCTTCACCTAATTTTCTATCCCACTAACCTAAATTTTATTTTATTTTTGATTGGGACAATGATGGTGAAGTCACTCAAATCTCAATGTGCTTGATTATTTTTAGTTGGTCTCAAAGCAATCAGGCTCAAATAGAGAAAAAGATTTCAATTATGATTCAAATAAAATATGAACAGGCAAGTTCGTACACTTAGGATATAAAATCTTATGCGCAACTATTAAATTCATATGTAGATAATTTTGATTATACATAAACAAATGCTTGTCCAAAAACCCCACTACAGACAAAAGAAGATTCTTACTAACCTTAGATAATCCCCTGCTTGTTCCCTTGGCAGACACGGTTTGACCGGTCTTCCCCGTGATTGATTGAGTCAAGTTCTTTATTGTAGCCGAGACCGCAATAGCACTTATAAGACATACTGCAGGAGTTGCAACAAGAATCAACCGAACCATCACACCCGCAAAATACATACTTGTGAGACCATACATTACAATGAAAATCGTGGCATCTGACAACCGTTTGAAGCAGAAATATAAACCGGCTGGAAATAGAAAAAGCAGGATATGGAAATCAAACATGAAAGATGACCATGCGGTAGGCTGGTGCTCAGAAACTGAAGCTATAATTGGTATATGATCTTTTGCATACGTGGGGTCCAGTAAAGAGTAAAATCGGCCTGTCCATGGTGAGATATAACCAGAAGCCGTACCAACTCCCAAAGCAATAGCACCGACACTAACCGCAGATGTTACACCAATCCTCAAAAGGGCTTGAAACAGTTTTGTATCATTTAACATGTGCTTTACCCAAACCAAAAAATAAAATACCTACAAACATTATAAAACTCAGAAAGATCAGTACGGTTCAGTTTGCTTAATTTCATCTCAATGTAACCAGTAAAGAATATTAAGACATAAAATCTTGGAAGGCATATGAAACTATCCAGGTATCACCTTATAAAAATTGGTCACATACTTGGTTTTAAAAAGCGTGTGGCACTCAGATGCATTTTGATCCCAAAAGCCGATGCGGGATGCACGAAGCGTGCGCATCATGTATGAGTGTCGTTCAATTTAAAAAAAAATATTCAAAGATACTACTTTAACTTGTTTTGCGAGTTTTAAAAACTAAAATATAAGATATTCTCATCCTCTCTGGTCAGATTTGTTCAATCGTTGGTCTAATTTGTTCAAATACTGGTTAACGCATAAGGCGCCACATCAGACCGCATCACACATCAGCCGCATTACATGCACATCATGTGATGCGTGCATCAACTGCAGCGATGGGATCTCATCACCGCATCATATGATGCTCCTGATGCGTGCATTTTAAAACCAAGGTCACATACTCACAAGAACCAGCCATTGTTTAACAATCTAAAACCAATAAGGTCCAGAATCCATACCTGAATCAAGAAGAAAACTCCCATGGCAGCCATATGCTCCCCAGACTGAACATGCTGAAACCCAACAAACCGAATTTGCATCGCAAGCAACATCCCCACTATATACATACAATTATACGCCACATACAGCCTCATCGAATACCTCCCAGTAATTAACAACACCAACACATACAACGGAATCAAATTAATAATAAACACATAACCACCCCACGCAGACACCATATAAAAGTAGCCAAAAGCAGAAGCAAGCCCCCAAGCAAGCGAACCAGTATTTACCGCTTTAACAAACAAATAAAAAGTCAACAACAACGCGAAAATCGCAACACCTTCATTATCATAAGATCCAGCCACTGACCGCGATATGTATCCAGGACATATCGCGATCAACGCAGCTGCTACAAGTCCTGCACCAGTATCCCACAATTCCTTCCCAAAAAAATAAGCAACAATAGTCGTATTCGAAGCGAAAAACGGAGCAGTTAGCACGCAAACCTCATGGATATGAACTGCAAAACGCAAGAATTTGAGAGTCCAGTAAATGAGAGCCGCAGTAACCATGAGACCTGGGTACAGAGTGCCGCCAATGATTCTACCGAGTGGATACCAACTCTCCGAGTCAAACCAGTTCCAGAACTCGTAGAAACCTTTTTCTGTTAGGTAAAGAGTGGTTCGGTAGTTGAAATAGGGATCGAATTCGTGAATCATACTCTCGTAACGGAGGACGCTGAACATGCGAGTGATGAACGCGAGAATGTAGACGAGGCACAGGATTGAGATGCGGATCAACAGCTCTTGTTGCTTTGTTTTGAGTTTTAGGGTTTTGAGTGAGAATGTTAGCGACAGATCTGGCTTGGAGGTCGCTGCCGGTGACGGTGATGGCGACGGCGAAGACTTCGAGCCAGCCTTCACGGCGTCTGCTTTTCCAACCATGATCGGTAGGTGAATCGATCAATTGGACAGTTTTGTGTAACAGATGACGAGATTTTGTTCAGGTTTATGGAAAACCCTACAATGGAAATGGAAATGGAAATGGAAACAGTGAAGTCGTGTGAGGTTTAGATCCAACCTACCAACAAGGTTTTTTTTTCTAATCAAATAATAATTTCAAACACCTCTTTTCAAAACATTTTTAATTTGAAAACTAAAATTGTTACGGCGCGTTAAACCGTACAAAAAATAATATTCTCAAAAACTTATAAAATAGATTCAAAGAAAAATAAAACTGTTTAAAAGGTTATCGATTACGAAATAACCTACCCTAGAAGTTTATATAAAAAAATAAAACATTTACGTAATTTTTTAAAAATGTTTATACAATAAATGAAAACGTAACAAAGACGTTAAAAAATGTTAACATATAAAAAATAGGAAAAGAGAACAAAACCATTTAAAAAAAGTAACGAGTTAAAAAAAATGTATAACAACGTTGCACGCATGTACTTAAATAACATGTACAATATCACACTCAACTCCGTTACAATTGTGCGTGTGCCACGTCATTTGTTAAAAGAAAATAAAAAAGCATTTTTTAAAGTTCAGGGTCGTAAAAGGAAACCTGCCATAATTCAGGAGCTTTAGTATAAAATTGAATATGACAAAATAGATGATACGCATAACTGATTCTCACTATGCCTTTTGTAGTATTATAAATTGTGTGTTTTTTAAACACTACATCTAAATACTAAATAACCTTGCACTTGCAAAGATTTGAAACCACCTGACCTTGCACTTTACAAGGATTTGAACTCACATCACTTTTAAAGGGAGCAAGCACCATACCATAGATCACTAGGTTATGAGTTGAAAATGGTGTTTAACTTGAGAAAAGGAGGGTTAGTATTAAATATGAAGGGAAAGAATGCTTACTTTCTATACAACATATTTGTTGGTAATGTTAAAGGTTTTATGGCTTAGTTGATGTGTTTTTTTTAAGATGATAAGAGGGAGCATCTTGCTACATGTGTTGCTATGTCATGTGATTGTTTGGACCATGGTATTGTCCTTAAGATGGTATCTTTTCTTGTGTGATACATTACCTTTTTTTAGTGTTAAGAGTGTTTGTTTATGATTATTTTTTAATTGCCCGAGTCCAACAAAACATGTGTCTTTTAACTATTCATATATTGTCCTTCACAAGTTCGTATTAGCTTTGTCTTGAAGAGAGTGAATGCCTATACTAAGTGAGCATACAGATCTGGTTAGCATAGGCATTTACATTAAGGTAGCAATCGAGTTCGTGAGCATAGTCACAGAACACGATAAAAAGAAGGGCAAAAAAAGAGCAAAAACCACTGTTTTGTTGAACTTCAAAGAACATTATAAAGAAAGGGAAAAAATACGACAAATGCACAAATTGTGAAAACTTGTCTCATGAAGGAAAATGAAGCAAGAACCAAACCTACTCCCAATATGAGTATACATAACTGATCAGATTGGGTGCTATTAGGCTTAAAGTCGAACGATCCATAAGGAAATATAGTAATGTATATCATAAAGTCAAGGATGAAGTTATGTTCTTAAAAAGGAGATTTGATCTTCTCACCTTAAAAGAGTCCTCAAATTAGATATACCATCATAATCTGAGTAATAAAAAGAATACATAGTGATGAGAACCAACTATAGGATGCGCAGTTTGAGGTATTACAAGAAAAGAAGATGGTTTAGTTTTGAAAGTGAGTAATCGAGAAAAAGAAAAAAAAGGCTAGAGATCAAATAAACGAGTTAGATATAATTAGTAGTTTTGATTGAGTATTTATCTCATAGATTAAAGTCCTAGCTAGAGTGTAATTAGTGTACGAGTTCTAGTAAGTCTAGTATTTGTCACGTATATGTGTCTCATTCTGGTGTATTGTTTGTGAGTCGAGTTTATGAGTTTAATAAGAAAGTGTAGTGAAGTTTCTCCACAAAATCAGTCTGTTCGTTTCATATGCGAATAACAAGTGATCTGGGCCAATACTGGCTACATCAATTTTGTAATCGGAAGAGGTGCTTGAGAATATGTAAATGTTCTCAGATTATCATTAGTTCATTCTATAAACATCTGCTGTTTTGAGAGACAAAACAACTAGGGAAGCTTGAATACAAATACCGGCCCACATTCATCCACGCCACAATTGAAGACGTAGTGAACAAAAGTGACCTTGTTTTAGTTACATTATTTATGTTTGTAATTAATAAAAAGGCTATTCGCATATGGCAATAAATCTCAGAAGCAGTTAGATTTAGATTAGTTTTTATGATGAAGTATATTAGATCCAAGGCTTCTAAGAGTATCTTATCGTGTGGATCACATTAGTAGGCAAAATGTGCAACCAAAGGTCGTGGACGTTTCTTTTTAGCACATTCACCTTATGTGGAAATGTGTTTAAGTAAGAGTAAGATTAAGTAAATCGAAAGTAGTTACATATAGTTTACAAGTAATTCCAAAGAGTTCAAAAGAGTTTCGACGTTGACCAACAGTTAAAGTATTTTACCAGCTGTTAAAAGTAGTTGACCAACTGTTGACCAAAAGTTAAAGTAGTTGACCAGCTGTTTACCATCAGTTAAAGTAGTTGACCAGCTGTTTACCATCAGTTAAAGTAGGAAAACAAAGCTAGAGCTAAGAACAAAACCAGAATTTGATCAAACAAGTTTGAATTTGCTTGATCAAGAGCCAAAGTGTAACGTTCACTATTCTCCGAGTATTGTATTTTTCTTTTTCAATAATGACATTTTGCGTTTCGATCTTGTTTATATATTCCGCATTTATATATATATATACACAATTCATTTTTATAAAATGATTAAAAATAATCAAAATTTTTATAAAAAAAAATATATATATATATATAAACTATCTTGGAATTTGACTCAATGTTGACCACAAATCAAGAAAAATAGTTCAATTTGTACTTCTCAAAGTCAAACAACCCAAGAACACATAAAATTGACCCGTTTGACTTTCAAAAAGTCAAACAGGGCCGAATTCGTGCAATCCAAGCCCGGAAACGAGTCCAATTGAGTCCAGTGAGTTCCATCTCACGCATAAACAACGACTTGATCCAATCCAGACCCATTAAACATACAAATTCGAATTTTGAACTCAGTTGACTTTTTAGTCAAACCGAGATAAAATTTATCAAAATCAAGAGGGTTTAAACCAAATTGAATTCCCGAAATTGAGCTCCAGTCGATCGCGAGTGTACCTGGACCATTATCCAGACCTAATCCAACTCCAATTCGTCGAATTATGCCTAACTAACCTCGCGATTATCACGGTCCAAATTTTAAAATCAAATTGAGAGTTTGAGATAATATTTATCAAATTAAACCATTCATACGCATTCTCATACCCATATACGAACTCCCTGAAACTTCATTCGCACCTCATTGCACGTCTGGAGCCCGATCGATCCTCAAGAACAGTCGAACCAAAGTCGTACTCGTCCACACTCGTTACACAACCAAAACACGTAAGTATTATGTCATTCGATTCGTCTCGTCATTCCATTCGAAAGCCCTCTGCCAATTCGTAATGGCAGAGGGTATCAAACCCAATTGGAAAACTAGGGTTTATACGATTCGATTTGGGGTTGGGATTATGTTTTTTTGCGTATTTATGTTTTTTGTTTCATTACATACCAGCGAAACCACCTGGTCCGGCCGGTAAGCCACTGCACCGCCGAACCAGGTGGCGTGGGTTCGAAACCCACAAGCCACAGCGGCCGGATGTTTCCTTTTTGCGCGTGGCCCGACCGAAACCGGTTCTCCTCTTCCGTGTTAATAGCTAATGGACCGAGATTAATTCGCGAATAGCACCTCTGGTCCAGCGGTAAACAACAAGTCTCACACAGGAACCACCCGGGTTCGAGCCGGGTGGCCCTGTTTTATTTTTTTGAGCGACTTTTACAACTCGAAAAATTTTATAAAAAATATTTTTATAAACCTTGAAACATTTAGAACAGAATGTAACTGGAATCGCCAATTTTCGATATAAACTCAATTTATTTCAAATTTCTTTGTTTAAAAATTGTATATTAATTATTTTTAAAAAAAACAAAGTTTAATTTTATTTATTTATTTAAAGTAAATAAATTTCATAATAAAATAGTGACTTCATAAAATATATCCTTTTTTTTATCCAAACTTATAAAGTTTATAACTGTATTTTAGAAATAAACAAATACTTGTTTTTATGATAAATGAATAAATAAATTTATTAAAATACTAAAACATTTAAATGTATATTTTTACACATAAATATTATTTTACACATTTTTATAAGTAAATAAATGACGTGAAAAAAATTATTTATTTAATTTATATTTAAATATAATTTCCACACTATTTTCTAACTAAATAAATAAGTAATAATTAATTAATTTATTTAGTTATTCCAAATCAACATTTATTTCAATCATTTTTAAACTATTTATTTTAAATCTTTTAATTTATACAACACCCGTTTTAAATACAAATTCACAAACACAACTCGTCGTACACACGTCCAATTCCATCCTATACTTAGACCTAGACTATTATACACACTAATTAATTCAATATACATTACACACTAGGTTAACGTGGTGAGTTCCAAGGACCACTTTGCTACCTAGTTTCACATACTAGCTACACCCTTGAATCAGGTGAGTTTTACATAGCCCCTTTTTCACTGTTTTTACATTTTGGGGTGAAACATGATCACAACTTACAATGATTTACATAAACTACACAATACAAATCCACTTTACAATTTGTGTGCAATTTGAGCTTTATGTTTGAGTGCTAGGTGTGTTAACTACTTATTTGCAATTACATGTACAATCATTAACTAACCAAGCCGACGGTTAACAATGATAGATCTATTGAGTCTGACAAACCCACCCAGATTGGGGTGATTGTTACCGACAACACAATTTGCAGGCTAGTTACAAAGGTTTGATTGTACTTTTGGTTATGCAATAGTTGCTCCCCATAATTGCCTTATTAATCATAACTTGTATGGATTTGTTTACACACGACACTTTGATGCTATTTAGAGTCAAAACCTATGTATGCTCACCAACTATTTATAGTTGACCCTCTCATTTTATCATGTTTCAGGTACTAACTCTTGAGATCATATACAAGATGCTACACATAGGATTGATGACTTAGTTAAATAATGAATCGAACATTTATAGTGTACCTTATTTTTCCTTTTGTATAATTGTACATGTTTTTGTTGAACAAGTGTTATAAAAATTTGGATTCAATTAATATATGAAACTTTAGTTTGACCATGTGCTATTGAACAGTCTACATGTCCCGCCCCGACGTATTCCGCCGTCGGTTGGGGTGTGACACAAAGATCTAATACCACTTGTAGGATCGGTGTTTCTCTAAAACAACACAAGATGGTTTTGTTTGTAGTCGAGATTAACAGAAACAATAACATCTAATTATCTAGGAACAATATAAGAACATATGAAATACACTTTCAAGCTCAATGTGTATTTCACTTTCAAAGGTTTTCAAGGTAGCAAGAACTCATTCAAGCATGTTACAAGTGAGAAAACCTAATACATATATAGAGCTGAGGATTCCTTATAATCAATACAAACCATTGATTCTAAAAATAAGATTCAAGACGGGCTGTTGATCTTATTATTTGCATGAAACTATTATGTCATTGGCTACTAATACAAAGACACCTACAAAAACAAAAGCTGCAGTTCTTCTGTAAAGCTTCTGTTGACTCACCGGTGAACTGAGCCTTCAGGTGAAATGGTGTGCGCATTAACTTCTGCACCAATAACAAGACTCCCGCGGATGTGGAAAAGGTTCATCAATTGCAATTGTGAAGTCAACTACAGATAAGTTCTAGCCGTAACATATTTGTTCATCCGCATCACATTTGCTCTACCAATAGCAAAACTGTTATCAACAGTAGAATTCTTCTATCAATAACAAATCAACAACAAGTTAGTCTATCCGTAGCAAGATTGCAACTATCAGCAGAGTTGAACTATCAATAGATAAATTAAACTGCAAACATCATTTATACTTAGATAATTTTGGAGCCATCGGCCTCAAGGTCTTACATAATCTTAATATTCAAAGTGAAAGAGGTTGGAGTGTTAAATAGGAAAAGAAGTTGGTTTAGTTTTGAAAGTGAGTAATCGAGAAAGAGAAAAAACAAGCTAGAAATCGACTAAATGAGTTAGAGATAATTGTTAGTTTTGTTTGAATATTTATCTCATAGATTTAAGTCCTAGCTTGAGTCCAATTAGTGTACGAGTTCTAGTAGGTGTAGTATTAGTCAAGTTTATATATCACATTCTGGTGTATTGTTTGTGGTTCGTGTTTATGAGTTTAATGAGAAAGTGTCGTGGTGAAGTTTCTCCACAAAATCAATCTGTTCATATGTGTTTCATATGCGATTATGAATAACGAGTGATCTAGGCCAATACTGGTTACACCGATGTTGTAATTGGAAAGGGTGCTTGAGACTATGTAATTGTTCTCAACCTCTCATTAGTTCATTCTATAAACAAACATCTGCTCTTTGGAGAGAAAAAAACTAGGGAAACTTGAATACAAATGCCGACCCACATTCATCCACGCCACAATTGAAGACGTAGTGATCAAAAGCGAACTTGTTTTAGTTACATTATTTATGTTTCTAGGAATGTTTCAGTTAATAAATAGGCTATCCACATATGACATTAAATATCAGAAGTAGTTAGATTTAAATCAGTTTCTATGATGAAGTATATTAGATCCAAGGCTTGCAATGTGTGCAACCAAACCAAAGGTTGTGGACAGTTCTTTTTAGCACATTATGTCTATATATATGATTTAATCCTAATAGAAGAATGTCTCTCCCATGCTGGTATATGAAACTTTGATGTAACTTTTTTTAAGCAAGAAAACGAAATTCTATTGAACATCAGCTTAATGCTTCAACTTTTGTATTGTTTAAAAAAGTGCATATAACTGAAAGGAAGTTAGCTCATCCTTAAACACAAAGCCCAAATGCTACAACAACAACCAAACTAAAGATGTATTGATTGAAATTATATTTGCACTATCACTACCACTTTTTCCATAATCTCCTTTGTAGTAACATGATTCAACTTTTAGATGTGCTTCTTAGCCCGGTATTATCCTGTCATAGATATAACTTAGATTATGCAAATCTTCATAACACAGAACAATTTAAGTACCTATGTAATATATGGGCAAATTGGTTTTTAATAATCCAAACTATGACTGATTGGCTGATATTAATCTAAACTAACAGTTTGACTGGTGATAATCTCAACTTTCACTTTTGTTGCAATGACTGTCCCAGTAGCATAATCATCATAAACTTACACTTGGTTTACACTTATTTTCGCTCAAAATGACCATTCTAAATGATTTGGAGAAACGTACAAACGAAATCGAGTGGGAATTAAGTGTAAATCAGGTGTAAATGTATGATGATTATGCTACCGGGAGTGTCATTGACAACAAAAGTGAAGGTTAAAATTATCACCAGCCAAACTGTTAGTTCGGATTATTATCAGCCAATGAGCCATAGTTTAGATTATTAAAAACCAATTTGCCTAATATATGAAATAAAAATAAAAGTTTTAGCAGAAAACAAACCTCATTCTGCATGACATGGTCATGGCTAAAAGAGAAAGATTCAGAAATCAAATCCCGGTTTAGACCATTACCATCCATATATATTAGGAAATCATCATACGCTTGTTTTTGGTCTGATGAAAACGGATGATAATCTAGACCTTGGCCCGCATCATGTGTACCAAATGTTGCGTGAGGAAAATCGATTGTTGCAGTAATTCCACCACTGAAGCTCTCATGCTGATTTGAGCCTAAACCATTTCCATATGTGAATGGGGTAGCTTGTGAAATGTTTTTCGGACTAGATCCGGACATTAGTGATGAACCTATATTAGTCTGGTTAATACCAATAAGATCACTGGCCCCTTCTTGATTAGCCTCAGATGTTTCTATATGCGACATACTTTCGTATTTTCTCAGGTTGAGTTCTTGTGCAGAGAGATTACTAGAAAAGGATAGATTTGGTAATGAAGTGGGTGTTGTTTGCTTTGCTTTAGATTTCCTTATTTTAGTCCTGAATTTCTGGTACATGAGAAACAATATAAGTAAAAATGACAAGCAATCTGAAATCACATAAAATGTACAAAGATTCCAATATGTTAGCATTCAAGAAAGTATTTGACCACCACATTATTTGACATTTTCTCTTAGACACCTTCTGATTTGTAACTGTTGTACTCTCGTAGTCGTTTTTCCTTGAAGATGAGCAGTTTTATAAAAATTTTGTTTGGCATCTAGGTTTTTTATTTCTACCGGACTGAAAGAAGATGTGGACAACACGGTAGTAAGAATTAAAGAATATATTCGACAATAACTATAACATTGTTCAGTTATACTTTTGCCTTTGGTGGAGCATGTGGAACATCTACCGTTGATGTTCGAATGGCTAACTAGAGGCATATATGTGGTGGAAAACAACTTTGGTTTCTAGATCATGTTATGAACAAAAAATGATGTTAAAGATGTGAATGAACGAGCAACGTTTAAGAACAAAAGATAAAAGTAGTAGTTAATAGCAGTTAAGTTTGTAGTCGAAGATGAAACTAGTTTGCTCGATATAATAGGTGTTGGTATTCAAGATGATAGTTAAAGAGGCAAAAAATGTTAGCCTAATTGCTCAATCCAAGTTACTTAAAGTTAATGAGTCAAAGTGTAAATAGGTTAAAGTGTATGTTTGAGTCATTTATGTACATAATTAGAAGTCAGGGGGCTGTATGTGTTAAAACCCAATGTGTAAACCGTATAGGGGCTAAAGGACGTAACGTTTCATCAGGGACGTATCTTTTAGTTTTAGGGTTATAAAACCTTTCAATTAGAGTCTGTAACAAATACGATTGTTGGTAATGAAGATTCAGTTTATGTAAATTCTTGTTCTTGATTTCTTGATTATTCGATCTTGGAGGCCACAAAAAATATAGTAAATCAAATGAAAACGAGATATGAATTGAACATGTTATTAGATGAAACTTGATTGATTAGATTAAAACTGTCAAACACAACCCTTATAAATAGACAGTGAACATGGCGTTTGTGAAACATGGTGACATTTCACATGATGGTTACTAAATTGTCTTCCACCCTTGACTCTTGACCGACATTTACTTAATACATACCATAAGTATTTACTTAACGTAAGTTTTATGATCTACTTTCAATACTTCCCCCTAATCATAAAACTTAATCTTGATATCTTCAATTTGCATACATTGCTTCCTTGGTTGTTCTCACCCTCTTAACAATCCTTTAAGCTGGCACTTCATCTTCTTTGACAACCATTTTTCTTTTCAGTTGGTGATACCATTCTTGGACTTTTAATTACTGCATGTAAATTAACTAGAGATCCATATCAGTATTGAAACTGACGCCTAGGTCAATTGCCACCATCTTCCACATATTGTTGGTGCATGTTTCATGAAACCCTTTGTTCTTTTGAACAAGCATCAATAGATCAAAGACATCTATTTCTTCTACGGTTTAAAGCTTTGGTGGGAATGATTTTCCATTAGTTATCATTAGAATACATTTGATAAACCACTTTACTAACTGTTAGCCCAAGATCATATACTTATGAGGATCATATACTTATGAGGATCATTTAGGATGAACAAGATTTGGGTTCTGCACAAACTTATGCAAATCCGTATGAACAAGCGGGCGATTGAGTTCCAAGTGGGGGACTTTGTGATTTTGAAGGTCTCTCTTTGGAAAAGGGTGATACATTTTAGGAAACGAGGGAAGTTAAGTCCACGTTTCATCGGACCGTTTAAAGTGATAGCAAGGGTGGGTGCAATAGCCTACCGTTTGGAGCTACCGGAGGGACTAAGTAGACTTCATAACACATTCCATGTGTCTCATTTGCGAAAATGTTTGGCGGATGAATCTACTTTTGTCCCATTGGATGATATTGAATCGGATGAAAAGTTGAATTATATTGAGAAACTGGTGACAATCTTGGATAGAAAAGTGAAGAAATTGCGGAATAAAGAGATTAACCAAGTTTTGGTGAGGTGAAAACATAAGAAGGGGCGGAAATGACTTGGAAAACCGAGGAAGAGATGCTCAAATATTATCCGAACCTTTTTATGTGAAGTCGGGTTTCGGGGACGAAACCCAAATAAGGGGAGGTGATTTATAACGAACCAAAATCCGGGTTTCATTATAAATAAATAAATATTTCTAAATAATATTATGGTGAAAATAATATTTTAGAAATAAGTTAAAACAAGTGGGTTCCAAGTTAGTAATGAGGTTATGTTAGTTTTTTAACTAATTATAGAGATAAATGGGTGAAATGAAAGTGGAAGGGCCAAAAGTATAAATAGCAAATTCTGCCATATTTGACTCTTGGAAGTCAAAATTGACCTCACTTGTTGGTGGTGGGTCATTCTTGAGCAAGAGAGAAAAAGGATAAACGAGTTTGAAGCTTAAATCATGCATTTGAGGCTTGTTTTGTGAAGGTTTTGGCTCACACATCACCTTCTTAACATCGAGTAAGTGATAATATTCCATTTGATTTCACCATGAACGTGTTAGTTGATGGGTTATGTAGAAATCCAAAAATTTTGTATGCATGTGGTAAATTGGTGTTAGATTGTGGATAATAGCTAAACTAAAGGTAAAGAGTGGTGATTAACATCCTAGAACCCTTTGATTTTTATTTTGATAAGTTAGGGTTCATATGGTGAAAATTGGGGGTGTTTGGATCATGATGCTAGATTGTTGAATTAGTGATGATTAAGTATTTATGTGGTATTAGACACTTGAATGAACATCAAATTGACCTAATAAAAGTTAGTGAATGAGAAATTAGTGTCAAGTATTGGAAAGAAAACTCAAGTATGTGAGTTTGTATTGAAAAAGGGTGTTTGGTTATGGGGATAACCCAAACGGGTCAGTTTGGGTTGGAAAATGAAAATTGGGTTGTGGATTCAATTGTAATGTGATTATGTATGTATGTTAGATTACTAAACTAGGAATATATGTTTAGGTAATCAAATTATGAATCGAGAAGCCGGTGCGGGATCCTCGAACCCAAAAGGTAAGTGCCTTTGCACTTACTTAGTAATGTTGATAAATGGGTGGTATATGTATTTTGTGTGCATACTGTGTAAATGAATTGAATGTGGTTATGGTGGAAATACCGGAATGGTTATGTGAATGCATGTAGTTATAGTTGAAATGCTATAATGGATATGTGCAATGAATGTAGTTATAGTGTAATACTAATAGATAAGTGTGAATGAGGTTATGATCTAAGAATCATAATGGATATGTGGTTATGATCTATGAATCATAATGGATAAGAGGTTATGGTTAAATTACCATAATGGATATGAGGTTATGATCTAAGTATCATAATGGATATGAGGTTATGGCCTAAGTGCCATAATGGATATGAAATGGTGAATATGAATGTTTTATGAAAAGAATGAAACTTGTAGTGGAAATGCATGTGTTAAGAACCTTAATTGACCAATGGGTGCAAACATGTCAAATGGGTGAAAGGGTGAAAACAAGTGTAAATACTTGTTTGAATATGTTTATCGTCATTACTAATAGTGATATGTTAATGTGGTTATGTAGGGAAAGCTCCGATGTAGGTTAATGTCAAGTCCAAGGCGTGAAGGGTTTCTCGTATGTATTTTTGGTATTTTGAGGATTTAAAGGAAAATCCATGTAAAGGGGTGTAAATGAATACTTGAATTATGTTTTTGGTATATATAATTGTGATATGAAAGTTCTTGGTCAAAACCCAAGTGTTTGAAATGTTGTGTGTCAAGTTGGTGAAAAAGATGAGAATTTGACTAAGTGTTGAAAATCTAAGAAAAAACTATCTTTCTGTTTACTGGGTGTCTTCACGCCACACGAAGGTCTTGGCCGAATTTAGACTCTTCGCGGCACGCGAAGAATATAAAAAAATAAAAAATTCTGGGATTGAAGATTCCGCGTGCGTTTAAATGTTTATTTAATTGGTTTTCCAATTAAGGGTGTTACACGTCTATCCCATCTCTGATCGAAAACTTACTGATCTTTCATTCTTTTTTCTTTGAGTCACACAATACAATGATTTCTTCACAGGTTTCCTTCCCTTTTTTTTTCCTTTTCAAATATTTCTCTACATGCTCTGTTTTTCCTTTTCCGTTTGATGAAGACTGCACCTTTAATTCGATCCTCTTCCAACCAATGCTCTGATACCACTGTTAGCCCATGATCATATACTTATGAGGATCATTTAGGATGAACAAGATTTGGATTCTGCACAAACTTGTGCAGAGCCGTATGAACAAATGAAGGGAAATAATTTACACACACTATTTTCTTGAAACCCCAACGTAAATGTTTTACAATATGTGGCTATTTATAGGCAATGATTTGTCGGTTAAACTACCAACCGACACGGTGGTTAAATAACCAACTAACTACCCGTACTTATGCTAATTATAATAATACAATCAATAATATTAAACTTAGAATAAATCTTGATTAATATTTCCAACACTAACAACCTAAATTCTTCCTTGACCTTTTTCCTTGCATTTATCAATAACATCATAGATCTGCAACATTTCAAGAAGAACCATAAGTTCTTCAACGGTAGAAGTATCAAAAGGATAAATGATTTCTCATGTGTAATTTCTTGATGTTGTAGCATCCCTTTTGGTCGTCTGATCTAGTTGCTCATAGTATGCATTTAAGTATGCTTTCTCTCATTCTATTCCACTTGGATTTGCGTTGACTACTACTCGTTCATCACCAATATAAATGGCAAAGAAATCTCTTTCCAATTCCTTGCTTTTTTAGGAAATATTTCCTTTACAGGACAAGTATCTCCTTCAAATTCTACTTCATAAGCTTGTAGCATAAGTTGATCTAAACTAAACACACTACGGGTTATGGAGGAAACATAATATACACTTGATATAAATTTTGTTTTCCCATCAACATTAATTTTAATTTCCCCTATTCCTTATAAGAACAAGATGTCATTTTCAGGTATTCTAGATTCAACACTAAAAGTTCTCTTAAATGAAGTAAATAAGTTGTATTGATTTGCCATATGTCTTTTTATGAAGGATTCACATACCAAACTTCGTCCCTTAACAAGTTTTGAGTGCCAGAGACCAAGTATCTTCATTCCTTCTTCTTGTAAAAGATCTTGTGGTTGTTTCTTTGTTCTTTTACTTGTTTACGATTTTGTTGGGGCATTAAAATGCATAATGCCCGAATTTACGGCAACGAAAGCATTTGATTTCGTGGTCAATCGGCCTTATATACTTGCAGACTTCTAAGGTATGAAAATTACGACAATGGCTTGGTTTCTCTTATTTTTACACTTCATTTTGTTCATGGATTGCATAATATCTTGAAATTCATTTTTGGTTAACTTGTGCTTTCCTAATTTCATCATCTCTCTTTTCTTCTTGTATGATAGTTTTCAGCCATTTGCCTTCGTCATCGTCATCGATTGTCAAATCTGCAAATTTGTCTTCAGTCTCATCATAGCCCTTCAACCCTTCGTTGAAGTTAGCATCGGATTCATGTTCGTGATCTACTCTTTTACCGTCGAGATTCTAGTTCTTTGCGCCTTCCATTCTTAATCGCGTTTTTTTTCAGGATCTTCTTACCGTATTGCTCTGATACCAATTGTTGGTATTAAAGATGATAATAAAATGACTTCATGGCGATTATGGACCAGTTTTTTTTCTGACGGCAGTATCAGGAAGGGATGCGGCTCTTCGTTTATTACTCTTATCCCCAAGGTTAAGGACCCGTTGTGTTTGATTGATTATCGTCCGATTACCTTAGTCGGCGTGATTAGTAAGGTGGTCTCCAAGATTCTAGCAAATAGGCTGAAGAAGGTATTAAGCTCTCTAATTTCTGACTCCCAATCTGCTTTTATGAAAGGTAAGTTTATTCTGGATGGGCCTTTGATCGTTCACGAAATATTGAACTGGTATAAAAAGAAGAAAAACCGGGCGTTCATTTTTAAACTTGATTTTGAAAAAGCGTATGATAATATTAGCTGGGATTTTGTTATTTCGGTTATGAGGCAGATGGGTTTCCCTCAGAGATGGTGTATCTGGATTCGGGGTATTTTGGAGTCGGCCCGTTCGTCAATTCTGGTTAACGGGTCACCAACGTTTGAGTTTCAGTGCGAAAAAGGATTGAGGCAAGGTGACCCGATTTCACCTTTTATTTTTATAATCGTGATGGAAGCGCTGTCCAGAATGCTCGAGAAAGTTTGTCAAATTGGTTCGATTGATGGTATAAAGATGCCTGGTAACGGCCGGATTCTTTCTCACCTTTTTTATGCAGATGATGCGATTATTTTAGGGGAGTGGTCCAAGCCGAATGTTCAGAATGTTGTGTGAATTCTCAAGAGCTTTTATGTGTGCTCCGGGCTGAGAATTAATCTCGCTAAATCTAATCTTTATGGGGTTGGGGTGGACAGCCCGGAGGTGGAAGATATGGCTAGAACGACGGGATGTAGGGCCGCGAGTAGCCCCTTCAAGTACCCGGGGTTGACCGTGGGGGCTAATATGAATCGAATCAATAATTGGAAGCCGGTTTCTGATGTCTTTCACCGTCGTTTAGCCTTGTGGAAAGCGTCGCTTCTTTCTATGGGTGGGAGGGTCACTTTGATTAAAATGGTGCTCGAAAGTCTTCCGAACTACTATTTTTCTCTCTACAGGGTGCCGGTAAAAGTCATAAAAGATTTGGAATCGATTATTAGAAGGTTTCTATGGGGTGGGTCGGAAGAGGTGATAAAAATCAATTGGGTGTCTTGGGATCGAGTGACATCCATAAAAAAGGAAGGGGGCTTAGGGCTTGGCAAATTGACGAATGTGAATATTGGTCTTCTTTCTAAGTGGGGATGGCGGTTCAAGACGGAGGATGGCTTGTTTATGGAAAGGTGTAATTGAAGATATTCATTTGTCTAGAACCGGTTGGGAGTTCGTTCCGATTAATAAATCTTTGGGTGGAGTGTGGAGTAATATAGCGAAGACGATTACCAAAACTGTCATCCAAGGTAAACCTTCTAGCTTCTTTAAAGGTGTTATTGGGAATGGCGAAAGCATCAGGTTTTGGTTGGATCTGTGGTGTGGTGATACGGTTTTAAAAGATAAATATCCGACTCTGTTTCGGTTAGATTCTAAAAAATTGTGCGTGGTGGCCGAGAGGCTAAGGGGGTCGGGGAATAGGATCGGGGTTGGGTGGTGCTGGAATAAGTCGCAGCTTGCGGCTGAGGAGCTGA
Source organism: Smallanthus sonchifolius (assembly GCA_023525975.1). NCBI lineage: Eukaryota > Viridiplantae > Streptophyta > Magnoliopsida > Asterales > Asteraceae > Smallanthus > Smallanthus sonchifolius. The sequence continues at coordinate 94,245,866 of CM042029.1, forward strand.
ATGCGCTGCAGTCTTTGGAGGGGCTGTTACAGGGGGCTAGCGTTTCTGTTAAGCGAGATGGGTGTGAATGGAGGGGTGGGGCGTCAGAGGGGTATAGTGTGGGAGCGGTTAAAAGGTTGCTGAACCCGGGAGAAGACCATAGCAATCGCTTCGTTATGGAATGGTGTAGTTGGGTGCCCTTGAAATGCAACATCTTTGCGTGGCGTGCCGAGATGGATAAGATTCCGATGTGCCTGGCTTTAAGGAAAAGGAATGTGGTTATTGATAATGTGATATGTCCTTTGTGCATTGACGGCGAGGAGTTGTCTGAGCATCTTTTCACCTCATGCTCTCTAGCTATGGGTTTATGGAATATGGTAAGTTCCTGGTGCAGAGTTCAGAATTTCTTCGTGTTCTCGGTCCGGGATTTATTGGATCTCCATAATCATGTTGGGTTGGTGGGATCGGTGAAAGAGGTGTTCCATGGGATTATGATAATAGGGTGTTGGAGCTTATGGAGAGCTAGGAATGAGTCGAAGTTCAACAAGATATCTCGTGTGGCAGACATCATTAGCGAGGTGAAGTCCGTGGGGTTTCTTTGGGCCAATAGTCGGTTCAAGAATCTTTCGATTACATGGGATAATTGGTGTAAATTTGTAATTATGTAAGTCTTGTTTTGTTGTAGCCCCGTTTTGTGGTTGTTGTTTTTAATGAAATCTGCCGTTCAAAAAAAAAAGATGATAATAAAAAAAGGCAACAAATGAAGTAAATCGAATGATACCATTCTGATACCATTCTTATTCGCGTTTTTTTTCAGGATCTTCTTACCGTCGAGATTCTAGTTCTTCGGGCCTTCCATTCTTAATCGCGTTTTTTTTCGTCAGGATCTTCTTACCGTATTGCTCTGATACCACTTGTTGCTATTAAAGATGATAATAAAAAAGGCAACAAATGAAGTAAATCGATTGATACCATTCTGATACCATGTAAATCGATTGATATCATTCTGATACCATTCTGATACCATTCTTAATCGCGTTTTTTTTCAGGATCTTCTTACCGTCGAGATTCTAGTTCTTCGCGCCTTCCATTCTTAATCACGTTTTTTTCAGGATCTTCTTACCGTATTGCTTTGATACCACTTGTTGGTATTAAAGATGATAATAAAAAAAAGGAAACAAATGAAGTAAATCGAATGATAATGAGATTTGAATTGAACAAGTTAATAGATGAAACTTGATTGATTAGATTCAAGTTATCAAACACAACCCTAATAAATAGACAGTGCACCAGTGTGTTTGTGAAACATGGTGACGTATCACACGACGGTTACTAAACCGTCCTCCACCTCCAGCCTTGACTCTTGACCGACATTTACTTAATACATACCATACATATTTAGTAACAATAATACTAACATAATAAACCTAAGTTTTATGATATAGTTTCAATAATGGGTAGGAACCGTTCTTTCCTAGTGTTGCCCAACTCTGGTAACATAGTGTTTAGAAACAAAAACATGAAGTTTAACCAAAGCAACAATCTAATATAAGCATATGAAGGTAACCAAGTATTTTGACATGAAGACAAACAAAACCAGTACTTATTTAGCTCACTAATTATAAATCTGAGGTACTAACCTGAAGATGACTAGCAACTTGCCTTTTGGTCTGACCAGGGACATTCATAAGCTTATGTATCTCAGTTGGATAACATCCTACAACCAAAACACAAAACTTTTAGTGATCTAGAATAGCAAGGAGAGCATGGTCCAATCTTCATTTTAAATATAAAAGAAAATTCTAATGGTTGAATTCATACTTTCTTCTCCAAGCTGAGTGAGAGCATTATCAAACTTCTCACAAAGTTCTGGTGTCCACTTGAGCCAGATCCTCTTCTTTAAACCATCATTGCCATTATCCAAGGATGATTCCATGACTAGATTATTGTCAAAGTTACTTGAAGAACTTTTTTCCTCTATATCTATTCCCGGTGTCACACTCTTATGTGTCATGTTCTTGTTTTCACATTTTCCTTGCTTATTCATTCTTTCTCGGATTACGTCTTGACGTATACACCTTAATGCGTCTATTGTGAGTGGCGTTTTGAGGACAAGGAAAGCGCCACTCTTAAATACTTCAAGTACAAATGCATCATCCTCTTGACCAGACATCACTTTTGATACAAAAAGTTATACATAGCAAATGCATGAGAAGTTATTCAACATGTGTTAAGTAGTAAGAAGAAAAAATAGTAAAGTTTGATATGGATCTTACCATAGGACAGAACACCCATATCCTTTGTTTGGTTAAGAAATGTGTGAATATCCACATCACTCATATCATGATTTATCAGAAGCAGGTCATATTCACTCTTCTTTTCTGATAGCAATCTTATAGCTTCAAAGGATTGGTCAACATGTGTAACTAAAAGAAGCAAAACAATGAATTATCCAAGAGATGGGAAAGGTTAACAATTATGTTGCTTAGAGAATTCCCCTAGAGTTTAATTTCAATACCATATAATACATCATTGTCATAGATACTTTGTAAGAAAAATCCCAAAATGTACATGCTCAAATGTGATTAACTTTGTAACAAATATCCTAAAATGTATATGGTCCAAAATTTTATAACATTTCCAATATATACATATACATGTATATTTATAGAACATTAAATTATAACGAAAACAAAAATAAAAAAAATCTAAATCATATCGTTTAAACTTTTGATAAGTTGTTCATATTGTTTTTTTTAATTACATACACATGCGTAAGTTATGTAAGCTATATACATTAACGGACAATCAAATTAATTTGTTGTATTTTTAATTTTTTTGAACTTTAAAAGAAAGGTATGTGAAACAATAATCAATACATTTATATCATAATTTTTTATTTTTAAATCTTTTAAGATTGAAAAAATGAATGATTAATTCTTATGTTCTTATAATAATTTGTGTTTAACCGAGATCTCCTCTATACGTATACGTGTGTAATTGTGTACACGTGTGTGTGTTAATTTAAAAGTGTAAAATCAACTTTTCTATTTTTGATTTTATAAACAAAAGGTATCCATTAGTTTTCAACATAGCAAACTACATTGTGAAGTCACATAAAAAAAGGTGATTAATTTTATGAAGGGTAGATAATATTTAGGAGCATTTAATACGTGTGTAATTGTGTACACGTGTGTGTGTTAATTTAAAAGTGTAAAATCAACTTTTCTATTTTTGATTTTATAAACAAAAGGTATCCATTAGTTTTCAACTTAGCAAACTACATTGTGAAGTCACATAAAAAAAGGTGATTAATTTTATGAAGGGTAGATAATATTTAGTAGCATTTACATATATCTTTTTTGTACCTTCTTTTATTACATATTTATGAAACAGTAAAATTTAATTATATTTTTTTCTTTCTAAAATTTATATATTATATATTTATTCAATTCATTTAAAATAATTTATTTTATTACCATTTCACCCTTAATGAACCAATTAAAGTACTATTTACATATATCCCTTCCTAAATATTTATGAGAGGCAATGAGGTAATTTTAAGTTAATTGAGAAAATATGTAATTAAAGTTAGAGGTGAAATATACATAATTTAGAAGTTTAATAAGAAGAAATATGTAAAAACCTAATATTTAAAACGAGAGTAAAATTAATACCACATAATAACGATGATATATTTGTCAGCAAACCTCTAAATTTTAATAAATGATTTAACCCGTTTAGTATATTGTCTTTAATTTCTAATATGCCCCTCAACTCTCTAGGAATAGCAATTTAGCCTTTCTCTCTCATATGAAAAATACTATAATTCGTAAATACACATAATATTTTTGTTCAAAGTTATTAATGTTTAACTTTGGTTTTCTTATTACATTAATTTTACACAAAAAAAAAAAAAAATTTAAAGAGAATTATTTTGGGGATAGATCGGAAATTGTTCTGATTATATTTGATTAAGAAGATTTTGCGTCTCTTAAAGGTAACAACCACCAAAATGATTAAGCACTAATGTAATCAACTTTGCCAACTAAACATAAAAAAACTCATTGCAAGCAATAGACTTTTCTAAGAAATTTTTTTTATAAACATCATTTTTTAACAGAGAAATTTTATTTATATATTTTTTTTATATTGGATAAAGTCTAAACCCACAACCTCTTGGTTGTAGCACTCCCCTCTTAGCACCAGACACCCACCCCCATTCGAAAAACTATAAACATCATGATTGACGGAAATAAACATGTTTTTGATCTTCAAATTGCTTTACTTTATAAACAAAAATTTAGTGAATTGCGATTTGGTAGAAATTTTTTATGAAACATGTTACCTTCAAAGAAACTACAATGTAGTAAATGGATAATATAAGCAACTCGGCCATTTTTTTGTTCCACAAGCAAAACTTTGATGGGATTCATCAAGTCTGAAAAATCGTCTCTATTGTTGAATACATCTTGCTTTGACATTTTTTTAGTCTCACCAAGAGAGAGATGAATGATAGCACAATTGTTGGTTGAGAAAAATAAAAGTAAATATGTGACAAATGAACCATAAATAATTGAATTTAATGCCAATAAATGTTCATGTAGAATTGAATAACTAAGTCCACCGATTAAAAAATATAATACAAAGACCCCCAACAATTTCAAATATTAAGGTATACCACTTCTATATGGTACTATTTTTCTAAAAAATTTTTTGAACGGAGGAATTTTATAATAAATTAAAACTACCGACTAGTAAGTCACTAGCCGGTAAAAAAAAATAAATGAATAAAAGAGGGTTTTTTAACCACTCTATCCAAATACAATTACACCTATTTTTCTTACTCGAGTACCAATAAAACAAAAAATAACCCAACTTGTCAAATAACAAAACAAATTTTGGTCGACTCTTTAAGAAAATCGTATCGTTCTGAAGCTTCCAAATAGTCCACTAAGTGACATAGAAAATTGCCCCACCAAATCATTTTTCACCACTATAAAATTGTGAATTATCTAACAAATCCATTAGATCCATTGGAAACCGCAACACCGATAACTTCACATCAAGCCACCCCTTCAATCAAATCCCATATCTTTTTATCTGATCTACTCTCTGCAAACACATGAAGAACATGATCTGTCCTATCATTACACAAAGGGCAAATAATAGACGGAACGTCGATACCTTTAACATCTAAATTCACCCGAGTTTGAATCCGATTAACCAAGACCCTCCAACCACAAATATTTATTTTCCTAGGTAAGCAACATAACCAAACCATTTTACAAGGTTAATTTGGAAGAGTAAAGTCATCTATGTGCTCCCGGACTCTTTTAACTAAAATTTTTGACATCCCCTCTATCGACCAAAACCATCGATCATTACTTGATGAGAGAGAGAGGCGCCTGCTAGGAGATTACACAACTATAATAATTGAGCCATTTCGGTAGTCGAATTTCCCTACGCAACGGCCCATTCTCTTGTGCGACTTTGTTCATAGAAGACACTCTTTATCCAATTCTAGAGCATATAACCTTGGAAATTTCTCGGCTAAGACTATATTCTAGCACCATGAATGTTTCCAAAACAACATCTCATCCGCACACCCAGTTTGTATATGAATCGACTTTAAGGGAATAATTCAGGCATCATTTAGTTTATGAAAGTCTTTTAACATTCGTTGCCACACACTATTTCCTTTAGGTGCTGAAGTGATACCCGCATTTGCCCCGCATAAAGATGTTATTATTTTCACCCTAATTGCCCCCGGTTCATTCACAAATCTCCACCTCTATTTTTGTAATAAAGCGGCCAAACAAAGATCCAATTCATGTACCACCTTTATCCTTCAAAGCCAACACTAACTTCATGTAGCCCAATGAATTTTTCTCTCCACCTTTTCCCCACCACAAAGAGTCTTGAGCAAATTTGTTCTAACTTGTTCAGATCCCCAACGGGGCACGAAATAAAGACATATAATAAGTCTCTAAAGCACACATGACTGATTTAATCGATAACGATCTAGCTCCAACTGATAAAAGAGGAGATTTCCATGTATCCAAATTTGATTCAAATCTACTTATCATAACCTTCAACTCTCTAAAACTTCCCATGTTTTGACCAAACGGAAGACACAAATACATAAACAGTAATTTCCTCGGATTACATCCCACCAAACCAGCCCAACCCGCCACCTAATCAAACTCCACCCCACCCCATATAAGTTCGATATTTGTTAAGAATACATACTATTGTTTGAGCATTTGAGATTGACCACTTGCCAACAAAAATTGTATCATGAGCATAGAACATGTGAGAAATTGGAACATCATCCACACCTATCTTGGCCTCCTTAAACAATCCTGCTTTAACCGTCTCCTCAACCATGACATGTAGTCCCTCTATAACCAAAATGAAAAAAGGAAGCGTGATAAAGGGTCACCTTGTCTCAACCCCCTATTTACCTATTTTGAATGATTTGCTTTAAGCTAGTGTTTGCATTTTAGATCTGTTAATCGGGATAGTTGATTTCTTTCTCTTATGAACTAGTTTTTAGACATGATTCAGAAGATCCTCATCTAATCACCTTGTCGTAGAGTAATGATAACTATTATCATTCTTAGAACCTTTTTCATCTCACAAGATGATTCTTGCATGAGTTGATGATGAAACAATTTCGATCATCTTAAATTATTAAACTTAAGTGTGTTACATTATATCTCATATAATGCCTTTACATAGTTTAACCAAGTGACTTCGTTTAAACGCATTCTTAGTATCCATTAGGTCCGATCAAATATTCATCTATTTGACATGAGTAATTCTTTGTATTGTTAGGGTGAAGATAAAGTTTGGTGTGTATTAATGTTTAACGTATTAATCTAGTGGTGCGTTTATGTCTTTTATTATTCGTTCTTAAAACCACCTTCTAGGTGGACATTTTATTATTATATAAATATGTCTGTACACTTGTGAGTGTTCTTGATTTTAAAGCGTAAGACCGTAAAACCTTTTTAATGAAACTTCTTTTAATACAAGTAGAAATTGATAAGCCAAGGCTTGGTTGACATTAATAAGAACGTACGTCTTTATACGAACTTGTTATGAGACCAAGAATTAGTGAACTCATGTTGGGAACGGTACATCATTATACATGTTCCCATTGTTACACCGCCTCCCGGTGAGCAAAGTCTAATCACCTTTTTAATAATAATAATAATAATAATCAAGCACTTAAGTTTGCTGTCTTAAACCAACTCGGAGATATTATCAAAGAGTTGAGGGTAACGATTTCCCTAGCTGGGAGTCCTAGCATTTTATTATTAAAGATTAGAATTCGTGAACCAAATGTTGTGAGAATGAGACTACGTTCACACATTTTTATTAGTCATACCACTGGATTAGTCAACTTACCATTATCATATACCAAGTGGATTCGAAACCCAAAGCAATACTCTTTGTGACCGGATCATTCTTGAGATATTACTTTCCTACTATTTACTATTCTGCTACAAACTTCACGCACATTTTTTTACCTTTCTGTCATTTACTTTACCGTCATTTACTTTTTCGTCATTTACGATTCTATTTCACAAGCACACAAAAACCACTCACTAATTAAACCGGCTAAATGATAACAAAAGTTGAGTAGAACTTGACCGTGTCCATTGGTTCGATACTTGGTTCTAACCTAAACTATATTACGTTGCAATATGTACACTTGCCTATTGTATGTGTTTTAAGTTTAAAGTAATCATCATTTTATTTTATAAATTTAAAACATGATCTCGTAAAACCAATGTCTCTAAATATTATACTAAAACACATACATCAAGTTTTTGGCGCTGTTGCCGGGGACACGGTGATTTCAAGAAAAATTCGATTGGATTAGCCCTTCTAAATCCATATTTTATAAAAATATTATCATGAATCCACACAGCGAAAATTTTACCAACGAAGAACTTTTTGAATTTGACAAAAGTTACACAGATTCATGGTGTGAGCTATGTGGAGGGTCACACTACACTAAGGAATGTTACCTTTCCGTATGGCGTCCCATGGATCACGAAGTGTACCTCCACCCTTCACCATTTGAAAATTTACATCCTCAACCAAATCCATCGTTAAATTCTGATTATGCATTCTATGAGCCGGATCCGTGGAAACCAAACACGCTATTCCAGAATTTAGAGGAAATAAAAAGTCAAATTATTAAACTCTATGCCACGAAACCACATGAAGATCCTTCAGAAATCTTAGACTATCCACAAAATATTGAGGAAGATCAAGCATCGAAGGAACAAAACGTCGAGGTAGTAACTATGATACCCCTAGACAACACTGATGATACAGACGAAGACAACATAACTATTGCTGAAATACCACATGGAGAAATTGAAAAAATCTTAGAGCCACCAAGATTGGAGAAACAATATAAAAGATTTCAGTCTTTGCTGTATCAGATCCAACTAAATCTACCTTATGAATTGTTCCTCTATAAAATGTCAGCTCATGCAAAGTTTTTCAAGGACATGCTGACAAACAAAGAGAAAATGGAGGAACAACAAAAAATTTCACTAAACGAGGAATGTTCGGCTATAATGAAAGGAAGAGAGCCTCCCGATCAATTCATAATTTCATGTTTTATAAGCGAGTTAATCCAAGGAAATGTTATCGCTGACCTAAATATCAGCATGAAAAGTCTACCCGGGGAAGTCTTTGACAACATGAATCTTAAGAAACTCCAACCCACAAAACTTGAACTATACCTAACCAATAGGACAGTTCGCTATCTAAGGGATCGAAGTGTGTCAAGTAAAGGCGAGTTTCTATCACCCACTTTTATTTGTTTTAGTGTTTTGGGCATGAATACATGTGTAGCGAGTTGTTGATAGATGTATGTATAGACAGTTTCGTTTGATAGATATTTATTTTGATAATTATAGGGCTTGCATGTTGTGCATGAGAGTGTGTCACATACTTGACGGTTGTGACGGGTGGTTAAGCATAAGCTTGATATTGTGTTGACGTTAGTCAACGGGTTATTGTGTGTGAAGACAGTTAGGCGAGCGACTGTGTTTGCCTGTATCTTCGGATAAAGCAAACGGGGTTTAATCGTGTGTCAGTGATTATAAACAATCATTTTGATATGAAGTATTTATGAGCTAATATCTTTGAGACTTAAACTATTTTTATAACGGGTTCGGGAAATAATATCACTAATAAATTACTATAGAACTCACTCAGATTAGATGACGTTTTAAGCATGTATTTCAGGTAAGGAGAAGATATGAGCCGGCGGCTTCTGGATGACGTTTGGATACTGTTTACGTTGTGATGACATTTATTATTAGTTGTTTGTTGAGATGTTTGACTTTGGTTTTTTTACTTTGGACGAAGCTTTGTGTCGGGTCAGTGACCCTATGTTTGACTATTTGATTTCCACTGCAATGAATCGAGTTTAATTTGATTTCTTTTGTCACACCCCAACCGACGACGGAATACGTCGGGGCGGGACATGTAGATTGTTCAAAAGCTCATGATCGAACTAAATTGCATAAATTTATTAAACTGAATTACATGTACAAATACACATTTTTCAAATAACCAAAGGCTAACAATAAATCTAATTTTTTTGTCACTAGGTCCATAAGCTCCTATGTGATAAACTTATGATTCAAACATTTCCACCTTAAACAAGTTTAAAATTTTATGGAGAATCTATAGTTAAACTAGGTGTACAATCAGACCTTGTGACTAAGGCATAACACGCAGGTTACCCTAATGTAGAGTCGGTAACAATCACCCTACCTGGGCAGGTTTGTCAGACACAATAGATCTATCAGTGTTACCGTTGGCTTGTACAGAGTTAATGATTGTATGAGTATGTCATGTATATGTAGTTCAACTCATAACATTCAAGCATAAAAGTACATATTACATAATTAGGCATAATGTAGAATTGTATATTGTAATTGCAAATAGTTTTCAATGTAAAACATATTTCACCCCAAAGTGTACAAAAATAAAAAAGGGGATATGTAAACTCACCTTGCAATAAGAAGTTTTATATGCCACACAAATATATTGTTTGTTGCATAAGGTTCAAGCTAACCTCAAGATTAACCTACGATTTAATGATATAGTTGTATCGATGATGCGTTCAAAAGAATAAAGGAGGTCCTAAGGTGCAAAGGGATTGGGTGTTCTCATAAAATGATTATTTGACTTCCAATAATATTTATGTAAATCTTTAATAATTGTAGGGTAGTTTGAATACGTGAAAGAATAAATGAATGATTTATTTTGTTTGTAGATAATTATTGGATTTTAATAATCTCACCTTTTACCAATTGGTCAATAATAATCCAAACTGAGAATATTCTTACCACCGGTCCCTACTTTCAAACTATTTTTTTACATTGGACTCCCCGTTAAAAAAAACTTAACGCCGTTAGAGTTTATATGACGTGGACATCTGCAAACCGTCGGAAAATCGAGCCAAGCTAGCAGTGGTCTCGTGTTGGCTTTTGAAATTGGCTTTGATGATGTTTAACTGGTCTTGTTAAACACTATCGTTGTCTCTTTTTGGACTTTCCGTATAAACGAGACCAGTTAAACACCACCAGAGCCAATTTCAAAAGCCACCACGAGATCACTGCTTACTTGGCTCGACTTTCCGGCGGTTTGCAGATGTCCACGTCATATAAACTCTAACGACGTTAAGTTTTTTTAACGGGGGGTCCAATGTAAAAAAATAGTTTGAAAGTAGAGACCGGTGGTAAGAATATTCTCAGTTGGGATTATTATTGGCCAATTGGTAAAAGGTGAGATTATTAAAATCCAATAATCCAATAAATAATTGTATATGTGAATAAATAATTTAGTTGAATAATTAGTGAGTAAATAAATAATTTCCTTTTTATTTATTTAGTTTAATTTCCATGAAAAAAATTGGTGTTAAAAGAAATGTTCTAATTAATTAATAATCAGATCATAATTAGTTATTAATTAAAAGATTATTGGATTTTAATAATACCACATTTTACCAATTGACCAATAATAATCACAACTGAGAATATTCTTACCACCGGTCCTACTTTCAAACTATTTTTTTACATTGGATCCCCCGTTAAAAAAACTTAACATCGTTAGAGTTTATATGACTTAGACATCTACAAACCGTCGGAAAGTCGAGCCAAGCTAGCAGTGGTCTCGTCGTGACTTTTAAAATTTGCTCTGGTGGTGTTTAACTGATCTCGTGGGTCCGGAAAGTCCAAACAGAGATAACAATGGTGTTTAACGAGACCCGTTAAACACCACCAAAGCCAATTTCAAAAGACAACACGAGACCACTGCTAGCTTGGCTCGACTTTCCGACGGTTTGCAAATGTCCATGTCATATAAACTCTAACGGCGTTAAGTTTTTTAACGGGCGTCCAATGTAAAAAAAGTAGTTTGAAAGTAGGGACCGGCGGTAAAAATATACTCAGTTGGGATTATTATTGGCCAATTGGTAAAAGGTGGGATTATTAAAATCCAATAATCCTTAATTAAACTATGAAATTTGATTTAAATGTTTTATATAAAAAGATACATTAAATAAAGAATCTGTAGAACTTTATAAGGCAAATGTTTATAAGGATAACCTCATTTATATTCCAAAATGTTTTATAAATTTCATTTATAAAAGGGGTTTTGGTGTCAACAGTTAAGACAAGACGAAAAAATATTAAATACTAGGATTATTGTATTTTAATAATCCCACCTTTTACCAATTGGCCGATAATAATCCCAACTGAGAATATTCTTACCACCGGTCCCTACTTTCAAACTATTTTTTTACATTGGACTCCTCGTTAAAAAAACTTAACGCCGTTAGAGTTTATATGACATGGACATCTGCAAACCGCCGGAAAGTCGAGCCAAGCTAGCAATGGTCTCGTGTTGGCTTTTGAAATTGGCTTTGGTGGTGTTTAACTGGTCTCGTTAAACACCACCGTTTTCTCTGTTTGGACTTTCCGGACCCACGAGACCAGTTAAACACCACCAGAGCCAATTTCAAAAGCCACCACGAGACCACTGCTAGCTTGGCTCGACTTTCCGGCGGTTTGCAGATGTCCACGTCATATAAACTCTAACGGCGTTAAGTTTTTTTAACGGGGGGTCCAATGTAAAAAAATAGTTTGAAAGTAGGGACCAGTGGTAAGAATATTCTCAGTTGGGATTATTATCGGCCAATTGATAAAAGGTGGGATTATTAAAATCCAATAATCCTAAATACTATAATATATTAATATTTATAAGGGTTTCGTTTGAAATAATTAAGTAAGTTAGTCATGTGAAACTACTGTTTACGAAAATTCTGATTATTGGGGTTGATTACTAAAAGAATCATTTAACTACAAATATCATATTATTTGTGAAAATAATATGATATAAATAAGCAAACATTAAAACTTTATCTTATTAAATGATAATAAAATCGTGTTATTACCAATTCGTTGTTTTTAAAGGTTTAAGCAATATATATATATATATATAGGGGAAGGTTTCAGAGAAAACCACAAGTTAGGCGAAAACCGAGAAAACCACTAAAAAAACTAGGGGTGTGTTCGGTGCGGTTCGGTTCAGTTTTCACCCTCCACCGTAGCCAAAACCGAAATATCGGTTAGTGAATTTTAATCACCGATCGGTTTTCGGTTAGTCGGTTTATTTAGCGGTTTCGATTCGGTTAGTCAGTAATTCGGTTTTTTTTCCTTTCACATGAAGACAATTTTAGCATGTGATTTTAATCATAACACGCATAAAATAAGGTTACAAAGTAATAGAACATGAGGATGAATAACATCGTTTTTCATTAGAAACATAAATGATAAAACATGCTTAATTAGAAAGATTACAATCCAAAAAACACCAACAAACCAAAAATTTTAGTCCGAATCTTCATTTTCCCCAACAATAGCATTAGAAACGTTAAACATGCTTAATTAGAAACATAACATTCCAAAAACACCAAATTTGTCTCAAACAAACCAAAAAGATTAGTCCGAATCTTCATCATCTCCAATGATAAGAGGCTTTGCGTGTTTTCTTCCCGTTTAACAAATCTACAAACAACACACATGTTAATATTAATGTAAAAAAGGTAAAGAACGATCACTTAAATAAAAATGAAATAACATTATTACCATCTTCAATTATTTCCAAATTTTCAATCAAGTCTTGTAGTTGTTGACCATGAGTGCCGGAATCTTGCAATCTTGGGCACAAAGGTTACAAAGTAATAGAACATGAGGATGAATAACATCGTTTTTCATTAGAAACATAAATGATAAAACATGCTTAATTAGAAAGATTACAATCCAAAAAACACCAACAAACCAAAAATTTTAGCCCGAATCTTCATTATCCCCAACAATAGCATTAGAAACGTTAAACATGCTTAATTAGAAACATAACATTCCAAAAACACCAAATTTGTCTCAAACAAACCAAAAAGATTAGTCCGAATCTTCATCATCTCCAACGATAGAGGCTTTGCGTGTTTTCTTCCCGTTTAACAAATCTACAAATAACACACATATGTTATTATTAATGTAAAAAAAGGTAAAGAACGATCACTTACATAAAAATGAAATAACATTATTACCATCTTCAATTATTTCCAAATTTTCAATCAAGTCTTATAGTTGTTGACCATGCGTGCCGGAATCTTGCAAATCCGACGGTGTAGACTTAGCCAATCTTGGGCACAAATCAATGCTTCCGTGGTCTTAGAAGTAAGAGAACTCCTATATTTATCAATTACTCTACCACCGGTACTAAAAGCCGACTCCGATGCAACATTTGAGATTGGCATCGCTAAAACATGTTTAGCGATTATAGAGAGAATAGGAAATTTCATCGAGTTTATCTTCCACCAACCTTACACATCTAAAGATTCATCCCCTTTTATCCTTTGTTCACTCCCATCACTCAAATAAATATCTACTTCATTATTATCTACCCCATCTCCACCTTCTTCCTCTAAATACTTTAAGTAATCATCTTCTAAGTCAACGAACGCATCATCATCAACCAAATTAGTTATGGAAGAAGATGTACTCTTTGGCTCTTTTGTTTTATCTATTTTTGACTTATAAGCATCTAGCAAGTCCATCAATGTTACCTTCACTCGCTCCTTTATAAAACTACTGCTAATGAAATATGTTTACAAGTATTAACAACAATTAGTTTTCAATAAAAAATTAATCAATCCGAAATAAAGTTTTTCTTTTTAAATAATGCTTTTCTTTCTTTTTATTTTAATATCTTAGTTTCAAATTTTATTAACAGTGCCATCTAAACTTTCATTTTCAAAGTTAAGCACATAATTAATTTGATTATAAATTATTTTGGGCGAGTCTTGAAAGACTGATGATAATGTGACACCATTGTCGCAAACTGAACAAGGCGATGGAAAAAGGCATGTTGGTAAAGAGGTAACGTTTAAGCGCAAATAAAAAAATCCAGATTTTAAGCGCAAATTGGTGGATGCATATGATATTGAGGATACTGATGCTTTGTCTGCTACTAAGGCTATTTGTGATGGCAAGAAAACTCTTTCGGTTCCAAAAGTTGAAAAATGATGTACCTTGATCCTTTATGTTTAAACTGTTTTAGGTGTTTAATTTTCTTTAATTGTCTTGGAACTTAGGTTTATGTTTTCAAACCTTTAGTTTTATTTTGGTCATTTAGTTTTCAAACCTTTAGTTATTCCTGTAAAACAATGGCCTTTATGATCTAACATTTCCTTGATGGTCTAATGTTTATTTTGTTATATTTGTGGTTTGTTATTTAAGATATATTTTGAATCATGATTCATAAAGTTACTATGTGAAAAATACCATTTGTGTTTTTAAATAACTATTTTTTTTTAATACAAAATCGCTTCTAAGTTTCATCATATTCAAATATCAAAATGGATATTAAATTAAACACTACCTAAATTACATTTTCACATCTTGGATAAAATTACATTGTAATTCATTTGTGTATATTTTTTTACTTACCAGCTACAAACTTGACATACTATCGCACTTGTGCTAAGATGATGCGAAAGAAAAGAAAACAATATTTGGATGCCCGAAAAACTAAACTTCCTGTTGTATCCAACATCAAAGGTCTTTTTTGTACTACATTACACATATATCTCATCATAGTTTACATCTTAGAAATTAAACTTTTAAATTCAATCATATAAATTAGTCAACTTTAACTGAAGTTGTTTCATATTTTGTTTTAATTTATTGGTTCTATATTAGGTTTGAACAACATTCACAACAATTTACCAACATCACCAAATTACGAAACTTGTGGAAATGTAATGGAGATTCCCAATGATAATCAATCAATTTCATATCAACATACCAATGTTACTTATTCAAATGTCCATATTAGAAGTCCACTTTCTGACATTACCAATGGTATAGTTGTACATAATTTTTAGTTTAATTATTTTATCATAACTTTGACCTATTTTACATATTCACAAGGAAAAAGAAACAAAGGAAGAGAATACCTGGATAACAAAAAATATAACACAAAATTTAAAGGTAAGAGTTTTAAATTAGATGTTACGCAACGTTCAATTTCTTTTAGTCTTTCCAAAGCGCCAAATCGCCAATTTTTGACCCAAATCGCGGTGCACAGTAGGGGATGTGTTGCCATGATCACCGTGCGGCGCCGCAATCCTTTAAGCTGGCGCCCAAACAACCCTTACTTTTATTTTTATATATATTTTTCAAATAAATGTTAGGTCAACAAGCATTTAAGAAGCCAACAATCTCACAAGATAATCCAAGATGTGTTTCTGAAAACACTAAAAATGTGAATCCAACATTTACATACAACCGGTCTACGTCCTCGTGCGAAGATCGTAACATTAATGTTATAAGTCCTTTATCTCAAATTACAAATGATATTCTCTCTATCATTCACTTTCATAATTTTTAAATAATAATTATTTTATGAATTACTTAAATTTGTTTGCATTGTTGATGTTTTACAGTTTCAATAAACAATGATGGTTATACCAACCCAAAAATGAAGCGAGTAATCAGAAAACAACATATGGATAACAAGAAAAAAAAACAACAATTCTACCCCTACAAAGTATCGTTCTTCAACCAATAAAAAAGACATTCAATTGTCAAATGCTTCTAAAGTTAATAAATTTTCTTTTAACAAACATAAACTTCAAAAAATTTAGATCTTTTAATTTATCTTTTAATGTTTAATGTTTAAATTATTCTCATTTGTAGCTGCACCAACCTACAATAACAATGTTGAAGCATCTTCATCCAACAATTCTGATATCCCGCCTTTACAATTTACAAAAGTAGATCATCAACATGATGGTGAAATTATTACATATAATTTTACCGGTAAATCAAAAGGTAATATTATATTTCAAATATTTTTAGATCGTTAAAATATATGAAATGCAATTAACATTCTAATTACAATTAATAGATTACTTGGATCATGGTGATCAAATTCAAATATGTTCAACATGTGATACAAAATTGTGGAAAGATGAAGAGTTAAGAAATCTTCAACGAAAGGCAAAAGCAAGTTTTTCTCTATGTTGTGGTTATGCCAAAGTGAAGCTTCCCAATTTGAAGGACCCACCGCATGATTATAAAAGTCTTTATACCTGTTTTGATTCAAAAGGGAAACATTTTTTTAAAAACATTCGTCGTTACAATTCAATGTTCTCCTTTACGTCCATGGGTGGAAAAGTAGATTCGTCCATTAATAGAGGCAAAGCTCCATATGTATTCAGACTTGGCGGTGAAAATTATCATACTATTGGAAGTCTTCTACCAAACGATCCATCAAAGCCAAAATTCTCTCAATTATATATATATATATATATATATATATATATATATATATATATATATATATATGACACGGAGAACGAAGTTTTAAACAGACAAGCCGCTTTAGGGTATGTCCCATCAATCTTTAATAATTTATTTTTTAGTTCATTTAATCTATATGTTTTTTATCGTTGATTAATTTTGTGTTTTCTATACTGTAATTAGTCAATCCAACAATTTGTCCACGTCAACTTCTGAGACGCTTGATATTTAGATTATCAAAGATTTGAAGGTCATGTTAGATTCACATAATCAGTTGGTTAAATCTTATAGAATGGTGAGAGATTGTTTTCAAATTAACCCTGATGTGAATCTAAAGTTACGCCTTATTGCAAAAAGGCAGCAAGACGGAAGGACATATAACTTGCTAACTACTTCTGAAGTTGCTGCTTTAATAGTTGGAGACATTGACAATTCATTTGAAACGAGAGATATTATTGTCAAGACTAAATCAGGTAGTCTACAACATATATTAGTGAACTACATCCGCCATACTTCACGCTTCAATATCCACTACTTTTCCCATATGGTGACGACGGTTACAGAACAGACATCCCTCATAGGAACGTTTTGTCTACAACAAGTAAATGCCGTACGTGTACAACGCGTGAGTTCTTTTCTTACAGAATCCAAGACAGAATGAATAATTTCTCATTGACTCTAAATGCGAGGAGACTTTTTCAACAATTTTTGGTGGACGCGTATACTATGATTGAAAGCGAAAGACTCTTTTTCATACGTAATGAACAAAAGAAATTAAGATGTGAGAGTTATGAGAAGCTACGTTCCGTTCAAAATCAAGGAAACAAAGACATGACCACAATTGGTCAACGAGTTCTATTACCTTCTTCTTTTACGGGTGGTGCACATTACATGTTGCAAAACTATTTGGATGCCATGTCCCTTTGTAAGTGGTACGGGTATCCAGATTTTTTCATAACAATCACATGTAACCCAAAATGGCCTGAAGTTACAAGATTTAAAGACAAGACGCTTAATCCTGAAGACATGACTGATATTTTATGTAGATTATTTAAAATCAAACTTGATGCCATCATTAGAGACTTAAAGGATAATGCAGTACTCGGCAAGGTTCAAGCAGGTATGTTACATCACCATTTTATCATTCACATTTTTTACATTTATATTGATTTATAAGAAATGTAATACAAGAATTATTATTTATTCGTTTAAATTTTTTCAGTTGTATATACGGTCGAG
The DNA here is from genome assembly GCA_023525975.1 of Smallanthus sonchifolius. Classification (NCBI taxonomy): domain Eukaryota; kingdom Viridiplantae; phylum Streptophyta; class Magnoliopsida; order Asterales; family Asteraceae; genus Smallanthus; species Smallanthus sonchifolius. The sequence goes on from CM042029.1 coordinate 94,263,997, forward strand.
TTTAAAAAACGTGGCTTGCCTCATGCTCATATTTGCTTATTTATGCATGCCGATCACAAAGTTCCAACCGTTGAACATATTGATCCAGTTATTTCAGCTAAAATACCAGACAAAAATGAAGATCCTATATCGTATTCTCTTGTAAGCGAGTACATGATTCATGGTCCTTCTGGCATTGAGAATATGAGTTGTCCATGCATGGTCGATAGAAAGTGTTCTAAACATTTTCCTAAAAATTTCCGAGACCATACATGCATCGACTTAGATGGTTTTCCTGAATATAGAAGATGGAATTCGGGATGTTTTGTGGAGAAGTCGGGTGTCAAGTTAGATAATAGAAGCGTTGTTCCGTATAACAAAGTTCTTTTAAAAAGATATCAAGCACACATCAATGTGGAGTGGTGCAATCAGGCTGGTTCAATCAAATATTTGTTTAAATATATAAACAAAGGTCATGATAGGGCTACTATTTCTTTTGTACAAACTAATCAACAAAATGACCACCTGCAAATGGTAGACGAAATTAAAGACTACTATAACTGTAGATACATATCTACATGTGAAGCATCATGGCGGATTTTCTCGTATGATGTTCATTATAGGAATCCTGCAGTTATTAGACTTCCATTTCATCTTCCGGGACAACAACAAGTTATATATGATGCATGTGATGATATAGGCGATGTGTTAAACAAAACTTCAGTGTCGGCTACAATTTTTTAGAGTGGATGAACTGCAATAAAAAATTCCCAGAAGCACGTAAACTAAATTATGTTGAATTCCCTACAAAGTTCGTTTGGAAACTCGAAAAAAAAAACATGGGAAAAAAGGCAAAGAGGTTTTTCAATTGGTAGAATTCATTCAGTTTCTCCCTCACTCGGCGAAGCGTATTATTTAAGAATTTTGTTGAACAAGGTCAAAGGCCCGAGATCATTTGAAGAAATTAGAACAATAAATGGTCAAGAATGTCCTGCATTTAGAGATGCATGTTACGCTTATGGCCTTTTGGATGATGACAATGAATACATTGAAGCAATTGTAGAAGCAAGGTTCTCAGCCTCTGGTTATTATTTAAGATGTTTGTTTGCTACAACGTTAATGTCAGACAACATCTCTAGACCTGAATTTGTTTGGGAAAAAACATGAAATTACTTAGCAGATGACATTCTCTACAACCAACGGATTATTTTAAAGCATCTAGGTATAATTTTTTATAAGATTATTGGATTTTAATAATCCCACATTTTACCTATTGGCCAATAATAATCTCAACTGAGAATATTTTTACCACCAGTCTCTACTTTCAAACTATTTTGTTACATTGGACCCCCCGTTAAAAAAACTTAACGCCGTTAGGTTTTATATGACGTGGAAATCTGTAAACCGCCGGAAAATCGAGCCAAGCTAGTAGTAGTCACGTGGTGTCTTTTGAAATTGGCTCTAGTGGTGTTTAACTGGTCACGTTAAACACCACCGTTGTCTCTGTTTGAACTTACAGGAAAAACGAGACCAGTTGAACACCACGAGAGTCAATTTCAAAACCCACCACGAGACCACTTATAGCTTGGCTCGACTTTCTGACGGTTTGCAGATGTCCACGTCATATAAAACCTAACGGCGTTAAGTTTTTTTAACGTGGGGTCCAATGTAACAAAATAGTTTGAAAGTAGGGATTGGTGGTAAGAATATTCTCAATTGAGATTATTATTGGTCAATTGATAAAAGATGAGATTATTAAAATCCAATAATCCTTTTTTATATTTTTGTAATAATGTTAGAAAATAATTTACTTTAATATTTTATTGAAACTTTGTAGGCTTAGTACTTAATGAAGATCAAATTAAGCACCTGACATTGTTTGAGATTGAAAATTTTCTACTTCGAAATAACTCGACTCTAAGAAGGTATCCAACCATGCCATTTCCTGATGATGAATGTATATCTTCAGCAAACAATACCTTGCTAAATGAAAAGCTTGCTTACGACAAAGGAATGTTAGAAGAAGATTTTCGTAATCTATTTACTTCACTAACTGATGAACAAAGAGTTATTTTTGAAGAAATCATCGCAGCGGATACCAAGAACAAAGGAGGCATGTTCTTTGTTTATGGTTATGGTGGCACAAGAAAACATATCTATGGAAGACCTTATCTGCCCGCCTAAGATCTGAAGGAAAGGTTGTATTAAATGTTGCTTCAAGTGGATTTGCATCTCTTTTACTATGAGGAGGTAGGACAACATCCTTCAGGTTTCACATTCCTTTAAATTTAGTTAAGGATTCTTTTTGTCACATAAAGCCAGACACCGATCTTGCACGTTTATTAAAACAAACATCGCTTATTATATGGGATGAAGCACCAATGGCACATAAACACGGATTTGAAGCTTTAGATAGATCCTTAAAAGACATTTTTACATCTACATTAGGAACATCATCCAACATACCATTTGGTGGAAAAGTTATTATTTTTGGAAGAGATTTTCAGCAAATACTTCTTGTTGTCCCAAACGGAAGTAGACAACATATTGTAAATTCTTCTTTAAGTTCATCTTATATTTGGACAAACTGCAAGGTGCTTAAATTGACAAAAAATCTAAGGTTGACTTGCAGAAATGATTAAGTTGATATCGAACAAATTAAAATGTTTGCACAATGGCTTTTGGATATAGGGGAAGGTAATGTGGGTGGTATGAATGACGGTGAAGCAATGATTGAGATACCGAAAGATCTTCTAATTAAAGAGTCATCAGATCCAATTTCTGATTTAATCGAGTTTGTATATCCTTCTATTTTGGAAAATTTTAAAAATCCAAGTTTTTTTCATGAAAGGGCAATACTCGCTCCAAAAAATGAAGTTGTTCAAGAAATCAACAAGGATGCTGTCAGTTTTTCCAGGAGAAGAAAGGGAATATCTAAGTTCAGACAATATATGTCAAACAGAAATGGTTTCGGATAATTTAGATGAAAGATTATACTCATCGGATATTCTAAATGGAATTAAAGTTTCAGGTATGCCAAAGCATAAGTTAGTATTAAAAGTTGGTGTTCCGGTTATGATTCTTAGAAATATTGATCAAAAAAGTGGTTCATGTAATGGAACTCGATTACAAGTAATATCACTGGGAAATCGTGTTATCGAAGCAAAGATTATATCAGGAAGTAACATTGGAGGTCGTACTTTTATTCCTAGAATTTCTTTGACACTTACTCACAAAAGACTTCCTTTTAAGTTACAGAGAAGACAATTCCCACTTGCAGTATGTTTTGCAATGACCATAAACAAGAGTCAAGGACAATCACTATCCAAAGTTGGTTTGTTTTTGAAAGAACTGATTTTTACACATGGTCAATTATATGTGGCATTATCAAGAGTTACAGGACGAGACGGCCTAAAAGTTGTTATACTAGATAGTAATGGTAATATTTCAAATATAACATCAAATGTTGTATACAAAGAAGTATTTAGAGATTTGTAATAACTATAGTAGTTTTTTTTTTCTTATGTATAATTAATTTAATTGCCTGCATGTTTTATTGTTATTTTCTCAACCCGTATGTCACACGGGCATATAAACTAGTTGAACTTAAAAGGACTTGACAAGTTAAAAAGAAGCATTAAATGTATGTCACCGGTTTTCAATACACGTTTTGTCTTTTCTCACAACTTTCAATATACGCTTTGTGGAAGCAAAATTTCCATTTCTTTGTCTTCTCCACGGAGCTCTGGTCTTCTCCATCGCCTCTTATTTCCGACAGCTGAGGTCGCTTTTTAAAAACCAAGAATTCATTCCACTTCAAATTCACATCTCAAAATCTACACTTGATCAGTTTTCAACTTTTTTAAGGGGTTCACCGTGTATTTTTTAAGGGGTTCACTATAGGCTTTCTATATAGTTTTCTACTACAATTTCAAATCAAAACTCAGGGGGTTATGGTGAACCCCCCGGCCCTATGTAAATCCGCCCCTGGTTGGGATGTCCAGGGTTCAAGAGGGGTTCACAAAGGGAATGTGAATGTGGACGTTTTAGAAAGTCGAATATGGTAACACCCGGTCCCAAATCGCCGCCGTTAGCCACCGTTCACTCGCCCCTGTTGGCCTGTTCCGCTGTTCCGTGCTTGGCTGTTCTGTTCACACAATCACACACCCAATTCAGCAATGAGTTGATTTCTTGGCAAGGTACTAAGTTAGTATGATTTACTTATGGATTCATTGATTTGATAATTTGAAGTATGATTATTATTTATTGATTTGATAATTTCAAGTATGATTTATGGATTGTTAGTTTGTTACTAACTTAGAATTGTTAAGTATTAGGGTTAGAAATTAACAATTAAATTGATAATTTTGTAAGGATGACTGTTTTTTGAAATTAGGGCTCCGTTCAGAACTTATTGAATAACAAACTCATAATGTTGGTGTGATTTGCAAGTGTCAGAGGGTAACCAAAAAACATAAAACATCTTTATCTTTAAATTTGTGTCTTATGATGTTCGTCTTTGGGTTCGGTTGATATTTGAGGTTGTGATGTATGTATCATAACTCATTCAATCTACCATGTTTGTCAAAGTGGTGAATAGTTTTGCAAATATTGCATTTATCTGCTCTAATTGATTTTGAAGTTTAATGTTGTAGTTATATGTAGAGATAAATATTTTGGTTTTGTCTTTGCTATTTAGGCTACATTGGAGCTTCTAGAGCATATGGGAGCTGCAACACGAACAAGAGTCCAGAATGTGTATGACATATGAGTGAAGAACGATCCTGTAGTTACCAAAAATCGATGAATTCAAAAATATTAAAGGTTGTCGGGCTGAGTTGTAATTCTTCTTTCAGCTACTTACCATTTTTCTATCGCAACATAATAGATAATTAGATATTTAGAGTTATTTATTGTTGATTTGTTTGACCCGACCCGAATTGAATCGCCGACCCGAACATATAACCCGAAACATAGCGATAGGAAAAAAAATTTGGGTCTCGTGACTTTCGACCCCGCTACTTATTTTTTTAAGCTCCGCCACTGACTACGCCCATATCAGTTTTTTGTGATAATACTGCTGCTTTATCAATTGCAGTCAATCGTGTATTTTATGACAGGTTCTAACATTTTAATATTGATTTATTTTTCTTATTTGGAAAAAATTACAAGTGGATATATAAAAACTATAGGGGTTGAGTCCAAGAATCAAATTCCTGACATATTCAGTAAAGGATTGCTTATTTGTCAACATGAATGTTAATGTAATTTATTGAATATGTATATGCAATTTATTGAATATGTTTGATATTTTTGGTTATTGAATTGTGAGGTAGGGAGAGGGGGTGTTTGAAATATGTAATATTCAGTGTCAATTCATTACCAAAAAATATGATATAAATACGGTTAATTATTTTGTTTTCATTTATGCATAATGAGCTGCTGATAGGCAAATACTGCTGGGCAGTACACATTTGAATAAATTACGACTTATAATAAATTAGATATTAAACTAAATTAATATCGCTTCTTAGCTTTTGCATCCAAACCCATGATGAGTAGTACTTTGCTCGCTTGCTTGGCTTCTGCCGATGAAGAGTTTTTGAGTTGATCATTTTGCTTCATACATTTGCGATTGATGGTGAAGGGTGACATGCTTCTTTACTTGTAGGAGGACATTCTCCCTTGGCCATTCATAATGTACTTTACGATTGCTTCCTTGCTTCTTTCCGTGTATGTGCTCTTCTGAATAGTAGCAATTATGTTCTTCCTGCATTTTGATGGCCTATCTCGTTTGTGTCAGCAAGAGTACCACACCTGTTTGATGGTTGCTACTTCCCCAATACTAAGGAGCCTCATTAGTGCGAGTGTTGGAGCTCTGAAGGTGCTCGTTCTTGATTGTCTGATGAAGACAAGCTAGTGGGACGAGGACTTTATGACCAAAAAGTTAGCTACTTAGCTCGAGGAAGACTTCTGGCCTTAAGTGGGCATCAATTTCTATTTGTTTTGAGAAGGCGTACTTGTTATCACGAGAGCTTAACGGATGAAGCATCCTTTCTTTTGTGAGCATGATCTCGTTCCTACAAGAAGCAATACTCCTGCATAATTTATGAGCCTTCTCTTTCGTTTGTAAACGTTTGGCTAGTGCGATAAGTGTTGAAATTAGCTTGGTCAGAGAGCAGTATGAATATTATTCTTCTATGACTTTTCTTGGTGCTTCTTACACGCTTCTTTCCTAAGAAAGTGCACCATTTTTATTTCTTCGCTTCTTTCTTACCAACATTCTTTTTATATTTTTCACGATATGCTCTAGTCTTCCCGACCGTACTGCTCCTTTATTATTTTCCATTTAACGGGGCGAGCAGGTTGGAAGCTTGTAATTTGCTTCGTTAGTGGCCGAAATTCTTTTTCAGTGTCTTGGTCTGAGTTCAGAAAGATACGCGCTTCTTTTCATCATGTTGATTACTCAAAGGCGGCGATCTGTTAGGACCTTCTCGACTCCCATGGTTTATGCGCCCTTCGACAAAATGCTAGAAGCGATGCTTCTCTCCGAGTGAATGGTTGTTTTCCTTTTCCATACTTCCAAGTTATTCTAGAGTTTTTACCTTTTAGATATGCTTTGATTCGCTCGGGTGTTTCTTTCGTAGGCTCTATGAGCTTAGCGTACTGCTTTTCTATTAGATAGTAATTTGTTTCGACATCCTTCAATGCCCTGCTTATGAAGTAGACCGACATTTGAACCCAGTTTCTTTCGATGAGCGGCAACTGACAGCTTCATTACCTGAAGTCTTTCTTTTCTAGGCATCCCCTTCAATGTATTGAAGAAGGGCAATTACTCTCAGCGTATAAGAAACGTTTTAATGTTGCAATTCTCCTGTTTAGGATTTTGACCTCCTTCTTCTTTTTAGGAGATTTCATGTTTATGGCTGCATGGATTTTACCATTTGCCTTGTAGTTGTCAGAGGAGTTTATTATTCCTTTGTGAAGATCGTTGAATCAAAGCCGTGTCGGCCATACTTATTCGGAGCTTGTCCTTCGCTTGGTATCATCTGCTTCCGATAATCTTCTTATGTCATTATTGGAATCTTGGTTTTGGTGGCGCTGGATTGCTTCTTGAATCATTGGTGTTTGACCAATGATGTCATGAGGTTTCTTCCTGATATCGAAATTAGGCTATATCCCTGGCGTATGGGATTTAGCCGATGAGACTTGATCGGGGATGGGCTTTTGGCATCCACGAGATGTGATTAGCTTTAGTTTCAGCTTGGTGACTTATTTAAGACTTTGATCAAGTTCTTCCTTTGTTGACATTTAGAAGCTTTAGAAAGTGTTTATCACCCAGAGGTTGAGCTGATTATGCAAATATGCTAGTTTCTTTTTGAGAAGGCAGACTTTTGGCTAACGAAGGTGACTTTCATATGTGCCAAGGCGGGCTTGACCAAGGTATTTGTCTTCTTGTACGATCATCCTTGGTTTTTAGGAACCAAACTTCTATTCCTCTTGGTCATTTTGTAGACGCTTCTGTCTTCTAGCGGTAACTTGAGTAGCTTTGTGCGAGGTTAAAGTGCTTGAAAGATACCATAGTTGGTGTTTGTTTGCCTCGTACACTAACCTTCTTCGTGCATTTGGTGAGGTATGCATCATGCGCTTGGCGAGGTAAGCATTAAGTTGTGGTGCTTTGCCTCTTCGACGAGCTGCTTCAGTGCATCAACAAAGTGCTTATGTGTAAATTGGTCCTATCCTTGGTTGAGCAAGCTTTGAATGAGTTAGCTGCTCTCATGCTTCGAATGAACGGGTTGCCTCTGATGCTTTGGTGCTTCAGCATGTAGCTTTTCTTCTTCTTCAAACTACCTTAATGATTCTGTAAACTGCTTATGCATTTATGCAGGTTGCTTGTATGCTTCCTTAATTTGTTTTGGTTAGCCTAGATTTTGTTATACCGAAGCCTTCATCGAGGGCCCTATGTGAGCCTTGTCATTATATATAAGACCACCACACGTTTTTTAGGAGCGAAGGTGTTAAGAATAAGCAGCTTTGTGTTAAGTGCTTTGATATTTTGATGAGTTGATTCTACTTTTCAGCAAGGAGCTTCGGCCTTTGGCCTTGCCTTGCTTCTGCATTCTTGCATGTGACATTTCTTTATTTTATGGGAACATGGACTAACCCGGTGAGGGTTTTGTTTAATAATTTTCATTATAACTCCTGACATATCACGTGTTTGAGCCTTATTTTTGTCGCTTTTGATGATAAATGTTTGGAGACAAGTGTTAGCTTGTATATAGTACACGTGAATGAGGTGCCTTCATGCCTTCTTTTGGGCAAACCCCTTTCTTTCTTTCCTTGGTGTAAGTCTGGATTTTCCTTTTTTGGTGTAAGGAGCTAAAGTCCATTATTAGGACAAAACTCATTTGCCCAGGTAATTAATTGCTGTGGTGTTTTGTCTGAACGTGTTAACATAATAAGATGATTTGCATGTTACTATCACATAATGTGTCCTTGCCACGTCACCATCAGATTTCCTCATGCGGTGGCTACTTCGTGTGCGTCCTGCTTCTTGCGTTTAGCCGCGGTTCATGCACGTATCCTTATCATCAGCCCCCCTAGTTAGAGGTGGTGATTGTGCAACAATAGGCACATCTGACTATCACCCTGTCAACTGTTCTTTGCTTTCGTACATTCTCTTCTTTGCTTCGTGTATGAAGTTGTTTCTATATACTATCATGGAATGATTTGCATGTGATGAAGGGAGAAAATCTTGAATTGTATTGCCTCCATAATCCCAGCAAGAGTTAACTTGTGTTGCTTGCACGTCATAGTTGTAGTAACCATAAATTTGATGCTTTGGAAATTATTTTCATTTATGGAGTTAGAAGCTCTATTTGAGATAAAGCTTCTGTGGTGAAAGCAATTTGCTAATCTCATGCGCCTTCATGTCTTCTTTTCCAGCTATAAGAGGTTACGCGGTGATGCTAATTCTCTAAGAACGATCCCCGGTGGAGGTGTTCTTGGATTTTGATGTTGTAATAACCGTTTTTATGAACTAACCGTTTTTATGAACTATGTTAAATTTACACCACGGTTGTATATCATGAGGGTTTTTTCGTATGCGTTTCAAACCATATGAGACAAAGTTATGATTCTAGCGTTGATTGTAGAATCGTTTCTTGTCGTCATAGTTAATGTGATCTTGTGATTCATGTGTGGAGGCGTGTTATTTTGATTCGGTTATATCAACGGTGTGTGGGATGTAACCGAGGATATTGAACTTTTATGAGCTTGCGACCCTTGCTTGAGATGTTTTAGCTTCTTACAATAATGGTTTTGGGTCCTACTGCCATACTTTGATTCTTTATGGTAAAATTTGAGCTTCATGCTTTGGTGAAATGCTTTCACAAGTTGTGTTGCTGTTGCAGCGAGCTTCCTTGGTACTTGCAGTGAACTGCTTTGCTTCAGCACCAGATATGTGTACATATGTGTTGGAAAAGGGTTGTACTTTCTGTTTTACATGTTGTACATGAATGTGATAGGTGTAACATTAAAAAAGTTTCTCGAACAAAAAAGTTGTGGACAAAAGATTTGTCATAATAGATTTGTCAACATCACCTTTTTAGTGGAGATGTCCCTTTCCATGTGCAAAGGTCATTGTCACCTTTTTGGAGAAAAGGAAAAAATTTGACATCTTCATCTTGTCAACATGTCATGACATGTCGCTTTCTATGTTAATATGTGTTAGCAAGTTGAATGGTTGCTTCTCAGAAAATATTTTTGTCAATCAGTGCTTCTTGCGGAACCAGTAAACTGCTAATTTGATCTCTGCTTGCCACTAATAAGATGTTTTAATCAAAAGACAAGAAAAAGTGAGCGGTCCCTTAAAAAATGCTTCATCGAAAAATATGGTAATATAGTAATGAAGATCTACAGAGTTAAAAGGTAAATAACCCTTCTTTATGATAATGTGAGACTCCTAAAAAAAAGGTGGCCTGACATAGAAGCAGACATATCACTTTATGAAAAAGAGGTCTGACGCATAAGCAGACCTGTCGCATTATGAACAAAGAGGTCTGACGTGCTTTATGAAAAAAAAGGTCTGACGCAGAAGCATACCTGACACTTTCTGAAAAAGGTGGTTTGATGCAGATGCAGACCTTTTACTTTCTGAAAAAGGTGGTATGATGCAGAAGCAGACCTTTTTACTTTCTAAGCTATTTGCAGGAAAGATAATGTGATTTAAAAGTTTTGGGGGAGAGACCAACGAGTATATCAAGACTATTTTCTCTTTTCCCAAATATTTTTGCTATATCGCCTTTACTTGAAAAGATAAAATAAAGCAAGTGTGCTTAAAAGAATGTTTAGTCAACATCATTTTTTGATATTCAAGTGTCCAAAATACAAAAAGATGTTCTTCAACTTTAAAGACACTTAAATGTATTCATACCAATTTTAGAGATCATTAATATGTGCTTTATTAACCTAACAAGTGAGGTAAAGACTTTTAAGAAAACAAGCCACCATAAACTTATTTTACCATCAAACAACGGGTGAGACCTTTTAACACGTAATTTTATATAACAAGAAATGGTTTAAAGTAGATTACGATGGAGAAAGCATGAGCTTAGAGCTTGGTAACCAAGGTTATGAACATAGATCCGGATATTGCACAAGGAAATGTGTAGGAGGCGTAGAAGCGACTTCCTAGGAACGTTCTCTCCTGGCATGGAAAGAACTTAGAAACAGAAGGAGCTCAACTACGAAGATTTTCTGTTTTAAGTAATCGAACCCCACGGTGGGCGCCAACCTGTTGCTACAACAAATAGGCTAAGTATACCTGGTGCTGCAACAAATAAGACAGGAGAGGGTTTGAACGTTCTTAGAATGCCGGCTTCCGAACCTTCTACACCTGGCTGCTAAGATGAAGTAACTCGTTAGAAGAGGTCCGAGACCAGGGTCTCGGAACCACCCTCCGACGCTCAACATTAGAGTTTATCCAAAAACATCTAAATATATATAGATATATAAGATTTTGTAAATGTATAAACGCATAAGGAGTAGAGAGTATAAATGGTGGTGGTTGAGACCCGACGGGCTAGCTGCAAGCAGCTGTAGTGGTACCTCAGCAGCATGAATCTGCTTCCTTGGCAGTCGGGTGTTGTACAAGCTCAAGAGCGCCTTACAGCAAATTAGGTATTGAGAGAGAGAGATAGTTAGATGCTCTTGTGTAGGCCAGGCAAATGAGGTGGTTGTGAAGAAGGGGATGGCCCCTTATTTATATGGCTGGAGTTATGGAGCCTGATGAGCTTTTCCTGATGGGCTTTGGGCCTGAAGTGGATCTTGAGTGATGTGGGCTGCAAGGAGCCCAGCAGATCCTCCCAACTGATTATTATGTAGGCCTTATTGGTTTAGCGCGGTAGCTAATATTTGAGGACCCGCTTCTTACGGTTACCCGAGCTTCATGTACGTACCCACATCATCAGATATTAAACTAAATTAATTAATTTAAGCAAAAATAAAACTAATATAATAAATAACAAACTTAATTTCATGCATAAAATGTCTCACAAAAACACAAAAAGTTAGACAGATACGACCCACTTCCTTGCCAAAAAATCAACTAATATTTCCTTGGCTTTTGTTTTAGAGAAAACATTATTGAATTTATAAAATCCCATCTCAAGTTTTAGTTATTTAGAATCGAAACAAGATTCCATCTTCATCTTCTAGAATCGAAACCCCTGCAGAAAATTTAACAAATTTATGGGGAAGTTCAGAGAAAGATTGGAGATTTTAACCAAACGAAATGTTTGAAATGTACTTTTAAAAAATTATTACACTTACCTCATGTTGTTTGGTTTGTATGAAGGAGTTGAGATCTTCCTTTACATAACACCTCCCAAAACTTGTGTCGATTATGTTTAGTGTTGGAGTAGCTGATTGTCCTTTGGTGAAAACGCTTATTTCAGGGCATCGCTTGATTTCCAAAGTATCTAACGATGGCCATGAAAACTCTTCCTTCCCTAAGCAAAATCCCTCTAGACTTCTAAGAAGTTCAAGTTTTAAAGACTTAAGACAACGTAACACAATCACTTTCACCTTCGCATCACGTTCAATATATTCTTCTTCTTCTTCCTTAACAATTACCTCCATGTTTTTGCAGTTACTTACAGTAAGGTCTTGGAGTTGTAGTAGACTACTAACCATGGGACTAGTAAATACATGTTTTAAACTAGTACAACTATCAATAGACAGTGTTGTTAGGTTTGGAAACTTCAATAACGTAGTCCCATAATGATTACTCTTCCATATATACTTGAGACTCTCTAGTAACTTTAACTCCATTTGTCTTAGGTTTGGAATTTCGAAAACATCAAAACTCTTATTTATCCCTTCCATTTCTACTACTTCAAATACCTCCTCTACATAACCACAATAGTATACTCCAATCTTTTCCAGCTTTTGCAGTTGTAGCAACTCAGTTGAGGGAATAATATTTTTAACGTCATAATTAAATTCCATATGTACTTCAATCAAATTATAAAAAGACCATGGTAATCTTTCCAAGCTTGTACTCTTTGAACTTGCTAACCAGGTCTACAACGACAAAACAGAAATAGAAATAAGAAAATACAATTAATAAAATTCTAATAATGGTATAACACTCATCTATTCTAGTAATCGTTATCATGCATGATCATTTGGTACACTCATCTATTCTAGTATCCATGGTACATCCCCCTCCCCCGTCAATCGATTTTTTTTCCAAAACGGTTTTGACCAAGTTTGACCAAAACCGGTTTGGTTTTTCTTTAAAAAAAAGAAAAAAAAACCGTTTTGTGCACCTGTACTCAAAAACCAATCGGCAATAGAGGAAATAACCCATAACCTTATACTCGGGCATTTACTCTTAGATATCTGTGGGACTGGGTTTGCACCCAACTAAATTTTAATTCTGACAACTATTCGTCATGCCTTTAGTTATCCTATGAGTACTCATTCCACTACCAGTACCGGATCCCTGAAACCTCGCTAGTTCATCTCACATTTTCAGATCCTACTCATAGACCATTCACCATCCTAAGGCCATCCGTAGTGGTTTGACGCCCCGCCATGTCAGCGCCACATCAACACAAGGGCAATCATTGTCCAGAATCACCAAGGTGCCTAGTGGTTTCACGCCCCGTATTTAGTTTTTTAATAATTAACTAAATTTTTATTTTTAATAGATAAAAAACTAAATTATAAAATAAAAAAATACATTCTTAAATAAATAAAAAAACTACTTCTCATCAAAAAACCACTAGCGTAACGAAAAATATTTTTTTTGAAAACAACTTCGTTTTCGTTAAAATGTATATCTAAATGTTCAGAAAAATAAAATAAACAAGCCCATGTATTTCATTTTTTTAATACTTACCGAGCATGAGTTATTTGAGAAAAACAAATTAAATCTTAAATAACATATTTAACTAAAAAGAAAAAGAAAAAGAAATTACTAGGTGACATATTTTGATTGGAAGTAGGAATTGTGAGAAGCCCCTCTCTACCGTGAATGCCCTCACGCCCACCCCTTTCCCCTCCTTTCATACCCCTTTCATGCCTACAGGGCGGTGTTCCTAGGCGTGAAAGGGTGATGTGCATTCACAACCCTTTCCACGGGCTCCACTACACATGGTCTAAATGAAAATTGTACGGTGGCTCGATTGTATAAAAAAATAATAAACCCCATATTTAAATGGCCTCCAATCTTTAGGATTTAATTTCTTTTGATTTTTAGGTTTAACAAACTGAACAAAAAATCAGTATATCCGGAAGATTTTTCTTTTTACTTCAACTTTAATACGTGTGAATTTCTGAATTAAAAAATTGTATATAAAAAATTTGCATTATCATATTCCAACGTGTTATGCTTATCAGAAAAAGTTGTATTTTTTATGAAAAAGTGCCAGATTTTATAATCCGCTTTAGGCCCTAAATAAGGTTGAGCCAATTATGGGAAATGTTAGAAACAAGGTTCGTATATACTGCAGAATTTTTTGATACCACTACAAGAAAACTAGCCAGATTCGTCAACCTTTATCGACGACATGTCGTCGAGATTGCCTTTCTCGTCGTCGAGAAAAGTCACGTCGGTAAAGGCTCGTCGGCAAAGGTTAAAAAGTCGTAAGGAATTAGTCGTCGAGATAGGTTCGTCGGGAAAGCTTTTTCACAATTAAAAAAAAGATAAAAATAAATTAAAAATACCATTTACGACGACATGTCATCAAGACTAGTATGGGATGAACGCCAAAACTTTTCAGCCATTCCCGCTTGACCGTCGCCGATGACATGTAGTCTATAAAAGGAGAAAAAAATTCAAAAATTGGACTCACACCATCGCCGACGTCATGTCGTCGTTTTTGAGCACCCTATCTCGACGACATTGCTTCGACGAATCTGCTTAGATTTCTAGTAGTGTGCTTTGATAATCGTGAATGTTCACTTTTAGATTTAATTATTTCCCGTGTATACGAGTATTTAATCAGATAAAAAACATAAATTCAAATAGCGAAAATTATATTATGTTAGGAAATATTTGTGTGTTTGATACCAACCAAAAGATTGAATATATATGGGTGAAACCATAGTTTTCAAGGCGCATAGACGCACTCAAGGCGCAAACGTCGAGCCCGGATCCTAGTTGCAAGGTGCAAAAAGCGAGAGTTTTTTTAAGTTAGGCGCGTAGTATATAAGAATACGGGTTTTAAACTTGTTTTCGGCTAGTTTAGGGCTAGTTTTGCATTTTTTAGGTTGATTCAAGACCTAATTAGGGGTGATTAGGGGTTTTAGCAAGTTCTGGTGACTGTTTAGCCGGAAAACGCGCCTAGATGCTCGCATGAGCTCGCCTTCAAAAGAAAAGCCTCAATTTACGGCTAGTTCTCCTCTGGAAAAAAGAGATGTTTAGTTGTTTTATTAAGCCTAGTAGTTCCCAACATAACAATGCCAAATAACCCTTAAAAGTCAAGCTTCAACTGAAAAAGGACAAAGCCAAATAATCCTTTTTTTTTATCAAAAGAACGGGTATTCAATCACTATATGCATCATAAGAGAACATAATTTGAAACTTCGTGTATTGCTATTAAAATGGATTTACATGTACCACTTGAGATAAAAGTGTTACTATCTTTTGATTTTATGGAGCTAACCTATATTCCGTATTACCAATGAGGGTATTTATGACACATTAGACTATCCGGATATATCCGGATGAAGGGTGAAGAATTTTTTTGTGTCACGTAGGCGTCTCGTAGACACCGGCTTCTCTCATCCTCACCTAGGTGTGTAATGGTGGGGTGAAGGTGACCAACCCCTCTCACGCTTGTAACGGCTCTTCCTTGGCCGAACATTGCCCTCAGCCCCGTGAACACCACCACCCTGCACCTCTCACGCCCACCCTCACTCGGCCCCGACATGGTGTTTCACGCCCATGGTCGGTGAGGTGGCATCACGCCCGCACCCTCACGAAAACATTACGGATAGTCTAAGGTTAGGACACTTAGAAACCTCAAATAATGGACGCACTCTATTATACAATTGGGTCAAATCCATATATTATTTACACAAACATAAAATTTTTATCGGTGCCTCATATTTTTAAAATTTTGTAGTTATTACATACAAATGAGTATGTTTATGTACATAAAAAAATAATCAAATTTATACTTCCACATGCTTTTAATTATTTAACCATAGGTTATGTGTAGACAATATATAACCTACACTTGTGTAATAAAAATAAACGCAATTTGTTCCTGTTTTCTTGAACCTCAAAAAAAAAATGAATAAGCATTACATTTATATTATTTTAAAATTTTATAAGATTAAAAAAATAAATGATTTATTTTGATTTCCATATTCTTGTAATACGTAGTGTTTTATATAGAACACCCTCTTTATATCTTAATGTAAAAGTTAACAAAGTTCACTATATATGAATGAAGATATTATAATTGTCAATGATGATAATTAGGGGTGAGCAGTTAACGGTATTACCTTGTAAACCCGTCAAACCTGTTGGAACTGACCCGTGAGGAACCGTAAAAGCTAACTAGGGTACGGTAAACGAGTCTATGATTTAGCCTCAAAAGGGTAAGGGTCGGGTACGGGCCTATAACCGAAGACAACCCATATACCCGTTAAACCCACCAGCTTTTAAAAAAGTAATAAATTTGTGAAACTTTCAAAATATTTAGTGTAGATCAATAAGTAAATATGTGATATTTTTTTTAAATTTACCAAATTTAACTATACGGGCCCATCATCGCAAAAGCTGCAAACTCTTACCCGTTTACTCGTGAACCCTTAACCAGCCCTTTTATCTATTATACAGATCACGGGTATATATTTGGTCATCAAAATGGTACGAGTATACATGTATGGGTCGGGTATACCCATTTGCATACTCCTAATGATAATGAACTCCAACTAAAAGCTCATGTACGGGTCGGGTATACTCGTTTGCACACTCCTAATGATAATTAACTCCAACTAAAAGCTCATGTCGGGTTGTTTCTATTTTTCATTTCATAAATTAAGCAATATATAATATACTAGGTTAGAATCCCGTATATTACACAGGTTGAATAAATATAATGTTATATATTTCGTAATAAAAAGTTTATGTTTTTAAAACTCGTGTAATACACGAGTTGAATAACACGGGTTAAATAAAATATAATGTAATCTCTTAACATATATACACTCGTCAAAATGGAACAATGTGAATATTTAAATATATGATTAAATTTTTTTTATTTGACTTCTAGCTGCTTATAAAATTGTTTTCAGTTTATAGAGTTAATAAAAATATGATTGAACAAAATAACTAAAGATAAACACAATTTTATATTTAAAAATGTGTAGATAAAAATTAAAACAAATAATTAATTTAGTTGCCTAAAATAGTGGAGTTGATTATTAATAGAAGAGAGAAACGAAAAAATGAGACTGAGGAGGTCTAGAATTGTGATAAGTGTCATCCTATTTTACTTGTTTATTATATAGTATAGATATAGATGTGTGAAGATATTATAATACCTTTTAACATTGATGATATTTAATTAAATAATGCAAATAAATTATAGACATTTTTTTTAACGACCAACAAACAGAGAATTGCCTAGGTACTCCGTACGAGGTGACCCATTGGCAAAAGGCCACCGCTTGCTGGCCCAACCCAGCCGTACGGAGCCCTTAAGCGCCCCAAGTTATCTCCAGTTTCGGGGAAAACCCACCCGCCCGAAAGCCCACCGGTGGTAAAACCCGGAAGCCCGCGTGATCGAACCAGAGATCACAAAGATCCCGGTCTTTCTTAATTGAGCCACCATGCCCCTCCCAAATAAATTATAGACATACCTGATGAAAGTTAAGGCCACATTCAAGACTATGTTTGCCTAAGCTTGTATGCATGTACTTGAGCATTGGAGTTGTTAATCGACCATATGTGAACACCATCATTTGTGGGCATTGACTGATCATAACCTTTTCTAGTAGTGGACATCGGAAGTCATTCATTCCCAAGAAGAAACCATTTAGGTTTGGTCAGTGGCGGATCCAGAATTTTTTTTCAGGGGGTTCACTGTTTTTAGATGATCCAATTTCATAGGGCCGGACATAAAAATTTTCGGTTCGGTTCGATTGGTCGGGTCGGGTCGGGTCGGGCAGGGGCGGCTCAACCATTTTTGGAGGTCTAAAGCAAAGAAAAAAACATGAAAATTATGCTTCAAATGTTCACAAAATCAACTAATTTGTATTTAAGAGTCATCTACTCATTTGTTTCTATCAATTTTTTACCTCTAATCATATGAATGCTCAAGAACACACATTTAGTTCAAGAAAGAGTTCTTAGTTTTATAGCTTCACAACCGGATCAACCGAGCAGCAGTGGGCGCCGTCGTAAGGGGGTTCACCCTATAATATTTTAGGGGGTTCACCCTAGTTTTTTTACCTACCGTTACACTAAAATTTCAAAACTCGGGGGGTTCCTGTGCACCCCCCCTCGCTTCACTACATCCGCCCCTGGGTTTGGTAGATTGGATGGTAGAATAGACTTTAGACGAGGAAACACCACAACCTTTCTTTGCTGTGAATATTCTTTCATCACAATTACTTCCATTGCCTCACAATCCTTTATCATTAGGTTTTCAAGTTGTTTGAGGCTTTCAAGTGTAGAAAATGTGAATACGTGTCGCAGAAGGTTACAATATGAGATTACCAATTTCTTTAGGTTGTACAATTGAGGCACATTAATATTTTCTGGTCTTGGAATGGTATGAGGCACACCACTAATTCCTTCATCAATTTTAGTAGTACTACTACCCCTATCACGATTGTTATTGATCCCTTGAGTTTCAAATATATCCATCAACGAGTAGCAATACTTTACTTCCAACACTTCAAGCTTTTGCATTTTTTCTAATGCGTAACATGGAATCAAACTTGACAATGCATCACATGATTCTATTTGTATCTCTTTAGGGTACTGGCATAAGGACCATGGAATGATTAACTGCAGTAAATAAAGTTAGTATTAAATACAAATTATACCATTAACAAAGCAATTTTTTTAACTAGATTTTTTTAAATAAAAATAAATGATTCAAATTAAACTTAACATAAGACACAAGTTCGAAAACAAGGTGACGCAAATTTTGTTTAATTCGGAGACTTTTTAAAATTTATAAATACAGTTTTTATTACTTTACAACTTCAAATATTTAAAAAGATTTAGAGTAAATTACACAGATTGTTATTTAATTATATATGAAATTACACCATACGTATTTTGACTTCAATAAGTACATATATTGTTCTTATTTGGAAATTTTTGCACGCTCTATGTCATTTACACTAACTGCTGTTAAGTTTTGACATGTATCTTGCACATGAGAGTATAATGGTCTTTTTAATCTTTAAAGGACAATTTATTTAATTTCTCAAAACCTTACTCTCTATACCCATCTACCACACCCCATCTTTGGTCAGTCTTCCTGTTGATTCAGGTGTCTTCCTGCTTGTTGAGGTTTAGTTTTGGCTTGCGTTTCTTGTAAATTGATGCTTAGATGGTTATGGAACCGAGAGATGATGAATACTTGGATAACTTATATGGTTTCTCTTTGGATGATGAGAGTATCTCGCCTCTCTTTGGTTAGTCTCCTCGTCTCACAAATTGATACAGATTCAGAGAGGAACATTTAGATTAAAGTTTTTTAGAAATTCCCAACTCGATCAGCACCAAAATGTGGCCCCCACACATAAGGTATATCTTCGTTTTTGTTTTAAGAATCAGACTTTCCAGATGATTTTGGTGACTGTGTCCTCAACTTCATAAACCGGATTCTCGTGGATGAGGATGTGGAGGCTAAAGAAATCATGTTCCATGACCCGTTAGCTTTACAAGCAACTGAGAGATCGTTCTACAGAAGCCCTAGGTGAGAAATACCCTCATCCACATGATACACACTTTTTCTCTGGTTTAAGTGACTACAGTACAAACAACAGCACAACTGGCAGCAAAACCACCGATTCTCACTGGTCTGGTGGCAGTGGCGGACCCAAAAAATATTTTTATGGGTGTCGGAAATTTTTCGGTGATCACGTGTTTATTAAAAGAGATTTTCTTTGTCGGGTCGGGTTATTGAATTTTTTTTTTTTACAAAACTCAGGTCACCGAACTTTTTTCGGTGTTTGGATGTTGCTAATCTAATATTCTAATAAATAATATAGCAAATAATCAAATAATAAATTGAAACTTAGAGTAAAAGTTTAAAAAATACTTAATTTGTTAAAGAAAAAAGTTAAGAAAATACCTAAATTAGGGTTGTCTGGTCTTTTGGTACAAGATTCGGGAGAGTGTAGGGGCAAACTCTAACACACAATCTGACTCACCCAGACGGTAGTGGCATGTGTTTTTTTTTCATGGGGGTCGTCTAACCCCCCATCCTATTAATGTGGGTACGCCAATGACCGGTGGTGATTCCTTTGAGGCCAAATCATCAGTTGTACAAACTCCTTCTCTTGCAAACTCCGCCACTATCCACCATTGCTGCTCCATTACAACAACTGGCTTCCGCCGTCACCGCCTGGTGCGGTTGTGATAGTCTTCAGAAAGACGCATTTTGGCCTTAAACCTAGGTCTCCTCCGTCGAAAAAGGAAACCCTAGCCGCACCGGTTGGACCATCGAAGCCGCTGCCGGATTTGCGGTTTCTACCATTAACCTACCCTCTCCGCTGCCTTTTTCCTAGTTCCTGAATGCACCACCCGCCTTCATCTTCGTCAAAGACGGTTTATGGACCTGCAACCGTCACCAAGATCACCGTCTTGAGTCTCACTTTCGGAAGAACCAGTCACCGACACCATTTTCCTTATGTTGCCGCCGTGAGTAGTCGGGGGTGAAGCCGGCTGAGGGTGGTGGTCGGCCTCCCCTCTTAAGTTTCTTTCTTTCTCTCTCTCTCTCTCTATGGAGTGGCCAACTTTTTAATTTGGTATTTTGTCTTTTCAAAAAACAAATGACTATTTTTCACATCATGTGAGAGACACATGATGGGATTTAACGCTGGTATTGAATGGGGGTTAACCTAAAGGACATAGGGCGTGCAAAAGTTTGTAAAAAAAGGGCTATATACGTACTTGTTGAAGTTAATGGACATAGGATGTAATTTTTACTATATGTAAAGGATAATCTGTGTAATTTACTCAAAGATTTAATACATTATATAAAACTTAGGGTCTATTTGGTATGAGGTAATGAAATGGACGAGATAATGAAACGTTTGAGTGAATGGAATGGAAATGGGAAAGGAATGAATCATTATCATTTCATTGTCATGTTTGGTTACCCCATGAGAATGAAATGATTTATTACTTAGTATTGTTTGTTAGAAAGGAAAAGACGAATGAATGGAATACAATTCTTGAAAAGATAAATATATACCCTAGGATAATGAGGTCATGGGTCGGGTAATGGGTCAGGGCATGGGCTGGGTCATGGGTCAGGGCGTGGGACGTGTCATGGGTCAAGTCATGTCGAGTCATGGGTTGTGTCATGGGACGAAGCATGAGCCGGGTCATGAAACAGATCATGGGAGGGGCCATGGGTCATGGCATAGGTCGGGTCATGGGTGGGTCATAGATCGGTTCATGGTCCAGGCATGGCCGGGTAATGGGTCGGTCTTGAGACAGAGCATAGGACTAGCCATAGGTCGTGTCATGGGCGTTCATGGGTTAGATAATCGTTTGTATCATGGATCGGGTATGGGACGAGGCATAGGTCGGGTCATGGGTCATGTCATGGGTAGGGTCATGGATCGGATCATGAGTCGGTGTTTGGGTCGGGCCATGGTTTGGGTAATTAATTAAACAAATTCATTTCATTCCTTGAAGGAATGAAAAAAAAAAATCATTCCCAAAGAATGAAAATCATTAAAAGGGAAGGAATCACATTCCTTGTGTAATTGTACATTCCATTTTATGTGTTTACCAAACATGTTTTTTTTCATTCCATCGTGATCGTAATGACTCATTTCATTCCATCGTTCAATCATATATACCAAACACTACCTTTAGTATCTAAAATATTTAGAATTAGAGATGCTAGAGGGTCGTGCTCGCTGGTTGATGGGTTGAACAAGAAAACAAAGTCGAAAATTTCACACAAGTTCAAATACGACACATATATTTAAGGGATGACACGAAACCAACCCGTAATACCCGAAATGAAAATATTTAATTTTCTTTTGATTAATAATTTGAAACTAGTAAGTGTTACCCGCGCGTTGCGACGGCTTGGTTCTGAACATCGAAACATAGATAAAAAACACACCGCGATGGTATATTTGCAAATCACAAAAATGTGATGTCTTAAAAATGACTGTTAAGAAAACATGAAAACGAACTTAAAAAATGTTTACGAAAGATAAAACAATGTAAAACTATCTCACAGTATATATCAAGGATGACTCTCACGTTGCGCTTAAAAATTTAAAAAGAGTATTGAAAAGAAAAAAAAAATAAAAAAGAAGAAATAAAAAAGGTTGTTAGGCATGAGTTTTGAACCCACAACATGAAACATAGGAAATGAAGTGTCAAACAACTAAACCAACATCAAAGTTTGATCAAGTATTAAAAAATATAAAACACATAAAAATGAAAAAAATTGGCATGGTAAAAGTAGAACCCGGGTGGAAAACAAATGAAGTCTCTAAAGCACCTAAACACAACCAAGTGAACACCATTTTAATTGTGTTTCAAATGTCAAAATATTTTTATTTAACAATTTAATATTTTATAAAAAAACAAATGTCACTGTAGCTAAGGACATTGCATTTTAAATAGGTATTTTATAAAAAAAACAAAAATGTCACTGTAGCTAAGGACATTGCATTTTAAATAGGATTACTAATTACAAATTTGTGTATCTTTAAAATATTTCAGTTATTCTAAATTTTTTATTTTAACATAAAACATTCAAATAACATCATCCAAATAACACAATTTTTAAGGGACTTTACCTTCGTTTTAGGATAGTGTCGTGTAAAAAATTTATACTCGTATTTAGAAATTATAATGGGTCTAAGCATTTATTCAAAACTAAACAATGTAAACATTTTATTTTTTCATAAAACATAAATGTATGCAATTAGGACATATAAACTTTGACTAAGGGTGTTCACAAATATTCAAATCCAAATATGCCTGTATATGAATCGAACGAACACGAACACCAACGTGTTCGTGTTTATTTATTTAACTTTAATCGAATACGAACACGAACACATAATCGAACAAATTTTGTTGTTCATGTTCGTTTATTAATAAAATGAAAATATTCGTGTTCGTTTATGTCCATTCGTTAAAAAGCTAAACGAACAGTTAATGAACCTAAACTAACACAAAAAAACATAACTGAACAAATGAACATAATTAGACATTTGAACATAACTGAACAAACATAAACGCACACAAACAAACACAAATGAATATTAAAACAAGTCTAATACATCATAATTCATCCAAAAACACATGTAAATTAGGAAGTCCGACGGTTTCTCTAGATAATCTAAGAGAATATTGAAAGCAGTCCAAAGCGTTTTTGATTATACGTTTATACCGGTTCTTGAGGATAAATAAAAAAAACGTTTTAACCCATTTATACATAAATATGAAATTTTGTTTTAGAATAAATGGGTTTAAAAAACAAACGGTAATAGTATATATATTGCATGTTGAGCAATTGCTTATATTTTCAATTTAATTTAATAGAAATTGGAAGTACAAAAACATATAAATTTCTTGTAATAATATATACTACTATGTTTGTCTGATATCAATCGAAGTCAGATCATTATTTCATCGAGCCAAAATTATCCAGATATAAATGATTGAAGTTGTTACATTAATGGATTTTGAAGTTTTGAAATTAGAAGATGAGGGGCATGTGGACAAAAGTACAAACTATGATTATTTAATTAATAATCATTTTATTAATCTATATAATAACAGAAAGTCATGTAAGTGAAGAATATTTAATTAATAAGAGACTTGGGTCTAATGACAAAGTCATTTAAAGTTAAGGTGAAGCTTCCTTTGAAGTTAGCCCGGTCAAAGACATATTGGTGTACATTAATTGTGTTGTAGATTAGGTGTCGTTTTTTGAAAAAAAAGATAAAGACACGTAAAACACAAAAAACGTACCTTATATTGATCATGGATGAGATTAGTTGTATCCTCACCGCTGCCGCCGATGCGCTTTAGATTTGTCAAATCATGAAAAGAGAGAATGATGATGAGGGAATAAATCAGTGGTGGTTGTATATGCAGATTGGTGTAAATTAATTGTGTTCTAGAAGGTGTCGTTAAGGAAAAAAAAAAGAAAAGTAAAACACAGAAAACGTACCTTAAATTGATCATGGATGAGATTAGTTGAGTCCCCGCCGCCACCGCCAATTCGCTTTAGATTTGTCAAATCATGAAAAGAGAGAGAATGAAGATGAGGGAATAAATCAGTTTTTTTATCTTCATCTGTATCGTCTCTATCTGAAACTACTTCTTCCATACCATCGCACCTTCGTATATCAATTGTCTTTAGGTTGGAAAGAACTCTAGCCATGATAGGTGAAAACAAGTATTTAATGCTTTTACAATGCCACATTTTTAGGATGGTGAGGTTCTGGAATAAGGATGATTTTCGAAGATTTAAGAAATTATTCCAGTTACTGCACTTCCACACATGACTCATGCTCTCCATACGAAATAAGTATAAACTTTGGAGATTGGGTAGTATTGGTTGTTGTTGTTTGTTTGTAGTGGTTACAATTCTCTACTCTCTATCTCAAACACCACTTCCGCATCATTATAATCATCCATATAAAGGCTATGAAGGTAATGGAAAGTGTGCAATAGATTGGATGGGAATGCAACAATAGAAAACCGAACCTGCAACAGTAGAAATATCTATGCATAAATTTGAAATAGTTGGATATTCTTTAATTTCACTACAAATGTTTTTCAAATTGTTACCGAGAAAAAGATTATACGATTTGAGAAAACAAAAAAAAAGGTCACGAAATTAAAAGCAAGGGCATGTTGTATAAACACTTTAAAATATTTGTAAAAGAAAACGTGAGAAAGGTTGCAATATATATTGCCTTAGGTATGAGGTATACCCTCACGGTGGTCCCAAGTGAGCCCCCTCACGCAAGAGGCGGGCGGTGTTTCACCCAAGTGAGCCCCCTCACGTCACTGCCACCTCACCCATATCTCACCCTCTTCACCTCACTCAACCGTTTCTTCTATGAGCCCTATCACACAAACCCCCTCACGGCCCCTTCACGCGAGAGGGGGGGCGGTGTTCTAAGATCCTTCACGCCATGAAGGTCCTCACGACACCCTCACTGAGAGGGTATACCTCATAACCATAGAAATAAATTTGGAAGTCATACCTCTTTGTTGAGCCGGTTCGTCGTTTCTTGGCATCCTCCGATTGTAATGTGTGCTAGTGCTTTCATATTAAATTTAGCGTTGGTTGGTGTGAATACATTTCTAAACCTCTTGCAGTCTTTAATATTTATTCTTTCAACACCTTTAAAGTCACGGATGAGGAGACTACTACTAGAGTTATTTTCACCACGTTTTATCCTCCACACCTCTTTAACATTCTCTGAACCAAACACTTGAATGGTTCTCAAGTTGATGTTGTTAACTTGCCCGACTTCACCAACACATCCTAAGTCTATGTTGAATATCACCTCAATGGAATCACATTTGGTAACTTTAACCCATTCTAAATGTTTTAGTAATCTCATTGGATTGGTTGGAAAAAGATTCACAAGACTATCACATTTCTCCACTTCAATCTCTCGCAACATGGAAATATTAATAACGTCCCCCAGTTCACATGCCCATATATGCTTCAAATTCTCCATATGACCAATCTTCAATTTCTCCAACTTTGCGATTCTAACCTGCAAAATAGTTAAGCCTTGTTAATGCAATTCATTAGGAAGTCAAAATATTAGAATCAAAACAATTAAACCTAGCTAGTTTATTACCCGAGTATTCAACAAAGTAGAAATAGTGTTCTTGCTAGAATAAATGCTAGTGAAGTTTGGAAGCCCATTAATTTCCAATTCAACAAGTTGCGGTAGCTCAACTACATTTTCAACGTTGAACAAACTTACCAGCTTTGGTAGGTTTTGTAATGACAGAAACTTTAGCTCCTCAAACTTGATAATCTCACTTACATTTTTAATCTCGCTTCCATAATCATGTACAAGTGCTTCCAAAACATAACATGATGTAATTGTGAGGCGCTCAAGTTTCTTCAAACCACTTGCCACGGAAATTGGGAAGAGGTTTTTTAGTACTACACAATAAGAAACCTCAAGGTCTCTTAAATAGAGAAACGGGTGTTGATCAAATGGAGGGTGTGAAATAACATCTTCAAGATAAACCATATCCTTCACTTGTAAATGAAGTTTCTCGGTTTTCTTGAACAACTCATTAACTTTGCAATCCAGAAGTTCAATGGTGGAGTTACTCAAAAGCTTCAATGTATTTCCGAATGAATATTTGTCATTATTCTTTCCTTCTTCCAATAGACAACCCATAGATATCTTGAACTTTTCAAGTTTATTAAAGGAAACATTTTTCAGCTTCTTCTCAACAAACTCAACCTCTAATGCACAAAGTTGCCCCGACAACCTTTTTAACTCTTGCAGATTGGCATCTGTAAACCTAATAGCTTCTCGCTCCGAAACTCTCATATAAAGCTCTTCAAGCTTGTCTAAGTTCCCAAAGACACCATCATCAATATGAAGGTCAACACATCCTGTCAAATCTAGTAATTTTAGTATTCTCAGATTCCCTATCGCGGATGGTAACTTGCGTATGCCACAATAAGCAAAGCTAAGAATTTCCAAATTCACAAGTTCTCCAACGAAAGAGCAATCAAACATCAATTTGCAGTCATGGAGACAAAGCGATTTAAGGTTGATAGAGCATTGAAGTGATATTGGAAGCAATGGATATTTCATGTTATAATATGATATGATTGTAAGGTTTTTCATATTTTCATAAAAATCTTCTGGAAACTTGAGCGACTGATCCCCATGCATAAGTTGTAAAAGAGAGAGATTATGATACTTGAACTCTGTAGGAAATCCGGACATACCCATGCATGTTAAGGAAAGTCTTTTGCAAGACTCGCTCATTTCATATCTACCCCACTTAGATATATCGCCATGGTTAATAACCCAGGCGTGATCAACTTTAGGAACTCTACGTAACACAAAAGTAAGCACAAGATTTTGCATTTTAACACACCCATGGTGATCACTGTTTATCAACAAATTTGCATCTATGAGATTGCGCACACATGTGTTAATCTGGTCTCTAACCTCTCTCAAAGTGGAAGCATTTTTAAATAAATTTAGGCCCCATGCATGTCTCGTCAGATCCTCTATTGGAATATCATAGTACTCGGGAAACAAGCCACAATGCAGAAAAATCTCTTTATCCTCCTTTTCTTTTAAATGCTCATAGCATATCTTGATAATTTCCTTCACATTATTATCAAAATCTTGTTTCTTCAAATGGTTAAGTGTATCGCTCCACACATCATGTTTTTTATATCTAAGGCTCGATGCAATGAGTTTAATGGCTAGTGGCAAACGACCACATTTGTTGACAATATCACATCCTGTTTGATACAAATCAGAATCGTTTTCTTCTAAAACTTCTGTAATTCGGAAAAAGAATTTGTGTGCTTCCGCCTCCTCTAAGACATCGACACTGAGTACTTTAAGAAGTGAAGAAGCATTGGCTGCAATTTGTGCGCAAATACTAGAATCTCTTGATGTAAGCAACATAGTAACACCATCTGGTAAAGGACTTGTTAGTCCAATATCTTTGAGTTCAATCTTCTCCCTTACATCATCCAATATAACTAGAATCTTCGTTTTACCGTCTTCTAACATCTTCTTAAATCTTCTACAAAGATGATCTGCCCTTGTTGTTTTAGTAGCTGCAGGTAGAACTTCACCTGTGCATGATGCTATATCATTCTGAATAGAAAGCATATTGGGAGTATTCCCAATAACTACCTTCACAATCCAATCAAAATCTTCTTATCATGTGCAACCTTTTTCAGTTGTTCCATGATGGTGGTTTTGCCCACACCACCCGTTCCACACAAGGCTATTACTTGACTAGTCATATGACCTTGTCGAAGGAACCTATACGCGTCCTTAAATGTCTTATCTGTTGATTTGAAGTCATGTTGAGCATTTTCACTTGACACTGATGGTGATGCAGGCGGTGATGGTGATGCAGACTGTAATGGTGCGGGCTGTGATGGTGCGGGCCGTGATGGTGCGGGCGATGATGGTGCGGCCGGTGATGGTGCGGGCGATGATGGTGCGGCCGGTGATGGTGCGGCCGGTGATGGCGATGCGGATGACGGTGATGGTGGTGATGCGGACGGTGATGGTGCGGGTGGGGATGGTGCGGTCGGTGATGCTGCCAACATTGATAGTGCAGATGATGATCCCCGTGGGGAATTGATATCATCAAGAGTTATATTGGAGTCACTCCAAATAATTTCTTCATAAATAAGACGTTCGATATCCTTAATAGTCTTGGATGCGTTTCTTCCTTTTCGGTACCTCGTTCTCATGTGTAAACGTCCAATGTTGTCACTTGAAATGCTTGCAACAACTTTCTTGACATTTTCAACCTCCCCCAACCAAGCATGTACACGAGGAGGTATCTCTTTATTATCTATATTGTACATATGCTTTTTGACATTTATGCATTTATCCTCCAAATGTTTCATCATCTTTCTCATGTCTGTAACACATTTTGTCGAAGACGTGAAATATTGTAGTTGTTTCGTGATATGGCTTGCCATATTCACCAATCACAACAAGACAAAGGATTTAAGATACGTACATTCTGCTTCGTTTTCCCAATGCCTACAAATTATGTAAACATATTAATTAAAAAACAAGCTAAATATTGTTCAGAATATAACAGAATGTCTAAACAAAACAAGACTGGGTATTTAGTTTTCTTTTTAAATAATTAGGAAGACAAGTTATTTAAAAAAATCAGATTAAATGTTAAGTGAAAAGTTATAACAAAGAATAAAAAAAATCAAATACATACGTGCCGCATGCTTGTGGATGGGCTCACGCAGCCAAAGGCCACGCCTCTCTCACAATCGCGCAACGCAGAGTGGAGTGGTGTGACTGGCTGAGGTGACTCTCATGGCTCTACTTTTTTTTTGAACGGCGAACATTGAATGTTGTGATGTCGCACCCCCACATCATATGGGAGAGTCTCGTCCAACTCCGGCCAATATGTTGTCTTAATTAGGCACACTTGGCGTCAGAGTTGGAGAGCATCTAAGGAAAAATCCCACCGAATACTACGGATGGCCTTAAGGGAGGTGATGCTAGAAAAGACACATTGGGAAGAGAAGACTCATTAACTAGTAAGCCATTTGTACTTGGACCTTCTTCAAGGTATGAAAATAAAAGCACCACTTTAGCTAATTCCTTCCAAAAGGTCCCATAAACAGCATTTGATTTTTAAAATTAAAATATTCTGAGCATAGAAAATAACTAAACTAGACAAACTAACTAGCGTTTTTTTATTGTTAAGTGTATACCTCACTTGATATACTTTCATTAAAGTTCTTTTTACGGGTAATTAAAAATATAGTTCATATGTGATTAAATCTCTCTGAAATGATTCCAGAAAAACGAATCGCAGAAGTGGAAATCATAAATCGATTTCAGAAAAATCCATTCAGTCCCTACAGAAACAAAGTTATTTTCAAAGAATTGTTGAAGAAAACGGTTTGTGTTCTTGGTGCTGTGTGTATACTAAGTCCAGAAATGAAGAACCAAGAGTATCTCATGTTCTTTAGTTATGAAATCAGAAAAGAGAAGATTGAAATCGGTAAGGAAGAAGCATGGCTTGAATCTCTTGAGTCATTTGTTCTGATCGAAGACACTAAGCATCAGAAATTGTTAAGTGCTGTCGGTTGTTGCCCTGAATCCAAGAAATCAGAAGCAAAACGATTTTGGTATCGAATTTTTGAACCGAAGATTGTTAGAGAATAGTTGTTGATCAAATATCCGGAAGGGAAAATCAGTGTTGTTTGTTCCTGTTTGGTTGCCTTGTTTCTATCCGTAGACCATAAAGGAAGAATAAAGGTTTTGTTCCTGTCATATTTGAAGTCCAGATCACAAAATCAGAAGAACCAAGAAGGTTGTAAACCATAATCAAGACGTGAACCATCAGTCCAATTCAAAATCTCAGAGAAAAGATTCACAAATTTTAGGTTCTATCTATCAATTGTTTTTAGGAGTCCAGTTTATATAATTACTATAGTTTTAGTAAATTGAATTAGATTAGAAATTTAGTGATTCTTGTTAAATCATCATTGGTTTAGAAGAAAACCAAGTTATTGCTACCATTTGAAAATTTTGGTTATTAGAAATTTCCCCATTAAAAAGAATTTCATATATTTAGAACAAAATAAGTTGACATGGGAGATGATGATGAGAAGAATAAACATGTGGTAAGATATAGAGAAACTGGTTCATCCATGTCTAGTGATGTCCGTTGTTGAACAATATTAATTATACTATTTGGCCACTCAGTGGAAGTTATATTGGAGGCTAATGGACTATGGGAAGTGATAGAGAGAAACACATCCGCTGAAATAGATGTAAAGAAAGATAAGGCTGCATTAGCATATTTGTATCAAGGTTTGCTTGAAGACCTTACACTACAAGTTGTAAGTTGTAAAACATCAAAGGAAGTCTAGGATACACTAAAGAAAAGATTCATTGGAGTAGATGTAGTGCAGTAGGCACGATTATATTTAGTCAAATCCGAACTTAAAAAGCTACAAATGAGAGAAGATGAAACAATAGATTCTTTCACTGCAAGAATGACAAACATTGTGATTAGAGCTTCTACATGTGGATCAACATATGATCAACCAATCTTAGTGCGGAAACTTCTAAACTCCATACAAGAAATGTTTATTCAAATAGTAGCATTGGTTGAGCAATTCATTGCTTTAAGTACTCTAGATGCAACAATTGCAAGACTGAAGACAAATGAGGAAATAATTGATTTTAACAAAGGTGCTCTAGAATATAACCAAGAGAAACTGATGTACACGCGTCATGATAACAAGTTCAAACAAAGAAAATGCTTTGGCAAAAAAAATCATGCGCGCAATCCGTTTTTTGATAAAAAAAAGTTAATGAACGAAAGTTAATAAATAAAAAAAAAGCAAAAGAAAAATAAACGGGTTAGATGCATATATTTTATATAGTACATGGGTGAAAACGAAAAAAAAAGTAAAAAAAAACTATTGTGGATTGATAGTCTGATTATCTTCAATCATGAAATTTGTTCAATTTCGGATTTTCATCATCAAACTTATTCATGTAATCCTTCCAAACCCATGATTATTTCTCCTTGAAATTTACATCCAGAAGTAGTCACATATGTTATTTACAACCAAACAATCTCCTTGAAATTTATTTATATCAAAAATATTTACATAAATATTTTTGATATAGGACCAAACAACCTATAAGCTTTTGATCCTTCTTCTGTTCCCAAATATATACCATTTGTATACTCCTGTCATCTAACTTCTTTAGATGAGGTGATGTCACCGTGGAATATACTATACAACCCAAAACCCTTAAATAATCAAGGTTTGGTTGTCTACCCTTTAGTGCTTCATATGGAGTACAGTCCGTTAGAGCCTTTGTTTGAACTCTGTTTAAAATGTAAATAACATATTTGACTAGTTCTCCACAAAAGTTTTGAGGCATCTTCATTGATTTCAACATGCTACATGTTATGTTTCTTTTTTCAACCACTCCATTATGTTGTGATAAATATGGAGTTATGAGTTGTCAAGCTATTCCATTACCCTTGCAATACTATGACAATTCATTAGATGTGAATTCTCTTATATATGTTATCAGCATCTTCAGTTTGGTTCCTACTTCATTTTCTACCTATTTCTTGAATTCTCCAAAGACCTTAAATGCTTGATCCTTGGAGTTTAGACCCACATATAGCTCGTACAATCGTCTACAAGTTGATCCTTGGAGTTAATAAAATAGACCTACATATACCTCGTACAATCTTCTACAAGTAGAAATATATATATGTTTCTGAGTGTTGGTGGAGATATAGGACCATATAAATCTCCATGAACTAACTCCCCAAAGGTTCAGATGATTTGATCTTAGAATTATTCTAGAACGGTGCACTACTGTGTTTCCCTAATAAACATACATCACATACTTGACTTGCATGATTTATATGGTGAATTGCTTGAACCAAATCCTTCTGGGTCATGGTTTTGGTTGCTTCAAAGTTCAAATGACCCAACCGAGCATGCCACAACCGTGTTTGGTATTCTAAGTTAGTAATGAGGCAAATTGGTCTACCAACCTTCAAGTTGATATTATATAGTCTATTCTTTGAACGTGTAACTCTCCTAAGGAGTTTGATCATGCAGAATTAACAGGTCAGGTCGTGTAACTCTCCTAAGGAGTTTCTGATTACGATCATGCAGAATTAGCAGGCCATGTCGTGTAACTCTCCTAAGGAGTTTCTGACTCTGATCATGCAGAATTAGCAGGTCACGTTTGAGCTAGTTCCCTCTATTTCTCCTATATTCCTCGTTTTTTTAATGTTCCCGTTTAAACCAATCTACTCATAATTTTACACAATTATCTATCGTCAGACTCGAACCCCGACCTCAAAAAAAAGAGACACCGTTTTACACTCTAAAATACCTTCAAACAAAATACCTTTTGCACAAAATGCAAACTTAACATCATGACACAAAGCAAGTTTAATTATTTCATAAATTAAAGATCTATACTGGCCATACGCGTTTATTTAATTATTAAAAAAAAAGACGTACAATTAATATCTTATATGATTCAATTCTGGATTTCTTCGTCATCATCATCATCTGGGTTTCATATGAAACACGTATTTTATAACAGATCTGCCAATGAGAATAATAGAGATCTGGCTGTATTTATTTAGCTATATCAAAAAATACATACCCCTGTTCTTATATTATAGAAACTCAAATTCTTGCAATTAAAATTTTATATGAATCTAGTGTGGAATCATGTTGCAAGCGAAAAAAATATAACTCAAATAAGCAGCAGGCCGGCAGAAGCTTGTAATTAATTTCAGACATAAAACTAATTAATTAAGAAAATACCTCTCAACCTTCGCTTGTGATCCTTCTTCAAAAACTCAGCTGATAAGAGACTGAATTTTTACAGAAAAAGAACAAAGGGATTGAGGGGCCGGTTTTATAATTGTAAGTTTCTGAGATGTTGCCAACAACGTGTTTTCTTTTCTTACTATTTGTTTTTATTGTATATTTATGATAATGAACTATCTATAAAAATCCATTAAAAGCTATCCGTAGTAGTTTCATGTTTTCCCTCTTGCACGTCTCGTCACGTCATTGCAACATTAGCACATCGTCAATCCATGTCCAAAATCACTAAGGTGCGTAGTTGGTTCATGCCGCACATTTTATTTTTAATCATTAACTAATCATTTAACTAAAATACAAATACTTATTTAAAATAAAGATAACAAAATACAAATTTATTTAATTAACAACAAACATATTAAAATACAAATAATCAGTCGTCACTTGGACGATACTTCAAATACGCTCCGTCAAATTACCGCATAGGCTCATATGTGTTTTGACGTCGCGTATTGCATTACGAATTACATGTTTCTCTTCGGAGCTTAGTTGTGTCGGTGGCGTTTGCCGGTTGTCATCACAGTTTTGGCAAATGGCTAGGCCTTTTGTTGGGAATCCTCGTACCATTTTTAACTTTTAAAACATAAATTATTTAAACCTTTTAAATAAATAAATAAATAATCAAATCAGATTTAAAAAGCGGAAGTAATTAGTATGATTAACGGTTCTAAACTAGGATCCCTCCAGTGATCCGATTACATGCACATAAACAATAATTAAACCTACCATAGCGGCTAAAACAGTTATACCTTTGACGATTAACCAAAAGATTCACACTTCGGTTCAACGAGTGTCTCTCTAGTGACTAATCATGAAAACCTGCGAACAATGAAACCCGTTTCACGGATATCGCAAATGGCAGCGACGACGACGAAGGAGGCGGCGTCCAGCAGAAATGGCAGAATGACGCAGGCAGCACGGTGGCCGGCGGCGGTCGCGTATGGCAGAGGGGAGGGGTGGTGGCCTTCTTCTCTTACGCAAATGGTGTGGTGGCTAGAATGGTTATTAGGGTTTAACATTAAAGATATATGAATCCCCCAACTTACTTGATGCACCCCTTGAGAATTAACTGTTAATTACTTTTAAACCCTTAGCTTTACTAATTATAAATAAGCAGTAAAGTATTAACCAATTAACGTTTAACTCGTAAACGTTTAAATCTTTCACGCATTAATTATTTCTCTTAATAATTAATTACCGAACTCACCGATAAATATTTCTCTAATTATTTATTTTTCATTTAATAAAATTACGTTTCATGAAGTATAATATTTACAACTAAATATTATTAATTGTTCGTTGCCCAAATTGTAACTATTTGGATCATACCTCGATAGTAACGTTGAATAAATTGACGATTGTACATCCTATATCCAACAATCTCCCACTTAGATGATTCATCAATTAATCGGTTTAACGTAGACAGTGGTAGACGCCAGCTGCATCTCACTGCCCCTAGCAAGGTCTGACGTATTACAGTCGTCAACTATTTTCTTGTATTCAAGTAACTCTTACTAAACCAAGTACATCAATCATGGTAAACATATCTATGCATATTTTCTGTTTAGGGCATTCGTTGAACATGAGACATGGATACAAGTCATTTCCCATATGATGTTCAACTATTCTTGTTCTCATCTCTAATTCAAAGTGGTATAAAAAACTACTCTTAGTTTGAGCGTGGTCACGCGTTTTACACCGGTTCGAATTAACGAAGGAGAAAAAAAATTCTTTTGGTCAGATGTCTAACTCCTGATCAAAGCAGAAAAAACTTCTTTTGGTCACGTACAACTCCCACTTAACATCAGATTTATTCCCAATCATACCTTTATTACCGCCTTTCACGGAACAACGTTAGGTATGGTCAAAGAACAAACTTCAGTCAAAGTTAGTTCTAATATGTGCCACGGGTCGAAGGATCGATATATCTTACCATGTTAAAAACTTCTCAAGACCTTGATCCATGAAGATAGTTTTGTAACGACTTACGTCCAATATTCATTCTCTAATGAATATTTGTGAATATGATCTCCAACTACTTGGACTTTCATTCGAAATGAATCAATCATCTAATTCACAATAGTCTTACATTTATGTTGATTCCCATGAATCTGATCTACTACGGACATTTAGAATACAATATTCAAGGATTCTAAAATGTATATAATATCGAACATAGAAACATCTATTTGTAATGCATTTATCCATTAAATCAAAATAAAATACCAATGTAACTATATTGTTCGAAAGCACTAAATACTAAATTACAGATCAAACCCACTGTCTAGAAAATCTAAGACCTACCTTATCAGCATGCTCCTCAAGTTTAGAATGAGGTATAGTCTTAGTGAACCAATCCGCTAGATTCTGATCTATATGAACTTTGTTTAACACAATGTCTCCCCATTCCAGTATATCCCTGATATAATGAAATCTTTTGAGTATGTGCTTCGTGTTGTGGTGTGACCTTGGTTCCTTTGCTTGAGCAATGGCACCAGTGTTGTCAAACAGTATCTTGATTGGTTTATCGAATGTTAGGCATTACCCCGAGATCAACACTGAACTTCTTCATCCAAGCAGCCTCCCTTGTAGCTTCTAAAGCGGCAATATATTCCGATTCGGTGGTGGATTGAGCAACAACACTTTACTTAATACTTTTCCAAGTGATAGCACCACCGTTCGGAATAAACACAAATCCCGTATGTGATCGAGAATCATCTCGATCAGCCTTGAAGCTAGCATGAGTGTAACATCTTACAACTAGATCTTCTTCTAGTCCTCCATATATCAAGAACATATCCTTAGTCTTCTCAAGTACTTAAGGATGCTCTTCAAAGTTGTCCAGTGACACTCACCAAGATTCTGTTGATATCTACTAGTCATGCTTAATGCGTATGATACGTCTGGTTTAGTACATGGCATCTCATACATGATGGAACCTGATGCGTGATATTTATATATTAATTTAACCAAGTTTTCAATTTAGAATGAACTCACGATAAATCACACACTACGGAAAGTGTATCGGTCGCGCGTAGTAAAGACAGTAAGCCCGAGTTATCGAACCGTAGACACAAAAGGCGGCGTCCCTCGATACTAAACCTTTATTGACTCCTAACCGATGTAACACAAAAGATGATTATATTTTTCTTTTTATAATTTTAGAACATGCAAATTAATTTAACAGTTAAAATACTGACTCAACTTAAGACTGAAAGGGACACGAAACTACTTAGACAAACGGAAAGACAAACAAAGACGAAAACAGGACACTAAAGCAGACCAAACAAACTAAAACAAGTAACCAAAAACTAACTATGAGACAAAACCACCTAGACTAGGAATCCTATTGACTGACTCAACTGCTTTAGAGACAACTGATTGTATGACACCGGTTCTAAAGATAGACGAACTCGGGAATCACTAAGACATGCAGGATCTCCTCTCAGACTCACCTACACACCTCAAATATCCTAAGGGTCGGATTAAGCTCACCAGCAAGGAATTGGATTTCTTCTCGGACTCACCAAAACCTAGAACACCGCGTACTCGATAACAATTTCACCTCTCGGTCTCAACCGCTCTATACTCATAGACTATCCTAAACAGACCTAAGAGTAAGGAGTAAACTCCCAAAATAGTGTTTATGACACGAAATTGCAAATGATAAAAACGACTAGGACAATTCACTCGCATACAATTGCTACCCAAACCGCCAAACCAAGACCCAACCCGACAACCTAACTCCTCTCGGACTCAATATTGAAAAAACACTGATTTTTATGACTTCATAAACCTGCTACTACGACTGGCCTAATCTTCTAGATCACAAACACAAAGTATATGATCTGAAAACCCAAAATCTTACCCAAAACACACAAAGCATTCAAATAAAACCTCAAGAGCAACAAGTTCATGCAAGATCAGTATTAAATCAGTATTCAAACACATCCATAAACATCAAATCAGAAGTCTTTACACTAGCATTCGTCATACGATCAATAAACAAACCGAAAACAATCAAATCATGTCAATATTCATCCTAATCTAAGTAGCAACGAATTTAGCTACTCATAATACTGAGATACAATCCAAAACATACTGGAAACATGTTTAAAAATTGAAATAAATACTGAGAAAAGAATTAGAACACAAAACCAATGTTTTCAAACCGAAAAGTGTCAATCTCTATCAATCTTGGTGATATCCAGCCTCAAATCTTCGATCCTCAGAGCTTCTTGGTCCATCCAATAGCAAATAGTCGAACCTCTAAAAGAATGGCAGCTCAAATCTTTAAATAATCGAAATTTAGGGTTTTGCGGCTTTTTAGAATCTTGCGTACCGCGAGAGAAAGTTCCCGGAACTTCGCGTAGCGCGAAGGACAATATAGTCGGGCCCGGTTCTAGGATTCTTCGCGTACCGCGAAGATTTCTGCCGACTCCTTCGCGTACCACGAAGGAAATAAATTCAACTTTTTCTTTTTTTTCTTTCTCCGGGCTTCTTATCTTCACGACAATTCTTTGGTTTATCATTCAAACCTGCAAATTCAACAATAATATCATTAAGTATCAATTACTTTAGGTATTTGCTGATAGAATCGGGTAAAACGGGTCAAAAACACCCACAGAAACATATGTGTTTTAGAACACATCAAACATCTTCACACTAGAAGTTTGCTTGTCCCTAAGCAAAGCCCAAAGCAGTACATCCAACTAAGTAATCACACAAATACAAAAATCTCAAGCTAAAGCCAAAAACAGGTCGCGAAGTCGAATAACAACTAATGACTCCCCAAGTTTTACAACGGTCAATAGATTTGCAATCCAACTAGTCTAGATTGGACCTAACTTTTTGAAAAACATGGGCACACCTAATCAAGCTTCACTTTCTTTCAAGCTCTAACTATGCACAACTCGTACCCCTCACAAGAGTTCTCTTCTCTCGAATTATTTTTGTGGCTGGAAAAAGATGTGCTGGTCCTATTCTAACTCTCGGACCTACTAATGAAATGCCTAAGTCATATGCTTGAGAATCAATCAAATCTCCACCCAAATGTGAAGACAAACACACAAATCAACAAGGTCTTTATGGGTTGCAATGTCAGGCTAGTGTTAAGTGTATGGATAAGGAATTTTAAGTGGCTAAGGTGAAACCGGTCTGGACTAATGATCTTAAGACAAAAAAAATTAAAAGATAAAACAAAACTATACTAAACTGTGAGGATCTTTAATCCTCACACTTATTCATTGGAATACCCTATTTTTGTGTTTTTCTCTTTAATTTTCCATATAATATTTTTTTTAACTACACTCTTTCTTTTCTTTATTTTTCTTGCTATTATAGACTGAACAGACTTAAATAAATCTGGACCAGTGACACGGGGTTAAAAAGTAAAACGCTGCAAAGGCTGAGGGTGTATTATGTGGGTTTTAGAAACGAAAGGGGATAAGGCGGGGTTAACTAGTGGTTAATGTTCAGGTAGGGATAAATAAAAGGAAAGGCTACTTAAAAGAAAGGGCAAAATCCTAATGCCTTAGATCATTTCTGTGTGCTGTCTAAACCTAGGGTCTCGAAATGTATCAAGATGATCAAGTTCTAACTAGACAAATCATTCAGGTAATACACACAAAAAACGAAAAGTAGTGAATATAGAATGAAAATGACAAGGCTCAAAATCTCACTGAAATGTGTGGAATCAGGTTACCGATACAAGTCATGCATAATTATTACCGTCTAGTTTGCTACCCCCTCCTAGGTATCCCAAATGATTTTATTACTGAAAAACCGACTAGTTGAATACACTTAATCCCGAATTCTTGGAGAATACCGTGTTAGGGAAGTGCAAACCCATAACCGACCCGCTTAAAACTCTTCATTTACATTGCACAAAAAACAGGTTTTTTGTATGCCCGGGCATAAAAATTGTGATAGCTCTCAGGGCTTGCAAAAACAAACAAAAATTTTTGATTTTTTTTTTTTTTTGAGAAAAACATAAGTAAACAGAACTACAAACTGAGAAAAACAATCTCCCATCCTCACACATAAAGGACACATTGTTTTCAATGTGAAGTAAGAAACACTAAAAATAGAAGTAACAAGATAAACAAAACCAGGAAAGGACTTACTTGGTAATGTATAAGCACTGAAATGTCCAGCTTTGTTTTTCCATTTGTGCACCGTATAGCATTTCGGTCGCGGCTGCAAACCTCCTATCGGGTTACCTTTACACAAAGATCAGATTATGATCAACTCCGCCCGAATGGAGATTGAGTACGGACGGAGCGATCAATACCTGCAAAATAAAGCTCAAACAAACCCGCAACATTAAACTGACTCATGTTACAGACGCAAATTAAAATAAAAGACTCGAAGGATTCGCTAAGACTTAAGATAGAATGCAGGGGCACACACCTGATATGTGGCAAACACATGAATATGAATGCCACAGCAAGGTGGGTTATCGATTATGAATGGATTTGAGATTTCCGGGGTAGTGGATGATGGTGGATGATATGATGATGATGATGGATGAGATGGTAATGGGTGATGGTAATGAATAGTTAGTGGAAAACCCCAGAAAACAAGGAAGAAGGGCAAGTCCAGGGAGTTCTCGCGTACTGCGAAGAATCCATTGACACTCTTCGCTTACCACGAGGAGGCGGGTTTCAGGCTGGCCAAAATGTTTAGCCCTCGCATACCACGAAGAACCCCTATAACTTTCTCGCGTACCATGAGGGAGCATCAATCATAGAAAGTTAAGTCGTTTTTTACTTAGAAAAATTTTTGCCCCTTAAAAACTTTTTCACCCCAAATTCAATTAAAACCTATTCTAACTGTAAAATACCTGGAACTTCATTCCTGATGATTTTCCCCACTGAATCACACACGAATCCCTGCAAGACACGACACAAACAAAACACAAACACCGAAAACAAATGATAAATACAACTCGGGTTGCCTCCCGGAAGCGCTTGGTTTACCGAGTCCTCAGCCTGACTCATCCTCACACTTAGTTTTGTGGCGGGTCGAGGAGCACCGCCTAAACTGAGGATTCTGCAACCGGGCCAGTGATATAGTGCTTCAATCTATGCCCATTTACCTTGAACTTCGCTCCATCTTCTCCCTCTATCTCTATCGTCCCGTAAGGAAAAACCTGAATGACTGTGAACGGGCCTGACCATCGAGATCTCAACTTTCCCGGGAATAATATCAATCAGGAATTAAACAATAACACTGGATCTCCTACCTCAAACTCCTTGCCACCTTTTATGCGGCGATCATGCAACGCATTAGTCCTCAACTTATAATCGTACGATCACGTATATGCATGGTCTCTTAGCTCCTCTAACTCATGCAACTCGTACATCCGATTCTCCCCCGCCTTGGATTCGTCAAGATTGATGGTACGGAGGGCCCAATATGCACGATGATCTAACTCAATCGGCAGATGGCACGCTTTCCCGTAAATTAACCTAAACGGTGTGGAACCGATATGTGTCCTGAATGCTATACGGAAAGCCCAGAGTGCATCATCTAGCTTATCTTCCCAATCCTTCCTATTCGATCCAACCATTTTCTCCAGGATCTGCTTAATCCCACGGTTGCTAACCTCTACTTGCCCACTAGTTTGCGGATGATAAGCCGTTGTAAGTCGATGGGTGACCCCATATCTTTGCAAGCTTTTCTCCATCTGCGCATTGCAGAAGTGGGTACCCCTATCACAGATTAGTGCCTTTGGGACTCCAAACCTAGCAAACAACTTTCTCAAGAACCTCACAACTACTCTCGCATCATTCGTGGGTAAAGCTTCGACCTCCACCCACTTAGAAACATAATCCTCCGCGACGAGTATGTACTTATTCCCTCGAGATGACGGGAATGGCCCCATAAAATCAATCCCCCAAACATCGAACTCCTCAACAATCTAAATGGGGTTCTGTGGCATCTCATTCCTAGCAGAAATGTTCCTCGTCATCTGGCATGCATCATATCTCTTAAAAACGTGTGAGCATCATTAAATATTGTTGGCCAATAAAAACCTACATCAAACACTCCCTTAGCCGTGTAGGTGGCCCCATTATGACCTCCGGTGGGACCTTCGTGGCACTGTCTCAAAATGTTCTCAACCTCATTCTCAGCAACACATCTCCTAGTCACCTGATCCGCTCCTACTCTAAACAAATGCGAATCCTCCCAAATTTAGTGCCTAATATCTGCGAAGAATTTCTTCTTCTGCTGGTGGGTCATGCCTTTCATCAATATTTCATCAACTAGGTAGTTCGCATAGTCCGGGAAACAAGGGCAGTCATCCTCACTCACACTCACTTTCATCAAACTCTCCATAGGAAAATGAGCATCAATCTGAACTCCTGTATGTCCACTCTCAGCACTCTCTAATCGGGATAAGTGATCGGCCCCCACATTCTCTGCCCCCTTCTTATTCTTATTCTTATTCTTATTCTCTATGTCAAACACTTG
Organism: Smallanthus sonchifolius; assembly: GCA_023525975.1. Classification (NCBI taxonomy): domain Eukaryota; kingdom Viridiplantae; phylum Streptophyta; class Magnoliopsida; order Asterales; family Asteraceae; genus Smallanthus; species Smallanthus sonchifolius. Next base: position 94,305,333 of record CM042029.1, read on the forward strand.
CAGCAACAGGATCCCGCGAATAAGGCGTGTCTTAGCGTCCTGCTTGCTGAAGAGATATCTCACTGCGGCGTGGTCTGTGTACACGATGGTTTTGGACAGCACAAGATAGGACCTGATTTTATCAAATGCAAACTTTGCAAACTTGATTTATGAGGTCCATGAATACAGATTGTGCATTGGTTAATCGAAATGGCATGACCGTAACGATCTCGGAATACGGTCTTTGAAATGTCGTCCTCTTGAATCCTAATTGGTGGTATACCGAACGTAGATCGATCTTTGAATAGTAGCTCGATTCTTGCAATTGATCGAACAAATCGTTGATCCTTGGTAGTGGATATCGGTTCTTAATCGTCACTTTGTTTAATTCTCTGCAGTTGATGCACATGCAGAAAGTCTCATCTTTCTTCTTAACAAACAAGACCGGGGCTCACCATGAAGAAAAGCTCGGTCTTATGAATCCCTTGTCTAACAAATCCAGCAACTGATTAGACAGTTCTTGCATTTCTGATAGCGCTAGTCGGTAAGGTGACCGTGTTATCGGGGCAGCTCTTGGTGTTAGATCAATCCGGAGCTCGACTTTCCTCCATGGTGGAAGCCCGTGAAATCTTCGGGAAATACTTCCGGGTAGTCCTGTATGATCAGAATGTCCTTGATTTTCCTTCCTTCTGCTTGCTTCTCCGTTACATGTGCTAAGATTGCATGATAGCCCTTTCGTAGGTACTTCTGGAACTTCATACAGGTAATGATCCGTAGTGATGTAGCACTCTTATCTCATTGGATTGAAAGTGTTTCTCCATCTGGTAGTGGGATGCAAATGATCTTTTCATGACACACTATCTCTACTCAGTTCTTGGACAATCAGTTCATACCAATGACTATATCAAACTTCCAAGGGTTACTTGTAATAGTTCTAATTCGAATAGGTGGTCTGCTAGTATTAAAACACACCCTTGGATTATCTGTTCAATTTCGGTTAGCTTGCCATCAACTAGCTCTGTTGTGTACTTATAATCTAATGTGGTTGGTGTAACACCATGTAGTGGACTAAATTCAGTGAATACAAAGCTTCTATCGGCACCCGTGTCAAGTAAAATAGAAGCGTAGCAATTGTTTATAGGAAACGTATCAGTGACAATGTTTGGGTCATGTCGAGCTTCACCAGCTTGTATGACGAACGCTCTGCCACGTGCGTTGGAAGTACCAGTTCCTCGTCACATCCACAGTTTGCCCCAGCATTCGGGGTTTGATCAATCGTTCGACAGTTTTGGGTGGCGTGACCAAAATGTTTGCACTTCTGACATCTTGAGTCTTCGCAAGTACTAGTATGGTGGAAGTTGCACTTGTTATATTTAGGCAAATTTCTAGTGTATACACCCCTAGTCTTCTTTTCTAATAGATTAGCGGGAAAGACTCTAGCTATGTCTTGTCTTCTTGGAGTGGTTGGTACAAAGGTTTTGATAGGAATACTTTCCCATTTCCTCTTGTTATCAAAGGGCTTAGTGATGGACCCTTTCTTGCTTAACACACCTTGGAGAACCGCATGGTCAGTCAAATTATGAGCCAATCTCACTGCATTTTGAATGGCTGCAGGGTCGCCAAATGTCACCATACTTTGAATTTGAGGTGCTAAATCCCAAATGTACCTCTTGATTCTTTTTAATTCCAGTGTGACCATGTGTGGACACAGTCATGCAAAGTTGTGAATCTCGTGTATCCCTCCACGTCAGCACCTTCATCTTTAGGATCCAGAATTCTTGCTCTAACTTATACAGTTCACTTCTAGGGCAATAATCTGCCCTCAACATTTTTTTAAAGTATTCCCACGGAATGGCATTTGCGACGTCAAGTCCTAGGGTTTGAATATGTGAATTCCATCATGTGAGGGCTTATCCCTCAAAGGTATCAGTGGCATACATAACCCTTTATTCCGTGTAACAGCTTCTCATACTGAATACTGATTCTGTTTTCTCAATCCATCGAATTAAGCCTACTGCTCCCTCCAGTTCGTTAAAGGGATGAGGTTTCCAGTTCAGAAACGATTTGAGTGAACAGCCTCGGGTATCGTTTTCAATTCCTGAATCGTAAAAGTAACTTTATTAGCAATCATCAAATCGTACCAAGTGGCTACGTTATATGGGATAGTACATCTCTTCTAGATAAACATCGTACCTCCGTTGTCTCCATCCCCCCATCCTCCGCGGGATCGATTAGCATCGTAATTAGCAAAAGCATCAGCCACTCGCTGTCAGATCATTGCCTCGATCTCGGCTGAAGTCATAGGTGTGTCATTCCTTTCGGAGTTGCATATCGCTCTTCTTGGTTGCATGTTTCTTCAAATCATAACGATAATAAAGACAAGATATTATGTAACATAAAAATCAACACATGTGCACAAGGTAAATCCATCATAGCAACAAACACAACCACGCAATATAAAAAGATAAAATACTTGATAAATAAGTTGTAGTGAAATACAAAGTATTTTTAGGAGCACACTCCTCCAAAAACAAGTTTAAATCCAACATATTGTGTGAACACAACCCTCTCATGATAGGCTAATTAGAAAAAAATGTGAAAACACGTCGTTCTGTACAGCGGCCAAGAGTCCATAGCATTTCTACGAATTAAGTTTAGACACTCCGCTTGAACGCACTATATCCAAGTATAGTTCAAGGTGGTGCGACCAGTACATGTAACAGTGGCTGATAATTTCATTAATGTTATCTATATGTTGGACCTCATGAATATAACAGACGTGTTATTCACTAGGGCTTGTACCAGCATTTAACAATTACGTGTTAAACTAAGGTTTTGGCATTTTCATGTCACTACGATCATCGGGTACAACCCACAAATATGAACACAAGTTTTTGACTTGTCCCAAATATTTAACACTTATGTGTTAAGTCAAGTTTTTGGCTTGTCCCAAGTATTTAACACCTATGTGTCAACTCAAGTTTTTGGCTTGTCCCAAGTATTTAACACTTATGTTATGTGTTAACTAAAGTTTCTGGCTTGTCCCAAGTATTTAGCATTAATATGCTAACTCAAGATCCTGATACTCAAGCGGATTCGAGACATCCCTAAGAATCCTGAGGTACGATTACTAAACAAATAATTTATTTAACAGCTATACATAGGGGACAGCTAAAAGCTATCATAATTTTAGTTTGTTTGGACTCTCTATCGTTATATGGTAAGTATATCTACCTAATCTGATTCCTAATATTTACTTAAAATTGCTTATTTTTTGGTAGATTCCAAAAGTTTGATGACTAAGTCATGGTATATTTGTAACCGGTGTTATTGCAGATTATTTATCAGTAACAAGATAAGTTTTTTTCTAAATCAAAGTTTGATAAAAACCTAAGGTATTATTTATGCCCATTAAGGATTCGGTATCCTAAAAAGATGTCTAAACCTATTTTTCCAAATATCTTAAAATCTAATTACCTAAGGATCCTTATTTTTTTAAAATACGTCAAAGCCTTCACACAACCATGGCAATAGTCATAAGTCATCTACTAATATTAAAAGTGCAGGAGGTTCAATGATTTGGGCATCATCCAAAACCTGGACCCATCCACCCGAACCATGAGCCATCAGTCAAAATCTAAAATCATCTATCCCGAAATTGGGATCCCCAAACACAAAAGTAAATTATTTTTAGACAGCAACCAACATGATCAACCAAATTAAACAACCACAAAGTCCATCGATCTGAGCTAGGCATCATTACCCTGGTAAACTTGCTTCTCACCATCCACAGCTCCAACGTCCCTATCGGCCTTGCTTGTCTCCACCGCTTCACCACCAAGCTTAGCCAGAGAAGTGTGCCATCCTTGAAGATCCCAAGTTGCAAGGTCGAAACCCTCCACATCAGCCTGCTCCACAATTTGGATCCTAGACTGAAGAATGACCATAGCATTAGACTTTTTGGTATCATCCATAGTATCCTGCATTTTTCACACATACTGGGCTAAGGTCTCTTGAAGCTAGCACGGATTTTGCTGATTGTTTTGTCTTGTGTTTCTAATGTTTGTTTTGTCATGTGTAAGATCAAATGGAAAATCTCATATTTAACCCTCGACACAACGTGATGGCATATCTAGACGAAGAGGTTCGGGGTTACCGTGATGTGGTGAGATGGCTCAAGAGATCAACGATTTATCATGTTATATCATGTGACATTCCAGTTATTGAAATAACTAACATTAAATTTATTTAACCCATGTAATATAGCAAATTTTAACCTAATATTTAGAATAAATGACATGAAGTTATTTACAATTGTAACATCTTTATTTTCATTCATTGAATATTTTGGTGTCTTGATTCTTGTCTTTTAAGAGGTTTTTTTTTGTAAGATGTGTAATTAGGAATTATAAATTAATTAAATTATAAATACATAAGTAGTATCTGGAACCAAAATCATAGTATATTTATTATTATTACTTTTTTCATTAACATTTTCTTATAATTTTAGTATTCTTATAATTTTAGTATTGTTAGTTTTCAAATTCTGAAGTTTGTGTATGGGGAAAGAAAACACACTTTTGACTTCAGCAAAATTTGCAGAACCGGTCCAAAAATCAAACCGGTCATTCTAAAAGTTCATTAATCGAATTGGATTTTCAAAACGAATAATGTTATAAATAATATAAAAATTAAAATTATGTATAGAGATACAAAATATAAAACAATTTTTATTTTCATGCGAATTTTCAATTTTATAACATATAAAGGTTATAAAATATATAACTTGGAATACTAAATCTCATAAAATAAGATTTTAAGAAAAAAATCAAAAAAGTTTTAAATCAGGTCCAACCCTGATCCGGTTCACCGATCCAACCGGTTCAAATGAACGCGACTCAAATACACAATCATACCGGTTATGTATGGGTAGGGGGTTGGGGTATATTAGTAAAAGGGGAGTCTTATAACTAAAAGGTTACGAGTTTAAAACTTGTCAAAGACAATATATATATATATATATATATATATATATATATATATAAAATCTGCCTTATAAAATCTGCCTTTCAAAAAAAAAAAAAAAAAAATTAATAAATAAATACCGGTTATATATAAGGTTCTCGATCTAACCGATAATACGAAAAACACTGCTTTTGAGATAAAGATAGTATTGAATGTGTGGTCTCCTCTAATTTATAAGTACGAATTTAGTTTTTATATTTTTATATAATAAGTTGAAATATAGCTAGCTGTCGTATTTGTCATCATCCATTGGCCCTTCAAAGACTAAAGACTTGTATAGTTTTTCTTTTTCTTTTGTCGCATAGTAAGTTGGAATATTGCTAGCTGTCGTATTTGTCATTAAGTGAATGCGTTGTCCCCTCGAAGCAAGGGTGTTCAAACGGGGTTATTTGAATTGAATTATTCGAATTTATTTTTTTTTTCTTTATTCAATACGAATAATAAATCACTTAAACTGATTCGAATAAGTTTATTCCAATCGAATCGAATTTAAATCTATTCAAATAAACCGATTTACTATTTTTTTTTTTTTTTAAAATTACAAATACTCAGTCCTAAAGATCCAAATTCTACATAAAATATTTATGGATTTGAATTTGAAGCCCATAACAAACTTTAAAAAAAACCCAAATCAACCAAAATAAAAGGATATTATATATTTAAAAAATAAAAAATTATATAATATATAAATTCGGTTTATTAGAATCGAATCGAATCGAATTGGGGATTTTAGGATTCGAATTTGACTTATTTATTTGAATCGAATAATTATTCGATTATTCGATTCGAATAAATATTCGATTCGAATAAACCAAAATTCGAAATCAAAATTTTTATTCGAATTTGGTTCGAATCGAATTTCGGTTTATTCGAATGAGATTCGAATAATGAACACCCCTACCTCGAAGACTTGTTTTTCAAAGACAGTTGAAATTTCCCTCTTTCGAACGAGCACGGCTCTAAACGAGTCGTATCAGTATGAGTTCAAACTCATCTCGTCAAAATTTTAGGTTGTTCCTGCTCTGTTCGAAAATTTTAACAAGCTGAGAAGTTAAATTCGAGCTTCGCTTGTGAAAAGCCGGAGACAGTTTGATAATTTAAAATAAATTGACTTTTTTTTTATATTATGTCTTGAACATTTTGAAATATATATGAAATAAAAAAAACCATTAGAATTAATAAAATAGTATTAAGGTTAACAAAAAAATATCATTTTTAACTTTTTTTCTAAAATCGAGCGACAACTAGGCGTGAAACACCTCCATATAGGGTCGTGATAGAGACATGAAGGGCGTCACCCGTCAGCCGAATCATGAGCGTGGCGCTCGGATGGGGTGATTCCAACCAATCATAAACAGTGACATGATAGAGCGTTTTTCAATTTTTAATAAAATCATTACCCATAACTTAATCCGAAGCATTACTCATGGGATAGTTGACACCGAGTATGACCCCACTACACGAAGCGTTCTTTTTAGACTAACTAGTCCATGTGTTCTTTTCTTAGAGCATTCACGGTAGTTTCTCTATCCCTATATCTATAATTATACTAAAATCACTAACTTTTCTCTCTTATTTTTAATTAAATAATTTTTTTACACTTTTGTATTTACTTTTTCTCTCTACTCCACTCACAACCACTTTAAAAAAATAATAAAAAATTTATACAGTGAACAGTGTTTTATCTAAATATACAAAAAATTATACATTTTCTCTCTGATCTACACATAAACACTTTAAATCACTACTTAAAGTATAAAAACTCATTCACAAACATATAAATAACCTGCTGTGAATGCTCTTATACTTTCGAGCTCTAAGTTTATAATTGTATATTAGGTCATATGATTTTTATCTTTTAAGAAGTTTGAATCTAAAACTAACTTATGATAAAATCTGTTAATATATGTAAAATAACTATTTTTACCTCTGTAACAAAAAAAAGTTAAATACAAATTTGTTACTTTTTTTCTTAAAGCAACAGATTTTTTAGGATATATATACATAATTGTACTAAAAAAATAATAAATTGCGACCCCTTCACAAGACTGATCTAAGAAATACACTGTTTGCGACCCCACACATCAACCACGAAATGCATAAAATTTAAAACAACCTTTTTTTTACACTAAACCTAAACCTCTGGAGTGGCAAAATTTCCTCGTCATTTACCATTTGTCAGGATTCGACTCTATAATCTTTAAACGAGAAAACTCATTTAGGGTGAAAGGGACATCTTACTAATTTACTTTTTTTTTAAAGACAAATTTCTTGAGCTTCCCGGGACTTGAACCCAGTACCTAGATGTTAAAAGGCTTTGCTCTTGCCATTGGGTCATCACCCCAATGGCTACTAATTTACTTATTTACTCACCAAAACTGATCATTTACTCAGATTTTATTGGAAACATTGTAATCATTTACTCACCCACATTAAAAAAATATTTAAATAAAAATGATGATTGTGGTAGTGATGGGGTCCACTAGAGGAGAGTAGAATTCACCCGAGTAAATTTACTCGACCAAACTACTCGGAGTACAAGGGGTGGTGTTCCCCATTTACCCGGGCACCCTCTTTAATACTCGGCCCAAACCGGGTAACCCACCACCTTCACCCGAAACCAATAATGGTGTTTGTTATAGTAATTAAAACCCTCTACAACAAAACCCATGTATAGGGAGCAGGTTAGTTGCTTATATTTGAGGAAAAGATTTAGAGAAAGAGCTTTTACCAGGAAAACATGCAACCTATATTTAGTGGCGGAACCGGGGGTCTTTTCTTAGAGGTTCATCTTTTTTTGATAATCAGATTTCTCATAACGAGACGTTAGAAATTTTAGATCTGGATATGGTCTGGTCAAGAAACATAATGAAACACGATATCACAATGGGCAATCTACTTGTTTGTAAACCTAGTTTCACAAAACCAAAACCTACTTCAAAACCAGTTACTTGTCTTCTATATCACCCCACCACACACCAATGACGGAACCAGTACATTTCATATGTAATTAGTATTTAGTGGCGGAACCTCCCTTCCCTTTTATTAACTAGTAGGCAGAATTGAATCAACAACAATTACATCTTCTAATAATTTAAAATTTCTCTACCTTTTTATTTTTAATTTCACTAGTATTTAGTGGACTCAAAGAAAATTTAATGCTTGGTTCGAGTTTTATACCAAAAAAATTTCAAATGTATATATATAATAAATAAACTTTATAAAATAAATATAGGTTTAATTTAGTGCAAGATAAACAAAAACAAAAGCGTAACATAAATTAAAGAATAAATAAACCTTTTCATTTAAAGATATGAATAGACTTATAGGTCTGGGTAGGTAGAGCCTTTTCTCCACCAACTTGAAATATATAGGTCTATATTTAAAAATTAATTACAAGAATGACCCATGTAGTTTATACGGAATTTATTTTTGGTCATTAAGAATGGAAAACTAAAATTTTGGCCTAATAGTTTGTATAATTGTAACACACCCATGGCCCCTGCATTGGATGTCCGTTAATTTTATCCGTTAAGTGATTGTAAAATGATCAAAATACCTCTTACATTAAAAAAAAAAAAAAACAAAGATTATAAATCATTGAACTCATCCAAACACCCCCTTTCTTCAACCTTAAACTCCCACCTACCTCCACCACCACACTTCATCCCCAAAACCCCTAATCTATCAGAATTAACAACGAAATCGTCAACCAAAATCCGATTTTGACGGTGTTCATAAAGGGTTGCAAATTTGTGTTCACATAACACCACGTGAAGAAGACGGGGTTGCAGATGTGGGTTCGATTTGGCCTAATTAGGGCTTGGGTTTTTAGTTTGATGGTGGCTTTTGATAGAGATGGTGCTAGTAGAGAGAGAATAGAGAGAAGGTTCTCTCCTCCGGTTGATGACGGTGGGGAAAAGTTATGATTTTGGCTAAATGCAAGTTATTTTATGCTTTTAAAGTCAAAATTGATATGTGCATTTGATCGGGACAACTGATTCAACTATAACGTAGTAATTCTAGAGTTAATAAGTGCAAGAAATCCCGACTTTCGAAATGGATGCGTTTATTTGATAAAAGGTCGATGCGGGCTTTGCCCGTTGCTGCGATGATTCATATCTGTTTACCTTAAACAGAAAAAATACACTTTTGGATGAAACTACCAAAAGTCAGTAAACCATAGGGACGAAAATGACAGTTTACTCTAAGATATAATTGAAATGTTTTTATGAATTAGTTAGTTTTAATAAATATTAGATATTTAATTATTAAAAATCATTATTATTTAATAAGAGAGATATGAGAAATAAAAAACTAGACTTCACCGTAAATCAGCACATGTCATATAAAATTATTTATAGTTAATTACATGGATAGTCCTTGTGATTTGTGAAAACTAACATGTATAGGTAGTAAGGGTTTCAAGTTACAAGTATGAGTATTATGTTTTGATTTTATAATAATATTGGGTATTAAGACTAACTTCTGTTAGTTTTTCTCTTAAGATTTGTTAAATGACTAATATACCCTTGATTATAAAAAGGATTATTGGATTTTAATAATCCCACTTTTTACCAATTGGCCAATAATAATGCCAACTGAGAATATTCTTACCACCGGTCCCTACTTTCAAACTATTTTTATACATTGGACCTCCCGTTAAAAAACTTAACGCCGTTAGAGTTTATATGACGTGGACATCTGCAAACCGCCGGAAAGTCGAGCCAAGTTAGCAGTGGTCTCGTGTTGACTTTTGAAATTGGCTCTGATGGTGTTTAACTGGTCTCGTTAAACACCACTGTTGTCTCTGTTTGGACTTTCCGGACAAACGAGACCAATTAAACACCACTAGAGCCAATTTCAAAAGCCACCACGAGACCACTGCTAGCTTGGCTCGACTTTCCGGCGGTTTGTAGATGTCCACGTCATATAAACTATAACGGCGTTAAGTTTTTTTAACGGGAGGTCCAATGTTAAAAAATAGTTTGAAAGTAGCGACCGGTGGTAAAAATATTCTCAGTTGAGATTATTATTGGTCAATCGATAAAAAGTGGTATTATTAAAATCCAATAATCCTTTTTATAATCTTTAAATCTCTCATTTATAAGGAAAATCTCTCTAAACTTTTAATATTTAATTTCTCATTTAAAATAAAATATAAAAGTACAAATAGAATTTAAATTTCAACAATATATCATCGCATTTTAAATTCAAAATTTTAAAATTCAAAAATTTAAAAATCACTCCTTAATATATCAACACAATTTAAATTTAAATTCACAAAACTAAAACTAATAAAGTAGAATTGAAACCAAACATATTTTTTTGAAAACAAATCTTGTAATTTAAAAAAAAATAAAAGTTTAAAATATAATACACTTTTAAAAATAAATATTAAACTTTCAAAAATCAAAATAAAAAATTTATTTATAAATATCAAACTTAACTAAAAAACTACCAATTAAATATTAGTAAACTTTATTGTAACACATATTTATTTAAAATACAAAAGTAGCATTTTCAAACGTTATATTTAAAATTAAAAAATCTTGTTAATAATAAAATTTACAAAGTCGTTTTTCTAAAATCTCCTATTTTTTAATTTTTAATTTAAAAAAAATATATTAACTTTTGATGATAATTTAAAAAAAGAAATTGATTCAATGATAATAATAGTGAATTAATTTGGTAAAATGTTTATTTATATTGAGATAAATATGAAAAGATTGAATAGTGGATGTAATTATGGTTTTGGGGAAAAAATTTGTGAGGTGAAATATGGTGATGACATGTGTCCACTTATTTAGTCTTTTGTTATAATAGAAATTTTTACCGATACGCATACATATTCGTTTAACTTTTATTAATGAATAACCCGCCATTTGTCACGGAACGCAGGTTAATATAAACTAAAGTTGATCCATATTTGAATAGTCTACAAAAATGACTCTAATAATTAAACGAAATTATTAAAATAGTCAAATGGATATTGGGGTTGGTGACAAAGTAATAGAGGCAGTGACAGAACTTGAACAACTAAATTGTGGGGTGTGTGTGGGGGATACTACACATAAAAAAACAATTTTTTTTATTGGATTTGTGTAATAGATTTGGTGTTTTGGTCTAGATAGGGGCCCAATTCCCAAACACTATAACTAATATCAAAATAAAACTAGTAACTCAAAATCAATACTTTTGAGCAAATATATGGAGTAAGAACTAATTTTTTTTGGATTTGTAAAACAGATTTGAGCTTTTGATCTGGATTATGAGAGATTCAAACAATATAACTAATATGAAATAAATCTAGTGAGCCAATTTCAATAGTTTTAGGTAAAAAAAACTCTAGCCTTTATTTAGTTCCTCCCCAGAGTAAAGGTAAAACTCATGTAATACCAGGTTTGAAGAGGTTATGAATTCAATCTCATAAGATTAAAGAAATTTTCCTTAAAAAAAAAAATAGTCAAATGGATTTTTACTGTTTGTACATTATGTACATTAAAAGGAAAAAGGTAAGGAAGCAACACATGTTAAATTGTTTGTCGGCAACTTCCGAGAAACTTACAATATAATCCTTTTATTCTTTTTCTTTAAAAATCAAAGTCATAGGAGATTTTGAAGAAATATAGACCGCAAGTAAAAGCAATGGTTGGGAGGTATTTTCTTCATTAATTTACGTATTATCTTTACTTTAAGCTTGTTATTGTTTCTGTTATTTTGCTTGTTAATTACTTCATTCTGCACAATCAATCAATTCATCCATGCTTTTTTGTGTTTGTGTTTTTTTATATACACAACCCAGATGATGAAATCCACACTTCATTCATCTAGATGTTACTGATTCAAGAATTTGAGTTTGTATGAGATCAGAATATAACATGTTTATGTCTTTCAAAATAAACTATTGGCTGGTTCACATGATAGCACATACTGAATACTCATGGATTAACAGACACACATTTGCTAATAGTCAAAACGGTTGAACGCCGATGTGTCATAGTTTAATAGTCAAAAGGGTTAATTACTAAGTTTTTATTTATGGAGTGGTATTATAGGTTAAGATATTGAGTCTTTATTTAGTTTTAGTGGTTTAGGTTTCTTGTTTTCAAAGATTTTGGTGTAGTATAAATAGATAACTAGCTTATTGTAATAAAACTGGCTTTTGTGTTCGTGTTTGGTACTGATTTTCCACTTGAAAACCGAGGAGTAAACCGAGAAGGCGGAAGATGGGTCGGAAGAAGAATAAAAAAAAATGAAAAAAAGGGTTTTACGTTGAGAAAAAAAAAGGGACAGGAGGGGAATAAAATTTTGGTCCAATTGGTTGAGAGCAAGAAGGAAAGATCTTTTGGAATTGTTGGTGTTTTGTGTATGCTTGGATTCTCTAATAATCGCATAAATTCGCTTTCAGATTGAATTATTTCCGTGATATACACTAATATTCAATCTGATAAAAATTAGTGAATCCAGAACGAATATGTGAAAACTGTTACGATTTTCGTGTGTTTTAAACGGATCGAAATTGACTTCTATATAGGGGTAAAATGATTAAATGATTCGTTATGAGTGTTGGTTGATAACCGACACAACCGTCAACCATTTACTCCGGATGAACAAGTTAGTCTGGATGAACAAGTTAGCCCGGATGGCTAACTTTTAGCAATTTTCCATTCCAAATCAATTTTCAATGCATAATAGAACATGAAAATAAAATTTTAATAAGTCGACAAGGGCACTTACCCCAGTAAGGGACGTTGCTCCTCGGACCCCACTAGGGGCTGCCGCCCCTAGGAGCATGCTAACCAGGAGGCTGCCCCGGACCCCCGTTGTTCAGTGGGTTTCACCCGTTGATACAATAAGGTGCCTTTAACACCAGGAATCATAAAATCATTAAACATGTGTGCACTCCATACTTACCAACTTGGTTGATGTTCCATTATGACTTCTCATTTGATCCTTACGTAAATCTAATTGTACAAAATAACTAAATGAAACTGATATCACCAACATTCTTCCCCTATTTTAGTGTAATCCTTATTCTACTTAAAATATATCATGATAGACACGAACTCATGGATATATAGAAAAGTCTTGAATATTGAATTTCAATATTAGTATATTACACATTCCATATATTCGAATAACTAGGGTATCTCTACTGATTAAACCCTTTCATCCATTTGAATATATGAAGATAATATACAAACAAGTTCAGCATATTCTATTGTTCTTACTTGATACTATCTTTTATTAGACTTGTGCCCTATCATTCAATGAGTACATAGAAGCCAAGTCCTAAGCTCCTTTGAAGCAGGTAAACTTCCTACTCATATAGGTAGCTCCTTACTTCTTGAACCAGAAAATGCAATTTTTGAAAGGAACTATTAAGAAATCAAAACTTCATCCTAACCCACTACAATCTTAACACATACCTTGGGATAATGTAATACATATGTTCCAATATCCAGATTTTAAGATTTCCACATTGAATTTTGCATCTAATATTTTACTAGATAGGAACCGGGTATCTTAACAGGAGAGATTTAAGTGGACTTTATTCTCATCCCCACAACCGACTTCTGCAAGATCTCTTGCTAACCCTTTGGTTAGATGACCCGCTAGACTCAGTTTTGTACGGACATATTCAACTAATATCACACCTTGCATGATGAGCTCACAAATCATGTTATGTCTAACATCAAGTGTCTAGACTTTCCACTATACACTTGGTTATATGCCTTAGCCAACGTAACAACACTATCATATCTGATAAAAATTTGTGATATAGGTTTGGGCCACAATGGAATCTCATACACTAAGTTCCTTAGCCAATCAGCTTCTTTACCGGTTGCAGCTATCGTAACAAACTCAGATTCCATTTTTGAGTTAGTTATGCAAGTTTTCTTCTTAGAAACCTATGAAATAACTCCCCCTCCAAGCCGAAAATCCAGTGATCTTCCATATTAGTAATCCAACTTACATCTAAATAACCTTCAAGTACATAAGGAAATCCAATATAACTCAGACCATAGTTCATGGTCCCGTTCAAATACTTAAACAATCTTCTAATAGCTTGTCAATGTTGTATGCTTGAGTTGCTAGTAAACTTACTAAGCTTCCCAAGAGCAAAGGCAATGTCTAGCCTTATTCTAATCATGGCATACGTCAAGTAGCCGATGGCTCTTTAATATTCAAATTGAGACACAACTTCACCTTCGTTTGTTAAAAGCTTAATGTTTGAATCAATAAGAATGCTAACTGGAGAGCAATTCTCACAAATAAGTTTCTTTAATACCTTTTTTATGTAACGAGACTGTGAGATAGAGATACCCGTGTGCTCAAACTTAATCCTAATAACTAGGTTCACCTCAGCGTCCCCTAAATCCTTCATAGAGAAGTTAGATAACAAATAATACTTGATTTTATAAAACTTGATCTTGACTAGTGCCTAAGATCAACATGCAAGAAAATTATGACACCTTTACTAGACTTATCAAATTTATTGTATGCATACTTGTCAACATGGTTAAGCACATAATCATTAGACAACACAATGACATCAAAATTTTGATGTTATTGTTTAGGTGTTTACTTTAAACCATAGAGTGACTTAATGAGCTTACACACTTTATTCTCATTGCCATGCATAATAATACCTTCAGGTTGTATCATGTATATCTCGTCATCCAAATAACCATTTAAAAAAGCAGTTTTCACATCCATATGGTGTATCACAAGGTTGGGTATAGTTGCTAAAGCTATCATTAACCTAGTTATGGATATCCTTGCCACATGCGTATATATGTCAAAGTAGTTTATATCTTCCTTTTTTGTAAAACCTTGGATAACCAATCTGACCTTAAACTTATCTATGGTATCATCTACTTTCATCTTCTTCTTGAAGATCCATTTACAACATAATGTTTTACAACCAAGGGTATATCAGTCAATTTTCAAGTATTATTTTATAAAATAGAATCCATCTCATTATTTATTGCTTCTTTTAGAGAATGCAACATCACGAAATGCCATAGCTTCACTATAAGTTCTAGGATATTCTTCAATATTAAAGCAATATTGATATTGAGTCTTAATCTCATTTCTAGATCCTTCAACCAAATAAAGATGGAAATCAGAACCATAATTCCTAGCTATTCTAGCTCTATTCTTTTTCTTGGTTTAGCTGGAGTATAAAGAATATTATTTTCAGGGTTAGCTGTTTGAGAGTTACTCAAACTTGAAACCATATCCTTTGGTCTAGGTATTGATCAAAATCTGTCCTCATCAAATATTGTATATCTTGACTCGATAACAGTGTTAATACACAAAAAAGTCATTAGGTTTTTTGCCATAAACCTATATGCCTTGGAATGCTCAACATATCTAATGAAGATGCAATCTATGCCTCTTTCACTCAAGTTCTTTCTTTTGGGTTCAATGAGGTTCACTACTGCTCTACAACCCTAAATCCTTAAGTAATTTAAGTTTGGTTGCCTTTTCATAACAAAGTTCATATGGGGTAATATTGTTCTTTTTGTTAGGGACTCTATTAATTAAATAATAGGTTGTTAACATAGTCTCATCCACTATGCCATGAGTAGGATAACGTGGAGGTAACCATTTCCTTTAGAGCTCTATCATTTCTCTCTGATACACAAATTTGTTGTTGTGTATAAAAAGAAGTGGTTTGATGTATAATACCCACCGACTAGAAATAACTTACATGATAGTGTTCACCTCCCCTATGAGTGCGTAATGTTTTAATTAAATCATTCTTTTGCAACTCTACCTTAGTTTTATATATCTTAAATTTGTCTAAAGCTTCATCTTTAGTATACAAAAGATATGCATAATAAAACCTAGAGGCGTCATCTATAAAAGTAACTATATACGTGTTTATTTACTATAGATGGAGTTGCATAGAAATCACATAAGCCATTATGTATTAGTTTAAGTACCTTGGAATCCCTTTTAACATCTTTAATAAGATGTCTAGTAATTTAAGTTAACATGCATGTTTAACACTTCTCATTATTAATGTCAAAAGAAGGAATCAAACTACACTTATACATATCCAATAATCATTTATAGTGCATGTGCCCTAACCTTGCATGCTATTACTAGAGCTAACCATGCAAATAGAATCAATACCAAAAGGAACATTGATGTTAAATCTAAACATGCCTAGATCATATGATTATCTCCTAGGTAATTATATTTAACCTAGTGGTAAATAAGCGAATCTCAAACGGTTGGATAAAACATGCCTCGAAATTATCTAATGCGGTTGTTGACGGATACTTGACTAATCACACTCGCAAATGCGTAACGAAAGCTAGTTATTTATAGGCTACTTGACTAATCACACTCGCAAATACTTGACTGAATATGTGTGTGTCGAAAGGTGTAGTGTGTGTTTGGGATACATCAAATGAACGTACAATGGCCAACTTATTTATAGGCTAGTTCGGGTCCGGTAGCAGGCCGCTTTGTAGGTGGGTAGCGGACCGCGACCGCCTCTAGTGTCCGGATAAGATCCTTGGGCGACACGTAGCGGACCGCTATGTTTTGGGTTAGCGGGCCGCTAGCCCCTTTTTGGCTTAGCGGACCATTAAGGTACGGCTGACGGTCTGCGATAGGGTTTACACACGTCACTTTTATCCGTTAGTCACCCGACATGTTGCAGCTTATTATTAATGCCTTAGACCTCACGTAGGGGACTGTTAAAGCTTTAGTAGCGGTCCGCTACCGAACGATTTTTTTCATAATTTTCACTTTTAGCCCTTCGAATTTGAATCTAGTACAATTCTACTCCCAGATTGTTTTCCTTGAATTTTTCGAGGTGTTACAAAATTTGCTAGATGGAAAGTTAAAACAGGAAGAAAGAGAACGAGAAGGATATATTTCACATGTTAGTTCTAGGAACAAGGAGGAAAAAGGTTATGCTAGGAGGAAGTGATACGCTAGACATCAAAACTTATTCAAAAGAGATACTAGAGAAGTAGAGTGTTACAACTACCATAAGTTTGGACACTTTGCGAGAGACCGCCCTCAGAAAAAAACAAGCACAAGAAGAGTCAAACTTGGTGCAAAAAGATGAGGAGACGACACTTTTATTGGCAATTATCGGAGACAAGGAAAAACATGAGGAGATTTCCTTGAATGAGAAGGAAACAGAACTTTGAAATTGTAGGTTCTCAACAGCAAAATACTTATGAGGAAACAGAATGGACATGATTAGTTGATGAAAGGAGTCAAACCGAAGTTCCACAACTTAATGAAGATGCATAAGAGGATAAGTTGAGAATTATGTAGAGACGAAGTTAGAATCTCTAAAGTTAGCCAAGGAAACATATGAAGTAGACATGGAACGCAAGTCTACAGTGTTAGAGATGATCAAAAGAAAAGAATTTAAGATGTTTCATAACTTTAAAGTGAAGAAATAAGAACTCGAGACTAAGTTAAGAAATAGAGAAATCAAGTTTGAAAAACAAATGCAAGAACGGGAAAAGTCACTTGAGGATAAGATAAAGAGTGAGATGGCAAGTATGAAATAATTGAGAGATAATGCAGACATAGAAATTGAGGAATTGACGTTAGAATAGGCTCAGTCAGAAAAAGATAAACATAAAGTTTTTGCAAATCAGAAACAACCAAAAAATGAATAATTTAGTGCATGTGTTCAGGAAGAAAAGGGATGGAAGGAAAGTATATTATCCAAGGGAATATTAGAAAGGGTCAAAAATGTTGAATAAATTAGGGGGAATATTGATTTATAATTTTATTAATTCATGTGGGTCAAACTAAATGGGTTATTTATGTAATCAGTCTAGAGTGTATGTTTCAGTCAGTTATGTAAATATTAATTGATTAAAATGACCAAAATGTCTTAAAAGAAAAAAAAATAGTAAAGTGTAATTTGCACCCCTGTAGTTTATATTCGCTGACACTTTACAACCATGTTTTGAAAAAAAGTGTAATTTGCCCCCTTGTGATTTGGTTTCTCTCTCTCTTTGCACCCCTACCGTTACAATCACCGTTAAGACGTTAATCTTTTAACACCGTTAGGGGTATTAAAGTCTTTTCACCCAAAATCCATAACCTAACTTAATACGCATCACTGTGATTTGATTTCTTTCTCACTTTGCACCCCTCGCCTCATCGTTCCCGTCTGCCGCCGCCCCCCTCGTCAAGACTCCAACGCCTTAGAAGCGACCCCATGATTGCTATATTTATTTTCGGATGAAAAAGATACATCATATTTTCATATTTTGTTTCGTTATATCGTTTATTTAAAAAAAAAACAGGTTTGAATACCCCTGTTCTGGAATCACCTATTCATATTTTCATATTTTGTTTCGATGAGTACCCCTGTTCTGGAATCACCTTATCTACCCTTCTGTGATCCTCCCATCTTCATGTTGCTGATGAATCGGAGGCCTTTAAGAGCTCTATGAGCGCCGGAACGAGCTCGATCAAGCTGAGCACGTTGTTTATGCATCACACGTGCCGCCATAGCAGAATCCAATCCTCCGGTTGATACGACGGCGTTTGATGAAGACGACGCACGTGACGTATGACCGTAACTCCACGGAAACCTCCGGAGTTCCATCGAAAACTCCTGTGAAAATTGTCATATTCGGTTGGATGAACTCCGTCGCATTGTCGACGAACGAGACGAACGCTGATGATCGGTCTGTTAATCGGACGTATATTTTTTTATCGTTTTTTGAAGATTAACGGACGTATAATTTTCACCCATCAGAGATGTTCCTGCAATTTTTTTCATCGGTTTTTGAAGAAGATGGTAAATTTGGAGTGAGGTCGGGGTATAATTGTCTTCTCATTAGAAAAGATAACGGCAGGGGTGCAAAGAGAGAGAAACCAAACCAAAGGGGGGCAAATTGCACTTTTTTTCAAAACAATGTTGCAAAGTGTCAGCGGGCATAAACCACATGGATGTAAATTGCACTTTACTCGACAAAAAAATATAAAAGGATAATTTGGTAATTGAACATCGTCCCAACAAATGTCCTACCATTCTCCTACCCTATGTGGTATGTTAATAACAAAATTTATGATTTGGTCATGATTTTTTATCTTTTAGCATATGCACTTTTCAAATCTTTTTTTAGATTTTGTTATATTTATTTTAATGTAAACCGAACTGATACGATTCCAAACACAATCGACGGAATGAATGAAATTGATGATGGGTTTTCAAATTTGTTTGGTGCTATTATCAGCCGCTACCGGTATTCTTTTTTTTACTTTTATTTAGATCGATGTAAAATACTTGTCGATATCTTTTATGTTATAACCCAAAGTTAGAAACTGTATAATGGGTGAAACGGTACGAATCGTTTCCGAACGATGCAAGTCAAGTCTGTATAAACGAGATGTTACGATCATTCATTGTTATCAAAAGTTTTAGAGATTCTGGGCAACACTGGATTAATACAATTTGTAATCAATACTCCCCTTAATTTATTAAGTCATGCCTTCAAAAGGTTTAGTAAAGGTTCAACTGTCAGTTTGGGTTTTAGCAGGAAACAACAGGTCTAGTATATTTTACGACGGAATAGTCTTGCTTAAACCAATTCAGTTCTGTTTTGACAAGTTTATTTATGTTTTTGACAGGTTTGGACAGGTTTGATTTCCAATTGTTAACCAGTAAACTAAAACTGCTTTCAGTTTTCCTGTTTGGTTTTAAACAATGGCATATGATCAATTCTTGTATCAGGTAATAATTTATGTGCTGTACCCCAAACTTTAATTATACAGTTATATTGAATAATAAGCCTGGTAAAATGGGCGGGTTAGGTAACGGGTCAGAACAGGTTTGGGTCAGGACGGGTTATGACCAAATGATTTCGGGTCAAAACGGGTCGTTTTAAAAAAAGTATCAATTTGCTTTGGATAGTAATCAAAATGTGCCTCGAGTTGAAAAGAGTTATCTTAAAAAGAAAAGTACTAAAATCTGTTACATATCAACCATTATGTTTTATGGTTTTGTCCAATTAAACCCAAAATACAAAAAAGTATTTACTCTAACCAATTCATTTCGCCTACTTTAAGTCAAGATTGCTAGGTCTATTGAATAATGAAGGGGTAACCCTATACTATATTTTGTTGTTTATAAAACTCACAAGTTAAAAAAAAATAATGTAACGTTTAAAAAGCATCTTATACGTGACAAATATTTAAATATACAACCCTTTTATTTTATCTCTACCATTTACTTAGGTATACAAGCATGAAGAGATATTATCTGCCACCAACAACTTTTCTAATGAAAATCTCATCACCGAATGTGCATTAGGAAAGGTTTACAATGGAAAATTGTTGGAGGATGGGTATACGACGGAGGTTGCCATACGAAGGTTAGATTGTGAGTATGAGAAAGGAGACGGGTTCCAAACAGAGATTTCAATGCTTAAGCGTTTCAAGAACACAAATATTGTCTCTATTTTTGGGCACTGTGATGAGAATAATGAAAAGATCATTGTTTATGAGCAAGCATTTCATGGAACTCTTGATCAACATATAAATGATGCAACTCTCACATGGTCCCAAAGACTGCAAATATGTTTAGGTGTTGCACGCTCATTGTACTACGTCCATTATGATGCCATACATTGTGACATCAGTAGCTCAAAAATATTTTTAGATGAACACTGGGAGCCTAAGATATATGGTTTTGAACATGCCACAGAATATCCTCGAAGTTGGAGGCATCGCCTTCTCTTCACAAACAACATGACACCAAAATATGATGTTTATTATTTTGGTGTATTGTTGATTGAAATCCTTTGTGGGAGGAAACCAATGATCACAAATATTGGTCTTCTTCAAAAACTAGAGAATATCATTGATCCTAATTTAAGGATACAAATGGACACAGACTCATTACAACTCTTCAAAAAGTTAGCTTGTAACTGCTTGAATCAACAAGTTGTGCAACGTCCAACTATGGACCAAATTGTCAAAGATCTTGAGGAAGTGTTGGAACTTCAGTTGAAAAATGCAAATCTTGTAAGTTCATTGTTTTGTATTTGTTCTTTCATCCTTTCCTCATTATTACTTTTATGTTTACAAATTTATTTTCCAATTTGAACAGAATGAACACCCAATAGCTGCAGATGAAGGTACATCATCCAAGAACTTGATGGTAATTACTTTCTTTTAATTATTTTGAGGTGATTATGGTAAATAAATTGATATTCACCATAACACAGGTGGAAAATTTAACTAAATTTTATTTTCATTTAGTTTGTTTGAAGTTCCTCAAATATAAAATTTTAATACTTTGTAACTGAACTAAGTTAATTTTCTTTTAGAAAAAGATGGGAATGCAAGGAAAAAGATAAATATAAAGGCCACGATTTTCTTTCTAATTTCACCGTGAGTACCATGTACAAGCTCCAATTCAATCCTATTTGCCTATTTCTTTCTGGGTTAGTGGTCCAGTGGGGGATCCAGAAATTTCATGTAGGGGGTGGCCAAAAAATGGGTCGGTCGAAAATGGGTCGAGTCAAATAAAACATTAAACTATACAAGTGTTCTGACCGCATGATTAACAAAGTCCATTTGAATTTAATAATTATTTTAAATTAGTTAACCAAATAAGTAATAAAATTAACATTGAAAATAGACTAAATAAGAAAAATTAATTTCTTAACTAAATATCTAATCAACGTTTTATGTAAAAAATTCAAAACAATGGAAATGTCTAACAATTTTTCTTATTTCTACTTAATGAAGTCAATGTTTTGATATTTCATTTTGTTTTGTGAGTGTGTCCTTACCCTTCATTTTGTTTATAGTATGCCCCCTAACCCTTAGTTTTATTTTGTAGTGTGCCCCTTCCCCCTTTCGGAACAGGCTAAATTTATCTTTACAAATAAAATTTGGAAAATTTTAATGGAGTGTTGATTGCTGTACGGGGTGCTTGTTCACCCCCTCCCAATAAGCTGTATCCGCCCCTGGTGGTCTTTGTTGTTAGGTGATGTGGACCGATTTGAATTCACTTGTCAAAATAAAATAGAGAGAAATCATAAGAAATTTAGAGAGAGATTAGAGCATTTTCAATTCATTTTCATTGATCCCTTTCACTGAAATACCACGGTGGCTATATATAACCTTACGAAACATAATAAGTTAACATGCAAATTAAAACTAACACCACAAAACCCAATAAACATGTTTGACCCATTATTAAGAAACTAACACAACTGACTACTACTAGAAGTAAACTACTTTTATATAAAGTAGAAAACCCACGTGAGGATGGCTTAGGATTGCATGGAGTAGATATGCTTGGGATCTATGACGTGGAACACAACAATCCATCCCCCTTAAGAAACCTAGTCCGCAAGGTAGGAACTATTGGATAGGATTTGGCAACGTGCCACGGCGGCCGCCATTCGGTTCTCTGAACGACATTCGAACGATTTTTAACAAGGTTCCACGGTGGGCGCCACTTGCGTTTTCCGGCCACACCTTTGGACGGTATCAGTTTTTCGGTTCCCGGTGATAGGTATCAAGAGTTGTTATCGGAGCGGTATCACACACACACAATCAATGACAGAAAAAAAAAGTCAAAAGAGTGTATAGTGGTTCAGCCAATAATGACCTACGTCGACTTTGCAACTTGGGTTTTACTTTATTAGGTGCTCAAGAAAGATAATTACACCAACGGATAAAAAACACAAGATTAGAGTTACTAATTAGGAAACATTTAGGCCCAAGAAACATAACACAACAGCCCACTAGGGCCCGCTGCCCATTTGTTCCTACTTGTTTCTGGCTGCAAACAAATCCAAGACCTAAGCCTTTTTGTCGGTATCCCACAAGCCCATGCCCACTAGGCCCATTTGGCCTTGTCCGGCCCAAAGGCATTCACACCCAACAATCTCCCACTTTAAGGCTTTGCTCAACCCACAAACACCATCTATGTAATCCCCGATTCAGTAATTCCAGTGTCCTCCACATCCAAAGTCTCCCAAACCTTCAGTCTCCATAAACAAGCTCATACTTCATCAAATCCACCCTAGTTGCAGCCCCCCTCTCAACATATAGATGAAGGGGCGGTTAAAGCTCCCCCAAGCTCCAACCCAGCAGTCGTTTCTGACCCATCCTCTGTCTCAACTGGTTTACACATTCTACCAGTTCCAGAGATACACCGAGAACCCCTAGCACTTTCCACATTCATCATGTGTTTCCCTGGAGAGATTTTATCAATCGGACAACCGGTTTTCAAAACCCAACGTTGTTTTGTAACTATGCCCAGAACACGCCCCGTGCTCCCGGTGTCAAAAAAACCCCATGCCCGTTCTTTAAGTTCCATCCCAATGAAGTAGCCAAGTTAATATCCCCCATGCCCGTTATACCAAGAATCTCAACATCACCTAAACGTATTTTCCTAAAGTCATCTACCTTCAGATTCACCATCGTTTCCTCGCTGTGAATGGCGTGAAACGAATATCTAGAATCAATAACGTATGTATCAGTGTCTCCACACAACAAACCAATGCATCATTAGACTCTTCCTCTGCTTCCACACTGTTCACTTGCTTCTGCCAAGATCCTTCCTTTTTCTTCCCCGGACATTGACTTTTCACATGTCCAACTTCATTGCAGCTCTAACACTTCACATTCTTTCGAGCTCTTGGTGAACTCCTCCCCTACTCCCACTATTCATGTTACTATCCCGTCCCCTGCTAAAAATAGGTAAATTAGAAGGAGATCCTCCACTAGTGTTCCTTGAGCGAATGTCTTCACCCATAATACTATCCCGGATCCCGTGTAACTTCAAATTCCTAGCTACATTAGAATTAGTGATCGGTGTCACATAACCTAACCACCTGTCAGGCAGAAAGGATAACAGGATCACCACTTGAGTATCATTATCAAACTTGGTACCAACAGTCGATAAACTAGACAAAATTGAATGTATATAATTTATGTTATCAAGGATTGAGCTTCCCTCATTCACCCTCATCATGAACAACTCTCTCAACAAGAACACCCGATTACCGGTAGACGAGTTTTCATACATAATCGACAGAGAGGTTATCATACCACATGCCTTGGTTTCCTTCATGATGTTAAACGCTACACTCCTCGTCAAAGACATAATGATCTTAGATCTTGCCTTCTTGTCCTTTGAATTCCAAATCACTTCGTTATCCTCACTTAAACCATCCGGTTTCTCTTCTAATGTCATCTCCAAATAGTTTTCACGAAATAACGCCTCTATTTACATCTTCTACCATGCAAAATCAGTCCCGTTAAACTTATCGATTCGACCTTTCCCATCTTCAGCGGTTGCAAAAGGAGAATCATAAAAATCCAAAAATTAAAACACAACCAACCGAAGCCAATCAACCACCAAAAGATAACCTAAAACCCTATAACCCGTGAACCAACGCGTCTCCTACAAATCTCGGGTGATATCAGCAACTTCAAGGGTCCAAGACAGAAAGCCTAATCGCAAAATACCCCAAAACAACGTCTGAACAACCCGTTGTTTGTCTCCCCACTTGTGCAATACTACTAGGGTTATATAACCCTAATCGTGGGCAACCAGCAACCCCATATATGGCTACAATAAGCCGAACAACAACTAACTGCAACTGAGACAACCCTTGTGGCTTATCGAACAACAGAAAAAAGGAAGACCAGATGCCTGAACCAACATCCCTTCTCGACAGCCCCCTCAGCTTTTGCGATTGAAACCAGTAGTGAAGAACCATGTGTAACCAACGATCCAAGGCTATGATACTATTTGTTAGGTATCAAGAGTCGTTATCGTAGTGGAATCATACAAACACACACACACTCAATGACATAATGTGAAAGACACGAGAGTTTATAGTGGACAGCCAATAATGACCTACGTCTACTTTACAACTAGAGGTTTACAATATTAGGTGCTTAGGACATACAATTACATCGGGGAATTAAACAACACATGAATAGGGTTACTATTTAGGAAACACTTAGGCCCCAAGAAACAGAAAAACAAAGCAGTTCATTAGGGCCTGCGGCACGTTTGTTCCTACTCGTTTCCAGCCTTAAACAAGCCCAAGGCCTAAGCCTTCTTATCGGCACAAAGGCCTTCATACCTAACAATCTCCCTCTTAAAGGCTTTGCTCAATCCACAAACACCATCCAAGTAATCCCCGATCTAGTAATTACAGTATCCTCCATATAAATAATCTCCCGAGACTTCAGTCCCCATAAACAAGCTCAGACTTCATCAAATCCACCCTAGTTGCAGTCGCCCTCTCATCATGTATATGAAGGGGAGGTTGAAGCTCCCTCGAGTTCCAACCAAGCAGTCATTTCTTATCCTTCCTCTGTCTCAATTGGTTTACACATTCCACCAGTTCCAAAGATACACCTAGAACCCTTAGCACTCTCCACACTATGACAGGAACACACCCCGTGTCCAATGTCAAAAAAACCCTGAACTAGTTTAGACCTCCGATCCCGCTCAGCTTGAGTCACATGTCCATTTACATTGCAGCTCCAGCACTTCACATTCTTTCGAGCTCTACACGAACTCCTCCCTTACTCCTACTGCTCTTGTTATTATCCCTTCCCTTGCTAACACTAAGTAAATTAGAATAAGATCCTCCACTAGTGTTCCTCCGGCTAATGTCTTCACCTAAAATGCTATTTCGGATATTTTCAAACTTCAAATTCCCAGCTCCTCCAGAATTAGTGATCGTTGTTACATAACCTAACCAGTTGTCAGGCAGAGAGGATAACTGGCTTGAGTATCATCGTCAAACTTCGTACCAATGGTCGATAAGCTAGACAAAATTTAATTTATATCATTTATGTGATCAGGAACTGAGCTTCCCTCATTCATCCACATCATGTACAACTCTTTCAACAAGAACATCCTATCACCGGTAGACGACTTTTTATACATATTCGATAAAGTCGTCATCATACCATGTGATGTGTTTCCTTTGTGATGTTAAACGCTACACTCCTCCTCAAAGCTAGTATGATCTCACCTCTCGCCCTTTTGTCCTTAGAATTCCAAATCACTTCGTCTGCCTTACTTAAACCATTCGGTTTATCTTCTAATGTTATTTCCAAATCGTTTTCACTGAATAACACCTCTATTTGTATTTTCTACCATGCAAAATCAGTCTCGTTAAACTTATCGATTCGATCTCTTTCATCTTCAGCCATTGCAAACGAGAATCATAAAAAATTAAAAGTGAACCAACCGAAGCCAAGCAACCTTCAAAAGATAACCTTAAACCCTATAACCCCTGAATCAAAGCTTCTCCTGCAAAGCCCGAGTAAAATAAGCAACATCTTGGGTTTTATAACCATAATCGCAGACAACCAGCAACCCCAAATATGGCTGCAATCAGTCAAACATCATCAAATAACAACTTAGATAGCCCTTGCCGCTTATCAAACATCAGAAAAAAGAAAGATCAGTCGAACTGAACCAACAACCCTTCTTGAAAGCCCTCCACACCTTTTGCAATTGAAACCAGTAGTGAAGAAACGTGGGTAACCAATGACCCAAGGTTCTGATATCAGTTGTTAGGTATCAAGAGTCATTATCGCAGCGGAATCACACACATACAATGACAAAAAAACAAAAGACACGAGAGTTTATAGTGGTAAGCCAATAATGACCTACGTCCACTTTGCGACTCGGCTCTTACTTTATTAGGTGCTCTATCAATACAATTACATAAGGGGATATAAATAACACAAGTTTAGGCTTACTAATTAGGAAACACTAAGGCACTAAGAAATAGAAAAACAAAGTATCCCATTTTTTCCTACTTGTTTCCGGTCGCATACAAGCCCAATGCCCATGCCCGCTAGGCCCATTTGTCCTAGTCCGGCCGAAGGCCTTCACACTCAACACCCGGCGATGAATGGATAGTCTTCTTTACTGGTTTCCTAACCTCCTTTGGGCTATCGATTGTGACGGTGATAGAACAACCCATGAATAAAAGGTGTGTATGGGACATGGATGGTGTAGGGTTGAGTACATCAGTTGTTGGCGTCAGTGTTGTTGCAGGTCTTGGAGAAGGTTTTAGAAATGTGGTTGGTGCTGGTGGTGGTGTGACTATAGTGGCTGATGGTGGTGGTGGTGGTGGTGTGACTACAGTGGCTGATGGTGGTGGTGGTGTGACTACAATGGCTGATGGTGGTGGTGGTGTGACTACAGTGGCTGATGGTGGTGGTGGTGTGACTACAATGGCTGATGGTGGTGGTGGTGTGACTACAGTGGCTGAGGGTGGTGTGCTTTGGCTATGGTTGGCCGTTGGAGAGAAAGATTAGGAGAGAGTAGAAATGATGGCTAAGATAACTTGGAAGGTGGTGTCAATAGACATGGTTGAGTGGGATGAACCGGTTGTATCATGACGACTCTAGCACCACTGATGTCGACCGGTCGAGATTCCTTTGTCAAAGGAAAATAGAGAAAAATCAGAAAAAATTTAGAAACTTACGAAACAAAATAACTTAACATGCAAAATTAAAACTAACACCACTAAACCCACAAAACATGTTTGACCCACTATTAAGAAAATAATATAACCGATCACTACTAGAAAATAGAGATTACTAGTATGTCCTCCCTGCTAGTATATACTACTTCGGCTGTTGTACCCCGGGAAACAAACGAGTTCATTTGGGAGACTCGAAATTTGTTTTAAGGGGACCATATTGAAAACGAATCCTCAACCACTGTGTTTATGTTTTATCTCATATTCTTGTATTTTTTACGTTGTTACAGTTATAAAAGTATTTGTAATTTACTATTTTATTTCCCTTTCTGTAATAGTATCGTATTTATAAAAAGGGTTTCATTATTTTTATACAATGGTTCCTGCAGATCCCACTAAGCAAAATAAAGGATGCCACAAATAATTTTAGTAACACATTCCATATCGGGTCAGGTGGGTATGGTAGAGTGTACAAAGCAGAACTTGATGTTTTAAATCTCCAAACTTTGCAATCAATGAAAGGGGTGTGTAACGAGGAAATGCCCAAAATAAGAAAAAATGTAGCTATAAAACGCATTTTTAATGAGCGGGGTATGGAAGGATTTAAGACGGAAATTGAATTGCTTAGTAGTTGTAAGCATCCAAATGTTGTCTCTCTTCTTGGCTATTCTAAAGAAGTCGGTGAAATGATTCTTGTTTATGAGTACGCTTTTGGAGGAACCCTCGCTGATTATTTGAATGACAATGATAAAAAGGTTAATCTAACTTGGGCGCAAAGAATACAAATTTGTCTTGATGTCGCGCAAGGAATTAGTTACCTTCACACCAACATGGAGGGAAAACCAATGATAATACATCGAGATATAAAGAGTGACAATATTTTATTAGATAAAAATCTGAAAGCAATGGTTGCTGACTTTGGGCTCTCCAAATTCCATCTTAGGGAGCAACAACCCAGTGGTAACAATACAGAAAATGTTGTAGGCACACAGTTTTATTTGGATCCAGAATTTTTTAGTAAAGGTTATTATAAAAGGGCATCAGATATTTACTCATTTGGAGTAGTTTTGTTTGAGGTCCTCTCTGGGCGTTTGGCCTATGATTCTATTTACACAAAAGAAAATGAAATGGGGCTTGCGCCCATTGCAAGGCGACGCTTCACCGAGGGAACACTAAAGGAATTGATGGATTCTAAAATGATAGAAGATGATGATCAGTTTTTTACTCTTAATAGAGGACCAAATCAAGAATCTTTTGACAAGTTTTCGAAAATCGCAAATGAATGTCTGGCAGAAACGCAAGCCAAGCGTCCTACAATGGAAGTCATCATCAATGAACTTCAAGATGCATTAAAGTTGCAAGTAAGTCAATGTTACAAAAAATTTACAATATTTTTTCTAAATATTCTTGATTACTTCTGAATATACTATGCTTATTAATAATTTTAAAGATGGTAGGATATATTCTCACTTTAGTTTCGAATACATGATCAACAAACCGGAATTTCATATCTACATGCAGAACTACACATATAATACTTTAGATCTCATACCCTTAACTATGGGTGTTTGTTTGAATTAAGGAAACTAAAAATCTATGATAACTACAATATAATTTCAATATCTAAATATGTAAAAAAATAGAAACTAGATTAAAATGATTTTTCAGTAAGAAAAATAATTACTTTTATATACGAGATATGTAATTCTTATTTTTTGTGTACTTGTTAGAGAGTATCACAATTAGTTAAGATGGTCCAAATTTGAGCCAACTTGAATACGTTAGCCTTAATAGTGTGACACAAGTTTGGATAAAAGTTAACAGGCCGGATTTATAATCACTCATAAGTTAAGTTTTAGTGTGTTTATGTAAATGTAAATAGTGAAGGGGGTCCTTTTGTCAAAAACCAAAGTTTTTAACTGGTTTAAACAAAAGGACGTGTCTGCACTAGTACGTATACTACGTTCGATGTTTAGGATTATAAAAACTCAGTCCCAAAACATCAAGGAAGGCACATCAAAGTTGCTGTATCAACATCACATACATCGAAATTAAAATTGTTGTTGGTATGGATTGATCGATTTCAAAATGAAACAACATAAGCAATGATGTGCAATCTTTTGTTGTAACAATCAGAAATAGGAAGATGAAGTTTTGTTTTGGTGTTGTTAGAATTAAAAGAAGACAAAAAAGAAACAAAAGATCGTTACTGTGATTACTAATCAAGACAGACAAAATCAAGAAAGCACAGGATGTTACGATTATGAATGGAATAAAAGGATTATCCTCTAGGGAGATACTTTTAGTAGCACAAAGTCCCCGACCTGGAATTTGAGGGATATCCGCCTCCTGTCGACGTAAGATTGCTACTTATCTTGCGCGGCTATCATTCGTGCCTTGATCTGATCAAACTTATCTCATGTAGCTTTGACAACCTCTAGGCTTCCGAATTCGTTCTGACCAATTTCCCCCTAACATAGCGGCGTTCTACATCAACTACCATACAACATCTAAAAGGCCGGCATGCCTATCGTCGAGTGGTGACCGGCCGATACAAGCACGAAGCATGTTCTCCAAGGGTCTGAATGGTCCTTTCGGACTGACCATCTGTTTGAACATGATATGACGTGTTTATGTTCAGTCTAGTACCCATCACTCCATGAAACGTTTTCCAAAACCGTGAAGTGAACCGCGTATCCCTGTTCGAAATAATAGACACCGGAACACCATGGCGAGCCACAACTTCTTTTATGAACAACTTTGCCAGCTGTTCAGATGAAAACTTTTTGCGCATCGGCAAAAAATGTACGCTCTTTGTCAGTCGGTCCACAATCACCCATATGGTATCAAAACTTTTAGTTGTACGAGGTAGCTTGGTAATGGAGTCCATCATGATATTTTCCCATTTCTACTCTGGTGCCTCCAAAGGTTGGATCTTACCATAGGGCTTCTGTTGCTCGGCCTTTACCTGCAAACAAGTCAGACACTTGCTTATATAGGATGTCATATCGTTCTTCGGGCCTGGCCACTAATAATCTTTCCTCATTTCTTGATACATTTTTTTGTGGTTCCTGAATGTATAGAATAACGAGATTTATGGGCTTTGTCGAGGATCTTATCCCTAAACTCGTCTTCCTTAGGTATCCATATTCGACCAATCCTAGTCCGCACACCGATGGTGTTAAGCTCCGGTGACTCTTGCTGGCCTACCACCATTTCCTTCTTTATGTTTGCCGGCTTAAGTGCTTCATCTTGTGCCCGTTTGATTTCGGTCATGAAATCGGGTTTCACCACCGGTTGGCATGCTTTCACTCTGACAGGAGTTTGTCTTTCCTTTCGACTCAGAGCGTCAGCCACCACGTTTTCTTTTCCCGGGTGGTAAAAGATCTCGCACTCATAGTCTTTTAACAATTCTAACCATCACGTTTGCCTAATATTCAACTCCTTATGTTCGAATAAATACTTCAGACTCTTGTGATCACAAGAGATGGTGCACTTAACCCCGTAAAAGTAATGCCTCTAGATCTTTAGTGCGAAGAAAACTGCCGCGAGCTAACTTCATGAGTCGAGTAGTTAACTTCGTGAGTCTTCAGTTTTCGTGATGCATACACAATCACCTTTTCTAGTTGCATCAATACACACCCCAATCTTTGATTCGAAACGTCAGAATAAATCACTAGGTCTTCATTGCCCTCATGCAGGGCCAAGATCGGTGCTTAGGTCTACCTTTCCTTCAGCTCTTCATATGCCTTTGCTTGAACCGAACCCCATTCATACTTAACTTCCTTTCTGGTCAATTTTGTCCGAGGCGAGTCTATTCTCGAGAATTCATGTACGAAGCTTCGATAATAGCTTGCCAGTCCTAGAAAACTCCGTATTTTAGTCGGTGTTTTCGGGATATCCCATTCTTTCACAGTCTCTATATATCTTTGCTGGATCAACCACAATGTCGGTGGCATTAATAACATGACTTAGGAATTGAACTTCCTTAAACCAGAACGCACATTTGAAAAAATTGGCATGAAACTTTTCCTTCTTCAGAGTTTCTAGTACTTCTCGCAGGTGACAGGCTGGGTCGCCTTCATTCTTTGAGTAGATGAGGATATCATCTATGAGTACTATTACCGATCGGTCTAGAATCTAATGGTACACTCTATTTATCAAATCCATGAACGTTGTCGGGGCGTTCGTTAACCCGAAATACATCACGAGAAACTTGTAGTTTCCGCACCGTGTGCGAAACGCAGTCTTCGGTATATCCCCTCCCCTTGCCTTCAAATGGTGATACCCCGACTGTAGATCAATCTTCGAGAACCAACTTGTGCCTTGCAAGTAGTTAAACATATCATCAATCCTGGGTAGCGGGTATCTGTTATTCACTATACGCTTGTTCAGTTCTCTATAATCGATGTACATTCTCATAGAACCATCCTTGTTCTTCACATATAGAACTGGAGCATCTTAAGGTGAAATGATCGGTCTTATGAAACCCTTTTCCAGAAGTTCTTGCAATTGTATCATCAACTCCTTCATTTCCAATGGAGCTAGTCGGTATGGTGCCCTTGGAATGGGCTAGGCACCTGGCATCAAATCAATCTGGAACTCTACCTCCTGATCATGCGGCACTCTAGGCAAGTCCTCTGGAAAAACCAACGGATAGTTACACACCACAGGCACACCGTTCAGTTTCGTTACTTCCTTGCTTTTTTCGATCACATAAGCCAGGTAGGTCTCGCATCCGCTCCTCATAAAACACTCCACCTTGATCATCAAAATGAAGAGTGGTATCGTGAAATTTGTATCCTCATAAATCTTGACTTCACTACCATTAGGAACCTTGAGCTGAGTTATATTTCGTTTACTCACAAATTGCACTACGTTGACAGCTAGCTAATCCATTTCCAATACCACATCAAACCCTCCCAATGTTATAACGGACATTTTAGCAAGGAATCCATAGTCATCTATCTTTAACAGGGAATTTGCTATAACTTCTATTACTTTCGTGGTTCTAACAACATCAGTTTCTACGTCAAAGGCCCGTTCTACTTTATCAATTGTGCACTTTATTTGATTATAGAATGTAGAGTCTATACAACTTCTATTGGCGCCGGAATAAAAAAGTACAAATGCAAAGATGTTAATGATGGAAGTACCTGACACCATGTCATGGTTTCCCTTGCCTCTTCTTGGGTTAAGGCATAGGCGCTCGTTTGAGCCCATGCATCTCGGCCTCCTTTCCCTTTCTCGCATCCCGGGGCTTCTTGCAATCATTACCCTGTTGCCCCAACTTCCCACAATTGTAACATTTAGAAGTTCCCCGACAATCTCGAGCATAGTGCCCTACTTTTCCACACTAGTAGCATATGTTTGACCCAAACTTGCACTCACCTGAATACCCCATACCAATCTTCCCACAAATAGTCAGCTCATCCACTCTGACCTTTTGTTATTCGATCTAACCAATTTCCCACCAGTCCGTTTCCCAGGTAACATCACCTTCTTTTTTGGCTCTTCAATGACCGCATCTTCAGCTACAAGTCGTCATATAACACCCCACTCAATTCCACCATCGATTCAAACGTCCTAGGGTGTTTGTGTTTATAAATGTGTGAACCTTGGCGGGTTGCCTCGGGATATAGTCGACTATTCTTTCTTCGGAGGTAATCAAATTTGGAACCAGTCGCACCAATTCATTAAAACTCATTGTGTTCTACTGAAGCGTCATTTTCTTGGTTTCTAACCGCAAAAAATCCCTTTCTACTTCTCAATCTGATTCCTGGGGTAGAATTTCTTGATCACCAACTCCTTCAAGTCATTTCCCTTTGCTTGTCTTACTCCCTAACGCCTCCTCTCTCATCGAGTTTGTGGGCAAACTTGACGATTTAATCCGCCCGACAATCGCAGAGGCAGATAACAGTTTCCATACGTATTACCCAGTCAAAAGTAGCCACGACTTCTTTCTTTCCATCCAACATCAGCGGGTTGCATATTCGAAAAGACTTGTAGTAGCACCCGCGTGTAGGCGGTGCAACATTCACGGTAATAATGGGTCATTTGGCGGCCTAGTTAGTACCAGCGATCCATTCGTGCTTTACATGGCCTCTGCCAGCATGGTCGGCAAAGTAGCCTTCATCGCTTCTAAAATTTCTCGAGCCAGAGCCACTTTTATTTCAACTTCGAAGCAAAACTGTTGCTCATCTGCAAGAGAGTTCTCGGGTTCATGTTGGCTCACCACTGGACTAACAAGCACACTCTCTTCGTCCGCTTGCTACGGTTAACCGGTGGTCGAGCATGGCGTCCGCCACCACGATTTACACCATGACGTCCGACTATTCTTCCTGTATGATAGATAAGAACAAAGAATCTAATGTCATCATGCTAGCTAAAAAGAAAACACAAAAAGTATGGTAAGATGTCAATATACACTAGTGATCGTGGTGTCAAGGTCAATCAAAAACACTTATAAAAACTACTACTTATCTACCTTGGACTGTAAACAGGGAAGTAGGGTTGTCGAATCCATAGGAAATCAATGGAAAGATAAAATTGCTTAGTTTAGTAAATTATAACTAAAACACAGATCAAATAAAGATGTAACCTCCTCCAAACTTCAGGTTCTAAGTTTATGCAAAATTCAGTTATTTAATTGGACACCACATAGACATAGTGTTGGAAAATCAGTTAAAACAGTAATTAAAGACATGTTATTGTCAGCAACCTATACAACCAGTTCCGTCATAAACCAGTATGATTCAATCACCCAATTTATGAATACCATGTTACCCCCTTTTGTCATTCAACCCTGCTACTAGGTTTTGTCATCAACCAAACAAGGTTGTAAACGAGAAAACTCAAAGCATCAACATAAATTGTTTAAAATAACTAATAAATCAATCTATCAAGTTTGTGTCAAAAACTAACAAGATCCAAAAATAAATAAACTGAATAAAACACAAAAACTATACGAATCATCCGTCTGGAAGAAGCCACAAGTGATTTAACCAATCATAATAATAACGAACCCGGTCTTCGATCTTCGTGCACTAATTCAGCCGTAATCCTAATTGCTGTCCAGATCCAGACTCCTCAACTCATGCGTGAACCCTCAATTTATTGCTTTGTTGGATCGCTGCTCACCTAGCCCAAGCCCATTTTTATTAATTTCCAAATTCCCTCATGCTCATGCTTCTCGTTTTGTGATGTTCCAGCCCAAAAACTCCAATTTAGCCCATGTTCAAAAAGAAATAAAATAGCAAGAGTCAACGGCTCATATTTCATATATTCCATTCAACTAGCTTAAACCCTCGTGTATTAGACGAGTTAAACAAGTACAATAAATAAATATAATATTATATACTTAATAATAAATATTTACATATTACATATGCATGACATATTATATAGTTTTTTAATACAAATTTTAGAAATGTCATATAATTACTTTTAAAAATGTTTTTAAAAAGAAATGAAATAAATGTTCAATTTCTAAAAATGTTTTATGAACAAACCTATATTTTTTAAAATAAAAAAATGTTTTATAAAAATAATTATAGAAATCATTATTATTTAATAGGAGAGAGAGACGGAAAACAAAAATTTATTAAAAAACAATTAAAATAAATTTGTGCAATTAATAGGAGAGATGGACGAGAAAATTTATCTTATCAAAATCTTTATTTATTATAGAGTATACATATAGATTTAGTTTGTTACATTTTTCTCATTTAGTTCAATTATAATGGTTTAATTCATTATTTGTTAGATCACACACCAAATCACTTTATTCCACGGAATATAACATTGATAATTCAGATTTGACTCGTTGGCAATTAACATCTCTTTTTTCTATATTTAGCTTAATTAACCCGTTTTAACTCGCTTTCTACCGATATAACCTGAACACATATATACATTAAGAGTAAATTATTTCACATATAACTAGGGTTAAAAACATACAATTATATACAGTTAAGACACGTAAATTAACCACTCATCAACTAGCCATCTGCAATTAACTATTACACTACTTATTGGTTTCTATTTGGTCACCTTCTACAGGAAAACTATACTTACTATTCGTGTATGATGCTCTCGCTTAAGTTGCCTGTATAGCCATCCGTTACTTGGTCCCATTCCCAATTTAAGTCCAGACATTGGGAATGTATAAATCTCTCAAAGTATTGCTTTGATACCAACTTGTAAGGCCCAATTTAAGTCCAGACATGGACTAGACCGCCACCTCCGAGACTTCTTATCCGTCGATTCATTCTCTTAG
Organism: Smallanthus sonchifolius; assembly: GCA_023525975.1. NCBI lineage: Eukaryota > Viridiplantae > Streptophyta > Magnoliopsida > Asterales > Asteraceae > Smallanthus > Smallanthus sonchifolius. Next base: position 94,341,114 of record CM042029.1, read on the forward strand.
CAGATTAGATATGTAGCGACTTCTTTAAAATATTTGTCTTTTTTCTTTTCATAAAACATTCCATTCAATTATAAAATCCTTTTTTCTCTCATTTTATAAACCATTTCTTTATAAACCTTTCATTTTATAAACGTTCTTGTTACATAAATCAATTCTATCATAAATAGTTCATTCATAATCGTTTCATTTCATATATTCTTCATTTCGTAAACAATTTGTGTAAGTATGCACAACTCCCTAGAAACAAGTAAATAAGGATTCTTGACTGACCTGGTAGTCTGTAAGTAAACTGAGTTGGACGTCTAGTTAACCATAACGTGCTAACTGATCTACATATAAGTCAACATGACAATTCTATCACTTACACTAGGGTCGCCTAAAATGTAGTGCAGTGCGAGTTAGTGTCAAATGGAATGGAAATACAATCCCGAGAAGGCTGAGATGGAACCCAGTGGAGAGATGAAGATGAACTTAAAGGTACTTCGATTGATGTAGGAGTTAACAATAAGTCTGTCTAAAAGGATAAAGATAAGAGACAAGGGCTTAAGACAAATGAGGAGAGTGGGCGGCTCAAAGCCATGCACGGGAGGATAACCTGATTGATAGGATGGCACGGAAGGGTAAGATGGGAGAATGGGAAGTAATTTGGGCCTATGAGTGATTCCTTGGATAATTTAAAATGCATGGTTGACATGGACTTGTTCAAGAAGGTAAAGGCCTTTCCATTTACATTTATGAGTACTCTATGCATCATATAGGGGGATCAAGTATGCATGGAGAATATGAAGCCAGACGCAAAGACTCAAGCCAAAATGACGAAGGAACAGGCCCAAATATGCGAGATCTATTTCACTAGCTGCAGATTAAAGAGAAACAAGGGAATCAAGAAATAAAGAGGTGTTACAAGTGAAAAAAAATCATCCTTTAAGAGGGAACAGGCCCAAGACCAAACGACCTACCTAAGAGTAGTCGCAAAGGTAAAACGTGTACGAGGAGAAGTCATCAAATATGCGAGAACCAGCGGGATTCAACCAATGATGACGCGAATGGAGAAATGGTTGCATCCACCTCGACAAGTCATAGACGGGATAAAGTTGTATTGCGACGAAGGCACAGTGAGGGCATCCTAGGTTTAGTTGTAGTCACATCCCTCCTATGATATAAATCACAAGGCATGGGAATTCTGAATAATTCAACATTTGTCATGAAATAGGGAGACTTAAAGGAAGATTATAGACTTTTTTAGAGGATTATTGGATGATTGGGAATTCTTTGGATTGCTTTGGAGATTTCATGGAAAGGATATTTCCATTGATGATTCTTGAAAATTAAGTGTATATATTGATACTTGTATATAATTCTCTAGTATAGAACATTTTAGAATAGGATTCCCTAGTAAAAGATGGTCTCATTTGGGCAACATAATTTTGGGTTATAAGTCATGTGAATCGTTACGAGTATCAGGAAATGCTAAACTTAGTTGTACTATTAGTCTCGCAAGGAATCTTTGAAAAATAACTCCTTGACATTAAGCTTTCTTGTTTAGGGTGGAAGGGATCGAGCTCGGGTTGGGGCGGGTAATACGGCAACTCCGTCACAATTGCGACGGATTAGGGACACGGGTTCGCGAAGCCGTGGATTTAGCTGAAGAAAGATTTGGTTGAACAACATGTTTGGGTTCGGATTCATGTTTGGGTTCGGGTTCATTCCACTTTCCTAGGAAATTTGTCGGAAAAAAACCCGTAGGAAATGTGTTTGTTAAACAACATGTTTGTGGAAAAAACCCCGTAGGAAACGTATTTTTCGAAAAAGTCCTGACTAATTTTCGGACGAACTAGCGACAAAAGCCTTTCGTCGGTGATTTTCGAGAATATTCCGACGATTATATTAGATAAATAAGGTAACTTACTTAATAAATTTGTGAGAAAATTGTAGGAAATCTTGTGGTTTCTTTTTTGTTTTTGTTTAGTTAGAAAGTTGTCGCAAATTTGTGAGAAATTTCTTTTGTTGGTAACTTGTCGGAAACTTTTGTAGAAAATATACATGTTTTCTAGTAGTGTTCGGGAACACCGCCGTAAACCATTCGGATAGTTTAGGGTAAAAGTGACGTGGCATGACATGACGTGTTTTGATTCGCTAATCCTTAGGGTACTTAGGGGTTTAAGGGGTTCCATCCCCTCCACCGTTAGTTAGCACAGACTTAGCTTGTCTCAATCTATTCCACAAAAGTTTGAATTTTCTTATATTGGTGTTATATATATATTCTATACATTTTAATGTAGTTTGATTTGTATAAAGGATATTGTATTGTTCTTCTTAAAATAAAGGGATTGTTTTTATGAAAATATACGGTTTCGTGATACTTATTTGTTTGGAATATTAGAGAATATATTTTGTATTGTAGGGGTCCGAAGCAACTTTGTAAACGACTCTCTGTCTTGTCTTCTTAAAATGAATTTAATCTAACAACTAATCTTAACGTTTAGGAGGTTAAGGTTTTATTTTTTGACATTAACTTTTATCATCAATTCATCACAACTTTAGTTTTCTAACCATGTTTTTTGTCACCTTTTGTTAATAAATGCACATACATACAAATATATATACGTAGAAATGCTGCAGGGGGATTAAAAATGTAAAAAATGTTTTTTCTTAAACTGATGCACAACTTTCTTTATTACCCATACAATATTCTGATCCATCTTAACACACAATGCTGCAGGGGGAAACCGTGGTACTGTTGAGGTTTAAACTCAAGGATATTAAGTTGGCTACAAAGAACTTTGCAGAAACATGTTGCATTGGTTTAGACACAAACGGTAAGGTGTACAAAGCTGAGCTCGATCATTCTGGCAACAATAATTCTTTTAAAATGGAGGGGATTAATAATGGTGAACTATCCAAAAAGAAGATTAGCGTAGCTATAAAGCGCATCACCGGTAGAAATGGTTGGCAAGTAAAACAAGGATTCTTTGCGGAACTTGAAAGGCGTACTAGTTATAAGCATCCAAAAATAGTAAGTCTTCTTGGCTTTTGTGATGAAGGTGATGAAATGATCATTGTTTACGAGCATGCTTATAACAAAAGGCTCGATGAGTATTTGAGAAGCGTTGACAGCATGGATAATCTTACATGGACCCACCGTTTACACATGTGCCTTGAGATTGCACGTGGAATCCAATTCCTTCACACTAACATGGGCAACCACACTGACATAAAGAGTGCTAACATTTTGTTAGATAAGAGCTGTGGGGCGAAAATTGCTTACTTTGGGATATACAAGTTACGCTCAGAAAATCAAGAGGAAGGCATGAAAGTGTATGAGGATCCAGAATATGACATCACACGTAAACTGGAAAGGAAATCAGATATTTACTCTTTTGGAGTGGTTCTTTTTGAAATCTTTTGTGGGAGGTTGGCATATCATCCGGATTACCTACAAGTAAATGACAAAGGGCTTGCACACATTGCACGCCAACGTTTTGAAGATGGAACCATAGAGACAATGATAGATCCGAAGCTAAAGAAAGAAACTGATGAAGGCATTCTCACTTTATCCAGAGCACCAAGTAAAAGATCTTTGGATACATTTTTAGAAATTGCATATAAATGCTTGGGAGAAGCTGCTCGGCGTCCTCCAATTGAAATCGTGACCAAGGAACTTGACAGAGCATTAAACATCCAGCGTCAATATTCTCAAAGTCAACACTCTTTCTTCTCTTCACATTCTTGAACAGAAAAGTTACAATAAAGAATTTCTTTACGTAGGAACTTGTTTTTATACTAGTGTTTTTCTTGCCCGCGCGTTGCGGCGGGATATCTGTGCAAGGGAAACAAAACTAAAAACACCCATGTGTTCATATCAGGTGCACAATGTAAATTGAAACCCAATTGAAAACAACCAATCATAAAAACAGTCTTATAAAATAATTGTAACAAATAGTGCACCGATTAAGATCATAAATGTAAATCCAATTGCTTCAGACACATAGTATCCATGATCAAACTCTTTTTATTTTTGCAGCACGTGTATTCTATTGGATCAAATATGATAAACGTATGCATATACGGTGTTTCTTATTATTGAAATTGGTGAGTGTTGAATGATACAGGACTGAATACATATAGTGCCGGCCACATAAGGATTGAAGTAGCATTCACATCACTTTTTGCATATTTGTGTGAGTGTGTTTTGCATATTTTAGGGAGTGGTTTAAAATGATTGTTAGTGGAGGAGAAATAAAATGTATAATTTTTTGTATATTTGGGGAAAACAATTTTCACCCGCATAATTTTTTAAATAATTTTTAAAGTGCTTGTGAGTGGAGGAGAGAGAAAAATGTAATGATAAGGGTATAAAAAGTATTATTTAATTTAAAAATGTTACAGAAAATGTAGTGATTTTTAGTGTAATTATAGAGATGGGGATAACGAAACTAATGGGAATGCTCTAAGCGTCGGTAACCGCATGCTAATATAAATGTTATAATAACACAAATATTAATACTAATATAAAGATAAACCTAGCTTATATATATTTCTAATATCCCCCGTAGGCTAGACTGGATTAATATTGAGAAGTTTCTTCAATTTAATAAAAACCTTTTGTTGAGAAGATATCCGACATTTGTTCTTTGGTTTAATAGAATTTAACTATCACATCTTCGGTCTTTATCAGGTCTCGAATGAAATGATACTTGACTCGTATGTGTTTGCTCTTGCCATGATAAACTGGATCTTTGGCCAAACATATAGTACATTTGTTGTCGCAATAAAGTGTCAATGAGTGTTTAATTTGAATTTTAAGTTCCTCTATGATTCCTCTAAGCCATATAGCTTGACATCCTGTCATAGATAATGCTATATATTATGCTTCTATTGAAGAAAGTGTCACAACCTTCTGTTCCTTGGACTGCCGTGATATTGCACCCGAACCTAATTGAAAAACATAACACGAGGTGTTTTTGCTGTCGTCAAGGTTGCCCGCATAGTCACTATCGGAAGAACCTGTTAGTGTAATGTCTTTTCATTTGGTATAGGTAGTGCCATGATCCAATGTTCCCTTTATATATTTGAGTATCCTTTTCCGGCTTCCCAATGATTCCTCTTAGATTGTTCCATAAATCGACCGACTACATTCATAATTCCTCTTAGAAGTGCTAAGAATGGGTGACCCAAAATCAAGGTACGGAATAGTCGGGTCCCATTTATAAAATCATGAAGTCGGCAGGGAAGACGAACTTGTCGACTTTCACCGGTAAATTCTCAATGACTCCCATAGGGGATTTAATAGTGTCATCCGCAAGTTTGATAGTTGCATTAACAGGTTCCGGACTTCCAGTTTTTAACTTTTTGAACATGTATTATGGCATTACGTTCACACTTTCTCCGAGATCAACGAAAGTTAAAGGTAGTGGTCCGATAGAACATGGTAGAGAAATTTTTTTGGGATCGGAGAGTTTCTTTGGCAGGCATCGTTCAATGAGAGCAACACGTTCGTTAGTTCTTTTAACTGCTTCTTCCTTGTTTCTTTTTTTAGTGTGGAAATCCTTCAATAAACGTCCATACTTGGGCATTTGCTGTATTATATCCAGGAAAGGAAGATTGATATTGATTTGGCTTAAAAGCTCGATGAATTTTTCATATTGTTTGTCAGTTCTTTGCTTCACTAGCGCGATGAATTTTTCATATTGATTTGGTAAGGTATGTGAGATTTATAAGCTCTCTTTGTCCCTCCAAATGTGGCATATTCTCAGGAGGGTACATCATAGTCTTTTTCGGGATGTTAGGAGGAGTGTTTAATGGAGTAGGTTGTGGATTCTCCTTCGGTTGTGATCCGTGTGTGGTTGATTCTATGATAGGTGGACAAAGTAAAACTCCAGTGAATATCTCCCTTAGTGGTGTTTGAACCTCTTCTTCTTTCGGTAATTGTGGTTCCGGGTAAACCTCACTATTTATGACAGTGATAGTACTAACATTCGCTTTTGGGTTAGTCTCACTGTTTCTTGGGAGACATCCTGGTTGAATTTTCGATAGAAGTTATACAATTTGTCCTAGTTGTACTTCAATGGACCGGAGAGCTGCTTTCAGTGTTCTAAATTCAGCTTCGTGAAGACTAAATTTCTCCTCATATTGTTTGTAACGAGCATCGGCTAAGAGGGCTTGACTTTCAGTTGTAGATATCAACATCGTTATTGCGTCCTCCAGTCTCAACCCGTTACTTGGCTTGTTAGTTCCTTGAGGTTGTTGACGAGACTGAACGTTTTAAGGTTGTCTTTGTTGAAATTGTTGTTGTCCAAAACCAGGTGGTGCTTGGTTGTTGTTATGCTTCCAGCTGAAATTTGGATGGTTTCTCCATCCAGGATTGTAAGTGTTGTTGTAGGGGTTATTTTCTGGGCGATTGGTTCCGATAAAGTCAACTTGCTCAGCATCGACAATGGTATTTTTTGTTTCTCCAGCAGCTTCAACTTTTACCTTGCCCTTGCTTATTTGATCGAGTCAAGTGGTGAGGGTATCTACTTTGAGCAGAAAATGAAGTGACAGTATCGATAGACTGAACACCTTGCCTGGCTCCCCTGTTACTTCTCAGATTGTACCATTGATAGTTGTTCATAGCTATTTCCTCAATTAAGTTGTAAGCTTCCTGTGGCCTCTTGTTTCCAAAAATACCAACTACAGTAGCATCGAGTGTCTGAGGAGCTTGATTATACAACCCATTGTAGAATGATGATACTTGTAACCAAACTTCTAGCCCATTGTGACGACATTTCCTCAACATGTCCTTAAAGCGTTACCATGCCTCGTATAGTGACTCACCATCTTCCGGGGCGAAAGTGGTACTATCATTACTCAATTTTGCAGTTTTTACCGGCGGAAAGTATTTTGAAAGGAACATTTGTGCTAGATCATCCCATGTTGTGATTGGCCCAGTAGGAAGAGAATTCAGTGTGGCTTAGCTTGTTCCCTCAAGGAAAAGGGAAACATTTAGAATCGAATAGTGTCATTCGAAACTCCAATCAGTTTGAAAGCGTCATAAATTTTGAGAAAATTTGCAATGTGGGCATGTGGATCTTAATCGGGTAAACCATGGAAAGTGCATAATTACTGGAATGATATAAACCACTAGTGGATCTATGGATCATACACTACCTGAAACGAACATAACAGAAAAAACCGATGGAAAATGTTAAGGTTAAAAAGGCTAACCTGTAACTCGAATGTTTTTGAAATCACCGTGTCCCCGGCAACGGCGCCAAAAACGTTTTTTTTTTAATTTCTGGAAAAGGGTAGTGCCTTGGCAAACTTTATTGATGAAAAGAACAATTACAAACTACAGTAGATGAAAACTCCGGGAATATCCCCAAGAGCTTCATTACCCAAAAAAGAAAAATACAACACGAACTAAGGAACAAAAAGAAAGCAGTAACAAAAGAAAAACCCCCTCTAGGACCCTTCCAAACCTACTAACCTAACACTCGTGCCCATAGCCGGTTTAAAATAAAATAAAAAGAAATACTCAAAAAGTTTCTAACAAGTAAGCAACTATCCAACTCTAAGGTAGCGTTTGATATGCAAAAATGGGAGGTAGAATGGAAAGAACGATTACGAGGGAATGAAAAAAATAGTGTTTGGTTTGACGATGCAATGACAATCTCTCTAAATCTCTCAAATTCATTTCATCCACCCTCTTGTTTTATTTTTCATTTCATCCACCCCCCTTCATCCTTCATCACCACCACACCCTCCTACCACCACCACCCACCACCACCTCCCACCACCGCCTCCACCACACGCCACTATTATCGTTGCCTCCACCGTCGCCGCCTCCACCACCTACCGCCATCTCTAGCCCCAACACCACCTCCACCCACTACCACACCACCACCACCCACTGCCACCACCCACCCCCACTGACCACCACTACCACCACCACTGTCGCCTCCTCCTCCACCCACCACCATACCACCGCCACCCACCGCCACCGACCACCACCACCACTGTCGCTTCCTCCACCACCCACCACCACCACCTCCTACCACCACCACCGCCACCCCGACCCACAATCACACACCGCCTACGCCATCACCCACCGTCACCCGCCACCACCCAATACCGCCACCCACCACCACTGTCACTCACCACCGATTTTATTCCTTCTTCTTTTCTAGCCTACCAAACAACATAAAGTAATGATTTATTACATTCCCTCATGGTAACGAAACAAGACAATGGAATGGTCCATTTCCTTCCTTTGTCCATTCCATTACCTCGTTTATTCCATTCACCCGTCCATTCAATTACCCCATACCAAACAGACCCTAGGTACCAACAGAAAAAAGTCACCACGGGCCGCCAATTTTTAGCACTCCACCAATCCCAAAAACTAAAGAGAACAACCATTGTGAAGCCCATAACACTTTTAATCCAACACCAAGGCCATAAGTATACCAAAGCCTTAGCCCAATATAAAAAATAATACAATTCTTTGGCCCATCTATCATGATTAACATCCTAGCCCAAACCTTCATCATTTTAAAATAATTGGGCTTAGTAAACACAAAAGCCTTTGAAGCTTGCGAACATGGGATATTCATAACGTTATAATCCGCCATCCTTCTGTTCAAATTAAAAGCCCATTCCCACCCAACCAAAATATGACTCCACAAAAAAAGTGATTGCCACTTAGGCTCAATACCCGGCAGACTAGCCCATATCCTACAATCCAATCCCATATCATTAAATCCCGAGGCCCATCATCCCCATCCGGCCAGCTATTCAACCGAAAAATAAAAGGCCCGCACCCGTTTAAAGCCCTTATCCATTTAATCCGACTATATCCCTACATCTTCATTCTATAAGACCCAACTAGCACAACACTTTTAATCGTTTAATCATCATCAGAATTCATCTCCCTTAAGTCGTCGGGCTTAAGTCCTTCATTGCTAATAATAAACCTGGACAATTTTGTAAACTCAACCAAATCAGATATGCCCAGCCATTTCCTTGTCATTTGATTTTGCCTATTGGATATCAAGTCCACCAAAATACAATAGCTCATAACTCGTAAAATCAAATTGTTAATCTCAATCCAGATAGGAATTTGTTGTAGCACCCCTTGAGCTTGTATGCATTCCATATCAGGCACAAACCATTTGTTAGCTGATAGTCAAAAACCCAACAATATCTGGCCAGAATTATTACAACTTATCAAACTTCCAACTAGAGAATTCTGCCAGCACCAAATCTGAGATAACACCCAATCATCATTCCATTCTTGTCTAGCTGCACATGTGAACTTGGAAGCCCAACTCATAATATTCCAATCCCTTTACATCGAATCTCAAAAAGTCCCAAATGGGACAGACTCAAAAGACCAAAATAAAAAAAGGCTAGACACAAGATGTAACAACAATGGGTTTCCTTGCCATAGAGGGGTGGGAAGAAAAATTTAAAAAAATTGATGGTGGAAAATAGAGTTAAGAAGCCCATATTATGTCTCCAAGGGCTTGAGCTAATTTATAAAATGATAAATTTATAAATTAGTTAAAATATAATATATATATTTTATTATTAGTCAAAAAAGTTTCACGAGATCAGGTTTTAAATTTATAAAATGATAAATACTCAAACTTAAAATACATACAATAGACAAGTGTATATATATCGCAGAGTAATATAGTTTAGGTAAGAATCAATTATCAAACCAATGGACACGGTCGAGTTCCAATAATCAACTTTTGTTATCGTTTAGCCGGTTTAATTAGTGAGTGGGTTTTGTGTGCTTGTGAAGCGGAAAAGTAAATGGCTATTAAGTAAATAACGGTAAAGTAAATAATAGAAAATGCAAAATGTATGTGAAGTATGTAACAGAAATGTAAATAACATAATATTAAATAACAAGAAAGTAAATTGCTAGAGAATAATCAGGTTACGACGAGTATTGCTTTGGGCTTCGAATCGTCTTGGTATATGATAATGTTATGTTAACTAATCCGATGTTATGACTAATACAAAGGTGTGAACGGTACACCGCTATAGCCTCATTCTCACAACTTTTGGTTCACGAATTATGTTCCTTAATAAAAAAAATAGTAAGACTCCTGGCTAGGGACATCATTACCCTCAACTCTCCAACAGATCCGTACATTCGTGTGCGTAAGATCTATCTCCGAGTTAGTTTAAGGCATCAAACTTAAATACCTTTATTTTTATTAAAAGAGTAATAATACTTTGTTCACCGGGATGCGATGCAATAATGGGACAATGTATAAAGATGTATTATTCCCAACATGAGTTCACCAAATCTTGGTTTCATAACAAGCTCGTATAAAGACGTACCGTTCCCAACGAGCATAATGCTGAGTTTCGTAGGCTCCCTATTGAGAACAGAGCTGAAGAGCCTCTCTACTCTCTACTAGTGATTTTCTCTGGAATTGGGTGTGTGAAATGATGATTGGGTTGCACGGTTGTGCAAATGCCTAGGGTACGTATGGCAGGGTAAGGAGCATCTTGGGACACATGACATGCAATGCACGGCCGTGCAATCCGTGCATCCCCCTTTTTCTCCATTTTTTTCTTTCTCTGAAGTTTGAATTTTGTTGACCAATTTTGACTTACTTGGTTCCAAAAGCTTGATTTCTTGATGTTTTTGGATTGGTTTTGCTTTGTTTCTCTTGGAACATCGTTTATCCTGCATTGTGAACTATAAACATTTTAATTACATGACCCCTGATCATTCTCAAATTGTGACCAAGAAGGAAACCCTAAGGGGTGTGTGACGCTCACTGGTTGATTGGATCACCTTTTAGTCTCTCCAAAAATACTAAAGTACCCGATAGACAGATTACTTTTCTGTCTCACTATCTCAATACATTTAAGGAATGCAATGGGTAACTTGAATACTCTCGATAAAACACGGGAATGCAAAGAATACTAGGACCCTAGGGAAACCTCCTTTCAGAGTCTTTAATACTAAAACCCTAACACCAAAGACAAACCGACTACTTCTCACCTCTCAGCTATTGAAGTAGGTAGAACATTTATAACCTCTAAACTCTCAAATACCGTTCCTACGGATAATGATATCAAAAACCCATTAACAAATCACAAATGACCTAATCATGCATCTCTAACTAAAAGACATTCAACAAGATTCATGTGGAACAATAAGTTTTCATAAATCAGACATAAACATGCATACACATCATATCAATTGCAATCAAGTTCGTTACTTTAACATTTAACCAACAATTAAGAATCCAAAAACCGAATAAAAATTCCAAAATCACAACGTAATCGTCAAAACCTAGGTAGTTCAAGAATCTAGCCAATCATCATGTTTAAAAACATCAAAACAGAAGTATCAAACATAGAAATCATAGTTTCAAGAAAAAAATAAAAAAAAACAAAGATAGAAAACATAAACAGGAAGATGTAATCGACCCGATCTATGATCTCCCACTTCAATATGGAATTTTTTGCTAAAATGGGCCATGAGGTATTGTGTAATCACATTTGAGGCTTTTCTCTATAAGATGACACATATGGGGTTGTCGCCCTTCCAAAGGGCGACAGGTTCTCACTCCCAAAAGCTGCCGCCATTCCAAAGGGCGACAGCTTCCAGTCACACGTCCACCTCAGCTTAATATCCTGGTCACTATCCTAGTCAAAGCTGTCGCCATTCCAAATGGAGACAGGTTTCTTAATCGAATAAAAAGTTGTGTTGTCCCATCAACCACTCAAACATCTCCCATCCACTCAAATATATTAAAAAGTTTCTTTAATGATACTAATCATAACCACATAATATATTATTTTAAATAATAATATATTTTATTTTAACTAAATTACTTTTTTTATTAATAATATATTTTAAATAATAATAATATATTTTATATTTTATTTCCACTCAAATATATTAAAAAGTTTCTTTAATGATACTAATCCTAACCATATAATATATTATTTGAAATAATAATATATTTTATTTTAACTAAATTACTTTTTTTATTAGTTTATCTCGACGCCATACGATTCCACAGGTGGACGGCGCGTAAAAAAAGTAATTTAGTTAAAATAAAATTATTATTATTTAAAATAATATATTATGTGGTTAGGATTAGTATCATTAAAGAAACTTTTTAATATATTTGAGTGGAAATAAAATATAAAATATATTATTATTTAAAATATATTATTAATAAAAAAGTAATTTAGTTAAAATAAATTATATTATTATTTAAAATAATATATTATGTGGTTATGATTAGTATCATTAAAGAAACTTTTTAATATATTTGAGTGGATGGGAGAGGTTTGAGTGGTTGATGGGACAACACAACTTTTTATTCGATTAAGAAACCTGTCGCCATTTGGAATGGCGACAGCTTTGACTAGGATAGTGACCAGGATATTAAGCTGAGGTGGACGTGTGACTGGAAGCTGTCGCCCTTTGGAATGGCGACAGCTTTTGGGAGTGAGAACCTGTCGCCCTTTGGAAGGGCGACAACCCCATATATGTCATCCTAGAGAGAAAAGCCCCAAATGTGATTACACAATACCTCATGACCCATTTTAGCAAAAAATTCCTTCAATATGAGCTTCCAACTGATCCTAGATGCTTTATCCCCCTTGAAATCGCCCAAAAGACTCAAACTTTAAGTCTGGAACTCGATAATAAACCCTAGAATCGATCCTATTCATGAAATTAGGCTAAAAAGCTCGTAACTAGAGTTTCTCGCGTACTGCCAGGGGTTCTGGCTGGTCCTTCGCATACCGTCAGAGACAAAATAGTAGCGCCGGTTTTCGGGTTCCTCCCATACCGTGACAAAATATGGGTCTTCCTTCTCGTACCGCGAGAACTTTCCTGATTTTTGTACTCAGCTCATCGAGATACCCCAAATCCATATATTATGGGTCCCGTAACTCATTTTCTAGCTCGAGATATGCCCCTTTGAAGTTTGGACTCATTCCTGACTCATTTTGTTTCTCACCCCATGTTCTCATGTGCTCGTGCTTTCACAACTCTTGATCGTTTTAGCACCAATTAACCCTCAACACCTACAAGAAATACCATTACTAAGTACAAGCTATAAATTACTGAAAACGACTCTAAAACTATACGAAAGACGCTGCAAAATACAAGGAAAACGAGATGCGTTTTGCAACATATCAAACATCCCCACACTTACCTTTTTTCGTCTTCGAAAAAAAAGTCTGCAATGGAATCACAACTGGAAAATAGCTTTAACAATCTTTAAATTCATTAGCACAAATATAATCATGCGTTAAAATGTAACAATCGGAATTTCTGTCCGATTAAACCAACCACCAACTATGAAGCCCCCGACTGTGTTTTACTATTACATTACCATGTATATCAATCTATGTATGGGTCTCACACTCATAAGGTTACAACTTAACCTAATCCCGTCTCAAGGTCATGTCTAGGCCCGAGTTTAACCATATAGGTTTCCCATCACTATATACAAAAAATTATCTATTTTAAAAACTAAGGTGTATTAATGGATGAATGGATGAATGAAATGAGCATTAAATTAATTTTATGAATAAACCTAACTTAGTGGTGCTTCATAAACAAGGACATGGTAGGGGACGTTGAAGAAACTTTAGCAAAGGAGAATGCTGATGTGGAAGAGGTATCGGTCGAGGAAACACAAGTAAAGAAGAACTAACGTGTGATGAATGTGGTGGATTCGGTCGCTTTTCATAAGAATGCTCTAAATGGAAGGACGAGGAGAAAGGAAAGGAGCAAGAATCTGATCTCATCTATGATGAAGAATCGACATTGTTGTAAAAGCAAGTCAAGAAAGATGAAGACCTTCCTTACAATATATTTAGTTTAAGGGGGAGTGTTGAAGATTTAAACTAAATATTATGTTTAGGGGTAAAAGTTTGTTTAGAGTCAGTTATGTACTATATAATTGTGCAAGGCTCAAAGTGTAGTATATCCAAAATATGAATAGGTATTAGGTTGTAGGCTTGCATTGCTTCACGCTTCTTGTTGAAGCGTTAAGGGTTATAAGAACCCATCGATAACTTGTAGACAGTTCCAACATTCTCAATAAAAATCAAGCATGTTTACATCCAAAATCATTATGTTTATTCATCATATTCATAAGCATAGTCTTCTTTTGAGTATTTTAGTTCAAAGGATGTATGTACTTCATTGTGGTAACTCTTGAGGTAAGCAGCATTGTGCCTTGTCTACCTTAAGATCTTTATCCTTCTAGGTTCCTCTGGCAAGAGCTTTGCCATTAGTGATAAAAAATCGTAATATGGTAAACTGTCATTCGAAGTTAAGATCATTCTATGTTTAGATGATATTATTCCATCTATTGATTACATGTAAGTTAAAATAACTCTTTCAAAAAAAAGTTCCTTTAAATATTGATAAAGCTTTAATATTTTGAGTTGTACATCGCGTCCACGGATAACACTTGTTTCTTGCCATTACTATACTATACACATGATAGATACACTTCCCTATACGTGTATAATTTAAGTAACAATCATTTTTATAAATTTAAAATTTATTCGTGTAACGGTCTATAAACGAAAAAATTTTCTATCTGTTAAAACACACATCAACTCTGCCTTTAAAATTGTAAGTAACTTAAAAAAACTATAAATAGGAAATTTGTTCATTTATAAGAACTCAATAGAACTTTAAATACTAAATGTCCATTCATGCAAGACATTCTATTAATAAAACAGTCCATTCATGCAAGACATTCTATTCCTTTGTTCTAAGCACCAAATATAACAAATAGTCGCATATAATTGTATCCTAATAGAAGATTGTTCTTAAGACTCTATCGAAATTTGAAACACCTGGACTCCATCATTAGATGTGCTTCTTGCTCCCTTTAGTATCTTCTCATGCATTATGTATTTGTTCATAAAACAACACCATCATTGATCAGAGATTAATGCTAGTAAAATTAATTATAATAATAATTATAATATAAATGTATCTAAAAACAAACCTTATTAGCCATGAGAAGTGTAGCCCAATGATAAAGCCCAAGATGCCTACATATCATCCAAATCTTTTGGGAAACCAGGCACTTCTTTGGAACATTGTCCAGCATCACGTAAACCAGATATTGTTTCTAGAAAATAGTTATTTGTTGCTTTAGTAATTCTGCTACGAAATCCGTCATCTTTATTTAACTTTTGATCACATCCAAATGGGAGTTGCGAATTCTCAATCCGTTGGGCAATATTCTTCTGATTAGATGTCTTCATCATTGAAGAACCTCTGTAAACTTGGTTGTTAATATGATTTACTTTTGTCTGCCATCCATTGATTGACAAGTTAATGCCAATTCGAGTATTGCTTTCTTCATGATCATTTTGATTTCTTTGTAAGGATGGCATACAACCAACCTTTCTTTCATTAAATCCTTGTAGAGATAGATTACTAGGCAATGCATGATTCTGCCTTCTTTTCTTATCATTAAAATTCAGTTTCCCCTTGCGGTATTTCTGGACAAATAGCATGAATATAATGATATTAGTAACTTTCAACTATTATGGCCTTTGTAGAAACATGTTTTACGATGCCATGAATAATTTAACCACTTAATATGAAATATTACATAATTGATCATGAGCCTTGTTGGATTGTGCAAAAGACTTATGAGTATGGAAACCATTAATGTTTGGCCAAGGTAAGCATTTGAATCTTGAGGAAGTTGTTTTTTTTTTCTTCAGAAAATAGAGAAATCATGTGTTAGTTTTCTTAAAATAACAACACATTTTCCCATTTACTAATGATAGCAACATATTTCGAAAGTTACGAGACAGAATTTTGGTTTTAGTAATCGTCGCGATAGTTATGTCATAGAGTGATTTTTTCAACTATTGTGCGATGACTTAGATGTGTTCTAAGTTAAGTCTTTTATCGGACTACATTGCGATTCAGATGAGTTTGCAGCGGAACGAGAGGTAGTATATGGAAAGAAAGACATGTGTTGTTGTTGTACAAAAGATTTGACGATGTTCTTGGAGGTGAGGAGCTCAAGTGAGCAACTGTCATATTTATAGTTGATAGCTAAGATAGTACCCTAGAGATATTTATTCCATGCCATGATATTTTACAAAATCTGGATAATTCTATGGATAAGTAACGATGGTCAAAATAATACTGGAAAGTTGTGGCTAGAATAATCCAACGCAATCCAGAATTTTTCTAACGCCATGAAGCATCAACTACAATTCAAAAAATTCCCAAATGTTGTGATTTAAAATTCGGTGGGTCTCGACATTTTTGTTGAACCTTTATGTCCAAATAATTACATTTGAGAATACTACTTCAAGATGTAATAGAATGAAATGTAAAGCTAGTAAAGTAGAACGGGTCTTTAATGTAGAGACTGTTGTTGGTAAGACCACGAAAGTAACATAACTAGTATACAATTGCTCGGTGAAGATACACTACAAGGAAATGACCCTGTGCCGACGTCGCCTATACCGACGACACTTGTCGTAGGCATAGGTCACCCTATACCGACGACATGTCGTCGGTATAGGTCAAAACAAAAATTTTGAATGGGACACCCTATAGCGACGACATGTCGTCGCTATAGGGTTGAGGCAGATTTGAGGGAAAACGGGCGCCCAATGAATTTTTGGGGAAAACCTATAGTGACGACATGTCGTCGCTATAGGTTAATTTTGATTTTCTTTTTGATTTTTTTTATTTAAAAAATTTCCGTCGGTCAAAAAAAAAAATTTAATTAAAAAAAATTCTGGAAAACCCTATGGCGACGACATGTCGTTGGGATAGGGTTTTTACCTTTATTGACTGGTCAACATCCTACGAACCCTATACCGACGAAATGTCGTCGGCACAGGCTACCTGTGCCGACGACATGTGGGCCTATGCCGACGACATGTCGTCGCCATTGGGTGCAGCGCGAACAAATAGGGAAAACAGACAAAAGACCTTCATTTCTACCCAAAATCCTCTAAAACTCCCCCAAATTGTTCTCTCCGGCGATTTCACGGTTTTTGGGCTTTTTGCGAGCAACTTTCACAAAAACTCTCGGGATTTAAGGTGAGGTAACATCCATGTTTCATATTTTAGCTACTTTTTCAAGATTTTGAAGTTTTGTTTATTTATTTTGGTTAGGTTTTGGAGAAATTTCATCATTTTTTGGATTTCTAGCTTTGTGAAGGTAAATACTCGTTTTGATTACTAATTTGTGATGAAATTTGGTTTAGATCTAAGATTTTTATGATTTTGTATGTATGTGTATGTATGTATGTTTGTATGTATGAGTATGTATATTTGTATGTATGATGGAATTATTAAATTATGATTAGATGGCCATAGATTTCCAGTTAGGTTGTATGTTATAACATTGGGAGGGTTTGACGTGGTCTTAGGTATGGATTGGTTAGCTACCAACGAAGCCCGAATTGTATGTAAACAAGAGATAGTTCAACTCAAAGCTCTAGATGGTAGCGAAGTTTTGGTTTACGGGGATCGTGACAGCTCGATAACGAACGCCATTTCGATGATAAAGCTAGAGAAGTATATGAGACGCGGATGCAAGACCTACCTAGCCTACATGATTAGATAAAGATAAGGACGTAAAAGAGTGGAAAGACGTACCCGTGGTGTGTCACTTTTTGGAGGTGTTCCCCGAGGAATTACCTGGATTACTGCCCGATCGGGAGACAAAGTACCAGATAGATTAAGTGCTAGTTGCAATGCCCGTTGCTAAAGAGTCGTACCGACTCGCACCTCTTGAGATGAAAGAGCTGATGACACAGTTAGAAGAGCTTTTGGATAAAGGTTTAATTAGACTGAGAATTTCTGTAACATCCCAAAAACTCCTAAACATAATATGGGACACATGTCGGCTAAGAAACATCGCCAAAGAACCCAGCCGGGTTCGAAACTGGAAGACTATTCGTCCGGAAATCGCCCAAACTTCGCATAAGCATACCTCGGGCTAGAAAATGAGTTACGGGAGCCATAATATATGAAAATGGGGTGTTTTGAAGAGGAGAATATGAAAATAAGGTATGTCGGACCGATATCCAAAGCATAACGGTCCGACGTGTGTTGCTGAAGCAAATCAGGAGGCTTTGACGCGTGTTTGGTGATTCAGCTCGAGGTCGGACCGACATGGTTTTAGACGTCGGTCCGGCATGCGGACGTCGGACCTATATCAATTTATACGTCGGTCCGACATCGGTGCAGTTTCAGCCTATAAATAGAAATCATTTGCCGTTCAAATTAGAATCACAACAAAACGCACACCAACACCATTACTACACACACACACTCTCTAAGGAAGGTTAGAAGACCCGGTGCGGCGCGTTTAAGTGCGAGAGCGGTACGCTACGAGTGCGGTTCGGATCCGGAGAGACGTTTAAGCGAGGAACGAGTGTAGGAAACGACCCGAGACTATCGTAAGTACAGTGGACCCGTAACTTAGATAAATGTTTATGTGAACTATGTGATTATGTGTTATGTGATATGTGTGGAACTAAGGTACGGGGTAATGACGAATTAATCTAAACACTAAACGGGAATAATGGAGTAGTCACGACGTATCCAAGGGGTGGTGGATACGCCGTTGGTACTTCCTATATATAAACCTCTTGGTACTTCGTGGTGAAACCATTATGTATGTTTAGGGGTATAGACTAAATAAAAGTAATAAGAATATAGTAAATGTACTGCAGAACTTCCGACCGGTATGTAGTTATCTGACAAACGGAATGTTCTGTCTAAGGAAAGAGTGGCGTATAAATCTCTCCTAGACCCGTCACTCTTTCCTGGGAACATCTCTGTTCGAGGTACTACTCTGGAAGGATAATCACCACAGTTTAAAATATATGATAAATATGAATAAGGGAAGGCTTAATTCTAAATAAAGGAATATATGTGATGTGTTAAAGGGGTGGTGGATACGCCGCTGGTACTTCCTATATATAAACCTCTTTAACATAACATGACGAAACCTTTATAAGGGATTAGAGCAAGAGTTAAGATAAAACCATAAAGAGATCATGCTACTAAATGAAAATTAAATGGGAAAGCTTAATTCTAAGTAAAGGAGTATTCATGGGACATTAAAGGGGTGGTGGATACGCCGCTGGTACTTCCTATATATAAACCTCTTTAACGTAACATGGAGAAACCTTTATGAAAGTATGACAAGAGATCATACTATATGCAATGTGAATATGTGAATGCATGATAGATGATCATGCTATATGTGTAAATATGAATGAATGATGGAAACGAGTCTAAGTCTTAAAATGGAATAACGGAGTACTCATGAAGTGTTAAAGGGGTGGTGGATACGTCGTTGTACTTCCAATATATAAGCCTCTTTAGTGCATCATGGGGAAACCGTTAGGAAGTTTTAAGGTGAGGACTGGTTGGGAATACATTGGGAGGCTGTGAGTCTATGATACTCAAGATCCCAATGTAATGAGATTTCCAGTCTACGAGGCGGGTCTCAATGAATGAATGGAAAGGAGACGTCCAGCCTACGGGGCGGGTCTCAATAAGAAATGAATGAATGAATGAAATGAGATGTCCAGCCTACGGGGCGGGTCTCAAATGAAAACTCGGATCGGAGATACGGTCTATGATGGTTGCGAGGGGGTTAGCACACCCATAAAATATACGAAAAGCGTGACCGGAGGTAAGTCAGGATATGGTCACGTGGGCGCCGAGAGCCCGAGAAAACTTGAACAATAATAAGAACCTAAAGGGTTCATAAAATGAACGATACAGTGTATTTACATAGCGTAAGCTAATCCAAAAATGTTTTCCAAACACTGTAGGATAAAAGCATATGGAATTAGGCTTCCTGAGGACATGGCTGCTCGGAGTTGAAGAATCTCTATGTTACATGATGTAAATATATTATCTTATGTAAAAACAATATTTATAATAAAATATACCTGTGTCACTTTAGTGACAAGGTTTTGAAAAAAATCTAGGACTGTTTTCCACTATAAAACTCTGATAAATTAATATAGTAAAAGTAGGGTGTTTCAATTTCTCCTTGGGGTGCTCCGATGTTATTTATAAAGAAGAAAAATGATGCCATGAGAATGTACATCGATTATAGAGAGTTGAATAAACGTATAGTGAAGAACATGTACCCGCTACCTAGATTCATGATCTGTTTGATCGGTGGCAAGGAGAGAAATGGTTTTCTAAGATCGACCTATGGTCGGGGTATCACTAGTTAAAGGTAAGGGAAGATGATATACCGAAAACAGCGTTTCGCACGCGGTACATGCATTACGAATTTCACATGATGTCCTTTAGTTTAACGAATGCCTCAGCAACTTCACGTGTATGATGAACCAGGTGTGCCGACCGATGTTGGATCAATCGGTGATAGTATTCATATATGACATACTCATCTACTCGAAAAGAGAAGGTGATCATTCTTGTCATGTGCGAGAGGCACTATAGACGTTGCAAAGAGAAACGTTGTATGCCAAATTTTCCAAGTGCTCATTCTGGCTTAGGGAATTTCAATTCCTAGGTCACGTTATTAACGCAGATGGCATTGTGGTTTACCCGACAAAGATCATGATAGTGAGAGACTGGGAGATTCCAAAGACGCCGACTGAGATTAGGAGTTTTCTAGGATTGGCATGTTACTATCGAAGATTCATTCAGGACTTCTTGAAAATAGTCTCGCCTCTGACAAAGTTGACATGCAAAGAAGTAAAGTACGAATGGGGTCAAGCTCAGTTTGAAGCATTTGCGAAGTTAAAGAGGAAGTTGACCCAAGCCCTAGTGTTAGCATTACCCGATGGTAATGAGGATTCGGTGGTATATTCTGACGCTTCGGGACAAGGGTTAGCATGTGTATTGATGCAAAGGGGAAAGGTGATCGTGTATGCGTCACGACAATTGAAGATTCACGAGGTCAATTACCTGACTCACGATCTTGAGCTCGCGGAAGTTGTCTTCGCATTGAAGATTTGGAGGCATTACCTTTATAGGGAAAAATGCACCATTTATTCGAATCACAAGAGCTTGAAGTATTTCTTGGATCAGAAAGACTTGAACATGTGACAGAGATGGTGTTTGGAGCTAACGAAGGATTATGACTGTAAAATCTTATACCACCCTAAAAAGGCAAATGTGGTTGCTGACGCCCTAAATCGAAAGGAGAATCAACCTCCTATTAGGGAGAAAGCATACCAGTTGGTAGTAACATTGGAGTGAGGACCCGATGTGGTCGTATGTGGGTACCGAAGGGCAGAGTGTTTATTTGTAGTTTACCCTATTTTTTAAACTAATGACCCAAAAAAAAAGTAGGCACGATCTAATGCGAATTTAAATCTGAAAACTAACCTGAAGATGACTAGCAACCTGCTTTCTGGTAAGTCCAGGGACACCCATAAGGTCAAGTATCTTCTTCGGAGAACATCCTAATATCAAAACACAAAGCATTTACCAATATAGAATACCAAAAGAACCATTTGAAATAAAAATGTTGAAAGATGAATGTATACTTCCTTCACCAAGTTGACTAACAGCATTAACGAATATCTCATGTAGTTCTTGTGTCCAATCCACGCATATCTTCTTCTTCAGGCTAGTATCATCATCATCATCTTCATCCACGTGCGCTTTGTGAAGTCGCTTATTTGGCTCACATCTACCCTTCTTTCTAATACCAAAACTTCCATTTTCTTGTGTTTCATTCTTAATAACCACATTTTTGTTTTTACATTGTTCATGAGCATGTATTCTCTTCCGGATGACGTCTTGACGTATATGCCTCATTGCTTCGATAGTAAGAGGCCTCTTGACGACAAGAAACGCACCACTCTTTAAAACTTCATGTACGAAAGCTTCATTCACTTGCTCAGACATCACTTGTGTATAGAACAAATTAAACAAGGATGAATATTTTGATTGTAGAAACATGATAAATTAAGATAAGAAACTGGTTTGTAGAGTGATTTGACTCACCAACGGATAGTACATCCATGCCTTTTGTTAATCTAAGAAATGTATGAGTATCTATGTCACTCATGTCGTTATCTATCAAGAGGAGGTCAAATTGGTTGTTCTTTTCTGATAGCAGTCTTAAAGCCGCACGAGAATGTTCCACGAAGGTAACTAATATAAGAGCAACATAAGAGATAAATATTTGAAACTAGAGGCATGTACTTACTCTTCACTGTTTATGTGAACACATAAAAAAATTACTTTACACTTGTAAGTGAGAAAATAGTTTAAACTTGAAAAATCCACATTAACATGTGCATAAAAATAAAATAAAAGAATTGTGCTTGTATATGTATATAGATTATAATGGATGATAGTGAACATAGATATAGAGAAATGCCACGTTTAACAATGTTCACGTTAGTAACTTGTCTAGTATCATATTTATATACATCTTAATGTAAGAAGATATTTCGTCGATCAAGAAACGGCAAACATACAGACCCTCCTATAATCTACTCCTAAAATCCAATTATTACACACTTTGTGAGATTTGAGCATGCACCATTTTAATGAGGGAATTCCATATGTTAATAATAGGCAAACTGGCCATCGGATATAAGGAATAATTATTTCCACAATTTACATGAGAAGGTTTAGAGACAACTAATAAAGGAGCATCCATGGACCTAGAGCTTTTATATTGAATTTAAAAATAATATAACTCTAAATAAGTTTATTTATTAAGAATCACTTTTGTATAAATATTTGAGTTTTCTACATGATCATGTATCCTCCTTAAACCTAGCTCTAGCCTATATGAAGACTCATGGAGCTATTATATGATTATGATAAGCTTAACCTTAGTTTTCAATACAAACCATAAAGCTAGAGCTGAGACTTCAGCAGTGGTGGTGTTGTGTTATTCTCGTTAAAGGGATCCTCACAATAATGGGATTGCTGAATTCATTGATGATAACTAAATTATGATTACCCTCCTAAAATATAATCTAAAATTTCTCTTTCACAGTTGCAAACTATGATTACCCACCTAAAAACCTTTTCGGGGTTTCTGAATTCATTGATGATAATCTGAATTACTAAATCAAAAAAGTAAAAGAAAAAATGGCAATGGATTTTCCCGTCAAGAGTAACCACAATTCCTCTTTTAATCTTTGGATTTATCCACCCAAGAAAACCAAAGAGAAAAGTTTGATGGAAATAATCAGCGAAGAAAAACTACCTGATTGCCCCCTTGAAGCTGCCGATCTGGTTAGCACATATTGGGACCATCAATCAAAGCTTGCTAAAGGAAATGGATATTTCAAGGAAGGTATCCCGGAGACTACAAGAACTACTTCACTCCTCGCCCTAGGAAAGCTTGAGCAGCAGGAACGGGCCTAGTCATGGACCCGTAAATAAACAACGGCGCTTTTAGGAGGCAACCCGATGAGTAAATAATTGTGGAGTTGATGCATATACCAGAAAACAACTCAGGATCTCCTACAGGTTTGTTTAATCGACCATGATCATTGTCTCTCCCTCCGGTATGCCTCCTCATCCTAGAATAGTATGTTCTTATTTTGTTCTACTAATTATCTATGTAGTGCAGCCAAGTGTTTCTCTCCTATCTGCAAAATGCTTGTTTTTTAGGAAACTCCACGAATGAAATCCTTGTCCAAAAATCTTAATCAATGGAGTATCCGTTTCTTTTCCTTAACATTTATTGCACTGCATACTTTGGTACATTGAGGGCGATGTACAATTTAAGTGTATAATTTAAGTGTATGGAGGAATTGATCATTACACTTTGCTTACCTCATGTATTATCACTACTCATAATTTATCCCGTTTGGAATATTATTTAAAAAACCGTTAAAAATTATAAAAATCATAAAATTTCAAAAACTCTTTTGTCAAAATAAAACCCTTAAGCTTATGGTTTTAGTACCTTTTGTCATGCGTGCATTCTTAGATCACGCGAATTGGCAAACCTTTGAGTTTGTTTTAAAAAATATTAAACAAGATATTTACGGATTAGCAAGTACAAAAAACGTAGATTATGCACAATTTTCACACTTTACCCATTCCACCCATTTCCGGTTGGTATTTTGGACCTTTTGAGCATCTCATAATACTTTGGCATGCTTATTCGTTTGGACGTTGTGTGTGAATGTCAACTACTGCTCACACGTTAGAACTTGTGTGACATGTATTTGAAAATCATGATCTAAGTGTTGGTATGATATAATTGACGCAATTTGGACAATCCTATACCATTAGCCTTTTTCCTTAATCCTATTACCCACATAGCATCCCTTAGTTAGCCCTGCTAAGTCTTCTTCGATTTTCATTTGTTACCCACATGTTACACCCGATTAGCCAAAACAAACCTTTCTACCTTATTGTTAAAACCCGGTTTTGGTCGAACTATCTGTTTTTAGTCTGTAATTATGTAGCCATGTGTTTATGTTAAAAAGAGAGAGAGAGAGAGAGAAAGAGAGGTATGCTCTTTTACTTGGTGAGCCCTAAAAGAGTTGGATGCATTCTTTTGATTTTAATTTTCTTTTATGTCTTCATTTCGCTAAACCTAGGCTTCACCCAGAAATATGAGAAATATATTTACTCTTGTCCAACGATGCAAAGAAAAAACGGCGTAAAAAAAGAGCAAAGGCCACCGTTCTGTGGAACTTCAAATAATGCTATAAAGAGAAGGGTATACGATAAATGATCAAATTGTTGAAATTGGTCTCATGGAGGAAAATGTAGCGGGAACCAAACCTACTCATAATATGAGTATGCAAAGTTGATCAGATTGGGTGCTATTAGGCTAAACGCCAAATGATCCATAAGGAAAGATAGCAATGTGTATCACAAAGTCAAGGAGGAAGTCATGTTCTTGAAAAGGAGATTCAGTCTTGATATTATGGCCTTAAAAGAGTCCTCAGATTAGAAATACCCTAATAATCTGAGTTTTGTAGAGGGTTCTTTATTAGACTTTTGTTGCCTTCAAGTCATAGCTCAATAAGTCAAGCCTATCTTTTAACTTTTAGCCATTTTCCAAAATAATTCCTACCCTTTACCCAAGCCAAGATTCAACCCTTAAAAGCCATCTTGATTCATGCATTACACTTATGATATTTGGTGGAGATTTGATTTTTATACAAGCTTATGATTTTGTTGGCATCAGTTTGACATCGAGTGCTCCACTTAACACCCAGTTATCCATATACAATACTCATGTGTTGAGTAAACATTGTGAGGAAAGTGAAGTTATGCATAATCTAAGTTCTAGTAGGCATGCTACCCCTTTCATAACATATCTCCATATTTAAAAACCAAAAATAGAATAATTGACTCATTGGTTTAATCACTTGAAGTGTCGACTTCCTTGATAGTCGCTCTTGCCCAAGGAACCTTCAACTCCTAAGGAAAATCTATCCTATCAGCCATAGGTTTATGCATTAAGCACAAAAGTTCAAGTGTGGGGATATATGATATGCATCAATAACATGTTTTACACGTATAATTGTCTATATATTTGACTGAGTTTTGGCCATTCACACCGGAAGTAGACTAATTGCTTTGTAGATTATTTGACCTACCATGCAAAAAGGAACAAAAATTCAAGGAAAAATCAACAACCCATGGAAGTCAGAGAAAAGGCACGCTCGTTCCTCCGTTGGAAGTTAAGCCAGGTCAAGCAGGAACATTCTAGAAGCAGCCAACAAAAGCATGCACATGTATAAAGAAGCACGCCCGTGCACCCGTCCAAAGTCTGCCAGAAAATGTTGCTGATAACTACTGTAGAGACTCACTCGTATAGCAGAGGCACGCCTGTGTGTACTGAGGCACGGTCATGCCTACCCTCCGGATCGGCCTATAAGTAGGGGCGTTAGCCTCTTCATTTTCCAAAACATTTGTAAGACTTCAACGAGGTTTCTTCCACAAAGAGTAGCAGAGAGAGAGAGAGAGAGATAGAGAAAGAGAGTTAGTTATTTCACCCAAGTTTAAGAAGCATTTTCATAATCACCTAGTGTTTCTTTATTCTTATTTATGCCAATCTTGGCTAGTCTTCTTTGTCTTTTGGGTTAAGATAATTTTTTTTGTAAATTAATGTTTTTAAACTAATTAATGATGTGTTCATGGTTCTTAGATCATCTTGTTATGATTTTTTTTAAAAAGACATGAGTATTTGGTTTTTGGTCGGTTAAAGTCTTAAATCTTGCAAGACATCTTGCTTTGCATTCATATGAAGTTGTACGTCTTTATACAAATTTGTGTTGATACTAGGGCCCGATTAGTATAGATTTAAAGTTTGGATTGGTCGGGGGTTTGAGTATTTAACAATATATTTTGAGTTTTAGCTAGACCTTGTATTTTGTGTCGCTATTTCTCTTCTTCATTTGGAGCTTGTTTGCATTCTAGACGGTTGTTAGGAAAATATCTTGACCAACGATCTGACCTCCCTCTAAAACTAACCATATCATTGATTTTTGTTTAAAAACCCTAATTACACTTGTTTTTACTTATAAAAACACTATTGACCCTTTTATTAGACTAAACAATAGCAATGATTCAGTACTCCTTTTATTACACTACAAAGGTCATGTCTATTGGTTAGATACTCAGTTCTTAAATAAACTATATCACGTTGCGATAGATTTACTTGCCTATTATGTGTAGTTAGTAAAAATAATAATCATTTTTATTATATAAAGGTATATATATATATACACACTAGTGGGAAACCCGCTCGTTGCGACGAAGTCGACAATTTTCGCAAATTTTATGTTAGGTTATAATCACTTAAATTAATTAGGGGTTTCACATTGGGTTAATTATGTTATGTCGAAAAATGATTCAAGATATTGGGTAACATCAGAAAATTTTTAATTATTATTGTTGTTGTTGTTGTTGCTGCTCGATCCGACCCGACTAATATGTATTATTAAATACCAAACGTATTATTAAAAGAAAAAATGTAAACGAAATTTAATATATTAAATTCAACTAACTAATGACTCAGACCCTTTTTTGACTCGAACCAAAATAACACTAACTCTGTTACTTTTTTTATGTTAAGTGTAAGAGTATTTTAGTACTTTTACATCTCAGTGTTTGTTTATATAAATTATAAATTTATTTTTTTATAATATTTAGGGGGCAATTTATGTAATTACTCAAGTTAACAAAAATCAAACCACAATCTTATTATTTCTTCTGTGTAAAATGAGTTTTTTTATTTGTGTATATTAAAAAAAATGTTTTCATTTTTTAAACTTTTTAATTGTAATTTTATTTTTATTATTTTGTTATTCTTATGATTATTATTTAATAAAACTCATTTTAAATATATAAATAAATACATCTTTTCTAAAAGGTTAAGGAAAAAGAAAATGGTTTTAATTAAGTGTTAAGCTTTAATTTTAGAGATTGGTTAATGGTTAATTAAATGTTAGACTTTAATCGTAGAGATTGGTTAAATGCTAAGATATATATCATATGCACAATAATTTGTATTAGGTATTTTAAAATTTTAAGTAAATTACAATGATATCCTTTCAATATATATTATATAGTAGTATAGATATATAAAAGTTTTGATGTTTTGAAAAATTGTTTTTCTTTTTTATTTTAAAAAAGTTTTTTAATATATTTTATAAAAACGTTTTTACATATTTTTATAAAGACGTCTTTTGTTTGTAAAAGCATTTTAATGTACTTTATAAAATATATTTTTACAAAAACGTTTTAATAATTTATAGTATAAAATTATTTTATAAAACTGTTATTGTAGAAAATGTTTTTATAATATTTATCAATGAAGCATTAGCTAAAAATGACTCGGATGTATATTTAATACATATAATATGAATATTTAATAAATATAGTGTTGTACATATTCTTATTAAAAGCTATGAAATATATATTTTTATATTTAACTAAAAACTAGTTTAGATCCCGTGTATACACACGAAGTGAAAATATTAATAAATAAAAATTTTAAATCTTTATGTGTATATTTTAAATGTGTAAAAATGTATCATATACTAAAGATAGAAAACAAAACTCGAAATATGTAAAAAATAAAATATAATTGTATTTTAAAAATACATTAAGTATTATTTAATGTAATTTAATTTTCATTTATTATTTGATTGAAAATAAAAGTTATATAATTAGATTTCAAACTTTTGTAATGGATAATTTAAAATAAATGTGTTTTACTAGTATAATTAATATTTTCTTTAAATATATATTTTTGTTAAAAGATAAATGTTCATTTAATAAGAGAGAGTGGCGGAAAAAAATGATGAGAATAAATGTGGAGGCGACACGTGGCATGAAAAACATTTATTTATTATATAGTATAAATAAGTCAATTATTATATCATCCGGTTCTTACTTCCGGTTAAACCGATTCAAAGAGTGAACTAGTAGGACCACCTGTTCGTCGTCCGAGTCGGTTATGCAAATATTACTAAATATAACTTGTCCTTTTCCTTTTTATTACATACTAAGTTAGAATCTCGTGTAATATACGGGTTGAATAAATATAATATTAAATACCTAGTAACAAAAAGTTTTTTTCTTAAAACCCGTGTAATACTCAGGTTGAATAAACCCGTATATTACACGGGTTGAATAAAATATAATGTATTCTAATAATACATACACCCGTCAAAATGGAACAATGCGAATATATAAATATATGGTTAAAAGTTTTTTATTTGAATCCTAGCTGGGTATAAAATTATTTTCAGTTTATAGAGTTCATAAAAATATGATTGAACAAATTATTGATTATAAACATAATTTTAAATTCAAAATTTTGTAGATAAAAATTGAAACAAATAATTAATTTATTTGCCTAAAATAATGAAGAGATATGGAAAATGAGAATGATGAGACCTAGAATCATAACAAATGTCCTTCTATTTTACTTGTTTATTATTTAGTATAGATATAGATGTTTGACTAACACTAGACAATTCAATAAATTAAAAACAATAAATAACCAAGTAAATAACTACAATTAAGCAAAAGTAAAACAAATTGATGAAATAACCACTTCAATTCAAGCATAAATCGGCACTTAAACAAAATAGAATTGAGAAGCTACTTTACAATTTCTCAAACCCATTAAGAAAAATATTTGTACCAACTTAATATGATATATTCAAATAAATATAGGTATTTTGAGGGTTTTCTTTGTTCATGTAAGATTAAAGAGATGAAGGCAAAAATAATTATATTTTGTCAAAAAAGAAAATGGTTAAAGTTAAAAACACCAAAATTGATTGTAAACAACAGATCGAATGTAACAACTTGGAGATGAATAGTGTGTGTGAATGTTTACCTTCAAATGAACAAGAATTTAGCACCTCAGCAAGATATGCGAACAAGTCCGTTTTGTAGTCAATAACCAAAACTTTCATTGAAGGGTTTGAGGTTAAAAGCCCCTCTCTCCTGGTGTTTTGGGCATTTGAATAAGAATCACCAAACTTAGACATTTTAATGTTTTAATAAAGAGAAGACGAGGAAATAGGAGAACAAGAATATGATTCAGTTCTAAACACAACAAAGAGAGCAAGATTGGAGAATATATGTTGAAAATAAAATCATGTTATGGAAGTAATAAGTAAGCAAAAACATGTTAACATTTTTTTATTCATCAAGATATAAAAAGTTTCTTGAATTTAAAGCCATTAAATGCTAAGAAAAAAATAATATAATAATAATAATGTTATACTACAATGGACAAAAAGTTTAGGAATCAATTTGGTCTACTGATTTGTAAAATTAATATATTACATGAGTGCTATTAAAAGGGGAGAATAATATTATAGAAATAGCCAACCAAAACGTTTACACATCAAAAACTCATGTCGTTTTCCCTGCAAAAACAGTTTGGTGTTTTTTTTGGTGATGTTATTTGGATAATCCTGAAAAATAGTTGGACAACCTTTATACGAGGTATAGGGATATACAAGTCGTATAGGGTTTCATCAGCATTAAATGCACACCTTATACGACCCCGTATAGCTCTATACGGGCCGTATAGGTACGGTGTACGATGCACTAACCAATGATTGGCTGGTAATTAATGAACTTTATGCGGCCCGTATAGCCCTGTACGGCCCGTATAGCCTTGTACGGCCTGTATAGGGCACCAGATTGTCCAAATAAAATCAAGGGATATCCAAATAACCACTCCCTTTTTTTTAAGCATTTACCCATACCTTTTAAACATGTGACGCTTTGTAGTGGGTTTCCTTAATTTTTAGGCAAAATCTCATTTTTAGGCAAAATCTCATTTTTAGCTTAAACTCCGTCTCTCAGACACATATTACATAATTTATTAAAAAATCATTTTATGTATTGTGTTTTACGTATACCTAACCATAATTTTTCTGTTTATAGTTTATGTATACGTAACACTGTGTATTACGTATACGTAAGCCGGTACTTAAATTATTTTTTGGTAAAAAAATATGTAATATTACATTGATACTCTTATAAATAAATAAAAATAAAATAAAAAATAAATATTGGTATATGATTGGTTAAAATTGATTTTTAATAGTTTTCTCGGTTTTTGCCTAACTATATGGTTTTCTCTGGAACTCTCCACTATACACACACACAAGGGGTGCCCGCGCAATGCGACGAGAAACACAATACACTAACACATACACTACACTGGTAAACCATTGAATAGTTAATTGCTGAAGTATCACATATATTTGATGGTTAAATAAAACGTATAAAACAAAGTAAATATAAAATCATATAAATAAAAACGATTTTGAAATTTTGGTTAAATAGTAAATTGAGTTTTTACGTACTTAGATTTTTAAAGAAATTTTTATTTTAATAAGTAAACTTTAGTTTTCGTCCCCCTGTAACACATATCATCCCTGACGTTTTATGTTTTAACAATTTTCGTCCCTGTTCGTCAACTCCGTTAAAAATTTTGTTAGTTTTTCTATGAAATTACTAATATATCCCTTACTCCATCTTTTCTTCTTCATTAGACCACTCACCACCACTTCCTATCGCCACCACCTGACCACACCACCACCTCCAGCAAGCTCCGGTTCCTCTAGCGAGCTCTGGCGGCTCCTGATGGTGGTCTGCTCGAAGATGACGACGACGAAAAAGGAACCTGACGGTGGCAGCGGCTAACATTCTCCCGGCTGAAGAGACAAACACAACGGCGGTTACAACCTTAAGAAAATACTGCAGACAGGGTACTCGTCTTTCTGACGACCACCGTGAAGCACACCTCCGGCAACAGTGAGGGGCTGGCAACCCATTAATCGTCACCGGTGTACTACCATATAACCCCGCCACATCCACAATCAGTTACTACCACGCCACAGCCGCCCCATCATCTCACCTACAACCACCACCAGCGGCGATACTTACCGATAATTGTTTCCCTTTCTACAAATCCACAATAAGGAATATCACCATTACTATTAAACCCTAACTTTCTGTATGCCTAAATTATCAGTTGTAGATGGAACGGTCGCATTAGTTGGAACAGTAGAAGGAGGATGACAAAGCTTTTGATAAAAATGATAGTTTTGTCTTAATTTCTGCCTACGACGCCATGTGTCCTCTGGTTTGTAAGTTTCCAGTGTGTAACAATATTGCTAGGGAAAGGATTAGCCGACCATGGACCTCTTTCATCAATTAGTCTGCGTAGCATGTGTATCCAATTTTCCTGTGACAAATTAAGTTTTGTAAAATGCATATGGGTATCACATCCAAACAAAATGCAAGACTGAGATTAATTATGTGGTGGTGAGTGGTGTAACGAAGAAGAAAATATAGAGTAAGGGTATATTAGTAATTTCATTTAATAACTAACAGAAATTTTAATGGAATTAAGGACCAGGGACGGAATCTGTTAAAACATAAAACGTTAGGGATGATATGTGTTATAGGGGAACGAAACCTGAAGTTTGGTTCAAACCTTAGGGACGAAAACTAAAGTTTACTCTATTTTGATTGTAATAACTACAAAATTGAAGTTGTAGCAATCTAATTTATGTTAGTAAACTGTCATTTTCGTTCCTATGGTTTGGTCGAAATTGTCACTTTTATCAAACAATTTGTTTTTTTGTATCTGGATCCTCGTGGTTTTAAAATATTGTCATTTTCATCCAGTCAACTAACACCATCCATTTATCTCAGTTAAATGAGGAGTATTTCAGTCATTTTACATATTTGTTTTATTTCTTCATCTTTTTTAGTCTCGCTTTTTAATCATCCCCAATTTAACATTTAATTTAACCATCCCCTGTCGCCGGGAATTGGTCGGAAAAATAGGAAGAAGGCCAGTAGGGAAGGTTTCATTCTCGTTCCCTTCTTTTTTCTTTTTTTTCATCCTTAAATGAGACTCTGGAAAACATCATTAAGCTATTACGGGTGTTTATATATTATTCAAAGAATTTTTTTTGTTAGATGAAAAAAATCAAAAAATATGCCGAAGGGTTATGGCATGAATAACCACGGTGTTTATATATTATCCAAAGAATCTAATTTTGTATTGCCAATGAAATCTATATCTATATCTATACTCTATAATAAATAAAGGTTTTGGTAAATACATTTTTTCGTCTCTCTCTCCTATTAATTGTATAAGCTTTATTTAATTATTTTTTAATAAATTTTTTTCCGTCTCTCTCTCCTATTAAATAATAATGATTTCTATAATTATTTTTATAAACGTTTTTTATTTAGAAAAATATAGGTTTGATCATAAAATATTTTTAGAAAATAAACATTTATTTCATTCTTTTTATAAAACATTTTTAAAAAGTAACTATATGACGTTTCTAAAATTTGTATTAAAAACATGTAATATGTCCTAAATATGTAATATGTAAATAGTTTTTGTTAAGTATATAACATCGCATTTATTAATACCGTGTAATACACGGTATTTCTAACCTAGTAAATAATCAAACAAGCTTATGGCATGAATAATCACGGGTAGTGGTGTACAAATCGGTTTTTTAACCCAAACCGGTTCAAACCGACACGAACCGGTTTGGTCAACGAAAAGTCAAAACCGGTTTGAGCCCAAACCGGTTCGGGTTAAACCGGTTTTGGAGGTGGAAATATGTAAACCGGTCAAACCGGTTCGGGTAGGTTTAAACCGGTTTGGGTTAAAAAACCGGTTTAAACCGGTTTTTATTTTAAAAAAAAATTATATTTTTAATTTTCGATTTAATTAAATAAATCATTTAATAAATGCTAATTACTATGTTTTTTAAAAATCATTTAATAAATGCTATTTAATGATATTTAATGCTATTTAATGCTATTTAATTCATTTAATAAATGATATTTAATTATATTTAATGCTATTTAATTCATTTAATAAATGTTATTTAATGCTATTAATGATATCTTATGCTATTTAATGCTAATTAATTCATTTAATAAATTATATTTAATGATATTTAATGCTATTTAATTCATTTAAAAAAAACCGGTTCAAACCGGTTTTCTAACCCGGTTTAGCCAAAACCGGTCCCAACCCGATTTTCTTCAGAAATCCTCAAACCGGTTTCAAACCGACGGTTTTTGGGCAACCCGAACCGGTTTGGTCCAAACCGGTTTAACCCAAACCGGTTTGCCGGTTTGGACCGGGTTAAAAAAAACCGGTTTTTTTGTGCACCACTAATCACGGGTGTTTAATCAATAGAATTACAAAATACTTTGAAATAATTTTATTCTTAAACGAATACATTGTATGTATAGATAAAAGGGGCATTTATATATTTTCCTTTGTTAAGATTATTAATTATATATTTGTATAGGTCAAAAAAATTAATTATATATTTACCCTTGTTAAGATCATTAATTATATATTTCTCGAAGCCAAAAAAATCTACATATTTCTCTTTTCTAAAACATATACATTACATATTTATCTATTTCATTAAAATTAACTTATTGAATAACTATTTTAACCTTGTTTTTACTAACGGATTTTTATATACTTCACATTTCTTAGACCATCAATTACATGTTTCCCCAAATTATTTGATGAATAATCAGTTTCATGTTGTTTGTTGAAGAATCGATTTCAGTTCCTTCACTTTATTTTTTTGCTTTTGTGAATACTCTTTTTAAAAATTAAAGAAATAAAAAAATATTAAATACTAGATGAAATTGTTGGAGCTAAACCGATTAAATAAAATATTAAAAATAAAATATATAATATTGAAGATGTGGAGTTATGTTATATTTTATATTATATTTTACTTTTAAGTTCTTTAATTTTTTATAAGAATATTCACAAAGGCATTAGATGAAGTTAAGGAAGTGAAATTGATTCTCCAACGATTAATTTGAAACTATTCTCAAATATGTAAAAGATGGTCTTCAGAAGAGGATATATGTAAAAACACTTTAGTAAAAATAAAGGTAAGTTGATCATTCAATAAGTTAATTTTAAGAAAATGACTAAATATGCAATATATATGTTTTATAAAGGGGAAATATGTAATTGATTTTTTGGCTTGGGAATATGTACCTGTCCGTTAATGAAATTGATAAATCTATACTATATAATAAATAAAGGCTTTTTAATGACACTTGTCGCCTCCATATTCGTTCTCATCATTTTTTCCGTCTCTGTTTTATTAAATACATTTTTATCTTTTAATAATAATATATTTTTAAACAAAATATTAATTATACTAATAAAACGTATTTACTTTAAATTATCACTTATTATAAAAAAACTTTAAAATCTAACAGGGGTCTCCCCTCTGGTGGGCTTGGGAGTTAGTGCTTTCACGGTGAGTCAGGCTGCTCTAAAAGTTGCTTCGAGCAAAGAGACCAAACACGAGAAAGCGTGTCTTGACAACCAACACGTGTTTATACCATTGGCTTTTGACACTTTTGGTTTCTTTGCACCAGAGGCCGTGGAGTTACTTAACCGAGTACAGCGGGTCATGCATAGTAATGTTATGACCCCAAGATCTGTAGATGTAGTTTTTAAAAGACTTGGTTTTGCTATTCAAAAAGGGTTGGCGGCGCAGCTTGTTGCCCGTTTGCCTTCTATCTCTATGTAATTTCTCTTTGGGAGTTGTGTTTTTCTTCCTTTGAAAAAAATTTAATAAAAAAAAATCTAATTATGTAACTTTAATTTTCAGTCAAATATTGAATAAAGTCAAATTACATTAAATAGTAATTAAAGTATTTTCGAAACTCAATTATATATTAATTTATATATTTTCAATTTTTTTTCCTATCTTTAATTAGTATATGTAATACATTTTTACTAATGTAGAATATGTATACAAATTAAAATTTTAAAAATTTTATGTATTGATATTTTCACCCCGTGTGTAGTACACGGGTTCTAGACTAGTATGTAATATATATATATAGGGAGTGAATCAAGAGAAAACCATAAAAAAACCAGTCTCATCCGATCAGAAAATTAAGATTTTTATTATTTCCCTTTTATATAAAAGGTTATTTTAGTAAATATACAAAAAATTATATTTAATATTTATTGTATTTCCATGTAAATTCCTTCCTTTTCTCCATTTTTTACGTTTTTCTCCAACCTCCTTTTTTATTACTTGCCTCACCAAAACCATTGTTTACCAAATAAAATACAATGAAAAACTCGAACCACCCTTATGCATTTATTAAGACGCCATTGCGGTAGTATTCCGGCCATTGCAACCAACTGCCACCACTTACCTCCGTCCATCCTTTTCCGTCGCCGTCCATCCACCTTCTGCCGGCGTCTACTTCTCATCTTTTCTTACCGTCGCCGCTTAACCATTTGTTCTTCTCTCTAGCTGTCGTACGTTTGCAGATCGAACATCGGTATTGTCATTTTCTTCTTCTTTCCGTTCAGATTACTTCTTTTAATTTTTTTTTAAATCTTTTCAAACCATCCCATGTGGTTTCACGAGTTTAATAGTCTGACTCTTGTAGCTATTGAAGAAGATGATTTCATACGGTCTGAAGCTATCGGCAGTTTGGGAAGGTATAGGGGCTGCCGACTATGGGGAAAGGAACCGTATAAGTCTTAGTTTGGGCTGGAGGGGACGACGGTGCCAACTGGAGCGGGGAGGCAGTGACGTTCTTGATATGTCATGTAATCATAGAAATTGTCAAAACATTAATTAGAACGAGAGCATGCATCTTGAAAATCAAAGGCTTTGTTTTTGTAACTATGATTTTAGTAGATGATTCTCTCTTTTTTTTATTTGGTTCGATGGTAATGTGTTTATGCATTACCACACACGTGTTCATGTATACGTAAACAGATGCTAACATATATGTAAACACGCGTTTACGGATATGTAAACACGCGCTACATATAGCTTATTCTATCTTGTTTTTTAACAGCTTTATAAATGATATTGAATTTCCATATATTAAAATCCCCTTCACCAAAATATTTCGAAGAAACATTTGATTCAGAATTAGAGACTAGTTATGATGTAAATGTGTTTTTTAGATATGATTTAGAACTAGGGTATGCATCTTCAAAACAAAAGGCTTTGTTTTTTGTAAATATGGTTTTAGTCGATGATTCTCGTTTTTTATTTGGTTGATGGTTCAATGTGTTTATGTATTACACACGTGTTTACGTATATGTAAACACACGCTTACGCATATGTAAACATGTTTAATTATGGATGCTGAAATCATGGTTTTTTTTTTTGAGAGAGAGAGTTAAGAAATTTTAGTTGCTTCTAAAATTAAAAAAAAAATTACAATCTACCGAATATACCCTTATAACATTTAATTATTTTAATCGTGTTATTAAATATTTACAAATTTGCCATTGATGGATTTCAACCATTGACCAAAGGTTTAAAAGTGGTTTTCTTGGTTTTCGCCTAACTTATGGTTTTCTCTACAACCCTCCCATATATATATATAGGGTGGGGTTATGCTAAAAAGCCTAGAAAGTTTAAGAAGGATAAGAAGAGTTTTCAGCCTTTAGATGATTTGTTTAATGTAGAGGATCAACCATAATAGGATATAGAGTCTTTTTAGCATAACTTTTACCTATATATATATATATATATATATATAGAGAGAGAGAGAGAGAGGATAAGGTTAAACTAAAAAGACAAAATGATCTAAAAATAATAGGAAGCATTTTCAGCCATCTTGATATATGGTATGTATGTATGTATATCTTCTTCTTTTTTTCTCTAAAGAATCTAATCTTCTACTTTCAATCAAATAAATGAAGAGCCGGTTATGAGTACGTTATCACATGTGAAGAATCGTATTCACATGAGTGTATTTACATGTGATCTCATGTGAATTGAGAAGATATGTATCTATGTATACATACATACAAAATTTCATGTAATGATATATTGCGTTCAAATAGGATTACAAAATATTTTGAAATAATTGTATTCATAAAATGTATTCACATGTCAATTATATATGACATTATAGTAAAATATATAGTATTACCCTTTAAATGTGTATTCTTATTTATAAGGGTGGAGACTCTCTAAGCCGACGTGCGGCTAGAGGGGTTTCCCCTACGCCACAACCGCCACTACCACTTCGTCATAGAGGGGCTTCAATTTGCGGCTTTGGAACGACGCACATGGAGGGGCTTTAAACGATAATGTTACCGTTCAACGGTAATGTTTTTTTTTTAAACAAAACTAACCCATTATAAATACAATCATTTAAACATAATTTTCACACAACTAAAACTATACCATCAAACTCTACTCCAATACTCTCTCATTCTACAAAAAAACACTTTTATTTTTAAACCATGAAACGCAATATCATTATTCACTCCTCCGATTCGACTAGTTCTGACACTGACGGGTAAGAATTTTTAAACCCTCCTCCAACAATCCGAAAACGAGATTGAAGATACGGGCAGCTCATCAAAAATAATCGTGCAATGTGATCGTGTAGAGGCTCTTAGGGTTCTTATGAATGATTATTTTGTCGAGAACCCAAAATACAAAAGCGAGATTTTTAGAAATAGGTTTTGGATGTCTCGTGATTTATTTCTTAGGATGGTTGAAGATACACGTAACAAGTTTGAATGGTTTCAAGAAGGTTTTGATGAAAGGATGAAACAAAGTTTCACGGCACTACAAAAATGTACATCAGCGATTTGTCAACTCGGTACAGGTTTGTCTCCCGAAGCATACGACGAATATTTAGCTATGTCTGCTAGGACCTCACGTGAATGTCTTGAATATTTTTGCAATGATATTGTTATTTTATATGGTGATAAATTTTTACGAAGGTCTACTAGCAACGACATTGCTCTATTGTACGATGCACATGAATATAGGCTTAGCATTACAGGGATGCTCGGTAACATCGACTGCACACATTTGGCTTGGATAAATTTTCCTACGTGTTTACAAGGGCAATATCATCGAGGTGATCACGAATACCCAACGGGCATTCTCAAAGTAGTGGAGTCACAAGATTTATGGTTTTGGCATGTGTACTTTGGTGTTGCCGGTTCAAACAACGACATCAATGTGATTCAATCTCCAGTTTTCACACACGAGATGAATGGAACCGCTCCAAGATGCCCATTTCGGGTTAACGGTCAACAATAAAAACGCGCTTATTACCTTGTCGATGGGATATATCTTTCTGGGTCAACTTTTGTGAAATCTTATAGTTATCCAACATAAATAAAGGAAAAAAATTAAAAAAGTGCAAGAGTCGGCAAGAAAAGATGTCGAACGAGCATTTGGTGTTTTAAAAGCAAAATAGCAAATACTTGCACGTCCGGCTATGGCGATGAAGAAAGAAAAGATGTTAAACCAAATGTACGCATGCATTATAATGCATAATATGATTCTAAAAGATGACGGAAACGCAATTTCACCGGTGCACATTCGGGATCCTCCCGACCGATCCAGTTGTTGATGAAAATATCATTTCGGAGTTGCGCGATAATACCACACATTTTAGGCTTAGATTTGATCTTGTAGAACACGTTGCCATAAATTTGGACATCACGGTTTCGGGCGACTACGAGTAGTTTATTATTTTAATTTTTTC
The DNA here is from genome assembly GCA_023525975.1 of Smallanthus sonchifolius. Taxonomy (NCBI): domain Eukaryota; kingdom Viridiplantae; phylum Streptophyta; class Magnoliopsida; order Asterales; family Asteraceae; genus Smallanthus; species Smallanthus sonchifolius. Next base: position 94,380,169 of record CM042029.1, read on the forward strand.
AGTCATTTATGTATTTTTATTTTAGTTTATTTTATTTTTATTAATTAAGTAGTTAATTATGTTTTTTTTTTAATTTTTAATAAAAAACATGGTTTGTAGCTTCAAGGGGCTTGGGTGACGTCACCGACATGGCTTCAAGGGACTTGAAATTATGTGTCACACTCTCATTGTAGAGTGTGGGGTTTCAAGGGGCTTCAAGATATGGGTGGCCCCTCCATTCTAAAGTTCATAACAAATACTAGCTATTGGAGTTCATAGCAACCACTACTCTTATAGATATATAAGCATTGTCATGTTAAGAATATACAGAGTGAGAATCAAATAAAAAGTGGATTTAACCTAAATAGGTTAAAATGGAATCTTAGCCATCAAAATTTATTATCAAAGGTTGAGATCAAAGTATAGAGAAAATGAAGAGTGTAAGGGTATTTAAGGAAAAGCCATTTTTTTATTCTTTTTTAAATTTTCTCACTTTTTTTAAACGTTCATAACTTTTCCATACAACATTAGTTTTTTAAAAGAGTTGCACCATAAAATCGAGAATTTTTTATCTTTAGTTTGAGTACTATATTGATATATAAAATTAACAACTAAAAAAATGGGTTATTTTTCTATTTTGTACAAATTTGTGTACCGGATGTTTTGTACAAATTTTTTTGTGTTGAAATTTTTATACTTTATTTTTTGGGCTGAATTTTTTGTACTAGATTTTTTATGCTGCTCTTTTTACCGGATTTTTGGTGTTGTACTTTAAGAAAACAATTGGATAAAAGTTTGACTTGATTTTTTGAGTACCATATTGATAACTTTTGTTGATTTTTTTTTTCTCATTTTTTTTAAACGTTCATAACTTTTCCATACAACATTAGTTTTTTTTAAAAGTTGCACCATAAAATCGAGAACTTTTTTATCTTTAAATTGAGTACCATATTGATATATAAAAATTGTTTTTCTATTTTGTACAAATTTTTGTACTTGATTTTTGTACTAATTTTTTTGTGTTGAAATTTTTGTACTTTATTTTTTGGGCTGAATTTTTTATACTAGATTTTTGGTGCTGCTTTTTTTGTGCTGCTTTTTTTGTACCGGATTTTTGGTGTTGTACTTTAAGAAAACAATTGGGTAAAAGTTTGAGTTGTAGGACCTAAATGCCCTTTAATCTATTTATGTGGAGCGTCACATGTCATCTCCATAATCTTTCTTATGCTACTTAGGCAAAATCTGTTTCTTAGAAGATCCTCCCTCTATATATATAGGGTTAAGAAACAAAAAGGGTAAGATTGATTATGGGCTTGACATGTGTCCCTTTATTGTTTTTAAAGGGAGGGCATATTGGTCATTGTGTAATGTCAAGTTATTGTGTCATATATTTTTCATCATTGTGTTATATGTATTCATTATCGTGTTTTACGTTTTAAATAATTTCGTGCTATTTTTGTCACTATTTTTTATATATTATATATAACATAGTGATGAAAAATATTTGACACAATGACCTGACATTAGACACAATGACCTGATATTAGAAAAATATTTGAAGTTAGGCACAATTATGAAAAATATTTGATACTAGACACAATGATGAAAAATATTTGAAACAATGACTTGACATTAAACACAATAGCCTGACATTAGACACAATGACGAGCAAATTACAAAATGAGCTGGAAAACGGAATTTTTTTTCGTTTTCGTATATAACGACACTATACTCGTTTTAAAAATAAAAACGCTAGTTTTCGTCATTATATTTTACGTTTTAGATCATTTCGTATTGTTTTTTATGTATTATATATAACACGGTGATGAAAAGTATTTGACACAATGAATTGACATTAGACACAATAAGCTAACATTAGAAAAATATTTGACCCAACACAAAAGAAGGAAAGAAATACCGGCACAAAACGCAAGGTCTGGTTAAGACTCGAAAGCTTTGTTGAATACGAAACCTCCAACCAATACAAAGTATTAAATCTATGTTAACCGGGCCCTTGGTGGCACCAAGTTTTGTATAAAGACGTACAAACTTGAATAGATGTTTAGGCAAGATGTCTTGCTTAAGTCATCCACAAAATTTAAGACTTTTAATACAATTGGAAATTAAATATTCGCATCTTTTTAAAACAATTTATAATTAAGATTCTTATTCTATAATTGGAAATTAAATATCCATGCTTGCAGCTTTCTATGACAGACTCTGGTCAAAGGCACGGGTGTGCCTTTAGAGGCATGGGTGTGTCTGGTGTTGATCAATAGTTGACTTATTCTATAATCTTCCTGTTTGACCCGGTTCACTTTCAAGGGGGTATGCCTTTCCTTTAACTTTCACAAATTGTTGACTTTTCCTCGGCTTTTCGTTCCTTTTGGTACGGGACGTCAATTAATTTGTAAAATTCACGAGGGAAGCTATTAAGTATGTTACTGATGTGATTGCTTCTGAATCAACCAGATATGTGGATGATTATGCGTGTAAAACATATATAATTTGATGCATATCAGAGGGTTTCCTTAGAGAGAATTCCAACTTTGAAATTGTTATCAAGGAGAGGTATTAATGTAACATTATTGACTTACACACTTTGTGGTTCCTCTTCGCACTCTAGCCTCTTGTGATCTCTTGATGTTAAATTGTGAGGTGGCTAAAGGTGTTTGGAGCTTGGTGCAAAATTAGTGTCATACAACCGATATTCCTTTGGTCTCGTTGGAGGATCTCCTCTTTTTCATTCTCTCCTTCAAAACTTGACAAGAAACAAAAATTGTTTCATACAATCTTTTTTGTTACACTATAGTGTATTTGGAGGGCGATGATAGAAAATATTTTTTTTAAAAAGAATACTAATGCGGAGAAGATCTTTGAGAAAGCTAAATCGATATCTTATTTATGGATAAAAAAACAAGGCACATTTCGAATGAGATGATTGGTCACATTTGTTTCATTTTAATCTTTTATTTTGTAGCTACTTACTAGCCTATTTTTAATAAAAATCCTCGCGGTTAAAAAAAGGTAGATACGAAAAGTTTGTTTAACTTCTTAAAAGTCGAATTAGTAAATTTGGACGAATTGTATATTTTTTTCGATTTATGTAAACTTTTGGGTTTGATTTCTTTTTTATATATTTTCATTAGAATTTGAATATATTTATAAATAAAAAACTAGAATTACTTTTACAACAGAAAACATTTTTTTTTAATTTGTGTAGTAAAATTGCAACCGACTTTGCGACCAAATTTGTCAGTAACTTGACGAACAAGCGAAAGAAGACGAAAGCGGTATGATACGCTAATAATTAAATGTTTTCTATTTTGTTTTATATAAGGGGGTTAGTGGCTAATATTGTTAGTTGGGGGTGTCTTTAGTATTTTGTTTGATTATATATTTGGTATCCTATCATTAATGAAATCATTAGATTGTTTGAGTTATTCTCTTCTCCTAATTCTTAGTTTTTCTTGCTCCATACGGTTCTAACCCTATCAAGGGTATTAGAGCTAATCCAGGCGATTCCCATCGGATTCGTTTCCGTTACCATGACGAACACACGTAATCAAAAAGTTGACAAGGTTATCCAAGACCATGGCAAGGCAATCTCAGAGCTCCAGGCAACATTGGCGATTGTTATGAAACAACAAGAACAGTCTTTGAAGCAGCAAGAGCAGATCCTACAAGTTGTAAAAAACCAATCAATTTTCGGCAAGGCACCTGTTTGTTTTCAGTCGGTGAAGCTGATGCCCGGGGCGGTACTCGGCCCATGCGAATCGGGAAGGTGGAGTTTCCTAGGTTTTCGGGGGTGGGCGTTGAAGGTTGGATCTATCGCTGTGAACACTTTTTCACCATCGACGAGACTCCGGCTAATATGAAACTTAGGTATGCGGTTATACATCTCGAGGGGGATGCCATCGAGTGGCATCAAGCGTATATGAAAACCGATGGGGCTACCGTGGATGAACTACCATGGGAGGACTATGTATGGGCTATTTCGGCTCGTTTATCTAACGCCATGTTTGAGGATGCAATGGAAGAAATAGCATCTCTCATTCAAACCGATTGCGTCGATGGCCTACTAGAATATAATTCGACGTTAGCCTATATTTGAAAGGCTTGAAGCCAGGAATAAGAGGGCCTGTAAAGATGTTCAAGCCTCAAACACTACATGAGGCGTATGGGTTAGCAAGAATTCAAAATATCAACATCATAAGCTTGATGAATAGACTCAAGGATGTGGAGGATGGGTCACAACATGTCAAGAGTGGAGTGAAGAAAATAAAAATAACACCACTTGTTAATGGTTCAAAACTTTCGTTGCTGCCAAGTCCAACAACCGCGCCGCCGGATTCTAAATCGGGAACAATTAGCTCAAGGCGTTTGACGAGTGAGGAATAAGAGTCAAAAAGGGCAAAGGGAGAATGTTTTTGGTGTACAGAAAGGTTCGTTCCAATGCAAAAGTGTAAGAAAAAACAATTTTATATACTCGAAGTGATTGAGGATGAAAAACAAGCAACGACGGTGCTTGTTGAAGAGGATGAAGACAAGGTTCCTTGAATCACTTTTGAGGACAAAAAGTAGGTTAAGGGGGAGTATTTATACGCTATTAATTAAATGTTTTCTATTTTGTTTTAGGTAAGGGGGTTAGTGGCTATTATTGTTAGTTGGGGTGTCTTTAGTATTTTGTTTGATTATATATTTGTTATCGTATAATGAATAAAATCATCAGATTATTTGAGTTATTATCTTCTCCTAATTCTTAGCTTTTCTTGCTTCATACGGTTCTAACCCTATCACGGTAGCTTATTTTTCAAGGAAGATTTTGAGTCGCTCAATTTTCATAAATCTACGGTCATTACACGCCTTGATAATGATAGATTCAAGAGACTCGATTAATATAGCGTTTCAAATGTTAATAAAGCTACAATGGGTTTTTTTCTCGCGCTAACAATCCAAACAGATTACCATATCTTGCTACCTCTCTGATCCGGTCACTGCATGCAAAGGATCCATGGTGGTTAAGCCTGGTTAGTTCATGTAGGCCCAACCCAAGCGCGTGGCCCGTTGTCTGACATCGGGCCACCATTCATCCCAGCCTGTAATGCTGCATTGCTGTTGAGAAGCTCCATTCCCTCTTCACCCATCTGCTGAACTTCAGAAGGTGAGAGTATCCTGATGCATCGCACGCAACCTACGAATTCCCTGCATTTAGATCATTTATTATCGTTAAATCATTTATTAATTGTAAAATTTAAGTATCATAGAAAGTAGGGGTGTTCACTGTCTGGTTCGGGTCAGTTTTGACAAAAATTCTTTAGGGAATAACAAAACAAACCCGTCAGTTGTACCGGTTTTGACAGGGTTTTAGTGGTCTGGCGTTTTGAACTGATTTTTTTTTTCAAAATCATTTACTTAGTATTAAAAATTTTAACATCATTATATGATTTATGATTATAATGAAAGTTAAACTGCCGGTTCAGTTTACACGGCCGGTTCCAAGTTTCAAACCGAACCGTTTGGATCTCAAATAGGCCGATATTGGCCGACTTGCTAACTACAGTTTTGAGGAACGACAAACCAAACCCACCAGTTGTACCGGTTTAACGGTTTTAGCAGTTTGGCGTTTTGAACCAATTTTTCTTTTTTTCAAAATCATTTATTTATATTAAAAATTTTAAAATCATAATATTGTTTATGACTTAATACATATAATAACTATATATTCCAAAAATAAAAAGTATATATTAATAATAAAAGTTAAACGACAGTTTACTCGGTCTGTTCCAAGTTCCAATCCGAACCACCAAAACCGAACCGTTTGGACCTCAAACCGGCCGACTTGCTTCGCTTCGGGTGGTCCGGTCGGTTTCAACAGTTTATAAACACCCCTAATAGACACAGAACTTACTCCCACGGGTCGTCTCCAACTAGAAGAACATCATTCTCGAAATCTACATACACGAGCTTCCAACCCGACCCTCTCGAATCATTAAGCAATCCTTCCAGCCCAAACATCTTCTCAATCTCACTACAAAGCTCATCATAGTTCTTGAAACCCGACACATCAATCGACCTCCCCACTGAGCCCGCCTTTTGAATCTGCATTACGCGTAACAAAACATAAGTTTTATATCCCAACCCATGTTTCAAAAACATAAGTTTGAGTATTAACCTTCGTGTAAGTTCGCACGCGAGCAGGAGGAGCAACCTGTTGCCACGAGTTATTATTCAAAAGCGCAGTATCATCAAACTCACCATTGCTAGAAGACGCCCCACCCGAGTTATCAGGCAAGTCTTGCATAGAATAAGCTTGAGAGTCAACAAGGCTAACTGATGTGATCTGTGATTGAACATCTTGGCTTGAACTGAAATTGTTACTAACTAAATAACTAGATGGGTTTTGGAACTCAATATCTTTCAAGTTGCAAAAATCATCCAATACAGTACTAGAAACTGAATGATCATTGAGACAGTTGTATACATTGCCAGTTTGGGGATTATTGTGGCTCTCATCTGATAAGTCTTTGAAGCCATACATGTTTGAGGGACATGTGGTTGTTTGTACAAAACATTTGGAGTTGTTGTGCACTTGTGGGTCCCACGTTTCGTGCCCGAGAGGCGGGTACGAGTTCAGTACATTATTATCTGGGTGTGGGAATAACCCATCGATCTGAGGCGAGTCGAAGTGTTGAGTGTGGAGTATGCTTGAATCAAAGGGAGACAATGGATTAAGAAACGGAACCTCGTGTATGGGGTTATGTGGAGTGTTGAGTGGTTTCGAGTCGGGTTTTATGGTTTCTGATGGCGGTTGAGTTCCAGGAAGATGCGGGTTGGGTTGTGGTGGTGTGATTGACATCGTGGTGGTCGTGGCAGGGTTAGTGGTAGTCGTGGCAGTTGTGGTAGTGTTGGCTTGAATAAGTTGAAATTGGGGGCGGTTTTCGACTTGTAACTGACTTCTGTTGGCGGGAAAACTTTCTTGACAGTTATGGGAAACGGTTGTTGTGGTGTTGTTAGTCATTTGAGGTTTCATTAACATCTTGATCAGTTGTTCTGGCCATAGGTTAGACATTGAAGGGTTTGAAAAGTTTCCGTTTATAGTATCCGCCCGCATGAACGGGCGGCTTACCATATTGTCCCATTCCGGTTGCGCTCCTGGTAATGATTACAAAAACGTCAGTAAAAGAGCGGTTTAAAGAATCGGTTACATAAAATGACAAGACGGGAACTCACCTAGAAAGGCAGAATTAAATGGTCGTTTAAGACTCGAAGTGAGAGATGGGAAAATGAAGAGACTTTCGGGGGCCTCGATATCCCACGGGCTCACTCTACTTTGCTTATCACCACAACCGGGCTCATCCCACTCGACCTGAAGATTATGCCACTTCGAGCCGGGCCATCTTAATGGATCCACATCCCTTATGCCGACAATTGTGCCCATGTATCTGCATCAACAACAAGAAGGAAATATTAAATAGTTAGTAATGAATATTTAGAAATTAATAAATGAAATATTAAATAGTTAGTAACGAAATATTAAAAAGTTAGTAATGAATAAAAAATAAGCGGGAAAAATGACGCAACCATTTACTTATTTATTAGGATATGCATACCTGCGTTTTCCTGACTCCTCGGTTTCAAACATCATTCCAAAACGCATACCAATTGAAAGTTGTGTCCCATAGACCGATTTCCTATACCTCGCCAATGGAATCACGAATTCCGAAGGACACGCCCTAAATAAGAAAATCGTTTTTAAGAATACATTTTGAACTAGAGGTGGCTTTCGACCAATGACTTATAAACAGGTCGTGTTGGTTAACTTTTATCTCAAATGGGTCAAATTACTAGCAAAATTTGCTTGAAGGGAAACGGGTCAAAAGTTGTTTTATTCAAAAATGTAGATTATTATTGTAATGATTTAGTTTTTGTAATCATATTAAAGCCTTGATATTTTCTTTTTAAATGGACAAAAAATATGTTTGTAAACCGTATTAAAAAGTAACTCGTTTTCACCCAAACCCATTTTGATCCATTAATGACCCGCCCATTTTGCCAAACAGTTACCTCGGGTTGTAGAATATTGTAAAGGGGGTTCGATTAGCAGCAGCATGAGCGGCAGCAGCAAGGACTCCAATGTGCATGCTATCAGCAGATAAAACCGACGATGGCAAAGATGAATTTTGACGATTCGCTCGTCGTACTCCCAATAATAACTGTGACTTCTCATCCCTACAAAACAAAAATTACATAAAATATTAGTTTACTGACCGTTACAAAGGAAATATTTTTAAGGGGACATGTTTGGTGTCTTTAAATGTTTGTTTCACCCTGTCAATTTACATACACATTTCAGCAAACAAAGATTTAAAGACAAAAATACCCTTTGTAATGATCATGAGAACTGGCTAATGGCCATGTTCTTTTTGTTGTTTGCTTGAAGTCATTGTATTCCCAATGGTTGTTAATTCGGTTAATTTAGGGTCAAAACTGGAAAACTATTAAAAGGAAAGTATACCTGATAAATAGAACAGCATCACCAGCTTTAAGCCTTTTAGCACCAACAAACATGCTCCAACCCGTAGTAAGTAGGTGTCGTTTTGGCTGCCCTGCATTCGAATACAAGAACTTCATTGAAAACATCAAATTGAAAAGGAAAAATGACGTACCCCGTTTTGACTTTTGACTAATTTTTATTTCAAAACTAGGAGTGTAGACAAGTCGAGTCGCTCTTTTGCTACTCGAGATCGGCACGTTACAAGCTCGAATCGAGCCAAGCTTAAATAACCTTGAGGTGGAGCTTCATAAGCTCACGAATCTAAATACGCTTGAGGTGGAGCTTTATAAAATAATAACTATAAGTTAAACAAGCTCAGGCTTAGCTCGTTTACACCCGTGTTCAAAACTTCACTCTCAAATGTGGAATGATTTGGATATAAAGGAAAATGAATCCTTTATTAACAAGACTACCCTTGATGTAAAATTAACCAAATTGTTAGCTTTCTTTCACTTTTTATCCAAATTAGAACCCACATAAAAACAATTCAAAAGTTACACTTTCTTTTCATTTCTTTCCAACTCAAGAACACAATAAATATAAGATGCTTACCGCGGTATATATGACGGAAAGTCCACGTGTTATCGTGTAAATCTCGAACAATAAGCTCTTGAGTTGGAGGCTGCATTGAAAAATCCTGAAGAAAAGAAAAACATGACCAAAAAAATTATGATCATTTAAAGCATAACTCAAATAATGATTTATCTTATGTTTTCACTAAGAAAATGAAATATTACCAACTGTGGAAAAAGTTTTTCCGCGGCTCTACGCGGTACAGAAAAGCCACCATGAGTGCTTGTATCACTCGGGGTCAAAGTCTTGCAGAAGAACTCATTTGGATGCCTGCTCGGTTTCATCCCGAAATCTGGTATAGGAAGAACATCTTTTTCCTGATCCTCAAGTAAATTCAAACAACATTCAGTCGGAAATTTAAACTTTGATGATCAACTTTGGAAAGTTACGAGTAATCGGACTTTTAAACACAATTAGTTGACTTTTTGGTGAAAAGTCAACTGTGATGATGTTTACTTGGAATTTACATCTCTCCAATTTGTTCAAAGTTTGTAATCTTTTTGTTGTTTCCACAAAAACTGTAGAATCCAATTTTGACTTCTTGAAATGTTAAGGTTAAGTTGACATTCAAAAGTCAAACTTTGACTTTTCTTTCGAGCCAGTGTTTCTACACAACTTACCGAATTCACGGGTCGAAGGCTCATTTGGGCATAGATCTCATCGGTATCTTTATCTGCCTGTTTAAACCACCAAAATAAACAAAAACATAATAAAATGGGAAAGTTGTATATAATTTGATGGGAATTTAGGGCCATACATGTAAGGTAGCATTTAAAACTTGGCACAACAGTTGAGATGGAAGATTTGGATAATTAGGAACTTGTGATGTTGCTGTTCTATTTGTCGAAACCGCAACCTGGAAAATAAAATAAAAGTAAATAAATAGTGCAAAAAATTGTTAATGAAATGCAAAAAGAAATAAAAGTAAATAGAGGTTAAGGTGGTACATAATATAGTCAAAATTTTTGAATCCATCAAAATCCAACTTCCAAGGGACCACCTCCCATGCAATTATTAATAACCCAAAGCCTAAAAGGTGTAAATTGACCTAAAAATCTTCAAATAAAAGCCATGGGGTGCCTTCCAAAAAAGGGGGCACATATATGTAACTTATAATGTATGTGAAACATTATGTCAAAGTAATAAGGGTTGGTTCACATGTTCTTTAAATTTTATACTCAAGATTTCAATTATGTGTGTTATATATGTTGGGGAGATTTTGAAGTTATCTTAGGCTTTTTAGCACGAGTTGGATGAGGATAATGTTTATGTGAATACCCTTTTTCTAAAGTGTACATTATTAGAATTTTGGTAAATTCGCCGACCCGATAAAAAAATTCAAGTTTGAAAGACATCAAAAGGCCAAAACATGATAAACACTTTGATTTCTACAAAATCAATCCAAGATGCATTAACAACAAAGTATACAAAACAAGATTGCAATTCAAGCAAAATGGATGAAGTAAAGGTTGATAAAGCCAAGATTTCAATTCAAGCAAAATGGTTAAAATAAAGATTTTAAATAAAAAAAATCGAAATTTTGTTCAAAAAACTAACAAGTTATACAAATCAAGTGATGGAAATCAAACCTGTTCACTATGTCCTTGTGGGAAGTAATAAACAAGGCTTCCTACTTGTGGCAGGGTCACCAATGGGCCAGCACAAGCATGCCATAGCTCAGAATTTATTGGCTTCTTTATCACTACAATATTCAACCAAATCCCACAATTTTTCAAACCAAATCTTGAAAAAAAAAGATAAAAATAACAAAAATTTTGTTGGAAAGTAAAGAAAAAATTTACCAGATTGGTCCTGCATTTCCTTGAACAGTTTCATCTCCTCAAGTAAACTATGTGCCCCACTGTTGCCACCTGTTGAATTCAGCTTCTCTTGAATGGTTGTCATTTTAAGAAGTTAAAAACAAGGCCCTATTCATCATCAAACAATCAAATCACATCACAACTTCAAAACCCATGTCACAAAGATCATAAAGTTCCAATCTTGACTCAAATTCTGACCAAAAGATCCAATTTTTTCAACTCAAGAAGCAAAGAAACCCCATCATCATAAGGGAATAACAAAAAGAACCAACCCCTTGTCACATTTTGAAGGAAAGATAATCAGAATTCAGAAATGAAAGGAAACAAATGATGTCTGGTTTAGGGGGCAAACACAAGGAATCTAAAATCCAATCCAAAAAAACACAGAGAATGCCCCAAAAACACACAACCAAGAAACATAAACCTGCAAAATCTAAGTGGGGCTAACTTATAATCAAAAGAAAAACATCAAAAAGATTGAAAAAGTGTCTGTTTCTTGCATCAAAGCACGCCTCTATGAGTGTTTATAGGGACCTCCATGTAAAAGCAATCACCTTTCTGTGAAAGTGGTCATAATACTGATTTTCACTCCACAAAAAAACAAAATAAAAACACACCCAGATCACCTTTAAAAATCTATAAAACAATTTACAAAAAAAAAAATAATAAATAAAAATTGTTAACTAGAAGTCTAGAAAGAAAGAAAAGAGAGTGCATGGTAAGATCTTTACCTGGTGTTAGACACTTGGTGTATATTGGGTTGATCACATTTGCAGCTTTAAACTCTGGGATTTCAAGATTTTTTAAATTAATTCTTCCAACCAAAAACTCTGCAGGAACAGAGAAAAGAAAGAGTATGGATACACGAAAACGAACTCACACTTTCAAGAGAGAGAGAGAGAGAAATTATTTAAAAATTGGTGGTTAACTTTTATACATCATCTCTAGGAAAGACAATTTTCAATCTACTATAGATTCAATATACGGAAACCGGCATATATTTTTTTTATTAAAATATATTTTATTTTAAAATATGGTATACGTATTAGGGAATATATGACGTTGGAAATATTTAATATAATGCGGTAATATGTAACTAATAATATTAATTTATTTAAACAAATAATGATATTTTTTTTAATGGCAAATAAATAATGATATAAGCTTGATTGTTTGTTTATGTCATCTGTAATTGTGATGCCTTCCAGAAAAAAAAATGTGTAACTGTGATAGTGATGAAAAATTGTTGTTACGTAGGTGTCACGTAAACATAGGTTGCCTCATTTCTCTCTTGTCTCTTGCTTCACTTTCTTCGATTTTCACGCTCATGACCTTACAAGTGATCCATATTTTCCCAAATAGTTGCAAATCCATCTGCAAAGGTTAGCATAGGTTGCCCCATTTCTATTTGGGGTCGGAAACCCATGGTTGGATCAAACATGTGTTGGAATGTTTGAGGATATGGGACTTGGTTCGGGACGTTTGGGTTAAACGGGGCTTGATTCAGATTGATTGCACGGTTAAATAGGTTGTTGAAAAGATTCATATCTTGAAATTTGAATGTTGGATAATATAAAATTTTAGAAGATGTGTAAGATTTAGAAGAAAAGGTGGTAAAAAAATGTAAAAATAAGTTACAAGTATTTTTTGGGGTTTGAAAAAAATTAAAATAGTTCCTAAGGCTAGTTGAATTATGGTTTTTTACGTCAAACGATTCACACGCCTGTTATCTTCACAGTGCACCACCCATCACGCCCCCTGTCACGCAAACGTGAAAACTTCCCACTACACATGTCCTTATATATTATATGTATATCTATAAATTTGTTATAAAGAAAAAAGAATTTATACATTGCTTATATGAGGAAAATGTATAATAATCAATCTATATCTATACTATATAATAAATAAAGGTTTTTCAATGCCACATATCGCCTTCATATTCATTCTTACAATTTTTTTCCCGCTTCTCTCTCTTATTAAATAAATTTACATCTTTCCAATAATAATAATATACTTTAAACAAATTATTGTTTATACTAATAAAACATATTTATTTTAAATTAGCTTATATTATAATAAACTTTGTAATCTAATTAACTAACTTATGTTATCTCTTGTTTAATACACCTCTATTTTTTAATAATAATATATTTTTAAATAAAATACTAATTATACTAATAAAACACATTTATGTTAAATTATCCCTTATGATAAAAACTTTGAAATCTAATTATGTAACTTTTATTTTCAATTAAATAGTAAATGAAAGTCAAATTATATTAAATAATAATTAACGTATTTTCGAAACTCGGTTATATATTAATTTTTAGATATTTTGAATTTTGTTTTGTATCGTTACTATATATAATTTCTTTTTACACATGTAAAATATATACATAAAGATTTAAAAATAATATTGATATTTTTATCGTGTGTGTATTACACGGGTTTTAAGTTAGTTAATTATAAAAAAGAAAATATCCAATCCGTCTCATTTGAGTTGCAATTGGATTGGTTGTATCTTATTAAAGTTTAAATTGCTAAGTAAATATATAAATAAAATAAGTTAACCGTAGATTATAACATTTTAATTATACTTAAAGACAAGTGCTCAACTTTGTGAAATAACATATTTGACCCCTTAACTTTATAAATTTCATTTAAACCCTGTTAAGTTTAAAATTTAAAGTATACCACATTTAGTATATGTAGTCTGATTTTTCCTTAATAATTTTGTTTGTTTGTCGTATTCAATATCATGGGTTATTTGACAGTGACGTGTTGGTACCGTGAATAATGACACCGACACAGATTGAAAAACATCGGTACCATTTTGTAACTGTCTTTTATCTATATTTTGATTTGCCCAACCGAGAAGCAGTAACTTCATACATTTATTTTATGTATTTAAGTACAGGTTTTTTTATGTATTTAGTCACGTTAATGTCAACACCTTAAACGTTTAAGGTCCACTTCCCGCCTACATGGGAGCAAAATTTCTAGTTTGACATGATTTGGAAGAGTTATTTGACTTCTAATAAATTTGAGTAATTTGGCTAGATATAAACCTAGGCCTCGAGCAAGTGATTTATTTGTCTAGAAGACTCATAGGTTAACTTTATGCGCCATATGTTTGATAGACGTTTTCGTTTTTTGTAATGTACATTTGTGATTTAAGAATAGAAATGTATAAAAAGAAAATTATCGAACTTCAAATTAATAGGGGCATATCTATGTAAACCCGCGAGTTCATAATTCATGTTTAAGTAAGTGTGTCTGATATTAAATTTAAATTTACGTTCTATTCAAGTTCGTTTTAGGTTCGAACCATCAACCTTTGGACACAACTCGTTCGAAATCCCTACTTAAGTGAGATATTATCAATCACGGAACAAATGCTAACAAACTTTCTAAATTATAAGACGAAGTGTTATGGAAGTGAATGACCAGGGCGTGATCCACATGGCCCGTGAATGGGCGTGGAAGGCGTGGAACACCACCGCGAGGGCGTGAATGGGGTCGTGAATTGGGGGGGGGGGATTCAATTTACGTGCATTGGAGGGCAAGTGTGTGTGTGTGTGTTTGTATATGTATATGTGTACATACATGTGGATAGTGAAACCATAATACATCTTAGTGCTTCGGGACGTGATTGTCCTCCTACTAATGTGGCGGTGCAATTTTTCACTTTTTAATGAAACCATTACACTTAGCCTAAGATGGCACTTCTTTAAGCCATGTGATACTTTTATATGTTCAAGTCAGTATCTTATAAAAGGCACGTTTAATATATATTTGCACTCTCATTTAAGAGCATCCGGTATACCCCTTTTTATCATCTCAAGTGAAAAATATCACACCAACTATCACACTACAACGGGGTGGTGTATCACTCAAGTGATAATAATCACACCAATCAACCAATTCCACCTCACCACCCACTCCCTAATGCTTTGTTCTTCTCTCGTGATTTTTTTCACGCTAAAAAACCACACCAACAATCACACCACAAGGGGGTGATGTATCACTCAAATGATAGTGTCATATTGGTACCACCTAGGATCACGTGGAAGTACTCCAATATCATTTTTATAAAGGTTGATGTAAAAGTTTAACATATAACACCAATCTCGTTTAACTAATTAATTGTTTCCCAAGAAATTGTTCATCCTTTTTTATTACCCTTTCATCCAGAGCTTATGTAACTTGGGCTCGTCATAATATACTTGTGGGAAAGAAAAAACAAGCATTGTACGCTTTAGTAGCTACCGTTTCACTAGCTCTAATATTCAATGTCTTGATATTAATATCAAGCGTCCTTCACACTCTCTAATAGTATTTATTGTTTTATCTTTTTCTTAGCAACTGGTTTTCATGATAAATATTTGATGGTATTGTAGACATTATCTTTTTTTATTTTACTGGTTAAATACGCCAAGTGTGCCCGGTTAAGACAACATATTGGCCGAAGTTGAACGAGGCTCTCTCATATGACGGTGGGTACGACGTCACAACATTCAATGTTCCCCGTTCAAAAAAATATATATACTTTTATATATATTGGTTTACTATTAACTTTTTAGTATAAATGAAGTATTTTATACATATAAACACTTACTTAAAATATTTATAATTTCTTAATTGAGTTTTGATAAAACTTTTTAAATAATTTAGAAAAATGATTTATATTTGTAAAAGTATATTTAATAAAAGGATATGAGATACATTATATAAAAAAGCTAAAATAATATAAAATAAATGGATATACAATTATTTTTTTTAAATATGATTTAGATATAGGATTGGTTTATTTGAGGAGAAAGAGAGAATTGATGGGAAAGGGAAAACGTCTGGCAACATACGGCGCAAATTAGCACGTGGGTTACGAGGAAATGTAAAAGGGGTTCTTTCGATATGCTTTTTTTCAGGAATCGCGACTTTCAAGGCTTTTAGCTTTTCGATATTTGAGATATTTTTCACTCTACCCCAATATATTTCACTTCTTAAGCAAATTACACCCTTGGAGTTATTTTACACGAACCCTTTTTTTTTCAACTTAAAATATCTTCGGTTTTTTATTTAAGTTTTTTTTTTTTTTGAACGGCAACGCTAGATATTTTAGGATAATTGAGTTTCTCCGGGGCAACACCTAGAACATTTAGGGCAGCCCACCACAGGAGGAACCCCCCAACTAGGTAAACCCCCTGACTTGGTCACAGACCTTTTTTTTACTGTTGACAGGATTCGAACCCAAGACCTCCACTATGAGAAGTCTTGGTGCTACCATTGCACCAAATGGCCAACGGTTGTTTTTTATTTAAGTACACGGACGAATTGTGCTACGTTTAAATTTTAAATTTGGTTTATAAGTTTAAAAAATTGCATTAACAGTTTCAAATTATACATAAACGTAACATGTTTGGTTTATGGAGTGGACATCATACATAACTTTCTATTAAATATATTGAAAATGACAAAAATACCACTAGATTAAAAAACAAAAAAGAGTTTTAAATAAAAAATCAATCAAGCGATCGTTTGATTACAATTGGATGAATTTTGATCAAATCAATGAACAAAAAGGATCAAATAGTTACACCAAGGAGTGATTGGCTATCGTAGCAAACAGTTGAACCGACGGATTTCAACCTCGATGCGCCTGCTTCGCTTCAAGGAGCTGATGTAGATGCCATCACCTTCTGAGCCATCGGAAAGACAACCACCGTCTTTTGGCGTCAGTCAAGTTCGCCGGAGGAAAAGGGTGGGGAGAAAGAGGCCGATGGTGGTGACATAAGTGTGTGGTACATGTTCTTCCCGAGCAGTATCCTCTCTCGCGTCGTAAAAAATATCCTGGATTTATTGTTCAGGAGTTGTATGACCTTAATTCTAAGAGGCTCTTCAAGCTAAACAATGAGGACTTTGCACATGATATGCGACAGGAAATAGATCTACTAGTTCAAAAAACAACGTGTCGTTTAGGAATATATCATTGACTTTCTTTGTGAGACGAGCATTTTGGGAGCAAGTCTTACCATTATCGGTTATGTTCAATTAATCTTTAAGTTTAATTTAAGTATAGTAATTACAACATGGATCTTTTTAAGGATCATATCAATGTAGAGAGACGGTAGGGTTTGGGGAAAAGCAATCGTACGTGGAGAGAAGCGAAGCAAGTCATTGAATGGGTTTAATGGCGTAGTCTGTTGTATAGATATTGAAAATGACAAAAATACCCCTACATTAAAAAACGAAAAAGGGTTTTAAATAAAAAGTGGTTGTTCCGCCTGAGATCTAGGGGGTATAAATATAGTTTTTTCTTAATTTTTTTAATTTCTTATTTTTTTTATTCTAGATGTATTTTGATCATTTTCAATATATTTTATAAAAAAGTTAAGTGTCACTCACTCTATGGACCAAATATGTTACGTTTTGTATAATTTGAGAAACTTATTGTAATTTTTTAAACTTAGAAAACAAATTCAAAATTTTTGACATACAAGAGGTACCATCAGTGTACTTAATTCTTTTCCTTTTAATGTTTATCATTTGTTTTGATTAACTTTAAAGAAAATCTTATGTTAAACCATTAACAACGGTTTTAAATGATAGAAAACTAAACTAGTTAAAACGGTTTGGTTTATAATTTGGACAGTTAGAACCAATTTTTATGGTGACAAAATTGTTAGTTTGTATTAGTTCATTAAAAATGAGAGAGATTATTTATGAATATCATAAACTAGTTTAGATCTCGTGTCTACACACGGGTGAAAATTGAAAAATATCAATATATAAAAATTTTAAATATTTATGTATATATTTTACAGGTGTAAAAATATATTACATATACAAAGAATAGAAACAAACTCAAATTATGTAAAAAATAATATATAATTGGGTTTCGAAAATACGTTAATTACTATTTAATGTAATTTGACTTTTATTTAATATTTGATTGAAATAAAAGTTACATAATTAAATTTCAAATTTTCTTATAATAATGGATAATTTAAAATAAATGTGTTTTATTAGTATAATTAGTATTTTTTTAAATATATATTATTATTAAAATATAGAAGTACATTAAATAAGAGAGAGGCGAAAAAAAAATAATGTAAATGCAAACTATCATTAGATTTTTATTTCACATAATAATAGATAATGAAGTAAGTGACAATATCATCATTTCACTTGGAAATATCAGAAAGTCTCTTTTGCAATTGATAATATTTGGCCCATTACATTGGTCATACCGGTCAGTTAACTCATCACAAAGTTGATGAACAGTCTTAACATATAAAACACTCTCACTAATATCTCGATAAAGAGTGTTCAGAATCCAAGAAATAACAATGTCATTACACCTCTTCCATAAGTCAAGATTCAGAGAGGTAAGAGGCTGGACAACAGTGCCATCAACAACCCAATTTTGTTCTGGGCAGATAAATCAATTGACATAGCATGTTTCCAATATCCGAAAGCAGAACTGTCAAAGGCTTTAGAAACAAGTAAAAGACCGAATGATCAGAGGAGTGTAAGAACAAGGGACTAGAGGAATCCATAGCGTAGGTGGTCGGAGGATCAGAAGCATCCGACATGAACACGAATACGAAGAAAGAAACAAAGAAAAGACTAGTTTCGCTTACAGAAGCAAAACTGACAGAAAATAAGAAAATAGCGAAACAAACAGGAACGAAACTGATAGTTTCGTCTGGTCAAGAATAGTTTCGCCTGAACTGAAACAAACAGTGTCGTCTGAACGAACAAAAAACCCCAAACTCGAAGTTTGAAGTCCATAAATCGTCAAAACAAGTGAAACGAATCGAAATGAAAGAATTCCTCCGATACTAATGAGTAAAACCCTCAAAAAACAAGAAAATAGATCGATTTTTAGGTGAAATCGAGAAAAAAGAGTAAAACAAACAGAAAAACGTGAAAACGAGAGAAACTGGTGAAAAGAAACGAGTATCCACTGAAACAAGAAGATTCAAGTGGAAACCTCATCAATGAATGCATAATAAGAGAAAGAAATCAATGAATCAAACAAAGATGCTCTGATACCATGTTGTGATGATGAGAAATAAAACTGAAATGAGAGAGAAACAATTGAGGGGAAATAGTTTTATACACTACAAATTAACCAAAAGCCTAAGAGTTTCTAACCTAATTCATAGTACAAGTATAAGAAATTTCTTCCAAAGTATTACTTGTAATTCATTTAGCAATACTAAAATGTTAAATTCGTACTTATGATCATTAACTTGTATTTAAAACTTTAAAAGATTCTTTTTTTTATTTGTTTCTATAAATATATGAATATAATAAACTTTAAGGACAAGGTGTTTAATTAAATACTGTGTGACGGTTAGTTCAACAAATCTGATTACCAATATAATAATAAACTTTAAGTAGAAGGTGTTTAACTAAATAATTGTGTCATATGTATATTAAATATTTAATAAAAAAAATTGAAAATCAACATAAAGCAATGGTATACTCTCACCATCATATTGGTATATTATATTTGTTCTTGTGATTATAAACATATAGTGTAATAATTTAAGTAAATATAATATGTTGGATGAAAACAATTTATAACAGGCGACTTTTAAAGAAATTTTCACCCAAAAACAAATTTATAAACTTATCATTGGTGATACAAATATGTTATTTGACAATTGTGTTTTATAATAAACAAGAAAAATATTATAATACTAATCTTGATTAGATATACTATATATGTTATAAAGCATTTGAATATTTATTATAAGACTTTTAAAATTAAAAACTTTAATATAGTTTATTCAAAACTATTTTAATTATCTCCATTTAGTAGATGTAGTACAATTATTCATTTATGAAATATCCTTCAAAATTGCATAAACAAGATAGATAAGATTGTGTTGAGAAGTAAAATTGTTTGTTTTATATAAGTGAAGGGTAACATTTGTAAATCAAAGTAGAATAGAGGGTTAAAGTGTAACTAAGCACTTCCTTTTGTCCGACTTGTACCTTCCCTCTCACTCTGATTCTTTGACTAGCTGTCACGCGTGCCGCTCAACGACTATTTAAAAGAAGCGCAATTTAGCAAATCAGACACGTAAATACCTTAATTACAATATTAAAAATATAGCAAATTATCTTTTTCTTGTATATTTATACTAAAGTAGACGGAGTGAAAAATATCAATACATAAAATTTTTAAATATTTATGGATATATTCATAAAAATACGTTAATTATTATTTAATATAATTTGACTTTCGTTTACTATTTAATTGAAAATAAAAGTTACATAATTAGATTTTAAAAATTATTATAATAAGAGATAATTTAAAATAAATATGTTTTATTTGTATAATTAGTATTTTCTTTAAAAATATGTGTTATTATTAAAAGATAGAAGTGTATTTAATAAGAGAGACGAGAAAAAAATGATGAAAATGAATATAAATACGACACGTGCCATTAAAAATCTTTATTTATTATATAGTATTATATAATATAGATATAGATTTTAGATATTCTTCTTAAACTAACTAAGATGATATTAAAAATTATCATTTGTGTTTGGATTTATTTACATGTTTCATCTTTTACACTAACAGGTGACTAGGGTTGTTTAAAAAATCTTGTAGCTCGAAAGCATGTTTGTAGACAAGCTGAGGTCGAGCCAAGGTAACCTCACTCGTTTAAATTAACCCTAAATTTTAATATTTATAAGTTACAACTCAAATATCAATACAAAGTTCATTTCATGTAACATCCCAAAATAAATAGAAACCCAAATAAAGGAAACAAAGTGGGCTTGGCCAAAGTTTCGGCCCATGGGCCCGAAAAATGACAGGGAGCCTTCATAGCAGCAGCCATCAGCCTCTCCCTCATTCACCACACTTGTCACGCAAGTTTCTGGTGAGAGAAAGAGAGAGTGAGAGTTTGGGTCTAGAGAGAGAAAGCTCGGGATCAAGCTCAAAGTCTCGAGGATTGTTGCTCAACATCTCTGGAGCATAAAGAAACGAGAAGGAAGCTGTAACAGGTAATTATTATGCCTAAATCTGAGTTTTTGTAACTTTCGGGTTTCGGGTTAATAATCGAGTAAAGGTTTAGATTTTTACGTGTGAAACTGGAAACAAACCACGGGTTTGGGTTCATGGGGGAAAATGGAACATCTCGAACGTAAAAAGTTCAAAGCTTGATCGATTAGAACAAAGGGACCAGATCTAGGGTTCTGTTTGGGGAGGAAGACTGCACAGTCGAAACTACTAGTTTCGATATGGACGCATCTATCGAAACTACCTAGTTTCGACAGGGGCAGACCCATCGAAACTACCATAGTTTCGATATAGACCCAAGACCATAACTAAGAATTTTTATAAGTCATACGACTCGAAACTACTTAGTTTCGATAGGAAGCAGTGACTCGAAACTACTTAGTTTCGATAAGAAGCAGTGACTCGAAACTACTTAGTTTCGATAAGAAGCCAGGGCTCGAAACTACATAGTTTCGATAAGGAGCCAGGACTCGAAACTACCTAGTTTCGATAATGAAACCATGACCCGAAACATCTGAGTCAAGCCTAGTAATGTCTAAGTGTCCCCTAGGAACACAGCCTTACGCCTATGACTTGATTATACAGATTGTGGGTGACCATAGTGACATTCAGGAACCGGCTAGGAGTAAACAGAAACGATTCATCTGGTGAGTTCTTATTGCCCTTTTTCCTAATGGTTTTGGGCTGGCATGCATACTGGTATAGTATTTTATAAAAATGTTATTTTTATAAAATGAAAGGCAAAGTATAGTATTTTATAAAAATGTTATTTTTATAAAATGAAAGGCAAAGTATAGTATTTTATAAAAATGTTATTTTTATAAAATGAAAGGCAAAGTATAGTATTTTATAAAAATGTTATTTTTATAAAATGAAAGGCAAAGTATAGTATTTTATAAAAATGTTATTTTTATAAAATGAAAGATAAAGAACAAAAGAGCATAGTATTATCTTTTAAACAAGTTTTTGAAAGATAACAATGAGCTAAAGAAAGAACGATAAAGGAGCCGTACTTCGGTACAGCTCGACAGTGACAGTGACAGTGACAGTGACAAATACCATGTTATATGCTTATGTGTTAATATGTGTTATTTGTCTATATGAAAGTTATGTGATTGCATTTCTATTTGTGTAATAGTGTAATTGCATTGCATAGTAGTTGCATAGTAGAAAGTCCTGCAGGCATGCTAAAGTAGAAGTCTCACCCTGAGGTGTGAGCAATGCTAAAGGAGTCTTACACTTCGGTGTAAGCAATGCTAAAGGAGTCTTACACTTCGGTGTAAGCAATGCTAAAGGAGTCTTCACTTCGGTGTAAGCGAGAAAGTCTCACCCTGAGGTGTGAGCAATGCTAAAGGAGTCTTGCACTAACGTGCAAGCGAGAAAGAAAGTCCTACCCTGAGGTGTGGGCAGCGCTAAAGTAAAAGTCTTACCCTGAGGTGTAAGCAAGATAGGGATCTGGTCCTCGGACCACGATCCATATGTGATAGTTAAAGTATGATAAAGTCACTTGTCAAGTATAAGTGAAATGATAGACAGAGTACAGTGGGACACCCTAACGGGTTTCCTTAAAGATAAAGTTTTAATGACAGATAGTAACGTAACAGATTTATAATTGTAACGTTGTAAAGTTTTAAAGTAATAGATAAAAGTTTATTTCAAAGAAAGTGAAAGTAAAGCTTATTTTATTTTAATAAAACTAAGCTACCAAAGATAAAGTTTACAGTTTAAAGTAAAGAGGGAACTCACCAGCGTTAGCTGACTTTTAGTATGCATGACAGGTAGAAAGGGTAAAGCGAAAGAAAAGTGAAAGAGCCGTGGGGCTGGATAGTATGGACTTCGGGCTGCAGCACTGAAGACTGACATTTCCAATCCTGATAGTTCATGTTATAGACAATATTTCATGTTATAGTTTGATGAATGATTTGAATTAAAGACTTCCGCTGTAATAGATTCTGATTTCCGGTTTAAGAACTATGTTTGTTATGTTGTGTGCCAACTATGAGATGTACCCGTTTTGGGGCGTTTCAAGTTGGTATCAGAGCCATAGTTTGAGAGATTCAGACATTTGCGATAATGTCTGAACTTAAACTGAGAATGGGACAAAGCAAAGGAAGGAAAGGAATGTCAGTCCGAGCAGCCCGTCCATGGAAAGATAGTAGACAGAAGGTAGTCAATGTCCTTACATAGAACATAGACAATAATGCCTTAGTACAGATAGTAGACAGAAGGTAGTCAATGTCCTTACATAGAACATAGACAGTAATGCCTTAGTACAGATAGCAGAAAGTGGGTGCTTTAACATAAATAGTACATAGTACATGCCTTAGCACAGACAGTAGATAGTACGTGCCTTATAGTAGAAACTCTGAACTTGGATGCAAATGTTACTCGGAAAGGAAATGTTCAGAACCCGAGTAGTAAAGTAAATTAGTAATTTCATACCGGTCTCTGTAATTAGTAATTTACAGTACTCGAGGTGTTCTAAATTGTTACCTATCTTGATAACACGAGCTATCTTTGTTCACAGTAGACACTAAATGGCTAGAGCAAAGAGGGGAGGTCGCACTGGGGGTCGTACTGGTCGTCGAGGCCGACCTCCAGGTAACCGGAACCGTCCTGAAGAAAGTGAGCACTCCCGCAACGAAGCTGAATCGGTGCATGTGGAGCATAATGATAGTGGGAACCATGTGTCGGCTCCTAACGATGCCCCTAATGAGGCGCTTGAGTTGGAACCGATTGTGAAAGAAGCTATAGCGGCAGAGGTTACTTCAATCTTGAAGAAAGTTCTACCGGAAGCATTGGGCGAGGCCCTTAAAGAGTTCAATATAGGGAAGAAAGAAACGAAAGAGGAAAGCAGCAAGAGACTTGAAGTCACTGACAGTGATGATTCTGATTATGAAATGGCAACCCGGGGTTGCAACTATAAGTCCTTTCGGGGGTGTGACCCGCCGAAGTATGATGGACGGAAAGATGCTGTTGCCACTTTTGAGTGGATAGAGAGAATGAATGGGGTGATCAACATTAGTGAGTGCCGTGATGATCAAGCGGTCAAGTTTGCCGCTCACTCATTCACTAATGAGGCATTAAGCTGGTGGAGATCGATCGAAAGAATCAAGTCTTCTGCTGAGATGAAAAAGATGAAATGGGACGACATGAAAAAGCTGCTAATCACTAAGTTCTGCCCGCAGAACGAGATTGACAGAGTTGAGAGGGAATTTCTGGGGCTCTGTGCTGGTAGTATGACTCATCGCCAGTATACCTCCAAATATCAAGAGTTGGCTCAGCTGGTTCCACATCTGGTGGACACTGAGGAAAAGAGGATTAAGTACTACATCAAGGGACTACCACAGAAAGTCCGTGTGCACGTGAAAGCTAATGCTCCCACGAGTTTTGAATCTGTGGTATCACTTGCTGGAATAGTTTATGATGACTTCGAATCCGCAGACCCACTGCCTACTGAGAAGAAAGTGACCAATGCCGTTAAACGGCCAGCTAAAGAGTGGGCGGGGCCGGAGACGAAGAAACTGAGGATTGAAGATGGGGTTGAATGTGCTAAGTGTGGCAGGAAGCACTCGGGCGAGTGCCGAGTTGGGTTAAATATGTGCTATAGGTGCGGAAAGACCGGACACTACTCTCGAGAGTGTCCCGGGGCACAGTCTTGTTATAACTGCGGGATACCTGGCCACATGGCCAAAGACTGTCGGAAACCCAAGGCTACTGGCACCGAGAAGGGTAAAGAACCTGAGAAGCCGAAGGCAAGGACCCGGGCGTATGCACTGACACAGGAGGAGGCTAGGGGAGACCCAGATGTTGTGTCAGGTACGTTCATCCTTGACCACACTTATGTTTCAGTATTATTTGATTCGGGTGCCAGTAGGAGTTTTATATCATCTTCTAAGTGTAAAAGAATGAAATGCAAAGTTACTAGAGTAGAGCAGGCCTTTAATGTGGAAACCGCAGTGGGCAAGACCACGATAGTAAGTGAATTGGTAGATAATTGCACGATAAAGATTCATGGCCATAGATTCCCAGTTAGGTTGTATGTTATGACCTTGGGAGGATTCGATATAGTTTTGGGTATGGATTGGTTAGCTGCCAACGAAGCCCGAATAATATGTAGACGAAAGATAGTTCAGCTCAAAGCTCCAGACGGTGGCGAGGTTTTGGTGTACGGGGATCGCGACGGTTCACTAACGAACGTCATATCAATGATAAAGGCAGAGAAGTATATAGGGCGCGGATGCGAGGCCTACCTGGCCTATGTGATAGACAATGATGTAAAGGTGAGAGAGTTAAAAGACGTACCAGTGGTATGTAATTTTCCGGGGGTGTTTCCTGAGGAGTTGCCTGGGTTACCACCTGACCGGGAGACAGAGTTCCAGATAGACTTAGTGCCAGGTGCCCAGCCCGTGGCTAAAGCACCGTACCGACTTGCACCTCTGGAGATGAAAGAGCTGATGGTACAGTTGGAAGAACTTTTGGATAGAGGATTTATCAGACCAAGCATTTCTCCATGGGGTGCTCCGGTTCTGTTCGTAAAGAAGAAAGATGGTGCCATGAGAATGTGCATCGACTACAGAGAGTTGAACAAGCGTACAGTAAAGAACAAATATCCGCTACCAAGGATCGATGATCTGTTCGACCAACTACAGGGCGCCAGATGGTTCTCCAAGATCGATCTGCGGTCGGGATATCATCAGTTAAAGGTAAGAGAAGAGGACATACCTAAGACAGCGTTTCGCACGCGTTATGGGCATTACGAGTTTCGCGTGATGTCTTTCGGCTTGACGAACGCTCCGGCAGCATTCATGAGTATGATGAACCAGGTGTGTAGACCGATGCTAGATAGGTCGGTGATAGTGTTTATAGACGACATACTCATTTATTCGAAAAGTGAAGGTGATCATGCTTGTCATCTTCGAGAAGTACTAGAGACGCTACAAAAAGAAAAGTTGTATGCCAAGTTCTCCAAATGCGCGTTCTGGCTTAAGGAAGTCCAATTCTTAGGTCACGTTATCAACGCAGACGGCATTATGGTTGACCCGGCTAAGATAGAGGCAGTACAGGAATGGGAAACCCCGAAGACGCCAACCGAGATTCGGAGTTTTCTGGGATTGGCAGGTTACTATCGAAGGTTCATTCAGGACTTCTCGAGAATAGCTTCGCCACTGACAAAGTTGACACGTAAAGAAGTAAAGTACGAATGGGGTCAGGCTCAGTCCAAAGCATTTGAAGAGTTAAAGAAGAAGTTGACCCAAGCCCCAGTGTTAGCACTACCCGACGGTAACGAGGACCTGGTGGTATATTCTGACGCATCGGGACAAGGGTTAGGGTGTGTTTTGATGCAGAGGGGAAAGGTGATCGCGTATGCGTCACGACAGCTAAAGATCCACGAAATTAACTACCCAACTCACGATTTGGAGCTCGCGGCAGTTGTTTTTGCGTTAAAGATTTGGAGGCATTACCTCTACGGGGTGAAATGCACGATTTATTCGGATCACAAGAGCTTGAAGTATTTCTTCGAACAGAAAGACCTGAATATGCGGCAAAGGCGGTGGTTAGAATTGCTGAAAGACTATGACTGTGAGATCCTATACCACCCGGGAAAGGCGAATGTGGTCGCTGATGCCCTAAGTCGTAAGGAGAATCATTCTCCTATTAAGGTAAAAGCGTACCAGTTAGTGATAACCCCAGATTTTATGACAGAGCTAGAAGCAGCACAGAAGGAAGCACTAAAGGAAGAGAACATAAAGAAAGAAAGAATGGTCGGTCAACAGACAAAGTTAGAGTTAAACACTCATGGAGTGAGGACCAGGTGTGGTCGCATGTGGGTACCGAAGGGCGGAGAGCTTAGGGCCAAAGTACTTGACGAGGCCCATAAGTCTCGATATTCCATCCACCCAGGAACCACGAAAATGTACCAGGATTTGAAGAAAGAGTATTGGTGGCCTAACATGAAGAATGATGTGACCGGATATGTAAGCAAGTGTCTGACTTGCTCACAAGTTAAAGCAGAGCATCAGAAACCGTACGGGAAGATCCAGCCTCTGGAAATACCCGAATGGAAGTGGGAGCGTATCACCATGGACTTTATTACAAAGCTGCCCCGCACAGCAAAAGGCCATGATACGATTTGGGTTATAGTGGATCGTCTGACAAAGAGTGCACATTTCTTGCCAATTCGCGAAACGTATTCATCTGAGAAGTTGGCAGAAGTATTTATCAATGAAATTGTCTCTCGACATGGCGTACCGTTATCAATTGTATCTGACCGGGACACCCGATTTACATCGAGGTTCTGGAAAAGATTTCACGAGTCAATGGGTACAAGACTGAACATCAGCACGGCTTATCATCCACAGACGGATGGTCAATCAGAAAGGACCATCCAGACGTTAGAGGATATGCTCCGCGCATGCATTATAGACTTCGGTGGCAGTTGGGATAGTCACCTACCGTTGGCAGAATTCTCCTACAACAACAGTCACCACACCACGATTGGTATGCCGCCCTACGAAATGTTGTATGGTAGAAGATGCCGAACCCCGGTCTGTTGGGGCGAGATAGGACAGAAAGAGTTGGGGAGTTTAGAGGTAGTCACAACAACCTCTGAAAAGATTGACCAGATCAAGGCCAGAATGAAAGCTGCACAGGACCGTCAAAAGTCCTACGCGGATAAAAGGCGAAGACCAATCGAATTCAAGGTCGGGGATCAAGTACTATTGAAAGTATCTCCCTGGAAGGGGATCATACGATTCAGAAAGAGAGGGAAGTTAAGCCCAAGATTCGTCGGGCCTTTCAAAATACTAGCACGGGTTGGTGAAGTCGCTTACCGGTTAGAATTACCTGATGAGCTGAGTGGAATCCACCCAACCTTCCACGTGTCGCACTTGCGCAAGTGCCTGGCCGACGAATCGGCACACGTGACACTTGACGACATCGAGATAGATAATAGCCTCAATTACATCGAGGAACCCGTCGCCATATTAGACAGGAAAGAAAAGCGGTTACGGAATAAAGTGATACAGTTAGTCAAAGTACAATGGAAGCATCGTAAAGGTTCGGAAGCTACATGGGAAACCGAGACAGAAATGAAAGAGTCGTACCCGCACCTGTTTGACTTATAACAGGTTTCGAGGACGAAACCTTTCGTAAGAGGGGTAGACTTGTAACATCCCAAAATAAATAGAAACCCAAATAAAGGAAACAAAGTGGGCTTGGCCAAAGTTTCGGCCCATGGGCCCGAAAAATGACAGGGAGCCTTCATAGCAGCAGCCATCAGCCTCTCCCTCATTCACCACACTTGTCACGCAAGTTTCTGGTGAGAGAAAGAGAGAGTGAGAGTTTGGGTCTAGAGAGAGAAAGCTCGGGATCAAGCTCAAAGTCTCGAGGATTGTTGCTCAACATCTCTGGAGCATAAAGAAACGAGAAGGAAGCTGTAACAGGTAATTATTATGCCTAAATCTGAGTTTTTGTAACTTTCGGGTTTCGGGTTAATAATCGAGTAAAGGTTTAGATTTTTACGTGTGAAACTGGAAACAAACCACGGGTTTGGGTTCATGGGGGAAAATGGAACATCTCGAACGTAAAAAGTTCAAAGCTTGATCGATTAGAACAAAGGGACCAGATCTAGGGTTCTGTTTGGGGAGGAAGACTGCACAGTCGAAACTACTAGTTTCGATATGGACGCATCTATCGAAACTACCTAGTTTCGACAGGGGCAGACCCATCGAAACTACCATAGTTTCGATATAGACCCAAGACCATAACTAAGAATTTTTATAAGTCATACGACTCGAAACTACTTAGTTTCGATAGGAAGCAGTGACTCGAAACTACTTAGTTTCGATAAGAAGCAGTGACTCGAAACTACTTAGTTTCGATAAGAAGCCAGGGCTCGAAACTACATAGTTTCGATAAGGAGCCAGGACTCGAAACTACCTAGTTTCGATAATGAAACCATGACCCGAAACATCTGAGTCAAGCCTAGTAATGTCTAAGTGTCCCCTAGGAACACAGCCTTACGCCTATGACTTGATTATACAGATTGTGGGTGACCATAGTGACATTCAGGAACCGGCTAGGAGTAAACAGAAACGATTCATCTGGTGAGTTCTTATTGCCCTTTTTCCTAATGGTTTTGGGCTGGCATGCATACTGGTATAGTATTTTATAAAAATGTTATTTTTATAAAATGAAAGGCAAAGTATAGTATTTTATAAAAATGTTATTTTTATAAAATGAAAGGCAAAGTATAGTATTTTATAAAAATGTTATTTTTATAAAATGAAAGGCAAAGTATAGTATTTTATAAAAATGTTATTTTTATAAAATGAAAGGCAAAGTATAGTATTTTATAAAAATGTTATTTTTATAAAATGAAAGATAAAGAACAAAAGAGCATAGTATTATCTTTTAAACAAGTTTTTGAAAGATAACAATGAGCTAAAGAAAGAACGATAAAGGAGCCGTACTTCGGTACAGCTCGACAGTGACAGTGACAGTGACAGTGACAAATACCATGTTATATGCTTATGTGTTAATATGTGTTATTTGTCTATATGAAAGTTATGTGATTGCATTTCTATTTGTGTAATAGTGTAATTGCATTGCATAGTAGTTGCATAGTAGAAAGTCCTGCAGGCATGCTAAAGTAGAAGTCTCACCCTGAGGTGTGAGCAATGCTAAAGGAGTCTTACACTTCGGTGTAAGCAATGCTAAAGGAGTCTTACACTTCGGTGTAAGCAATGCTAAAGGAGTCTTCACTTCGGTGTAAGCGAGAAAGTCTCACCCTGAGGTGTGAGCAATGCTAAAGGAGTCTTGCACTAACGTGCAAGCGAGAAAGAAAGTCCTACCCTGAGGTGTGGGCAGCGCTAAAGTAAAAGTCTTACCCTGAGGTGTAAGCAAGATAGGGATCTGGTCCTCGGACCACGATCCATATGTGATAGTTAAAGTATGATAAAGTCACTTGTCAAGTATAAGTGAAATGATAGACAGAGTACAGTGGGACACCCTAACGGGTTTCCTTAAAGATAAAGTTTTAATGACAGATAGTAACGTAACAGATTTATAATTGTAACGTTGTAAAGTTTTAAAGTAATAGATAAAAGTTTATTTCAAAGAAAGTGAAAGTAAAGCTTATTTTATTTTAATAAAACTAAGCTACCAAAGATAAAGTTTACAGTTTAAAGTAAAGAGGGAACTCACCAGCGTTAGCTGACTTTTAGTATGCATGACAGGTAGAAAGGGTAAAGCGAAAGAAAAGTGAAAGAGCCGTGGGGCTGGATAGTATGGACTTCGGGCTGCAGCACTGAAGACTGACATTTCCAATCCTGATAGTTCATGTTATAGACAATATTTCATGTTATAGTTTGATGAATGATTTGAATTAAAGACTTCCGCTGTAATAGATTCTGATTTCCGGTTTAAGAACTATGTTTGTTATGTTGTGTGCCAACTATGAGATGTACCCGTTTTGGGGCGTTTCATTTCAGAACAAGGAATTATGTGAGAACCGAGGTAACAAACCTAGATCGTTTAATTTTTTGAACCATGATAAAAAAAATAATTATACTTCTTACATACAAGTATTTATGTTTATGTACATATAAAAATCATGAAACTAGTTTTTTTATATGTTTTTTTATATATTTAAAAGTTTGTGTGGGTAAAAAAAACCTACACAAGAATTACACATGTCTAGCTATGTATATAAACAAAATTTGTTAATATTTTTTTGTTTGAATTTCATGTAAAACGAAAAAATTACATTTATATCATTTTTTATATTTTAAAACTTTCTAACATTGAAAAAGTGAATGATTCGTTTTGTTCTGCGTATTCTCGTCTTATTTAGTGTTATGAATTAAACTCTTCCATACAATCTTAATCTTTCTAACCCAAATTCTACCTCGTTTGCTTGAATTAAATCTGTTTATAAGGTTTTCATCATGTAAAAAAATTACATTTTATTAGAATTTCATAAATAATGAATTGCGTTGAGTTTTTATGAACTGAGCCTGAGCTCATATTTTAGCTCGTTAAATTTAAGTAAACCGAGTCAGCTTTAACTTCGAGCTCGAGCCGAGGTAAAGCTGGCTTGGCTGGTTCACTTGTAAACAGCCTTAACGGTCACTTTACTATATAATCAGTTTTAATTGGTGAACTAAAAAACCACATAAATATTGTATTGCTTTAACTTTAACATATAACCACCTATTGCATTCTCTTTATCACTTTCGTTAAATTTACAAAGCATTACACCTATGTTGGACGAAGAACCATATAAACCATTGGAAATTTTGGATGAAAACATGTGATTTTCATCAAGTTACAAAAAGTGATTTTTGTCAACTTTGGACAGAAATAATTTTATGCAAATGGTGTCTTTTTGCTTATTTCTTTCTCGGTTTGTGTCATATGTTATGAGAGCTTTGCAATAAACAAAACCGCGTCCAAAAAGGAGCTAAAATAAATAAGATATTGATGCTCGAAGTTAGGTGTGTTATGGTTGTGTAAAACTACGAAAATTAGAAGAAAAAAAGTATGAAAGTTTGGTATACCCGGCCCTGCCCGAAATATTTGTGTCCCATACCCGGCCCCGGCCCCGGCCCGATTATTTCGGTTTCCTGCTCCTAAGTAAAATTTCTTTCTCGGTTTGTGTACCATACCCGACCCCGCCCCGAATATTTCGGGTTTCGGGTATATCCGTCGGGCTCGGGTTATTTTGTCATCCCTAACTGCATGACCAGGTTACTCCAGAGAGCCAAATTAGTTAGGAGGAGAAAGTTTGGTCATACTGATCAGACTCCGAAGAGCCATTCTACTTAGGAGAAGGAAATCTGGTCATCTTGACCAGACACTTCAGAGAGCCATTCTACTCAGGACAAGAAAATCTGATCATCATGACCAGTTACTCCTGATTAACAAGTTCAGTTCCATAGCTATTGTTACACAAAATCTTGAAAAAGAAGTTTGTTACGATTTGGATCATTAAAACAAAATAAAATGCATTGTAGACGTTTAATGCAAATCATTTTCGTTTGAACTCTTTTTAAATTGTTTCGACTTAGTTTTTCCTATAAATACCAAGACGCTCCTTGGTTAAAAGACATCCCATGCATCCCAAAAACACAGACAAGCAAAGTTTTTGTTCTTCCAGCTCTTCGGTCACCTTAGTCTTTGTTTCTTCTAAATTCTTGTAATTTTTCCTTTATTTCAGTTGTAACATGTACTGTAATTTACTACTTTATATCTTTTACGTATTATAATTAGAATTATTAATATTTTATTTTATACGGGCTCATACGTAAACATTGTATTGCTTTAACTTTAACATATATATATCCACTTTATATCTCTTTCGTTAAATCTACAAAGCATTACATATAAATATATTATATGATCTTCAGGGTTGTTATTTAATAATAAAAAATAATAATTATTATTATTCAGTATAAAACTCTCTTTTAAAATATATATTCATCTATTGTTGTTAGTAACCACTTTCAAAGTGGCCATGCGATAGAACGTCTTGGTTCTCCAAAGGAGAGTTTGATTCTAGCATGTGACGTTTTGGAGTGGCCTGTCCACGACGATAATTGTGGATTGTCAGGTTATTGGTTTGAGCGTAACGCGATCGTGAGACAGAGATAATAGTTCACACTCCACACAATGGCCTTTGTTTGGGTTCATGAGTCGATTGCCTCCTACGATGTTTTTGGGGGGGTGTCGTAGGCCAGTTACCAAGTCCGGTAAACTATTTTTTTTGAATTTTTTGTAAAAATGGACTATGGGGTATTGGGTAATCACAATTAGGGCTTCTCTCCCTGGTATTACACATTTGGGGTTGTCGCCCTTCCAAAGGGCGACGGGTTTGGGGTTGTCTCACTCCAATCATTTGAAATGTACTTTTTTGTCAGTGTACCAGAACCTCTCGTCCTTCCAAAGGGCGACGGGTTTAAAATTTAGGGGGTGATTAGACATCTTAAAACCTCTCGCCAATGGGAAGGGCGACGAGTTTGCTTGGATGGGAGAGCTTTCACAAGTTGATGGGACAAGTCAAATAATTGGAGTGAGACAACCCCAAACCCGTCGCCCTTTGGAAGGGCGACAACCCCAAATGTGTAATATCAAGGAGAGAAGCCCTAAATGTGATTACCCCATAGTCCATTTTTACAAAAAAATTCATTTTTTTTATCTATTAGTTTAAATTCATTGTATTTAATTAAATTCGTTCGGAACACATTTAGTCTCCAAGGAATAGCCAATAATTGCATTAAAGGGTATACACAAGGAAATGAGTTTTGAATATTAAATGCGTACGTCGTATCGAACAACTTTACACTCGTACTCATTTTCTGCTGTTTTGGTATTAAATTTTTATACATTATTGTTATTTTTCTTATATATTTTACTTTCTAGAGTAGTTTGAATTTATTTAACAAATAATTATTTCTTATTAGTTTGAAAAAGAAAAGCTCGTTTGTCCAATAAATATATCATCAAAACAAAAAAATCAAATGTTAAAATATTGCTTTATTTATCATATCAAATGTTGAAATTTATTATTACTAGATTAAATAACTTGCATATAATAAGTTAATATTTAATCACTCACATTTTTTATTCAAATAACAAAATTGCTCGACTTTTAATTTTAAGTGGGTGTTTGGGATTACGTTGGAAAAATACTTATCGACTCAAGCTAAAAAAAGTATTTGACAAACATAAAAGCACTTTTTGATAAACCTAAAAAATTGTTTTTTAAAATCCTGTAAATTCTTGGCTTTTAAAATGACTTTTGGCTTTTGCAATAAAATATTATCAATCTACCCCTAACAATTTCTAACAAATACATATATAAAATATAAAAATGTCATTTTTTGTCATTTTACGTGAATAACCTAAGTCAAATACTTTTTAAAAAACAATTTTTATACTTATTGACTTTTCCCATCATAAAAGCTAATCCAAACACTTTTTTAAAAACTGCTTTTCAAAAAGTCATAAGTTAATAAGCGTTTTTAACAAAAAACACTTTTGGAGTTAAATAATCAATCCCAAACACCCTCTAATATAAATGTTAAAACAAATTATAAATGTTAAAGATTTTTATAATTAAGTGACCTAAATAAAAGTATGTGAAACTTAGTCGGTTATTTTGTCAAAAAAAAAATCAAGTTTAATCAAACTAGATGAATACCCCCCCGCTTCTCGGCGGGTCTCCGGTCGCCTAGTTTGTTCATAGGAGGTTTGGTTCGTCATAGTAGAACAACGATAACGATTCGCGACGGGTTTCAGGTCGATCGTTAATAAAATTTAAATGAAAATGTATGTGCAACGGTAAAAATAATGTCATAAAAAAGAAACATAAAACTAAATAATAGTTAAGAAAAAAAATAAATATTACTGCTTCGGGTCATCGAAAACTATAAAACTGAATATAGAAACGGGTTTCGATAATACCAATACCGGCAATAATGTTATTCGCTCATAATAGGTTCGGCTCGTCATGGTAATTTAAAACGTATATTATATATATTATAAGGGGTGAAAATGAGAACATATAAAACTTATGTGGCGAAAATCAAAAACATGAAAAGTAAAGCTAACGAACGAAAGTTATTGAACGAAATTAAAATTATTAGAAAATGAAACGGGTTTAAAACGTATATTATATATATTATAAGGGGTGAAAATAAAAATATATAAAACTTCTGTGGCGAAAATCAAAAACATGAAAAGTAAAGTTAACGAACGAAAGTTATTGAACGAAAATAAAATTATTAGAAAATGAAACGGGTTTAAAACGTATATTATATATATTATAAGGGGTAAAAATGAAAATATAAAAAAACTTTTGTGATGAAAATCGAAAACATGAAAACTATATCATTCATAAGGCTTGTACTTTAATCTATATTATAATATGAGCTAATCATGTAGAAATTTTTTTCACCAAATAACAACTAAGTTTCACAATTGAGTTACTTTATTGGATAAATATTATAATTTAGTTATTATTTCATTATTTTACCCCAAAACAAATTGAGTACAATAGTATTATCTGTTATAAACCTTATACTTAATATATACATTATATATCCATTAGAAGGATTGAACAATATTTTTATTATACGGTCAGTTTCAAGTTCATGTATTACTATATAATGTGTATATTGATCATATGTTATGTGACGAATAAATGAGAATCAGTTTTCCCTCTTCCACTTTCTCAAGTTCAGGCATAATAATCTCCACATGAACCATTTTTCATATTTTATGGTCTTAAGAGATGCATCTTAATATGGTCATGTGTGAGTCTTTTAGCTACCTGATATGTAGCATTTGTCTGATTATTATATGTCTATAGGGATAAATATCGAACATCCAGCAGATTATGATCAAATATAAGTTTTTAGTTTATTTATTTTCGTTTGTTTGAATAAGTAATATACTTTATCACTGATATGTTACTTTACTTTTTTATAGATTTTATTTTTATCACTTTTATTTTATAGATTTTATTTAAAATTTTATTAATTAATTAACCAACTTATTTATTTTATAAAGATATATATTTTCTATTTAGTTTATTTATTTTCGTTTGTTTGAATAAGTAATATACTTTATCACTTTTATTTTAAATATTTCTTTAGAATTTTGTTAATTAATTAAACAACTTATTTGTTTTATAAAAACAGATTTTTTTTAAAAAATATTTTTATAATTTATTTTCTTTTTTTTAAGCTATTTAATTTTATCATGTTACAACTATTATATTTTGTTTTACTACTTATTATATATTAGAGAGTTAGTGGGGGTTTAAAGTTTATTTTGTAATCATACACTTAATCTTGTAATCTTGTAAAGGTTAGAGCTTGTTTGAACGACCCCAATGTCTGACCTTGAAAACCGAAAACCAATGCTTCACCCGTTTGGTTCTCTCTTTAAATTGGGACTTAATTATATTGTAACCAATACACATAAAATATTTACCTTGTTTCACTAATTAACAAATTTCTTAGTTAAAACATATTGGGTTAAAAATAGGCTATGAACAAACGAGTATCCATTAAACATTTGCTCGACTGAAAAAAAGGTCTCAAGGTTGAGTGCATGATTACGAAACTTGTCCAATTAGTACTAGTGACCCCTAGGCTTTAGAGACCTGGAACCCATTCCATAATTTGAAAATATTTAACTCGAGTTAGTCAAAAAAACAAATTTTAAAAAGGTAAGGTTTTTTAGGCGGTGGGGTTAGAAACCG
Source organism: Smallanthus sonchifolius (assembly GCA_023525975.1). Classification (NCBI taxonomy): domain Eukaryota; kingdom Viridiplantae; phylum Streptophyta; class Magnoliopsida; order Asterales; family Asteraceae; genus Smallanthus; species Smallanthus sonchifolius. Next base: position 94,416,420 of record CM042029.1, read on the forward strand.
TCCTGAAAACTTATCCCGCCTCAAAAATTAGCTTTTGTACTAGTGACCCCATATTCAATCTCATCGTTTTTTCTCGCATCTCTCTCTTATTAAATACACATTTATTTTTAATAAAATAATATATTTTTATAGAAAATACTAATTATACTAATAAAACACATTTATTTTAAATTATCCTTTATTATAAGAAACTCTGAAATCTAATTATATAACTTTTATTTTCAATCAAATAGTAAATGAAAGTAATTACATTAAATAATAATTAACGTATTTTTGAAACCTAATTATATATTAATTTTTACATATTTTGAATTTTGTTTTCTATCATATGTATATGTAATATATTTTTACACATTTAAAATATATACATAAAAGTTTTAATAATTTTATGTATTAATATTTTTCACTCCTTGTGTATTACACGGGTTCTGAACTAGTTAAAAATATATAAAAATTTTCCCCATCTATTTTTTTTGAACAGCAACACCTAGATATTCTAGGATAATTGAGTTTCCTCGGGGCAACACCTAGAACATCCAGAGCAGCCCACCACAGGAGGAACCCCCAACTAAGTAAACCCCATGACCTGACCACAGACCTTTTTTTTTACTGTAGCCAGGATTCGAACCCAAGATCTTCATTATGAGAAGTTTTAGGACTACCATTGCACCAGATGACCAACGGTTTTCCCCATCTATTAAATATGATTTATTGTGTCTTTAAGTATGTTTTGATTCATTCAACTACTGCTCCTGCACACAATAACTTGTGGTTGGTGCAATAATAAGTTAATAACACCCCTGTAAACGCTTTAATGCATTAAATAATTATGTTATTTGTTGTATGTAATTAATAATAGAATTTCATATTATTAATACCTGGTTAAAAGTAGTGACGAAATCAGAATTCTCCAATTACAGATGTAATAAAACTATTATAGGTTCATTTCGTTGAATTTATCGATGACACTTTTAAGGATTTAAAAGTTAACTATTGAATATTTTATTTTAGTTTAATTAGATTGTTTTTTTTGACTTATTTGATCAAGGTGAATCATAATGTATATCAAACATGCTAGGAGGTGTGGAGTGTATACTTATTTGAGTTTGTTACGATTTTAAGTATTTAGGACCTTTCTCTCGGAAATCAATCCCAAGAACACGAAAATGTTTTTGATCTCAAACAAAATCGACTCTTTTTATTAAGGGTCATTTGCATATATCCTCTTTCCCCCTGATGGTCCGATTGAAACCCTCCTGCCAGAGCTCATTGAAACCCTCCGATTGCGTACCTTTTGTGTGTCTCAATGTAACACTGATGGTGATTGAAACCGTCAGATTGAAACATGTCGTCGTCCAGCCACCCTCCTGCCTTCGTCGATGGAGCTTCCTGCGTCCTCTCCTCCCGCCAGAGCTCCTCCAGCGACGTCGATGGAGCTTCCTGCCTTGCCTCCTCGTCGATGGAGCTCCTCCGGACGTTGTTTGGTTTCTAGGTATCTATCTGAGGATTATTAGGTTTAATAACATAAAATGGTAAATAGGTAATTGTGTAAGGATTGGATAAATATGTAATTGATTTTTATGGTTGGGTATATATGTTATTAAGAAACTTAAGCTAGGGAAATATGTAAAAAAACTTTGTATTAATATTGAAAACCAAAAATCACGCTTTACAATGAGGCATAAACCCTATATTTATACTAAAAACTAAAATTGATTACCAAGCTATTCTAATATGGTAAAAAATAATCCTCCTAAATTAATCCTAACCAAACTCAAATTAAACTAAATAATAACTCACTACTAGTTTAATACGAACTCAACCAAACAATTAATAAACTAATATTAATATTTATTTTAATCAAGATTAATCATTCATTCTCCCTCTTAATCTTGATTTGTACATCCCAAATTAATCGGGTCTTCTATGCCATTTACGAACTCACCCTTCACAGGTATCCCACCTTCATCCACAATTTGAATCACTCAAATTCTTCACCCCGTTTCACACGGTTCTCAATCCTGTTTCATACAGAACGCTTTTAATCTATCACAGATCTTCTTCCATCCAACTCTCACAACCTTTTTGAACAACCTCTCACAGATTGGATGTATTCTTCACTTTGTTTGAACCGCTCACAAGTTCTAATACTTCTTCACCGGTATCACAGCGTACCACCCTTAATCGCACAGGTAAACACTTTTCATATCTCTACACCCTTCGCAGGTGATTGATCCTTCACCCAATCTGAATCGCTCAGATTGAAATCTTCCTTGGTTGACTCACACAACCCTTTGTTGCTTGGCTGTCACAACCGCTACTCACCCCATTAACCGTCAGTTATTCTCGTTCAACGCCACAAAAGAACAGTCGCGACTAATGTTTATATTGAAAAATTATCACAACTCCCACGATCTTTCATATAAATTCCAAATTAATTGGTTTGGCCTACTTGATTTTATCCAACCAATTTATTTAGCCCCTGAAATTACCATACTGTCGTTCCTTGTTTAATTACACAAACCTTGGATGTAAATTTCAGCCACGACTTTATCCGTTTAATATATTCCATCAATAATATTGCAACCGTGATCCACTTTTTTTTCCATCTTCCTTAGATCACCGGTCTCCTCCTTCTCTGCCCAGCCCCACAGCTACATGGGGCTGCTCCCCTTGCTCAAAAACGACTTTCAAAACCGCAGAAACTTTAACTAAGCTATCATACCAATTGTTGGTAATCAATCTCAAGAACACGAAAAAAAAATTTGATCTCAAACAAGATCGACTCTTTTTATTAATATTGAAAACCAAAAATACGCTTTACAATGAAGCATAAACCCTATATTTATACTAAAAACTAAACTCGCCAAGCTATTATAATATGGTAAGAAAATAATCCTTCTAAATTAATCCTAACCAAACTCAAATTAAACTAAATAATCAAATAAATAATAACTCACTCCTAGTCTAATACGAACTCAACCAAACAATTAATAAACTAATATTAATATTTATTTTAATCACGATTAATCCTTTACTTACTTGGTTCCTTGGAGCGAAACCCCTAAGTAATGGGGGTTCAAAGGGGGCAACGCCCCTGGGAGCTGGATCCAAGGGGGAGAGTCCTTGACTAGGGTTGAGCTGTGAGTTGAAAACTTTTAAAATTAGTTATCCGGACTAACTTGTTAATCCTGAGTAGTTTTACTCATCCTGAGTAGAATTGTTCCTCCATAGTAGATTTAATTCTCCTGAGTAGATTTGACCCTCCATAGTAGATTTACTCATCCGGATAAAAATGGTACTCTGGATCAAAATGGTACTTCGGGTAAACTTAGAACATTTAATTTTCAAACGGTTTTAAATTTGAAAAATAACTGCTTGATAGTAGTTACTGATTCCCCAAAATACAAATACGTTGTTTTGGTCATATATCTGGTTCACAAGAAAATCATCAGATTTTCATACTCTTGTTTTATAATTTTCTCTTTGTTTTATCCGATTGAGAAATTCAAGAGAACTATCGAATTGTTTCAGTATAAAAGTGATCTAGAGAGAATCCTGGATTCTAACTTTTATTCTCATTATACTCTATACTATGATAATAAACTTATACTCATAAAAATATTTACAAATAAAGTCTTCTTGATTTGAAATTTGCTATCAAGGACTGAACCAGACCGGTGATAGAGCATTTAATTCTTGTCTTGATTGGTTTAGGTAAGCCGATCTTCCTAGCTAAACCGAGACTGACACCACTAAGATATACTACAATTTATGTATGACGGGAAATTTCATCTTAAAGGAATGATAGGAGAAAGTATCGGTTAGTTATTCTCTTAATCATAACAAAAGCTACTAAAATGGGATCAATATAAGAAGGGACGGGTACAATTTTATTATAGGACGTACCTGTGAATTGATAAAAGTCCAAGAACCAAAAGTAAAAATTTAGTGTAATACCCCAATTTCTACAAGCCATATATTAGAGGGACTGAAATAGTAAATGAGTAAAACCCTAAGGGGGTAGAATCTGAGTTGATAAAAGTCCAAGGACCAAAAGTAAAAATTTTGGATTTCTGGACTGTGACGGGCCGTCACAAGGGATAATGGTCCGTTACGGACGACGATGTACCGTCATAGGTGATAACGGTCTGTTACGGCTTGACCACGGAAATGACTGCGGGAATGACACGTGTGTGCTGACTAGCGCTCCAAATCCGACATGTAGAAACCCTATGACGGACCGTCACAGTGGATAACGGTCCTTCACGCTGCAAAATTAAGCCACCTAACCGGGAGCCTACACGTGGCAGCTGACTCAGACCCATGACGGACTGTCACGGGACGTAACAGTCCGTTACGTAAGCCGCCACAAGTTGGGTGACGGGCTGTCACCTCTTGTAACGGTCCGTTATGAAGCTGGGGTTTGCCTATAAAGAGAAAAGGTCGTGATTTCGCTTCTAGGCACTCTCACACAGCAAAACACGCCTTTCAAAACACATACTTAGCCTAAAACTTCATGCCAAGGCCCCCGTTCGCGTAGAGAAGTCTGATTTCTCGCTATTCGTCCGCAATAAGCATTAGATAGTCCTGAGGTAAGATTCTGACTAGTTTCCGACGACTTGGTTATTATCACTAAACTAGGAACACATGTTTAGTAATGTTGTAATGGCTTAGAACTTTAAGCCGAACCATTGTACGATTGAGTAAAGTTAACGGGAAGGAAACAAGAGATATAGGTGAATTATATGATGCCCCTTTTAATCGTTTTAAAATGTTTTGGGCATGATGCACATGTTATATAAGGTTTTACATGAATACTCCATGCCCCTTGATTTAAATAAATTCTCTGATATATCATTGAAATATCAAAGGGGTGGTGGGTACGCCCCTGGTACACCCAATATATAAACTTCTTTGATATATCATTGAGAAACCTTTACAAGGATTTAAAATAAGGACTGGTTTTGGAAAGTTAGAGTGAAAGAAAACTTGCTTTTTGGCATGATTTCACATAGTAAAGATTTTAAGAAAGAAAATGGTTCTGACACATAAAATATTTTGTATCTTATCATGGTGTGCCCTGATAAGTAATACGAGAAAAAGGTTAGGATTGTACCTTGATTGACAGAGGTCTTGACATTTATTGTCTTTACAAGAAGAGAAAGAGAGAGACATATTTTAACATGTTTGTCATGTCAAATATTTTAATTTTAATGGCTTGTAAAGAAAATATTTTTCCACATCTGGCTAAATGCCACATGATATTTTGCAACTTATGATAAAGATACTACATATCTTTATGGAATGTAAAGGGTATGTATAAGTGGTGACGACCGCTTAGAGGTTAACGTGACCTTAAATAGATAAGTGTGCAAGTATAAAATATTGTGTTTGGACAAGAAGTTAATGTGATGTTTTGGATGCGTGTCATATAAATCCATTTATGTATGAGACATGGGTCAATTATATTTTGACTAAACTTAGAACTTACCAACGTAAGCTGACATGTGTTTAAGTATGTGTATCAAGTAAAAATGTAGCCTCATACAGCAAAGGCAAGGGGCTAGGATAGAGGCATCATGCAGACTATTTGGCATTCTCTAACAGGCTAGCATTAGAATAGTTATGCTTGAACTTTCTTTAGAATGTACATTACACCGCTAGAGCCTCATTCTCACAATATATGATTCACAAATTATAATATTTAATAATAAAATGGTAATTATTCCCGCTAGGGACAATGTTACCCTCAACTCTTTGAATGCTACCTCCAAGTTGGTTTAAGACATCGAACTTAAATGCTTAATTATTATTATTAAAAAGGTAATTAGACTTTGCTCAAGGGAGGCAGTGTAACAATCAGACCATGTATAAAGACGTACCGTTCCCAACATAAGTTCACCAATTTTTGGTCACATAATAAGTTCGTATAAAGACGTACGACCGTACGACCTTACTATGTTGACCAAGCCTTGGCTTATCAATCTCTACTTGTATAAAGACGTACACGTATTAAAATAAGTTTGATTAATAAGGCTTTACAGTCTTATGCTTTGAAATCAAGAACACTCACAACTGTAAAGACATATTTAGATAATAATAAAAGCTCACCTATACGGTGGTTTTAAGAGATAATAATTAAAGACATAAACATACCACTAGATTAATACGTCAAAAATTAACATACACCAAACTTCATCTTCATCCTAGCAATACAAAGAGTTTAGCCACGAATGACCATACTAACTAGCTTAACGCTGAGTTACGTAGGCTCCCTATTGCGGAACAAGCAGGAGGAGCCTCTCTACTCTCTAATCTACTCTAACTACAAATTTCTCTCTCTGGATAGTGTATTTGCTGTTCTTGAGGTGTGTGGAATGAGATACCCAAGCCTCTTATTTATAGGCCTCCGAATGAGCAATGCACGACTGTGCATTGGATTGCACGGGCGTGCAAACACCTAGTGTCACACCCCCAAATTTCACTAACAGAGTTTTACTGTTTGGTGCGTGACAAACCAGGATCTCAGTCATTAGTTACATCAAACGACACTATATGTGACATAAATGTACTATCGTAAAAGTTCAGAGTTAATGCAGAAACGTTTAAATAAGAAAATAAATGCGCAAAACAAGCGCATCCAAGCTTAATTTAATAAAACAAGTAAATTGTTTTAAATGTTTGCATAAGGATGAAATGATAGTAGGACTCCATGCATGTCCTAAATGTGCAACCTGTGCCTTAGCGACCTGAGAAACATGTAAGAAAAAGTGTCAACACGAGATTGATGAGTTCACAGGTTTACAAGTGAATAAACTGTTTGAGTGTTCGCAGGATCCACATACGTAAGTCACACCTATTGCTAGCTAGACAATGTACAAGTTACTCTAAGCGTTCGCAACCGAAGCTGACTGTTTGTGTTTGGGGTGCCTTCCGCCATTGCTAACATCAACAATGGCAAGTGTTTAGGACAATTTACACCCGTTAGACCTCCAATCAAGTTAGCGCGACTAACCCGGGTGGGGTTTGTCAAACCCAGTAGTACTACTCAAATTTCCTCTCTATACTCCATATATTAACGATCCGAGTGTGTAAAGACTTTGCATGTTATGTTTGCACTTAGGTAAACAAGTGGTAGTGAAATACTATGTGATCCATGTTCGTTCATATGTATGTCTCTCCCCGGCGGGAAGACAAGTAAACGGATGTATGTTCGTGTGCATGTTTCTTCCCAATTAGAAACAAGTAAAATACTGTTTGTTTGTATGCATGTTTCTCCCCAACGGGAAAACAAGTAAAATGATGTTTGTGTATATGCATGTTTCTCCCCCAATAGGAAAACAAGTAAAAGGGGCCGTGAAACTCACATGAGTTGCGTAGTAGAATCATACAAGTATGAGATTTGAATCTCAAGTGTTAGCCTGACACGACTCAAGAATGCCCTAGAATTACAACATAATCATTAGGGATAAAATGAGAATTGTGACGACGACACGGAATGTTGAACGTCCTAAAACGCTATAATAATCAAAGAGTAGACGAACGTGTCCACGGGAATAAGGGTTTCTTAATACGACTATTAAGGTAATGGGTTTCGTGTCGAACGTTTCAAAGTATTGGTGGTAATATATAATAAATATATCCGTACGTTTGTACCATCTAAAATGGTTTAGGAAAATAAAATAACTTTATATATCATTTTAAACTTTGAGAAATGATTCGTTAATTAACTAGGTGTCAAATATAATAAAACTATTATTTTTATTCGGATCATAACAACGTGAGTAATAATATAAATAAATATGTTATTTATTTATATTATACGTTAACATAACGTTTATGAATGTGGTGAAAATAATATATATACATATATTATTTTAATAGGAGTTTAGGGTTGAAAATAATATAAATATATTATTTTGAAAGTGAGGAAATAATACAAATTTAGGTTATAAAACTAAACCCGAGTCTACGGGTATTTTCTGGTATCAAGATACATTAATATATTATTAAGATAATATGGGGGAAGTTTTTATATAAAAGTATGGTGTAAAAAGTTGCTCAGAAAAAGAATAGGGTTAGAGAGACTCGAACCCGGGTCTCTCCCCTATCAGCACAACACCTTAACCACTCCAGCCCGCTAGGGTATCAAATTCAAGGTCGGATCTGATATGGTTTTGATCATTCGCACTTCTGTGTTCATCCCCACCCACAAGACCCGATCTCAACACACTCCCAAATCCCTCGATTTGGATATTGATTGATCTAGAAAACACAGGGGTTTTGTTTATCGAAGGTTGGCGAATTGGTGGGTAGGTTTAATTGAAAATTCATCATGTTTTAAACCGTTTAACTCCTGATTTAGAAAACGAAACCCTAGAATAAGAACACAATTCAAATCTGTTGATCATGATAATGAAAGTTGTTGAGATCATATGGCTTTTACAGAGTAAGACATTTTGATTCAAATCATGTAATTTAATTAGATTGAGACTGAGTCTGAGTTAGGGTTCGATTAAACTGAAAACGCGATGAACCCTAGATTTTGTTCATATTCGATTCGGTGTTGTAAGCCACAATTAGGATAGGGCTTTCGTTCTAGAGGTGAAGGCGAGTCTATAGGTGGGATTTTTTTACCTGAATTGATGTCGAATTAAAGGAGAACGGCTAGAACTGACTCCGACGGCGTGTGTGCTTGCTTTCCGGAGATTACGGCTTGTCTCCGACCCAATTGATGTATGCAGAAGCTTTGAGGGTGTTCGTACAAGATGTGTGCAGAAGCTTCGAGGGTGTTCGTACAAGATGCGCAAATGATTAGTTTGCGAGTAAAATGACCGGATTGCACGAATTTGATGAACACATGATAATGGCCAACTGTTTCGAGTTAACTACTCATAATTGGGTTTAATTCCGACAATAATGATGATTAACTCAGTAGTTAAGACTGTTAATGGCATGAACGTGTGTGTTAAGTTACAAATTCGAACAAAATTCAGTTATAGAGCTAGAATTGGATCAAAGGCAATCGGTTTGACTTTCTAAAGGCAACAGGAACAAAATTCATTTGATTTTGACTTTGAGAAGTCAACAGATTCAGTTTTGGGACTTGACAAAATTAGTCCCTGCAGTTATAGTTTAATCTTTGACAGGATTAGTCCCTGAGATTTGAATTGAGTTAAAACATGGTGGTTTGACTTTCAAAAGTCAACAGGAACACCAAACTCTTGATTTTGACTTCTAAAGTCAACAAAATCAAGTTTTGGTCAAATACACAACTAGTCCTTGTTGTTTATGTGAATTAGGGTTTGAGAAAAAGTAGAAATAGTCCCTGAGGTTTGAGATCAGGTGAACTCGGTTAGGATTTAACGGAATTTATGAACGGGGTTAATCCTAAAAGTCCGGATTGTCACATCATCCCCTAGTTGAAAGAATTTTCGTCCCGAAAATTAGAATTATAATAAAAAAATTTTTCGGATGTCACACCTAGGGAGTGATAGGGTACGAGTGGTAGTGTACTGGCAGCCGTGGGAAGCAAGCAAGGCAAATGCACGCCCGTGCATTGGGATGCACGGCCGTGCATCCTTTGCCTGTTGCCTGCTTTTGTCTTTTAGTTGTTGGTTGACTCTTGTTGACCAATTTTGACTTCTTTGGGGTCAAAGCTCGGGAATGATCCTTCTAAAGCTTGGTTTCTTGATTTTTTGATAGATTTCATCTTGATTTATATTTAGAACACCGCATAACCTGCAATTACAAAATACAAATGTTTTAAGTATCAATTTCAAGGTTATTTTTCAATTAGTACCATAATATGAGGATTATTATGAATGCAAAACATGTATAAATGATGGCACATCAGTCACCCTCGGAGGAATCGGACGACGACGACGACGAAGATGAAAAATCCATATGTTCTAAGAGCGGGGAGTAGTAGAAATGTATAGTTTTGAGAGTAGATAGTAGCAAATATGTATAGTTTTGAGAGTGGAGAGTAGTAGATATGTATAGTTTTGAGAGTGAAGAGTAGTAGACATGTATAGTTTTGAGTGCGGAGAGTAGCATAAATGTATACGTTTTGAGAGTTAATGTATAATTTATAAGAGAGGATATTAGAATATTTATAAGTTCAAATTAAATTTAATTCTTTTTTTAAATTCTAGTCGTTATTCAAAGACCTTTTTTGCTTCTTTGATGCGGTCAAATACTCCAACGCCCGTGATCACCACCTAGAAATGGACTATCAAGCCTCCTATAACGTCTAGAGGCGGTGTTCGGTTGTGACACAGGGTGTACATGATCTCCGTAATGCCCCATTATACTTGACCTAATGAAGAGTCCGTTATCACCGGTAAACAAGGATGAGGACCCTTCACTCAGTTGGAGATGCTCTAAGGGTATAAGGTATATCTTGGGTGTGAGCCTATGTGACATGGTGTGGATGTGAGGCGTGAGCAGACTCAGCAAGTGAATTATGAGTGAGATTAAATATATGGTTTGTGATTAAATGTTAAAGTATGAAAATTTGGAACACCAACCCCTTCTCGTATGCACTCACACTTAGAGATGGCAATGAAACCCGAACTCGATGAGAAAACCCGAAACCCGAAGCATTCAGGGCGGGTATGGGCCGGGTAATCGGGTATGAGACCGGGTTTGAGATTACATTTGAAATTTTTTACGGGTTTGGGACGAGTATGAGATATGATGATGTACCCTTTTACCCGATAACATATACCCGACATATCTTTCTTTCTTTTTTATTTAATTTAAGTGTTCCACATTTATTTTAAGTATATATATATACCGTATTTATCTTAAATGTATATACCAAACATGATTTTATTTCTTTTTTTTTATTTTAATTATAATTTTATATATACACGATACATACCCGACGGGTTTTGGGTCGAGTATACCCAACAAGTATTTTTTACAAACTAACGGGTTTGCCCGAACCCACCGGTATACCCGATACCCAATAGAAATGACGAGTTTTAAACCAGGTATAGGGTTGAGATTACCTAAACCCGTCCCAAACCCGATCCATTGCCATCCCAACTCACACTCACGGAGGTAGAAATGTCACATGGTACCCTAACAAAGTAACAAGTCACCTGGTGTTCCCGCCTTTTTACAAAAAAAAAACTAACAAATATTCTAGATCCAAATGGTTATCTATACCGCCTCAATCAAATGGAGCCCTGGGTAGACGCTCTTGATGTAGACGACTCCGATCTCCATCCTCCTACCCTTCTCCGCCCTTGCAAGCAGCAACGCTGCAGTTATCAAACCAATTCTATCACCGCCACCGCCACCACCACCACCACCACCACCACCACCACCGCCGCATGTATTTCTCAATCTCAAACCCTAGAATCCTCACCGTCGCCATCTCAAGCCGTCAACACTCTTCCTCAAAACCTAACTTCCGCATCTCAGGCCGAACCATCACTGCAACCTCATACAATTCCAGGCCCTGCCGGCATCGTTCAGGCTGCGAAGCTCCGTAAAGTCCAGGAGGAGCATGCGATGGCCACACAGGAGTATATAAGGAAAGTTGTTGAAGATCCAGAGGAGGATGAGGATTTTAAGCGGAATCCTTGGCTTACCGCGATAGAATTTCTGTATGCTGATGGTAGGAACACTCGCTTGCTTTTGTTTTTGTGTTAATATACCTTTCAAAATCAGTTAATTTGACGCCTGTTTGTGATTATACTTCCAAAATCCCTATCTTTTTTTTTTGAATGCAGGTATGTTTAATTCTGCTTCCAATGCACATTTGGGCGAAATAAACGAGAATCAGAAAGATGGAAAACTTGATCAGGTATCATCAAAATGAGTTAATTTCCTATTTACTTAATAGCAGTTAGGGTTTTGTAAGGACTAATCCGAACTATAGTTTCTTGGTCTTATGTACGAGTGTTCAACGGTTTGATTTTCAGTTTGTTCAGTTTATTTGGTTCTTAATTTTTTAGACCTATCCGTTAACCGAACCGTATTGGGAATTTGTCTAACTGAACCGAATTAAAAAAATGTATAAACCGAATAAACCGAATTCAACATATATAGCTATCACTTATTCGGTTTATGCACTGCTGTAAAATATATTGGAGGTGTTGGGAGTTTAGGGTTTGAGAACACTCGTTTACTGATGGTAGTTCAACCGAATTCAACTATATTTTATTGGTGGTGTGGGGAATTTGGTCAGAGAAAGATAACTGAAGCAGAGTACCCATGTTTGTGTGCCAAGACAACTAAAATTGTTCATATGAAGACCCACTGCTGTAAAATATATTGTGTTCCTAATCTAGTTGAAGTTGGGTTGGGACTAATGACTCTTTGATACTTGTAATCTTCTTAAGATCAGCAAAAGTAGATATTTAGCAAAAGCCAATGGTTTAGAAAATCAGAATATTCTACGAAGGGAGACAATAGAGGTTATCAGCACATATTAGGAAAATTTTAAGTTTTTAATATTGATTTCATCGGCAAGCAGATTTCATATATTGACACTTTTTTTGAGTGATACAAGATGTCTAGTTATACAAGTAAAGAGATCACTTTTGATGGAAAGTAAACAGATGTGCAAGACTAGATTGATAATAAAAACGTAAACCTTTGGTAAGAACAGTTTCTATTTTTGATGAAGAAAGATAAATTTTGGTCACACACTTGAATAAATGCTGTGTAATATGGTTTGATTGCAAGTTATATGAGCACAATCTGTCATTCTTTCATACATCAATTATAAATTATATTTGGTATGTAACAGGTTGCTGCTGTTATCAAGTCCTGTACACCAAATGAGCTTGGTGATATGATGGTAGCACTGAAAGTAAGGATTTGTTAAATTTTGTATGTCAGCAGGTTAAGTTAATATCCTGTTACTTATTTGTTTGTTATAAGCTTTAGGATCCTACAGGTACAGTTTCTGGCACTATTCATCACAAAGTCCTTACAGAGGGAGACTTTAGAAAGGGTATTTGTGTAGGATCTGTTCTCATACTCCACAACGTATGTTACTTCTGTCTATTCATATCTTCTTCACATGCGCTCTAGAGTTGGCAAAATGGGCAGGTTGCACAGGTCAAAATGGGTTCGGTTCAGAACATGTAGTTTCTATTACATGGTCAAAAAGGGTTGGGTTGGCTTATAGTCAAGTTTTGTTCCCTTTTTCTTGAATTTTGTAAGTAACTAATGTATTAACTATTAAATATGATTATGAAAACTGTCTTATTAAAATACTAATTTCAATTTATTTTTTATCGACGCAGTTTGAGAGGTTACAAGCATTTGAATACATGTTGGATTACACTTTTAATTTGACTCGTTCCATTTTTAACCAAGTTGTTAAGTTTAACCATTTGATTCCTTAAAGTTAAATATAACACATTTTAATTCATGTCTAGGTAGGTAATGGTCGAAACTATCACCTCTAATCCCTACAAAGTTAATTCTAGTTCCAATTTAGTTAGCACTGGCGGTTTATTCATCGAATTATATTAAATACATACTAGTTTTATGTGATCTAGGTTTCTGTATTTACGCCTTCACGATCAATTCATTATCTTAACATTACGAAGAGGAATTTGGTAAAGGTACATATCTTTTCTCTGTAGTTGTCTTATTTGCGTGCGTGCTTTCATTCATTCAGCGTTACGGATTTACAGCTGTGACAACTTTTCTAAACTTCTGAAGATCCTAGGTAACCGATAATCTTAACTGGGCTCAGTGGAGCATGTTATGTACAAAATAGGTTTGAGAGTGTGATTGATGTCAAGTGTTTGGTAACAGAGATATTATAATTTAGTAACGAAAAGTTTTCTCAGTGGCGTTCTGTAAACAAGGAAATTCGCAAAACCAAATAGGCAAATAGCACTAATAGTTTTATAAAAGTTGTGAACTAACATGCTTACTTAATCCTTCATGTGATGTTAAATGAAGATTCATAATTATTCACAGGTATTCTATAAGGATGGTGGATCTTCACAAATTCAGACATTCCATGGAACCATAGATGCAACTCCTCAATCTGGTATTTGGCCACTCTTTCTTTTAGAGGTGGAAATTTCGACGACCCATTTACTTATAAATGTGTTGGTACGGGTCGTGTGTAATTTTAAACGGATCAAAGAAAAAAAGAAGCTAAAAAGAGAAGGTGAAAATAATTAAACGGGTCGTGTTCCGGTTGACTTGTCCGTTTAAAATTAGCATAAAAAATATTTTTATATGGTCAATGCGCTAATCCAACAACCTATGTAAACCCATTTGTTACAAACCGTTTTGTTTATGACTTATTTAACCCATTTACAACTTGACTACACCAATTACAACCTGTTTGACTCGTTTAGATAAATGGTTCGAGTTACATGATTTTTAGTGTGTCCGGGTTAGGATTGATGTCTTTGACACGAATAAATATATAGGTCGTGTTTAGGTTCATCACTTTAACCCGCCAACCCAAAATCATCAACCTGACACGACTAACACCCCTAGGTGAAATGGGTTGAACGCCATCGAAGCCTTTTCCTTTTAATAAATAGTCTCTTAAAACATTTCTAGTCAAAGATTTAGAGTATCATAGTAATAATACTCTCTTTGTTATCTTAATCAACAAATTAGTTTATAAAAGTTATAAAATGAAGGACAAAAAAGTGTGTGCGTGTCAACCCACAGTTAGTTTCAACCTCTACTAAAGAACATCTGTTTCAACCTGAACTTGTTTTGACCTGTAATCCACTCATTTTTCTACCTCTACTTTCTTTAGTTGTATTATTTTAATTAGTGGAACACTAAAGAAATTTGGTTATTATTAGGTGCAATATTCCCTTATTCAACATCTAACATCAGCTCTACACATCTTACATCACAAGATTCCGCACGGGGAACACCAACGTTGGGCAGTGCGTTTTCCTTTGAACGAGGAGCAGAAGGAATAACGAATCGAATGAAAAGAAGTAAAAATATGAACAATGAGCAAGAAAACATAAATTACAGCAAGACAAGTAACAAAGGCACAAACATGCAGATCTCAAGAGACGAGGAAACCTTACAAGAAGCATATGCTATAGAAACAGGTGAAAATTTCAACCAATATACTTATAAATGTGTTGATATGGGTTGTGTGCAATCTTAAACGGCTCAAAGTAAAAAAGAAGCTAAAAAGGCAAGGTAAATATAATTAAATGGGTAGTGTTCAGCATGACATGTCCGTTTAAAATTAGAATAAATATATAAATTTTTTATAAAGGCAACCCCTCTAATCCACCAACTTTGTTTAACCTTTTTGTTACAACCCATTCACAACCTGCCGACCTGTTTATGACCTATTTAACCCATTTACAACTTAACTACAACCCATTTACAACCCATTTGACTCGTTTAGATCAAAGTTTAAAAGAACGGAATCGCGCCTCGAGGCGTTTTCCCTTCGCCTCACGAGACGTAAGCCTCGAGGCGAACCAAGGCGTAAGCCCGAGGCGGAATGAAAAAATAAATATAAAAGTTATATATCTTATAAATATATAATTTTCCTTACTAATTTCATCGTAGAAAGTCTAAAATAGCATATAAAAGTTATATATCTTATAAATATAGAACTTTCCTAACTAATTTCATCATCTAAACCCTAAAACAGCAAGAGGCGACCCTCGAGGCGTACATCTTTAACGTTTTTTTGAACGCCTTGCCTCATACTCGTTTTCTCTCCGCCTCTCCTCGAGGCGCGCGCCTTAACCGTTTTTTAAACTATGGTTTAGATAAATGGTTTACACGGGTCCTGTTCAGGTTACATGATTTAAAGCGTGTTCAGGTTACATGATTTAAAGTGTGTCTGGGTTAGAGTTGATGTCTTTGACATGAATAGATACATAAGTTGTGTTCAGGTTCATCAGTTTAACCTCCCAACCCAAAACTCGTCAACCCGACAACCTTAGATGATGGGTTGAACGCCATTGAAGCCTTTTACTTTTAATAAATACAGTCTCAAAAAAAGTTTTTTATTCAAAGATTTAGAGTATTATTTTAACAATATTCTCTTTGTTATCATAATCAACGAATTAGTTATAAAAGTTATAACAAGGACAAAAAAGTGTTTGGGGGTCAACCCAACTGTTAGTTTCAATCTCTACTAAAAAACACCAGTTTCAACCTTAACGTGTTTTGACCCGTTACACAACCCGCCTAACCCACCTCTACTCTCTTTAGTTGTATTATTTTAATTAGTTGAATACTGAAGAAGCTTGGTTATTATTAGGTGGAATATTTCCTTATTCAACATCTAACAACAACCCTACACACCTTTCATCACAAGATTCTGTGCGGGGGACACCAACATTGAGCAGTTTGTTTTCTCTTGAACGAGGAGCGGAAGGAATAACGAATCGAATGAAAAGAAGTAAGATGAACAACGAGCAAGAAAACATAATTTACAGCAAGACAAGTAACATAGCCACAAACATGAAGGTTACAAGAGACAAAGATACCTTAAAAGAAGCAGATGTTATACAAAAAGGTGAAAATGTTGGATATCTGAGTGAAGGGTCTACAAATGGATTCAATGAAATAAAAGCTTTACTACCTGACTGGACAGATGAACAGATACTTGAACTCTGTTTGGAATGATATCTAGTTCTTACATGTATCACAACATGTTTTTTTTTCTTTTAATGACTCTTTGTAAAGTTGGATGGGGCTATAAGTTTTCTTTTTTACAATATTTTTGGTGACTCCAGTATTGGTGACTATTTGAGGGGTCGAAGTACAATAGAACGATTACGTTAGATACCTCTATTAATTGCAATCCGGCTGAATGGAGGGGCATAAGGGGTCCAGATCCCCTCTTGATCCGCCAATGTAAATGAGTATTATGAGTAGTATTGAAGTTGAGACACTTCTTTGAGCCCAGAAAACCCAATTCTAGTTCTCTTCTTCGCAGCTTGAAGCTTGCTTGAAAAAAGCTTACTCGAAATCGGCTTGTTTATAAACAAGCCAAGCTTGAGCCAAGGTAAGCTCTGCTCGTTGGCTTGCTAGTTTAACAATATTATTTTTTGTTTTTATATACATCAATGTACACATACAAAATTTGAAAAACTTAAAAAGTAAATGAGTTGGCTTGAACTTTTCACAAGCCGGGCTCAAGCTTAACTTTTCGTCTCGTTAAGATAAATGAGTCGAGTTGAGCTAGATCGTTCAACTCCAAGGCCAATCTGGCTTAGCTTGGCTCGTTTACGGACCTAGTTCTATTTGATTCGGATATTGGTTTTCTCAACTGGGACTCGAATACTGAAAACACCTTAATCAAAATACAAATCCGAGCCTGTATATAAAATGATGGCGTCATTTCTGTTCGCAATTTCAGACCAATTCGTAGCCAAACATAACGTGAAACCAAACCATACCAAAACTGAACTGTTTATTCCCAGACATGAATCATCAAACAAACAAACAAACATTGGAGAGAGTTGTTATTTTATACTATAATCAATAAAAAATGGATTCGAAATAAACATCATATATCTGGATAATCTCGTAGTACACGCAATGATGAAGACATAGAATTTCGATTCAATAACCGAGAATCAGGAGTGTAAAAGGGAAGTTAATGAGTTGGTTGTGCTGCCTCCAGTGGTGGGGTGTATCCGGTGAGTTTTTGAACCAATGCCATGAAATCCGACGGTTGGGTATGGATCACTTTTGGCGAATACGTGTAGATGATGACGGGTGGCGGTGATCCGGTGGAGGGGGGTGGCGGTAGACGGTGGTGGTGGTGATGTTCTTGTTTTGAATGTAATGGTGTAGGGCTCATGGTGGAACTATAAGATCGGTGATTTGATGAGTTTCAAACGTGCAAGTGTGTTTCTATAAATTATGTGGATGTGAAGGGTAGTGTTCGTTTGGATTTCCCTTATTGCAAGGTAGGTTGTTAACGAAATGAAAGAGTATATGAAGGTGTTTAGGTATTATAAATATTATCTTGTTAATTATCTCATTAGCAAAAGGTTATTGAGTGAATGCATAATTTGTAGTTATTATCTGAAAAACATGGCCAAATTAACTTAACTAGTTGGCTAGTAGACGAGCCGAGTTAGTTGTGAGATACTAGAGATTGATTCGTTAAAAGCTCGAATCGAGCCGAGCTTAAACCTGAATAAATCTGTCATTTAATACACGAGTTCGAGTCTGAACTGTTCGAGTTTCATACATTAAACATGATTAGGTTGAAAGAGTTAATCTTTATTTTACGAATGAAAGATGGGTTGGTTTGGAAGAACGTGAAAGTTGAAGGGTGATTCAGAAAGTGTTTAATTAATTATATTTAATTATTAGATAAAGTTATATTTATCTATTAGTTTGTTGGAGTTAGTATTAGATTATTATTGAGAATAGTATTTAAGTAAGATTAGTATGATTTATTTATTATAAATAGATCGTTAGGTCTATGTAAATTGGGAGTCAAGAAATAATAAATAAAAAGAGTCGAACAGTTGTTGAGATCAAATTCCGTGTTTGTGTTCTTGGGACTGGTTTCTAACAATTGGTATCAGAGAAATGTTTCTGCGGTTTTGAGAGTCGTGTTTCGCGAGGGGGAGCAGCCCTTTGGCTGCGGGGCTGAAGTGAAGGGCGCGAGATGATCGGATTGAGGGGGGGGGGGGATCTGATTGCAAGAAATAAGGTTTTAAAAGAAGGTAAATTAGGTAATCAAGAACACATTTTCTTGGTTGATTGAAGGAGTAGGAAAACAAGATCTTATCTTGTTAAAAAGGTAAGCAAGAACCTAGTTTTTGATTGAAAGGAGTAGGAAGAACAAGATTTATCTTGTTAAGAAGGCTATCAACGACTTGTTTCTTGATGTTTTGAAGGAGTAGGAGAAAGAGGGCAGTCAAGAGTCAGTTCTTGAAGAAAGAAACAAGGTAGTCAAGAGCCAGTTCTTGAAAAAGAAAGAAGGTTGTCAAGAGCCAGATCTTGAAAGGTAGTCAAGAGCCAGATCTTGAAAGGTAGTCAAGAGCCAGATCTTGAAAGGTAGTCAAGAGCCAGATCTTGAAAGGCAGTCAAGAGTCAGATCTTAAAGAAAGTAAGAAAGAAGGAATAGTTTCAATTTCAATGATGACGGCGCTAATCCCGCTTCAATCTTGATCAAATAGTATCCGGAGAGTTCAAAGTCGAGATTACAACTATAAGTTCCTAAAGTGTTCAAGAAAGAAAGAATGTGGAAAGAGCAAGAAGCAAGTCCAAATCAAGATTAAGGGGGAGAATGAAGGAGTTAATCTTGATTTTACGAGTGAAAGATGAGTCGGTTTGGAAGAACGTGAAAGTTGAAGGGTGATTCAGAAAGTGTTTAATTAATTATATTTAATTTATAGTTTGAATGTTTAGATAAAATTATATTTATCTATTATTTTGTTGGAGTTAGTATTAAATTATTATTGAGAGTAGTATTTGAGTAGGATTAGTATGATTTATTTATTATAAATAAATGGTTAGAGTCTATGTAAATTGGGAGTCAAGAAATACTAAATAAAAAGAGTTGATCGGTTGTTGAGATCAAATTTCGTGTTCGTATTCTTGGGCCTGATTTCCAACATAGGTTAGTGAGCCTAGTGTTTATATAATTTTTAATTAATTATGATAAAAACAAATTAAATATAATGGCCAAATCGGATGAACAACACCACACAAACCACAAACAGTAAAGAGAACAAAAAAATCTCGCTATGTATTTTTGATCAACCCAATTGATCTACACCTTGATTAATAATTAATCGGGATATTTGAATATAATCATTCCAAAACTGTTAATAACTGTGTAAAAGCCACACTTTTAAGAAATGAAAAGGTTGAATTTCAACTTGATTAGATATATATTCTAAAAAACTAAATAGATCAATTTCAACCTAATCAGACATTAGCAATCATCGGTATATATCATCAATACTAGGTTAAAATCCCGTGTATTACACGGGCTGTATATTAAAATCGACATAACTTATAAATTTATAAATACGTAATAACTTGTCAGATTATCATGATCGTCTCGAGATATATCAAGTGTGTGTATATATAACAAACTAGGTTAGAATCCTGTGTATTACACGAGTTGCATATTGAAAACGATATAACTTATAAATTTGTAAATACGTCATAACTTGTCAGACTATTTATGATCGTATAACTTGTTAGACTATTATGATCGTCTCGAGATATATCAAGTGGAAATGTGTGAATATAACAAATTAGTATTTTTCTTTAATTAATTATATTTTGATTTCCTATTATATATATTCTTATTTAATATAATTATTATTTTTATTTAATAATATATTTATAATATCATTATTTAATAAGATACATGTGTATTTATTAGGAGAGAAAGACGGAAAAACTAATGTCATAAGATATAAGAAAGTCAAGTGTCCCTTTCAAAATTTTTATTTATTAATATGTATAGATTAATATTTTTTTTAATTAGTTATATTTTGATTTCCTATTATATATATATATATATTCTTATTTAGTATAATTAGTATTTTTCTTTAAAAATATATTTATTTATAATTTATAATATCATTATTATTTAATAAGATACATGTGTATTTATTAGGACATAGATGCGAGAAAATCAATGTTAGAAGACATGAGAAAATGACAAGTATCAAAGTTAAACCTTTATTTATTAGTATAAATTATTATTCATATCAAATGGGTGAATGTTCAATCAAGGTAAATTCCATAGTTATGCACGATTCAAAAATAAATTCAGTGGAACCAAAAAAGAGAACCGCAACTAAAACGAACCAAACTGAAGATAGGTGCAATGAAATACTTGAGTTCGGTAGTGAAACCATAATTTTTTAATAGGGGGTCGAAAATTAACGTACGTAAATTACCCTTTTTTTACCAATCGATAATCAATGGTAACTATAATATTCGAGATTCAATACTTTTAAAATTGAAAAGTTGTTTCATTTTCAATACTTGTTAAAACATCTTTCTCGGTATAGCACAATGATGATTCTGTGATAAGGGTCTTTCGTCTGCAAAATTTAACTTTAGTTGACAAAGTCATCCAATAAGTACCGTCCTTTTATTTTCTCTTGAATACAAACCGAAAAATCATTAAATGATTTACGCAAGCCCAAATCATTAATGACTTATCTTGTAATAATTTTTTTTTATTATTACTTTCATTCATCTTTAATGGGTACATGAAACTTTGATGCTTGATTTAAGTTATTTAAAGGAGTTTTTATTTTAAAAGGACATTTTTACATATAAAAATACTAAAACGGAAAATCATTAAATGATTTACAAAATTTTCGTCTCAAAATTTAACTTTAGTTGACAAAGTCATCCAATAAGTACCGTCGTTTTATTTTTTCTAGAATACTAACCGGAAAATCATTAAATGATTTACGCAAGTCCAGATCATTAACGACTTATCTTTTAATATTTTCTTTTGATTTTATAGAAATAATTAGCATTCATAATTAATTTCATATTCAATTAATTTAATTAATCTTCTACTAATAAATAAAGATCTTTGTTGACATATGTCACTCTCTGGTTATTCATCATCATTATTTTCTTGTCTCCTTATCCTATTAAGTACTAATTTATTTGTTTCTCTCTAATATTAAATAATAATCTGTGTATTAATAAATAAAAATCATATGAAACACGTATCATTTTTTGGTTCATTTTTATCATTTTCCCGTCTCTCTCACCTATTGAATAATGATATTAAAAAAAATTAATTTTAGATTTTTAATATATATCTAACTAGGTTAAAATCCCGTGTATTACACGGGTTGATAAAAATTAATATTATATACTTCGTAATAAATTTTTTGTATTTTAAAAAACCCGTGTATTACACGGATTGATAAAATATAACGTTATATACTTTGTAATAAAAAAATTATATTTTAAAAAACTGTATATTACACGGTTTGAATACATTAATTTATATTTACTATAATTTGACTTACATCAATATTTAATTAAAAACAAAAGTTACAAATATTTTTAAAAGATTTCAAATATATAAAAATTAATATATAACTGTGTTTTGAAAATTTATTAATTTCTATTTAATATAATTTGATTTACATTAACTATTTGGTTAAAAAAAAGAATTATAATAAGTTTGTTGGAGAAAAAATTTATGATGAGTTGACTGAAGAAAAAAATAAAAAATAATAGTTAGATTAAATAAAAAAATAAAATAAGAGAATTATAATATATTAGTTAAAAATAAAAAAATATAACCATTTTAGTTAATATTTTTAAATCACTAATTCAAATATAATTGTTTTTCCATCAATATAAAAAACGTCTTGTTCGTGTAATATTGTGTTACTTTATTTTATTTAAAGAATGCATATTAATGTTGCAATTAAAGCGATATCTTATTTTTTTTTTGAACGGTGGATATCTTAATGTTAATATCTTTTGTATTTAGTTTATATGACTATTTAGTTTATCAACTATCATCTCTTCATTCTCTTTGTAAAATCACTATCAAACATCAAACCAATGGCTTTCACTTCGAAACGTTCTCTTGTGTTGACATTTGTCATGGTAGCATTTCTTTTCATGGCTTTTGTTCCATGTTTTGGTAAGAATTTATTCTTTAGTTTTCAACATTTTTAATGTTATTATATCTCTTATTTTTTTAACGGCACCACATCTGCTCCTGTTAACTAACACCATCAAGCCTGCATGCTGCAAGATTTGAACTCTCTGCAGTTGATGAGAGAAATACATCATTTACCATTAGGATGTCACTAGATCTACTTCTATTAACTAACAACATCAAACCTGCACGTTGCAGGGTTTGAACTCTCACCAGTTGGTGAGAGAAATAAATCATTTACCACCATGACGATTATTTCTTATATTTAAGAGGATGTTTTTGTATGCAGCTCCTTCTCCAGCATGCCTTGGAGATTGCAACTATATAAAGGAGGATTGCTTGAATCTATGCAAGAGACTTAATTTCAATACCGGTTCTTGCACAGGCAAACCACCTAGGTGTTGTTGCCATAATTAGTTTGTTAGGTTAACCGTCGGTAGTCATCGCTACACTTTCAAGTACGTTAATGGTTATCTCGTGCGTTCTTGAGGATTTGATGTTCAATAAAACTGCCAAGGTTTAAAATAAAAAAAAACTCCTATATCGTTAAAGTTCTTCATTGTTTTATTTTTCTCAACTGATATCGCTTCCTTATTTTAATCGTTGTGTATTACTTTTGCGGGCTAAACGTTGATATCATAAGAAAAGGTTAACAAAAAAATTGTTGGTCCAATGCTAAGCCCCTTGAAACATGAGGCTTGAGTAGGTTATGGGTTCGGTTTTCGGTTAATTTCGGTTCGGTTTCGTCGGTTTTCGGTTAGGTTTCGGTTAACGGTTCGGTTATTGCTCACCCCTAAAAAGTACAATACTTATGAAATGTTTTTTCATGTATTTTTTTTGATGTGTTGATTAGCCTCATCCATATAATCTTAAGATTTAATAAAATGGAAAAGTTACTAACAGAATATCAAATTTGTATAAAAAAAGTTGTTAAGTTATTTATCAATATAATTTTAACATTTCATCTCGTGTAATAGAGGGGGTTAAAGCTAGTTTATTATAGGACATATATATATATATATATATATATATATATATATATATATATCCCCTTTCTAAGTTCCTTTATCACATACTAGGTTAGAATCACGTATATTACACTTGTTGATAAAATATAATGTTATATATTTAATAATAAAAAATATATTTTTAAAAACTCGTGTATTACACTAGTTGAATAAAATTCTTAACTCTTTATGTAGATTTAATAAGTGGAAACATCTATACTATATAATAAATAAAGGTTTTTCCATGCCACGTGTCGTCTCCATATTCATTCTCATCATTTTTTTCCGCCTCTCTCTTTTATTAAATACACTCCATCTTTTAATAATAACATATTTTTAAATAAAATACTAACTATACTAATAAAACACATTTATTTTAAATTATCTCTTATTATAAGAAATCTAATTAAGTAACTTTATTTTCAATCCAATTATAAATGAATACTAATTATCGTATTTTTGAAACCCAATTATATATTAATTTTTACATGTTTTGAATTTTATTTTTTTATAATATATGTAATACATTTTTACCCGCCTGTAAAATATCTATACATAAATACTTAAGAATTTTTTTTATTGATATTTTTCACCCCGTGTGTAGTACACAGGATCTAAGCTAGTGTATTATATATGCTAATGATTTAAAAAAAATAAAAAATATGTAAAAACTAATATATAACCGTGTTTCGAAAATACATTAATTTCTATTTAATATAATTTGATTTACATTAACTGTTTGGTTAAAAAAATACATAATTAAATTTTTAAAATTTCTTAAAATAAGTGATAATTTAAAGTAAATATGTTTTATTAGTATAATTAATACTTTCTTTAAAAATAAATCATTATTAAAAAAGATGTGTATTTAATAAGAGAGAGACGGAAAAAAATGATGACAAAAGATATGGACGTGACACGTGGCGTAAGAGATTTTTATTTATTGTATAGTATAGATATAGATTTACCCAACCTTAAAATTTAATTACACATTTCTGCTTCTTCTTAAAACCTATACTAGGTTAGAATCCCGTGTATTACACGGGTTGTATATTGAAAACAATGTAACTTATAAATTTAAATTTGTAAATACGTCCTAACTTGTCAGAGTATTATGATCGTCTCGAGATATATCAAATGTGTGTATATAACAAATTAATATTTTTCTTTAATTAGTTATATTTTGATTTCCTATTATATATTCTTATTTAATATAATTAGTATATTTCTTTAACAATATATTTATAATATCATTATTATTTAATAAGATACAAGAATTTATTAGAAGAGAGAGGCGGGAAAATCATTGTGAGAAGGCACAAGAAAGTGACAAGTGTCCAATTAAACCTCCATTTATTAGTATAGATATTACATTACATATTTATCCAACCCCATTTAATATAACTTATTTTATTACCATTTTACGCTTAATAAACTAATTAAATTGCTATTTACAGATATTCACTGCCTAAATATATCATTATTTGTGAGGGACAATTGAGTAATTTTAAGTTAATTGGAGAAATATGTAATTAAAGTTAGATGTTGGGAATATATGTAATTTATAAGTTTAATAGAGAGAAATATGTAAAAAAAACCTTATAAAAATGAGTGATTTAAAAAATATTTACCAAAAAATATTTATCTTTTATTTCTTTATATTTTTTATCAAACTATTACCATTTCAACTAATTTAACCTAGGGCAAATGCCATAAAAAACAACATACTTTATGATTTTTCTCACAAAAGTCTCTCAACAAAATTTTGCACATAAAAAACCAACATACTCTCTTTTTTCTCACAAAAGTCTCTCAACAATTTTTTGCACATAAAAAAACCAAAATAATTTCTTGTTTTTCTCACAAAAATCCATCGAAAACTATTTCTCTTAGCAAATGAATCCGCAAAAGTAAGCAAACAAAATCGACCGATAGAAGCTAGATCAAATGAATCGTTTGCCTTGCTTCCGTCGATTCATTTGCTAGGATAAATAGTTGTCGAAGGATTTTTGTGAGAAAAACAAGAAAGTATGTTGGTTTTTTATGTGCAAAAATTTGTTAAGTGACTTTTCTGAGAAAAAAAATAGAGTATGTTAGTTTTTTATATGCAAAAATTTTGAGGGACTTTTGTGAGAAAAACCAGAAAGTATGTTGGTTTTTTATGGCATTTGCCCTTTAACCTATTATTTTCTAAAAAAAAGTCGTTCCTCTCAACTCTCGACGCTTCAGTTTTGGATGAACTTTTCATTTCCGCCCAGTAGATTATCGTTGTTTGATTCCGCCTCTGATTGATTGAGGTACGATTCAGTCGATTATTGTTGTTCTCTCAATTTCCCAAGATCTCTCTTTAACTTTCTATGAAATTTGTCGGTGTAAACATAAGTAGTAGTAGCACTACTGAAATGGTTTCTACTGCTAGCCCTAGAAGAATAAACACAAATGAGAAACGAGTTTCTTTAGATATTGAAAATGATTCTAATGAGGATTGAAATACCCAAATAAAGATTTTGTTGATACTTGATAGCAATAGAGATCTTTTGGCAAGATCCAAGAACCTAATTAGCTTTTTTTTAAAGCTTTCTTATTTTATTTTTAAAGTTTGTTTAGATAATTATTTTAGCTGTATTTAACATGGTTTGACCAAAAAATAAAGAATTATAATAAGTTTGTTGGAGAAAAATATTATGATGAGTTGACTGAAGAAAAA
Source organism: Smallanthus sonchifolius (assembly GCA_023525975.1). NCBI lineage: Eukaryota > Viridiplantae > Streptophyta > Magnoliopsida > Asterales > Asteraceae > Smallanthus > Smallanthus sonchifolius. The sequence continues at coordinate 94,442,767 of CM042029.1, forward strand.
AATAAAAAATAATAGTTAGATTTAAAAAAATAAATAAAAATAAGAGAATTATAATATATTAGTTAAAAATAAAAAAAGTATAAAAATATATAACCATTTTAGTTAATTTTTTTAAATCACTAATTCAAATATAATATTTTTTCCACCAATATAAAAAACGCCTTGTTCGTGTAATATTGTGTTACTTTATTTTATTTAAAGAATGCACATTAATGTTGCAATTAAAGCGATATCTTAATTTTTTTTTAACGGTGGATATCTTAATGTTAATATCTTTTGTATTTAGTTTATATGGCTATATAAGAATCCCTACAACTACATCAACTATCATCTCTTCATTCTCTTCGTAAAATCACTTATCAAGAAATATCAAACATCAAACCAATGGCTTTCACTTCGAAACGTTCTCTTGTGTTGACATTTGTCATGGTAGCCTTTCTTTTCATGGCTTTTGTTCCATGTTTTGGTAAGAATTGATTCTTTAGTTTTCAACATTTTTAATGTTATTATATCTCTTATTTTTTTAACGGCACCACATCTGCTCCTGTTAACTAACACCATCAAACCTGCACGCTGCAAGATTTGAACTCTCTCCAGTTGGTGAGAGAAATACATCATTTACCATCAGGATGTCAGTAAATCTACTTCTGTTAACTAACAACATCAAACCTGCACGTTGTAGGGTTTGAACTCTCACCAGTTGGCGAGAGAAATAAATCATTTACCACCAGGACGATTATTTCTTATATTTAATAGGATGTTTTTGTATACAGCTCCTTCTCCATCTTGCATTGGAGATTGCAACGACATAAAGGAGGATTGCTTGACTCTATGCATGAGAGTTCATTTCAATACCGGTTCTTGCACAGGCAAACCACCTATGTGTTGTTGCCATTAGTTTGTTAGGTTAACCGTTGGTAGTCATCGCTAGACTTTCAAGTACGTTAATGGTTATCTCGTGTGTTCTTGAGGATTTGATGTTCAATAAAACTGCCAAGGTTTAAAATAAAAAAAAAACTCTTATATCGTTAAAGTTCTTCATCGTTTTATTTATCTCAACTGATATCGCTTTCTTATTTTAATCGTTGTGTATGATTTTTGCGTGCTAAACATTGATATCATATGAAGAGGTTAACAAAAAAATTGCTGGTCCAATGGTATAGGCTAAGCCCCTTGAAACACGAGGTTTAAGTAGGTTATGGGTTCAAGTTCCACTACCACATGAAAGAAATTTGATTTTCAAAAAAAAAAAAGAAATAGATGAACAATTTCCTATTAAATACAATGATTACAAAATTGTATGCATAATGAATGATTGTTGATTATTAATCTCAAGAGTTGGTTGAAAAAAAACACCAAACGGTATTTTACTCTTGGTATTATGGTAGAAAGTAGCATTTGACCGGGTAGATGTTGAAATGTGTTTTACATTGACAAGTAAAAAAAGTTTAAAATTTAATACTCAAAACCTCGTCTCGTGTAACCAAAAGATAACCGGCACGCGTGTACTTTATTGGTTATATCTATCTAGTATTAGTTTTTAAGAAATAAATAAAATATGTCAAATAGCACCACGTATGTTGTATCTAAATTTACAGTCTGAACATGTATCTAAATTTAAACTTTGCACATATCCTGAAAAAATTAAAAGAAATGACGGTTGTATATTTTAAAACGCTGATAAAACGGATGTGTTCAAATTAAAAAAATAAAAATAAAAAGAAAGTAAAAAAAAGGCCCAACAAAACATTAAACAAATAGAAAAAAAGTGAAAAAAACTAACAAAACATTAAGCATTAAAAAACTAAGGAAAAAATAACAAAAAGAAGTAAAAAAAGGGATTAAAAAATTGCAGGATGAAGGTTTTGAACCCGGATGGGTTGAATAAGTATCTAATGAATTAGGAGTTCAACACATCATCTTTAGTAGAAAGATGGATATTCCTTGCTCATTATCAGACAATCGTGGCGTAGCCGCCCAACGATGTCGTTTGGTCGGTCAAAAAATAAGATTTTATAGTAACTGGGAACTCAAGTCGTCTCCACGAGGAGTTTGTGGAAAGTGCAGTTTTGTCACAATTATTATAAAACAGGAAATTGCAAATATTGATTTGAGTTTATTTTAAACAATAATGAGAAAGAGTAATCCTCTCCGAGGTTCAGGTTTGCAAACACAAGTTATCTCAAGTTTACTTAGCAAGCAATTACATATACATAATCACACAAGGTTCAATTGAATTAAATGAAAATATGAAAGCCTATTCCTGTATAATCAGTTTAGATTAACCGATTGACACTCAAACTTCACAACGCCCCTGAAGTAAATAAACAGTTTAAAGTATTCAATCAACAAATGTAATCATATGGCTTAAGAGGCCAGTCAAAATTACAAACCAAGATCAAGTATTCGCGAAAATAACTAGTGCAAACACGAAACCCTACACCCGGAGAAGATCACAGGATATTTAGCTACTCATACTCATCACAATAATCAAAACTAATGTTATGAGACGTACAATCATCAAACTTAGTAAACAAACTCAAGAACAAGGAGAATTGCCTTCCTGGAGCTCTGGAACGACTGGAGTTGAAAGATAATCGATAATGGGGGTTGAGAATGGTTAAAACCTAAATTAGGTTAATTTTCCCGTAAAAAGACATCTTCGCGTGTCGCGAAAGTTCCTTGGCTAGTCCTTCGCGTGGTGCGAAGGACAAAACAATCAGGCGCCCTCTTCACTTCCTCGCGTACCGCGAAAAAGTCCCCATAATTCTTCGCTTACCACGAAGAGTTAAAATTCATGATTTTCTTCTTTTTGATCTTTGATTCTTCCGTGCTTTGTATCCAACTGATTAACCTTCGTTTCCCGCTCATTTAGCACATAAACCTGGGAGGCACATGCATACCAAAGACGCACATAAAACGAACAAAGATACGTGCCAAAACGACTAAAACAAATACAAATAGACACATAAATATTTTTGATTTTTTCAATATTTTTTTAAATTTTTTGATTTTTTTTTAAAACTTTTTCTTAGCTAAGTCTAACTAAATCCCTCATCCTCAAACTTGAAACTCACATTGTCTCTAATGTGTTTAGAAGAAAGATAAAAAAAATAAACTTAAAAGAAATAAAAACAAAAATAAAAAAATAAAGTAGAAATGAAACACGACACTCCCTTGGTAATCGTGGAACTCAGTCGCGTGTGAAATATTCCGACTCTCAAATGCACTACTGTCTACTATTATGTGTCAACTAACTAAACAACCACACATTAAATATACAACAAGAAAAAGAAATACATAAAGATAATTTACAAAATATAAGGAAATAAAACTATACAACAAACCTACCGTGCACCGTACCGTCCCTGAATACAAATACAAGTACAAATACAAAGGTGTTCTACAAAATAGATACGAAAGAAAAGTATAAAAGTAGAAGTCACCTACAAAAACCTAACTGGTATGCTGACTCCTCGCCCTATGGTGGTGGTGGCTACTGGGCAGGGCAATGTGGAAATAGTCAATGATGCGCTGTAACATCTCCCTCTGAGCCACCTGTTCGACATATCGTCTTTAGCGTAATAGGTGGCTAGTCTTTTGGACGGGGCCTCTGGTAAGTGAATTTTAGATTCACGTTATTAGATATTAATTACGTTACAAATGTATTATTATTAGTGTAAAATATATTATTTGGATCATGTTTTAAATATTGCGGGCTAAAGTGTAAACGAACCAATTTGTTATTTATATATATATTTACTATGAGCCTTGGTTAAATAAAATAAAATAGTTGTTTAGAATAGAAAAATAAAGAATTGAAAAAGAATGAATTTATACGTTTTTGTTGTTATGCATTACAGGAACCAATTGTAAATATGAGGAATCATTTGATGGATTTGGTGAGCTATTGATATCAACGTATGGAACAAAAATTGGTGGACTATTAATCTATTTTAGGCCATGGAATTAAATTGGATCAGATGAGCCCATGATGGAGAAACAATGCATATGAAGATTTGGGCCCGTTGACTTGGAAAGAAAGAAAAGAATAAAGAGAAGAAACCGGTCACAGCTGAAAAGGGGGGCACGATTGACGAGGCCTAAGCCTCGTGGCGGCTGGGAAAATCACGGAAACCAAGGCAAGCCAGGGGAATTCTTTTGGCGGCTGGGTAGTTCACGCAAGCAGAGAGTAAACAATGATTTTGAGTACGCGACCTCATATGATGTTATGGCTTCCTCCATATGAACGGTTCGTATAGATTTTATGTTTGATTCAGTTGTTTATGATTTTGGATCTATTTAGTTTCTGACAATAGCTGAGTAGATTGATGTATTGGTTGATTTAAACAATTTATTATTGTGCTTTGAATTTTCTCATTTACAATCTTGTTCGGTTGATGATAAAACCTGGTAGAACGGTTGGGTGACTAAATGGGGTAAATTTGGTACTAATAAATTGGGTGATTGGATTATACATACTGGTTTATGACAAAACTGGTTGTATAGGTTTGCTGACAACAACATGTCTCCAATTACTATTTCAACTGATTTTCCAACACTATGTCTATGTCGTGTCTAATTGAACAACTGAGTTTTATGTGAAACCTAGAACCTGAAGTTTGAAGTAGGTTGCATTCTTTATTTAATTTTAATTTTAATCAACATAATTTACTAAACTGAGCAATTAATCTTTCCACTGATTCCCTGTGGATTCGACAACCCTACTTCCCTACCTGCAGTCTATGGTAGCTAATTAGTAATTTTTATAAGTGTTTTTGATTAACCTTGACACCGCGATAAGCCTCGCCCTCGGATGTGGTTGTCGTTGTGGTGCTACGCCAATAGGGGCAACGTCCTCGGGTGTTGGGATATACTTGTGATAACTAGCTTGAAGATATTTAGGTCTTAGTTTCATACTTGTAATAGTCTTTGTCTTGTAATTGTCTTTTGAGTTATAATCGTTTGAAAGTCTGTTTAAGTTTGTATATGGTGAACTTGCTAAGTTCGCCAAGGCAAGTTTAGGCGAACTTGCCAGACGAACTTGACAAGTTTGTCTGTGGGTGTTTGTTTCATATTAATAGCTGTTAACAGGTCTGAGTTTGTACGCATTTTCGATAGAGCTTGTAAACAGTATGATTAAGCAAGGAAATATATCAGAGATTATTTACTTGCTGTGTTATGTGTTTTGTGGTTTCGCATACACGCTCATGTGTACTTTAGATTCCGCACCTAGTATACGTGATAAGTCTTCTCGAGTTTACCGATCCGCAGTACCTACCGTGGGACTTACAAGTGGTATCAGAGCTTCATGATCTTGATTTGGAGTAGGATTCGAGTGACTTCGTGTGTTCTTTCTACATCCAGACATCTACTGTTCTACTAGTTCTGTTTTTCTTTGAGTTTTTGGCTGAAATGGAGACTGGTTTGGATGTTATGATCTGATTGGAGTTGTTTTGAAGTTTTTGATCCGTCAAAAGTGTTATTTTTCCACTCTTGATCATTCCTACCAGTGGATTTCGTCAAATTCTTGTTATTAAGAGAGATATGGAGATTTACAGAAGTTTTGGTTCGAGTTTGGTTTGAGATTCTTTCTTCCTAGAGTTTCAGTTCTTCGGGCGAACTTGTTGATTATGTTATTTTCAGTTACGGGCGAAGTTGCAGGCGAATTTGTTACATTCGCTAGATTCTGTTCAGGCGAACTTATTAGATTCGCTAGATATCTTCGCTAGTTTTTACTCTGAAGTGTTTTGAATTCAAACAAACTTATCAAGTTCGAGTAATAAGAAACAAGACAACCACAAGAGGTTTACTAAAATTACCCACACCAAAGCAATCGGAATCAAGAAGTTACTAGACACAAACCACTGAGTCAAGATCTACTTGTAGTTGTATCAATAACAAGTCTTTGTCCGGTGCCAATTAAAAAAATGATGCTATATTTGTTAAAATTCGTTACTGCTGAGCTCAATTCTTTAATCAACGCCTAAAAAACTATTATTATCATCTTATGCTAATTAAAAAAAAAAAACTATCATTATAAGCAATCAGGAAACTATAAAAGTAAGAAGAAGTCAACTTATACACGTGCCATGTGACACTCATTTCGTACATAATTTAACTAAATACAACAAACAGTGTTTATTAGATCTGTTCATTAAAAGAACATCAGTAATTCAGTATTAAATAGAATACTATTATTTTCTATATATCTCACACTAAAACCTTAGAAGGAAGAAGGTCAAAGTTCATCATGTCCTTGGAAATTTTGGCCACATGAAGGTGAGGATCTTAAACTTTCGAACCAGACATCATCAGCCACAACTGAGGCGGAATCATTGTTCCGGTGCCATGACCAACGAGCATGGGTCTCGTTCATTATTCTCAATCGACCGTGCCCAAAGCTTGTCTCCCTGAATAGGGATATCGAAGGGCTAGGTTCTTTGTATCTAGAATATACTCAAAACAAACGTTCAGTTACTATTACATGATTAAAAAAATTTGACTTATAAAAAAAAGTTATTATCATTTAGTATATAGAAAAGGTAATTGTTTTTAATTTAAATAATTAATGCTTAAAAACTTACATCATTGCGAGACCCTCTCTATTGCCTCCATCTCCAATGGTTACATATATTGGTCCACAAGGAGTAGCATTGTTGTTGAAAACCCTAGTCTGAAAACAAAGGTGTTTTATTAATTAATGGCCATATAGCAAAAATTAAATTCTTTAGAGCAAATTACAAATTACGTCCTTTAAGTATTATCCAAATTTCATAATACGTACTTTAATTAAGAAAATTATAGAAAACGTCATTTATGTTTAAAAAACCTTGAATGTCACGTGCCATGCACATGAAGGTAAATTGGTTAAATGACGTATTCTGAAATTTGGACAATAATTAAAGGACGTAATTTGTAATTTTCTCAATTCTTTACAACTTTTGAAAAGTTGTAGGAGATGAAGTTAAACTTACAAATCTTTCATATGCATGGACATGGCCAGCGAAAACCATGTCTACGCGGTAATCATACAACACTTGTTCCATTGCTAGTCTCATGCTTTCACCTTCCCCTTGATGAGCCGAGTTTGAATTATACCATGGGGCATGTAGGAGAACGATAAGCCACGGTGTTAACAATCGGTCAACTTTTGCTAAGTCGTTGGCTAACCACCTGTACTGATCTGAATCAACACTAAAATCAGTGTATGACCCTAACATAATGATGTGAGTCCCGGCTACATCAAATGAGTAATAAAGGTTTGAGTTGGAGCCACTCTCTTCATGTGGCATGGGCCAACGAGCATTGTAAGCCTTGAACCCTTTTGGATAGATGATAGGGAATATTTCTTGTTCATGGTTCCCTTCGGTAACCATCCATGGTCTACGGCTAGCATATGGCTCAACCAATCGTCCAAATGAATCCCACAGTGGTTGCTGGGTGTCCGCATAAGATAGATCGCCAGGAAGGAGCAAAACATCATAACTGTTTGCATTAATATGATCTAAGGTGGAGCTAGTCCATTCTGTTTGACCAAGGTCACCTGTTCGAAAATAGAGTGAATAGTGAATCATTCATATTAGATTATTGGGTACGTACAACCAATCAATTTAAAATCAGGTCAAGTTCTAATTTTCAAGTTGAATCTGTGGTAATACGATCAGCTAAGCCTTATTTGATTACTACAGGAGCAACTGTCAAGTCCAAGACCTAAGACTATCATCCAAACACGAAATAATATGTTGTGTTGTCTTGACAGAAAGAAAGAAAGAAAGACGTACAATCCAAAAAGGCTACTTACCAACAACTACAAACTCGATGGGAAACTTTTCTGGCGGTGTTTGGAAGCTAAACTCCGGGCCAGTGCCACTACAACGATAGTAATATGTCGTGGCCGGATCTAATGGACCTATTGTGACATGGTGGATCTTGCCAGAAGAATACAAGAAATAATGGTACGAAGTTGTTTCTCCGGTGGCCGATGAGTCGTACTTCTCCGAAACTTTTCCAAAGTCGACTACTGAAGGCACATTGTGTTCGTCAGTCACCCATGAAACTTTCATGTACTTGTTTCCAACCAATGACACATGCACCTAAAATCGTATCGTAACGTTAATTAACACAATGTTTTTATCCATAATTTCTGATTAGGTAACATATCTAATTAAACTTATCGAATTGTTTTTCAAAATGCTATGTTTTTGAAAAAAAAGTGGTAAATGGTTGCATTAACCCAAAAAAAAGAGTAAATGGTAATACCGTTATTCCCAATCACGGATTCAGTACAAATTTGCAAACACCTAATGATTGGGTGTCAGAAACATGCCAGAAGTACAGTAAAACCGTGATTCTCAATGACGGCTTCAGTGTTACCATTTTAACTGAAACCGTGATTCATAATAATGGTTTCAGTTACTTTATTATAAAACAAGTAACTTTATTGCAGACACGTCTCTCGATAATACCATTTTGAACTGAAACCATGATTGGAAATCACGGTATTGTCATTTACCACTTTTTAGGTCAATGCAAACATTTGCACTTTTTTTTTTCAAATATATATCATTTCAAAAAAAATGTTCTAAATTTATCAGGGAAAATGAGAACACCGTAGCCAATATAGTGATACCTGTTGAGGATGAGATTCTGGACCGTCATGATAGGTCTTAACAAGGGGTCGTGGTGGTTGACGGGTGAAATCCACTGATGCATCATGTGATCGGAGGAAAAAGATGGCGAGGAGGAGAACCGATCTAAGAATGATTTGTGATGCAGGCGACTAATAATCTAAAATTAAAGTAATAATGAGTACACAAGTATTTAGTATGAGGAGCAAGCAATGCAAAGGCGTGAAGCAAAGCAAGCTACAGATTTAGGCTTATACTCAATGTAAATTAAAATAATACTCCAAGAAAGTCGTGCATCGACCTAACATATATTAAGTCGTTAACTCATTAAAAACATATTAATTTAATTAAATATTGAATTTTCCATTGTAAACCAAATTTCGGGAAGAGTGTGTCAACACGTTTCGTAGTAGGTACTTCATTTGGAACTTGGATATCCTAGGAATGTACCAACGTGAGGCTCATCTTTAAGATAACCACAACCATACAACACTCACCACTCATCTAGATTCTAAGAAAACACATACCTATCCATACACGCAAACCTCTTTTCTGTGCCCGATATCGTTCCAACTGTCACTATCACCGTCGTCGCCACCTTATATAGTTATATGTCGGTATGTCAGTACTCTCGCCGGTCATGACCACGACGGATTTTTTTGGATTATAGGTGGTTTTTCTAGGTGAGTTTTGAAGTTTTAATAGAATGTAGAACTAGTGGATCACCTAAAAACCATGAAAATTTTAAAACACGCCTAGAAACCTTAAGTGGCTAGCAAAAACACCTATTAAACGTTGAATCAAAAATAATAAAACTTGACATATGGAAACAAATTACTAATAACTCGTTATTTTATAAAGTTATAAACGATAACCAAGCTAACACAAATCATATCTCTTGATCAGTTTTTAATATGTTCAACCAAATAACGTTACTATAACTTATTTAATTAAAATAATACACTGTGTATGCATCAGGGTCGGGTCAACCTTTTTTGTAAACCAAAATAAATTATAAAATCGGGACCCTTTTCATAAAAATAATATATTTTTTCTTAGAAGACTAACACATGAGAATATGATGATGTAAATTTTTTGTATAATTTTTTTAAGTCATACAATTACAAGTATTAAAGTTGAAGTGAGTTTTAGTGAAAAGAAACTGTTTCAGATATACTCATTTTTGTTCTCCTTGCAAACCTGAAAATTTAATGAAGTTGAATCATTAAAATTTGGGGTCCCTTGAATATGGGGTCTCTAAAAGACAACTTACTTTTTTTTTATAGTTGAGACACCCCTGATGTGTATTTATGTATATACGTGTGCCTAGTTCGGTCTGTTAACTAGGTGTGGAGGATCAAACACACGTTCCTTGAACAGACTTGTTCGACTCTTTTTATTAATTGAAAACAATAACAGATTACATACCCTTGAGATCTCCTATCCTCTCTTTCGAGTCTTCACTAGCCCATGCCACCATGTTTGGTATTGTACCAAATTTCACACTCCCTCTTAATACCAACCTTCTCCATAGTTAAGCTTCCTATGAACTCTTCTAACTGTCTTAGGTAATTCTTTTGGTTAGGACATCCGCTACTTGTAGATTGGTATTTACATGGATAAAATTTACTTCTCCGCTTACCACCACTTCATGCACGAAGTGATAGTGCATTCTACGCCTATTACTAGCATGAAATGTTGGATTATCCACTAGCTTGGTTGATGACATGTTGTCACAAAACAACTCTACCTTGTATTCCACCTTTTGATTCAAGTCTTCCAACAACTGTTTTAACCACACTAATTCTTGAATAGCAACGACAGCTACTCGACATTCGGCTTCCGTGGTTGGTAGTGAAACAATGGGTTGTCTTTTACGACACCATGACACCGGACCATCTCCAATAAAGAACACATAGGATCGACTACTATTTGGATCACCTGCATAGTCCGCGTCACAAAAGCCCCTCAGTTCAATTTGACACTCCCTCTTAAACTCTATGCCAAAATTAAACGTTTCCTTCACGTACCTTAGCATCCGGTTTGTTGCATGCATATGTGGTCTCCTTGGTTGTTGCATGAATCTGCTCAGCATGCTCACAGAGAAGGCCAGTCGGGTCGTGTGAGTGTTAGATAGATCAAACTCCCCACTATTTGATGATACTTGGTTACTTGTTCCAACTCAGTCCCTGTTTATGCATATAACTTCACATTCAGATCCATTGGAGTTGTGGCCGGTTTTGACTCCACCATACCATACATATGCAATATTTCTCCGGCATATTTTCGTTCATGAAGCATCACCCCAGTCTTCCGATACTCTACTTCTAGCCCCAAGAAGTGACTTAACTTTCCTAGGTTGTTAATCTTGAACCGTACACTTAGATTAGCCTTCAACTGAGCAGTCTCCTCTTCCCAATCCCCGGTAACGATTAAATCATCTACATAGATTAACACTATGGCAACTTGAGATCCTTTTCTTTTAACAAACAGACTTGCATCAGATACTATGCTCATGTATCCGTTGTGTTCAAGGAATTTTCTGATCTTTCCATACCAAGCCCGCGGGGACTCCTTTAGGCCATATAAAGCCTTCTTCAACTTGTACACATATCCCAGGTTTAACTTCTTTTCAAACCCTGTAGCTCCATACCTTCTTTTGGCTAATCTCTCTCCTTTCCAATATGAAGGTTTGGTTGTTACCTTTTTGGTATAAGAGTTGAAGTCCACTGTTAAGACAAAGCTCTCAAACCCAGGTTACTATTGGCATTAATCACAATTTATCTAAGCTTGTTGACTTGAGGAGATGCTCTGCAAGTGACTATCAAGAGATGCCTTCATGCCACTTCATTATCCATCTGCAGGAGCTAGTCAAGCTTGCTAGCTTCGTGCGTTTGACCAGGTCAGCATTCATGTTGTTCGGTAAAACTAGCGATGCATCAGTTTCGAGTTCTTCATGTTCTGTGAACCTATCATTATGCTATGTTGACATCTTCAGCAAGGGTTTCACACGGTTTATCAGTTTTCCCACGAGTAGGGTGGATACAACATGAAAACATCAAAGATAAATAAATACATAGCCTATCAATAATAATAACAATCAAAGAACAAATTAAAACAATAATGTTAACAACAATCCAAGAACAAATTACGACAGAACTCCAAATAAATTGATTACTCATGTCGGCTAGCTAGAAGCATATGAGGACAAGGTGACATTTGTTTTAGGTAAAAAAATACCAAAATAAACATGTTTGACCAGAAATTTTCTAAAAGAAATATATGACTTGTAGCCTACACTTCATATAAATCGCCTTCGTGGCCCAACCAGAACGCGTCACATCAGCTTTTAGCCGCCCCTTTTTTGCACTGAAACCCTTAAAATTACAAGAGAACCCACTTTCTGACCAATCAGAGTTTGACATGTGTCACTTGTAGGCTAACTAGTCCAAAAGCAGCGGAAAAGTCGTCACCTAAATTCGATGGCTAATTTAGTCTAAAAATTGTGGCGGCTAAATGACTTTGAATGGTAGGCTAATTTAGCCTACAAGAGACGTGCCAAAATATGACTGATTAGAAAGTGGGTCTGGTTGTAATTTTATGAGTTTCGTTGCAAAAAAGGGGCGGCTAAGCCGAGCTGATGTGGCGCGTTCCGGTGAGGTCACGGAGATGATGTATATGAAGTGTAGGCTAAAAGTCAAATGTTTATTTTGGAAAATTTCGGGTCAAACATGTTTATTTTGGTAATTTGCCCGTGTTTTACCGCAGCCATAAACGTCACAATAAGCTTGGTAAGTTAACATGATCACTGTCACAATGCTAATCATGAATGCTATAATCTTCCATGTAGCTCCCACAAAACTTCCTATAGCTTTTAAAACCACCAGCAACCAGCTCGCCAATTTCTTCAAGAACAAATATGTCTTCCTTAGTCTACTTTCATAAACCTTTTTAACGTCATCTATCATTTCTTGCAATTGGGATTTCTCTTTGGTTTTCAAGCTCAGTATAGAACTACTCATCTCAACGAATATTTTGGCAACTTCATCGTCAACTAAATCACCTCTGATGATGTTCTCTTTTCTAAGAAGCTTGACGTCGTTAACATTAACGACAAGACGACACATCAAGCCCATGTATTCAGCGAGTGGAAACTGATTGGAGTCGGGCTTTAATGTTTCGTACGCCACCAAATTTCTTAATATAACCTCTGACTCATTATTCATCGTAACACATGGCAGGTGGAAGTTGTTATTGAAATCGACGTGTATCATTTGTATCATCTAAAGTTGAGTCTTTCTTTAGAGCGTGAAACCGGAATCCAGCTTTACCTCGAAGTTGGGAAGCTGAAGGGAAGGTAATGTTATTTCTGGTGAAATTTTGTAAACTTGTGATGATTTTCTCATATAACAGAACTATTTCTTTCTCGGGAACCTTTTGGAGAAAATCTGTAACATTGATGATGGATTCTGTAATGTCGTCATCTATTTGAAGACGACAGACCGGGGGTACTAATTTTTTTTTAAAATGTAGGGACGTTATTTATGATGGAATGATAAATATAATGGAGCAGATGTTGGGTAGGAGCTTGTGATGCTGAGCATAACTCAAGTGGTGAATGGATCTTACTAAAAGATCGAAATATGGAAGGTGAAAAATTATTACTTGACCACAAAAAAGGAATTTCGTTGTCTTCTGTTATTTCTTCCTCTTCCTCTTCCTCTACGTCTACGTCTTCCTCTTCCTCTCCGTCATCCTTTTCCTCTTCCTCTTTATCTCCGTCATCCTCTTCCTCTTCTGATGACGAATGCAAAGTCTCATCTATTTCCATAAGAGGAATTCCACTCTCCGCCATCATTTGGTCTTCTGATTCTGATGATCATCATAGAAAAAAGTGGTGAACAAAAGATTTTAACATGGAAGGTGAAATGTATATAACGAGTTCTCTTGTGATACTTGAAATTTGTTTTAAAAGACCCGTATTGAATACGGATCCTCAACCACGACTCTCTGCTTCTTCCCCATTCTTTGTATTTTCATTTATTTCAGTTGTATCACGTATTGTAATTTACTGCTCTATTTCCTTTATGTATTGTAATTAGAACTAATAAATTATTTTTATTCTTTTATACGAATGATTTCCTTACCACAATATTATGTAGAAAAAAACTCAACTTCAAGAAAGATAACTTCCAAAGCATGAGAAGTTACAAGCCTCCAACATATCTAGGAAAAGCTCTTGCACCCACTCTCCAAGTCATATTCCTTTATTAGGGCTTCACAACTAACTTCTTTTTGTTTTTTCATGATTTTTTTAAATTTATTTATTCTGTTTGATATCTAAATCACGTGAAATTAACAATTTATAGTTTTCCGTGATTATTTAGACATTATTACTATTATTAGTTGCAAGTTTTGTAGCTTTTACTCGACCATCCAAAAATAGATCGGGCTTTATAAAGTCAGTATATAAGCTTGAAACTTATCTAGACATATTATAATTATAAAGAAATAATAAAAGAATGTCTCTCATTATTCATGTCTATAGTTAATGTGTCCAAACTATTGAAACCATTTCTATATCACTTTTTGTTCATACCTAAAAATTCTGATAGTATAATAGTGTACTCCCTAATTAAATAATTGCGGGTTCAAATCCTACAGAGTACAGATGTGCTGATTTTAGGAGTAGAGTAGGTGTAGAGTAAAGAGTAAAATGACATAACCCCCACATGAGGGTACCCGGGAACACCGCCCCATCTAGTTAGTTAGGTACCGAAAGGAAATCACTCGTATTTTTTGCTTTTTCTCCCGAGCCATTAATTTTTATTTTTATCCATTTTTAATTTATAATAATTAATTTTTATTTTAATGTATCATAACTAGGAGGACACCTCACGCGCTGCGACGGTCTAGTAACTCACAATAATGTTAACAAAACGGGAACGTTAAAATTTGTAATGTAAGAATAATACAATGTAGAAATAAGAAAAAGATAAGGTGAGTAAAAATTAAAAATAAAAATACAAAATGAAACAAAATTATGTTAAAAACCAACAATTTAAAAAAAAATCACCCACCCCCAAAATTAGAATCAAGGTGGGTGGGATGCCATTTGAGTAAGTGCAACACCTCTAAACCACCCAGCCTAGCACTCTCTAGTGTTATTTTACCACCAAATAATTATAAATCGGCAAACTTAAAAAAAAAATAAAAAGAAAAATTAAACCTAACTAATAGGGCCTTGTCATATGGCATAACCACATAAGACCAGCCAATGAAGATGTTTCAGTGTAGACCCCTTCATCAAATGTATGTTTATATAATATAGTACCTGATGACGAAAACAAAGCCTTATATATTTCCTTCAACACCATAAAAGGAATCTGGTTCTCCATCATCATTATGTCTTGTGCCAATAATTCCTTTGTGGATAGATCACTGTCATAAGTTTGGAACAAATTAAGCAAGAAGAGACCATCGATGGCGAAAACCCAAGCCATCGAATCATTATCATCTTGAAGGAACATTTCGTAGCAAGGACGAACGACAGGAACAAGTTTTTGGACTTTATCAAGGATAGTGAATCTAAAATCTTCGATTTTGTGATCTTGTAGGACCTTTTGCACCACAACAAGTTTTTTTTGTTCATTTTGGTATAAGGTTGAGGGAGAAAATGATGATAGGGACCTAACCCTATCCACTGTGGTTTATAGGCCTCGGGTTATTCTGTGGTTATGGTTTCACTACAAGGAAATGACCCTGTGCCGACGTCGCCTATACCGACGACACTTGTCGTCGGCATAGGTCACTCTATACCGACGACATGTCGTCGGTATAGGTCAAAACAAAAATTTTGAATGGGACACCCTATAGCGACGACATTTTGTCGCTATAGGGTTGAGGCATATTGGACGGAAAACTAGCGCCCAATGAATTTTTGGGGAAAACCTATAGTGACGAAATATCGTCGCTATAGGTTAATTTTGATTTTCTTTTTGTTTTTTTTATTTAATAAATTTTCGTCGGTCAAAAATTATTTTTTTTAAATTAAAAAAATTATGGAAAACCCTATGACGAAGACATGTCGTTGGGATAGGGTTTTTACCTTTATTGACTGGTCAACATCCTACGAACCCTATACCGACGACATGTCGTCGGCATAGGCTACCTGTGCCGACGACATGTGGGCCTATGCCGACGACATGTCATCGCCATAAGGTGCAGCGCGAACAAATAGGGAAAACAAAAGGCAGACCTTCATTTCTACCCAAAATCCTCCAAAACTCCCCCAAATTGTTCTCTCCGGCGATTTCACGGTTTTTGGGTTTTTTGGGAGCAACTTTCACAAAAACTCTCGGGATTTAAGGTGAGATAACATCCGGGTTTCATATTTTAGCTACTTTTTCAAGATTTTGAAGTTTTTTTGTTTATTTTGGTTAGGTTTTGAAGAAATTTCACCATTTTTTGGATTTTTATCTTTGTGAAAGTAAATACTCGTTTTAATTACTAATTTGTGATGAAATTTGATTTAGATCTAAGATTTTTATGATTTTGTATGTATGTGTTATGTATGTGTATGTATGTATGAGTATTGGTACGAAGCAATCCTGACGACATCTATACCGATGACAAGTCGTCGCTATAAGATATCCCGACGACAAGTTGTCGCTATAGGGTAAAAAAAATCGTCGCTATAGGGTAATACTGTTGTAGTGTTTCTGGTACTTGAAAGATGGAAACAGGAGGGATTTCAGGGTCGATTTCGAGCTGACGACTCAAGATTTCGCTGATTACACCCGTCCATTTTTGCTCTCTAGGGTCTGAAATGATCAATGATGGATCCATGGAGGCTATGTAGATGATTACAATTTGGTGATACTTTAAGAAGCTAGAAGTGTAGAACCATGTGGTTATATATTGATGAAGCATGGAGTTTGGTGCTACATGAAATAACAAAAAACAAAAACTAACTTATCATTTAATTAAAAAAAAATAAAGAGTTATCATTTATTTGTCTTTACTAACCAAATAATAATAATTTATCTGTTGTAAAAGCAAACCATTTAGGCCTTGTCTCGATGTCTAATGGCTTTAGAGTTTGAGTTGTATGTTTATATATGTAATCTATGTAGTGATTCTGATTAGTCTTTAATGAAAAATGTTTTCCCCTTTACTCTTTATGTCACGTTTTTTTAATTATTCACTTACTCTTTGCCATTAATTTTTTTTTCTAATAAAATAGTAGGTTGGAACCTAGTATGTGGCCTATGAGTAGCAATTCAATAAATTCAATAATGAAAATACAACTACCAAAATTAACAAGGTGTGAGGTAAGCTAACTAGAAGCATATGACACCAACGTGACGTTTGTATTATTGCAGCCATAAAAGTATTAAGGATGGAAGGAGTGGAAGTAATAAGGGTGGAGATGAAACCCTAGAACTCAAAAGTATCATATATATATATATATATATATATATATCTATATTTATACTATCTAATAAATAAATATTTTTTCATACCACGTGTCGCCTCCATATTTATTTTCATCATTTTTTTTTCGTCTCTCTCTTTTATTAAATACATTTCCATCTTTTAATAATAATATACTTTTAAATATAATACTAATCTATACTAGTAAATAAAACACATTTATTTTAAAATATCCTTTATTATAAGAAATATTGAAATCTAATTATGTATCTTTTATTTTCAATAAAATAGTAAAGGAAAGTCAAATTACATTAAATAATAATTAACATATTTTCAAAACCCAATTATATATTTATTTTTACATATTCTGAATTTTAATAATACAATTCTACACATGTAAAATATATGTATAAATATTTAAAAAATTTATGTATTTATATTTTCACCCCGTGTTTAAACACGGGATCTAAGCAAGTTATCCATTAAAACATGTTATCAAAATATGTAATGTCATTTTTATCTTATATAAAAGAGTGAAAGCCTAAAATACGTAGCATTTTTTAAAAAATAAAATTTAAAGACGCAGTTTTATTAACTAAAAGAATAAAATAGATTAAAGTTAAAATAAAAATTAAATAAAAAAACATAAAAATAAAAATAAAAAACTAAAAATAAAAATAAAACTATAAAGAGAATGAAATATGATTTATTTCAAGGTTTATGGTACTTAGTGTAAATAAGAGTATTCATATCAGTTTCTGTTTATTTGTGTGAGTATGTTTTACATATTTTAGGGAGTGGTTTAAAATGATTGTGAGTGGAGGAAAGAGAAAATGTATAAATTTTTTGTATATTTGGGGAAAACACTTTTCACCCGTATAATTTTTTAAATAATTTTTAAAGTGCTTGTTATTGAAGAAGAGAGAAAAAGTAATGATAAAAATATAAAAAAATATTATTTAGAGTTAATTACACGGATGGTCCCTGTGATATATTCAAATTTTGAATTTGGTCTCTAACTTTAAGAAACTACACGGATAGTCCCAAACTATACATACATGTAACATCATTAGTCATTGAGATGGATATGGGTTAAGTTTTATTGTTAAGTAGGGCCGAAATGACCAGAATAACCCTCTGTCTTAGAATTATTAAAATAAAAGTGGGCCCATCCTTTTTTACTAAAATTAATAATATATTAAAAAAACCTTGCCCTTCTTCTTCGTTGAATCATTTCATCGACAACCTCACTAACCCGCCGGTAGCAGACGCACCGGCTACCACCCACCGGCAAACGATCTCGTCATCAACGTACACCATCTCCCTGCAACCACCAACATCGTCGATTCCGTCACGATCGTATGATCACCATCTCCATCACCCCATCTCCCTTCGAATCTTCAGTCTCGTTTCTTGGTTGAAGGGAGTCGTCGGCATTTCTGGATAGAGATCCTCGATGGACCTGAAAAATCGAGCGAGTTTTCTTCGTCGTAGCCCCCTTCAACACATCGCACTCTCGATCAGTTTCTATGAATCTTCTCCCCTAAAATTGAGTCACTCTCCAACGATTAGTTGTGGCAAGATGACGACGGTACAAAAAATCAAAACAAGCGGGGCGGTGCAGGAAATCACAAAGATTTAGGCGTCAATGGTTGGATACTGCCCCGGATCCGCCATGTCCCAACGTTATGTAAAGACCTTCAAAAGAGGTCGTCTTAAAAACCTCGACGCCCAACTTTATGTAAAGACCTTCAAAAGAGGTCAAGAAAATTGAGTTCGCCGGAGAAACGAACAAGAAGACCAAGGTGGGTCTGGTTTGTGGTTGGTCTTGTGGGGCCCACCATTAAGAATTTATTATTTTTAATTTAGTTTTTTGTTTTTTTTCATCTTTTTAAAACTAAGGGTATTTTGAACAATAAAACTTAACCCATATCCATCTCAGGGACTAATGACGTTACATGTATGCATAGTTTGGGACTATCCGTGTGGTTTCTTAAAGTTAGGAACCAAATCCAAAATTTGAACATACCACAGGGACCATCCGTGTAGTTAACTCTATTATTTAATTAAAAAAGAGAGAGAAAATGTATTGATTCTTAGTATAATTATAAAGATAGGGATAAAGAAACTAATAAGAATGCTCTAATATTCAACCTCTTAACCCCACCGTTAGATATTCATCAACCAAAACAAATTAAAAAAAAATCATTACATTCCAACTCTTTCTTATTCTAGTAACCTTAATTTCTAAGGTCGGTATCCACTCATATGGCACCGACCACTTTTTCATTAACCACCCTAGCAATCAAATGGAAACGCACATATGATTGCTAAATGTTATACTCAAGAAGGAATAAATTATCAAAGAACCTTCTTACCTGTTTTACAAAAGGTTTCTTTGAGGATCATTACTGTTCTAGTAGTTTACAGCTACATTAGATGGACATTAAATCAACTTTCCCTAACATTGACCTACATGTTCATAAAATAACCTAAAAGTCCTAAACTGAAGGTTAAGAATACTTATTTTGTAAATCAATGAAATCCATGTATAGGTTGATTGAAATCATAATGCAACTCTCTTCATCAAGAACTAAGTGATTTTATACACCTACCTTAAGACGATTGGGAGCAACTAATGTAAACTTGTCTTTATATAGATGACATTCTTTTGACAAGTATATGTTACATGAGTCAAAGTATTGATTACTCATATTTTGACATGATGGATCTCGGAGATATTTCTTATGTGATAAGTATCAAAATACACCGAGATAGATCCAATGGGACATTAGTTTCGTCCCATAAGCTTTGCACTAAGCGGATCCTTACACGTGTAACATTTAATTTGTCTTCTTTAGAGGCTAATGGGATAATTGAAAACTTATTTCCTTATGCTTCATTATTTAGAAGTCTCATGAATGTTAAAGTCTATACTCGTTTAGATATTGCTCACATTGCTGAACACTAGACTAGTCTAGATTATTGTGAAGCATCTAATGAAATATTGCAATATCTATAAGAACGAGAGACTATAAGTTAAAGAAGAAATGAGAACTTAAAACATTTGACTACTATTATTCTAACTTTGTAGTATTCAAATAAATCGAAATGTCAAATTCGGGGTATATCCTTATGTTAGCAGACAGACCTATCTCATGGAGGAGTCATAAGAAAATGTTAACAACAACCTAAGTTTCAATGACATAATGTGTTACTGATCACAACATAATTGTCACTAATTGTTGTTAGGAAATTTATCAGTTGACTCATAATTTAGAACTCCATATAAATATCATATCGAAGACTTATTGTGATAAGTCAGCTACCCTTACTTCTCGAACAGTAACAGTTCAAGCGGAGCTGTATTAATGTTTGATACGAAATTATTGTTCACTTATGAACAAGTTGAGGAAACTAAATCTTTGTATCGAATACATTCATGATATGCAAATGGATCCATATAACTAAAGGTCTATCACACATAAGTCTTATGTAAGCGCTTATAATTAAGACGGGTTTTACTAATGACCATACGTAATTGCATATCGTACTATGAATGATTAATTATTAAAATTTCCTCACTTATTTGAATTTGTTTGTCTCTAAATACGATCATGCATGCCTAAAGACGTATAGACAAGTAACTATACACATCAACGTTAAAGGGCTTATTTGTAAATTTGATCCTAAGTTTACTTAAGTTTTAAGTTGGGATTGTAGTATGATTAATGGGGGTCTTGAGTTGCATACTGATTCAATGACTGTATTTCTCTGCTACAGTTTTGTTTAAAACTAAAATGAGTATTAAATCTGCGCAGACTTACTAATGCTCATAATAAATGATTACTCAGCCAAGTGAGAGAATGTAAGACACGATTTATTGTGTGACTCTTATAATCATTTATCTTATTATTAAATGATCAAATGTTTTATTATTAACCTATGGCTAGTAATTAGTTGATGGGCCTAATTACTCTTAATGGGCCATTAATGGGTTTCCCCTTGGGTGTACATATATAAAGAGAGATAATTAAAGGGAATTGACTAATCAATCAATGAATCAATTACCAACACCATAATCGTTCCTCTTTCTCTACCATAACCGTGAGTCTTAAGAACTCACCTTAGCCATCCTAACCGTACACCCTAAACGGGAACCCGATCTTCCTAGCGGATCATGACGTCTTCCCTCTCTGCGGTTAGCTTATTAGGTATGATTTATATTATTTTTTTACATTATCATGTTACAAGAACTGATCAACAGGATGAACTGTAAACTAAACTTCACAAAAACCTTAATTTCCTTTATGTTAATGGACAAACCAGGCAGTGATGTTCCATCCCCAACCTACAAACTATCATCATCTAAATTTGAAGAACTGATAATTATAAACTCAATACATAATGAAGTAAGAGTTGTACAAATCAAACATGTTAAAACAAATCAAATCTATAGATTTTAAATTCAAAGTTACCTCCACCACTCTGACTCCGGCAAAGCTTGATGTCTGTTACCACACATACTCCGCCTCCAAACTAAGACGCAAAGCCAAATTTATTTGTAGCATTTATGGCCGCCTTTGATGGCGAACAAATAGAACCAAGAGGGTTCGATCGATGGAGCAACAGAGACCATTTCAAGATTTTGAATTCATAAATCTTCAATAGTTGATCGCAACATTGATGGCCGCCATCGAGATTCGTATGTGGCGGTAAGGGTTTCGACTAGAAACAGCTTCGACTTTGACGACTTGAGGAATATAGGGTTTGATAGAGGGGCGTGATTGTAAATGAGATCGAAAAAAATGCGTTAAAACATGTTAACGGGTCGAAATGAATGACACGTGGACAAAACTGAGAATAACATTTAGACAGAAAAATGTAGTTCCTAATGACCTTAATGAATGACACGTGTACAAACTTATTCTTATTTATTTATTATAGATAATAATAGAAACACATAATAATAGATTCTTCTGATAACAAAAGTAATAATGATAACAACAATCAAAGTAAAAATTACGCAGCCATAGACGGCGCAATATATTATGGCGTGACATTTAATTTGTTTTATGACAGCCTTTAACGTCACAGTAAGCTTTGTAGGTTAACATGAGCACTGTTACAATGCTAATCATGAATACTACAATCTTCCATGAAGCTCCCACAAAACTTCCGAATGCTTTTAAACCCACCAGCAACCAATTCGCTGGTTTCTTCAGGAACAAATATGCCTTGATCCTTGGCCTACTTTTATATACCTTGTTAACTTCATCTATCATTTCTTGCAACAAGGATTTCTCCTTGGTTTTCAAGGTCGCTATAGAAGTGCTCATCCCAACGAAGATTTTCGCAACTTCATCGTCTCCCAACTCACCTCTGATGATGTTCTCTTTTCTAAGAAGCTTGACGTCGTCAACATTCACGACAAGACGACTCATCAAGCCCATGTATTCAGTAAGTGGAAAGTGATCGGAGTCGGGCATTAACATTTCATAAGCAACCAAATTTCTTAATATCACCTCTGAATCATTATTCAAAGTAATATGTGGCAGGTCTATCTGGTTCTTACTATGCCTTTATCTTTCGGTAGAACGACAAACTTGAATCCCGCTCTAGCTTCAAGTTTGGAAGCTGAAGGGAAGATAATTTTATTTGTGGAGAACTTTTGTAGACTCATGATGATTTTCTCATATAACTGAACAATTTCTGCGGGGGGAGGTTTGTTGACAAAATCTGAAACATCGCCCAGAGTGTCCATTACAGAATTGAATTCCTCCGCACAAACAGCAAGGTCGAAGCTTGATGGTGTACCACAAACAAAACTCTCTGGTGATGCATAAAATATAGCAGGGAAATTATTTATTATGGAATGATACATATAATGTAGCAGATGTTCTACACGAGTAGGAGCCTGTGAGGGTGAACACAGCTTAAGTGGTGAATGGATCTCACTAAAAGATCGAAAAACGGAAGGTGAAAAGTTATTTCCTGATGATGAATGCAAAGCCTCATCAATTTCCATCAGTACCGTATACGGAATTTGGTTCTCTAGCATCATCACGTCTGGTACAGATAATCCTTTTGTTGGATCATAGTTCTTGAATAAGTTAAGCAAGAAGACACCATCGATGGCGAAAACCCAACCCATTGAAGAATTATCATCTTGCAGGAACATTTCGTAGCAAGCACGGATGACAGGAACAAGTTTTTCAACTTTATCAAGGACAGTGAGTCTAAAATCTTTGATTTGGTGATATTGAAGAACCTTTTGCAGCACAGCAAGTTTTTTCTGTTCCATTTTCGCATAGGGTCCAGGCCGAAAATGATTATATGGACCAAACCCTATATGCTGTGGTTCATAGGACTCTGGCTTTTCTGTGGTTATGGTTTCTGGAATTTTGAAGATGAACACAGGAGGGATTTCAACGTCGATTTCAAGCTGATGTTTCAAGATTTCACTAATTTCACTAACCCATTTTTGCTCTGTAGGGTCTGAAATCAATGATGGATCTATAGAGGCCATATGGTAATGAGATGGTTACACTTTGGTGGATGCTATCACTCTTTTAATATGTTGGTGATCCATCAAAGTAATACTTAAAACAAACAACTGTGGTTTTAATGATACTAAGTGGTTTAGTAGACATTGAACTGCTCATATGAATCAATAGATATTAGGTAAGCATTAAATGATAAACTTACACTTTGGATGGATTCGGTTGGATAGAATTGAAGGCGGATGCCGACGACATGTTGTCGGTATAAGGTTTGTAGGATGTTGACCGGTCAATAAAGGTAAAAACCTTATACCGACGACATGTCATCGGCATAAGGTATTCCAGATTTTTTTTAATTTTAAAAAAAATTTACCAACAAAAAATTAATACATTAAAAAAAACCAAAAAAAAATTTAAATTACCCTATACCGACGACATGTCGTCGGTATAGGTTTTCCCCAATAATTCATTGGGCGCCAGTTTTCCCTCCAGTCTGGCTCAACCCTGTACCGACGACATGTCGTCGGTATAGGGTCTCCCGGACAAAATTTTGGTTTTGACCTGTCGTCGGTATAGGCACCGTTGGCGGATGGTGATTTTGTTGTAGTGAAAGATAAAGGGGATGGATCATCAAATAAAGTTACTTCAAGAAGGCTCGATCTTGAGTACCCCGTTTCTTCTTTCTATCAAATGAACTCACACACAATCGTGTCTCTAAAATGGTAGAAAGACAAAGCTCCAAAACCCTCTTTTTGTTTCTCTGTTCTTCTTTGTGAGATAGCCAGATCACTACTGCTAGACCAACACAAATATTGTTGTTGTTGAGAATTAAAGATAGCTATTTAATGCTATCAATAAAAAAAAGGGAAAATTACCAAACTAGCCGTTTGATTAATTCAAAAAGCCAAAATAGCCGTTGACTATTTTTTTTACCAAAATAGCCAAATTGGCGAAAATTTGCCATAAAATTTCGCCTCAAATTTTCGCCACAAATTTTTTTTTTTTTTTCAAATTTTGTGGGACCGAATGGCGATTGGGTGTGGCGAAAATTTTGAAATTGGCGAAATTTTTTAAAATGTCGAAATTTTTGAAAAGTGGCGAATTTTTGAAAAATGGCGAAATTTTATAGAAAATGACGAAATTTTGAAAAATGGCGAATTTTTGAAAAAAGTGGTGAAAATTTGAAAAAAGTGGCGAAAATTCAGAGAATCTTGAAAAAAATGGAGAAAATTCAGAGAATCTTGAAAAAGTGGCGAAAATTTCAGAAAAACGGCGAAAATTTAGAGAATCTTTGAAAACTGGCGAAAATATCAACTCTGACCGGATTTGACCAAAAGTGGCGAAAAATCAAAGAATATGACGAAAATTTAAAGCGAAAATTCAGGGAATCTAGTGTTAGGATTTGACATATTTTCGCCATTTATAGTATAAATTCGTCATTCAAGCCATTTACTTCAAATTTTCGTCATTCACTCCAAATTTTCGCCACTCACTCCAAATTTTCGCCACTTTCATTTTCGCCAGTCTTCTCTCCTCGCAGCTTCATTAAAAATGAATGTTAATGTAAGTTCCCTTTTATTATTAACAGTTATTTTTCTTTATATTTAATATTTGATAAAATCTCATTTAAGTAATTGTATATATATTTGTTTATTTATACAGGAACATTATTATGCAGCCCAGGTGGCTATTAGATGTAATATGAAAATTAATAAAGAAATTCGTGAAAAGTTAAAAAAATATCCAACTGCACTCATTATTTTTAGTAACACATGTTTTGGATATTGGTTAAAATGTGAATCTCTTAACAATGAAGCATCATTAATTCATTTAATATTTCAAACTCAAATATTAACTGATAATCCAGAAGATGGCATAAACTTTTCAATCGGTGGCTGCACTTTAACTTTTGGTCCTAGAGAATTTTGTTTGATTACTGGTTTTAAATTTGGTGAATTTAAACTTCACATAAATTACCAAAGTCCTCATTTTTTTAAAGAAAGGTTATTTGGTAGTCACAAAGTTAAGTTAGAAGATTTGTTATATATTTTTAAAAATGATTTGCTAACTTTAGAAGAGATGGATGCTGATCGGGTTTGTTTGTTATTATTGGTTGAGGTCGGATTCAAGGGGTTAGAACCTAAAAATTTGTTGGATCCGTTTCTTTTAAAATTGGTTAATAATCTAGGGGCATGGAACGATTATCCATGGGGTTCTTATATTTGGAAATACACGTACTCACATATTCATAATGCCCTTTTTAAAAATAATAGAGACGATCGAAAACTAAAGCTAACATATAGCATCAAGGGATTTGTATGGGCATTTAAGGTTAGTATTTGTTTATTTTTATATAATGCATTATTTACTTTCATTTTATATTATATTAAGTTAATTAGTTTTATTTTTCTAGATGTAGATATTTGAGATATTTTCGGAGATTAGGATGTTAATTGATAGGGACGGTTTTTTACCCCGTTGCCTTGGATGGAAAAAATCTAGCAGACTCACATGGGAACAAGCAATTGCAATATTAGAGCGTTCTCATTTTGTTAGTTATCATTTACTTTATATTATATTTTATGTAATGTTATATTCTTAACATTTATATTTTTGTTGTTAAATTTATCAGACTAGTTACGAGCCCATAGTAATTTCTCCTACACAATTAGAAGAACAACAACAATACTGGAAAGAGAGTTTTATCATTTTGGGTGATGGCATAGATGATGATACATCAAAATATTTTAAAGAAAATCAATCGTCATCGAATGACGTTATCAGGAATATTTTGGACCGTTTACAGGTATATTCTTTTCCATCTAATCTCATTTAATTTTTTCCTTATATAAATTGTTTTTAATTAAATATTATTTTGTCTTATAGAAGGTAGAGACGCTGGTAGGTAAAAATTATAGTAAAAATGATCATGCTGAATCAACGTCAAATAGAAATGATGACGTCTACACAACACCACCTTATGTAAGCGTATTTTCTTTATTTTAAATATTTATATCTTTGCTAACTTTGCTGTAATTTTTTTTGATTTAAGACTGACCATATAAATATTCATGAGAAAAAGGTAAGATATTTATGATTTTAATAATTTCAGCTTTTTTGTATTTTTACATATTGTTATAATTAATTATTTTTACAGCCTGTTGGTCTAAACCGGGAAAAAAGGATATGCGAGCCATCTGCTGTTTTGCTTTCACCTTTCGGGATCATTGAATCGACTCCTAATTTAAAGAAAGGAAAAAGCGCAATTATTAAAAATATTAGGAGTTTTTATAAAACTGGAAAGTGTTGTGAAACTTCTCTTACTATGCCATCCATTATTGAGCCGTGCTTTTGGAAGAGTTTGTTGGTTTTAGATGGGTCTGATGGCTGGCTAGAGTCGAACGTAAGCAATTTCTTAAAGTAAAAAATAATTTTAGCTTTATTAATTTATTAATTTATTTAAAATTCATTTACTAACAGCATCTTCTGGCTTGGGAGACTTACTTGTACAATTGTAGACCGGTAGATTCACGTTGGTCAATTTTATCTACTGAATTTCATTATCATTTATTAAGAGGCGAGAAGTGTTTCTCATTAGGGGATGGAACATACTCTCCATATCCTGCCAGTTGGACTGTTGATGATGTAATGCATTTTATTTAATAATAATATTATTATTAACAAATTGTTAAATATATTTTTCTCTATGTTTGTAGTTTTACATTCCAGTGAATGTAGAAAAATCACATTGGTTCCTAACACATGTGAACACATCAACATGGACTCTAACAGTATATAACAGGTTATAATCTTAAATATTTTTAATTAAGTTTTATTACTTAATAATAAAAAATTGACATTATTTTTTCTACAATTTGCAAAACATTTATGTTGAAGAGACCGATACATTGTTGGAGCGTTTGCAGTTTCTTATTTCTAGTTGGTTATGGTACACCCAATTTTTCCATAATCTCAATATGACTGAACGACTGATGCCATTGAAGAGGGTAATACCACCTAACGTGCCTCAACAAAGCCCCGGGTCCGGAGATTGTGGTGTTTGGGTGTGTATTTTTATGGAACGGTTAATCAATGGACGCGTCTTAAATCCACGGGAGGACACTCAAGAAACTGCAGCAGAATTTCGCAAACAATTAGCAATATTATGTTATAATAATATAACCAAAGAGTTTGTTGTTAAAAAAAATAGTTAAATGTAACATTTGTTTGATTTTAATATTATTATGTTTTATTTTTTTTATGCTTGTATTTTAGGTTATAAATATACATCATGTGCTTCCATTTGGTGGTCATGGCGGACCATAACCACATTCACATTCACTTTACTATTAACATAAATATTCAAGAACATAACCCTCGTCTAAATGATGAAGAACATAACCCTCATCAAAATGATGAAGAACATAACCCTCGTCCAAATGATGAACAACATAACCCTCGTCGAAATGATGAAGAACATAACCCTCGTCCAACCGCTCAACAACATAACACTCCTCTTGTTGTGCAACAACATAACCAAAGTCCAATGCAACGAACAAATCATCCAATTCCGGTACTTGTCCAACCTACAAACCCTCAAGAAACAACCAATTCTTCACCAGATTTTGATGAGGATTGGGATTTTAAATTTAGGGTAAGGCGATTTCGACGTCAACAACGATGTGAAGAATTTGGCTACTCCTGTTCAGATGACTCCGATTACTCCACTGACTCGGAATAATATTTTCATGTAATTTTATTTATGTTTTATTTTATTATGTTATAATGTATTGTTAGTTTTGTAATTTTAGGTTTAATTAAGTTTTAATCCTACGTTTAATTATGTTTTAATCTTATGTTTGTAATTCAAAGACAAAATTCGTCTCATAAATTTGTAATTCAAGGACAAAATAATTTAAAAAACAGATAAAAATAATATATTTAGTCTGTTGACGATTACATTACAAAAGTTAACATAATACGATAGAACCTCAACTACTAGGGGGAAACCTCATCTTTTAGGGGGAGAACGTCAACTTTGGGGGTGGGGGATCCGCAGCTACATGGATGGGAACCACAGCTTCTGGGGGGTGATCTGCAGCTTCATGGGGGGGATTCGCAGCTTCATGGGGGCGAACCCCAGTTACTTGGAAGCATATCCCAGCTTCAACTACCCTTCAACGAAGTCTGCAGTTTTATTATATTTCCGAGTACACCGATTCCAACAAAGTCTAAAGTAAACAAGTAAATAAATCTGGAGGTTTTTTAGTAGTGTGTGTGTGTGTTTTATATATGAAAAAAAACAAGTATAAGGCCATGGGTAGTATGATGGTTCATAGTATAGAATATAATGGTTTGGAAATTATGGTTTGAAATATGATTCAGCCTTCTTCATATAGGCATGTTTTTTTTAATCTGTTTTTTAATAAATTTATAATAAAATCTACTATTGTGTACATGGGTAAACATTAAGACAATAATTTCATTAAAACAAAATATTTTTTAATATAACTTGACAACATCACAAGAAATAAACATAATATTAAATCATAAGTTGACAACATCACAAGAAATAACCCTAACGTGGCAAACAACGCCAGAAATAAAACTGATCTGCCATAAACCGTCGGTAAGACTTACATTTCTGTTTAAATTCGCCATTTATATTCAATGGTTTACCGGTTACTAGATGTTCCATTAGCATACAAACAAACACCCCTTCATTACCAACCAAGTCTTCATGTGACTGAACAAATTCTTCATTAACCTCGTACGACATAACCATTTCAGAGTATCCAGTCTTTTTCCAATAACCAATGTTAACCAATAAAGCTGTGAAATATACTGAGATTTTCATTAGTTTCGGGTGAATTAACCGTAAATATGTATCACCAGAGACGTTTTCACTCCAATACGATACCATATTTAATGTCCTCATATAAACTCGAACAAATAACCATTCTTGATTTTGGATTGGTATAGGAAAATAGACATAGTCTACCTCCCAAAATGGGGTAAAACAGTTTAATTTTCCATTAGCATAAGAAATTACGTTTTTGTTAGGTGAGTCTAGCAGAAAATTATAAAACTGCGGTGGTAATATTGTCCACCGCATTTCGGAGGATACCCCACTTGCGAGTTCCCTATTTCTCCATTTCATCAATCTTCCAACTCAGCCTTCTAAGTGCTGTAAAAAATAATCATATTAGAAAAATAATATTTTCCAAAAAAAATAAGTTATAATAAAATTTAAATTGTTTTTTACTTCTGGTAAGAGATAACCGTTGTTACGAAACCCTAAAAGACTACCCCAAAAACTTTTGTCAAGCTTTGCCTATCTAAAGAAAACAGCGGAATAACAAAACGGTTTGTCCCCGTGATTGTAGAAATCAAGAATAGTTTCTGACCAATTATGAGACTCATCGTCTGAAATTGCCCATATATTTCGTGGACGCTGAAAGTTATCTGGTCGAGCAACAACTGGGTTCTGTTGCTCGGATGATGAAGATCCCTCGGTGTTCTTTGGACGCCTCCATTTATCAAGTATCCAGCTTGACGGTTTACGAATTGGTTGAGAATTATATTGATCATCACCCATTATTTGTTGAATGATACTTAGATGTTGAATGAGAGTTATTGGTGAATGATAGTTGGTATTTATAGATGATATTTGAAATTATTTTTTCTTACTACAAGGAATAATAATATAATAACATAAATAGAAATATTTATTTCTTACTGCAATATTCACATAGCATATAATTCATCAGCCATATATCGTCTATATCTCATACAAGCATCTTGTATATTCATTTCTTGCCACGACAATGACCTATTTATTACCAATCTACGCAATAACATACAAATTACCACCCCAGAATCTGGACTAATATGACCACCATTTGGAGGCCATACACTTTGACCTGACATTAGTAATTCAAGGGGTTCGTTTTCAAGAAATATTTGTTGCCCCGATTGTTCAAAATATGATATACGTTGTAGAAACCATATAAAGCTATCCACAAATTGCACATAAATTTGGTGGACATGACGATGAATGCACCATGAATCACTGCAGGTGTTTGGACGACATTCATATGGAAAAAATACATGAATCTCTAGTCTCTCCATATTAATCTGAAAAAGATACCAATTTATGTCGTCATCTGTTATCGGTAAGTATACCTGTAAATAATAAAAACAATTAACTTATTGTTGTTGAATAGTGTCAATTAAATAAATATTAATTTACCGTATCAACCTCCCATAATGGGGGATATAATCTGTTTGTCCCATTTCCATATTGGAGGGCATCAACCGACCCTTCATAAACTAGGTGATAAAATTTCGACGGTAAGATAGTCCAACGATCGGTTGATGGGGGTAAGGCATCTGTCCTTTGTATTTCATCTAACCTCCAAAACATAAGTCTGTTTGTCCAAGCACGAACATGCTGTAATTTAAAATTTTCCATTAATTAACTTACAAAAAACGTATATACGACAAATATATGTATTAAAAACTTACAATTGACTCTATATAACCGTTTCCAGAATACCCTAAGAGGGTACCCCAAAAATCTCTGTTAAATACAGTAACGCCCATACAACGAACCCTGCACCATTCTGAATCTCCGTTGTAGAAGAATTGGAAAACATTTCGTGAGCAGTTCAAACCTGTCTGGAAATAATGGTTCTCAACCGGTGACGGAATGTTGTCGGCTATGATCGGATCATTTGAAAATGACTCATTCAAACGTCTTGTGTTTCTTCTACTTCTACTGTTGGTGATGTCTCTTACGTTAGAAGACATGTTATATTCTCAATAGTGTTGTGAAAGAAATAGTCATTTGTGTTGTATTTATAGGGATGCATGTCAAATAATTTACGGGGACAAGAAAACAAAAAATGTCAAACAATCAAATTTAAGCGCCGATAACTCCCCTATATAAACTCCGTTTGGAACACGGGTAGGTTCGTTGAGTAGACCTCACGTGATATTACAGGTACAAGAAAAAAAAAGGTATTATTTTAACTTGTAAAATATAATTTTATGACTCCTAAGATAGAGAAAATGTATTTTGAAAAGTAGAATTATCTTGAGTTTTAATGTCAAACCACCAACTTTAAGCGCTGATAACTCCCCTGTATAAACTCCGTTTGAAACACGGGTAGGTTCGTTGAGTAGACCTCACGTGATATTACGGGGACAAGAAAACAAAAAGTATTATTTTAACTTGTAAAATATAATTTTATGACTCCTAAGATAGAGAAAATGTGTTTTGAAAAGTAGAATTATATTGAGTTTTAATGTCAAACAACCAACTTTAAGCGCTGATAACTCCCCTGTATAAACTCCGTTTGGAACACGGGTAGGTTCGTTGAGTAGACTTCACGTGATATTACGGGGACAAGAAAACAAAAAGTATTATTTTAACTTGTAAAATATAATTTTATGACTCCAAAGATAGAGAAAATGTGTTTAGTAACATAACATAACACAATCTTAATAATAAAATTTAACAACATTTTCAATAATAATAATACAACATAACATACTTTTTGTCACTAAGGATCATTTAGATCAAAGTCAATTTTTTGTGATCCTTGGCCTGTTGTATCGACGATATAATCATGAAAATTCTCAGGATCGACATAAGCATTTGGTTGGGTTTGAGGGTTGTGTCCTCCAGCTCTCCCTCTAGATAATAGTTGTGATGGATTGGGCTGATTACAACTGACACGAGTATGCCCTTCATTACGACATCGGGTGCAAAACGGCGGTGTTACAACCTCTCCAACTGATGGTATATGTCTATTTTCACGTGGTCGACCGGCCTGTCTTTTATTCAGGAGTGGTGGTTGAATTGGAAAATAGTCTTGTGGAATCTCCCATTCTGTTTGATCAGGAAGAGGATTTACTATCCCTTGATACGTCCCACGATAAAACTCTGTTGAAAACCAATTCAAAGCCCAATGACTACAATCTGATTGATTTAGATATCTCGAAACACAAATTACGTGACCACAAGGTAAACCAGAGAGTTGCCACTGATTACATGTACAAGTTCTATTACCCAAATCGACTACACCTTTTTTCCCTCCGTCATCAACTTCAAACTTGTTTTGATCAATACCACTAACTCTCCATGACCCACTTTTTGAAATTCTTTTACTAATTTTACCCTGACCGTACTGGGTAAGTGGGTGTTGATTGTTAGCTATTAAAAAAAATAAACATAAATTAGTAACTAACAAATATGTTAAAAAAATAAAATAAAAATAAATTAGTAACTAACAAATGATTTAAATAAATTATTACCTCCAACCTGTCGACGATTATAGTACCATTTCTGTAAGCTTTCGCGAAAAAATTCAATAAGTTTAATTATTGGTAGTTTTCGGGCATTAACCGACAAGGCGTTAATTGACTCTGCACTGTTAGATGTCATAACATTATAGCGTTGTCCAGAGCTGTGTGCTCTAGCCCATTTTTCAAAACCAATATTAACAAGAGTATTGTAAATATTTGGACCTGCAGCACATACTAGCCGCATACCCTCATTAAACTCGGAAACTCTGTAAGCTTTACAAGTTTTCCACCATAAACATTCAAATGTTTTTTTGGACCTTGCCTTTGTGTTTAAGTTCATCATAAGATGCCGACAGCAGAGACCATGATAAGCATGGGGAAAAACGTCTCTAATTGCCTGAGCAATTGATGCAGCCCTATCTGATATGATCGCCAAATTTGGATTTTGGCCAATACAATCCTTAAGTCTTGACAAAAACCACGACCATGATTCACCACTTTCAGTTTTACCAACACCGTATGCGATCGGCAGGATTTGATTGTTTCCATCCATGCCGACCGCTAGAAACATAGTGCCCAAAAACTTTCCTTTTAAATGTGCTCCATCAATAATTACCAACGGTCGTAAACTACCGACGAAACTTCGAATCTGTATATAAAAATATTTTTATTACAACTTTTAAAACAATGAAAAATATTTTTAAAAAATATAATAATTTAAAAAATTCACTTACCGCCACACCAAGGGCAATAAAAAACATTTCAAATCTCCCGGCTACGTCCGTTAATGTGTGGGTAACTGTACCCGGGTTCGTCTTTTTCAAATTATGATAGTAAACTGGGAGCCTAGCAAACGAATCCTCAGGGGAACCGGTCAATAGTTCAAGCGCAAAAGATTTTGCTCTCCAACCTTGAGAGTAAGATATATCAATTTTGTATTTCTCTTTAATATCTGTAACGATATCATTCGGCCGGTATATCCTCCCGCTATCTTTGAATTGATCTTTTATCAAGTTACCCAATACCTTTTTATTGGCTTGACGTATATGAGGATACGTCTGAGTCCTTGAACATGTGTGTTGATCTTTAAAGTATCTCACTTGGAAAACGTCGGTGTTTTCAATCATATACGCCCTTATACGCCACTCACAACCATCATTTAAACATGAAGCCTCAAATCGGGTTTTCGAAGATCTCTCAACTTTCTATTCAAAATATTCAGTAATGCAAATTTTACCCAGTTCGAGTTTTAATTCTTCTTTGTTTTTAAAAATATGACCCTCAGAAATATGTGAAGAGTGTGAGTTAAGAACTTTTACTTCGTTTGTTGTACGATCAAACAATGACTCGGGCATAGACCAAAAAACGTTAGGTACAACATTAGACTCCGAAGAAGACACTGGAACTTTAAAATCAACAGGAGTTTCATTAGACGGAACAGCTGAACTACTACCCATACCAGATTCTTCAGTAACGTACAAAGACAACAATTCATTTGGTTGATTTAAAACAACATTTAAAAAAAATAAAACATCATGATCATCCGATAGATCAATTGGATGTGTGTAAGTAGACATTTTATAAGAAAAACGAATTTCATTGCTAAAACCACATTTTTCACAAATAAGATTTTTCAAACCCACGTAATAATATTACTAGGAACACAAAAAACACGTCGCAAATATTTTTTTTAAAGGAACATACCCCTCAACACCGTTAACAAAATCCCATTTTCCACCGGTACATAAAATAATATTACAAGACATTACTTAAAAATAAGTTGTAAGTTGATGGATAAAAGGATGAATTTTATAAAGTGGATAAGTGAAGAAAATGTTTAAGTAGATGGAATGTGAAAGAAATGAATGGTAGGGAGGGATATAAATATTTAATGAAATTTGTTAGATAAGTGGAGAAAAAATCAATGGTAGGGAGGGGTATAAATATTTGATGAAGTTTGTTAGATAAGTGGTGAAAAAATGAATGGTAGGGAGAGGTATAAATATTTTTAAAAAAATAATATTTTATTAAAATTCATTTTTTAAATAAAAATTATATTTTATTATTTTACAAAAATTGAAAAAAATAATAATTGAAAAAAATTTAAATATTAAAAAAGGCGAAAATTTAAAAATTTAAAAAAATAATAATATTTTAATATTAAAAATTAATTTATAATTTAATAATAAATGGCGAAAATATCCCATATTTTTTCGCCATTTTTCAAAATGACGAAAATTCTATATATTCTGATTTTTTTTGGCGATAAATCAGATGTTTTTTGGTGAAAAATCAAATTTTTAGCGAAAATTTGGGCCAAATTTTCACCATTTTGACAAATGGCACGACCTGATTGGTTGGCTATTTTGGTAAAAAAAAGGTCAAAGGCTGTTTTTGAAAATAGGATTGGTCAAATGGCTATTTTGGTAAATATCCCTAAAAAAAAACCACCCCCCCCCCCCTTGACTCTTTGTGGTTTGAACGACAGCAGCAACAAAAAAATATATATATATTTTTTCTTAATTAAATTACATAAATGAGCTTCTCATGACCAAAAATAGCCAAACAGTTTACTAGTAGAGTGCAAGATTTACATGGAAAGAGGTAATTGCTTTTGACAAAATATGTATGAACAGTAAACTAAAGTTCAGAAAAACCTTAATAATCTGATCGTTATACTATTTTACTTAATCACAAAAACCTTATTTCAGTCTCCTCCTTTTATGTTAATAGACAAACTAGGCAGTGATGTTCCAGCCCCAACCTACAAACTATCATCATCATCTAAATTTGAATAACTGACAATTATAAACTCAATATAATGAAGTAGGAGTTGTACAAATCAAACATGTTAAAACAAATCAAATCTATAGATTTTGACGACTAGAAACAGCTTCGACTTTGACGACTTGAGGAAATTAGGGTTTGATAGGGGGCGTGATTGTAAATGAGATTGAAAAAATTGGGTTAAATGAAAGTTGGTATTAATTTCCTTGCCTTTCAACATTACAATAACTCTCTAATTATAGGGAGAAGAAAACAATCACAACCAAAAATTAAGCCTATACAATCGGACTACCAAATATACAATATTGACTAAATCATAATCAACATAAATGTTGATATATTTCCGCTAATATTCCCCCGCAGTTTGAGCGGGAGGTTGCTGAACGTTCAAACTGGACCGAAAATCTTGAAACAAAGTTCGTGGTAGACCCTTTGTAAAGATATCTGCATATTGGGAAGTGGATGGAACATGAAGGACCCGAATCTGACCAAGACGAACCTTTTCACGGACAAAGTGGATATCAATTTCGACATGTTTGGTACGTTGATGTTGCACAGGATTTTCCGAAAGGTATACCGCTGAAATGTTATCGCAATACACAATAATGGCCTTGTCAATTGGAACATGTAATTCAAGTAGAAGATTTCGAAGCCAACTAGTTTCGGCTACTGCATTGGCCACTCCGCGATACTCCGCTTCAGCGCTGGAGCGAGATATGGTGTTTTGTCGTTTTGAAGACCATGAAATAAGATTGTTTCCCATGTATACACAGTAGCCTGAGGTGGATCGTCTGGAGTCGGGGCATCCCCCCCAGTCGGCGTCGGAGTATGCAGTTAACGATATGGACTTCGATCCTGTTAATCGTAGACCGTAGTCTAAAGTACCTTGAATATACCTGAGTATTCTTTTCATGAAGTTATAGTGAGGTTCCCGAGGATCATGCATGAAAAGGCATACTTGTTGCACTGCATAGGAGATGTCGGGACGGGTAAAAGTTAAGTACTGTAAAGCTCCTGCAAGACTACGATATAGAGTTCCATCAACTAATGGGGCACCGACACACGCACTTAGTTTAGAGGATGTATCAACTGGGGTGGCACATGGTTTACATGAGGACATGTTTGCTCGATGAAGTATATCTTTTGCATATTGGGATTGAGACAAAAACAAACCTTGGGAGTCTCGAGTTACTGTAATCCCCAAGAAGTGATGAAGAGACCCCAAGTCGGTCATCGCAAATTCCGTGGAGAGCGATGAAATAATTTTGTTGAGGAACTCGGTGCTGGATGCGGTAAGGACTATGTCATCGACATACAATAATAAGTAGGCCGTATTGGTTCCTTGGCGATACACAAACAGAGAGTTGTCACATAAACTACTCTTGAATCCTTGTGATATAATAAACGTGGAGAATCTGTTGAACCATGCACGGGGGGCTTGTTTTAAGCCATATAAGGACTTACGTAGCCGACAAACGTAATGCGGTGCGGTGGAGTCCACGAAGCCCGGTGGTTGATGCATATAAATTGTTTCTTGTAGATCGCCATGTAAAAATGCATTTTTTACATCAAGTTGATGTATAGGCCATTGCTTTGACAGAGCCAAAGATAATACGGTGCGGATGGTAGCGGGTTTAACTACCGGGCTGAAAGTCTCGTCGCAATCAATTCCCACGGTTTGGGACTTACCATTTACCACAAGGCGTGCCTTGTAACGTTCAAGACTGCCATCAGATTTAAATTTGTGGCGAAACAACCACATACATCGGATAACCGGACTAGATTCCGGACGAGGAACTAACTCCCATGTACCATTATCCTGTAATGCTTTAAACTCGTTGGTCATAGCTTGTTTCCAATGCGGGTCAGATAGTGCTCGTTGGTATGAAGAAGGTAAGGGTGAGATGATTTTACTGGTGGTGGTGTTTAAGTTAAAGTGAGGGTTTGGTTTTGAAATACCCACTTTGCCACGTGTGGTCATCGGGTGAGTGTTAATGGTTGGGTTTGGGTGATAAGTTTCGTTAGGTGGCGAGTTAGGGGTAGGAGCAGGAGATGTTGAAGTTGGTGAGTTAGGTGCTGGGTGATTTGGAGGTGGCGAGTTTGTGTTTTGTGTGTGTGTGGGATTTGGTGAAGGAGTAAGGCTGGTCGGTGAGTGTGGGGTTTGGTTTGGGATCTCATTGTTGTGTATCACAGGTGGGTGAGTAGGTGGGTTTGGCTGGGTGGATGAGGAGGGGAATTGAAAGTGGTGGAATGGAGTTTGTTCATCATCTAGAAACTTATATGCATCAGTTTGATTGGGGTCAGTGAATGGAAAACTTTCTTCATCAAATGTCACATGGCGGGATAAATGTACTTTACCGGTGTGAGGATCGAGACAACGATAGCCACGAAAGTTGGATGGATAGCCGAGAAAGATACACCGGATGGAGCGTGGGTGTAACTTGTGAGGTTGGGTAGCGGTTTGGTTCGGGTAACATGCACATCCAAAGACACGAAGATGGTCGTAAGTGGGGTGACGTTGGTACAAGGCGAATGTGGGAGTGTTAAAATTTAATGTTTTTGTTGGAAGGATGTTATGAAGATATGTTGCTGTATGTAAGGCTTCTACCCAAAATGTTGGTGGGAGGTGTGCATGCATAAGTGTTGCTCGAATGATGTCGTTTAGACGTCTTATCATCCGCTCGGCTTTTCCGTTTTGAGGTGAAGTTTGTGGACATGAGAAACGAAGCATGAGACCGTGGGCGTTTGCAAAAGTATGAAATGCCCGATTATCAAATTCCCCCCCTAAATCGCACTGGAATGCTCGAATCGACTTGTGAAATTGAGTTTGTATGAGTTTATGGAATTTTGCAAAGTTTGTAAAAGCTTCGGATTTGAACTTCAATGGGTATACCCACACAAATTGTGAAAAATTATCGATTAGAACCATATAGTATTTATAACCGGATTTGCTTATGATTGGGGAAGTCCACAAGTCACAATGTATGATGTCAAATGGAGCAAATGTAACAGAATTTGAATCAACAAAAGGCAATCTTTTACTATTAGACACTTGACATGAATGACAAAAATGATCCGTAGAATCTTTATTACATGGAATGAAAAAACGACTAGAAAGATAATTTAAAGATTGTCTTCCCGGGTGGCCAAGGCGGTTATGCCACTTATTTGATGAACTTGTGAGACAGGCAAGATGCGATGATGTGAATGGGTAGAGATCGCCGGTGCTATTATGACGAGAAAGAATCCTTCCACTCTTGAGGTCCTTCAAAGTAAAACCGTATGGGTCAAATTCAATGGAAACAAGATTATCACGGGTAAACTTTCTAACCGAAAGAAGGTTTTTAATGATTTGAGGTGCGACAAGAATGTTGTTTAGGTTATAGGTTTTATCATCTACCCTTTTCAAGCCATGACCCGAACCCGTGATTGGCAACGTATTGCCATCACCAACAAGAATATTATCATTGCAAGGTTTGGTAATGAGAGTAGTTATATCATTTGTATTCGAAGTAAGATGAGATGACGCACCTGTGTCCATGTACCAGTGTGGATCCGGAGTATTGAGAGTCATTGCTGAAAGGGCTGCACCAAGTTCAGTGGGCGATAAAGCATTCACATTTGGAGGAGATGGTGCTGTTAGGCTTGAGTCATAAGCCACATGGGCATGTTGGGCCTGAGAGTTACCTTGGTTTTGTGAGTTGGGCCGATGATTACCTGAGTATTGGGTTCCTGGATAGTTCCACGCAGGTTGTGTGGGATATGGGCAGGGGGGCGGCCCATTCCACCATGGGCCAGCCCAATTGTAAGGCGGCCTAGACCCGCTGTAATTATAATGCGGCCTTCCTCTTCCTCCGTATCTGCCGCCGCCTCTGCTGTTGTTTCTTCCACGTCCACGACCTCTGAAATAGCTTCTAGAGCCCGAGTCATATTGTTGTGGACCCGTCTGAACGTTGTTACCCGGTTGTTGACCCGTCTGAACATTATTACCCGAAGGCTGCTGATTACCTGTCTGTTGTGGTTTGCTGCCTTCGCCGGTTCGTGGAGTAACGAGGACAGAAGCATTCTGTCGAGCAGCCAACCTTTGTTGTTCCAACTGGATCATGTTTCGCGCATTATCCCAAGTGGTTGGGGTTTGATTGATAAGAGACGCCACCACATCGAACTCGACAGGGAGACCTCGAACGAGTTGAAGGACGAGACGAGATTCACTTACCGGTTGGTCCACGTCTTTAAGTTGATTCGCCAGGTCATGGAGTTTTTGACAGTACTCGTCAATGGACGAACATGACGCCAGGGTGAGAGTTGTGAATTCTTGATCGAGGGCAGCCGCACGTGACCCTTTGTTGCTTAAATATATGTTTTGTAGCTTTTTCCATGCTGCATTCGCTGTGGTGTTGCTTTCCACAATTCTTATCACGAGTTCATCTGAGATGGTGTTGTAGATCCACTGCAAAACCAAGGCATCAATCTCCTTCCATTCTTCATAATTGGGATCGGTTTTGTCGGGTGCTGCGGTACCGTCAATATGGTTTGTCACTTTATACGCAGTGGTGTGAAGCAGGAAGAATTTTACCCATGTGGAGTATGTTATTTTGTGCCCATCCAAGGTTTTGATTTTGTTGTTTATATTGGATACGGTATAAGCAGGGTGTGAGGCAAAAGTGGTTTTGGTATTGCTAGCACTTGCATCATCATTGCCCATGTTGATGAAGATGATCGATGAAAAGAAAAAAAGAACGTAGGGTGATTTTAGGGGTGATGGAGCCGTGGCTCTGATACCATGAAAGTTGGTATTAATTTCCTTGCCTTTCAACATTACAATAACTCTCTAATTATAGGGAGAAGAAAACAATCACAACCAAAAATTAAGCCTATACAATCGGACTACCAAATATACAATATTGACTAAATCATAATCAACATAAATGTTGATATATTTCCGCTAATATTAAAACATCTTAACGGGTCGAAATGAATGACACGTGGACAAAACTAAGAATAACAATTAGACAGGAAAATGTAGTTTCTGATGACCTCAATGAATGAATGACATGTTGACAAACTTATTCTTATTTATTTATTATAGATAATAATAGAAACACATAATAATAGATTCTTCTGATAACAAAAGTAATAATGATAAAAACAATCAAAAGTAAAAATTCAGCAGCCATAGACGTCGCAATAGATTATGGCGTGACATTTAATTTGTTTTATGACAGCCTTCAACGTCACAGTAAGCTTTGACTGCGATGTGTAATTTATATACTGATAAGCCAGCTTGGACTTTCGTGCTATCACCAGGGCCGGTCTTGAAAATTTAAGTGTTTCTGTCGAGGCGGAAAAAAGGTCTCTACGAACATAATATATAAACTAATTTTTTTAAACGACGATTAAAGTTATAGTAATAAACTTAGAAAAAATATAGGGTCCAACCAATCAACCATTACATATTTTTTTATAAAAATTAGGGCCCAACCAACCAACTTTTTAATATTTTTTTATAAAAATTATGGCCCAACCATTACATATTTACATTATAAAGATTAAATGGATTACTGAATTATGGTCTAACCAATCAACCATTACATATTTATGTTATAATGATTAAATAGATTATGGCTCAACCATTACATTATAAAGATTAAATCCCAACCATTATAAAAAGAGCCCAATATATTTTTAAAATTTTATAAAAAAGTCCTAATATATAAAACCGGTATATAAAATTTTATAAAAAACATTTATATATAACATGTATAAAAATTTTAGACCACTAAAAAAAGGGGCCCTGATTTGATATGTTGGTGATCCATCAAAGTAATACTTAAAACAAAACAATTATGGTTTTAATGATTCTAATTAAGTCGTTTAGTAGAAATTGACCTCCTCATATGAATCAATAGATATTAGGTAAGCATGTGAAGGCACAGCATGTTACTGTCCACATGCATCATCTTTCTTCGTGGGTTATATAAAAATTAAGAGTAAATTGCGATTTGTGTCCATGTGGTTTACTCCAATCTATACATTGGGCTCTTATATTTGAAATTTCAACCTCTGGGTCCCTGTGATTTCTATTTTTCTTCAATTAAGTCCTTGAGGCTAACAGTCTTCCGGAATCTGCTAGTGATAAAATATACATTTACCATTTTGCTTTGTTTTTTGGTGACAAATTCGTCATTTACTCTTCCTTTTCGGCCGATATCACAGTAAGTCCATGACATCTTAAACCCTTGATTTTGTTTTTTGGGGCAAACATCCTCTTCAACCCAATTCCAAATTCATCCACCAAAATTGATGCTTTGAATCATAAGGGTTTAGGGTTTACTTCTCTTATGCGGTGATGTCATCCCATGAGAATCCTCCGCTGCTGTCCTCTGATGCCGCTACAGATGCTTTCAATACCGGCAACTCCCACAACCATGACGCTACCACACCACCGACAGCCAGTCCGACACTTCCGGGGCCATCATGGGATCACACCACCTGTCACTATACGTAATGTGATTCATGTTTTCTCTTACCCGCCACGTCATCCTCCACAGTTTAGGATGCCAACTGTGCATGCTGCACAACCTCCGGTCACCATCCGACAAGCAGTCCCTGTTGACCACCAAAATACCACCGATAGAAGAGAAGGTGAGTGTGGATCCTGTGGTGAATTTAAAAAATCGTATGAAGCCGTTGACCACGTCAGCACCTTCACTAGAAGAGAAAGGAGATTTCTGTGCAAGTGGGCACGACCGGACCAATAGACGGTTTGCAGTCGCTAAAGGAAGCAGAGAGCAAAGTGCAAGATTCTGGAAAGGTAGAGAAGCTGAAAGATCTACAAGTTTGATACTTGAGGTAGGATTTCGTACTGTTTTTCTTATTATTATTTCCTGGAACTTAAATGTAGGATCTGATATTCTTGTTCAAAGATCTAAATTACCACACCACCGATTACACAGTCTACGGAGAAGCTGATCTGATATTATTGCCAAATGATTGAAATCAACTTTTTGTTTAATAAAGAGATAGCAGAACGGTTTGCGTGTGTGTCTTCTAACATAGTGAGCTTATGCTAAATTATTTCAGAACAAAGGTTCTGATAAAAGAGGATGGAGTTTTCGTAAAAGATCAGCGGGGCAACAAGTGCTAAGCAACACAGTTATAACTGAAATACCTTCTGAGAACAAGAACTCAGAACCTGTTATCATCAACTACGAAGCACCTGTCATTTCTGTATCTGAGAAAACTCCTGCAAATCATTGGACAGAGGAATTGCCGCGGGTGTCAACATCAACCACCAAGGAGGGCAGTACCGTGTCTAATTTGGTCACCGAAGCTGCTACCGATGATGAAATTAAATTCGAATCTGATCTTGATGAATCATCGGTCATTCTCATCCAGTCTGCTGTTAGGAAAAACCTGGTATGTTTTTACTTCTAGCTAAATCTAGCAGTTTTGGCCCATTTATTATGAATGAGTCTATTTGGGTGGTGATTTTTTCAAACAGGTCCTTGGTTTAAAAAGGCCTGAGGCGATTAGGAAAACGAATCAAGGTCAAAAAGACATGCTTCATGTAGTTCTGGGTCAAAATTAAGTTTTATATGAGGTTTTTATGTAAAAACAACCAAAGGGATAAAGAAATTATGAAAGATTTACTTGATAAATAAGTTGTATGTGAAACAGATGAGTGAGACGTAGCTTTTAGTTGTAAATAAAACTTATTTGGTTGTACATTGCCTCGCGCCTCGGCTTTTGGGACCAAAACGTCATAGAGCGCCTCACGCTTTTTTAAACCTAGAATAGGTCAGACAGGCTGAAAGTTGCCCAAAGTCTATAGTAATGCATACAACCTCCTAAATAGTTGTATTTAAAGATTAGATTATTATTGTAATAATATTCTTTTTGTAATCACAGTTAATGGATAGATAAACCTATAAAAAAATATAAAATTGGCAAAAAAGTGTTTGCAGGTCAACCCTAAAAACGGCATGTTTCAACCCGAACCTGTTATGACCTGTTACCTGAATCGTTACCGCTTGATCCCCTCCTTCCCATCTCTATTTCCAACATGCTTTACTAGCTAAATATCTGCTATTATGGCTGCATGTATTATTTAGGCTCAGAGAGAACTGGTGAGGTTTAAGAAAATTGTGAAATTACAAGCTGCTGTACGAGGGCATTTGGTTCGTTGTCGTGCGGCTGGATCATTGCGTTGCATTCAATCTATTGTTAAGATGCAAGCTCTTGTTCGTGCCCACCAGGCTAGCATGTCTCTTCATAAAGCGTCTACTAGAAAAAAGGTAAATGAAAAGAATATTAAAGCTAGAAAGGGTTCCAATCTCTCCTAAAAGTGAACCTTATATGTTGATATTTGGAAAGCAATTATCAACCGAAACTTATTATACCTGTGAACAGTTTGTTCCATTTACTGCCTTTGCTTCAACCATTAATTATTGTATGTGGTCTTTTGTTTTCTTCTAGGTCAAACAAGATTCTAGATCCATACCACATCTAACATATATCTCAATTGAGAAGCTACTCAGTAACCGATTTGCTATCCAGGTAATAAAACTTGTTTTTCTTCTTTATCATCTGGAACTGTTCAACCTTCCCATCATAGTTGTCAATAGCGCTTGTAGCGGGCGCTATAGCGCGCTACATAGCGATTCGATTAGTCACCGCTATCATCCATTTCTCGAGTGAATAGCGACCCAATAGCGTTTTTTCCTTCTTTTTTTTTTTAATTTTTTACTTGATTAATATAAATAGGGTTGCT
Source organism: Smallanthus sonchifolius (assembly GCA_023525975.1). Classification (NCBI taxonomy): domain Eukaryota; kingdom Viridiplantae; phylum Streptophyta; class Magnoliopsida; order Asterales; family Asteraceae; genus Smallanthus; species Smallanthus sonchifolius. The sequence goes on from CM042029.1 coordinate 94,487,208, forward strand.
AATAACCCTAATATATGAAGTTTTAGATGATTATTGATTATAATTGATTCAGATCCTACAATAGTTGAATATAAAATATTTCTAAAAATTTCTACTAGTGTATCGCTAAACGTGAAATAGCGCCCGCTATTCGCTATTGACAACTATGCTTCCCATACAAGTGGCAAAATGGGTTGATTGGGCTGGTTGGGTAACGGGTCAAGTAGGGGTTATGTCAATTTTCAATTGTTCATACACTCCAAGTTGAGTTGGACCAACCCACAAGCACTTTCTTTTCTTCTGATTTTTTAAATTTTATAAATAGTTAACATGTTAAATATGTATGTAGAAGTTATATTATGATAACATATTCTCTTTTCGAATAGAACAATTGAAAAGCTTTTATTCATTTTGAATACCCTTTAGCAACTTCCGACTCATTTGACCCTTTATCATTTTAGCTATTTAATAGTTGTCAAAGGCGCCAATGGCGGGCGCCCAGACGAGGCGAGGCGAGGCCAATTAGCCTTGTGGCCATGTAGGTGCTCAGGCGAAGTTCTGGCTAGATTCCAGCCAAATTCTGCAAATTCCGGTCGGAACAGGTCTGAATAGCTAAAATGGTCTAAAACATCCAAAAAGGCCCCAAAACCACCCTAAACTAGGGTCTAGCCCTAAACCATCCTAATACATGTCTAAAACCTTAAAAATAGTAATTTATACTATGCGCCTTGCTTAAAAAAGCCTATCGCTTTTTAAGCTCCTTGCGCCTACGCCCAATGCTCACTCTTTGTGCCTCGAGTGCGCCTAGCGCCTCCGACAACTGGCTATTTTAAATGTAATCCAACAATCAACCCATTTAATTTCATAGCTTTTCGTATTTACTTTAGTGATAGAAAATTAACAATCTAATTTCTATTAAAGCTACTAGAATCTACACCAAGGACTAAACAACTCAGTATCAAATGCGATCCATCCAAGGATGATTCAGCTTGGAAATGGTTAGAAAGGTGGTCATCGGTGTCTTCTCCCCAACTTACGGAGCCTCATGCATCAACACAAGAACAGGACAAAGTCATAGATACTAAAAACCAGATTGGAAACACAGTTTTTGAACAAAAGTCTGATTTTCTTTCTGATGAAAGTAAACATTTGAATACTCGGCCTGAAGTCGGGCCTGAGAAGCCCGTAATGGAGGCTGAAAAGCCCTCCAAAACAGTTGCCACTGAAGAAGCAGATTCAGATGGAAGAAAGCCTGTGTTTGGATCAAGAAAGGCGAGCAATCCAGCATTCATTGCTGCACATTCAAGATTCGAGGAGTTGACTTCTAAGAACAATTTATTGACTTCTGTCAATTCTTCCAATCAAGAACACATAGTGGAATCACCAGTTTATGAAAGCTTAAAATTTGGTCATAGTCGAACTGGTGGGTCATGTGGAACCGAGCTTTCTGTCACATCCATGCTTGACTCACCAGACCCATCAGAGGCTGGAAACATAAAATGCAACAAAGAATCCAAAGTTTTAGGCACTGAGTCGACTCACTCCATTTCAAATCTCTCAGAAAAATATGATTACAACACATCTAATGAAGACATTGAACTGGAACCTGAAACAGGTCGTCAAATGTACAAGTCATTAACGCATAAAGAAGTCGAGTCCCCAGAAGCATCTCCAAGAGGTCATGTAACCGTTGTAACCGCCTCTGAAGACCAAGTAACACCATCTAGCCAGATCTCAAATACCAAAAAGACCAATAAGGTAAAAAGTAAAAAGTCTCCAGTTAGCTCAAACCATGGTTCTGGTTTAAGAAATAGTTTGGACCATTTGCCTTCAGAGACTAAACCCGTGAACCGAAGGAATTCTTTTGGGTCACAAAGCTCTGAACCCGTTGATCAGGAACCTCGAGATAGTTGCAGTAGTAACTCTATTCCAAGTTACATGCAAATTACTGAATCTGCAAGAGCAAAAGCTCTGGCAAATAACTCACCAAGATCAAGTCCAGATGTGCAAGGTAAAGAAGCTTATTTGAAAAAGAGGCACTCGTTGCCTGATTCCGTTAGTGTCAGGCATGGTTCACCGCGTGTCAAACGGGCCTCACAACAAACCACCAAAGGAAATAATAAGCCAGGTATTTCTTTTTAAAAAAAATTGCATTATTTTTCAGGGAAAAATTCACTCAATAGTAATCAAGTTTCCCAAGTGTTCCACTAAGATCACTCAGATTTTTTTGTCTCTCTAAAGTCACTCAACTTTTATTAGGTGTTTCAATCTTGTGAAATTTTTTTATAAATATTAAAAAAAATTAAAACTAAAAAAGGGCGTACCCGGTGCTTGACTTAACTCATTATTTTTCTGATGTATGCAGCCTTCCTACACTTTGTGTAGGAGGCTATTTCCCATGGCTTAAACCCATGATCTCAAGGTCAAAATTCAGCAACCTTACCAGTTGCTCCATGGCCTGTTTAAAACTAAGTGACCTTAAACAGAACATAAATGAATTTTTATTACTATTCAGTGATTATTTTTTTTTTATTTGGAGTAGGAGGTAATAGTGAAGAAAAAATATCACTAAATCATAACCAAGTTTAATAATTGTTCACTTTAAGTCAAGTCGGAAAAAGTAATCACTAAATAGTCACAAAGATCCATATATGTACCATTCAGGTCATTTATTTATTTTTTTTAAATTAATATTTGTATAAAAATTCCACAAGATATGGTACACCTTAGGAAAGTACAGTTACTTTAGATATAAAAAACAAATTTTTTGTTGATTTTAGTGGAACAGATTAGAAACTTAGTTACTATTGGATGATTTTTTCCTTATTTTTTAAGGCTAAATTGCATAAAGGGTATTAAAGTAATCAGCATTGGTCTAACTTCTATACTGAGTAACCAAGTTTGTTTGCCTTATAAAAAACGGCAAATACCATGAAAAAAACCAACATTTCCTCGACGATTTTTTGCACATTAAAAACCAGCATAAAAAGAGTACTTTATCCTGATATGAATTATAGGATTAACTAAGGGCATCGGTCTAATGAAAAAAAACTCTTTATTTTAGTTAGTTTATTTCAACTCATTAACTAATTCATTATGGGATTGATTGTTTTGCATTTCTATCAAAACAATTTATTAGTAAAGTTTAGAAGATTATAGATCTAAAATGAACTTTTTTTATCGAGAAAGGATAAAAAATGACTGAGATATTTTTTATCAAACCACGTATACTTTAACAGATTTATTACTAGTCTCATTCAAATTTTAAAATTGAAATTAGGGAAATTAGGTGTATTTTTTCTCAAGTTTGACTACTCTTTCTCTCAGCAAAGTCCCTCAACAAATGTTTACACATAAAAAAACAACATACTTATACGTAATATGGTATTGATTGTCAATCTCATTCAGGGGCAGAGGATGTAAAGGGCCCGAGGGGGCCCCGGCCCCCCCCCCCCTCGATTTTTCGCTCAGAAGTGTTAATATATACGTATTCGCTCGATTTTTCGCTCAGTAGTGTTAATTTATATGTATTCGGCCGAAAATTTTATAGTTCCGGCCCCCCTATATGAAAAAAAATTCCCGGCCCCCCCTGAGTAAATTTTCAAGCTCCGCCACTGATCTCATTGCCTTCCAAAGATACAAGAGCCCTAACTATATAGATTACAAAGATACACATTGATACCCTATAGAATTAATACTGAACATAAGACTACAAAACTATACATATCTAATAATACTTTCTTGTTTTTTTAACAAAAGTCTCTCGACAATAAGTTACCCTATCAAATGAAGCAACAAAAGTTAGACGGGTGAAATTGACTGACAAAAGCAAGAGCAAACCAACATACATACTTGTTTCTGTCAATTCATTTGCTAGAGTAAATAGTTGTCGATGGATTTTTGTGAGAAAAACTAGAAAGCATGCTGTTTTTTTTTATACAAAGATTTGTTGAAGGACTTTTGTGAGGAAAAAGAGAGCATGCTGGTTTTTTATCCAATAAAAAATTGTTGGACTTTCGTGAGGAAAAAAAATATAAAGTATATTGGTTTTTTTATGACATGTCATCCTTTTTGACATCTGATTGGTTTATGTGGTGTTACAGAGAGGAAATGGCAGAGATAATGTAAAGCAACAATGAGATGGCACGTTCTATTCTTATCCCTGCATTTTTCTCGTTGGGACTTGGGAGCATGACTGATTCGATCTTCGGTTAGTTGTGCCAATGCTTGTGTGTTTGTTTGTGAACATGTTTTTTTTTGTAAAGTTAAGAATATTTTCAACAAAGATTTTAGACTTTGGACTCGGTGCTTTTCTGTGATTTGTTGAATGTGGTTTAAACTGATTTGTAAGTCATTATTTTATAAGTTTTAATAATGTAATTCTTTAACTTATTTAGAAACAAATGGATAAAAGTGTGTGTGGGTCGACTTACATCGACCATAAATAGTTCTCAATTGCATGGGAACAACTATTTTTGAGTCGATTTGCTTGATTTTAGCTCCAGGTTTACCTAACGTTGTTTTTTAATTTATTTATTTCGTTGTACTTGTTATCCGTTATATTTGTATTTTTGACGGCTAGTAGTACAGTAAACAAAAGATGGTGATGACGGTGGTGTCAGTGGTGACCATGATAAGTTGGATTTGGTGGTGGATCGTTCGCCACTGTTACACCAAATGGCAATGATAGTTTCGGTGGCAGGTGTTTGTTTACCAGTTCGGCTTTGTGGTGGTGGCGAATGTGTCGGGGCAAAGTGGTAGCCAAGTCTTGCTTTAAGGACTCCATCCTTGCATCAATTTCCCTCAGAAGTTCCTTCTTTGTACTTTGCGACGGACTGCTTCAAGGTAGTGGCGGAGCTTGAAAAAATAAGTAACAGGGGCCAAAAGTCACGAGACCCAATTTTTTTACTATCGTTATGTTTCGGGTTCTATGTTCGGGTCGGCGATTCAATTCGGGTCGGGTCAAACAAATCAATAATAAATAACTCTAAATATCTAATTATCTATGATGATGAAAGAGAAATGGTAAGTATCTGAAAGAAAAATCTTCTTTGTGTTGTAACTGTTGAATTCTTCTTCATCCATATGTCATACACATTATGAACTCTTGTTCGTGTTGGAGCTCTCATATACTCTAGAAGCTCCAATATAGCCTAAATAACAAGGGCAAAACCAAAATATTTATCGCTACATATAACTTCAACATTAAACCTTAAAATCAATTAGAACAGATAAATGCAATATTTAAAAAACTATTTATCACCAGTCACCACTTTAGCAAACATGGTAGATTGAATGAGTTATGATACATACATCACAACCTCAAATATCAACCGAACCCAAAGACCAACATCATAAAACACAAATTTACAGATAGAGGTTTTATCTATAGATGATTCACTACATAACGGTCAGCAATGCACACATCGCTTTAGGTTAAACCAATAATAAAAAATCACTTGCATTAATAATATGTCCCTATTTTTCTAACCATAATATTTAAGAAATCAAGAAATCATTCATCAATAATATACAATAATCCTAGTAACAACTAACAAACTAACAAGAAATCAAGAACTGCTTAATTGAGTGAATTCTAACCTCTGTCCCTGTTCAACAGCTGAACAACTGAACAAGGAACACCACTGCGGTAGGAGAGGAGGCGGCAAGCAGAGGTGGTGATTAAGGAGTAGAGCAGTTCAACTTCAACGATTTGGGGATGGGGGGAATACGGGGTTGGTCGATTAATTTGACTCAGGAGGCAAATGATGTTAGATTGTTAGGGTAATTAATTTGAATTTTTCATTTCCCCCTCTAAACTTATATTTTTATTTTTTAAATGCACAATCTATTTTTTTATTTTTTTATTTCGTACTCATAACTTATCAAATCAATTAGAGAGCATTGAACTGGAATTTTTAGGGATAAAAAATCAGAGGGGCCAATAATTCTTTAGAGAGAAAATCAGGGGGGCTCAATACGTATAAAAATTTTCGGACAAAACCACGAAATTTACACTACCAACGGAAAAAACGGCGGGCCCTGGCCCCTTGTAACCTTCACCACTACTTCAAGGCGAGACACCTCATAAATGAGAGCGGCGTGTGATGCCCTGGCGAAAGGCGAGTACGTCAACGAAAGCACCATCGATAAGAAGCCGATTCGAGATCGCTAATTTCTCAAAAACTAGTGAAGAAATAAAAGACAATACGGGACAAATTTCTGATTCTTTTTTATAATGCAAAATCATAAACAAGGATATATTTATAGCCTTACAATACTACTCACTAACAGGATAATGGCCCAAAATTACTTAGAAATAAACATGCAATAAACTACCCACTAAGAGTATTCTCAGTCCGTTCTTTATATTCTGTATCCTTATCTTTATAATTACACTAAAAAATACTACTTTTTTTTACCTTTTATCACTACTTTTCTCTCTCTTTATCCTTATCTTTATAATTATACTAAAAACCACTACTTTTATCCTTATATTTATAAAAACCTTATATCTTTTTTCTCTCCTCCACTCACAACCACTCCTTAAAAAATTACAAACTCACTCACATAATTATACCAAACGGGTTGTGAATGCTCTAAAAGAGGGTAAGCGAAAACCCAAATTAACCGAAAAATTAAAACATCCAAAACCATCTGATGAGAAAACGTCACACATTAACCCGGTTAGACTTTAGCCGACACATTCGGTCAAAAAAACAATCTGTCAGAAAATGAAAAGTAAGCTAACCCGACAAAAAATTAGCCAGTATCTTCTCAACTCAGCTAAAATTTACCTGGTACACAAAATCATCTAATCAAAACAACTCACGTGTACTTACTGACTAAATTATAGCCGCCTTCTTCCCGGCTCGACTAAATCTTAGTCCACAAATTATTGTATCAATTAAAAATCATAACGCACGGTAGTTTTTTTTCTTAACATTCATTTTTTCAAATACATTACTTTTTAAGGATTTTTGAATATACCGTTAGGGCGGGTTTTTTTTATCTATTTAATCTATACTATATAATAAATAAAATATTTTTTAGTGTCAAGTATCGTCTCCATATTCATTGTTATCATTTTTTCCCGAATGTCGCTCTTATTAAATATGCATCTTTCTTTTAATAATAATATATTTTTAAAGAAAATATTAATTATACTAATAAAACACATTTATTTTAAATTATCTTCTATTATATGAAAACTTTGAAATTTAATTATGTAACTTTTATTTTCAATCAAACAATAATGAAACTCAAATTATATTAAATAATAATTAACGTATTTTTAAAACTCAATTATATACTAATTTTTACATATTTTAAATTTTGTTTTCTATTCTTAATATATATATAATACATGTTTATATCTGTAAAATGTATACATAAATATTTAAAAAAATTATTTATTTATATTTTTTACCCTATCTTTTAAATAAATCACCGATTTTTATCATTGTGTCCTAAATATAAAATACTCTATTTAATCAATAAATAAATCACCGAAAGCAAACATAATTAAAAAGACCCCTTCATGTGACTTTTGAGGAGACAAAGTAAAAAAGCAATGTTTTGAAAACCGGACCGGATCGGCCGGTCGGACTGGGAATCGGGACCTTCACCGGTTCAGTTACATGCTCTGAGACCGTTTGCTGGTTGAACCGAGCGGTTCAAGCGGTTCAGCGGTCGAACCGCGAACCGGTGGTCGAACCGGGTAGTTTAATTTAAAAAAAAAATTACTATTTTTTTATCTTTTTTATCCTATAGTCCTTCTACTTACTTCTATTTACAATTTTAACTTAATTTGGCTCTTTCCTTTTAACTTATACGCTGTCACAGGTCCTCCAAAACCTTAATCAAAATTAAAATTGAAGATTCAAAAGAATTAAAATTCATACAGACCTACAACCCTCGTCCTTGACTCAAAATTGTTTAAATGGTTGTATGTGTAGTATTTGGAATTTTTATATTTTTCTATATATTTTTATGAATATTTATATTATTTATTGCGTCATCCGGTTCTTGAATCCGGTCCGACCGGTCCGATCAGTGAACCTCTAAGACGTCCGGTTCGTTGTCCGGTCTGAAAACATTGGTAAAAAGGGTGTCTGTCTGCCGTGTGGTGCTTTCCTCGCATGAAGCTTTACCTTTTTTTATCGGGAAGAATACGAAAATAACATTTGATAAAGAAAATACTTAGAAATGGACATCCTTATTTAGCCTATTGTTTCATGGACATTGTTCTTGCGAAAAGGCTAAAAATGGCTAAGCTAGCCGACTAAAATTCCCGTGCCAACATTCCATTTGTCAGAGTACGAACCAATAATATGACGACACGTGACAGGCTTAGCCGCCTAAATAAACAGTTTTAGCCGTCTAATGCATTTAGCTGTCTAAATAAACAGTTATAGCCAACTATTAGACAGCTTAGCCTCCGAAATTTTTTTGAAAGTTTTCGGAGGCTTAGCCGTCTAATAGACGGCTATAATTGTTTATTTAGACGGCTAAATACATTAAACGGTTAAAACTGTTTATTTAGACGGCTAAATGCATTCAACGGCTAAAACTGTGTATTTAGACGGATATAACTGTTTATTTAGACGGCTAAAACTGTTTATTTAGACCACGTGTCACATGTTTATTGGCTCGTACTCTGACAAATGGAATGTTGGCATGGAAATTTTAGCCGGCTAGCTTAGCTGTCTTTAGCTTTTTTGCAAGAACGATATCTATGAAACAGTAGGCTAAATAAGGATGTCCATTTTTAAGTATTTTCTTGATCAAATGTCCGTTTTCGTATTTCTCACTTTTTTATTTTGCACTAGTATCTCTAAATTCCTGAAACATTCTCTCCGTGTTTTTCAATGGCGTCTTCTCAATCTCCATCTTCATCATCTCTAGTACCAAGACCAGGATGGAAACATGATGTTTTCCTCAGCTTCCGAGGCGAAGACACTCGATACAATTTCGTAGATCATCTCTATACCGCTCTAATTCAGCATGGAATAGATGTCTTCAAAGACGACAAGACGCTCCCTATAGGGCAACCGATCTCCCCGGAGCTGCTGAAAGCCATCGAAGAATCAAGGTTTGCTGTGGTTGTATTTTCTGAAAAGTATGCTGAATCTTCTTGGTGTTTGGAGGAGCTTTGCAAGATCATGGAATGTAAAGATCGGATGGGACTGAGGGTGTTACCGGTCATGTGGATCCATCTGATGTGCATAGACAGAAAAGAAGCTTTGCCATGGCTTTTGAGCAACATGATCAGAAGTTTGAAAAGGAGATCGAGAAAGTGACAAGTGGAGGGAAGCTTTGACGACAGCTTCGAATTTATCTGGATTGCATGTATCTAATACACTCAAAGAGTTAGTTTCTTTTCATTTCATGTTTCAATCACTTTAATTCTAAGATTTGAAATGTCATTTTTTTACCGGTTGGGTCAGTGGGTTGAATGCATAATGAAATCGGCAAAGGACTTTTTGTTCGATTAAAAAGTTAACTTGCTAATTGCTAACAATGCTCCAATCTACAATGGTGAATCCTCAATTATCAGCAAGATTGTTCAAGAGATTTTAGGCAGCGTAAAACCTCGTGGTATTGACTACAATCTAGTTGGTATGGAGTCTCGCGTAGACAAATTGTATTCGTTATTGGATATGGAAGCAAGAGACGAGGTACGAATGGTGGGTATATTGGGGATGGGAGGAATCGGTAAGACAACTATCGCCCAAGCTTTGTTTGGAAGAATTTCTTATATGTTTGAAGGTAGTAAAGGTGTTAGAGAAAGAGATATATGCGACTTACAAAAAAAGATTCTAAAAGATATTCTAGGAGAACATCATGTGTCCATGATTAATGATCCTGAGGACGGAGCAGAGATGATAGAGACACGATTTTGTAATAAAAAGGTCCTTCTTGTTCTTGATGATGTCAACCAACTAGACTTTCTAGCTGCAAGGCATGAGTGGTTTGGTCCAGGAAGTAGAATCGTTATAACCACTAGAGACGAGCATTTGCCGTCCGATACAGATGCAAAGTACAAGCCGCCTCTTTTACTTATGGAGCAAGCTATTGAGCTTTTCAGTAGGCATGCTTTCAGGAAAAACAGTCCTCCTGATGAATACAAGAAGCTGTCAGATCGTGCAACATCTTCCTCTAGCCTTGAAAGTTTTAGGTTCTTTCTTTCGTGGCAGACAAGTAGGTGTGTGGGAAAGTGCTTTAGATAGACTAGCCGAAGCACCAAATAGTGAGATTTTTGGGACACTAAAGTTAAGTTTTGATGGGTTGGAAGAGTATGAGAAAAAGATATTCCTAGACATAGCATGTTTATTCAAGGGTTGGCCTGTAACTAATGTGAGTATAATACTCGATAGCTGTGGTTTTTTTGCGCCGATAGGGATTAGTACTCTTATTGAGAAATCTCTTATAACTGTTTCAAATGGACGGTTAGATATGCATGATCTCCTTCAAGAAATGGGTCGTCAAATAGTTCGTGAGAATTTTCCAAATAGCAGGCTATGGCAAATTGAACAGATTCATGATTCCATCAAGAGGAACAGGGTAAAAAAACTCCCCTGTTTATGAAAAATTTTGCTTTTAAAATGAGTACACTTCAGTGTTGTAAAAATCGCGTCTAGGCGCCGATAAATCGCTAGGCGGTCGGGTAAGGAGGAAATTTGACCTAGTCGGTCCAAAAATCGCTAGACGGTCCAAATCGCGCCTAGGCGGCCAGATTCAAGCGAACATTCCGGAAAAAACCTGAAATTTCCGGCCAAAATTCCGGCGAAAACCTTGGGTCTGGTGACAGCAGCTGGTGTTACTCGGATCTAATGTTGCAGGTCGCCGGAGTTGGTTTGCCGGAGTTACAGGTTGAAAGAGTGAGTGAGGAAGGAGAGGGGACGAGGTAATAAGAGAAAGACAAGAAGAAGAAAAAGAGACAGAAGACTTTAAATGTGTATTCGATTCTTTGATTTTGTTTTGCCTGATAGTCTAGTCACTGCATAGTGTAGTTTGTAGCAAAAGTGTCTAGGAAAAAGAAAAGAGGGCAGCAAAAGCCAAAGTGTGTAGGTCTAGACTTTAGAGTTTGACTCTTTATTTTTGGTTTATTTTTTTATATGAGCCAAACCCTTCAAATTCCAGCCAAATATGTGTATAAATATTTAAAAATAAATTTTTTTATAAAAATTATATATAAAAATGTGTGTATATATATAAAAATCTGAAAATTACCTATAAAAATTCCAATCCGATTAATCCCGTCTAGACCCCGATTAATCCCGCCTAGGCCTAGGCCCTACCCCACCGCCCGCCTAGCGCCTAGTGATTTTTACAACACTGGTACACTTTGATCTAAGTTTTGTTCTTCTTTGCAGCAACTAGAAGTGATTGAAGCCATATTTGTGCCATTCTCATTCAATGATGACCTGAGTTTTAGTGCTGATGTTTTTGAAAGCATGAAGAAACTTCGGCTACTTCATGTTCACCGTAAATTCACTTCTGTTGTACCTACCATTCTCCCTGATGAGTTGCGATCAGTTCGTCGGAATGACTACCCATTTTTGTCTCTGCCTGTTGCACACATGGATAAGCTTGTTCACCTTGAATTGTGCAGAGGTCAAATTCAAAGTTTATGGAACGGGCAAAAGGTAATGTAGTAGATAAAACCAGTTTCTTAACTACTTGGTGTTATTTGTATTCAATGCTGAGTAACAGAGATATGCTTTGTTTCTTTCTGTTGTCATCAGATTATGCCAAACTTGAAATTCATTCACCTTGAAATGTTGAATCACATATCATGATTTCCCGACATCTCAGGCGCCCCAAACATTGAGAGGTTAATTTTGTCACGTTGTGAGTGTTTATTGGAGGTCCATGAATCTCTTGGATCACTCAAAAAGCTTGTTTACTTGGACCTGAGTTGTTGTATTCAACTTAAGCATCTCCCATCAATGTTCGAGATAGAATCATTGGAGACCCTAGATATCTCTTTTACCAACCTTGAAAGGTTCCCAGAATTCTCACCATGTATGGTTAAGCTATCGCATATAGACTCTTCGTATTGTGGTGAAATAAAGGAACTGCCATCATCAATCAGATATCTTATTAATCTTAACTTCTTGAGGCTCAAAGCATGCTCCGACCTTGAAAAAATTCCAAACTCTATATGTGAGTTGAAGAATCTCAAGAGCCTTTTTCTTGACGAATGTCCGAAACTGAAGAAATTGCCAGAAGGGTTTGGCAGCTTGAAAAACCTACAAGAGCTTGATCTGTGTAGCTATGCAAAACTTACTAATATGCATGCTTTTACAAGTTTGTGTTCCTTGAGAAAATTGGATCTCCGATTTAGACAAATCGGAGATGAAGGCTTCCCCAAAAATCTTCATGGTTTATCGTCTTTGGAAATATTAATTCTAAGTGGCAACCCAGTTACCTATCAGCATATCTCATCTTTCTCAACGGAAACACCTAGAATTGAACGACTGGTCCCGACTTCACAGTTTGCATGGGCTCCCATTAGGAATACAAGTATTGAAGGCAAACAATTGCAGCTCACTTGAAAACATTGACGACCTTTCAAAAAAGTATGAGTCTGTCTATGATATGGTTCCGTGATTGCCACAGGGGATGAAGAAAGTAAAAGATATGTTGATAAGATGTTGAAGCAATCATTCCTTATGGTGACTAACCTCTATCCCTCTTATCTCATATTAATTTATTTATGGACATAAGTTCAATCGAAAGTGATAACCTTGATGACGAGTATAGGTGGTTAAGTAGTGAGAAAATCACCAACATATTTAATCATACATCATGTTGACTTCTCTAGAAAATCGAAAGTCGGGCTATAAAAACCAATACTACGGCGACACGTAAGCAAAACCGTGCGAATTTGGCTTTTGGAATTGCACTAAACATGCGATATTACCTTTTTCCATTCCCCGTGCAAGCGAAATGTACCATTAACTTTTCCTAAAAAAATTATTGGTTAATACTAGTGATTTCACAATTGACTTGCATGGCGAAAGCGAAACGGTAATAATATGTAGTTGGTGTGATCCCAAATTAAAAGCCAAACTCGCACCTTTTGTCTCACCTGTCGCCCTCTTATTGGTTGTCACTTCTCGGTATCACCCCATTTTTTATGATTATTATGGTGTTTTAAGTAAAACCTTTTGATGTTTATGGTTGAATACAGAAATGTGCTGCTGTAGATGGTGCTTTAAGTGTTACTTTCCCTGGAAGCAAGATTCCAATGTGGTTTAAAGAACATAATGGGCACCAAATAGTATTGAAGTTACTTCCCAAATGGCAAACCCGAATCGCGGGTTTTGCAGTATGTGGTGTGTTTAAACCACTTTTATTTTCGGTTCTTTCTTTTACTAATTATTTTGTTGATTTTAGATTTGAAAGTGATGGCATGTTTATTCCTGAGTTTGAGGTTGAGCATATCAATGCATCTACAACAGCTGAAGATAGGAGTGTTTGGCTTGGCTATATACCATTCAGTTCCTTGCATCAGGATGATGGTTTTCAACATGATTGGTTTCATACCATTGAAGGTAATCTTTTCATCACTGTACGGTATTTGAAAGGTGTAGAAAAGAAGCAATAAGATTTATATTATATACTTAAACTTAAGAAGAAGTGTCGGTGCTTTAACCCTTCAACTTTTGCTAAATGACCTCTCAAGTTTGTAAAATGTCATTTTAATCATCTTAAAAGTTTAAACTTTTAAATTAACCCCATGTAGTATATATAATCTAATTTTTCCTTAATAGTGTTTGTTTGTTTGTTTATTTTTTTTTCTTGACGTCCCGATATAAATTTTGTTAAAAACGGAGTCGTATTCAAAATAGAGTATGTTTCAGATATCGTGGGTTATATAAACTGACGGTGACGTGCTGGTACCGTGAAAATGAGACCGACACAGATCGAAAAACATTGGTACTGTTATATAACGGTCTTTTATCTATGTTTTGATCGACAGCGACTGAAAAAACATTCGTATCGTTATATAATTGTCTTTTATCTATATTTCGATTTTCACAACCGAGTCGCCGTAACTTCGTATGTTTCTTTTATGTATTTAACCACGTTTCTTTTTGTGCTTAGCCACATTAATGTCACCGCCTCAATCATTTAAGGTTCGCCTCCCGCCACGGAGTGCGGGGCAAAATTTATTTAACCACGTTTCTTTTTTTGTTTAATCACGTTATTGTCACCACCTCAACCGTTTAAGGTCCGCCTCCCGCCGCAGCGAAGAGCGGGGCAACATTTCTAGTTCTAGTTATTTAAAAAACTTCATCATCATAATCAAGCGTGTTTCATCTTAGACATGCACAAAAAAACCGGTTCCATTTCCTACCCTATTGTACCCGTCTGTTCATATCCGGTTCCAAGATTTCTAGCACTCGACCGGTTCCTACCCGAACCGGACCAGTTTCTACCCGGTTCTAACCGTTAAACACGTTTTTTTAAATCCGTTTTTTAACGGTAATATGATCGTTGGAGGCGATTTTTGACGCTTTTTTTTGTAATTTAGCCCCCCTAAGTAAGTATAAATAAATGTTGGATAATTGGTTGAGAGCCCAACTTGAAAACGTAAAACCGAGAGAAAAAATGCAAAAATAATCGTTTTACTCTCATTCCCGACTTTGTACTCTCAATGGCTCACACACAATCACAATCATCTGTTGCTAAATCACCAACTGTTGTTCGGGTGATTCCGCATACTAGGAATCAAGAAATTTTGTGCAATTGAGATTTGGTTGAGTTGAGTGACTGACGGGTCTCAAAAGGCTTATTGCAAGTTTTGTGTCACTATTTTTTAATAAAGAATCGAACTCAAGTTTAAATAAGCACATTGTTCAAAAATTTTACAAGGCGACGACGGATGACTCCCAAACAAACACAATTGGGTAGTGACCGTCAAATATTTCATTACGACGTAAATATGGTTCAAGATCGAATGGCGTAGTTCATGATAAGCTTTTCCGTTTGACCACTTTGATAACCCGCGATTGACAAACATGATTCGGGAGACGCTTCAACCTCGTTACACACATGTAAGTCGTACTACACTTAGACGTAATTGTTTAAAAATGTGGAGAAATGCAAAAAAAAAGGATTAATTGCAATTTTTGAAAATTTAAAACCGGTGTGAACTTAACTAGTGATTTTTGGTCGGCTCCACATGGTTTACCCGAATCGCACCTTTGCGTCACCGCTCATATCCCAATTCTTGGTAAATAATGAAACGTACGATTGCGTTTGAACTTTTTCCGTATCCACATACCGGAGAATATTTGTTTCAAATTTTAGATTATGTAAAAACAACCTTTAAATTAGAAAATAAAATATTTTCAATGGCATTCGATAATACGTCAAACAATACTAGCACGGTTGAAAAATTAAGAATGAACTATATGTCGATTTGCAACGTCGTATTTTTCCACACTTGATGTGTTGCAGGTGAGAACCAACTATGTAGCATCTACACCGAGAATTCAAGTATTGTATACGTCATTAGTCTTATTTAATTTAATTGTGCAAGACGGGATCTCCGCTTAACAAGTTGACGTGTTCAAAACCGGGTTTAGATTTATGTTACAAGACGTTTTTAAAAAAGTAGGAAAACGTATACTGATTATAAAAAAGCTTGTAAGGATATGCGAAGGATTTTCTTAGGACCTAATTGCGATGTACCTACTAGGTGGAATTCGACTTATAAAATGTTTGAATGTGCTTTACGACAAAAAGAAACTTTAAAATCTTTTCATGATAGTCTTTCAGAAAGTGGTCGCGTCGAACCGTTTCCGGATTTGTGTTGAGATAATACTAAAAATCTAACCGCATTTCTTGACGTTTTCAAAAGCTTAACTACAAAATTATTGGGGGTTTATTATCCAACTAGTAATTCAGTGCTTTCGGAATTATATTTAATGGCTTTAAATTTAAAAAATTTTAAAAATAAAAATAATATGTTTACACAAATGATAGAACCAATGAAAGAAAAAAAAATAAGTTTTACTTTGTGCCGCCGCTTTAAACCTGATTTTAAACGTTACGATGGTTGAATGTTTGATAGACGAAATAATAGACAATTTAGATTGCACGAAGAACAACCAGATTTTTCCAAAGAAACAAAAAATATTTTTAAATATAATCTTCAATCAATGTAAGATTTTTATTTACTAAGATATGGGTCTGACATTAACATACCAACGTCAAGGGCATCGAGTTCAAGTAGCTCGGTTATAAGGGACCCGGTGGTGACTTTATTAAATAACGTTCGAAATGAGATGGCTAAACGACAAAGGGGTAACGCACCATCAAGCGAGCTCGGAAGGTATAGTGGATCGGATTTTATATCCGCTATGTCTGCCGAAGATTATCACAATTTTGATATTTTGGTTTGGTGGAAAGAAAAGGAATCTCAATTTCCGATTCTATCCGCTATGGCTTTACTAACCGTCCAAGCTTCTACGGTAGCTTCAGAATATGTTTTTTCTCTTAGTGGCAGGATTTTATCTTTACGAAGAACAAGACTCATGTCGGAGTCGGTAGAGATGTGTTTTTGCTTAAACGATCACTTGGATGTTGTCGATCGTGTACAAGACCAAACAAACATCGAAGAAGAAATAATACTTGAAACAAAAGTACACGACGAAGAGGTGGAGGATGGACTATCTTCCGGCATATCCGATCTGACTCTACCCTAAAACCGGTTCCACCGTGTAGGATACCCCAACTCTAAAACCGGTTCTGGTCCCTACCAAGCCAAAAATATACCCGTTCCACAAGAACCCGTTAAGAACTGATTCTTGTTCTTGGGCCCAACCCGACCTCTAGTTCATCTCCTTTATCATCAGACACTCTAATATCTTCTTAAACCAATATAATAGTAGATGAGGGTTGCCCTACAAAGTACTTTTTGACTAAAAAGCATAGGAATCCATCTCAATCATCTATTTTATTGATTAATGGTGGAGATCTATTTAAAAGTTTGATGTTGATTTGCATTCATTACTAATCATTACTAAGGGTAATCTAGACTTTTTATAATTGATTCTACCCAAATTAACTTTTAAATTCCCCTTAAAAACGTTAAGCATTAAACACATTTAATTTTCCTCTCTCTAATCTCCATCGAAGATTCAAGATAACCACAATACTGGTTTCAAACAAGATCCAGGGAAAACTTTTTCGTTCAAATTCAAACTTATGTGTTGTTTATCGATTTTCACTCTAGTACCATTCAATGTGTTGATGTTCATCCGGTACATATGATTCAATGTGTTGATGTTCATCCGGTACATTTGTTATAAGTCTGAATGATGACATTGTTTAGAAAATATGTAATCAACACATATGTACTGGTTACATGTGCTGAATATTTTGAAAGTTAGGTTAATGTTTTGAAAGCTATCAGTACTAGATCTTTATAATTTTTAGAGTAAGCTATCATTTTCGTCTCTGTGGTTTGATCAAAATTGTCATTTTAATCCAATAGGTTATTTTTTGTATCTGGGTTCTCGTGGTTTTAAAATCTTGCCAATTTCATCCAGTCAGCTAACACCATCAATTTATCTCAGTTAAATGATGGGTATTTCAGTCCTTTTATATATTTGTTTAATTTCTTCATTTTTTTCATCTCATTTTTTAATCATCCCCAATTTAACCTCTAAGTTAATCATCCCCCTGTCACCGGAAATTGGTCAGGAAAAGAGGAAGAAGGTCGGCAGGGGATGATTAAATTAGAGGTTAAATAGGAGATTATTAAAAAGTGAGTAAAAAGATGAAAAATCAAAACAAGTATGTAAAAGGACTAAAATACCCCTCATTTAACTGAGAAAAATGGATGGTGTTAGCTGACTGGATGAAAATGACAAGATTTTAAACCACGAGGACCCAGATACAAAAAAACAAACTATTAGATGAAAGTGATAATTTTGACCAAACCACAGGGACGAAAATGACAGTTTACTCTAATTTTTATTACTACATGTGGTTATGTTGTTAGCTAACAGTACAGTCCAATATTTTGATGTACTGATTTACTTAATGCATGTGTTTACATTATAACAGTACATCAAAATTAATAAGTCAAACAAAAAAAACAAAATATATAGATAAGATAACCAGCACATATTTGATTACAAAATGACCACTAAAACGGGTGACTACAATATAACAGTACATAATCGAATTGAAAAACACACAACTAAAACGTAATCGTTTACATAAATATAGAGGACAATAACGCCTAAACTAAACAGCACAATAAAACAAATTAAATAAGAATACATAATCTTATTACAATATGATCAATACAATGTGAGAAAACATTATAACAGTACATAAAAAAATAGGTGAATTCATTATAACACTAGTTTAGATCCCGTGTATACATACGGGATGAAAAATATCAATAAATAAAATTTTTAAATCTTTATGTGTATATTTTACAGGTGTAAAAATGTATCATATACTAAAGATAGAAAACAAAACTCAAAATATGTAAAAACTAATATATAATTGGGTTTCGAAAATACATTAAGTACTATTTAATATAATTTGATTTTCATTTATTATTTGATTGGAAATTAAAGTTACATAATTAGATTTCAAAGTTTCATAAGGGATAATTTAAAATAAATATGTTTTATTAGTATAACTAATATTTTCTTTAAATATATATTATTGTTAAAAGATGAAGGTGGCCAAAGAGGTTATGATGTAGTGGTTGAGGTGAGGCCTGAAGTCCCAAGGGACCCGGGTTGTTAGTACAACATTCAATGTTCGTCGTTCAAAAAAAAATATGAAGGTGCATTTAATAAGAGAGAGATGCGGGAAAAAAATGATGAAATTGAATGTGGATGCGACACGTGTCCAGGAAAAATATTTATTTATTATATAGTATAGATTACATCAAAAAAATAAATTAAATATACAACACATCAAAATAAGAATACATAATCTTATTATTACAATATGATCAATACAATGTGTGAAAACATTGTAACAATACATCAATATATAAAATAAATTAAACAATACATCAAAACAAATAGTTAACATAAACAACACTTATTTAATTACAGTATAACAAGTACACTGTGATTAATATATATTGATTTTAGTAATGCAGAACGAAAACGTAAAAGGGTAATGCTTTCAATAAA
Source organism: Smallanthus sonchifolius (assembly GCA_023525975.1). Lineage (NCBI taxonomy): Eukaryota > Viridiplantae > Streptophyta > Magnoliopsida > Asterales > Asteraceae > Smallanthus > Smallanthus sonchifolius. The sequence goes on from CM042029.1 coordinate 94,506,377, forward strand.
AATGAACGATCCAAAATAATAAAGAATTCAACTTTACATTATTGTAGCATTTACCATAACTAAATTGTGATAAAAATACCAATCTACCCTTTATTAACAATTACATCTAATGTCACATGTCACTCCTACATTATTTCCTATGTTTTTTACTTTGCACTTGAACCATGCTCTATAATAGTAATCAATAAACAAAATGAACAGCAAACCGGTGAACCAATAAACCATTAAAAAAGAAATCAACAAACACTTTTAGACAACAATTATACAAGCACGGGTATCATATCGAAGAGCCTGATTCGAGCTTTTCACGAGCCGAGCTCGAGTTCAACCTTTCAGATGGTTAAAATTTTTGAGCCGAGCTTTAGCCGAAGCTCAGCTTTTTTACGGCGCTATTCATACTTAAGTGGATTTTCATAATTTTATGTTTATTAAGCGGTACTACAATATCTGAAGAAGTGTAACCAACCATGTTAGAAGAGAGAATCACTCAGCATTAGTCGTAGACATCCATATTTTAGAGTAAAAATCTGCCAAATTGTGTATAGCCATATTAAGATTTAGAGAGCAAAATAACGGCAATTAGATCTAGAGGTGCACAAAAGAACCGGAACCGATCCGATGGATTATCCGAAACCGGATCCGGTGAGAACCGGTTTTTTTAGAACCGGTCCGGATATTATGAGAACCGCCGGTTCCGGGACCGGTTCTGGGTTTTTTGACGGACCGGTTAAAAATCGGATAAAAATCGGATTTTTTGGAACCGGTTTTTTTCGGACATTTTGGAACCAGTTCGGAACCGGTTCTAGCCGTTGGGGTTAAAAAAAACGGCTATATAGCCGTTTTATGGCCGTTTTGTTGTTTTTTTTTTGTTTTTAAGGATTGAAATTTAGTATAAATAGGTATTGGGTGTTTGTGTTAGTTCACCACAACATTCTAGCTCTCAAAACTCAAAAACGCTCTCAAAACGCAAAAAAACGCTCACGTTAAGCAAAAAAAAAACGCTCTCATGGCTTCCGCTTCCGCAAGCACTCAAAATTCGGTTGGTGGTTCTACTAGCGATGTTACGGTTGTGTCAATACTTCCTTGCTCCCGAAACCAAGAAATATGGGCTTATTTCGATTTATGCGAAATGTCGAACGGCTCGCAAAAGGCTCGTTGCAAACGTTGTGGTAAACTTTTAGCTGCGGCGGGAAATAGCAGTTTAAGGAAACATATTGCTAGTCACGCAAGACACACTCAAGAAGGTGAAAATCAAACTCAAATTGGTAGGGATGGAGGAGTTTGGCAATACAATGTCGAAAGTGTTCGTGAGAGAATGGCACATTTCGTCATTCAAGAAGGCTTGCCTTTTGATCATTTTGATAATCCGCGCTTGACGAGGATGATGCAAGAGACGCTTCAACCGAATTACACAAATGTAAGTCGTTCTACTTTGAGAAGAGATTGTTTAAAAATGTGGAAAAGAGCCAAAAAAGAATTAATTTTAGGTTTTGAAAAATTAAATACCGGCATTAACTTAACAACGGACGTTTGGTCCGCTCCACATGGTTTACCCGAATCGTACCTTTGCGTTACCGCACATTGGGTTCAACCGGAGTCGTGGCAAATGATGAAGCGTACGATTGCGTTTGATTATTTTGGATATCCACATACCGGTGAAAACTTATTTTATATTTTAGACTCGGTAATTCAAACTTATAAAATTCAACCGAAAATATTTTCAATATCTTTTGATAACGCTTCAAATAACACAAACGCGGTCGAAAAATTAAAAATAAAATATGAACCGCCTTGTAACGGTGTTTTTTTTCATAGTCGATGTGTTGCACACATCATTAACTTGGTTGTGCAAGACGGTCTAAACGTCCAAAAAATAAGAGACGTAAAAGAAAATTTTAAAGTGATGTTACGTGAAGTTTTTAGCACAAGCAAAAAAAGATATATAAACTATAGAAACTTGTGCCAACAAACGGATTCCATCTTTTTAGGTCCGAATTGGGACGTACCTACTAGATGGAACTCGACTTGGAAAATGTTTGAATCGGCCTTAAGGCAAAGAATTACTTTAAAACATTTCCATGATGAACTTGTGCAAAAGAAACGTTGTTTACAAAAATTTGATAATATAAGTTGGGATATGATCGAGAAACTAACTAATTTGCTTGAGGTTTTTAAAAATGCAACTACATGTTTATCGGGAGTTTATTATCCCACGTCTTCGCTAATACTTCAACAATTATACTTAATATGTAATAAATTAAAAGAGTTTGAATATCACGGCACTATTTTTGAAAAAATGGTAAAACCTATGAAAGCTAAATTTAAAAAATATTTTTCAGAAATGCCGGCCGTTGTTACATGTTCGGCCGCCTTAAACCCAACGATTAATGTAACCGGTGTTGAAACATTAATTGGATCAATATCGGATGATTTAAATATGTTCGAGGAAGACCCAAATTTTGAATCAAATGCAATAAGGGATTTCAATTCGGCTTTTAATAATATGTTTGATTATTATTTACGCAAATATGGTGGAAGTGGTGATCCATCAAACATACGTGAATCAATGGGTTCGGGTTCAACTTCTAGTAGTTCAAGGAACCCGATGCTAAATTTATTTAACACTTTAAGAAACGAAAATACTAAACGAGCTCGTGGAACCACACCAAGTAGCGAGCTTGGGAGATATCAAGCAACCGACTTTATTTCTACTCTAAGATCCGAAGAATTTGAAAACTTTGATATCTTGAGTTGGTGGCAAGGAAGGGAATCCCAATATCCCGTTCTAGCCGCAATGGCCCGTGACCTACTAACCGTCCAAGCTTCCACGGTAGCTTCGGAATCCGCTTTTTCTCTTAGTGGCAGGGTTTTATCTATTCGAAGAACGAGGCTTACACCGGAATCTATGGAGATGTGTATTTGCTTGAATGACCATTTGGATGCCGCCGAACGTGTACAACATGTTGCAAAATTAGAAGGCGAGCTTGACGTTGAACAAGAAATACACGAATTCGAAGTAGAACATGGGGCGGCGACTCCACTTTCGGACGAAGAACAAGCTTACGATGAAGCCCAACGTATCTCAAGCGAAGAAGAATGAAAACCGATGTTACAAAGACTACGACGAAGAATATTGAAAACATAATAAATAATTAATGCTTTGTGATTCAATTATGTTTTTTGTATTTTTTTTGTACGAACTATTGTTAAATAACTTAAAAAAATCTACAAAATAAATAAAACATGTATTTTATAGTGTATCTTTGTTAATTTTTAATTTTTTTTTTTTTCGGAACCGGTGGAACCGGTTTTTTTAACCGGTCCGGTTCTAAATATCCGAACCGATCCCAATAGGTTCCAAGTCTCCACACCCGGAACCGGATCCGAACCGGAACCGGTTCTAATGGATCCGGTTATTGACCAACTTTGACGGAACCGGTCCGGATCCGAACCGGATCCGGTTCCAAAAAAAAAACCGATTTGTGCACCTCTAATTAGATCAAAATTTAGATTGAAAAAAACATATCAATCTCAGGAATTGTAAAGAATAAATCTAAATTTGTTTAAAGCGACGTTAGGATCATCCCTTAATCTATCTATCAATTATAAATAAATAAATATTTGATTAATATCAATATAATAAACAAAAATATTTCTTGTAATTTTTTTAAAATCATTAATGAACATAAGATTTAAACTGACATTTTCTTCTTTTACAACATTTAATAAAACTAAGTTATCTGCAAAATATGGTTCTTTAAAATATAATAATTTATCAATATATAAGATATTTATTTATTGTATTCTTTTTTTATGATTCAACTCGTATAATATATTCAACTTTTATTTTGGTGAAACTAAATCTCAAATTTGGATATAAAATGAAGTACAAAGACTTGCCCACTCATCAACACAAGTTCACTCCTCGGGTAAAACCTTGTAATCGATAATACCAAAGAATTACGGAATCACGACCAAAACCAAACGATTATAATTGAAGAGATCACAACTGAACAATTACAGTGAAAAAGAAATTACAAGAAGCGAAATTGAAATGAAGTAACTCAAGAACCCTTATTGAGACCCCTTTATCCTAATTGACATGTTAACGGAAATTAACAAACTAAGTTCCAACTTGACAGTAAAAGTCCTTCAGAAAAGAAACATATACTAAATTCCTCCAAAACGTCATGAACTATGAACTAATGACAGATTAGCCCCTAAGATTGTATCGTTCACTTTAAGAAACATTATTCGTTGATTTTTAACTCCCAACAAACCTCATCAAATGATTTACCTATAGTGAACCAAATGAGGAAACCCCCCAAGGGCGGACCTACCCCTAGGGTACCCCTCAACTTTTACGCACAGTCCAAAAAATTATTGTTTTATGTATCCGATTACCCCTTACGTTACCCCTCAATTTTTTTTAAAAGCTCAACACGTCATAAAAAGTCCAAAATTCGATAAAAAAAAGTCCCCACATTTTATTAAAGGTTTTGAGGTATTAGGTTTTAGTAAAACATTTGTGCTTTAGTCAGGCCAAATGTTTTATTAAAACTCAATACCTCAAAGTCTCAATTCTCAAACCCAACTTACCCAAGCGGTCGGCCAAAAAGAAAGACAGAGAGCGGGAATTGTGAGACTATGAGAGTCAGAGACCGACCACTCGACCAGCCCCTCGACCTGAGCTGAAACAACCGCCACTTGAACCCATCTCAAAAGTGTTAATATTTACGTATTCGGTTGATTTTCGCTCAGTAGCGTTAATTTATATGTATTCAGTCAAAAAGCTTATAGTTCCGGGCCCACTGATAAGAACCCCCCCCCCCTCGGACGCTTTTTTTCAAGCTCCGTGCACTGATGTTATTGTAAAAAAAAATTGTTTACATGAAAGTACGGTCTAATTTTTTTTTTGTTTCATTTACATGAAAGTACAGTAAAAAAAATTGTGTTACCCCTGAACTTTTTTTCTATATCCGCCACTTGAAACCCCCCCCCCCCCCACCCACCCACCCACACCAAAAAAAAAGCTTATTCTGATTTTCTAGAGGTAAAAAAAAATTTGACTTAGGGAAATAGATAAGTAGTTATGAAGATTCCATATTAAACTATGATTAATAATTGCAAACACACATCCAAACACCTCCCCTACAAAATCGTGTAGTGAGTTCTACATTGAGTGCAAAATCCAACAAAACAATTGCACGAAAATGATGCATTATCCAATTGAACTCCTAATCATATTACCTGAATGAGCATAATTATCCTAAATACTAAAAGTCCGTCCACCTTTTAACAATGCTCCTTCAACCTAATCACACACAATTAGCTCCATATCGATTGTAAACACAATTAAAAATGAAGAAACTGACACCAAATACCTGATAAGAAAAAGTTTCGATACCAAAAACAAAATCAGCAGGAAAATCATCTTGGTTATGTTCATCAACAACATTATATGTAGTGAAACGTAAGAAGACGTCGATTACCCGACTGCTCTCATGTTGTTCTCGAGGATGGATTGTCGGAGTATGAGATCGTTGGCATTAGTAGAACAATTTTTTTCAGACTAAACCCAAAACCCAACATATTTCATATTAAATTTGTGTTAATATCATGTCTTAAAAAAATCCATAATAGATGTAACTTGTCCACATTCACTCCTTGATCATCAAATAGGTTATTTAATTCATGTTACATTATAAATGAATAAAATAAGTTGAACTAGAATATAAATAACAATAAACTTTTGAATGACCTAAAGTACATTTACATCTCTTCGTCTAAAATATTTAGACCATAGTTTGGGAATATAACCTTTTTGAAAGTTGTCGTAGAGTCGATCCTTATATATGCCACATATTATTAGATAGTTTTAAATTACAAAAAAAAATATACCTCATTAATATCATAACAAATCTGTAGATATATTATGTATGTTTTTTTTATTATGAAGTATGTATCTTTATATCCTAACTTTTTAAAAGGATGGTTTGGGATTTATATTCTTTCATATAATATAAATCACCATGATAATACGTAGGATCTCCATCCACTTCACTTATTATGATACAAATAACACTTTTTATCATGAAATTACGATCGGAATGAAATCATTTTAGTTCCAATCTTTTTATTTCGGCCATTAAGATTCTAAACATATATTACAATCGGGTTGAACATATTTGCTAATATCTATACATACTAATAAATAAATGTTTTGGATTGCCACATGTCACTCCCTCATGCCTCCTCACATTGGTTTTCTCGTCTCTCTCTCCTAATAAATGCACATATATCTTATTAAATAATAATGATATTATAAATATATTATTAAAGAAGAATAATAATTATATTAAATAAGAATATATAATAAGAATTCAAAATATAACTAATTAAAGAAAAATAGTAATCTATACTCCCTAATAAATAAAGGTTTTTATAAAATGGTTTTCCCACCTAAAGTTTAATTATAATTTAAGATTTTAAACCTCTCTCAAATAATAAATGCTTAACAAATATAATAGCTAAAATTATTTAATATCATTTGACTAGAACTTAAAACCGTTTGATTTTAAAATTTTAAACTTTGTATTATTTAAATTATAACAAAATCAATAAATTAACTCTCGCAAATTTACTATAATTAGAGAATTAAATTGACATTTAAAAAAATTAACAACTTATCTTTGTTAAGCAAATAACAATTAATCAAAATTAACTTTCTAGAATCTAAAAAAATTACCTTATGTAATTTGGTTTTGTTAATGTAATTGTAATTTTATTTTTTTTCACTATATAAAGTAATTCTTATTTAGACACTTATGAATAATATATGTTTCTTTTCATTAACTGTGTAATACACGGGAACTAACTTAGTATTCTGATATATTTAGTTAGAGGCAGAATCAAAACTTTCCAATTGAGGTTTTATAAATATATTATTTTGTATTAACGTCAACTATTCTACCAACAACATATCAAGGGATTAGATAGAATACAAATTTAGTGTAATTATCTGTCATAATTATGAATTATGATTTGATGTGGCTTCGCTTTATAATTATCTTTAGAGTAAAGTGTCATTTTCGTCCCTGTGTTTTGGCTATTTTAGCCATTTTTATCTAAAAAGTTTTTTTTTAGATTTTTCGTTCCTGACTTTTCAAAATCTATCAATTTTCATCCAATTGACTAACCCCGTTAAATTATTACCGTTAAACCGGGGACATTTTCGTCTTTTCAAAATTCCTTTTTTATTCTCTTTTATTAATTCCTTCTTCCCCTCCACATCCCTTTTCAAAACCCTAAATAGGTGTTGGTTTTTGAAGTTTTTGGGTGAATATATGTCGTTACAGAATTCTTATTGTAGCCGAAATTCTTATCAAGAGACTACAATGAGGAGGGGTAGAAGGAAATAATAAATGAGAATAAAAAGGGAGTTTTGAAAAGACGAAAATACCCCTGGTTTAACGGTAATAATTTAACGGGGTTAGTCAATCGGATGAAAATGGATAGATTTTGAAAGATCAGGAACGAAAAAGCTAAAAAAAAACTTTTGGATGAAAATGGTCAAACCACAAGGACGAAAATAGCACTTTACTCTTAACTTTATCATACTCTTACAAATAGTTTATTAATAATACATAAGAACTGATGATATAGAAAACGACGACTATCAATACTCATATTGTTAGAATATTTGAACGCCCAAAGGTTCAGCATACTCCCCATACCTCTCTCTAGTTCCGCCTCTATATCTAGTCATTTTACTTATCTCTTAAACTCAGTTTTACAATGTCGATCTATCTCACTTAGTTATCAACCCCGGTTTTAAGAACCAAATTGTTACCCTCTTCCGGCGCTTCTTAACATCTACAGTAAGAGTGAATAATGCATTCTAATATAAGGATTATGGTTGGTCTCTAACTCGGATATGAAACACACCATTGACCCAACTTTCTAAACACATCATTATAACCTTTTCTAAATTACAAAAAATAAAATCAAAACATACAATTGGCTCGCCAAAGAATATATTGAGTTTGCACATCTCCATCCATTGATGGTGGACTTGTATGATGGAAAGCAAAGAGAATATTTACCTTTTTGCATAGTTCTAAAGACTACTAAGTTTTTGTGCCATGAATTGTGTACTTATAAACAATAAACATATGCCATAAAAAGTGAATTTATTCAAATAATTTAGTTTTGAGGTATAAAAAGATGTCAACTCTTGGCTTTAGATTCTTTTACATTTCAAAATTATCCAATTTGGAGTATATGATATCTTTTTTAGGAAGCAAGAAGAATCATACAAATGTTATTTATATGATATTTTATTCAAAAGATCAAGGAAATTTTAACTTCTAATGATATTTAGTTTCTATTAAAATAATTGAGTTTGATTTCAAGGTGTTTTATGATCATTTTGGAGCAACTTTTAGTTTAATGAAATTTGATTTTAACTAAAGGTGAAATAAAAGGTGACTCAAGTGAAGCATTGTCGATCGAGCATCAACATGTTTCTATAAGATGCAACTTAAAAGGTGATTCCAAAACTGTACTCAAAACTCAAAGGGATTGATAAGATTAAATAGGTAGAGAATGAGTAAAAGAGTTGCATGATAGATGCTTATTATTTCACAAGAAATTTAGGATTAAAATACTAAAATCCGAATTTTACCTATTATTATTAGATTAAAAAACAACATAATGATACGGAGTTGATCTAAGAGTTAGCAGATTCGTACTAAAACCGGCTAGACGGGAGGAAACAAGCCAAAAAATGACACGGCTAAAAAAATTCATAACTTGGCCTACGTTTGAAGTTACGGGCCCATAAGGAGAGAATAGAAAAGCCTACACGTTTGAAGTTACGGGCCCATAAAAAATTTAGCAATTATTTATCAGGGTGTTTTCTCAGTTGTGGATTTCTTCCTGGGTTGGGAGTTCGATCCGTATTGGTGGGGTAGTTGGGCCCGTTTAGATATATTTATCTTTCAAAAGAATACTGGTGTCTAGTTTAAAAAAAATGAGAGACATTGGAGGGTCAATGACAAGCCCAAGCAGTAATCCAATGGAAGAAACTAAAGAATGTGATATGAACCCGTTGGAAAAGAAATTACAAGAATTATTGTGAAGAGTTGAAAATGTAGGAAGTCTTTATATTCCTGGATATTAGATTCCAGTTGTTGAAAGTGCATTTCTACAAATGTGTGGGTGTTCAAATTCAATAAACAACTAAAGAAATATGAGATATGGACCTAAGTGTTTGTAATGAAGCACGAGTTATCCTAGAGTTAGCCAATTCTTAGGGAAGGCGGAGTGCATGCGAGAAGGTGGTCGGGAAGGGGTACCGTCAAGAACACAGGTCCGCCCCTGCCGGTATGGAAAAAAACTCATTTCACGGGTTGGTTTTTCCGATCTTTTCCCATGGTTCCAACAGCTCTTTCGACTACTATATTAAAAATAATAATAAACATAAAAGGCTAATTTAAATTTTAACCCTATAAATACCAACTAAAATCCTCATTTTTATTCACATAATTCTCAATATATTCTATAAAATCGTTGTCATTTTTGGCTTACAAATCTTAGATCATTCTCAACTTTCAATGGACTCAAGGTCTCTTAATGCAAAGAAGGCCGGTTCTAGCCAAAACAAAGCAGAAAATGCATCCCGATAATTGCAAGTCAACCTCAACCCAACCCACAACCATCCACACAATTTCAATACTATGTCTATTCTCCTTCCCAATTCAACCTATTTTCTCAACAATTTCAACTGTTTCTCACATAACATTCGTACAATGAATTTCATCTCCCGCAAGATCAACCTCACCTAGACCCACTATAGTACAACCCAAACCTACATCGCCAACAACCCGAAGGGTCGAACGAATGATTTCCAACCCACCCCACACAATCCGATGAAGAAACCCAGCGTTCATAGTCAACTAGGAAAAGACCACAACCATGGAACGAGGACGAAGAAGTGGCGTTGGTGAAGGCTTGGATGGGGATTTATGAAGACCCAAAAATTGGTAATCAACAAAAATTCAACCATGGAATTCAAAAAATGGTTACAACGTGAAATGGATCAACGTTTTCAAAAAAAATTATAATAAGAAAAAAAATAAACTATTTATGAAAAACTAGCCCAGAAGGCTACGCGCGGAGCAGGTGGGCTAGCGCTCGGCTTGGTCTAGTTTCAGCACCAAATATATCTATATCTATATCTATAATGTTTAATAAATAAAAGCTTTTCACGCCACGTGTCGCCTCAATATTCATTCTCGTCATTTTTTTTTCGCTTTTCTCTTTTGTTAAATACACTTTTATCTTTTAATAATAATATATTTAAAAAAAATACTATATAGAGTAATAAAACATATTTTTTTAAATTATCACTTATTATAAAAAACTTTAAAATCTAATTATGTAACTTTTATTTTCAATCAAAAAGTAAATGAAAGTTAAATTACATTAACTAGTAATTAACTTATTTTCAAAACCAAATTATAAAAATTTAATAATTTTATGTATTAATATTTTTCACCCAGTGTGTATTTACACGGGTTCTATAATACAAGAAAAAGTGGTGGATGAAATCAAAGCTAAGATGTTCTTATGGGTTAGAAATAGGGGAAATCTAAAATAAAAAATGATGGGTTTAATTTTAACGTATTCGATTTTCTCTTTTTTTATTAATAATATTTTTCTGCTTTACTGTTCAAAAAATATCAAGAAGGTTGCACCTTTCGCCCTTACAAATGAACTGTAAAAATGGTGAGAAACACCGACTTTCATGTATGTATAATGATTTATTTTCGGTGCGAAATTGTACTCTCATCGGGCCATACAGTTAGTTATCACATGATTGTTAAAGAGACGGCGTCGTTTGAAAGAAGAACAGGATAAGAGTAAATTACAAATTATATCCTTTATCTATTATGCAAATTGCAAGTATTATCATTTGCCTTCATTAATTACACTGTATGTCCTTATTTTGAAACCTTTGCACATTTTACGTCCTTTTGACTAACTCCCATCCAAAGCATCCGTTAATTCTTGGCATGTGGCCCTCATGTGAGGGGCATTTCTGTCATTTTAACCCTCTTTAGATCGGATTGCTATCCCCATGATTATAATAGTGTGGGGCCACTTAAATCACCATCTTCATCCCCTCCACTTCCTTTCTCCCTCTCTCTCTAAAACTGTTGTTCCACACTCAACCATAGTTCTGGAACTAAAACCACATTTCCGACAGCCACGTTATAACCCACACCAATTCATCACCACCACCACCCTCTCTCCATAGGTACTCTCTGTGTATGCAAGAACACCAAGATCTGACCGAGATTCATGCCGGCCACTTCATATTCTCCGACGCCCCTCTCCGACCGTTCATCTGGGTTTTGACCGAGTAGAGTCAACTAGGTGTTGAGGTGGTTTCGGGATTAGCTATTTGGGTCTTGACATCTCTATTCCAAATTCAATTCCAGGTGGTTTCAAATATGTGATTTGGGTCTTTTTCATCTTTCACTTTCAACCTGTAATTTCCCTCTCTCTCAAACCCACAATTAATTGATGAGATGAATAAGTGGTGCGGGTTGCTACGGTGGTAGTGGGAGAAGGGAGGTTGTGGCGGTGGTCAAGGGAGACGACAGATTGCTACGGTGATGATGTTTTCATCCAAAAAGTGATGCAGGTCTTCATGGAACGTAACATTTTTTTGAGATTTGAGACATGAGATTTACAATAAACTTTTAAATTTCTTGAGATATGAGATTGCAGATCCATCATCATCTTTAGTAAATTATTTATTTTTATTTAATAAAAGAATGTTAGAGTAAATTACATTTTTAGTCCTTTATACGGTAAAATGACCTTATTGCCCTCATGTGCAAAGCCATCATGTGAAGTTAACAGAAAAAGTTAACACCAGTTAGTTAAAAGGACGTAAAGTGTGTAAATGTTTTAAAATAAGGACATACAGTATAATTAATGAAGACAAAAAACAATACTTACAATTTATATAATAGATAAATGACAAAATTTGTAATTTACTCGATAAACTATCGAGTAAAATAGGGGCCAGTATTAAAAGCGGTCCATGGCTTCTTCCGATACAGACAATTTTACCCTCATTAATACTATTTCCGTCCTTGTTCTGAAAGTCCACTCTTCATCAACATTAGCCAATTAAAGTCTTGACACGTGTCATAGGTGCTTCGGCTTCGACAAATCTAATTACTCTGGTTTGTCATTGTACCAGAAGACCGCATGTGGACCTAACAAGTAGTCAAAGGCTTCCCTTTATAATTAAAATAAGAAAACTAAATTTATTCTAGGAGATGTTTATAATCTATTTCTATTCATTTTAACCAAACTTCTATGTCAAATCATTGCAACAAATTATATTGATGTTTGATCCACTATATTGTTATGGTGTTAACGGTTTAATTCAAAAATTTTAATTTGTATCAAGTTCTTAAAAATATAAAGATTGTTCATGTAGATGACACAATGGTGAATAAAGAGGTAATACCCCTATCGAGTACAAACTTATGCCAACGCTATGAATTAGGTAATAGCACCGGTACGAGGCTGCTACGAGAAGTAGTTGAAGCATTTCACTCCGGATTAGGTCACAACACCGGTCTGAGGATACTACAAGAAACTGAGCGCAATATTCTTGACCAGGTCGCAACACTGGTCCGGATCTCAAATAGAACCATGTCAGTCCTAAGTATAAGAGGCACAAGCCGCTCGGCACCTTGACGAATCAAGCGGGAACATATGAGTAACTAACGTAACAAATCACTGACACGGATGGTACCACCTGACACATGGCAGAATTACTCAGGGCGTCGAAAGGTATAAATACTACCCAAAAAGTCTCCAAAGGGGATGATATATTCTTTCTTTTGACCCTTCCATCTTAATACACTTAATCCCTTATTGATTCTCACGACGGAGCCGGGTCACATCGAAAACCCCTCATTGGGGAGAGGCTAACGGTTTGTTCGTTTTGCATATTCACATCTCCCAGTCATCTTCCCTATATATATGTTCCTCTTCGTAACCTGAAGGCATTCCCCGGAGATTGACTTAATCTCTTTAGAGATTTACTTCATAAGTGGAGCCAACCGATTCCGAACTCAAAACTCCAAATATTGTTATCCTTTTCTCACCCTTTCACGATGATGGGAGACGCACATACAACACATGATGATGGGAGATGTACATACAACACAAGACAGTGACCCAGCAACCACAGGTGGGAGTAGTTTTTCGGCCCATCCCATGCCTTGTTAATTTTTCCCCACCATTTGTATTTAAGTAAAAAAAACCGTAAATCCAAAAAAAATTAAAAGAAAATACCGCTACTATAGCATGTACCTCTTACCTCTTGTATCCCTTCTTGTATCTTTATGACTAGACCAGTAGGAAAACAACACGTGACTGGTACTCTAGATACCACCACCCACGCTTTATTATACATATAATGTAAATTTAAGGGTATGTTTGGTAGTAGGTAATGAAATGGATGAGGGAATTGAATGGACGAGTGAATAGAATGGACGAGAGAAAGGAATGGATCATTACCATTCCATTATCATATTTTGTTACCCTATAGAAATGAAATAAATCATTACTTACTATTGTTTGTTACGAGAGAAAATACGAAGGAATGGAATATAATTAATGAAAAGATAAATAAATACCCTAGGATAATAAGGTCATGGGTCGTGTAATAGGCCAGGGCATGAGATGGGTCATGGTTCAGATCATGTGTCAGGGCATGGGACGTGTCATGGATCGAGTCATGTCGGGTTGTGGGTCGTGCCATGAGACAAGGCATGAGTCGGGTCACGAAACAGAGCATGGGAGGGGCCATGGGTCATGGCATGAGTCGGATCATGGGTGGGTCATGGATCGGTTCATGGTCCGAGAATGGGTCGGGGTATGACGGGTCATGGGACGAGTCATGGGAGGGGTCATGGGTCATGGCATGGGTTGGTTCATAGGTCGGGTCATGGGTGGGTAATGGATCGGGTCATGGGTTGGGTCATGGGTCGAAGCATTGGAAGGGTCGTGGGACGGGTAGTGGTTCGGGTCATGGGTCGAGTCATGTCGGGTCGTGGGTCGGGTCATGAGACAGAGCATGGGACGAGCCATGGGTTGGATCATGGTTTGCGTCATGGGCCGGGTATGTGACGAGGCATGGGTCGGGTCATGGTTCATGTCATGGGTCGGGTCATGGATCACATCATGGTTAGTGTTTGGGTCAGGCCATGGCTCGGGTAATTAATTAAACAAATCCGTTTCATTCCTTGAAGGAATGAAAAAAACACCCCTCCCCCAATAAATGAAAATCATTAAAAGAGAATTAATCAAATTCCTTGTGTAATTGTACATTCCATTCCTATGTGTTTTACCAAACATGTTTTTTTTTTCATTGTATCGTAATGACTTATTCTATTATATCATTCATTCATTCATTCATTCATTCATTCATGTATATCAAACACACCTAAGAGTTGATTGCATACAATAATTATGTAAGACTTACTGTATATTCATTGGATTATCCCATAAATATAATATGTGTATATAGGTATTAACGTAAAAAGTTAAAAGTACTTTGTAAATACATAAAAGAAAAATTAATCTTTAAATCAGAATATTAGAATAAGGATGAGAAAATAGAGATATAAAGTCATTTATTCTTTGAAAAGCAATGAAATGTTTAGTGACAGCTACAAAAGTAAGCTGTGACTGAAGTGCAGTCTTTTCGCCGTCATAGACACCGTACAGCCACACCAGTCAAAACACCCTATCACTGCTCCTATTTATTTCCTACCCAAAACCTCCGTTAACTCTACGTTAAACATCCGTTTCAGCTTTTCACCGAAAAATAATAAAGGCAACTTCTATCCCTGTTCAATACATCTTTTGGAAGCTAAATATTCTGCTTCTATTTTATCTTTGTTGGTAACCACCATTTGTAAATTGCAATAGTTTAAATCCAAGATTTTCATGAGAAAAGAAAAATGAAAAATTTGGTCGTTTTATACGCAGTGTTATGCCTCCGTACGCTTGTGATAAAAAAAAGGGGTTATAGGGTTAGAAGGTTTTCTCATCTGTTATGTGTTTCCTCCTGAGGGTGGTGGAGATGATCGGATGGGTCAGTGGTCTGTCAGTGATCCAAATTATTGTTCAAAAAAAATTATTTTAAAATTAATATTAGAACAATAGCTTTAAACTCGTGTGTTACACTGGATGAAACATTAAAGTTATAATGATAAATATTTTAACACATTTTTTTATACAAATTTGATATTGTATTGTTAATTTTTTTCATTTTGTTAAATGTTAAAAATTTATGAATGAAAGTAATCAAAACATTAAAAAAATACATGAAATTTCAATTCATAAGTGATTTATTTTTTATAATACATTAAATTACATGTCAAATAGAACCTTACAATGATGATTTACAAATTTAAAAATACTTCATTCTATACAACATTTGACGTGGTATTGGTAATTTTTTTTTATGTTTAACACCTACTAAATGCAACAAAGAATAGAGTTTCTTTTTCCTCGATGACTGAAAACACAAAATAGCCAAAACCATTCTAAAAAAAGGTCACAAATGGTGCGAACCTGATTGAAGCCGGTAGGGGGTCAAAGAAATCGAAGATAATCAAGTTGGTCAACGATTTCCCTGAATACATTGTTTGTCCATTTTATTAGCTACGAAAATTGGAAGAAAAGCATGGAAACTGTTAGGGTTTCGTGCTAAGGTTTCAAAACTCTTTTAAAACGGGCAACGAAAAAACAAGCACGAACCGGTCTAGGCCAAACCCTAGATCGCCCCACGAGGAGTCCAGATGCAAATCAAATATTCAATACACAACCATAAGGGGTTTAGGTAGGGTTATACCTTTCACGAGTAGGAGAGTGCAACTGAAGTGTAACACCACGTGACAACAACACAGTCGCTAGATCCTGCTCCACAAACTAAACCCGCAACTGCTAATCCACCCGTACTAAACTCGGATCTCTATCCGGTTGATCTCTAATGCTCTTCGAAACCAAAACGAAACCCGATTCATTAAACCTGATCACCCGGTGTCACTACCTATGAAACCGGTGTTAGTAACATCCACGATAGGAACCCTGACGCCCTCTATTTGTATTGAAGTGATTAGTTGGAGGACGAGCACTCTAGAATGCTTGGGGTGATTAGGTTGCAGTAGTAATAATAGGCATCAAATGATAACCAAGTTGGGAGGACATTTGTTGCAAGGATTGAAGTTGTTGTGGAGCTTGAGTAGTGATGTATTGGTAGTAAAGGCAGTTGCAGTGGATTGTGGTGGCCTTGTAACCATGGTCAGTAAGAAGACCATAGAGTTAATTGAATGCCAAAGGAGATGGGCGAGCAAGTAAGGTAGATTTGAGTCCGTTGTATTCCTCACACAGACTAGATATGAAAAGTAAGACCAAATCCTTGTCTTTTACCGGTTCACAATGTTGGCCAAAGCAGAAGCATATTCCTGAGCACGGCTGAGATAAGCGAGGGGTGTTTCATCCCCTTTCATTTGAAGCTTAAGAAGTTGGTCTTAAATGTATATTCGCGGAATGTAGTATGTGAGGGCATAACCCCAAGCAAGAGAAGCCCATAACTTGCAGTCAATTGTTCCTTGAACGTGAGCAAAGGATGCCTCAGAGACAGTGGAAATAATAATCATATGGATATGAGCATCGTTAGTAATCCATGTTGAGTAGTTGAGATTGACAGTAAGAGCAACAGTAGCATCATAAGCAGTGTCAATAATTGGATCAGGACACGTGATAAAGTCATCAACATAACAAAAGAAATTGTTTGTAATCATAAAAGGCTCAAGCATAGTCTTCCAATACCCGTAATTTGTTGGTGACAAGGTAAATGCAAACTTGTATGAGTTATGGGACGACCTTTTGGTGTGTGAAAGAGGAGTGATAGTTGTCATTTGTGAAACGTTTTTTAGAATACTTTCCTTGTGTGAATACTTTTCCTTTACGAAAACTTGAGTTTGTGCTAGAACTTGCCTTGTGTGAATACTTTTGTGAGTGGGAACTAAGCAAAGCAAATACTAGTGTGCGAGTACTAAAGGACATGCGCGAGTAATATGGTATGCGAATACCATGGTGCAAGTACTTATACTTGAGCGAGTACTAATTTGTGAGTACTAGGAAGAAACCCTAGGTGTGGCGGCGACGAAAACAACTTCCAAACGAGCTCCAATCAGAAAAATAAACAATTTAGTAGTAGTAGCGGTCAAGAGTGATTCCGGTGATTGTGACTAGAAAAATGAGCTACAAATGAAAAGACAGGCTCCAAACAAAAAACTAACCTGAAAAATGAGCTCCAAACGGAAAACACGCTTCAAACGGAAAAGTGACCGGTGATTGTGACCGACTTTTAGAGATGATCACGATGGTGAAAATACACTGAATCGAGTTCTTGGCTCGGATACGGAGATAGAACTTTTAAGTGTGTGAAAGTAAGGTGTAAATGATAATTGTATTAGTTGTAATTGTGATTAGGGTTTGTATAACAGAAGGGGTTAAATACTAACCCATATTTACATAAACTATCTCTAATATCTAACATTAACATCATTACAATTGTGTCTAATAACCCGTATCATATCGTTTAAAGTATGTAAAGTGTCTTTCGAGTTCACATGAGAGAGTTTTATGAAGTCCTCGTTCCTCAAAAACTACGTAAAACGCATATACTATTTCCTTTGTAAAACCATTAAACTCACCTTTTTAATTAGATCTATTTTATCAAGTTTAAAATCCTTTGTACAAACAAATACAAGTAAATTTCTTATGGATTTTGTCATATTGATATATCAATTCGAGCAAATGTTGCATCATAATCCATAATAATAATATCTCATTATTGTTTGTAACCTTGAAATACTAATGTAAATTTGTTTCTAGCCACGGTTTCATTTTCTTCTGTCTTTTCTCTAAACACACATCTGCTTCTCATGATTGTATGGCTATTGTGAAACGGAACAAGATCCCATACTTGGATTTTAGTGAATCACTTTAATCTTCTTGAATCGTAATGACCCAGATCTTGAATTCTACAATTTATATAAAGACAAAGAACGAGTTAATGTTTTAAGCTTCACGTTTTCTTTGGCGGTACATGGTCTAGCGGTTGAAGAACATTTATTATTTTAATCAGGCCCAAAGTCCTCACCTTGGTTCGAACTTCACCTCACACCCACCCAGAGAAAACCCATAATTAAGAAAACTCTCTAGGCCAACCTGAAACAATTTGACCCACGTGAGACTTGAATCCATAACTTTTCATTTAAAAAGTCATAAAACTACCACTCAATTAGAAGACTCTGTGAGTTTAACCTTCAGGTCTAATAACAAATTCTAATACTCTCATTTTGTAATGTCGGTGACCAGTTAGAGAATTTTTTTTTATTTATAAAAGTTTAATAGTAGACCTTTTAGTTTCTTAATTTTCATAATGGCCCCTCAATTTTCTAAATTTTTAAATATACTCTTCAAGTTTCTAAAGTTTTAAGTTTACCCCTAGATATATTTCTAAAATATATCCATCAAATTTCTAAACTCTCAAATTTATTTTCTTTTTATTTTTTTATATTCGTTTGTAACAATTACTTTATTTCTATATTTATTTTCATTTTACTTTATTAATAACTTCTTTAACGAATTTGTTGTTTCAATGTTAACTCATATTTCGCCACAGTTTATCAATTTTTTGATCTCCTAAGGCCGAGTCGCGACAATTTCATAGTGTCTTTTATGTATTTACTCACATTATTGTCGCCGTCACAACGCGCGTAACGAGGTTTGCAAACCCGTCGCGTCGCATTGGAATCGACATACTTATTTCTATTAAAGTTTGGTTTAACTCCGCCGTCGTAACACGCAGGTCTTTAACGTATAATAATAATAATAAAAAAATAAACAATAATAATAATAATAAAATCTATTATCCAAGACGAATTTAAAATTATCCGGTAGTCACCGAACATGTTCTGCGGTGATGTTCTGATCTTTTATTCAAATCAAAGAGGATCCTCGTCAGAGATTCTTCCAATTTTTTCTACCCCATATCATACCCTCTCTATACTCTACCCCCCTCCCCTCCCCCTCAGCTATAATACCACCCTCTCCATCTTCACAACCATCTAAACCATCATCATGAACCTTCTTCTTCCACTTTTAACCTTCTTCATCTTCCTTAACTTCTTACATGCATTTTCAGATCTTGACGCACTCTTGAAGCTCAAATCATCCTTGCTGGCAGCACCAGCTAGGTCCGGGTTGGACGACTGGAAACCTCCTAAACCTGACTCCATTGTTTCCGACTCACATTGCTCGTTTTCGGGTGTCACGTGCGATGAAAACGCTCGTGTGACGTCGTTAATCATTTCGAATGTTCCGTTGTACGGAACTATACCTCCGGAGATTGGTGTTTTGAACAGACTTGTGAATCTTACGCTTGTGTCTGATGAACTCACGGGTGTACTGCCGGTTGAGATGTGTAACCTGACTTCTGTTAGGTTTGTTAATTTTTCAACTAACTCGTTGACCGGTGAGTTTCCTGGTGAGATTGTAGCGGCGATGACGGAGCTTCAAGTGTTTGATGTTTATAATAATAATTTTAGCGGGAAGTTGCCGTTGGAGTTTGTGAAGTTGGAGAATCTGAAAAGGCTTTTTCTCGGAGGGAATTTCTTCTCCGGCGAGATACCGGAGGAGTACTCGGAGTTTCCGAGTTTGATAAGCTTAGGTTTGCAAGGGAACGAACTTTCCGGTAGGATTCCGGCGAGTCTGTCACGGTTGCCGGATCTTGAAGAGCTTTGGCTAGGGTATTACAATAGCTATGACGGCGGAATTCCGCCGGAGTTCGGTTCGTTCAAGTTGTTGAAGCTGCTTGACGTCGGAGGAAGTAATCTCTCCGGCGAGATTCCGGAGAGCTTAGGGAATTTGAAACTGTTGCATACTCTGTTTCTTCAGTGTAACAATTTCACCGGAGAAATACCGCCCGACCTCTCCGCTTTGGTTAGGTTGAAGTCGCTTGATCTCTCCAACAATAACCTCACCGGCACAATACCGGAGAGTTTATCGGAGTTGAAGAATTTGACTTTATTGAATCTGTTTCTCAATCATTTTGCTGGTCCGCTTCCGTCGTTCATCGGATATCTTCCGAATCTTGAGGTGCTTCAGTTGTGGGAGAACAATTTCACGCTATCGTTGCCGGAAAATCTTGGCCGGAACGGCAAGCTGATTGTACTTGACGTCACCGGTAACCATCTCACCGGAACCATTCCAGAAGATTTATGCACAGGAGGTAATACCGTAAATTAAAACCACTGTTTTTAAAATCGGACCGGTTAAGACACTGTTTTCATTTGAACCGATCGGTTATCGATCGGACCGATAACTAGACCTGATGCTTGCACAGGATTTCCAAATTTTATAACTTTTTTATTTTAAAATCTTATTTTTTTTTAATTAATTTAGTATTGAGAGTGCTGTATTTTAAAATTGTGAATTCATATCATAACACAAGATATTATATTTGTATAAATAATTTTAATTTTTATAGTATTCATGACAGTGTTTAGATTTTAGATTCGGTTCCACCAATCCGACCAGCTAACATATAGAGTAGCCGGTTCGACGTTGAAAACGTTGAACTTAATTATACATGTTCTATAAATATAATATTTTATTTTAAAAAAAAAGTAAAACCTTTTTAAAGTAAGGTACAAGTAGGTATGCATAAAGGACAAGTCATATATTTGTAAGGTAAAAGTGTAACCGTTTGACTTTTGCCGTTCACCTCAGGGAAGTTGCGAGTTTTGATACTGATGGAAAATTACTTCTTCGGGCCGGTGCCGGAAAAACTCGGTGGTTGCAAGTCGTTGACGAAGATACGAATCATGAAGAATTTCTTCAACGGAACGATTCCGGCTAGCGTCTTCAGCTTACCGTTACTCACCATGCTCGAGCTCGACGACAACTATTTCACCGGCGAGCTTCCGTCGGAAATGTACAGCGAGTCTCTGCAGAGTGTTTCGATATCTAACAACCGGATAACCGGCGAAATACCTCCGGCGATAGGAGGTTTAGTGAATTTAACGACGCTTTCCCTCGAATCTAATTGTTTAGTCGGTGGAATTCCGGAGGAGATATTGAATCTGAAAAAGTTGTATAAGATTAACGTCAGTGGAAACAATCTCACCGGTGAGATTCCGGCTTCAATCGGAAGCTGTTCGGAGCTCACTTCCGTTGATTTTAGCCGGAATAACTTGAACGGTGAAATTCCGAGAGGAATTCTGAGTTTATTGAACTTGAACATACTAAACGTCTCTCGTAACCAAATGACCGGTGAGATTCCGAGCAAATTAGGTCACATGAAGAGCCTGACAGTGTTAGATCTGTCATTCAATCAATTCTCCGGCAGAGTCCCCTCCGACGGACAGTTAAAGGACTTCAACGACTCCGTCTTTTCCGGAAACCCTAACCTCTGTTCACCACACATACTTCACTGTCCAACCAAATCACACTATAAAACACATTCTATCCGATCAAAACTTTTTATCACCATCATCTGTGTGATCTCGATAACATCATTCATCGCGATCGCATTCATCCAAATCAGGAAGAGGAAACACCTCCAGAAATCCAAAATGTGGAAGCTAACCGCTTTCCAGCGGTTAGATTTCAAAGTCGATGACGTCATCGCTTGTTTAAAAGACGAAAACGTCATCGGCAAAGGCGGTGCTGGGATCGTGTACCGCGGCTCCATGCCAAATGGCGTTGATGTCGCGATCAAACGCTTAATTGGCCGAAACCATGGGTTTGACGCCGAGATCCAAACTTTGGGTCGAATCAAGCACCGAAACATTGTGAGATTACTCGGTTACGTATCAAATCAAGACACGAATCTTCTCCTCTACGAGTACATGTCGCACGGGAGTTTGGGTGAGATTTTGCATGGGTCGAAAGGGGCGCATTTGCAATGGGAGACACGGTACAAAATTGCGGTGGAATCGGCTAAGGGTTTGTGTTACCTCCATCATGATTGCTCGCCGTTGATTGTTCATCGAGACGTGAAGTCGAATAACATACTGTTGGATTCGGATTATGAAGCTCATGTTGCGGATTTTGGGTTGGCTAAGTTCTTGAGGGATGCTGGTGGTTCGGAGTGCATGTCTTCCATTGCTGGATCATATGGGTACATTGCACCAGGTACATGTCTTTAATGCATAATAGTACTTTTGTTTCCTTTCATATTCATAACATGTGCTTCAAATGCTTTAGATAGATTTAACTTATTTTCTTTTATTTGACAAGTCTTTTATGCATCATAGATCAAGTACATTGTACATTAATAGTTGTACCTTGTTTTGTTAAAAAATCTCATTGTATTAATTTCATAAAAACCAACATATGTTGTCATTTTATGCAAATAATCACATAAAATCCCTAAACCTGTTTAAAAATACATGTATACTTGAAATCAACGCTAACCGTATTTTCTCATGTTGTGTAAAAAATCACTTAAAATCCCCAAATTTGTTTAAAAAAAATACATGTAAATGTGAAGTTAGCGATAAACATTGGGTCATAGCACTCTGTAAGAAATTTATCATTGACGTGAATGTCATGTAGACTCTTTTGTTGTTGGCGTTTAGCCGATGTATATGCACAAATTTATACCATTTTGTATGATAAAATACATTATCAAGGTTCGTACTTTTACCCTTTTTATACACCACTTCAAATTTCGAACTAATTAAAGGTAACAAGTCTTTATTTTATATCTTTGTATGTGTATTTTAGACTAGTTTATGATTTTTAGTATACCGAAAATAGTTTCGTGTAAAATGAGAAAGTATGGTGGTTTAAATGTTATCTTTGTTGACGACAGAGTATGCATACACCTTGAAGGTGGATGAAAAGAGCGACGTCTATAGCTTTGGAGTCGTGCTTCTTGAGCTAATTGCTGGCAAGAAACCGGTGGGGCAGTTTGGCGAAGGGGTGGATATTGTGAGATGGGTTAGAGAGACCATCTCAGAGATCCCGGAGCCATCAGATGCTGCTGCTGTGCTATCGGTGTTGGATTCAAGGCTCAACGGTTACATTCTCTCGAGTGTTGTCGACATGTTCAAGATCGCAATGATGTGCGTGGAGGACGAGAGCACGGCTCGGCCGACCATGAGGGAAGTTGTTCACATGCTAACAAACCCTCCTCTGCACTAGCCGTGTGTATCCACTCGTTAAGCAAACATGGGTTCAATTGTACAGGAGTGGCTTTTTGGTGTTTTCGTAATGAATAAATTGGGTAAAATCGAATGTACAACTTGCATTGCACGGGGTGCAATTTTGTTATCATGAATTACAACTTTTGTCGCTTTATATATATGAATGGTTATGAATCGGCTGAAGCTTATTTAAGTTTTAAACTATACACGTGATTATATCTTCTTGAGGTTGAAGGGTTTGAGCTTTGATGATAATGAAGTTTTTTTATGATAAAGGGTGTTGTCGTGAGTTTATGTTTGAAAATAAGTTAGTTTTTTTCTTGGAAAAGTGAACATTGAACGTGTTATATTTTTCTGATAACATGACACATAAAAAAAAACAGATAGCGTGAGCTATTCTTTAGCTAGCTTGAACTTTATGCAATTATTTAGTGTATTATTTAATTATATTTATATAATGCGTATATATAAATCTTTTTATATATGCTTATAATTATAAATTTTTTATATAATTATAATTATCTTATAAATAATATTAAAAGGTAACTTTGCAATTTGAGTCAAAGTTACGGTAGAAAAGTTTACAACTTTCTTTGCATATTGTATGACTCTTTGTTGCATGTTTTGACTTTTAATATTTGCAAACTTTAAATAACTAATGTAGGAAATAGTAGCCAAATTAAGGTTTTAGCGTAGTGGTATACATGCCTAACCTCTAAGTAGGGAACATGGGTTTAAATCCATTTGATGAGAGTTTTTTACTTTTACTTTTTTCATGTTTTGATTTATAACTATAAAACTTATACGCTCTCTTTGCGCATGATAAGTTTACTTAAAGTTTTTGAATATTTTATAAGTTTTTGATGACGTTAATTTCTTCCACAATTTAACACGTCGCAACTCATAACTAAATACTTTGACTGCGGTCTCTAGTTTAAATCCCTTGGATGAAGATGCTCTTATTGTAAAGTGAGTTAGGGTGGGTT
Organism: Smallanthus sonchifolius; assembly: GCA_023525975.1. Classification (NCBI taxonomy): domain Eukaryota; kingdom Viridiplantae; phylum Streptophyta; class Magnoliopsida; order Asterales; family Asteraceae; genus Smallanthus; species Smallanthus sonchifolius. The sequence continues at coordinate 94,530,696 of CM042029.1, forward strand.
TAACCTTGCTAACCGCCATTTATAACTAAATACTTTGATTGCGATCTCTTGAGAGCACTTAATATCGTATTAAGCAAATGTGTAGTCGTGAATTTCACTCTAAATGAATGGGAAGATATTATAGAGTTCTCTAGAATTACAAACCTAACCACTTTAAGTTGAACCATGTTCACTTTGACATCACCGAATATATTTGCCTCTTTCAATTTCATCACGAGAACATTTATCATACACACTTATATTGTCTTTTAAATTTCTCACAATCTCTGTATTGCAATTTAGCAAACCCCATAATTCAGATGACCAATTTAATATCAACTAGTTAACTCATCGAGTCACGGTTTCACTCATGTTGATACGAGTCGAGTAGGAGCTCATCTTCCAGCTCGGGTTAAATATTACAAGCCGAGACAACTTAGATCATATTGTTATAGGCTCAATCCAGGGTTGACATGAGTTCAACTCACCTTCACCGCTAAATATGGGTTGACTAGAAATTAAGACCGCACGATGCGGCGGGTTTGCGAACTTCGTTACGTGCGTTGCGGCGGTGACACTAATGTGACCATGTAAATAAAAGAAACGTATGAAGTTGCCATGACTCGGTTCTGGAGATCGAGAAATAGACAAATTGCGGAACGAATATGTGAGGGGCAGATTGCCGCTCACGACATTCTACAACTTGGGTAACGACTTGTCCTTGCATCAAACACCACTTTTTATTTTCAATTTTTTTTTATTTTTTTCACCCATACAATGCAAAAAGAAAATACAGTACTACTGGTTTATAAAAGTATAGATACAAATTTTCTACTATCGTAAAATTTTAGTCTATATAATATTTTTAAGCATTCAAGTTGACTCAATACTAACTTGGAATCGAGTAACAAACAATATAAACAATTAATAGGGTCAGATTGACACAATACTTCCAAATTCGATCGCGAGCCTAATCAACTTGAGTTTTTATACGAACGAGTTATCTTCAACTTGAACTAGGCGCACACATTCATACAAGCCAACGAGCTTTAAATCAATTCGGGTAATTATGCAAGATACACTAACGGTGATAAATATGAACACATTTTTAATTTATCGGAAATGCCAACTATGGTTCTTATTTAAAACATGAATTTGCTCTAAACAAACATATTATACGTTAAAACTTTATAATTTGTTAAAATGGGAGAGAGAGGGTTAGCGAGAGAAAAAATGAGAGATAGAGTAGGGTTAGTGAGAAAACTTGATAATTTATTAAAATGGGTTAAAGGTTAGTGAGAAAACTTTATAATTTGTTAAAATAGGAGATAGTGTACGATTAGTGAGAAAAAAATGGTTAAATAAGTATTATTATTATTTTTAATTAAAAGTAGTATTATTAACATCTAAGAAATAACTTTAACAAAACTTTTAGGCTATATGCCTATTCGTTATACCAATGCTTTATTTTTTTTATCATCTTTCGTCATCTTATCGGCACATTATCATCTTTCACCCCGTGTCATTCCACCGCTTCACTTTACTCCATCTTTAACCCGTTGTTTATAAATATTTTAAAGAGAGAAAAGTAAGAGAAGAGAAATATAGATAAAAATAGAGAGAACATGATGAGTTGAAAATATGTAATATGATGGATCTTTACTACGATTTTTTATTAATGCGGCGACTCAAATAACAAGGGCGTGTTACCACGTTTTTCCGCAAACTCCGTGTCACCCTCAACAAAGGCGCGGTGAGGGAATAACACACACCCTTATTTTAGTTAAATAATTTTAAAATAAAATAAAAACATGTGGTCAAAATGGTCAAAACACTCTACAAATACACATACTCCAGAATCAAATTTCAAACGCAACATCTCCCTCCGGGTTAAGCTAATCATAGCTTTCCACTTTTCACCGATCACTGAGAAACAATACCAAAATGGAGATCAAGAGTCCACCTACGTGCCCTAACACCGTCACTGTCCGTCGAAACCCTCCCCGGCGAGCCAGACCTACACCGTACTCCGCCGCTCCTCTCTCACAACCTCCGACTTCCAAAACCTCTTCAGCTATACGTTCTTTCCCCATTCAAGACATCCTCTCCATCGAAATTCCGGAAAGGCAGGAGGTTTTGGAGTCTTCGTCTTCCGACGAACCTTCAGATGCTGAAAAACTTAAGGTTTTTCTTCGGATACGACCGATTGTAACGCAGCAGAAGGTTGGAGGATTATTGAAGAATGGGGGTCAGAAGAATGTTTGGCCTCAAAACCCTAGGAAAAAAGATGCTTCGAAAACGGCCAAGGATGCGGGGAAGAAGATGATTGAAACGTGTTTGAAAGTTAACGATTCACATTCTGTCACACTTTGTGTTCCGCAAAGCTTGTCAGATGCTAGACGGACGAAATCGGAAGTTTATGAAGGGTTTTCGCATGTGTTTTGTGACAAATCGTCTCAGGTTTACTTTTTAAACAGTATTTTTTTAATATTCCGAGTTAAAACTGTAGGTGGATGTGTTCTTCTCCAAATTAGGTTATGCGTCTGGTTAATCGTTGATTGTTCTGTGATACATTGAATTGTTCTTCATTTTTAAGACGATTATGATGATATGATCAATTTTAGATATGAAATATTGAAATGATGAAGTTTTTGTAGTTTTAATTTTAGTTTGTTTTTGGCAGGATGAAGTTTATGAGAGGATGATGAATCCATTAGTGGTGGACTTTTTAAAGGGAAAGAGTGGAATGCTTGCTGCCATGGGGCCTAGTGGATCTGGTAAAACTCATACTGTTTTTGGAAGTACCAGGCAGCCTGGTATGGTTTCTCTTGCTCTTCGCCAGATATTTTCACAAAAGGAGAGCGGTATATCCAAATGCTCAAGGTCAATAGTTAAATGATAATTTCATAATTTATATACATATTTTTTTCTTCATGTTCATTTGATAAGTAAAATCATGGTTAGGGTGTTGTCAATTATTTACTTGACACTCATAGAATGGTAGGGCTCGAACGACCGTTAAAACTCACCGAACCGCCCAACCTGAAGGCATTTTGGCCGGTTTAGCTGGTTTGGCTGTTTAACAGTTCGGTTTTGGGGTTTTGTTGGTTTAATCGGACAATTCGGAACTTGGAATCACTGGTTAGCATTTTCTATAATTTTTTTTATTTTTGAAACATGCAATTATGTATATGCATTATACTTGGGAACCATCTATATCATTTTCAAATATTTATTACAAACTAACGGTTTTAAAAGAGAAAAATTCGGGCTTAAACCGCCAAAACAGAACCGTTTTGGCCTATCCAGCTGACCCGACCAACCCGAGTGGTGTGGTTTCCTGTTTTCCAAAACCATAGCCAGCGGTTCAACTTAGAATTTCATTAATATGGCCAAACCTGACCGTGAACACCTCTACTGGATGGTTATATTCTATTCAATGCAAAAGGTCATGCTAGCAAATATAGAATCTCCGTCAACTAAATCTTTTAAAAATTTTATCTTGTTATATTGTTGTAGGACTTTCTATCTATCAATGTTCGAAATATATTCTGAGCGAGGGAAAGGGGAAAAAATTATGGATTTATCACAAGGAGGCTATCTATATTTGCAACAATCCAATATCAAGGGTCTAAAAGAGGTTGTCTAACTTTTCATGTTTATGTTATTCTCCCACTTATTCATCTCATGAAATTATGCATCTTTAAGCTATCCTCAGTAGATTAGGGATGTTGAGAGTGTTCAGTTTGTTTGATAATGATATACACAGGAGGTCATTCATGATGTTCAACAGGCTGAATCTTTGATTGCAAGTGGAATGTTGAAGCGTTCTACTGCAATGACAAATTCCAATATTCAGTCGAGGTACATGGCAAATGCTCAGTTGGTTTTTAGGAAGCAAAACTATTTCTACTGTCAATGACTCAATCAAATTATCCTGTTTTTTACATTATTTAAGATTATAAATTGCAAGTATTAACAAACCGGGTCAAATGTGATATTCACCTGTTTTTTACATTCTTCCAGCCGTTCACAGTGCATTATAAACATTCGTTGTGACCTTGTTTACCTTGATGAAGATCAATCCTGCACTGCTATATTGACCATAGTTGATCTCGCGGGAGCTGAAAGAGAAAAGAGGACTGGAAATCAGGTGCAGATTATTATTGCTTTTAGTTCTGCTATTTCACATAACAGTTTAAATATCTGGAACTGTATATAATTTGATTGTCATATGGCTCATATAAATTATAAGATGAGCCTATGTAGAACATAACTGATATTTTTTATCAGTCATATTGTTATTTTTTATTTTACATGTTGGTGTTTATTGTCAGTGATTTTGGATTAGCTTGCCTATTCTCATTTTGGTTTACGTTTTTGACAACCTTGTATGATCTTCACAGGGAGCTAGATTGCTAGAAAGCAATTTTATCAACAATACATCTATGGTTTTTGGATTATGTTTGAGGGTATGTATCAGAACTGTAGTTATATATATGCATTTCTTTTAGTGTGTATATACGCACATGCTCATTTGCACTCTACAAATCACCACAGAACATTATCATTTTTGATGTACAATATTTATCTTTATTTGTGATTTACTATCTTTTTAATTTCTATCTCCAGTCTTTATTAGAGCACCAAAAGAATCCCAAAAAACCTTTACACAAGCATTTTCAAAATTCAATGGTAAGCTCTACGCATATATCTTTTCTCATTTTTTTCCTTAAAACTTGTTCTTATTGCTTAAAATTTTGGTATTGCTTTTGTGACACTATCATTCTTTATTTTTGTCAGTTAACAAAGTATTTGCGCGATTTCTTAGAAGGAAAGAAGAGGATGGCCTTGGTATGCATCTTTATTTCTATACATGACATTATGATTAATCTAACATTTTGATGTTTCATGATGCTACAATATTCTTTTAATTTTTGTACCATATCTTGAACATAGTTTGTTGGCTAATTAATTACTTTTTGTAGATTTTAACTGCCAAAGCAGGGGAAGAAGACTACCAAGATACATCCTATTTATTGAGACAAGCGTCACCATTCATGAATATAAAGTATACAATTTTTCGTGTGTATCTTTTATTTTTTCTCAATACTTGAAATCAAAGATCTCAAATTCAACATTTCTGTTTTAGGTTTGAGACTATTGAAGAACAGCCATTAGGTAATAAAAGACGAACTCAAACATTGCCAAAATTGGAACAAGCTAAAAGAATGAAGCTCAATAGTAATGAAGTTTGCATGGTATTTTTCTTTCTTTATTCTCAGTATAACTTTATATTAATGTCTTGATGCTTACATCTTTGAACTATTATTCTCATTACTTTTTTAAATGAATATTGCATACCATTTGACTTTTTATTGCTAACTTTCATCTTTCAGGATGATGAAATGAAGGGTGGGCTTCTTCATGAGCCTCATAAAGAAGGTTACGCAAAATTAGATGACGACTTTTGATTTTGCTTTGTCATGCATGTTCTATTTCTGTTTGCTAGACAAAAAGAACACGCACACACACACACACATATATATTGTAACCTTTTTACTGTTTTAAAGGTTGTTTTGTTTGTTTGTTTGGACAGAGCTTGTTGCAGAACCTGACAAAGAGGTTGAAACCAATGGTTCTTCTTTTCAGTTTCCAGTCAATATTAATATAAAAGAAAACAAGAACAAATCTATCAAGGAAAGTATCACTGATCCAGCTAAGAAAGCTAGAGAGAATCAGATTCTTTTAAACTTATCTAGAGCCTTGTGGAAAGTTTTGAAAGAATACAAGAACAAGTTAGAGGTAGTTTTTTTTACTGACTTAAAATGATAAAATATATGTATGGTATCCTCATTTGCATTGTTGTATGGTTCAATATGTTAGTAATATTATAAATATGTATGACAGGCCAGTGAAAAGGAAGCTGATGCTCTAAGACATGAACTCATGAAAGCTTCATGCTCATGTGGAAAAGTGTTGGCTGAAGAAAAGGTTGAAATTTATGTATGGTATTTTTATGATTTATGGGGTGTTTGGTTTGAGTGTATGTGTTTGGTTTAAGGGTATGGGGTTGATATCCATATATTTAGGTGTCGTTCATGCTGACTTGAAGAGTTGGGTGTAGAAATTCTTACCCAGTCCATCCTGTTATCAAACCCATAACCATAGTGGTTTCTGGTGCAAACCAAACAACACCCTAATTTCTTACTCATGCAACCCTAAAACTTTGTTTTGTTTTCTTTTTTACAAAAATATCAATTTTTTTCATACTTTTTTTATTCATTGTTTTCAGTCGAATGGACAAGTATCTTCTTCACAGTCCATCAAAATGAAGTGCATTAAGAAACAGATAGTTACTGACACTGTAAGCAGACACACTCTTTTCATTTCACAGTGTTTGTAACGGGCTTCTTTTAATTTAGTGATTTGAATTTACCCCTTAAAATTATTATTCAGGTCGCCACGTCTGTTTCATTACTTCCGGATTGTTCCAACACAGTCAACTTAGAAAACCAGGTTTGTAATGTAAGTATGGACATCCAAGGTTTGAAAAATGATATAAATAATCTTATTATTTTTAATTAGCTTCAGGTTGATGCACAAGTATCATGTTCAAAGCATTGTGAAGAACACGTGGACATTAGGGTGGTATCTAGCATCAATGTGAGGCAGACACATCCTTGTAGCTTATGTTTAGAGGTGGCAATTTTGACCCGTTTACTTATGAAGGAGTTGATTTGGGCTATCTTTTTTTATTTTTGACTGGTCAAATGGGCAAAAGTAAAAAAAAAAGTAGCTCAAAAGGGACCCGAAGTGTATGTTTAATGCTTACAGCCATCTAAACCTTTTTATGTTAAAAGTTGTTTTACTTTTTATTAACATATTTTACACACTCTATGTCTAGAATCTTGCAATAAAAGTGTTTCTGGTCAACTCAACTCGACACAAAATGATATGTTTTGATCAAGGCTCACCCATGTTGCCACATCAAATTGTATTATGACTCCTTTTCTAAGATGATGATGGTTAATTTGATAATTATCAGGATACAAGCTCTGTTGAAGTAGCATCTACAACATTGAATGTTCAAAATTTTGAAGAACAGAGCAACGAGGTATATAATAATACCACATCTTGTTTGTATTATGACTCCTTTTCTAAGATGATGGTTATTTTCATAATTGTCAGGATACAAGCTCTGTTGAAGTAGCATCGACATCGTTGAATGTTCAAAGTTTTGAAGAACAGAGCAACGAGGTATATAAAGTATATAAATAGAAATGGCTATAATTTTATGCTGTATAAAGCAACTCTGAACTTATAAGTTTATCATCATTTTGATTAGAAAAACGTCCCCTGTGAATATGTTGTGTTTGATAAAGAAGATCTGCAGGAACTTGGACACACAGAGTTTGGCAGTGACATAGCAGGTTAGATTTTCAATCTTAGCTCATATTCATTAATCAATTGATTCCTCTGTTTTAAAAAGCTCGTGCCGAGGCGCATCATGGTGATGAGGAGGTTGCATCATGTTGCGCATCAGGCTGCCTCATGTACCCGGCCCTCTTCTTCTCATAGTTCCCGTGTTTTAATTGGAATAAAGGGGTATCGTCTTTAAAAGACCAAATGATTTTAAAAGCTGATATCCCTAAGAACATTGAATTCTAAGCAACATTTTTCCAAGTATTCTAATCTGATAATGGTTCATGTGTTGTTTTGATCATGTTATCAACTGCATATACACATATAATCTGTTTTGTGAAGCTACATTTAGTTTTCCACCTGTGTACGAGTGTGCATTCGCCTCTCGCCTTCGTTCCGAGACCCCAATGCCATAGAGCGCCTCACACTTTTTAAAACACAAGTTGATACAGTGTGTTATGTGAATGCATTCTTGTCACCGGTAAATTTAAAAAAAATGAAACACACATGAAAATTAAGTGTTTATGTGAATCCAATATTTTTTTCATGTGTTCTAATCTGATAATGGATCATGTGCCGTCTATTTTTTCTGATCTTAAACACTATTAATAGTGTTGTTGGAGATTGTTTTCTTGTTATCATGTTTTTTTTTGTAATGATAAATCACTACAAGTGACGGAGATATGCCGTACCCGAATATCAAAAAATCCAATATTTTTTTGTGTTAGGTTATTTGTTATCTTTGTGCTTAATTTATAAAGTTATTTACTTTACTTAAATCGCAGGCTATGATACTTTAGAGTCAGGTGTTAGTGATTTCGAGTTACAGTTACATGGAGATGAAGTCCCTTTCTTAACAAAGGGAGACGAAAGGAAACACGGGGAAGAAAAGGCTAGTTTGTTTTTTTGGTGTTCTTAGTTACTGAAGTTTTATTGTTTTTATTTTAAATGCCAACCTTTTCATTTGTTTTTCACTTTGATTTCAGTCATATGCACAAGATTCATCTTCAGATCTCAGTGAATCAGAGGGCTTTGAGAACCGGGACATATTGGATGACACTGTAAGCAGATAAATTTACATTTATTACATTATGTTGTTTATCTTTCCCTAAAGGCCCCTAATTTATACTATTTTTTTGGGTTACTTCATAATGTAATTATGTTTCTATGAAGTTGTATTCTAATGAAGGTTTTCTATCCTAACGGAAAGCTACCATTAATGCCCAGGTTACTATCGATCATGAAATAAATTCTGTTGAAGTAAAATTGAAATCCAGTGCTCCTGAAAAGTTTGAAGAACAGAGTAAAGAGGTATATTTTAGGCCTTTGGTTTCATTACTGACGTACTGGACAAAAGCATTATATGTTATTTAAGGGTTCCTCATCACAACCAAAGTTGATAAATTTGTTATTATGTGAAGCAGAAAGTTGATGTCTTAAGTCCATATGTTGTGCTTTATAAACAAGAATTCAAGGAGTTTGGAGAAAGAGAGACCAGTGGAGAAATAACAGGTTAGAGATCCAACCTGACCTTATATGTTTCTTGACTTGCTTATAAGGTTTATTTTATTTAAATGATTCTTGACTTGCTTATGCCTTTGAATACATTATTTTTAAAATCAACAAGAAATATCTTTTAAGGTTTTTTACTTGCTTAAATTGTAGGTTGTGATAATTTAGAGTCAGCTGATTGTGATTCAGAAGTACATGTACATGAAGAAAAAGATTCTTCATTTGATATGGGAGATCAATGGCAACACGAGGAAGATGTTAGTTTGATCTTTGATGTTCTATAATTGCAGATTATTACTATTTGTCTGCTAAATGCCAATTTCATTTGTTTTTTTTTGTTATTCACTTTGGTTTCAGTCAAATGCACAATTCCAATCTTTAAATCCCAGTGAGTCTCAGTGTTTTGAGAAGCAGAACATATTGGATGACAGTGTAAGTAAATACACTCTTTTAGTAGTCTCATAATTCTTAGATATATGCATATTTTATTACATCATGTTTTTCTTTCCCAATCCCCCTAAGGGTCCATCATATGTACTCGGATTGCCATTGATAGGGTGAACAGTTTCAATTCATTAACTTAATGGACCAGTTTGGGCTTTGTTTATCTCAATTCTCAAAGGGGTCAAATCATATAGCTTAGCTTACAGGAAACTAATCAAAATGAGTACAAAGGGTTGAAAATCATGTAAAGTCTATTCTTTAGGCATACAACCTTTTTAGTCATTTTATACAGAGATAATTTTTTTGTAATTATACTTAACAAGTTACTTTACAACAAAATTTAGAAAATTGGAAAAAAATGTTTGAGTCAACTCCATCAGACTGCTTTTCCATGTACTAGAAACAATCCTATTCAACCTGAATTTGTTTTTACATATCTTGCTCAACCCACCCTTTTCCAACTCTGCCTTTGCACTGTCAGCTTATTAGAATGTGACGATAAGGAAACTTTTGAATTACATAGATTAGTGAAGAAAGATACATCATTCAGTACTTTACACGTATAATCGTGTTTAATCATAGTTGGTTTAAATGATTTTACAGAAATATTCTAGATGATTGTACAAAAACAAACCAAATAACTTGTACTGCTTTACCTAGATTAGTGTTGAATGCTAATCCACTATTGATCAGGGAATAAGTTTTGCTGAAGTCGTATCAATATCTGGTGGTCTTGAAATGCTTGAAGACCAGAGTAAGGAGGTAAAGTTTTTAGCTAGGAATGGTTATTTAAGGGTTGTGCATACCAACCAAAGTTGATAACTTTTCCTTTATATTAATCAGATAGTTGAGGTTGAGGTTTCAACTCCAAATGTTGTGTGTGATAAACAAGACTTGAAGGAAGTTGAAGAAAGAGATGCCAATGAAGAAGTAACAGGTTAGAGATCCAACCAGACCTTCTTTATTTGTTGATCCTCTGATTATTCTGTTTTTTGTAGTGATAAATAATGAACATTGATATTGCATTTACTATATTTATTGTCATAAAGCTAAAAAAATAGCTCATTAACCTTGGTTTTGAAATGCGCGCGTGATGCACTGAAGAGAACGCATCACCACACTTGATGTGTTGCGATTCCATGATGCGTGCATAATGCTTCGATTTCGTGTAACGCGGTCCCTCACATGATGCGCGCAATGCTGCAATATGCAATGTTTTCTTTTATTATCTTTTCAAGTTTGATCTTCTCGATTCTTCTTCTTCAATGATCAGTTACCACTTATAAGTGTGTTTTTATGTTTAAATATGTTTTATAAGTATAATATTTTAAGTATTAACAATATAAAATTGTTTTGTATAATTAATTTTTTAGTACTTTTTTAATAATGCGCGCATTGAGCATCCCGAATCACGCATTAGATGTTTGGACCAAAACGCACTGAGTGTGTCGCTCATTTTTAAAATGAAGCCATTAACACAACCTGACCCAGACCAAAACCAGTTTTGACCCGTTACTTAACCTGCCCATTTCTCCGCGACCCCGCCCCTAGCTTGATATATGGTTTGCCTTCTGTAGTTGCAGATGAAGTTTCTTCCTCTTTGGAGGTAGTACAACCAGAACAGGAAGAAAAAGAGGTTAGTTTAACGGTTAGTTTCTTGAAATTATTATATGATTTATTGTTCCAATATTTTCCTGTTAGATTTGGTTTCTTTAACTCAAAGCTTAACCTAAGAACCTGGTTGTCTTTATGGGTTGCATGTACACTATGCATTGAAATTAATATATGGTGAATATTTTACCGTGTAACAGCCGTTGTTTTGCTTCTGCTTACCAATATGTGCATGGAAAACCTATTCAAGATTTTCTTCAATACCTGAAATGTGAATGAACAAACACTGGGTAATACTGTTGATGGTTTTTGTCTTCTCTCCGCCATGTTCCATACCTTTCAGGCTATAACAGTAATGAAAACTTGGACTTACATATAGTTTAATGCATCGGGTTGGGCCTACCCACAATCACTCGTCTTTTGTGTTACTTCCTCTCTTCTTGCTTCGATTGGTTTAGATACTTCATAGATCACACATGTGACTTTTGCATTACTTTAATGGTAGCATCTTCTCTAAAATGGGACATTTTTTTTAAAACAATGCATAAGTTTTTAAAAACAATGGAAGAGACCATACTCGGCAACATACTTGCTGCTAACCTTATGTTTTTGTATGTCCCATGAAGGACGATGGATGTGTTTTTTTTAGTTGAATGAAATGCAACATGTTTCTTGCCATTATTATGATTTGTTCTTGTGACCAGGTAAATGCCCCAATTTCTTCATCAGACCTGGATGGATCAAAGTCTGTCAGGAACACGCAGTTTATCGATTCCACTGTAAGGAATTAATGTTGGTTTCAATTATGTGACAATTTTGACCCATTTACCTCTACATATAGATCAATTTGGGTTGTATGTATCATTAATAAGTCAAATGACTAAATTTTAAAACTTGACTAAAAAAGAAATGGGTTGAAAGACGCCTAAAGTATTCTCAAAATTTTTAATCTCCAAAACTGTTTCAGTTTAAAAAAAAAACAAATTTACTTTTTAACAATATGGTTTTAATAGTCTTATTAAAACATTGATTTTTTTTTATATATTTCCAAAAAAAGACTAAAAAGTGCTAATGGGTCAGTGCAGACTGACCCATCCTATTTGGACCCAGACCCACTTGACCTGTTACCCAACCTGTTTGTTTCTTACCCTTCCTCTGCAAGGCAAACTCATTTTTATTATAACATGCTATGTCATTGGTTATAGGAGGCACCCGATCAACAATTGGTCCTGCCTGACGATGTTATCAGTTCTCAACGTTGCAATGACAGTAAACTGCCAGAGGTGCCAAGTGTTCAACCCTCCGAACCATTTGCCGCAGTGAAACCAAAAAGGTATGGCCTTTTTTTAATAAGCAAAAGTTTTCGTTACACACGTGTCAAATTATTTAATCAACACATACAATCCATAGGTCACACTTTCAATTATAATTCATTTTAAGAAAGATTTAACATGTTAGTTATGATTACAATAATAATATTATTACAATACTATTTCATATCTTTTAATAAAACAATCCAAAAGTTTGTTGGTATTAAATATAGACATTGGGTGGCTTTCAACATGCTTCACCCGTTGTGGTTTGTGATAAAACACAACCCAAGTCAAACCCTTCATAAATAAACAGGTTGAAATTTACCACATCTAGCTTGATGCTAAGTGAGGGATAACTTAATCTTGATCGAATAGTCATAATTCATGTTATCAAGTTTATTTTGAGATTACAACATTTTCATACTTTGTTGCATGTGCCATCTGTTTTGCCTTTGTATTGCTTTTGTTTTTAAAGTCAATATATGCCTTTTTATATTATTAGGAGACTTCGACCTGCTTCGTCAGTGATGCTAAAGAATATAAACATTTTAGACTTTGATGATGCAACCACACTGCCAAAGGTACATTTCATTGTTTCTCACACACCACACACACATTATATATGTGAACATCTGGTGTATTCACCACGCGCATGTATGTATACATATGCTACTAGAAACTATAGACTATAGTGTATAATATCAGGACGCTATGTATACATATACACCAATGATTACATGTACACCAGAGAATACACTATGTGTATACATATATACCACTAAATACACCCGGTGTATACATCTTAAAAAAGTTTTCCATCAAAAGTGGTAAAAAACTTTCCATCAAGTAGATTCGACGGTGACAAATGTACACCACTCTTTCTCTTTATATCTATATGTATATAATCTGGATCATACCGGAACTTCAAAAAACATTCATAACTGCGAGAACTCATATCACCAAATCATTTTTTTGTATTCCTTTATTTGTTTTATTTAAATTAAGTGCACTACTGCACTTGTGTCAAAATGTGTAACAATTATGATGTATCTGTTACACATTTGAAAAATGAAGGGAAAACTTTACCAAATAATAACCAAGTTTCTCAAGTGTTCTATTTAAGTCACTCAAAGTTTTTTTGTTCCTCTAAAGTCACTCAACTTTCACTAAGTGTTTCAATCCTATGTAATATTTTTATAAATTAAATGAGGCAAATGAATATATATGAATATTAGTTACCAATAAGTGAAATTTTTATGCCAATTATTCTAAAATTGGAGGTAATAGTGAAGAAAAAAAAATCACCAAATAATAAACAACTTTCAAAATTGTTATATTTAAGTTGAATTGGAAAAAAAATAATTGTTAAATAGTAAACAAGATTCATATATGTTACATTTGCCTCATTCAATTTTAAAAAATTTAAAGATTTATAAAAAAATTACATAGGATTGGAACATCTAGTGCAATTTGAGTGACTTTAGAGGGACAAAAAACTTCGAGTGACTTAAATGGAACACTTAGGAAACTTGGTTACTATTGTGTAAATGAATTATGTAGTTGCATATGTATAACCTTGTTTTACACATGTAAGTTAATTATTACATCTATGTAAATGTTGTATATATGTGTAATTTACATACATAAATGTTTCACAAGTGTAAGTAAATCATTTACACATATGTATATAATGCATAAACCCGTGGTTTAGATGACTTCTTGCAGTTCTAAAGAAAAAAATATGTAAGTTCTGAAATGATCCTAGCCCTATATATTTATGGGCACATTTAATACATATACAATTTTAAGTATAAAACCGTATAAGCATTTGTACAATATAAAAACAGTTCGGCCCATTATTTGTGTGTGTTTATAATGTGTGTGAGTTGCATGATGCAGCAACGTAATGGAAAAAGAGGTGAAAATGAAGATGGTAGAAAAAGAACGCAAGGTAGCATCTCTCTTCTACGCATCCTAAAACAAAATCTCCATCACTAAAAACATCTCTACTTTGGTTGTTTATGGGAATTCTTTTGGATGTTATAAGCCAACTTCAACCTTTTGTAGCTATTATAATCTCTGTTCTTTTGCACATATTTACTAAAGAAACTTATTGATTCGAGTTAAATTTTATTTTTATGGGGGTCGAATGGGTAAATTTTATAAAGCTCCTTATAAACTGAAACAGGTAAATGGGTTTAACATGTCAAAAGTTGGTTGTAAATGTATTATTTAATCTTATATTTATATATAGAAATTGTTATTTTCTATTAAAGAGGTAGCAATTTTTTTTACATTAGTTATATAAAAAATAAAATATTAGAAAAAGTTTTTGTTCAGTTACTTCAACTTGATTACTTATCCAATTGCTAATCTGTTTACAATACTTGCTTTCTAATAGCTATAAGACAACCTTTAACTTATCTTTCCCTTACAAGTGCTACTACAAGTGTTATTAATTCTTGAAATACATGTTAAATAGGTCAGTTTACGCCGGTAAGCTCTAAGCATTTTAAAACACATCCTCTATAATGTTGTCATTTCGCAAAAAAAACAGTTTATAATTTACAACACAAGATTAGTAATGCACATGAGGCTGTTCAAAGGTCCTTTTATCATTTATGAGGCTGCCCGAAGATCCTCTACAACAAAATAACATCCATGAGGTTACCTGAGGGCTCTTTAAGCGCTTACGAAGCTGCCTAAAGGTCCTCTCCAACGATCATGCCACTATGAGCCGAGAGGTGAACAAAAAAACCGGAACCGGTTCTTCCCAAAAACCAGTTCTTTCGGAACCGAACCGGAACCGACTCTACCCGTAGGGTTTGGATAGGTTCTAATATTTCTAGTCAAAACCGGTTCTAAAAATACCTGAAACCTGTTCTACCTAGAACCGGTGCTTGTAGTATTATTTTGTAAGCTAACTATTTTATCTCCATATCTATACTATATAATAAATAAAGGTTTTTGTGTGCCACGTGTCGTCACCATATTCAATCTCATCATGTTTTTCCCGCCTCTCTCTCTTATTAAATGCACCCATATCTTTTAATAAATTACTAATTATACTAATAAAACACATTTATTTTAAATTATCCTTTATTATAAAAAACTTTAAAATCTAATTATATAACTTTTATTTTCAATTAAATAGTAAATGAAAGTTAAATTACATTAAATAGTAATTGACGTATTTTCGAAACCCAATTATATATTATTTTTTACATATTTTGAATTTTGTTTTCTTTCCTTAGTATATGTATAATAATACATTTTTACATTTGTAAAATGCATAAATTAAATTTAAGAAATTTATGTATTGATATTTTTCACCCCGTGTGTATTACACGGGGATCTAAGCTAGTTCACTAATCTAAGAGACAAAAAAACAAGACCGTGTGCAATTTTACAAAAAAAAAATAGATATGTAATTACTATTTACAAATGACACGAAAACTAATCACCTTGTGAATCATATTAATGTCTTTAATATAGTGCAACAACTTCACTAAGTTTATGTTGTCAATGTTGAGAGAAAACACAAATTCATTGATGCATAGAGAGCACTCTAAGCTACTAGAATTTACCAAATTAGGATCGTCCTTGTTGCACAAAATTTGTATAAAGCATGAGTAAAAACCATAAATGTTTGAATGTGCCTTGTATTTCCCGGTCCTAAGAGGTTTTGAAACTGCTAAAAGTAGCCCTGTAAACTAGAATTAACAAGCTCCAACTATAATATGATTTTGATTATAAGTTTAAAGGTATATAAAAGATTCAGTTCTATAAACATTACTTGCAAGAAAAGACACAAGATCCATTCTCTTATAGAAAAACAAGAATAGTAGAGAGTAAGTATTACAAAGGGTTAACTGAATAAACAAAGCAACCAACTTTAGATTGATTTCTGCTTTGGCTAACCATCTTATGTAAGGCTATAAAAGACCAACAAAGTTTCAAAAAACTAATATAAAGTTATTAACGATGTATGGTTAAAAACTATCCACACTTCAGTGTCACAACAACCTTATTTACAGTGCACCAGATCAAATTGGCTTAAATAAGAATTTTGAAACATTAACAGAAAAAGCAAAGTTGGTTACCGGAAATAGGTTCTGGAAATACCCGCCTTGAATTACCAGAACCGAAACCAGTAAGAACCGAAACCGGTTCTTGAATACCCGGAGCCGGTACATAGGTTCTGGTTTTTCAACCAAGAACCGGAACTAGTAAGAACCGGAATCGGTTCTTAAGAATACCTGATTTATGCACCTCTATATGATCCTATTCGAAGGTCCTTTATTATCTACTAGGATGTCTGAAGATCTTTTACTGTAATTACTTCTATCACAAGGGTTCTCAAACACTTACAAGGCTACCTGAAGGTCCTCTACAACATTCAAGCTACTCACATTCACAATCCTCATAAACTTAAAAATTGTTGTAAACATCACATCATAATATTTTATTTGTACGTATCCAACCCAAAAGCATTTAAAAAGGTCAAAAGTCATAGAGTCTCACCTTAATCTTTTGCTTAGTTAACTTCTATTAACCTTTCACAACTTGTATCGAAGCCTTTCTTTTCGCAAACGTCTATAGTATGAAAAACCAACTTAAAAAAGTGAACAAACCCTCCACTTATTTGGGATGTATTTTCAAATACTTTAGGCGCGGTTTTGTTGTGGGCGTGAATGCCCAAAGATAAAAGATTCATTTAAAGATTATAAATTCTTGTAGCGTGTGTGATAAATACGTCCCGATCTTGAAAAGTCATACTTGTTTGATATACTTATTAACACATAGATCTTAAACATAAGATTTCATTCAAACGTAACGAAAACTTTGTTCAAACGTTACACAAGTCATTACAAAATTAAATTAAAACATAATTGTTTGAAAACAATTATAACAGTCTAGGATGTCAACTTTTGAGATTGAGTAGCCTTGAATCCATGCCGCGCCAGCCCTCCCAGCTCCTATGATCAACACATCCTTAACCGGACATGCATGCTAAAAGTTAGTTAAAACTAAATGAGTTCTATATTACTATGACCGTATCAAACTTTACCAATATCATCCTTTTTTATAAAACACTAGGTTAGATACCCATGTATTACATTGGGTTGTTCAATAGAAAAATGAAAGTACAATAATATATTAAAAAATTTAAAATAATGTATACAACAAAAAATAAAATTCTTTGTTTTCTTAATAAAGTAATAATTAGAATTCAATTTTTATATTATTTTTCTCAAAAAATAAAAACATTAAGATAATTAAATTTTAAAATTTAAACTTACTTAAAATTAGAAAAATTATAAGATTTTAATAAAAAAAAAATGATAATAGCATGTGGCATTCTTTGGAATCATTTATTAGAATAAGGATTAGTTTATTATACGTTACCAAACATTTTGTTTATCACGAACCTTGTCCATCTATTCATTAAAAACTTTATCTTTTATTTTATCGTTTAATCATTTGTGCTTGTACTCGTACAAGTCTCCTTTACCATACTCGCACTTAGGCGAGACTTCATTAACGTGCTTGCACTCGTGCAAGACTCCTTTAGCATGTTTGTACTCGTACAAGCCATTGTTTAGCGTGGTTACACTCGAGTAAGGTTCCTATTCATGCTTGCACTCGTTCAAGGCTCCTTTAGCATACTCACACTTAAGCAAGATTTCTATGTCATGCTTGCGCTCGCGCAAGGCTCCTTTAGCATGCTTGCAAGGCTCCTATTGCTTAACAAGACTTCTTTTATCGTGCATTTTGCGAACCAAACGAGCCCTAAAAAAATTAAACTTTATTCCCCTTTTTTCTCAACAATCAAAATAAATCTCCGTGTTTATAATTGGTACATCCTCTTGTCATATTTTCTTTGCTTGTTTTCATTATCTAAAAGATTAAATTTACAAGTCAAGTTTAACCTATTTATTTGTCATGAATAATGAGTGATGAATATTAAATAGGTAATTTGTAACTCTCATTTAAAGACACACATTAACATCTAAGTTGAAAGGGTCAATGATAGATTTGCACAGATGTTAGATTATAAAATATATTTATACTTAAATATATGCTGATATTAAATAGTATATATTAAGTTGTCAAAAATTTCATTTTCGGTTCAATGTAACAAAATTGAAGAGATCTAAGAATATAAATAGAATGCATGAATAAAACCTTGCAAAAGATTTAGATTGTTTGTAGTTAAATAATAGTAGCAACATACATTTCAGCAATTGTTCAGTTGACATGAAATTTGGAAAATATCTTGCAAAATAAACACCATACTTTTTCTGCTTTTGTTTATCTGATTTTGTTTCTCAATTCTTAGCCTTTTTCACCATCTTCATGCTGTCAGCCTTGGAAATACCTCCACTCTTAACAATTGGGATACTTCTTTTATGACCAGTGGATAGCTGAAACATTGAGAATACCATTTGCATCCATGTTAAAGCAAACCCTTAGCTTTTGTTCACCTTTAGGAGCCGCCCGGAACGCCATAAAGAGCAAATGCATCAAGAAAGATGTTTTCTTTGTATATTTGCCCTCTCCCTGAAATACATCAAATCCTACTGATACTTGGTTGTCCAAGGATGTATGATAAACCCGTTCCTTGACGGCGGGTACGGGTGTGTTCCTCGGGATCACAACACTCATATCAATCTCACTATTAACCCTGATACCAAGAGAACTAATAGCACCAAATCCTGCACCTTTTTGTTCCCATAACCACTTAAGTTTGCAGCCAACATAGCAGCACCATAAGCCACAGCTTCATCCGCGTTGACGCTCTTGCAAAGTGGTTTCCCATCAAAAAACTCCATCAGCATTTGTTGCACCTTTGGAATCCTTGTCGAACCACCGACAATAACCACATCATCAACATCCTTCTTCTGCATATTTCCATCTCTCAAACAATTCTCCACATGCTTAATGCACATCTTGAAGAAACCAGCATTGATCTCTTTGAATTTCGCCCTGCTAAATTTCGTTGAGAAATCAATTCCCTCATACAAACAATCAATCCCAATCGGCGTTTGTGTTGTTGCTGACAAATCCCTCTTTGTTTTCTCACAAGCAATTTTCAACCTCATCATTGCTCTTGTGTTCGCACTCAAATCCTTCTTTTCTTTCTTCTTAAACATTTCAACACAATGATTCACCATCAACTTGTCAAAAGTCTCCCCACCCAAATAAGTATCACCCCCAACCGCTTTAACTGTAATTTTACCAGCCTTGGTGATCTTGAGAAGAGACACACTTCAAATGTTCCTCCACCCAAATCAAATAGCAACACATTTTTTTCTTCAGGACAGTTTACATCAGCAGTCTTGTCTAGACCATACGCAATCGCTGCTGATGTTGGCTCATTAATCAAGCGCATGACGTTAAGACCCGCCAACACACCAGCATCCATGGTTGCCTGTCTTTGCTTGTCATTAAAATATGCAGGAACAGTTATAACTGCATTAGTAACTGTTGTTCCAAGGAATGCTTCAGCAGCTTCTTTCAAAATTTTCAGAATCAATGAAGATATTTCTTCAGGTGAAAATTTCATTTCTTTTGACTCATGTCATGTTCAAATACAATCATTGGCTTCTCCCCAGATCCTTCAATGACCTTAAAAGGTCTAGTTCCAATATCTTTCTGAACTACACCATCGTTGAATCGGGCTCCCATTAAACGTTTAACATCTGCATATTATTATTAAAAGAAATTCAAAGCTTAAGAATGACATCAAATATAAGTCTGGATACTAAATAAAGAAAATGGCCAGGGTTTTATATATAAAAGTTGTTGATCAAAGAAACTTACCACAAACAGTGTTTTTAGGGTTTCTAGTGATTTGATTTTTTGCAGCCTCACCAACTAACATTTCTATTCCATTCCAAGCAACGCATGAAGGAGTAATTTTGTTACCTTGTTGATTAGGAATGATCTCAACACGATTGTGCTTATCAAACCACACAGGAAAATGTTGTTCCAAGATCAATACCGATTGCAGTTCCTTCAACTCTCTTACTCATCTTCAAGCAAATAAGAGTGAACAAAGTATGGATTTTTGCACAGAAATGATCTGGAAATGTGGTTCTCTTTAAATTTCAAATCTATAATGCAAGGAAATCCCCAGGGACGCCTTGATAAACTAAAAACGGTTCAGTAGTTTTCAAGAATTAAAATAATGTTTTTTTACATTATTCAATCCACATTGTTGACTTGTAAATTGAAATAGTACAATTCTAACTTCCAGTTAAAATATATACTGGAATTTCTCATTTTCAAATTTTAACAACGAATTATATAAACTAATTGGACCCAAAGATCAATTAGTTCGGGAGGAGGCACCCCTAAGGCCTTCTAATGTGAAGGTCATGAGTTCGAGACTTATTTGGTGCAATATGATCAGATGAGAGAGGGGTTTACCACGGTGAGTCTTCGGGAGGTGGGTTTCCCTTTGAATGATGGGCGGACCAGGTCACCAACGTTGTCTGCGTTCGCGGGCGTGGGTGACATTTCGCTAATGGATTTACTCGGTGACCGGACTTATAGTATTCGTTGGCCGTTTAAAAAAATTAAAAATAGCAACACATTTTCTTTTGTCTACAAAAAAAATACATTATTGTTCGTCTTAATATTAGTTTTATTAACCGCAAAGAATACTATTAATCAAATTATAAAGCAGTTTCTAGCAAGAGACTAGAAACTTAAACTTACAAACCACTTAACAATTCTAAAGATGTGATGTATACACTTGTGAAGGGCCGTGAAGGGGGTGAACTCGAGTAACGTACTGACTCGTTCGCATGTCGAAAGTTAATCACAAATATATTTAAAATCGTGTAGCTACCTTATACTGTAGTATATGTTGTAGGGTTGTCTATGGGAAATTTATGAAAAATGTTCATTGTGAAAAACTAAGTAACTTAGACAATTAAAGTAAACTTGATGTTTTGAGAGTTGTTTGATTTTGAAACTTATTGCAATAGCAAATAAAAGTAAAATTGGTTCTTAAAACAATTAGAGAAAAGGGATAGTTCCACGGTTTCAGACTGTGATGTTAAATGGATGACCTAGTTTGTACCAATCGGAAATCACACAGACATAACTCGTTATGTTGTTCAGGATTGATAAATGTTAAAAAATAGGATTATTTGACTCTGATGACACAGGATAAAAAACCACTATTGACCATAGTTGAATTCCTTACTTAAAAACCACCAACTCAAAGATAAAATCTTGATTAAAATCATTGGTTCACGATTAATCAAAACAAAAGGTTGTAAACCAAGTAACTCACGAAAACCAATCAAATCTTACAAGTTCAAAATGTTTAATCAGTACCAAACAAACAAAAGAAATCAACTAATCGAATGATTAAGTCAATGTGTAATCCAAAGCAATTATGAACAAGTTAATCCAATCCAATCACACAATCCTACACCCCGAAAAGACCACAGGGAATTTAGCCTACCATCTGCATCATATGATATTCAGTTCTTGATTCGAGAATGAAAATCATCAATGGAATGGTGTTGGAAAGCCTTTGGAACACAGAAATTCAGCCTAGATTCGTCGCAAAGCCTCTTGGGGGTGTTATGTTCCGAAACCTAGGGTTTAGGGTTGATATATATAAGCCAAAAACTTAACCCACAAAACCCTCAAAGTCAATGTAGCCTACGTCGACAAGGGCGTAGCCTACACCAACTCTTGTCTTCGAACGGTGAAGTACCTGAGCTATGCTGACCAAACACCGAACACCATACGCTCAGTGTAAGCTACACCGGGTAGGACGTAGCCTACGCCAACTTCAATGTTGGTGATTTTCTTCTTTTTTCTCACTCTATCTTCGAAGTACTAATCTCTCTTGCTTCTTGAACTTCTACTTTGCCTCCAAACTACTCCAAATAGCTTCCAGAACGCGTGTTTTGCTCCAGTCACCTGCAATTCACAAATACATACAAAGTCACTATATTCAATACATATAATCAACTAAAAACGTAATGTTAAACATGCTAACATACAAATATTCACCCGCTCAACACATCCCCACATTTATCATTTGCTTGCCCCAAGCAAAGCTCTTTCGCAACACTATGAAAATATCTAGAAAAAAACATTTAAGCACACTTCACCAAGTGTCAGCTAAGGTCCAAAGTCATGCCCGGTCGAACCGAGAACAGATGATGTCGGAGGTCCGGTCATGCATATTTAGACCGTTTCTCAAACAACCGGCTGGTTATGGGCGGTTGGCGGTTGAACCAAGTAGCCGGGTCGGTCGTTGAACCAGGTAGCCTGGGGTCAGTGGTTGGACCGGGAAGCTAGATTTATTGTTTTCTATTCCAGCTTTTAGTTTTCAGGACATCAAAATTGGAGATCTCTAACGACAACAACATATATGGATGATACATAGCTGCAGATTTGGTCCAGGTTGGGCCAGGGGTTTTCTCACCTACGGTGGTTTCCTCCAACTGTTGCATACCTCCTCTCCAGGACTTTGTAGTTATTCATATTGTGTTATGTTGGATATGCTTTGATTCACTTGTAAAGCAACAAATCGAGGCTACCGTGGTCAATGGTAAAGGAAGGGCAGATAATTGTGACTTCTGTGGGTGGTCTAATTAAATGGACAACCCAAACAGGTATCCGTTTTTTAGCTTGTTAAATCATGAATTTGTTATCTTATAAATAGCAACAGCTTTTGAATGTTGAGAACTTTAGTATAAAGTCACTACTAGAAAAAAAACACGTTTCCAACGCAAAATTGCGTTGCAAATGCGTAGGAAACACCAAATTCCAACAAATTCGCGACAACAACCTTTTGTCGGAAAAAAGCCTTGTCAGAAATAATTTGCGACAAAATTACGACAAGAGACGCAATGTACTTGACGTTAAGATGATCGGAAAATGTTAAAAGCCAAAGAATTAGTAACACACTAGACAGGTGAAAACAAACATTTAGGGATCAGGGTGTCTCGACTATACAAAAAATAAGTTCCCGCTTAGGACCTCCACTTTTAGGATTCTATTTTGTTTAATTTTTAGGTTTTGATAAATAGAACAAAAATTCACTCTTTTTATTATAACCCGCTCCGATTTTAATACGTGTGATTGTGTAACTTTAATAAATTACATACAAAAAATGTGCATCATTATATTCGCGCATGTGTTAGGGTTCTAAAAAATGTATTTATTTATGAAAAGGACCCGATTTTCTAATTCGCTTTGGGTCCAAAAAATGTTAAGCCGGCCCTATAAATAGTAACGATGTTTATGCGTTAATTTGAAATATGTTAATGTGTTCACTGAAAGTATAAAAGAATTATGCTTTGGATGGAATTCTTAGAAGAATGAGGTAGGACCAAGCATATAATTGTTTTTGACATCTAAACTTTAATTTGCTTCTACAAGATGATCAAGATTCCATCTGAACTAAACTTAAACCATCTAAAACACTATGTCTTATAAAAAGATTGATAGAAAATTTGAAAATAGAATCACACCATTGATAATCTGATATTGGAACTCATTACTTAAATCATTTCAACTCTTAGAAATTGTGATACTTGTTTTATCACCGGTGGATATCACCTCAGCAGAAACATTAAGAATCCCATTAGCATCAATGTTAAAACAAACCTTGTACTTCTGTTCACCTGCCGGAACACCATGAAGGGAGAATGTGTCAAGAAATATGTTTTCTGTAGTAGTTCTACTCTCACCTTGATATACATCAAACGACACAGACGCTTGGTTGCCCGAAGATGTACCATAAACACGCTCGATGACGGTGGGTATAGGTGTGTTCCTAGGGATCACAACACTCATATTATCTATATGAACCCTCATGCCAAGAGAAAGAGGGGTCACATCTAATAGCATCATATCCTGCACCTTTTGGTTCCCATAACCACTTAAGTTTGCAGCCAACACTGCGGCACCATAAGCAACAGCTTCATCCGCGTTAATGCTCTTGCAAAGTGGTTTCCCATCAAAAAAACTCCATCAGCATTTGTTGCACCTTTGGAATCCTTGTCGAACCATCGACAATAACCACATCATCAACGTCGTTCTTGTGCATATTTCCATCTCTTAAACAATTCTCAACATGCTCAATGCACGTGTTGAAGAAACGATAATTAATCTCTTCGAATTTTGCCCTGCTGATTTTTGTTGTGAAATCAATTCCGTCGTACAAGCAATCAATTTCGATTTGTGTTTGTGTTGTTGCTGACAAATCCCTCTTCGCTTTCTCGCAAGCTGTTTTCAACCTTGTCATTGCTCTTGCATTTTCTCTCAAATCTTTCTTTTCTTTCTTCTTAAATATTTCAACACAATGATTCACCATCAAATCGTCGAAAGTTTCGCCACCCAAGTGAGTATCACCCCCAACCGCTTTAACCGTAATGGTACCAGCCTTGTTGATCTTAAGAACAGACACATCAAAAGTTCCTCCACCCAAATCAAATACCAACACATTTCTCTCTTCAGGACAGTTCACATCAGCACTCTTATCTAAACCATACACACTCGCTGCTGACGTTGGCTCATTAATCAAGCGCATTACATTAAGGCCTGCCAACACACCAGCATCCATGGTCGCCTGACGTTGCTTGTCACTAAAATACGCAGGAACAGTTATCACTGCATCAGTAACTGATATTCCAAGGTATGATTCAGCAGCTTCTTTCAAATTTCTTAGAATCAATGAAGATAATTCTTCTGGTGAATATTTCTTTTCTGTCGACTCGTATTCAAATACAATAATTGGCTTCTCCCCAGACTCTTCAATCACCTTAAAAGGTCTTGTATCAATCTCTTTCTGCACTGTTTCATCTTTGAATCTAGCTCCCATAAAACGTTTAACGTCTGTAAATTATGTAAAAAAACAAAAATATAACGTCAGTGTTATAACTGAATATTGTGTTTAATGTATGAAAGTTGGGGGAAGAAGTTGAAAAACCCACCATTTGAAAAAAAAATTACAAGGATTATTTGTATAAAAAAGGCCTGGTCGCAAAAAGTAAAATAAAAAAACGCGGAAGGGAAAAATAAAAAAAACATGTAAAAAATAAAAAAAATTTGCATGCTTTTGTGCTTACATAAGCAATACGTCACTTTTACATGTGTAAATTTTTAAAAAACAATTTATAAAAAAAACCTCTCGCAGCCTTTTTTTTTTTACAAAAAGTGATTAAATTATATATAGAATCTATACCCAAAATCAAAAAATGACTTTACCTATTTTTTAAAATGTTACATATGTAAGTCAGGGTTTTAATTATAACCCCCCATGAAACTTGTTGATCAAACAAACTTACCAAAAACAGTGTTCTTAGGATTCCTGCTAATTTGATTTTTTGCAGCTTCACCTACTAGCATTTCAGTTCCATCCCATGCAACACATGAAGGGGTAATTTTGTTACCTTGTTGATTAGGAATGATCTCAACACGATTGTGCTTATCGAACCAGGCTGCGACACAAGAATATGTTGTTCCAAGATCAATTCCAATTGCAGTTCTTCTGGTCATCTTCAAACAGTTGAGTGAATTATGGATTGTGGAACAGTGGAAGAGAAACTAAATAGGAATGTGAAGGTCTTTTCAAATTTCAAAACTGTAGGGAAAACTCAATCGGCCTCTAGACAAAATAGAAATGGTTTTTAGAAATCTAAATAGTCAATTATTGTTTTGAAAATGAATTTTTTTGAAACGTTTTATATTCCTGTTTTTTTTTGCCAAAAAGTAATTTTTTAAAATAATAAAAACGCAAAATAACTTTAAGCATATGTATAAGAAGAAAAGCATAAAAAAATACTTGTCATTTTTCTTTACAACTATAAAGTAAAATTTTACTGTCATTTTTCGCCTATCCAATGAATTTTATTCTTTTCTGTCGAGCCGCCCCACATGAATTTTTTCCTCAGACATTCGATTTTATTGAGAACAAGCTTGGGAGCTTTATACAGGGAAAAATAATAAACGGGCGTCGAATACCGATTTCAGAAGGGGGGCCTGACCCCCGGTGGATAGGGGACGAAGCTTTCTAAGAAGATAACCGATTGTCAATGGAATAAATGACCGGGTCCCAATCCTTGATCAAATTCATTTTCTTCCCAACTTCAATGCCAAGAATTTAAATGGGACCTTACCATGTGTGCAGTTGAGTAAGAAACTTGTGAAATGCAATCATTGTGTTAGATCGTATATATTAATGTGTTATGAGAAATGGGTTAAACCTGTCAAGATTTAGGAGTTAACTATATTTTAAACAAATCTAAAGGTTAATGTGGTGTCCTTAGGTGGTGTGGGTTAGATGTCGATATGACACTGGTGTGTCGAATGATGACTCTTTTGGGATAAGTCAGATGTTGTGTCTAGATGTTATATGGGTACATCTAGGGTATGTGATTGGTTATACACGTAAGTAGTTCGTGTAAGGACGGTGAGTCGTAGTACATGTGTTAGGTAATGTCATGTGTATAACTTGTTGTTTTGTGTGCTAGCATCGTTGTCCACGTAATACGGTCGACGATGATGTGAAGGAGTCGGTCCTTCGGAGTTGTCACCATGAGGGTGACGTGCCAATCATCGCGTGGATGACCTGGTAGTCACTAGTCACCTTGTGATGTGACGAGGCCATGTGGAGGCATAATTGAAACCTAGTGGGGGTGCTTTGATAGTTTTGAATATCCCGACAAGGGTAACCCTGACAGGGTGATGATGACGAAACCGGTGAAATCCTACGAAGGTATGTGTTATGTGTTAGATTTATTGTACGTTAAATCTTGATAGGCTTTAGCGATAATGTAATGATGTGATAGTAAATATTAGCCTGTGTGTTTGGTATTAATTTATGTAAAGGTCGGGTTTACGACATATGTGTTAGTAGACCTTGTGAGAGTCTTGTTTAGGGCTTGCCGGGTCTATGTTTAGGAGTCGGTTGTGTTAACCGGTCTTCGTGTTGATAAATGTGGTAGGTCACAAGTCGGTGGTTTAGTAAGTTTGATCCACATCGATGAAACTTACGGGTTATGGTTATGGGTAGAGTCGGGGTGGTTGGACCCTTAAGGGAGTTGAAATGTTTTAGGTGACATGGGTTACCAATATGTTAATATAGACCAAAATATTTTATAAATGACGTGAAGGTCTTGAGTTTTAATAAAAGACGTTTGTGACGAGAACGTTTCTATGTTAAGATAAATTGTTAGAATTCACTTAGTGTAGCTGACTTTGTATGTACGTTAGACTGTTTTGTTGGTGAGTTCGTGTGACGATGTATCTTGGCTTTGGGAGCAGGGATACTCGAGTCGGTGTGAAACATTCGTACGGTAATGTAAAGAATAATAACGATTTTAAAATACAAGTACCATTTTAAGTTAAGACTTCTACTGTATGTTTTATAAAGAGTTAAGTAGTTTTAAAAGAATCCACTGTGATGTAACCTAACTATAGGGTGTCTGGTTTGAGGCCTTACACTCTTACTATTAAAAACACAATTATTTTTATAACACACATAAAAATGCCCAAAAGTGACTGAACGATTATTTTATATAAGAACTTAGGCCATCCGGTATACCACTCCAAAACACGTCGTGGTTCTAGGTGGCTTCCATAATCACGCCGTGATCAACCTACCACACCGCCCCCTCATTTTTTTTCCACGACGTGAACATCTTCCATGATTTTTTTCACGCGAGATCAGAAGCAAATGTTACATTCTCAATTACTACGTGTCTTTTTAAGAGAAAAAATGTGTGCTAGGTGCTCAATTGCAGGTTTTGTTTTTCTTCTCTTTTACATTATGGGCCATGCCATATCTCTACTCTATATAAAATATTTACTACCTTTTTATTTTTTAAATGGAGTTTAATGATTAAAATTAAAATAATATTAAATATTAATTAATATTATAATCTATACTCAAATTTCAGTATTTGAGAATAACAAACTAACGAATTTTATCAAATGTTTTTAAATCTTGTAACTCATCATAAAATAATAATTATAATTTTAGCAAATGTTTTTAAATCTTGTTTGAATTAATGTATTTTTAGTTGTTTGAATTAATGTATTTTTTTATTAATGAAATACTATGTTTTTATTTTATTTAAATGAAAATAAAAAATAAGCATTTAATTATCACGCCACCACAATCACACGGGTATACCCCTTGCCAAGTGATGGGTGGTGTGATAATGAGGGTAGTGACATGACACCACGTGGCTTGCACTTTATTATCACATCACACCACAATCACTCGGGTATATCTCATGCTCTTAGTTATTTGAAATAACTAGAAGGACGCCCCGGACATTGCGGCCACTTCCACGTGATAGTGCTAGCCTTTTTACCCACGCGCGGTGTGGCGTGTTAAACCGCACAAGAAATTAACGCCCTAGAAAACTTATAAAATAAGACCAAAAATCTTTAGGTAAACTCACACTGCGTGAAAAAAGGGTATAATATTTATGGTTTTAAATTAAATGCGTGAGAAGATGGTATAAGATTTATGATTATAAATTAAAAGTTAAGAAAAAATGGCATTAAAGACCTTAAAAGCAGCCAAGGGTGTGAGGCTGCCGTTTTCGAACCCCCGTATGAGGCCGAGTCATAAACCAGTACAACCACTGGGCCAAGCCCATCACTTGGTTTTGGTTTCATGTAGCTCAGTTTTAATATAACCTTAATATGAGAAAATAAAAAGAACATGCATCGCCACTTTGTACATCTTGCATTTCCACTTGTAAACCTTCTATAGTGAATTACACTCGCATTCACATTTTGCCTTTTAATATATAGTTAATATTTTATACACTTTAATAGTGGTTATAAAAGCTGGTTATAGTTTCTGAAACGACCCAAAACATGAGCGTGTTTGGATTGACATGTTTAGTTAAACGGCTTGTGTTTCAGTGGACGTGTTTAATTGAACATGCCAACTCGTCAACCCATTTATTACAACCCACCAACTCGATTAACACACTTACAAATTGATTACTACCCGCCAACCCGATTGACACGTTTAGCATGGCCGACTCTTAGCAAGTGCCGAGTGGGCGACCGCTCAGTACCTATTTTTCCAAGAGCCAATTTTTTTATTTTTTATAAATATATATATATATATATATATATATATTATACATATAAATGTATATTTAAAAGAAAAACCCAATTTAAAACCCGTTATAATTCAAAACCCAATAAACTTTTTTTTAAACTAACCCAACAACCTATATTTGATTTTAGCCCATCCAAACTCAACTTAAACTCATTCAACTAATTAACTCAATAAATTTTTTTAAAAACTAACCCAACAACTTTTATTTGGTTTTAGCCTATCTAAACACAACTTAAACTCATTTAACCAACTAACCCAATCAAAAGATTAAACAATTTTTAAACTTGATACAAAAGTAGTAGCAATTGAGGAACGAATCTATTCGACGATTAAGTTTCATGAGACGAGAAAGAGGCGACGGTCTGGTTGACAGTTGATTGTGGAGTGTCGACAATTCACAACTGGAGCAAAAAAACCGAGCGTGCTTTAATCGATTGATTGAACAAAAAAGGAGAACTTGATTATTCTTAGTTTTTGCCCATCTTCAATTAAATAAGTTTTTTACTTTTTGATTTCTTATGATCGATGAAGCAAAGAGGAGAACTCGATAATTCTTGAATATTGATTAGTTAATTTATAATTGATTATTGATTTCTTGAATAGTTGATTTTTCTTATCTCTTGATTAGTTGATTATAGTTTTACACATATAGTCAATTACACACTTATAAGTTATAATTTATTATTGATTTTCAGAAAATATGTCATATAAGCTATTATTTGGTAGCTAAAACGTAAAATATATAAATTTATATTTTAGGGGGCCATTTTTTCTAATCGTACTGGACATCCGAAATCTCAGGGACGACTATGACGTTTAGATAAACAGATTAAACGAGTGGTGTACGTATACACAATTTTAAGTGTGTCTAAGTTTATTTTAATGCTTTTTACACGAATAAGTATATGGGTCGAGTTGAACAACTCAACCCGCCACCCGTTAAACAACTCGAATAACGCCCTTTCGTTTTCACTTATTTTACCACTATTTAGGTCGGATTTACGATTGATAAAAACCTTGGAGGGTAAAACGTAAACAGACCCAAATGTCAAGGGATAGTTTTGTAATTTAAAACTCTTGAGAAAACAGAAGAAAACATGTGCCCCTGAAGAAGCAAAGCGAGAAAGGAACGTTCGATCGATCTCTATTTGTTCACGAAAAACAGTAACGCCGGTAGGTTTTCCGGCACCGGAGACTGATAATTTCACCGACAGATGCTGTCAGGTACATCGCTCCACACTTTTTCAATATTTCCAGAGAGAGAATCACTGACGATGGCACTGTAGGCTCGAAATTCGCTCACTGTTTTCTCGTTTCATGTGCCTGTTCATGTTCCGATTTCAATTTTGAATTCAATTCGTGTAGAGAATTGCCGTATCGTTTCGTTGTGAATTGATTGTTTTCTCTGAGTTTTTGTAACATCTTCAGATGTTTCCTTTTTTAAAATTATAATTTTGTTACGTATTCTGTTGTTTAATTATGTGACCTAAATTAAATCTGATGGAATCAGTATCTTAACAGTTTTCATAATTGCAGAAGACTCTTTCGTCTTATGCTGAAATTGAATTTGTAATTAGGGTTTCATGTTCGGGTTGGAGAATTTGTGTTTTAGGGTTAGCAATTTTTGAAAGTAGATGGAGTGGGTTAACTAATTGGTTTTGAGGTTTTTTTTGAGCTCTCATTGTTTACACCTTTTTTGGTGGTTTTTTTATTTAGGGTTTTGTGTGTTGTTATGTGTACACCACCACCTCACATCATATGACCCGTATAGCTAAATATGGGTCATATAGCGCACATCATACGGGTCGTATATCCTAAAAGTCAAAGCCGACAGTTTCTAGACATGTCACATAGCCCAATACGACTCGTATAGGTTCCCGTATAGCCCAATACAAGTCGTTTAGGTTGCGTCAGTGGTGTACGGTTATCCTTAGTGGTGTACCGATATCTGTCCCCTTTTCTTAATATTTTTTGTTATTTAGTTGCAGGATTGATCGAACTGTGATGTGGTGGCTCTAGTTGAATTACAATCTGAGCTTGATCAGCAGGTAACTAGATTCATAAGGTAATTATTTTTGTTCATGGATTTATGTCTAATTGTTTCCCTATAAAACTTCAAATCGGTTTTTTTGGATCGATATATGTTGTCACGCCCATGCTTGTAAAAAGACTCAATCTTCCAATTTGCAGTTATTGTCATACGTAATGTAATTCTGTGAATCTTCTCTATATACTGTAATACTGGGACAGTTTTTTATGGTATTTTATTAATTGACAGTAACATGATTATTCTTGTATGTATGGATCTAATTACGATGTGATTGGTTCGCTTTTGGAAATTTTTTACCCTCTCATGACTTTTTATGACAAATTTATGTGCCATGAAGCGAGCCCAGGGTCTGGTATAATCTCTTAAAGAGTCACATAAGTAAATTTATTTGCAGTGTTATGTTGTGGTGATAGGTTTCCTTTAACACACACTCGCACAAAAAAAAGCAACAAACGTTAAACAAATGATATGCATGTTCAAGTTTGGATGATTTTTTGTACTTATAATGTTTACATACAATTTATGTTACTTTAGCAAGGTTGAATGACAATTGACCCATCAGGGATTCAGGGAAAAAAGAGTGGGTTTCAGAGAATTTAGAATTAATTTTCTAATGTTTCTTATTATAACTTCTACGTAGAGGTGGTTCTGCCATGCACCACTAATTATTGTAGAAGACATTTGCATATTTAACAAGTTTCTAAGATCGTAAAAAAGTAACTGCTTTACGCCTTTACCTGGGTACTTGAGTTTGATTGCACCGAAATTTAGATCTGTAAAATATAGTTAGGACCCAAAAGGAAAGAAACACATATTTACTGATTTAGACTGCAAACGGATTTCTGGATGTCTTATTAAAAAGCATTTATAAAGGTTGTAGGTTCTTTTTTTCTTCTTTCCATTGTATTTCACTTGTAAATTGCTGAATGTGTATGCGTAGTCATCAAGTCATCACTTATAAGCATTCTGGCATTCTGGGATCAGACAATGTGTGGGGGTCGGTGGGTGGGCGTGTGCGGGGGGAATGATATTTCTATATATCAAATATTTTGTTACTATTAATCGGTATGTGATTTCTGCTTAATACTTTATTCGATAGTGGTATTGACTATGATGCCAGTGTCCGAAAAGAACACAAATAGTGTCAGTTCATTAGAAGTTGCAATTTATTATTTTCTTTTTTACTTTACGTTCTTTTTTTTTGTCTAGATTTGTCTCATGAGTGGATAACCCTAGAAAGACAAAAAGTGGGTGAAGGTTACCTTATAAGATGGTTTAAAGATATATTTCATCCACTTAATCATAGATTGTGTTTATATGTGTAACGTGAATACTCATCTGAAAAACCGTAAAATAGGATATGGTAACCAGAACTTCTCTTGGATTCCAAGATTGTACTGATATCTTATAAAGTAAAGGGCTAAGTTGACCAGGTGCACATTGTTAGTGAATTAAATCATGACAATGGTCATATTGTTTAGAAGTAGGAAGTTTTGAAATTACTATATTTTATATTAAATGTTTGTGAAAGATATGGTAGCAAGTATTAGCTAAATTAAGATGTAGTTGTTTCATTACTTAAACTCAAATATATGTGCACGTTCTTTTTATATGCATTGTTAGAGGCATAACGGGTTAAACGGGTCAAAAGCACAAGTTTTTTTGTCTTGGTTGAAACAAGTTGGGTTGGGTTGGGTCAACCCGCAATCCATTTTTTTAAAATTTTGTAAATAAATAATGATCTACTGAATATTTTAAACCCTTTTGACCCATTTTTTTTAAAAATCCTTTATACCTGTTATCCAAATCGACCCATTGATAAGTAAACATATTGAAAGTGCCACCTCTATGCATTATATTAATATATTCTCCAACGGCTGGTTACACTTGAAATTGTTTACAAGTGAAACCAGTTTGGAAAGTGTTTATTCTGCTTGATGTTAGTTAGTGTGATATATAACTACTCATGTATAGTTAAACAATAACAATATCTCATGGTTTCCAGATGATTCAAAATCTTTCATTTTCAGATGAGTTATTACTTCCTTTGTTCTTAATAGTTCAAGTTCATTGAATATCTATTATGGTTTCTTTGTGCATGCGTACAATGTCATCTTGTCTTCTAAATAAACCAAATAATATATGATTACCCAAAACACTCTTGGTCCAGTGTTATCATTTTTTCTACATAAATAGTAATGTCAAATATGGTTAGAGAAGTTATATTATTTCAGTACTAGCCTAACTAATTCAATAAAATGATTTAGGAGCTCCTATATCTTAAAATTTTTTGCTGGCTTTTGACTAGTTTTATGTTGACTGATACTTCTGATATGATATTATTCACTTTGGGTTACATTGATTTGACTGTTTTATGTTCACAGGGTACTTTGGTAAATTGATTCATTGATGAGAAGTAGTATACTAGCATGGTCTTTATTTGGCTCAATCTTGGAAACATAAACCCGTTAGTTGAATCAATATGACACTTGAGGATTTCTTTACATTAACCGAGTTAAAAGACGGGCTCACAACTCCAACACGAGTTAATGAACTCCTAACCGTTATGCAAAATGAGAAAGAAAATATTGTGAAAAATGCTAGTGACGCAACCCGCCAATGGTCTGCTGTTGCAACTGCTATTGCCGCCACTGAAAATAAAGAGTGCCTAGATCTTTTCATTCAATTAGATGGACTCAAGTTCATTGATAATTGGCTCAAAGATGCTCAAAAGCTTATGAATGATAGTGGAGATGGTTTTTTGGATGAGTTAATCACTGCATTGTTACGGGGACTCGAGAGGCTCCCGGTGGACCACGATCGGTCTGTGGGATCAGGAATTGGGCTAACCGTGCAGGGTCTTCTT
This sequence comes from Smallanthus sonchifolius, assembly GCA_023525975.1. NCBI lineage: Eukaryota > Viridiplantae > Streptophyta > Magnoliopsida > Asterales > Asteraceae > Smallanthus > Smallanthus sonchifolius. The sequence continues at coordinate 94,565,027 of CM042029.1, forward strand.
GGTCATAGTAATTTAGTGGTTCAGCAGAAAGCTAAAGATCTTTGTGATAGGTGGGCCCATGTTGATGGAGCTCCAACAGATGTCAGTTCGGTTGCTATTTCTCCAGGTGGAAATAATAATGTAGAAAATGTGGATCAGTCGGTATTTTCTGATACCGTTCACCAAGAGACGGATAAAGAAGAGAGACTAACACAGGATATAATTATGGAATCAGAAACGTTTAAAGATGTGAAGGAGAATCAGGAGAATGACTGTTTGACTACTTCATCTGGTCCTTTGGAACAAAAGACTTTGACTTCCGATATTGATGTTGACCATGGTTTGGAGTCTGCTACAAAGACTGAAACAATGGAAGACATCGGCAAAGATGAAGAGATGGTGAATGGTAGGGAATCTCAATCGTCAGACCACGGGAATACCACAACGGTAGTCGATACTGCTAGTGGAATTGGTGATTCCGCTAGTAGCGGTGGTGGTTTGCAGGAATCACCTGATGCCGATAATCCAAAAACGACATCAGATACAGAAAGTGACGAGGCAGATGAAGATGAAAAACAAGATGTTGGAATCGAATGCGAGGATGATTCAGGAGGTCCTTCATGTTTTTCTAAACGGTCAATGAAAGGTCAAGATGATGATTTGATTAGAAAAAGACCATCTGATATGGAACTGGATTATGGAATGGTGGACCCATTGGAGCTTGCCAGACAAGTTGCTAATGAAGTGGAATTAGAAGTTGATTCCCAGGAACAAAGTTGCAGTACTTCTACAGATGAAAAAGAACATCATTCCACTGTGGGGTTGGGTAAGGAGGTTTCATCTGGACCCGGACCCGGGCCTGGACCCGGGTTATCTCCAAAGGGTTCACCTAGCCGAGCCGGACCTGATATCCCAGCTACTCAAATTAACGAGATGGGTCAAGAATCAGGACTTAATCCTGAAAAGGGTATTTCTGGGTTTGATCTGAATCAAGAAGTTTCATCTGATGAAACCGAAACCGACCACCCAGTTTATCAGATTTTGACCCCGATCTCAGTTGTTTCGGCTTCTAGGGCGGCAGCAGTCGATGGGCTACCAGTTGCCCCTTTGCAATTCGAGGGTACTCTTGGATGGAAAGGGTCAGCCGCCACCAGTGCTTTTAGACGGATCCCTGAAGGTGAAAAGACATATTCGCCCTCATCAAGCCACAACAACTCGAACCAACATTTGAACCACCTTGATTTTGATCTGAATGTGGCTGAAGGCGGTGACGATAAAATCCAAGACTTCTTATCCCGAGACAAATTCGAAGAGTCTTCGAGACTCCCATTGGATCTTAATAGTCTCGGGGACGGTGGTGCTGGAAATATTTCTTTAGATTGGAAACGTGATGGTCGAGTAGCGTCTCTGAGACAAAATGGGTCCCAGGACTTTGATTTGAACTTAAACGACCGCTTGACTATTCAAAATAATGCTTCTTTCAATAATCCGTTTCTTGGCAAGCAAGTTACCAACAAACGAGACGAATCTGTTATTTCCATTTTTGGAACCCAAGTTGAAGTAAACCGCAAAGATTATATTCCTCATCCTCCTCCTCAGCCTACTAATGGAAGGCTTCTAGAACCTTCAATGGATTTCAGTTTGGGTCGACCCGGGTCGGGTTTAGGGCTTGGATCTTCCACGCCTTATGCTAATCTACCTGCTTACGGCTATGGCCACAGTGGCTATACAATGGGACCCATGTATGGACCGCCAGGTGCACCAATCCCATACATGGTTGATTCAAGAGGAGCCCCTATAATCCCACCCATGCCACCCATCCCACCCGCATTTTCTCAACCAACACAATCGTTTTTCTTCAACATGGCTGCAAGCGGTGCACCATCGGGTTCAAACGGTGCTGGCCCATCACGTAACAGCCTTGATCTGAACCCTGGGTTCATAACCGAAATGGGAAACCCGGAGACTAACAACATCAACATGGGGTTGAGACCGTTTTTCAATCACAATCAAGCTTCTTCGAGTTCGGTTATTGGAGGGAAACGTGAAGAACCCGACAGCGGTTGGGATTTTTTCCCAATGAATTACAAGCATCAACAACCACCTTGGCAATAGAGGTTTGTTTTCATTCATGTTGACTCTGGCTCCCTATTTATTGGTTTTTATAGCCATAGTTTTATAGATTAGGCGAGCGGTTAACTTTTAGTTGGGAGGGATATTAGTAGAAGTTAAATAAAAATCTTCAAGCGTCTGGGGGGTGTGATATTATTGATGAGATTAATTGGCAGAAGAAAGTAGGTTTTTTACAGTGATTTATTTCTTAATTTCCTTTTCCAGAACTTTGTTCACATAGAGTTGTAATTTCTTCACCCTATATAATATCAAAGAAATTTAGAGAAAAATTGCATAAAAGGTCCATGGATCATGGATGGTCATGTATGTTATAAATGTTTGTTTATAACATGACTTAACCAGATTTATCCACAAGTCTAGACCATTAACACCAACTGAACCGCCTAAACCAAAGAAAATCGTGAGCTTTATAGATTCAGTCCATGGGTTTGCAGTTTGACCGATTGTACATGTCATGGAATCGGCTGTTCTTGTTGACAGACTCACTGAAAGTCTTTTAAGGATGAACAAACAGACCCACTGAAAGTATTTTAAGGATGAGAGCCCGCATTGTGGAGGATGTTACACTCGCAGCATCATTCAGCATTACATCCTTATTCTGGATGCATATTTTTTAATCCAAACGGCATTACTTTCCACAGGTAATGATGATCAGGTATGCATTAAGTGGTCTAATAGATGCACTGTATATTAACTTACAGCGGTAAGCGGTCTAATTGGTCTGACTGGCTGGGACGTTCTGGTTTTCAAAATTACTTTTTGTGTTTATAATTTTATTATTAACAAGCTTTTGTTAGAGAAGCATTTACAAATTTATTGAAAAGTATAAGACTTGTCATAAGAGGCAAATCCATATTTGAGACCCCTGCTGTAACCTTAGATGGTTCTGGTTTCCCAAAAGAACAATCAGGTTTTCATTATTTGTGAACTGAGAGACATTATCAACCAACCATGGCCCCGTCTCAAAAATTGCTCGCATAAAAAATAACGCGAGTGGTTTATTGGACGTGTTTATGCTAAACTTGTTCCATATGCCAATTAGGTTTTGTCTAACAATATGTAATGGAAGCCTGATATCATTTAGCTCTTATGCATCGCTCATTAACCTTTTTCCATAAATTGTCCATTTAATTTGACAACCTTTTCTCCATTTTGATTATACATGGGACTGGGAATTCTGTCCCCATGCCTAGGGTTGTAAACGAACCGAACTGAACGGAGCCTTGTTCGTATTCGTTCGTTTAGCATTTAACTTGTTCATGAACGGTTCACGAACAGTAACCGAACGAAATTTCATGTTCGTGTTCGTTCATTAAGGGAATGAATTTGTTCACGAACGAAACCAAACGAACCCTGATGTCTTTCGAAATTAACATTTAATAAGATCATTTTAATATCAAGTTTTATGTACATGTATTAAACTTACTTTACTTTGTTAATTGTCAGGGTAAAATATAAAATATTAAAGAATATAAAAAATTCAGATAAAATAATATAGAAATATACAAAAATATTAAATGAACAACATAAACAAACAAACATAAACGAACAAACGTAAATAAACGAACGTTCATGAACACATTACCGAACGTTCACAAACACAATTGAACGAACAAGACATTTGTTCATGTTCGTTCATTTAGTTAATCAGACGGAATTCTTTGTTCATGTTCGTTCATTTATTAAACGAACGTAAAAAAGCTTCCCGCCGAACGGTTCACGAACTGTTCGCTGAACGTTCGGTTCATTTACGGCCCTACACATGCCTAACTTTGGGTTAATTTATTAGAATGCATTGGCTTGGTTTGGGTGAAATAATATTAACTGTGGGTCACAATGGGCCAATTTAAAAATATGAAATAAATATTACGGGTCAATTTCGGTTGAAACAAAAGAGAGAAAATGTCTTTCTGGTTTCTCACGGATAGCACTTGGAATACAGTAGGAGGTTCTTTTTCCATCCTAGACGACCGAGACTCAATCGCTATCTGATCGAATCGGTTGTTTATCGTTTCTCCTATTTCTGCTGCTTATACCTTTCACGTTTTCAATCAGAAAGAATTCGATTACCATTGTTTCCTTCTAAGGTTGTTTATCGTTTCTAATTTGATTACCTTGTTGATCAGTTCTTGTGACATGATAAGGGAAAACAATAATATAATACATACCTGATGAGCTAACCGCAGAGAGGGAAGACGTCATGATCCGCTAGGAAGAACGGGTTCTCGTTTAGAGTGTACGGTTAGGATGGCTAAGGTGATTTCGTAAGTTAATAAATAAATAAACAATTGATCATTTAATAATTAGATAAATGATTATAAGAGCCACATAATAAAACCGTGTCTTACATACCTTTGTTTCCTTCGAAGCGGATCGAATCAGTGGTTTTATCCGATAGTGGTTTTCTTTTTATTCTATTTCCACGGCTTGTAGGAATCACGTTTTCAATCAATTGCTTCTTTGGGTAAGTTCTAGTAACTTCCGTATGTAATGATTTATTTTTTATGAATTTCTGGAACGAATTTTTAATTTTACGAGATAAATTATCAAGATTCACCATAAATTCGTTCAGTCAGACAACTATGCTTACTTTTTTACAAGTTTGATTGGATCATGTTGGTATAATTCATGCTTATCTACTTGACTACATACTACCAAATTAATGAATCTTAAAACAACTCATTTCAACCCGTAATTACTTTTTTTTTTGTTAAAACCCGTTCTAACCCGAATCTATCATGACCCGAACCTGTTAACCGGCCCGCGTCAGTTTTTCCAGGGCTGATTTTGATCAATACTTGGTGGATCAAAAACCAATAAACCATACATCTCCCCCCATCCCCCACTTATTGACCATTTACCAATTCGTAAATTAATTTTTTATTCCACATATTATCCCATCATAGTTAAAATACGTTTGCAAGTTTACCCTAATTCAAGTCGTTTGGAGAATTTGTATTTTCACTAATAGGACATTCGACAGTACCGAACTGATTTAAATACAATAGCCTTATGTGTTAACATATTTTGATTTTTTGGGCTTTACATCGCTGCATTCAAACAAATTTGTCCATCATCTTCTTGACTTTGGTATAGTAGCCGTCCCTTTTGACTTGATTGATGACCAAATATTAGCCGCTTCTCTAGACTAGCCGTCATTGCTGACTAACACAGTTCTTGGAGCCTGGCATTTTTGCGGACCGTCACAAATTTATTTTTACTGGGTATGTTTGTTTGTTTCAACACACGTGTTTGTGTTTCGTGGGGCCAGGAACCGAATATGTTCAGGTGTAATTAGAGATGCACAAAATAACCTGTTAACCGACCTGAACTAGTTATTAACCGATACAAGAGAAATAACCTAGCCGGTTTCCCATTCTCTGCCATCAAACGGTTCTTTTAACTGGTTACTTTAATCGATTAAAAGCAGGTTATAGCCGTCTGGAAATAAAATAGATGTCTTATAGCCGTTGGTAAAGGCTATATGGCCTTTGGAATCAATTTCTAACCGTATTTTGACATTTCTAGCCCTATATATGTATAAATAGGTAAGGTTGTATTGGTTTGAACACAACACTTCTCAAACTCTCAAAACTTACAAAAACCCTTGAAAACGTAAAATTTTCACACTACATTTTTATAACAAAAGGAATTGTATGTGTACCTGGTAGATCATTATCAGCAGAAACCTCTACAAAGACCAGGGTAAAAGCCAATTTCCCCTTCTTTTTTACACATCTCTCAGTGATCATCTTATCCATGATATGAAGGAAAACCAGACTCACAATCTGACCAATATTCCTATCGAACTATCGTTCCATAGGCTAAGAGGCAACCCCATATTTGAAACCCCTGCGGTAACCTTAGATGATTCTGGTTTCTTCATCAGGTTTTCATTTTTTATGAACCGAGAGACATTATCATCCAACCATGGTCCCGTCTAAAGAATTGTTCGCATAAAAAATAACGCGAGTGGTTTATTGAAAGTGTTTATGCTAAACTTGTGCCATATACCAATTAGGTTTTGTCTAACAATATGTAATGGTAGCTTGATATCATATAGCTCTAATGCATGTCTCATTACACCTTTTTCCACAAATTGTCCATTTAATTTGACAACCTTTTCTCCATTTTGATTATACCTAGAAATTCTGACCCACATGGCCTAACTTTGGGTTAATTTAGGCTTTTATTAGAATGCCATGGCTTATGTGTTGACATCTTTTGATTTTTGGGCCTTACTTTCTTTCGCTGCATTCAACCTTTTCTTCTTCATTTACCGTATTTAATTTCACTTCAATGGATCTCTTTTGTTTCAAGAGATCATCACATTTTTGCATCGCCTTATTATGATGACTGTTAACTTACCCAATATGCTTTTTTAAGGCACTCGGTTTACTCCAATTACAAAAGCCTTCAGTTGAACTTGAAAAAGTATCTCTTCCACCTTGATTACCAACGGTTTCTTTAAACAAGTAACAACATAAGCAATATGTTTTGTCTACTTTAGTGCTATACTCTAACCACAGATATGTATCAAACCATTTTACATTAAAACGTCTCTTTCCACCAGAATAGTCTTTGAATGTAAATTTATGACTTCGTGGTTGAAAGACATTATTAAAGTAACAATATTATAACAAATCCTTAATTTTATAACAAATAAAATAACAATTACTAATTTTATACAAGCCTGATTTCATTATTAAAGTAACTAGTAATTTGAAATTTGCCTTTGCAATTTCTTTGTGAGATCCAGGAGCCGAGAGAGAGGGGAGGGGCAGTGGTGGTGGCCCACAGTGGCAGAGCCGATGGTGGCGGAGCCGCTGTGCGGAGGCAGGAGGCGGTGGCCGGTGCTGGCTGGGGGCTGCTGCTCACTGATGCTGCTGTGCTGCTGCACGATCGACTGATGCTATGCTGCTGCTATTTCTTCTAAAGTCCACACACAACATAATTAAATGGACCCAATATTAAATGGACCAAATATAATTAGTCAAAAGCCCACACAATATAATTAGTCAAAAGCTCACACAATATAATTAGTCAAAAGCCCAAAAATTAAATAGTTTTAATTAGATGTTAGAGTTTAAAGTCCAAATGTTTTAAGTAGTGAGTTTTTTTATAAAATTTTGAACTTTTTGTTAAGTGTTAAACTTTTAAAAAAAATTGAGGGGTAACGTAATTTTTACTCAGGGGTTACGGGATACATAAAACCGTAAAAAAAAAATTCCACTGCGCGTAAAAGGTTGAGGGGTAGCGGGTAGTAGCCGTCCCTTTTGACTTGATTGATGAACAAATATTAGCCGCTTCTCTAGACTAGCCGTCATTGCTGACTAACATACTTCTTGGAGCCTGACATTTTTGCGGACCGTCACAAATTTATTTCTACTGGGTATGTTTGTTTGTTTCAACACACGTGTTTGTGTTTCGTGAGGCCAGGAACTGAATATGTTCAGGTGCAATGAGAGGTGCACAAAATAACCTGTTAACCGACCTGAACTAGTTATTAACGGATACAAGAGAAATTACCTAGCCGGTTTCCCATTCTCTGCCACCAAACGGTTCTTTTAATCGGTTATGTTAATTGATTAAAAACAGGTTATAGCCGTTAGGAAATAAAATAGTTGTCTTATAACCGTTGGTAAATGCTATACGACCTTTAGAATCCATTTCTAACCGTATTTCGACATTTCTACCCCTATATATGCATAAATAGGTAATGGTGTATTGGTTTGATCACAACACTTCTCAAACTATGAAAACTTACAATAACTCTCGAAAACGTAAAATTTTCACACTACATTGCCTTGGGCACTTTTGTATCCACAATGTGTAAACCATCATACACAAACACATTTTTCTATAATCTTTCAATTTTCCTAATCACTCGAGCCAGAGTTTTTTTTATCTATATCGTTCTTCAAATTCATTTAAATCCTCGCCTTTTGTTTTACTATATCGGCAACTTCTATAGAATAGTTGGTATGGAAGCTGCCAATATGGTAAAATAAAAGACGGGGAGTAAGGTGGATTTGAAGAACATTATGGATAAGAAAAACCATATTACGTATAATTTCTTTGAAACCACAAAACACTCAATTTCACACAAATAAATACATAAGATGAGACGTTTAAACTACGGTGAATGGCGGTGGCAGCGGAGGATGAAATGAGGAGTATAAAGAGTTTGTGTGGAGAAATGTGGGGTCAAAACTCTAAGTGTTGGAAATACCTCTGATCAGGCTTTTCCGACGACATGTAGGTACCCAAAAAACGATACCGTGTTTTAAATTAAAACAATAAATTAAAAGTTAGGTTTTTTGGATGAAATGATGGATTTTATTTTATTTTAATTATTTATTTATCTGGGAAAAATACCATATCCTGACGATATGTCGTCGACACATGGGTCTTCAGATAGCGGCAAAGTTTTCTTGGGCGCCAAAGTTACCGCTCAAAGACTTTTACCGACGAAATGTCGTCCGGAATAGTCTGTTATGGCCGAAAAATCTTGTGTGACTTTCAATGACAATCTGTCGTCGTCGTTGGTTGGCTATGCCAACGACTTTATGTCGTCGGGAAAGCCTCATCGTATCGTATAACTTTTCTTGTAGTGCTTGTTTGCGAGCTTCAAGCTCAAGCTCAAGCTCATTTATTTAATAAGCCAAAATTTAGGCTCGTGTTTGACTCGCCTCAATTCAAACTTTTAACGAACCAAAATCGAGTAGTTTACGAACGGATTGACTCATTTACACCTATAAGTTTACATAACAGTTTTAAAAGTTAAATCTACAGTTATACACTAACAAAGAGTCATTAAAGTGAATTACATGTCACTAGAGTGTAGATTACTCAAAGCTTGATTTAAGGGGAAGATTGATCGTAAGTATAGTTATTAAAATGAACACACAACCACACCCAACAAGTTAGGGACTTTTTAATTTGTAGCCGTCCATGAGATGCACTTTGCTATCTTTGAGGGCCATAAGTTGCTCCCCTATGAATTGTTATGATTAGGGCCCAATATTTTCTTATAAATATAGTTATTATAATGAACACACAACCACCGCACAAACTCCCTTAAAGTATTTATTTTTATATTAATTTATACTGAAATGATGTATATATAGATTATCTTCTAAATTACATTATTAAAAACTTTCTGCTTTTAATGTATTGAAAGTAAAAGTAACGAACGTTACTAATATGCCAATATTTGGTTATTTTAAGGTAATAAAAAGACTTTCAAACGACTTAGTAATAATCGAGAGAAGGGATGAATTAGTTCTTTTTTATTTTTATTGTAAAATTTTATCTTTAAATCGGGAGAGATAACTCTTACAACGTCTCATAATGATGGGATTATGGGTTGCTTGCCCTTCTAGCTTTCGATATTCTCTTACACAGTGATTTTGAGGCTTAGAATAAATTGCATAATCATTCAAAAATGTAGAATGTACTATGTGTTTCTAGGTTTGTAAGAGGTGAGTCAAAGTGTTGGAAGCGTATTGCTTTAAATAGGCTTAGGAGAGTGTTGAAAAATTCAATAGGGCAACTACATTCGATGCCACGGTCGAGTCTTACACCATCCACAACACGAGCGTTGCGGTTTTGTCTCTTGAATTGCATACGTACTAATAACCCAAACTCTGATTTTCACTTTATAACGGTCTTTAATCACTAAGTGAACAAGGTAAAGTTCGACTAAATATGTTGGAGAAAGGCCAATGTTCAATTTGAAAAAGCATCTTTCCTATATTATAATATGTACTATATTTTTTTTAAATGACGTTTTTCTACAAAAATATGATGCATTGGGCGAAAACTTTAATGTTTTACAATTATAACTATAATGTTTTACCATTACAATTGTGTTGGTCACAATTATAGCGATGTTGTTTTTACTAATACAATTACAAAGCCATGCTGTTATAACAACACAATTATGTGGTATAACAACACAACTATAAATGGTAAACAAGCACAACTATACCATATATATGTGTTGTATTTTATCTGCATAAATGGACGAAGATACTCCTCGCCCATAGAACCAACAATGTACACGTTGGACATTCTTATTGTTTCCTATATTTCTTAGACAAAACACATTTTATGCTTGAACATGCCATACATTTAAAGAAAAAAAAGTGACCATCAGTGAGTTATTGAACTATCAATGACGGTAATTAATGGATTAAAAATATGACGAAATCGACGGTGATAGTCCGTATCTTTTTGGTAAGAATATATTAGTGAATGTTGTTTACGTCTATTAATTAAAACGATAACTGAAAATCAATTAGCCAACTGAATGACACTTGTTGAAATTATAGAATTATAATCACGTTTATTATAATTTATTATGTATGTATATGTATTTTTATAAAGAATTCTGCATATGATCTAAAAGATTCGGGGTCTTGCCCATAAGTCTAATTAATGATTATTTGCTTTCTATAAAAATATGAGGATTTAATTTTTTGAGTATGTTGTATAATGGTTTGTAGTATTAATAACGTTATAATCGGAACAATAATAAACTAATACAACACCAAAGAACCTATGAACAATCAATTGAAATAAAGAATTAAAGGTAAAACCAAACAATTTCGTTTATTGTGAACTTGAACAAGAAATCCCCAAATTTGGATGATGAAATTGACAACTAAAGACCTAATCGTAGGTCTTATATCTCAAAACAGAAAATTACAATACAAGTCCCTGAGCTAATTAGAAGACAATGATAGCCCTTGAACATTATGAGAACTTAAACTATAAGAATTTGACAATTGGCATGAACGGTCCTTGAACATTAACCTAAGTCATAACAACCTCCACCTTTGGATTAAAGTCAACCAATATGCAATCTTTCTAAGCAAAACTCAAACTTTGGTCTAGGCAATGCTTTGGTAATTAGCATGTTTGCAGCATTTCTAAGAGTGTCAACCTCTCTTACCTCCACTTCCTTCGACCTAATCACTTCTCTAATAAAGTGAAGTCTCACACTAATGTGTTTAGTGCGTTCATGAAATACTTGGTTCTTAACAAGTTGGACAACACGTTGATTCTCACACAACGCTACTGCACTAGTCTATTGCACACCAAGCTCTACAATAAATCTCTTTAACCAGATGGATTCCTTGAGTGCTTTTGTCAGTGCAACATATTCAGCTTTAGTGGTGGATAAAGCCACTATGTGCTGTAGAGTCGCTTTCTAACTGACCAAGCTGTTAAACATAGTAAAGGCATAACATGTCGTTGATCTCCCTCTGTCAAGATCCTTGGCAAAGTCACTATCAACATATGTAACACCCCAACCCGATTAGAACAATATTGTTCTGACGTGTCACACAAAACAGTAATCAGAACAATATTAATATCATAATTAAAGTGCGAGCCCAAAATTTCAAATCCTTACAACGGTTTTGAAAGAAATTCCAAACGTGCTAATTCATTATAAAAGTTTAAAACAGAAACTCCAAACGTATTAATCAATCCAAATTAAGTCTTTATTTATTCCCTCGGCTTCAACATTCTAAAAGTTTAAAATTACTCTCGTTGCACATTCTCATGATTCCCTTGAGTACCTGTGGTAGAAACAATAGAAAACAAAAAAAATACGTCGAACCAAAAGTTGCTCAGTAGCAGAAAGACAATAGCAGTGATATGACTGATACAGAATAAATCACAAAATTTCTGAAGTCTTGTACTGAACTAAACATATAATAATGAAAATACTGAACTGAACATGTAAAACTGAACGTACTAAACTGAACTATTATACAAGACATGATTATATCAATAAAATAAGTCGTGTACTATAAAGTAGTACCCAGAGCCTAAACTAAATTGAACGGTACATGGTTAGCTACCCATGCACCTAATGAGATGGTGTGTGGACGTACACACATGATTCCATACCCCTGAACTGAATTGAACTAGGATCGATCCATACGCCTCTCATATAAATGTGGCCAATGTACTCCTTGAGTACTGAATACAGACGCCGTGAAATTTATAAAAACACCGTCACGAAAGGTGTCACGTCATTGACGTCACAATGACGCGTCCGAAATGCTCGGGTAACAGAGTGTCAAAAACTAGGGGGTAGTATAAATGTAATTGAACGTAATAACACATATCGTCTAAGAGAACATGCAATAATGAGTACAAGTTCATAAGCCTATTGCATACTTAACAAAGATAATAACTCGATACGATACGTGTCAAAATACTTGGAGAACAATGAGAAAAATCTGTCATTTGACTTCAATAAGTACACCACAAGTCCTTTTTTTATATACTTTTGCACGCTCTATGTTCTTTACACTAACTGGTGTTAAGTTTTTCAGTTAAGTTTTGGCATGTGCCTTGCACATGAGGGTATAACGATCTTTTTACCCATTAAAAGACAATTTATGTAATTTCAAAAAACAATTCCCTATCCCTTCTTCTTCCCCAATCCATTCCCTGCTTTTAGAAAGAAATAAAACTGTTAGAAGTTGATTACTGTTTTGCTTCCATCGAATGGCAGAAGCTTAAGAACAATCAGCGACCACGTCGTTACCGCTACCGCTGCAACATAAGCATCGACGCCGCTAGACACTAATGACGTCCACGTCACCGACGATGACATGGACCTAGGTTTCGGTATCGATCCGTCTAGCAATTTAGATCCGAAACTCTAGCAAGCTTTTCTGGCTCTCGAATTTTACGCTGACGTTAACTGTCAGTACAACAGTAGACTCGTGCCAAGTTCTTCCCCGCTAAGTTCGGATTCATTGTCAAGTCCAATCATCGATCCATGTAAACAAAATCAAAATTACGAAATTGCTAATTGATTCGTTCAATTGATCAAATCTCGGTTAAATTAATTAATGTTGTTTCGATTTCAGGTGATGATCCTGAAAAGGTGAAGGTGAAATTGAAACAATGGGCGCAAGTGGTTTCATGTTCAGTTCTGGAATCTTCTTCACAGCTAACAAATAACAAAAGTGTTGCAGAGTAGAAAGGCGTGAACGACAAAATGTTAATGTGCATATTAATTAATCGGAATTAAAAAAACGGAAAGAAGGAATGAACACCAGGGATGGTTTTGGAAGAAGAAGGGGAAGATGATTGTTTTTAAAAATGAGATAAATTGTCCTTTAACGGGTAAAAAGACCGTTATACCCTCATGTGCAAGGCACATGCCAAAACTTAACTGAAAAACTTAACACCTATTAGTGTAAAGGACATAGAGCGTGTAAAAGTATATAAAAAAAGGACTTGAGGTGTACTTATTGAAATCAAAAGACAGAGAGTGTAATTTCTAGTATAATTAAAGGACAATATGTGTAATTTACTCTGAAAATTAGCTATGCATGCATACAACAACTTAAATTTGTTGTCTTTTAAATTAAAAATTAGCTATGCATGCATACAACAACTTAAGCCATAGTGACCTAATGTGGTTGTTTTGTTAGCGGAAGAGTTGATACCGACTTGTGATTTAGGGGACTTTGATAAGGGAACGTTAGATTGCAAGAACACAAGATGGTTTTATATTGCTTGAAAGGTTGTACAAATGGTTTGATAATACAAGGAACTTGGGTGATTCCAAATGGCTATCCTATCTCCTATTTATACTACTACAACAAGTCTAGATCATTCTTGTTCTAGAGAATTCTTTACATGATATCTTATGATTAATTCTAGAAAGTTCTATAATAATTCAGCATTCTAGAGTAGTTCTAGAGTTGGTCTTGAAGCTTCTAGGGCTGCTCTTGAGTGTAGAATTATGGAGCTCTTTCTAGCACATTCGGTGATCCTTTAAAGCTGTTCTAGAGCCTTCCGAAGAGGCATTGCTGGTCCATAATTTTATGAGATCCCGCCGGCCAGATCTGAAATCCACCCGTTGTCGCCCGCAACCCATCTATTTAACATGAGATGAAGATGGTCGACGGTTGTAGGTAGACGAGGAAAATGGTTTGGCGGTTGGAGGTTAAAGATGGTCGCCTAAAACCCACCTGTCTCCACCTAATAGTGTCGCCTGAAATCTTCTGGCGGGTAGACGAGGAAGAAGGGTGGGTTGGGGTACTTGTGTTTTGTTATTTTATTATAAGAGGGCCACCTTAATTAATTAAATTATTTTTAAGTTTCGCAACCAATTAACATTCAAAGTTAACGTACATCTAATTTAGGGACCAACGATGTTATAAGTTGAAAAGTAACATATCATCCTTATAGTTTTCCAAAGTTAGAGGCCAAAATTGTAATAAGGACATATCACAGGGCTGATCCGTTTAATTAACTCTAAAGTTTTATTCTTGGATCCATAATACTTTTCCTATAATTAAGGTTAACTCCCTTGAAACTTTCATTTATAGTTATAGAAATTTAAATGTTAAATAATAAAAAGAAAATAAAAAGACTTGAATTAAAAGTTCGTAAAAGTAATGATTATTACTGGGTAAAAAATAAATTAACATTTTAAACTTTATGAACAAGAATCCACAATAAAGTATACAACAAAGTCATAAATCAAACGAAAACAAAGACAAAAACACTAACAAATAAATCAATTAGTGTTTCTCAAAATGTTAAGCAATTCTTGAACATAACTACACAAAATTGCTCATATAATTGCATTTCTCGGTTAACTATACATCCTTTTTCATAATTGGGAAAAACAAAAGACAAAAAATGAAATTATTGTCCATGTGAGGGCGTTATTGGGAATTCGTCTTGATGATCCTCCGATGGCGAAACTTGGCAGCCATGATGATCCGTTCGGATCATCTTCAGGTTCCGGTGCTTTAGGAAGCACCGGTGAAGCGTTTGTAGCTGTTCCGGATGGATCTCTTGATGATTTTTGGCTAAAAAAATATTTATCAATAACATATATTTATTATTATTACTAAAATAAATATATTAACTAAAATAACAAACATAAGTGATAGATTTTATTATACCTTGTTGATCCCGGACAAAATGTGATGGTATAATCGGCACCGGTGCATGTAAATGTACTCGTAGCATCATCGTATGCGTAGCTATACGATCTCGGGCAAGCCGATTTAAATATTTCCGAATACACCGAAGGGCGACAAGTATCGGGCGATCCAAATGATCCGCTACAACAATATTCTGGATTCCCGAAAGCCTCACATGCGCTTTTGCAAGCCTGACCATCTCCTGTTTGTAACTCAGATGGACACATCCGGTTCAAATCGGTCACACATCCGGTTGTACCACACGCACCTGTCCCGCCACTGGCATCAACTGCCATTGGTAGATTATACCCGTCTACTAGGCTCACATCGTAGAAATCTTGGGAATTGGTTCCTGATGAGGAACCAATTGTAAACTCGGCTAGGGTTGCTGGTGGGGTCGCACCAGCCCCATTGCATGATATTTGGTTAGATCCACAATCGCCGGTTGCACAACTTCCTTGACCATTTGCGTCAAAGGTGCAACCGGTTCTACCCCAAAATCGACCTGACCAACCAGGCGAGGCTTGGAAGGAGCGCGACTCGCCTGGGCTCAGGTCGAACCCGGTGCTGTCCAATGGGGTGCTACCGGCACTTGATAATATCCCTGGCCACACCATGTAGTCACATCTGTTTTTAAAAGTGAATGTACTTCCACTTATTCCTGAAATTACAAAATCAAAAGGGTAAATCAAAATTAATGCTTATGTTAAACTTAATTTATTAAATATCACTTAACATCATGATATACCAATGATAGTGATGAATCAGGCGATGGAAGCTTGTGCTGATCGCCAACAGATCCATCCCTAACAATTTAACAAACAACCATAAATGCAGGTTTTAAAAAAACATCTAGCTAGTTAATGATGAACATTGAAAAGCATGATATATATATATGTTGAATTTTTTTGTTACATATATGAATTTGGTTTTGGTGTTGATTTTGAAAAAAATATGGTTTATGGGGAGTCCGACCTGAGCCCAGGCTAGTCACGCTAGAATTCAAAATGTGAAAAAATGAAACTTTTATTTACCTTTGCAAATCATCAAGAAAACCAGGGCTAGAATGAAAGAACAAGAAACAAATGAATGTGTTTCCATTTTTAAAGGAAGAAACTTTTGCAAGATTGGCAAACTATATTTGATTGTGGGTAGTAAAGAAATGAGGTTTGATCAACTTGAAGCTCTAATTAACAATGGAAGTTCTGGTTAGCTTTGAAGATAGAAAGGTAGATGACGAAAGAAAGGGGGGTCTTATGAGATAGATGAACTTAATTTTTATAGGGTAGATAATGCACAAGTGTGAGAATTAAGTATTAGTTATTGTGTGTATGTATATACATACAAGTGTGTGTATCTATATATTATTATGGGAAAAGGGAATATAAGGACGGAGATTAGAGAATTCAGAATTGGAGGTGTAAGGCGGAGGTTAACTTTGTAAAGTTGGTTACTAGTCTCGATATCACTTTTAGATAATGGGGTATTTTTTTAATATTTTGTAGATGATGGATACTTAGGGTATCCGGTATATACTACCTGTGAGTGTGATTTCCTCCCCTTACACATAAGAGGGGGGTGGTGTTTCACGCCCCTCACCCTTTCACGCCCTATCTCAGACAATCAAGTGCCACGTCCACTCCCTCATTCCTTTCTCCCATGAAAGTTCCGATGCCACTCTCTGTCACGCCCCTTTCACGCCGTTGGTTTCACGCCCCTCACTGCGGTTCATGCCCACATGGCCACACCGGATACCCTTAGGAGTAAAAAAATTGTAGGCTGGAAATGAATATATAATTAGATCGATTGCCCCGCTAATTGTAATTAATAATTAGTAATCTCTAATTGTTTTCGTCTTGAAAACGAAACTAATTTGATTATCTGCATTGAAGTCTTCAGATCTGCAGCATGGTTTTTATATTCTCATTTAATATGTTTTACCGACAATGGTTTAAGAAATTTAATATATGCATTTGTGTACATAAGTTTTTTCTTCATGTTGTCTTACTACAAATAATCTTTAAGGGTGGAGGGGGTAGTGGTACCTATAGAACTCAGGAAACACTCTCATTTTATCCAATTAAAAATTACCATGTCGATTTTACCCTCTTGAACCTTCTCCAACCCTAAGAGGAAGGTGTGGAACCATTGAACCCTTGAATTTATTTATTTATTTAAATACCCAATCCCCTCCCCCCAACCCCTCCAAACGGTCCCCCCAACGGATAGAAAGTGACAGGTTCCATGCGGGTTTGAACAGGTATTACTACCCGTGTATAAAAAGCCCTTGCCAACCCTTGAGCTTTGCGGCGGTGTAGCCCTTGGAACCCATGAAGCCCTTGAGTAACCCGTGCCTTCACTCCGCCCCCCCTAAGTATTCAACTTTTAGAAAACAATTTAAATATAAATTAGACGTTATAATTTCTTTATTTGTATGTTTATCAAATGAGAATATTTCTTGTAATTTTGTTGCAGCGGGTAGTGGCGGATTTATGAATTTTTTTACAGGTCAGATTTTGGGGCGATTGTCTATACCGATTTTTTTTTTGGTTTGATTCGGGTCGGGCCTGGGGCTGTAATCTAGCAGAGTTGAGCCAGGGTAGGCTCAGGCTTAGCTCGGTTATCTTAACAAGCTGAATGTTGAGCTTGGGCTTGGTTCGTAAAAAGTTCGAGCTAGCTCGTGGCTCGTCAAGCCGACTCGTTTATTTTTTTTTTAAAATTGTATGTTCTTTACACATTATGTATAAAAAAAATAAAAATATCTTTAATATACTTATACTACATAATTTATAAACTACAAAGATTGAAATTCAAGCTTAATGCATAACCAACTTGTGATAATTGCTTATTTGTCACAAATTCAACCCAACTATTAAGCATATTTACTGAATACAACCTCTTAAAATTCAGGAAATCAACATCAACTTAAAATGTGGATCTAAATTAGGTGGTATTGGCTTAAGCAACACAAGTTTCCTCAATACTTCTCAAACTTTTCATACATCGATAAACTCATGTTGTTTTACTTTTGGAAAGAAAATAAGTATCAGGTATAGGGTTATATATTATATAATCGCTACTTATTCTACCCCATTTTTTTAATAATTTTTAAATAAATGGTGACACAGTTTAGGGTTATAATCTATATGTATTACAATATTTGCTTTAACTTAAACGAGCCAAACGAGCCAAACGAGTGAGTCATCAAGCCAGCTAACGAGCGAGCCATGAGTTGGTTGAGAGTTGCCTGCTGCTAAAACAAATACAGCAGGTTTAAAATTTAGTTGGGTCTTGGGTTTGTTTAAAGGTTTAAATAGGTATTGAGCTTTCTTTTGTTTAAATGATTATTGGGTTAAAATGTTTAGTCTAATTGATTGTTAAGATTTAATGGGTCATGACTTGAGTCAATTGTATTATAAATAGATTAATACTTAGGTTTTATATTTGTTAATTAGGTTATAATAGTTTTTATTTATAAAATTTTTAAAAATCTTAAGATAATTTTTCTTGGGGCTTGGTGTCAAAATTTCATGAGGGTCGGTATCAAAATTTATTGGATGTATCACGAGATTAGATCGTATATATAACAAACAAATAAAAAATTTCTTGGGTGTCGGGCGACCCCTACCCAAATGGTAGGTACACCTCTACAAGTGGGTTATGTGGTTTTGAATTTTTTGAGGGAGGTATACCATAGAAAACTAACCTTCATCGATGACACTTTTTTGACAGATGCTGTCGTCGGAAAATTTCTGACGGACGTCGTCGCAAAACAAGATTTATAATTTTTTTAAATATAATGGTTGTCTATAATCCGTCACAAATTCTCCACAATACCGTCGATAATCCGTTGGTGACAGGTTTCCGATCAGAGGAGCTTTCAGATTTCGTTCGCGATTAGTTGTCAAGTAGTGCTTTCCGACGGATTGCCGTCGGAATGTCCATTTTCTATATATAATAATATCCTATTATTAAACAAACTTTTCTAGAAAATGATTTTCAATTTATCTCGTGATGGTTTCTGATAGATATATGTCACAAATCCGTCGGAAAAGTTTTTCAACGAAAATCGGTCATAAAATCTGTCACAACTTTTACCTATACATAGACTCATAGTGTTTTTAAGAAAAACAAAACACACAACGGTCAAATTTTACTTCAAACAGCCTATGCCTTCTCTCAAATCTTAAAACTACAAGTCTTGGTATTTCAAAGTATGGAAGATCTTTGTTTGGACGTCGTATGCAAATTATCTTAAGAGGACATGTCAATGAGTTGAAAATCATTGTTAGTGATACAGCTGGAACTAATGATTTTGGAATTTAAATCCTTTTTCATGTGTGTCTAGTCTCGCATGGGCATAGTGAATAACACGGGAATTGGTGGCTCGGAATATAGAGCTAGAGTAGTATTTATCATATGAATAGATAGAGATTACTATTCTGTGTGTTGTCCACGTCATGCCATAGGAACTCATGCGCGCACATGTAGGGTTTTTTTTTTCAGATATGATGCCTCGAGCTTATGCTTATGCTTTCATTCATTCACTAAGCATGAACATCAACCCCAAACCTTTAAAGAAAAAGGGCAATAGAAACTCACCAGTTCTGTTCTTACTACTCAATTCTTTAACTGTTCGGGCTAGGAGGAGAGCTAGATATCTGTAGTAAACCAATAATTTTCCTAGTGTCGTCAGAACCCCAATGGCTAGACATGATGTGCACAAAATATAAACAAGAAGCTAAATTATATGTCATAATGTCAGCCCACGAGTTCTGATGACTAGACGTGTGCAACACATAAAATAGGAAAAACAACAATTCCAGTCCAATTTGATGTCATGTCGGCAGAATACGCACGTATGACAATAGCCTGTTAGAACATATTTCTACAGAATCTTTTGTGAGATAACCTGTTCGTGGGAATTATTGCGCTAACTTCACCCATCGGATTACTAATGTGCAACTAAGCCGTCAGAAATTACCGACGGATCACTGACAGTTCTATCAAATTCCAAAAAACATAAATAAAAATTTTAGATTAGACGGATTTCGTTGGTGATCCGACGGATGTATCTGTTAGTGATTGTTCACTTATGTAGTAATGAACGGTAATGGTTCAAAAAGGCATACCCGAATTTGATTAAGTACCCGAATTGCCGGTCTTGTGCAGTAATTAAAACATTAATAAAAAGTGACAAATACAAATGACATCAATTAATTATCTTTAAAAAGTGATAGTTCACTTTTGTTACTTTCTAGTGCAACTTCAACATGTTTTCCCGTCTTTCTCATGATATTAAAAAAATATAAATATTTAATATAAATCTAATTATAGATACGTATTATTTAATTATACATAGTTATTATATAATCAACCAAATGAATTTAATATGAACTAACAATTATCAACTTAACACTATTTGTAACTGTCACGTCAAAGTACTTTTTTTAAAAACATATTTTGACGTGTGTATATATTAACATATTACATTATATTTTATTCAATCGGTGTGATACACGAGTTTATTCAACTCGTGTAATACACGAGCTTTTAAAAACATAAATTTTTTTATAACTAAGGATATAAATTACATTTATTCAACCCGTATAATACATTATACACGGGATTCTAACCTAATATTTAATAAATAAACAATCAAACGTACGAAGTAAATCTCACTCATAGCAAAATTATTAAGGGTAATAAGATGCCTTACCTTTACCAACATGGGATAAAGATGATGCTCTCGTTGAAACCTGTTGCTCCAAGATTACAAAGATTAATAACATTAAATGAAGCTATGGGATTCATATACTTTTTAAAGAAATTAACACTTTGAGTTAGAAAGTACATAATAAGTATGGAAGTTTTTAAATGATATTACATTGTAAATTGTAAATATTCGAGTATATGATCAATAAGTGATGATAACATATATGAAAACAAACTCGAAAAGCATAATTTATACGTAAATGATGATAACATGTCCTAATCATTCACGTAAAAAAATGATCAATAAATATCTTTCATGTGTACATTATCCTGAAATATATGACCATTTTACTTTAAGTGGTCGCATTTACACGTGGCTTTTTTTTTTAAATTGTAGACTCGTTTCAAATTTCCAAAAGGTAGTAAAATCTCCCAATCATAAGATTTTATTATTAGTATTTAAGGCATTTAAACCTTTCTGAAAAGGTTAAGAAAAAAAAGAAAAAAGAAATCACAGTCTTTTCTTTTCCTTCCATTCTCTAATCATATTATAATACCGACCCTATAATGATCTCTATTTAAATAAGGTGACAATTAAAAGTCGACGTGAATCGAAAAGTAAATATAATCAGATTTTTTTGAAGCGTTAACTAGCTCATTTAATAGACATTTCGTGCTCGAATTGACTTGTCTATCTGCTTAATAAACGGATTTTGTTCGACTTGTATCTAAAATTAAAAATAAAAAAAAGATATAACTTAAACGTTCAAACAACTCAAACACATGTACGCCCATTTACATGTCAATTACCTAGATACCATTTTTAATCCACTGATACATTAATGACTCGCTTACACTGTTTACAATTTAATGACTCGCTTACGCTGTCTACAATTTAATTATAGCATATTTACAACATGCTTACCCGTTTACAACCCGTCGGCCCATCTTGACCTGTCGACCTGTTTGACCCATTAGTAAACAAGTTGTACAAGTTTGGATTTTGGTTATATTGTTTAAAATATGTCTAAGTTAGAACTAATGTATTTAAAAAAATAAATATGTAAGCCTTATTTGTGTTCATTAATTTCCAACCACCAACCTCACACACTTATTAATAAAAGGAAACATAAAATTTCTAGTTTTGTGATAAGATATCCGGATCATCACCGTTGAATCAAAATAGGGTTGGTAACTTGGTATGGTCCACGGTATCTTTATGCTGCCGTGTAACGCATTTTCATTACCAAAATTCAAATTGATATAAAAAGTTAAAAAGAATAACAAAAGTATCATTTGGGTTATGCTTTTAGTAAACACTTGTCATCATGCTATATATACTCATATGTACCCTACTTAACTACTTCCATTTTCCGACAAATGTGAAATGTGAATTGTATAGTAAAAAAATTCATGTTGTAAAATTGAGACTAAACAATATTTTATCTTATCCAAACAACGAAAGATTTTCGAGAGTATCTATCCAAACATGAGCTTTATCGACAATAGATCTTTCCTTTTATTCTCCTTTATTAAATGCACCACAAGACGCGTGTTAACATATCTTTCGTTTCTCCCGTTCACCGACTAAACTTAACTACGTTTGGCTTATGGTTAGGTTAATGTTAGGAACAAGTTATAGTTCAAATCGAATAGTTGTATTGCTAGAAGTGAATTGGATTTTACAGCTACATATGTCTCACTAGTATGATAGAACAAGTGCGTACTGGTTGGAAGGTTAATTACTGAAAGAGGTAATGGAATTCGTGATTTCTCATTGCATACAATATGCCTATAAATAATACAGAGGAGATCTCCTATTTTTGGAGATGATACAACTGATTATGCTAATTTACAAGGGATGATAAATGCTATGATAATTGCTAATTACAAGGCTAAATATACGTAGTCTATTACACCCCCGCAGTCTTAGCGGGAGGAGACCGTAAGCTGAGACTGGATCGAAAGTCTTCGAATAAAATCCGAGGGAGACCCTTAGTGAAGATGTCGGCGATCTGGTAACGAGAGGGGACATGAAGGACTCTGATGGTGCCCCGTTGAACATGTTCGCGGACAAAATGAATGTCGAGTTCGATGTGTTTGGTGCGCTGGTGTTGAACTGGGTTCCCGGATAGATAGATGGCGCTTACGTTGTCGCAGTAAACGATAGTGGCGCGAGGTAGCTGATGACGGAGTTCCAACAGTAAGTTACGAAGCCAACAAACTTCGGCTACCACATTAGCGACCCCACGGTACTCGGCTTCGGCGCTTGATCTTGAGATGGTTGGTTGACGCTTTGAAGACCAAGAGAGAAGATTGTCGCCATAGTAGACGCAATATCCGGAGGTTGAACGACGGGTATCGGGGCACCCGGCCCAATCCGCATCGGTGTAGGCAATAAGGGAAGGGATTGAAGTTTGAGTAATGGTAAGGCCCATATCGGATGTACCTTTGATATATCGGATAATTCTTTTTAAAGCATTCCAATGATCGGTGCGAGGGGCATGCATATGCATGCAAACTTGTTGAACCGCGTAACTTATGTCGGGTCTAGTGAACGTCAAGTATTGAAGAGCACCCGCCAAGCTCCGATATAGTGTTGGGTTTTCAAATTCGGTACCGGAGGACGCACTTAATTTGGTGTGTGTATCTACGGGTGTGGTAACAGAGTTGCATGATTCAAGACCGGCCCGTTGAACAATCTCGTTTACATATGTTTGCTGGGACAAGAACAAGGTGTCCTTTTGCCTTTTGACAGAAATCCCCAAGAAGAAACTAAGTGGGCCAAGGTCTTTCATTGCAAACTCGGATGCAAGTTTGAGCATAAGTTGTTGCCGAAGATCATCAGATGAGGTTGCGAGAACAATATCATCAACATATAAGAGTAAGTATGCTGTGTCGGCCCCGTGGTGTAAGATGAATAGAGAATTATCGCATCGACTTTGCATGAATCCCATAGTTAACACGTAATCTGTGAACCGTTGATACCACGCTCTTGGAGCCTGTTTAAGTCCATAGAGAGACTTGTTGAGGCGACATATGTGGTCCGGATAGTCCCGGTGACGAAACCCCATGGGTTGGTACATGTAAACCGTTTCATTCAAATGCCCATGAAGAAACGCGTTCGTGACGTCAAGTTGGTGAACTGGCCAAGATTTGGACATTGCAATTGATAGCACGGTCCGTATTGTAGCGGGTTTCACTACTGGGCTAAATGTTTCACCACAATCCACGCCGACCTGTTGAGACCTGCCATCACAAACTAGTCGCGCTTTATAGCGCTCAAGAGAACCATTAGAATTGAACTTATGTTTAAATAGCCACATGCTTCGTATTATGTTCATGTTTGGTTCACACGGGACTAATTCCCAAGTTCTATTTTTAATAAGGGCATTGAATTCAGTGGTCATGGCATTATGCCATTCCGGTGTGGACAAGGCAACAGATGGGTTTTTAGGAATAGGGACGATGGTGGTAGAGTTAAGATTAAAGAGTTGTTTGGGTCTTGTGATCCCATCCATTGCACGGGTACGAATGGATCGGACAGGAGGTTGAAGATTAGTAGGGGCAGTAGGTATTGAATGTGAGATAGGAGGAGTGTTGGGTGAAGAAGATAGTGATTGGGACGTGGAGGGTGATGGTTGGGCAGGAGAGTTATTTTGGGCAGATGAGGTAGGGTCTTGGGTTTCGAATATAGGAGTGTGGATTTGGGCAATGGAGGATGATGATTGGGCCGATGGTGTGGAGTGGATATGAGAAGGTGATTGAATGTTTGGATGGGTGTTTTGGTTTTGGTTGTGGGTATTTGATGGATTTGTAGATGGGTTATTTTGGATGTGGGCCCAGTACAAGGGATGGATAGTTTCTGTGAGGTAGTCATAGGATGGAGTGGGTTTGGTAATTTGAGTAAATGGGAAAATTGTTTCATCAAACACGACATGTCTAGAGATTATAAGTTTGTGGGTTTTTAAATCAAGACATTTGTATCCGCGGTGATGAGATGGATAACCGAGGAAAACACATGGGTTTGAGCGACTCTCGAGTTTGTGGATTGTGGTGGCGGGTAGAATCGGGTAACAAAGGCAACCGAATACTCTCAAGTGGTCATAGGATGGGGTTTGATTGTAAAGAAGTTGGGTAGGGTTGTGGTAACGATGATTTTTACTAGGGAGAATATTAAGGATATAAGTGGCCATCTCAAGGGCATGATGCCAATACGTGTTGGGAAGTTGAGCATGAGCTAGAAGGGTTCGGATGACATTGTTAATGGAGCGAATTTTGCGTTCCGCTTTTCCGTTTTGTGAAGACGTATGGGGGCATGAAAAACGAAATGACATCCCATTTTGGTGACAAAATTGTTGAAAGGAGGAATTTGCGTATTCTCTTCCGTTGTCACATTGGAAATTTTTTATTTTTCGTTCAAATTGAGTGTGGATGTAGTTATAAAAGGCACAAAAGGTTTTGTACACATTTGATTTATTGCTTAATGGATATGTCCATAGAAAATTGGTTTTGTCATCCAAAAAAAGTATATAGTAGCGGTGGCCCCCGGAGCTTAGGACGGGGGATGTCCAAAGGTCGCTATGAATGATGTCAAAGGGTAGAGATGTAATAGTATGAGAATCAATAAATGGTAGTCTAGTACTTTTTCCAAACACACAAGATTGACAAATGTTTTTATTAATTTTTCCATAGTCAATAGAACAAGAATTTTTAAGAGAATGCAATAAAGATGGGCCTGGGTGGCCGAGCCGTTGGTGCCAAAGTTGATGAGATATAGCAGCAAAAGTTGAGGGAGAGGTAGCATGAGTGTCGGAAGTTGCAAGAAGGGGGTATAGGTCGCCACTGCTATTACTTCGTAGGATAGGGATCCGGGTCTTGAAATCCTTCACAAGAAAACCAAACGGGTCAAACTCAATAGAAATCCAATTGTCGGTCGTTAGCCGACGAACAGAAAGTAAGTTTTTAATAAGTTTTGGTGCAAGAAGAACGTCATTTAATTTAAGAGGTGGAAATGGTGGTTGAAGGTTTTGGTTTCCTTGTCCATTAACCGGAATGGTTGTGCCATTCCCAACTATTATATTTCGTAAAATGCCATTATTAAAAAAGGATTGAAAATTACCCGGATAGTTTGTCATGTGAGTTGTTGCCCCTGTATCCATATACCAATTGTGATCCGGAGGATTAAGAGACATTGTGTAAAGTGCTTGATCAATGTCAGTCGGAACATAGCCGGTGTGAAACGCATGACTGGGCCTGGGTCCGAGAATTCCTGGGTTGGATCCCTGTGGGCCAGCCTGATTGTTGGGCCTAGCAACTGTTGGGTATGGGCAAGGGGGGTTGTTGGCCCAATTCTGAATTTGTGAAATAGGACCAGACCAAAATTGTGGGTATTGCGGTGGTCCAAAGGAGGGGGAATGCGGATTCTGGAAGAAGTTTGGTGTTCCACGAGCTTTACCACGAGAAGAGCGACCCTTACCACGCCCATAAGAGCGACCCCGACCACGGAAGCGATCAGAATAACCGGTGGTGTTGGAGTCATGGCGTGGTGGTGGAGCGTTATGAACCTGACCAGCGGTACCACCTTGACCGGCGGCATGAAGAGCGTGACTGGCGCTGTTTGCGGTGGCTAGGGTTTGCGCCGCTTTGCGAGTCTCTTCCATCAATAGTTTGGATCTGGCCTCGGTAAAGGCAGGGAGGGGTTTCATTTGTTGCAGAATGGTGGCTATCCCTTCATACTGTTCATTAAGGCCCAAGATGAGTTGAATAACTAGAGAATCATTGTCGACGGGCGCATCGACATTTGCTAGTTGGTCAGCGAGAATTTTTAGAGCTTGGCAGTAGGCAGAAGGATTAGGGAAGTCATCAAGACGGGTGTTGACGAATTTCTGTTTTAATTGAACGGCACGGGTGATCTTATTGTCTTGAAAGTGGTTGCATAAGGTGGTCCAGGCCGCATATGCCGTGGTGTCTGGCTTGAGAATTGTATCTAGAAGGTCTTCGGAAATGGTGCCATAAATCCACTGAAGGACGATGGCATCAATCCGATCCCATGATGCACTGGGTGGTGGTGGCGGCGGTGGTGTAGCTTTGTCACCCTCTGCCGGTGTAGCAGAGGAGGAGGTGGTGTCAGTTGGTTTGGGGGAGGAGATGTGGTCAAAGACAAGGAAGGCACGACAGTGAATTCTGAATAGTTCCGACCAGGAAGAGAACTTGCCGGAATCAATGGCAAGGGTGATGGGGATAAAACTTTTGATGTTACTGACTGTGAGGGCTGGATGGATTTTGGAATCCATGAGGGTGAGAGAGATCAGAGGGGTGGTGGGTAGGAAAGAAAGAAGAGTTTTTAGAGATTTGGATCTGAAGTTGCTCTATGATACCATGAAAGAGGTAATGGAATTCGTGATTTCTCATTGCATACAATATGCCTATAAATAATACAGAGGAGATCTCCTATTTTTGGAGATGATACAACTGATTATGCTAATTTACAAGGGATGATAAATGCTATGATAATTGCTAATTACAAGGCTAAATATACGTAGTCTATTAATTACCATAACTTGTTAAAACTTGACCGTACCGAAACATATATTGGGAACTTTATTACAGGGCCGGTTTAAGTTTTTAGGGGCTTAAAACGAATCCTAGAATCAGGTGATGTTTGTAAACATAAATTTTTTTATTATCGGCATAATTTATCATTAGCATAAACACCCAATTATAAGAAGTTGCGATGAAAATGTTTGTATTGACAGTTTATTGAGAACAATTAACACAATTAAAAGGAAGAAAAATATTCAAACAAATATTACAATTCAACTGAATATTTAAAAAATCTTAGGGTTTTTGACTTAATATTAACATTTAGAGATATATGTCTTTATAAACATTAATTTTAACAAAACTGTTTATCAAATTCAATGAACTCGATTGAACGTCCACAAATATGAACATATAGGGAGCATATAGAATTGAAGTAGTGGCGCCAAATGTCATCGTCACCCAGAATTTTCAATTCTAATTTTTTTTATGGCCTCTAAATTTTGATGGTTCAAAACGGATAAAAAAACATAACAGACGTCTCAGCCGTTGGCAAAACCCAATCCAATTTTATGATTATTCTACATTATTCTTTTTTGGTAATGAATAAAAAAGTTGACATATGGATTGATTTTGAACGACGAAGAAACAATGTGCATGACCACAAGATTTGGTATTATATTCTATCCCATTTATATTTGGGTCTTAGGGATTAAAAGACTTCAAATAGTTAACTATGATCTCATTTAGTTTTCTATGAGCTTTCTCCAAGGTTAGATCACGATATCGGACCACAAACCAATAGGTACATGTTCCAGCCAGCATCCTGTTCAAGTAACCTAATATGTACACGTACCCTTAGTTACAATTAAGGTTTAGATTTATGTTTTGAGTACGACAATTATTCGGTTGTAAAAACAATTGTAGTTAGGCTTGATATGAGTTAGTTAGTAGTGGTACAACCAACATTTTAGGACTTGGTCTTGGATAATTGAAAGCATCAAGAGTTTACTACGAAGTACACCACCACAACCGACCAACAATGCAAAACATATGACTTTTACCGAGAGACATATCTAAGTGAAAATCTATCGGTAAAGAGAGTCTCATTGGTATTCCGTCGGTGATACTCCGTCAGAAAACAGGCTGTGGGTAATGCCTTATCCGTCGAATATTAATTAATGACTTTTACCATGACATGTTCATCAACACGTTAGTAACGGAATTTTTGCTTAAGGACCACCGACGCCGTTTATTAGAATAAAAATTAAATACAAAATATATACAAGAGAAGCTAAGTCGATGGATGGTTGGGGGTGACGCCGGTCCTGACTGTTGTTGGTGTAACAATTCTTCCATGGTTGTTGCATCGACGTCTGGTTAGCCTCCCCTTACCTCCGTACTCCATCTTTGCGTCATGTGACGCTTCTCATGCCTACCTCACGTCGAATTCTTCTTTCACAACGATAATCTACAAACATTAAACAAATGATTAACAATTTGTTAAAATATAATAATTACATTACACAAAGATAATATGCTTCTATATATGAGGACGAGGAGCGTGAGATCTCCCCTTACTAGAAGTACCGACCTCATTAGTTATGGTATAGATCGTTTGTGGTTTCATAACCGTAGAGGTACCATTCTTCCGGCCTTCAACCCTCTATACCCACAGTTGCGGGTCAGGATCCATTTGAGCATATTTCTGATTGTGCAGTAGCTCAATATACTTATCCCATGATTACAATGTGTATGTCCCAACTTCGTTTCACTCAAAGAATTTGTGAACAAGTTATAATTGTTGAGCTACGAAGAAACTCAGCCAATTAAGTGCACGCTGTGAGTACATATGCACCATTGGTTCTCATACCCACCATAATGTAATCTAGACGACATGAGCACAAGGAAATCTATATCGGGCACATTTAATTCCGAGTCTATCCACTCTAACATTCATAAAAACATCTCTTCCTAAAGTTATTGAAAATGGATACATATACATAGGTTTTGGCGTAACCCGCATATAAACACATGTAGAAGTCTATACACTAGCTTAGTCTCTAGTGACAAAAGTGTATATGAGCTCTTGGGTTCAAGTCCCACTGTGACAAAAAAAAAGGAGTCCAGGTTGGCTCAGGGGGTTTTCTCATTTATGGTGGGTTTCCTCTGAAGGGGGTGGATATGATCGGGTGGACCGTGACCTGTCAGTAATCCAAATTGACGTTAAAAAAAAGTTGAGGTTGCCATTTACACACATGAGAGTTGCATGACCACATTTAGGATACATACTTATGTTCTCGAGTTCAAAGACACCAATTTCTACAAATGCTAAGTCAAAGACACCAATTCCCACCGGTTCCCGAGTTTTTTAACAACCAAATTATTTATTATACTAAACCAAATTATTTAGAGAGTTAATTGCATAAATGGCCCATGTGATTTAATCAAATTGCACGTTTTTCCACCAGATTTTAAAAATTGTGAACTTAGCCGAAACGTTTGTGACCTAATTGCTGTTGGAAATTAGGCCCAAGAACACGAACTTGATCTCAAAAGATTGACTCTTTCTTGTCATTATAATTCTTGACTTTCTATTTAAATAGACCATAACCATCTATTTATAATAAATAAACCATATTAATCTTACTCTTAATTATAATCTAATACTAACTCCAAAAAACTAATAGATAAATATAAAATAACTTTATCTAAACATTCAAACTATTAATTAAATAATAATTAATTAACTAATTCCGGATCACCTTCAACTTTCACGTTCTTTCAAACCGGCCCCTCTTTATTTCATATAATCAAGATTAACTCCTTCAATTCTGTCTTTAGCCTATGACGTTAAACCAATTAGTTTTAATTGGAAAATTAGCCCATGTATCATCCATGTAACTTAGGATTGTAAACTTAACCCTAAAAATAAGTTAAAATCACGATTGATCACGATCACATATGCTTTAGGCTGATATAACCCTGTCCACATATGTATAACTATGTTTGGTAACAAAAGAACTTTACGATTAACATGCACAAGGCTGGTATGTCCTAAAAAAGGAAAAAAAAACCCTGCTTTATGTAAGGATAAGATTGAAGAAAAAATGGTGTATGTACAGTATTAGTTAATTTGGTTGAGTCGATAGTGGTGTTTGTGGTTGACCATAGGAAAGTTAGGACGTCAAAAGTGGGACAATGTTTTCTTGATTTTATTGCGTAGGTGACGTGCAAAGGTAGAATGACAACTGATGTCCCAAACTAAATGTTTCTTTAAAGCTCCTCATGTGACGTTCACATGAACGCATTATGTTTTTTTTTCTTTAACACAATTCATACGTACATTTCGTTTTCACAAGAGTAGTAAACTAGGTTACTAAGTTTGTTTTGTTTTCTTCACTTCTAGAAGTATCAACTTCAGCAACATTGTTTTCGATTTTTGAATATTTGCTTTAACATTTCTAGTGTAGTCCACACTCTATCTAATGTTATATCAACATGAAACTCTAGTTAAAGGGCCCGGGGGTTACCCCTGAGGGCACTTCGACGCTCAAATCAGTATTGTATCCATGATAATCAAATATATATTAGTATTTAGTGAGTAAGGACATAAGGGTAAGAGAGCAGGAATTGATCGTCCAGGAAAGAGAACCTGCTGAAGGGTGGTGGTGATGTTCCTATTTATCGAAGGGGTTGTTGGGCGTTTGCCCTAATGGGCCTTTCCAGGATGGGCCTACCCTCTTTGGGCTTATTCCTTCCTTTTGGGTTCACCCTACAAGTCCCCCCGGTCTAGCATTATGTAGTGCAAGATACGTTGTGCTAGAATCATCAGTCTGGCGTCATCAAGTGTCGTATGGGGATGCATTTTCATCCCCTCTAAATCTACTATTGTTGTTGAGTCGTCATGCATCCATTGAAAAGGAACCTCAACTTTTTAGCTCTTTTGCGACTTCCAAATTTGTTGAGCTGCTCCTGGTTATGTCTTCATGAACAGTTCATGAAAAGGATATTTCCTTAATGAACGAACATAAATATAGCCTTCAGTTCTTTTGCAACCTTATGTATAGATGTTTAATGTTTATTATCTTATGTCGTTAATTTTTTTTTATTTCCAATAAGAACCCATGCTCGAGTTTAAACTCATCCCAAAAACCAACTTCAAATATTAAACATTCAATTACTCTTATAAAAATTATAAATTTTATTATTTTCAAATTTCTACTGACTTTAAATTATCATTTACTATATTTTTAAAATTTATATAATATGTTAATATGTTCTATTTGCATACGCAAAAATGAGTATCTAACTAGTTCTCGTCCTAAATTAATGAAAATTTTCACAGCTAATCTCATTTCCAATCATAAATATGAATTTCTGTTACAAATATCTTTGATTTTACGTTTTTCTCGCATGGCTCAGATTTTCCTTTAGGGTTTGAGGTTTCTTTTACGATCAATCTCGCGGTTAGGAGATGCCGACTATCATCCTTTGACATGTTATGTGTCGTTTAAAGTAGTATGTTTTTTTCTTTGAAAATAGAACTTTATATAAACAACAGGGCAAACCCCAAACCAACATACATACAACAGGCTTAGACCAGAACTATTGAGCAAACCAGGCAACATCCTAACCTAGAAAAGAAAATATAACCAGAAACAACTAGCTGACAATTACTTTATAAAAAACACAATCATGTAGATTTGAACCCAACCCAATCCTCTCAAATATCTATGGATGATCAATTTTTCTCTAAGTATTTCTGTTTTCTTTTTAATTTGGAAGCGAGAGGGGGCTTTAGGGATGTTTCCTTTTTTTATTTATTTCTTTTATAATAAATGTGAGATCTAAAATAAGAAATAGGGATGTCATATTTTTAATCATATAGGGATTACTCTAATTTAAAATGTCGGTTTGACACCGGACCACTTCTCCCCAATATTTTATCAAATGATCAAAATCACCCTTAATTTTGTAAAGTTTCACTTTAATCCTTTTAAATTTGGCTCTCCTCCAATATTTGATCAAATGATCAAAATCACCCTTAATATTGTAAAGTTCAACTTTAATCCTCTTAAATTTTTAAGTTTCGATTTTACTATCTTAATATATATATATATATGATTTTTCATCAATAACTTGATGTAAATTTTGTTAAAAACGGAGTCGTATTTTAATATCGGTATCGTTATCGAACTTCGTAATTTTATATATTTCTTTTTGTGCTTAGCCACGTTAATGTGGCCGCCTCTACCGTTTAAAGTCTGCCTTCAATTGCCGAGCAAAATTTTTTTAATCAAGTTAAAACTTCAAGTTTAAAAAAGGGGAGATGAACTTGGCACCCACACACACGGGGTGGGTAGGTCGGTGTGATCTATGAGAAGGCTTTAATTAAAAAATATATATATATAAAAGAAGAAAAGAAAAGAAAAACCTCATTAAGATCTCTTCAATTCAATATTATCACTTAAAAGAACGGTGATTTTTTATATTACAACTTACATGTGGAGCAAGATAAGGCACCATACAAAATAAAATATGGGTGACGTGAAAATTAAAGAATGGTCAAGTTTAGTGTCATAAGTTGTTTAGAACGTGCATACATAAGGCAATTAGAAGATGATTTCTTTTAAAAGAAAAGGTCAAAAGGATTGGTTTGTGATGTGTAACCTACCCCCCCCCCCCCCCCAATCTCATACCTTGTGTAAAGTGGTTAACTTTTATGAATATTGGAGAGAATTCAACTTTAGTTTCATTCGGATTTTAACAAAATGTATAAATTTACTAAACAAGTTGTTTTGTTCGAAATATATAAATCGTTTAATAAACGTGTTGTAGGATTATAAAATCTAGTAAGTTGATTCGTTAACCCGTTTGAAATTAGAATAAAAAACATAAAACATATAATATCTAATCTCAACCCATTTACAACATTATTACAATCCACCAATTCGTTTACGACTCGTTAACCCTTTTACAACTTGATTACAACTATTAACCCATTTTGACATGTCAACTCGTTTGACATGTCTTGATAAACGTGTTAAAAAAGTTTATGTGTGAGTTACATGGCTTTTAGTGTGTTCAAGTGAGAATTGTTATCTTTAACAAGAATGAATATTAAGTTGGTGGTCAGATTCATTAATTTCATTAGGATAAGATAACACGATTGACATCCCTAATTTTGGTCAATATTTTTCCGGATGACACATCAAAATTAGGGCAAACTAGGTAAAAGTTCCACAATTTTCCACTTGACATACTTAATCTTTTCAAAAAAAATTTTGTGAATTAAGGTACCGAACTTATTTTCACGAATGCAAATTAGATTGAAGTATTATTCTCAAAAAAATTAATCAACAAATGTCGTGTAGATCACATGCATTGCAACCTTAACACTTGGATTAACATGGGGTGAGAATTTTAGGTTTTACTAATGCAAAGTGTAAAATGTATTCATTGCAATAGTAGACAACAATACAAGCATTTTATATAGAGAATCACAAAAAAGGTTTAAAAACATAAACCGGTTTCAGGCCTATCCCTGAATCGATCGTGAACCGATTTAGACAAAGCCTTGAAACTGGTTTAACCCGAACCGAACCGGTTTGAAACCCGTTAAAACTGGTTTCAAACCGGTCAATGCCCCTCTCAAATCGGTCCGATTTGAACTCAAACCGGTCCAATTTGAACTCAAACCGGTTTTGACTTACTGTTAACCAAATCGGTTTGGTTCGTTTTGAACCGGTTCGGGTTAAAAAAACCGTTTTGTGCACCTCTACTTTAATATATAGGCTAGAAATGTAGAAAGCTTAATTATGAAATTACTATACCACCCTCAACATTTAATATTTTCTAACATTCATCCTCAAGCTACACGTCGGTAACGACATTTAGCTTGCCAAAAAAAATTTACTGAAAAGATGAACCGGGCTTCCATATCAATATAATAAAATCAAATACAACAAAACCTTAGGCCCGATAGAACTAGGTCGTCCGGATAAAGAATCTGATCCATGAAAGCCAAGCCCATTAGTTGGTCCAAAATAGGGAAAATTAGGGCCATATGCATTAGGTACTTTTATTAGGTAGGCCTAAAGATGATTGGCCCAATAAAGTTGCAATGCGCAAGTAATACCGATCATGACATGACCCAAAAAGGAAGATTCTGATGAGATAAGATCTTGGTTCATATTCAAAACCTGGCACTCCCAAACAAGGTTCCTAACTACGACGCCACCAAAGGAAATTTGTCAAATGTCCAATCGTTGGCCACTTGTTGATACCTCGACCACTATGATTAGTACCATCTTATGAGTTTCGAGGGAATCGACCTCTATTATACTGTAGGGATGTTATTCGGGATGGTTAATTAGTAATCGGGTTATTCGAGTTTTGGATATTGAAAATTAAACCAAATACCGAACCATATAAGGATGTGTAATCGGGTTTCGGGTTATTTGATTCAGGTGTAATCGGATTGCTTTTAATCAGTTTCGGGTTGCCCTTCCAAATTAGTCAGATTTGATATGGCAAGTATCCGGATGCCTCAAATAGAACTTTTTTGTGTACTTGGATAAACTTGAACACGTTAAATAAGTCTTACTCATCCGGTTATTGTATATATTTATAGAAGGCATTTAAAAAAAGTAAAGAATTTGCCATATCAAATCTAACTGATCGGGCAACCCGAATACAGATTAACACTAATCCAATTACACCCCATCCAAATAACCCGAAACCCGATTACACATCCTTAAGTTAATTTGATTTTCAACATCCAAAACCCGAACCAAATAACCCTATTAACAGTAACCAACCCGAATGACGCCCCTAGTTTGTATGGTTTTATTTTTATGGTATGTGTCTTGTATTGTAATTTTTTGATGCTGTTTTGAAAGCTATGAATGTAATAGAATATGATTCTATTTTTATTTTTATTACATCAAAGAAGGCATGACAAGACAAGATGAGACAACCGAAGAAATCGAGACGAAAAGGAAACAGTTTAGACGGGCGTTACTGGGAGTCAAGAGAGACGTCAAAACAAGTGGAATCAATTGATTATTGTAACTGTCCCTTATTATTTTACATGTTTCAACGCTTTAAAATTGGCTCTTAAGACACCAGACAAAGCTAAGAATTTGTTTGTTATTATTTATTTTTTGCGTGGTTGATATGAGATATGGATCCAAAAACTAAGTTTATTTAAAAGACTAAAGGGAGTTTTAGAACAAGGTTTTAAAACTAAAACGACATGATTACAAACGTCGAGATTTTAAATTTGGATTTTAGTAATCTCGTGAAGGTTTTAAAATTAAAGAGTTAATTTTACGATTTAAGTTGAGTTTTCTAGAATATAAATAAAATATAGATTTTGTTTATTTAAAACTCATAATAACAATAAAGAGTTTACTAAATTAAAATTGGTTTTACTTTTTATATCAACGTATATTTAATTAGGGTATAAAATTGTAAAGTCCGATAATGTTTTTGTCTAAAACGCAAGAACCAAATAAAATATAGATTTTACAAAACTGCCACGAATTCATTTGTTACAAAATATTTTGACAGAAGAATAAAAAACATATAAGAAAACCTTTTAACAATGATAAGTTATGTGTCGCCCTTCTAGGATCAATTAACGGAATATTCAAATACAAAAGTCTTGGTTTGGGTTTGACGGATAAGGTGTATCGTGATATTCGAGAGTCTCGGGCTGATACACACGAGTCTAAGAGAAGGATGACCTATCACTCAAGGTTTGTGGAATGTACGCACGCCAAACACAAACTAGAGTAGACATAGATGAGATTAAATTTGTGTCAACATGACCAATAATTGTCTAAACGATCCCATAAGGATTAAGAGTTGAATAGTTGATATAATTAATAACCGTTATTTACCTACATAGTCGTATTCGTGTATTGTGCATGGTTCTTACAAGAATACATTGAAACATAGATCCTGATTATTACTTATATTTAATGTTTTATGAGATAAAACTTGAAAGGGTCATTAATTGAAGATTTTTCAATATCGATAATACTAATTAATAAGTTATACTTTAGTGATATGACCAAACGTTAATAAGATCATCTTTGATGATATGACCAAACGTTAGTCAAATCATCATTGATGTCTCAATCCTGTGTTGTGGTGGCCAAAGGTTGACATGGGCAAATACGATAGATGACATGAGGGTGGTATATGGATGCATGACATCGATGTGTTTGCGGAGTTGGAGGCTAGAACATAACATCGAGGTGAGTGGTGAGAGTAAGGGACTTCGTGAGATGCCATTAAGTGGTTTGTGGGTTTATGATTTGTGGATTTGTTAGTTGAACTAATCAGGGAAAAACATCTTAATTCAAATTCATTTTCAAATATTATTCTTACTACTATTACTATTTTATATCTTTTTTTATCGTACTGTATAAATATGAAGGTAGACTAGAAAAAGCTAGTCAAGCCAATACCAATTAAATCAATAAGAGAGGACTTTTAAGCCAATCGTTCCATTGGACATTAGCTTTCTGATTCCTACTTCCAAACCTTAAAAAAGAAAAATGTTATGGACTGAAACCATTACAAGGTATGTGACTTGTCCCACATCGGTTGTATGGGCAGCAAATGTGTGATTTATAATTCAAATGGTTTCCTCTTCCATCAGACTAGTCTTTTTGGGATGAGTTCTACCATTTGGGTTGTAACAAAAAATTATCAATAAGATTATAAATCCCATCTTTTTGGGGCTTCGGGGGATTAAATATCGAGTCATTACAAACCTCCACGGTAGTTGGTAATGATGGTTGGATGGTTGCGAGAGAGCTTTGCTTATGTGTTTTGGAAGCATTTGAAAGGAAGTGGAAGGGCTAGATGTGAAACTATGCAAAAGATGGAGGCTGGGGGGAGGTGTTCTAGAGGCTAAAACTTCAAATAAGCATATCTCGAGCTAGAAAATAAGTTACGAGAGCCATAATATATGAATCTGATGTGCCTCGATGATCCAAATATGAAAAGGTGGTTTGGTCGTACAATACAGTGCCACCATACAATGGAGCGTACAAGAAGTTTTAATAAAAAGAAGTGGTCGTACACCTTTAGGGTCACCGTACAATACGGTGACCCGGTTAGAGGCCAAATTTCATGGATTTTTACCCCATTTAAACCCAAAACTTTAGGGTTACGAAAAAATTCATTCCCAGCTGTTTTTGGATGTCTATAAACTTATTTCTAGCGTTTGTGTGATGACTATGAGCGGCTAAGCTTCTTTGTTATCCCTCAGGGTACACGATTCTTGTAGGTACTCGTTCGGTTTTCCTTTTGTTTAGTGTTGGATTAATTTTTGTAAACCCGTTAAGTTATTCAGATTCAATTGCCTGTTTGATTTACGGACAATTTGATATTATTTAATTCTTGCACATTTGTCATTGTTTCTTGATTTTCTTGCATCGGGAATAATTTGACTTCTTTCTTTTAGCTTTATACTATTGAATTGAGTCGAACAATTTAAACTAGGTCATATCTATGTGATCTCCTATGTAGTTTGAATTAAAACTGAGGGGCCTTTTTTTTCCGAATCGTAAACCCGGAGTCGTCACTCCTTCTCTAATTGTTTACAAAACCCGTTTACTTCTGTTGCTATTGCAAGTATTTTCTTAATAATTAAAATCAAAAGTTCAGTTTTTATTTTAATTGCTATTCGATTCGACAACCCTACTTCCCATACCGCAGCCTAAAGTAGCAAAGAAATGAATTTTTATTATATTTTTTATTAGCTTTCGACACAAGATCATGCAATTCAAGTATGAGGAGGGACTTGAACAAAATCATGCAATTCAAGTATGAGGAGGGACTTGAATCTTTTGTTTTGTCATTCAAGTTTTACACAAAACTAATTTAAAAGTATACACCCCTGATCTATCCTCTAAAAGAATTTTCAAAAGTCAAACAAAAAGTTGAAAAAAAAAATACAAAAAATTCAAAAATATTTTAATAAAAATTCATCTTGTGTCGTTTTTAAACTTCGTGTCATAGACGTGTTTTAAGGCCCAACAACTTAAGCACCAAATGAAAGTATAATAAAAAGAAATATCAGAGAGTAACAAGTAGAAATAGAAAACAATTCACACGTTAACCATTTCCATGTGAGAATTTTGAGCTTTATACGAGGATAACAACATTAAATACACAATGCTTTTTTCATTTAAATCTTGAGACCAAAATGATGTTTTGTAAATTAGAACTTTATTAGGTAATACAATCCGAAATCATAAACTAGACTTGTACATTTAAATGATAGAGATGTCACAGAACAATAATTAAGTTTAAAAAATATTCCAATTAAGTCATCATGCATTCTTTGCCCTAACTGGGTCACTAAACCTTAAGATCAAGGCATTATCGTATTTTTTTTGTATCAAGAAAGAAATGGAGGAGAAGATGTGGGGGTCTGGATTTTCAATATATGTAATTATATTAAAAACTTAAAAAAACATGTTAATTATATAATTTTTTTTTAAATAACCTAAAATCCACATCAGCATTCCACATCAACATAAAAATTACTATTCTATAAAGTCCTGATACCACTTATTGTTATGTTATTTAATTTTCTTATCATTTACTTTATTATCAGAAAGATCCTAGAAAAGAACAAGGACACTAAAACATCCCAGAAACAGAAAAATGAACATGAAAGGCAAGATAAATAGAAAAAGAAAAAATAAAAAAAATAAAAAAACATAGAAAAAGAGAAACCCAAAAACTAAAAAAAGAAAAATATTTCATAGTAAAAATTGGGGCCCATCGGCACTGTAGCACACTAAATAGACCCTTCATGACTTCATGTTGCTAGAAGAACATTAAGCTTCCAAATTTTCAAAATCATAGCGTTTATTCTCAAGCAATTAAAAATCCCCAAAACTTCCCAAATCTCACTCAAAAGATTATTTACCTAAAAACAATACTTTATGAATAAGAGCTTCAATAAATGGTAGAGAATCATCAACGTCACTTTATCTCATACGGTTTAAATACACGGCTGGTTAATAAGACCTTTTATAGAAAATAAGACTCAGATTGATTGCACAAAGAGACCTCTGCACCAAATGCTTCATCTTCGTAAACCAACTCATTTCCTTTGACATTATTCAAACTATACTTTAATTGGGCTACAATGATGAGAACCACAGTGAACAATGTCAGCACGACCATAATCCTCGTCAGCCAATAGGCTGTTTTCGAAGAAATTCAAACACGACGGTCCAAACCACTTGGGCAGAAGGTTCATGTTTGAGCTAGGGTCATCTTTGATAAATTTGGATTGAACAATAGGATCCTATACAGATTAGTGAATTAGGTTTAATAATATGGTAACCCTTTGTTTAATGTAAATGTTTTTCTATTTTTTTTCATGAAAAAATCCAAAGAAATTAAATAACTTTGTTCATTGGGCGGTATTATATGAATCATGTTTTTTTATCCATATTGGAAAGCTTAAGGTATGCATCTTACCTATATATGGTTTCTTTGGTAGGATAGATCCCCACATATGTTCTGGTGACTAATAGTCACGCGTATTACAATCATACTTAGATGGTAGTAATGAGGATTCTTTATACAACAAGTAATCTTTCTATCGAACATCCATCTCCGTGATAGTTAAGTCGTTGATCGAACCTGCTGTATCAGCATTTGCAGAGGAACTAGCAACAAATAAATTGCTTTCCATGAAATATGCTGGCTGCTTAGGTTGTGGCAACGCATGCTCGCCCCCTAACATCATAATCACTGATGACATGCTTGGCCTGTCTTCTGCATTGTTTTGTACACATCGCAACCCAA
Source organism: Smallanthus sonchifolius (assembly GCA_023525975.1). Lineage (NCBI taxonomy): Eukaryota > Viridiplantae > Streptophyta > Magnoliopsida > Asterales > Asteraceae > Smallanthus > Smallanthus sonchifolius. The sequence continues at coordinate 94,605,226 of CM042029.1, forward strand.
CTTCAATTGATCTTAAAACTTCGGGCGGATGACAAGATTCAACTAAAGCTGCCTCAATTAAGTCCATTGGTATGCCTTCATTGTAGAGATTCCATGTCTGAATACAATGTAGTTATAAAACATAGCAAACAGTAAGTTTGATGACCAGCTGAAAAATCGGAGTAGTTTTTTACTAGTGAACTTACATGTCCCAAAAGATCATTAGTGTGCTCTTGTGTGAAGAACCCCGTGTTTCTCTTCCCACTGACAATCTCCAGCACCAAGACACCGAAGCTAAATACATCTGACTTCATGGAGAAAATACCATGTAATGCATATTCGGGAGACATGTAACCACTGCATATATAAGAGTGTTTTTTAAGAGAATACTTGATAATTAATGACGAAGAAAAAAAGAACGAATAGTTGGTTCGTATGTCTTACTATGTGCCAACAATTATATTTGTGTATCCTTGGCTCTCGTTTCCTCCAAAACGTCTAGCTATGCCAAAGTCTGATATCTTAGGGTTCATATCCTGATCAAGTAAAATGTTGCTAGCTTTAAGATCTCTATGGATGATCCTTAGTCGCGAATCTTGATGCAGGTATACAAGTCCTCGAGCGATTCCTTTTATAATATTAAAGCGCTTTGGCCAATCAAGAAGCATGCTTTGTGCTTTACCTGCCAAACATTTTGGTTAGTTATTTAATGTTTTTTCTCTGGAAGGTTTCAAACCTTGAACAAAGAGGGGAAATCATATAGTTTGTGTATAATTTTCTGACCAAAAATAAATGAGTCTAAGCTTTTATTTGGCATGTACTCATAGATCAACAACTTCTCATCTTCCTGTATACAACATCCAAGAAGCTTCACAACGTTTCGGTGTTCAAGTTTTGTCATGCATATGCATTCATTCTTGAACTCAACAACTCCTTGTTTGGATCTCTTGGAGAGACGCTTAACTGCGACTTGCTGCCCTTCTCCTAGCACACCCTGAAGATTTAAAGTTTGCAGAGTGAAAAACTATACAAACTGCCAATAAGGTACCTTATTGAATTACTTATTTAAATCCAGTTTTTACCCTATAAACCGGTCCGAATCCACCCTCTCCAAGTTTGTTATGAAGTGAGAAATTGGCAGTGGCATTAGCAATTGTAGAAAAGGTAAACAACAGAAGCTCCAAGTCTTCTTCCTGGCTTTTAGAGTCATTCAATATATCCCCTACACATTAGGAAAAACAGGCCGTTAGAATATTATAATCAAGCCTTCATATCATAAGTATTAGTATTATTACCCTAAGTATTTTATGTTCCAAGTCTTATTAATAAGTTAGTTAAATTACCTAGTTATGGTAGTTATTTAACCGCCATAAAAAATGGTGTGTTGGTTTATCACACCTCTTGGATACCTATAAATATGTATCAAATGTTGTAAACCAAGTGTGTTGTGTGTTTCCAAAATTAATGAAATAAACATTTTGTCCAATATCCAGTGTTCATCCGTATCATCTGCATATTCTCATGCAGTATGATCACAATTTTCTTGTTCATGTTCCCTCCATAATAACCACAATTATAGCCAATCTCTTAACATTAAACGATAATACAATATTTAGATCAAGCAACAAACTCCATAGCAATTAGGTAAACACATAAAGTATAGAGTAAGGTTTGCAAGTGGAATAAGCCTAAAATTAAACAATTATTTTTTCATGAAATAAATAAACTCTTAATTTTTACTTTTATAATGCATATATATGAATTATGAATAATTGGTGTAAAATGGGGTACCATGCTACACAACAAATTTACACAATTTTGGTGTCCTGGTTGGATATGGTTGGTGCCTACATTGAAGATATTTGTGGTTTGAGCATAAGGATCTGAGGTGGCATAAATCAATATAATTCAAGGCTCATCAAGATAATGCATATGTCCTCTGTTTTTACAACAATCAACAAAATATATAACATGTAAACAAATATAAACTATCTTACAATATTACATGCAACATAAGTAACAAACAGCGGTACGTACTGGAGCAGTAGCAGGAGTGACATTCTTAACAGGATATGGCTAATGAAAAGTTGAAGTCTATACCTGAGTTTTGTTTAGTCACCGCAGGACGGTAGTTATGAAACTTCCAAGTGAAACCCATTATGCCTGACGACTTGGCAGAATCGTTAGATTTCAGCTGTAGTTCCAATATAGCCTGAAGCGAGGCCACTACCTCTGTCATGGTAGGGCGTTGTTTTGGAATACTACACACACAACGATCTGCAATTCGAGCAAACCGTCTTAAACATTTGGGGAAAATTGTTCCCTTGATACTAGAATCAACCATCTGATCCAATTTGCTTTGTTTAACACATTTTTGAGCCCATCTTACTAAACTACATTCTTCCTCTGCATAGCGTTCGTCTACTGCAAGCCTTCCGCTTAGCAATTCAAATAAAACAACCCCAAATGCGTACACATCTGTTTTCCTGGATAACTTTTTAGTGTAGAAATACTCCGGATCAAGATACCCAAAGGTGCCTTTAACACTAGCATCAACCCACGAGGTTGATTGATTATTTGGGCCTATTTTGGACATACCAAAATCCGAAATCTTAGCTTCCATGTTCTCATCTAAGAGAATGTTGGAACTCTTCACATCCCGGTGTATTATTCCCTCTTTGGTGCCGACACCCGTGTGTAGGTAATCCAATCCACGTCCCGCACCTATTCCAATCTTCATTCTTTGAACCCAAGTTAAAGTAGTCCTAGCTTTATGTATATGATAGTAGACGGTTTCGTTAGGTATATATTCATATACAAGGATCATTTCGTTGTTTTCATCACAATAACCAATCAGAGACACCAAGTGACAGTGTCGCAACATTGAAAGTGTTTCAATTTCTGCTCTGAACTCATGTTCCCCCTGGTTGGACACAGAATTCAGTCGTTTGATCGCCACAACACGACCATGTTCTTCTGTGGATATTTGACCTTTGTAAACTTTTCCGAATCCTCCTTGTCCAACGACCAGTTGATCATCGAAGTTATTTGTTGCTGAATGAATCTCTGCTAGCGAAAAACGTTGACACGGCCGCACTGTAGCAGATGATGACAATTTGTCACCCTCACCAGTTCCAGAGTGCATGATACTGCTTGGTTATTGAGATCCGTATTGGTGATCAAGAAGAACATAAAAACATCAAGTCAGGTCAACGAGCAGGTATTATAACAATTTCTAGAATTTACAAAGAAAATTTTCAAGAATCAATAAAAAAATATTGTTTTTAAAACCGGACCGGGATCGCTTAAACAGAACCGTCTTCAGTTCGGTATGCACCTATTGAGCCATTTCCGTGTTGAATCATTGAACCGAGATCCTCTTTATGGGCGTTATTTTATTCCTCAGTCTGACTTTCGGTTTTCATTTTGCAAATCCATGGCTGCAAATGTAAGTCTGTACTTGGGCGGGTGTATGTTTGGGTGATCGCTGATGAGAATGATGAAGGAGAAAAGGCGATGGATAGAAATTAAAGAGTTTGTGAATGTAAATGCAGAATTGCAGACACATTGGTCAACAATGGTAGGTGGGTGGATTTGCCAGCAGTAATTGTTTCTCTACGTTTTCAAATACATGTTTATGTGCATTTAGCAATCCGTGGTGGTTTCTACCAATTTTCAAAAACCGGTTTTTAAATTTTACCGTGTTGAGCTCAGAAATTGTTTAACTGGTTGTATCGGACGGTTTAACCTGGTTGACTAGTTAACCCTATAAATTCATAAAAATACAATTTCAATTCAAATAATAATCTAAAAGTACATCATTCCATAATAAAAAATAATTTAAAGTTAATCCATAATAAAAAAATAATAATCTAAAAGTAAATGATTACCGGTAATACCGGCGGTACAACTTACAAACCGTTTTTTTCCAATTTACCGGTCTAAAACTTACCTGGTCAGTGACCGAAACCCGGTTCAACCGGTATTACCGGCCGGTTTGAACCGGTATTTAAAACATTGGTTTCACGTCCTACCATTTCACTGCCACATCAGCACTGGGGCAATTACTAAACATAATTTCTAAGATTCGTAGTGGTTTCACCCCACATTTATTTTTATAATTAAATATTAAACTAAATATTTAATTAAAAAAGAAAAAAAAAAGACATGATAAGTTGTAAGATTGTGATTGGAAATAATTACTAAGATGAATAGTGGTTTCATCCCGCAATCATTAATCACCTGCTATGTATTTAAAATGAGAAAGCCTACTAAATTGTCTTAATCATAAATAAAACACATTATTTGTGAAAGTAGGAAAAGAGAAATAAGTAGTGTTTGTGAATTGGCCAACCTGGCTCGAAAGATTTATTTCCAGGGAAATAAATTAAACGTCAAAACGCTTTAAAACCAATGATAAAACAACTCAGATGCAGCAGCACCAACACACAGGTGCCTTCAACAACACCAATGTGACTACTAATCAAATCCAAAGGTGTACTTAGTATGTACTTTTGTAAATATATTTGGTTTTTTTAGAACAACAGACAATATATTACCACCACACACCTAGCAAGAAACTAGACGTGGGGAAGAAAACAATTACAAAGACATGAGGGGATTTTTAAGCGAATCCATCCACGAAATGTTTACCTACTGATCCTATTAGCAAACCATAAGAAGGAAAAAATTTTGAACATCATATAAAATGAAAGCTTTCTTCTTAATGATGGAATTGAACACCCGATCATTCCTGAATCTCTAGAGCACCCACCAAGTAGACATAACAATCCATTCCGGGAGAGGTCTCATGGTTAAACTTAGATGCTGAGAATAAATGTAGTCGATAATAGAAGTTTGAGAAAAATCTGAAGATGGCGGAATTTCAAGCCACTTCCAAATCAAATTCCACATTGAGGATGCCACCTGACAAGAGCCTAGAATATGGGACACGTCTTCCGAAGCCAACTCACAGATCGGGTAAAGCAAAGAGGGGAGATCCAAACCGTTTTTAACCAAGTTTTTCCTAGTGGGGAGCCGGTCTAAGGATAACCAGCCAGGCATGGATATTCACTTTCCTCGAAACAAATGGATTCCAAGAAGTTTTCTTCGAGCCAACCAGAAGAAAACAAGTATCAATTACCCTTCGAACATGCTAGACCGAGAAAAAAAAATCCACATCACTAGAAAGAGACCAAACCCATGAATCCGGAGAAGATGAGAGATCCACAGTAGACAAAAGCGCTATAAGGGAGGAAAGTTGAGAGGATTCCTATCCACCTCGAATCTCTCTACGCCATGAGCCAAGAAAAGAATGATTTTGAAATCTATCCCAAACCAAACAGTCTTTGTCCATTTCAAGTCTAAAAAGACGAGGGAAGCGAGAGAGTAAAGAGGAACCTCCAATCCACACATCCTTCCAAAAAGCAGTAATGGAACCAGAACCAACATGTTTCTTTAAAGATTCATAGGGAATTATACCTTTGTCATGAAGAGAGAAGAATGATTTAGGTATGCTTTACCACACACCAGTACCATTTAAGGGTCGAATAGGACCAAACAAACCCACATTTTGACGATAAATAGAATTGATCACTTGAACCCAAAGGCTTTCTGGGGAGGTAACATACCATCACCTCCATTTCTAAGGAAGCGCAAGGTTAAGAGCCTTCAACAAACCAATACCTAAACCCCTGTTCTCCTTAGAATCTAGAACCACCTTCCAGTTAACCAAATGCATATTCCGATTCTTGAGACCACCCCCCCAATAAAGTTAGATCGATAGCGTTCAAGAGAATGATTTAAATGAGAAGGAAGAGGGAATAAGGAGATGTAATATATACCCAAAGAGCCAAGAACTAAGGAGCAAAGAGTGGATCGACCCCCAATGAAAGCATGTTCGCTTTCCAAAGAGAAAGCTTTGCCTCAAACTTATCAGTTATAGGCTTCCACCCAGAAGACTTTTTCATATTAGCAGCCACTGAAAGACCAATGTATATGAGAAGGGAAGCTTATCATATTTACTCCCAATGATATTAGCAAAAAGATCCACTTCTGTTGAATGAACCCCCACACCAAAAATCTGTGTATTTTGAAGATTAATCTTAAGACCGGAGACAACGAAAAAATAGTTAAGGGCACGAACCACGTTTTTTATGTTACTAGACGACCATTCACCCATCACAATAACATTATCCACAAAGAAAAGATGAGATCGAGGAACATCCATATTTAGGGAAGCTTATCATATTTACATCCAATGATATTAGCAAAAAGATTCACTTCTGTCGAATGAACCCCTACACCAAAAAGCCGTGTCTTTTGAAGATTAATCTTAAGACCGGAGACAAGGAAAAAACAGTTAAGGGCACGAACCACATTTTTTATGTTACTAGACGACCATTCACTCATCACAATAACATCATCCGTAAAGAAAAGATGAGATAGAGGAACATCCAAAGAGCCAACCCTATCCCCTTTGAAAAGGTCTAAGTGAATAAGATATTGGAAGGCACAACTTAACCATTCCATAGCTATAATAAATAAGAAAAGGGAAAGGGGGTCTCCTTGCGTTAGACCACGCTCCAACTGAAATTCCAAAAAAGGACTACCATTAACCAACACCGAGGACTTCCCCGAGAAGAGACAAGCTTTTATCCAGTTTATCCATTTATCCCCAAAATCCATAAAGCGAAGAATAGAGAATAAGTAGTCCCAACTAACTGAATCAAAGGCTTTCTCAAAGTCTATCTTAAGCACCATCATATTCTTCTTCTTCTTTTTATAAAAGTCAATAACCTCATTTAAAATAAGAGGCCCATCCAAAATTTGCCTACTCTTAATGAATGTCGATTGATGTTTTCCAATAATGGAGTCAATCACCAACCCAAGTCTATTAGCCAGAATTTTTGCAATGATCTTGTATGTCAACCCAATGAGACTTATAGGCCTATAATCAGTAACCAGAAGAGGATTAGGGACTTTAGGGATGAGAGCGATAAAAGAAGACCATGTTGTATAGAATGCCACTAAGGTCATCATCATGATCACAAGCATGACTATGTTGTATCCAGTGTGAACATTGTTTCTGAAGGAATATTTGGATCTTGATGAGGCAATTTATACATGCTTAATAACAAGACATTTAACTTTGTTTGGTTATTATTGAAAGTATTAACCTAAATAATAGTTTGGGTCAAAAGTGTATATATTAGAAAGTTAAGTTTTAGAGTCAAGATTGTATTTATGTAAAGTCAAGGGGTATGTGTGTATATTAGAAAGTCAATAACCGGTCTTTAAGAAAGAAACGTTGCATCGTTTTAATGTACCGGTTCTAGGGTTATAAATACACCCTCACAACCGTATGAAAATTGATCGATTGTATATGTATGTATGAACAATTCAGAAATCTATTCAAGCAAGATTATCAAATACTGTGTTGTTCATCCGATTTTGCATTTGATTACCAACTTTTATAAGCTAAAATACTAACTCAAATTTAGGATTATTTGATGTGTCAAAACTATTTTGAATATGTTTTTGGTGGTCATATGGTGTATCTTTCATGCTGATAGTGCAGTTGTGGTTCTAAACTATAGCGGTACGGTATTAGGATCATTGCTAATGAGGTACTTCTATCCCATTTCAAACACTTGCAATTATTGGTGATAATTATAACCCATGTTTTTTGAAACAAGTCAAATTTATTTAAATTTATTGATAATGATTCAACAGGGAGAAACATAAAAAATTAGCTAAATTGAGAACATGCCAAATCGATCTAAGGGGTTATAATGTCAAATGCTTTGGGTGTCATATTTCGTTGTCTTTAAGGAAGCTACATCATACATTTTGTTAGTATAGTGGGTGCATTAATGATATACAATCAAAAAGTAGGCTAAGACGTGTTGGTGAGTCATACCAAACGGATATGTACATAAACAATAAACTTATACTCTAGCATCTTTTGTTGGGGCATTAGTGTGTTGTACATTTGTGAAGATTGTAAAACTCATAAATGGACCAAAGGTTATTGCATGTGAAGTGAGTTTTATTCATTTTATGACGTGCAGGTTGTGTAGCAGATTATTTCAAAGAGAATGAGAAAAATGTCAGTAGAAAACAAATTTGTGCTTAATTCAAAGGCTTGTGAAAAAGCTATGGTATGCTTATATGATATAAAATTATAAAGTAAAAAAAACTAAAGCAATTTCGCATCTAATTTTAAACTTTATATTTCTTACTAACTTTTGCAGGCCAATATAGCTAGATGGGAGGCCATTCATGGGCGTTTCAAGTTTCGACATCCATGGAAACAATACCTAAAAATTGGAGCCTCGAGGCTTAATTGTGCTTATTGCATTGAAACTCTAAGAGTGATGGGGTCATTAACCCCACTCCTCATTTACGCACCAAAACTGTCCAATAGAATTCTGTCACCTCAAAACTACTCATTTACTCAGATTTAATTGAAAACACCCTACTCATTTACCCACCAACTTTTTTTTTTAAATAAAAAAAAGTCAATTAAAAGTTCAAAAATCAATCTAATAAGAAGATTGAAATCTATATACTATATAATAAATAAAGGTTTTTCAATGCCACATGTCACCTTCATATTCATTCTCATCATTTTTTCCCGTCTCTCTCTTTTATTAAATACACCTCTATATTTTTATTAAATACACCTTTATATTTTATTAATAATATTTTTTTAAAGAAAATACTAATCTTTGTATTAATAAATCTTCCGACATATTTTGACGAGTGTATGTGTTAACAGATTATATTGTATTTCACGGGTTATTCAACCCGTATAAAAACACGAGTTTTAAAAAAAATAAAATTTTTATAACTTAATATATAATATTGTAATTGTATTTATTTAACCCATGTAACACACGGGAATTTAACCTAGTAAATAATAAACTAAAGTTAAATATAAAAAGAAAGGAAATGAACTATATAACATGTTTCAATTTGTTAATTATGTTATTATATTATAACATGTATTTACATAATTTTGTCAAATTACATATTTTATTTTATTTACAAACTAGCAAAAGAAGTAATGTAATAATATTTTATTTTGTCAAATTACATATTTTGTCAAAAGAAGGCGTAGCCAAGCAGAAGTAATCCTTTGCCAAAAGTCAATTCCTATCTTTACTCGCCAAAGATAAAACGAGTAAAATTACTCGCACATGATACTCGATTGTTCTACCCAGATACTCATTTTTTTACTCGTGATAATGAGGCTGGTGTACCCATTTTACCCGGTCTCTATCTCTCCTACTCGATCCAAGCCGAGTAGGGCGCCCCTTCACCCTAAGGGTGATGGGGGTCATTAAACCATCTACTCATTTACTCACCAAAACTGCCCAATAAAATTCTGTCACCTCAAAACTACTCATTTACTCAGATTTCATTAGAAACACCTTACTCATTACTCACAAACTTTTTTTTAACAAAAATAAATATTTAAATAAAATAAATTCAATTAAAAAGTAACATAATACAATTAAAAAACTAGAAAAATACAAGCCGAGTAGCGTGCCCTTCAATCTAATTTATTAATTTAAAAATCAATCTAATAAGAAGATTGAAATAAATAATAAACTAAAGTTAAATATAAAAAGAGAGGAAATGAACTATATAACATGTTTCAATTTTTTAATTATGTTATTATATTATTATAACATGTATTTATATAATTTTGTCAAATTACATATTTTATTTTATTAATAAAGTAGCAAAAGAAGGCGTAGCCAAGCACATGATGTTTGCAATGCTTTGCTATACGTCAATTTCATAAACGAGTAAAACTACTCGCTCCATATACTCGATTCTTCTACTCAACTACTCGATTGTTTTACCCGGGGTAATGGGGTGGTGTACCCATTTTACCCGGTCTCTATTTGTCCTACTCGGCCCAAGCCGAGTAGGGTGCCCCATTCACCCTAAGTGGTTTCATCAATTCTGAAGTTCAAGTAAGCAAAAGTTTTAATAGTTTCACTTCCTTTTTCACTATAAATGTGTGTGATTTTACTTGCATTTTATTTTACAAGCATCCGAATTGCTAAAGAAGCACATGAAAAAGTATGCATGAATCTAAGCTCAAGCACCAAATGTGTTAAAAGAATTAGTTATGACTATTGGATATTAGGTTTGTAGGGTTAATCTTGATATTACGGGTCAACAGGTAAGGGTCAACTAATTAGAATAGGTCAACAAGATTTTTAGCTTAGTCACATGTTTTATTGTTTTAATAGATCATGGGTGGTTAACAAGTAGTGGGTTAGTGTGTATGTAACATCCACGATTTTTCAAGTCATAATTTTTCCTTTATTTATTTTATTTCCAATAATATACAAATGTAGCCCCATACTTGTTCAAACTCATCATGTCACATCACCCACTATTTTACACATATATCATTTCGTTTCCTTTTAAGCCTTGCATTACATATAATTGCTTTAATAAAAGTATAACACGTGAATATAATTATATAAAGTAAACGTTTTGCTATCATAAACATCTATCAATGTAAAACATGTGAGCTTTAACCACGAATGTACATCCTTTATATTAGCACGTGTGTATTTATAAGTATATAAATATATGTGTTGATAAAGAAATTATAAACTTTAAGTTTATAAAATGAAGTTTTTAATTTATAAAAACTTTGATAATATATATATATATATATATATAATATGTACATATAATTTAAGTGTTATGATTTTATAAAAATGAAAGCTTATAAATCTATCCATTTATGCTAGAAAAGAATAAGTTTAACCTCTTTTTATGCCTTTGAAGTATACTTGAACCCCTTCATTTTGAAACCCCCTCTAGATCAAAAAGACCCTGGAACAAAAAAAAAATGAGGGAAGGAAATCAAATTTGACTTCGAAAAGTCAAAGCTCAAAATCAATCTCCCAATTTCCCTCAAAATCCGCAAATCAAACCTTCTAAACTCATCCTATATCAATCGCAATCGTAGTGGAACAAGGAATCAAACATTTAATTGACGAATCGTTGCCCCAAAAACCGACTTCATTGGTGTCAATAAAGATTCAAGGTCGTGGGTTTCAAAACCCGTAAATCAGGCTAATCCCCGAAATCTCGCTAAAGGCTAACTGTAAGCGCGTTCTTAAAACACCCTTTTAGGCTTCATATCAATCGATAATTCGAAAATCACTCAAAGAAACTCATTTTCTTTCTCTCTCGACTCACGCTTCTCCCCCCCCCCCCCCCCAATCTACTCTAGGATCCGTCAACAGGTTGATTATCGTGCAAATTCGAGTCCAGGTAATCCTCCTTTCTCTGTTATTCGCGTCTCAATCTTCTGCGTTTAACGATTTCAGATTTAGGGTTAAGGAAGGGGGACTAGTTTGCAACCTGATTGTGCAGGGATGAAACTTCAGCACTAAAGTTGTTTTAATTTTGTTTTCCGATTAATTAACTCAGTTGTCACAGCAGATCAACTGGTTAAAAGCCTTCACTCTTGCAAACAAGGTCACGGGTTCTAACCCCGTGACTGACCTTTTGTTTTTCTTTCTTTTATTCTGAATTGTTTTCTCTCACACACACATTTGTATATCTATAAACTATCATTAATATGCTATAGTTATAAAACTAATTCTTTTATAGCTTTGTAAAGCTTACAACTAATATTTTTTTTATTTTATATAACAAGTATTCACGAATTTATGAATAATAATTTAAAAAAAAAAACCTTTTGATTATCACCGCTAATCAAGTATGCCTTATTTAGTTACCACCTTATATATATATACATATAACTTTTAAAGTTATAAAATGGTTACGTTTTCGTTAACACCATAAGTTCATTAAACGAAATGGTTGAATAATTGCATTTAACCTAATCCGTTAAAAACAACGTGATCTAAATATATTGTAATAATGTTTTATTAACGTTACTAATATCGTGAGATTTCATAATTTTTCTAGTTATATTATTAATACCAATTTCACGAATATTATGACCCTATTAATAATTTGATAAATAATAATTCGAATAACTAATTTATTATTTCAAACTATATTATATTATCATATTATCATATTCCTCTATGAAGACTATTTCACCCTAATTGTCTTAATAAGATTTTACTTAAAATTAATATTGCTTTTATAAATGAGATCTATAAAACGATATTTCACCTTACTTAACTTAGTATCGTATTAATTCGAATCTTTAACATTCTTTCGTTCATTCATTCGTTTCAAATCCTAGAGTCCTAATCGTTCCGTCTCTACTTCTTTTAATCGTTCCTATATATTAAATAACATATCTTATTTATTTAGGGCATCCTTATACCGGTTCACTCGTTCTCGCGACCTAGTTCAAGTTTTAGTCGTACAATATCAAGGTGAGTATTACATAGCCCCTTTTACTCTTTTACACTTTTGGGGTGAAACATGAACTCTATACACACAACTATTTACACTTACACAAACTACACAAAACACAAATCCTATTTACATTCATGTGTGCAAAAATTTGAGCTTTATGTTTGAGTGCTATACGTGTTAACTATTTGTGTGCAATTTCATGTGCAATCATTAACTAATAAGCCGACGGTTAACAATGATAGATCTATTGAGTCTGACAAACCCACCCAGATTGGGGTGATTGTTACCGACAACACAATTTGCATGCTAGTTACAAAGGTTTGATTGTACTTTGGTTACACATTAGTTACTTCCCATAAATGCCTTATTTATTCATGATATGTAAGGATTTGATCTTTCATATTTATATACTATCTATGTACAAACCTGTGTATGCTCACAAACTTTTTAGTTGACCTTATTTTATTCATGTTTCAGGTACAAAAGTGAGTTGAACAAGCTTGCTACACTTAGGATGTGGACCTAGATATTTAAAAAGAAACTTGTTATGTATTCTCATTTTCATGTACATGTAGAATTTTATTGAAATGAAATGTGATGTTTAAACATACTGAAATCTAGTCAACCAGGTGCTCATGAACAGTCTACATGTCCCGCCCCGACGTATTCCGTCGTCGGTTGGGGTGTGACAGTGTAAGTTAGTTTCTTTTTTTTATGAGGTTTTCTCTATTTATTGTAAATGTTTGAGAATTAATGAAAGCAAGAGTTTAGAAGCAGTAAAAACTAATCTCTAAACATTAGTCTGATCCAACAAAGTTTATTATTGTGAGCCCACGGGCCCATTAGGTATTTAGGATTTGCATTATGTTCTCTATATATTGTAATGCATTATTAAGTAATAAGGAATTGAGTCTTTTACTATCTTACATGGTATCGGAGCCTTACAATTCTGGTTACCTTCTTTTTTCTCCACTGCTCTACACAAAAATAAAAACCCTAGCCGTCTCCACCAAGTTGAAACGCTGGACAGGGCGGCGCGCCGCCACTACCACCGCCGCTCTGCCCCACCTCCGTTCTTTGTTTAGTTTCTTTTATTTTCATGTTTCTCGTTTGAATAAAGCTTTGTTTTCGATTCAAGATTCTGACTGCTGTTCTTAAGGATTTTTTTTTTCAAGAACTTCGTTTCTCGTTGCCGTCGACAATTAAGTGCCTCCACTGTCACCAAACATGATATGTATTTGTTATATATGTGTTTGCTTGAGAATATGAAATTAAATTGGAAAATAGATCATGACATCACTAAAAAATTTCAAATTGATTGAAAACAGGTTAATGATTTCCAAATTTGGAGCGTCACTTCTTTTTCTTTTATTTTTTATTTTTATTTTATCGGTGTTTTAGCCCGCCAAGACTACGGTCCACTGCCACCGATCTCAAACTATGGTTTGATTAGATTATGCTTTCTTGTTTTTAGATCTACAGATCTCATGATTTGAACTACGGATCCAAGTGATCGCCGCTTGTTAGCCTCGACTCACCGCCACACGACTATGATCGCCGGTCGTCGACTTACCTATTTCCGGGAAACAAGAACCAATGAAAAAAAAAATTCACCTCCTTTTGAAGATTAGGACTACGGTCCACTATTGTGGATAGCACAATCAAACAAATATGGACGGCAACATCAATCACAATATGGATTTGTTGGCAAAAGTTTAGATTTATGAGTCGATCTAAGCATGTTTATCTTATTATTATTGGTTTTTATCTTTTTTTATTTTCCAATCTTAGCGTCCGGTTTACTTCCGCTATAACTGCGGGAGAGTATTGGATATTAGGTTTATTATTGTGAGCCCACGGGCCCATTAGATATCTAGGGTTTGCAATCTGTTCTCTATATATTGTAATGCATTATTTAGTAATAAGAAATTGAGTCTTTTACCATCTTACAATGATAACTAAAAACATTACAAAGTCAACTAAAAAACAAGGACACCAAAAATCCCAGAAACGGAAAAACTAACATGAAAAGCAAGATAATTCGAAAAAGGAAAAATAATTTAGAAAAAGAGAAGACCAAAAAACTAAAACAGAAAAATATTTAAAATTGGGGCACATTAGGAAACTAAATAGACCCTTTCATGTTGCTAGAAGAACATTAGGCTTCCAAAATTTCAAAACCATAGCGTTTATTCTCAAGCAATTAAAAACCCCCAAAATTTCTCTCAAAAGATTGTTGACTTAAACACAATACTTTATGAATCAGAGCTTCAAATAACGGCAGAGAATCATGCACATCACTTTATCTCATACGTTTAAGCACATTTTTGGAAATCCACAACATATTTTTACAGGAATCTTGCCCCACAACAACCCTAGTTGATGACGCATATGACATGGGTTTACAAAGTTATTTTCTTAGACAAATGCGTTGATGACGTCTGTGCCAAATGCTTCATCTTCGTAAACCAATTCATTTCCTTAGACACTATTCAAACTATACTTTAATTGGGCTACAATGATGACATGGGTTTACAAAGTTAGTTAAGAAGAATGAAGTTGCTTCATGTATGGAACTTTTGTTCTCTATTCAGAATCATTGCTTAACTAGCATGAAATGATGAGAACCACGTCTGGTGGTGCAGTGAACAAGGTCAGCACGACCATGTAGTGCACGACACGAGCTCATCCTCGTCAGCCATAGTCTGTTTTCGAAGAAATTCAAGCATGACCGTCCCAACCACTTGGGCAGAAGGTTCATGTGTTGAGCTAGGGTCATCTTTGATAAATTTGAATTGAACAATAGGATCCTATGCAGATTAGTGAAGTAGGGTTAATGATATGGTAACCCTTGGTTTAGGGAAATCGTTATGATCATTTTTTTGCTAATTAATGTATATGTTTCTCTATTTTTGCCATGAAAAAATCTAAAGAAATTAAATAACTCTTTTCATTGGGTTGTATTACAGTAATCATTTTTTTTTGCTAATTAATGTATATGGTTTGCTTTGGCAGGATAGATCCCCGCATATATGTTATGGTGACTAACAGTCACGCGTATTACAATCATGCTTAGAGGATAATAAGGTTTCTTTATAGAACAAGTAATCTTTCTATCGAGCATCCATCTCCGTAATAGTTAACTGGTTCATCGAACCTGCTAGATCAGTACTTGCAGAGAAATCAGCAACAAATAAATCAGTTTCCATGAAATATGCTGGCGGCTTAGGTTGTGGCAGCGCACGCTCGCCCCCTATCATCATAATCACTGATGACATGTTTGGCCTATCTCCTGCGTTTTGTTGTACACATAGCAACCCAACTTCGATTGATCTTAGAACTTCGGACGGATGGCAAGATTCAGCTAAAGTCACATCAATTAAGTCCATTGGTCTGCCTTCGTTATAGAGATTCCATGTCTGAATACAGTGTGGAATTTAATACTTAGTAGACAGTAAATTAGATGCCTATTTTCTGACTAGTGAACTTACATATCCCATAAGATTATTGCCGTGCTCTTGTTGGGTGAACCCCCTGTTTCTCTTCCCACTGATAATCTCCAACACCAAGACACCAAAGCTAAATACATCTGACTTCATTGAGAAAATACCATCTAATGCATATTCGGGAGACATGTAACCACTGCATATATAAGAGTGTTTTTTAAGAGAATACTTGATAATTAATGACGAAGAAAAAAAGAACGAATAGTTGGTTCGCATGTCTTACTATGTGCCAACAACTCTTTCCGTGTTTCCTTGGCTCTCATTTCCTCCAAAACGTCTAGCTATGCCAAAGTCTGATATCTTAGGGTTCATATCCTGATCAAGTAAAATGTTGCTAGCTTTAAGATCTCTATGGATGATCCTTAGTCACGAATCTTGATGCAGGTATACAAGTCCTCGAGCGATTCCTTTTATAATATTAAAGCGCTTTGGCCAATCAAGAAGCATGCTTTGTGCTTTATCTGCCAAACATTTTGGTTAGTTATTTAATGTTTTTTCTCTGGAAGGTTTCAAACCTTGAACAAAGAGGGGAAATCATATAGTTTGTGTATAATTTTCTGACCAAAAATAAATGAATCTAAGCTTTTATTTGGCATGTACTCATAGATCAACATCCTCTCTTCTCCATGTATGCAACATCCAAGAAGCTTCACAAGATTTCGGTGTTGAAGTTTTGAAATGCATTTGACTTCATTCATGAACTCATTAAGTCCTTGACTGGAATTCTTGGAGAGACGCTTCACTGCGACCTGTTGCCCTTCTTCTAGCACACCCTGAAGATAAACAAATTGCAAAGTGATGAACTACAATAAGGTGCCTTCCATGTTGAATGATTTAATTACATCCAATTTTTACCCTATAAACTGGTCCGAATCCACCCTCTCCAAGTTTGTTGTCAGGTGAGAAATTGGCAGTGGCATTAATAACCGTAGAAAAGGTAAACAATGGAAGCTCCATGGCTTCTTCCTGGCTTTTAGAGACATTCAATATATCCCCTGTACATTAGGAAAAACAAATTTCACACTTGGTTAATCTGTTAAACAATATCTAAATTCACAGTATACATTTTTACCTTCCACTATTGGTTCCGCATGATTGTTGTTTGTCCGTGCATACCACAACCATGAAGTGATGAAGCCAATAAGAAGAACTCCGGTAAAGATTGCAGGTAAAATGATTTTATTGTTTGCTCCTCCTTTCTTTATGGAATTTGATTGAGCCACTGTATTATTAGTATAACAAGAAAAGAAATTTATAAACATGGAACAACAATGCAAAAATATAATGCTTTTACATTATCTGATTAACCTTTTGAAGCAAATTATTACCTAATTCAGAGGAAGCCATTCTTACAAAAATACATCTGCCGCCCTTGCCTTCAGGATACACTCGGATGTCTATAAGATCACCAAACCACAGCAAGCAGCCCCTTCCTCCAAGACTGGTGTCTGGATTTGCATAAGCCATGCAACTACAATTCTTTAAGCACTGCTCTTCACATTCTTGCATATTCATGCTCATATTAAACCAGCTACTCTGTGCGTCTGGCAGTTTTACATTAGAGTATTTGATAAATGTATCTGACCCATTTTTACAATCCAACGGTGTTCGCCTAACACACCCATCTGTCCAATCAGCCATTTCCCAACCCTTTTTGTTTCTCGGCACAAATTTCGTGTCATCCAGGCAAACACACGACTGGAAGATCATATTAATGATGCAGCTTCCATAAGCACTGCAGATGTTGTATGTATCACAAAGATCTTTTGGGAACGACACGCCAAGCTGCCAGTTTTTGCTACCATCTACCCAGCCCCAACTTTCTAGTTTCCCAGAAGAACTCAAGGTAATCCTAACTAGAGTAGAACTGTTTTCATAACTATAAGCCCAAGACACCTCTCTTTCATTAATAATTACATTGTATGTAAATGTCATATTCCTGGTGAATGAGGAAACCCCTTTAAACTGTTGATTTTTCCATTGACCACCGCGGAATTTGACTACAGAACCTTGTTTTAGTTTGTCCTCAGGATACCCCTGTTTCTCAGCAGCCCATGTAAATTCACCTACAAGTGGATGTTGACTACTCTTCCATGACGTTAGGCGCCATTCGATGCCCCGCAAATAATCATTCCCTATCTTCATTCCAGGAAGCCAGTGTTCAGTTGGGTAATCAAAACTCTGCCAGAGAACCTTCTGATATTGGTCCATCAAGACTAGATTTCCTGTATCGCGAAGCTTTGCAGTTGCATTTACTGATTCTGTTGTTGTGTTCGTTGACCAAATCAAGCTTATATTGTTGAATACGACGAGAATCCCAGGATCAGTGATCTTTAACACAAGTGCTGATGAGCCATCAAACGGCTGGTCTCGGTTGGCAACCCACACCAATGTTCTAACAGTGATTTTTTTGTACCGAATACCAAGATATCTGTTCTCAGAGCTACCTGACCTGAAAAATCCCAGTTCGAAATTTCCAGTGTCCGAGACCAAAGTGTCACCGTCTGTCAAGATTCGAGAACTAGAAATAATATGGAGTTCAGCAGCATAGCTTTTGTGGAACGGAAGTAAACAAAAAATAAGAAGTATAGCTTTCTCCATTCAGATGCTGCCTTGTTTTCAGAATATGATGCTCTTGTAACGCGAGTGATATGTGATTCATAATAAACCAAAAGAGACTATAATGTTCAAGACGGGGACTAACGATTTTTCGTTTTATCAATATTATTTCTCCGTTCGTGTAGACCACGCTTAGTTGACCGTTGCGGGGTTGTGGTTACAAGAGTTAATTCGTGGTTGGCCTTGATCACACCTTAAATTTTCTGTTAAGTTAGATTGAAATGATAATTTTACCTTTAAATTTTCAAATATTAAAGAAAAATATAAATACTAAATTATCCAATGAATGAAGTCGTGGAAGCATACTGATATAAGGCCTAGATTTAATTGGGAAAAGCAGGCCAACTTTGACAAAAATGTAGCCATACACCGGGTGGCATACCATATGCCGATTTGGCTTTTTTTTTGTGTGTTTGAGTTCTCACATAAACTCAAGTGTTTTAACTGGTGTTAATATATATTATGTGTGCAGTTGATAGAGTTTGCTAACAATGTTTAAATCAATACTTGTTCAGGAATATTATCACCACACTGAGATTGAGACTAATATGAACGTGGGTATGTATTATATTTGATTGAACAATATATGTATTAGATAACCTGTTTTTATAGTAATATATAAAAACGGGTTCTCTCTTGCTGTTGATATATTTATGTACTCACCCAACTTATCAACGAATTATCGGTTGGGTTTGTAATTCGGATAAATCCCTTCAACAATCTTTTGCATTTAATAAATGCAAAATTTGGACCTAACTTTAGAGGAATTATATAATATGAATATGAAAAGGTGTTACGTGACAAACCGGTAATCAAGCTAAAATCGATAAAGAGAAGAAGAGAACACTTAAGAGAAGAATAAGAGAATAACCCAAATCAATTCATCGATATCAATTACATCTGTTCTTTCTGTTTAAGTACAACAACCAGGTTAACAACTAACCAAAGACATCCTATACTATTCAACTATTACAATCTTATCCCTCTACTTATTTTGATACCTAACAAAAGGGTTTAATAATATAAGGTTGTTAACTTGTTACAACTATTAGAATCTCCTTTTTAAATTTAAGTTTTAACTAAGTTTATAAAACAATCAACCCAAGAAAAGCGGTTATTCTACCCATTGCTTCTTCAAATGGAATTTTATAAATTTCTGAAACTTGCTCGATGGATGCCACAATTGGTAGAAACTTCTTAGGAACTGACTTGAGCAATTTTCTTACAATTGTTTTATATGTAAGAGTAGCACCAAGGTTTTTATACTTGGCTCTTATGCTACCCAAATTTCAAGAGAAGTCACTTACGCTTTCATTTTCTTTCATCTTTAACATCTCTAACTCGCTTCTTAAAGTTTGTAGACGTGCTTTCTGAACCATATCCACTCCAAGGAAATGAACTTTAATCGAATTCTATACTTCCTTTGCACTCGGGTATTGTGCAACTTGCATTAGAACATCTCTCGGTAAGGTTTGAAAGGTCATTGCTTTCGTTGTGTTACTCTCCTTTTCTCATCTACCCCTTCTGTTGAAAAAGTTGTTTCCCAAACACTATACGCCTTCAAGATTGTTTCCATCAGAATTGCCCATTGGGTGTAGTTTAATTCAGTCATATTTGGGCACTGAAGGTCTATGTTTCCTTTTTTGCGAATCGGTACCGACATGCTTTCTCCCTTTTTGTCTTCTTTACCCGTCATACTTTCTTTATTTCACCACACAGGTCTTGCTTGCTTATTTTGCGACACAGGTCTTTCTACTTCTTGCCACACAGGTCTTGCACCACGAAGGTTTTGCTCCACGAAGGTTTTCCACCACGGAGGTTTTTCTACCACGAAGGTTTTCTACCACAAGGTTTTCTACCACGAAGGTTTTCTACCATGAAGGTTTTCATACTTGTACTCTTGCTATAGGAACCACTCGGGTACGGATTCCTTTTTTTATTTCTAAGATACTTGATCGATTGACTCCTTGTTATTTTGAGAAACAAAATCACATTTCAAAGTGATTCACATCAGGTTTTCAAAAGATTTTAAATCTGAGTTTCAAAAGTTGAAAATTTTGGATGCTTTTCTTTCAAAGTTTTGATTCAAATACAACAAAATTATAGTGCTTTGTTTCCAAATCTAAAACCTAAACCTTTATGGTTACTAGAATTCAAATCAATAAATTTTGAGATTTTAACAAGAGTTTTGCAAACCTAGATACTTTTGTAATCCTCAAACGTGTGTCTAACTTTGTGATAAAAAATCACTAGAATCAACAAACAAAGTCTCTGACTTTATCAATTAATCTCTTGATTTCTTGATGCAACCTATGAATAATTCTCGGCTCTAACTTTTATTTTTTTTCGTTTGATGGTAATCAAACAATCACAAGTCGCCTATTTACCTTTGTTTCTAATTTCAACAAACGCCAATAGTCCCCAAAACCTTTCCCAATTCTTTTATATGACTGGTTTTCTGATTGCAATTTGGGTTTAACTCATCTGCCCTTTTTCTTCTCATCGGCAATGATTTTAATTTGATTACAACAATGAACTGTGCTTCTTCCTCCATTTGATCGATTAACATGGCTTTGATACTAAATGTTGGTAATCAGGAATGTAAATGATGAACAAATACAAAAGAATTTTGGATGTAAACTTGCTTTGATTCGATTGTGAATTGTTCAAAATCTTGTTTACATCAGACGGTTAGTCACTACTAGAAAACATATATATTTCCTACAAAAGTTTCCGACAAAAGAAATTTTCCACAAGTTAGCGACAAATTTCCGACAAAACAAAAACAAAAAAGTAACTATACGATTTCCTACAATTTTCCGACAAATTTATTAAATAAACTTATTTATTTACTATAATCGTCGGAATATTATCGGAAATTAACGACAAAAGGCTTTTGTTGCTAATTCGTCGGAAAATTAGTCGGGACTTTGTCGGAAAAACATTTCCTACGGGTTTTTTTTCCAACAAACACTTTTTTGTCTCGAATTTGTCGCTAACGACCAATTCCGACAAATTTCCCACAAAACTACTGTCGCAAATTTTTCAATTTTTTAGTAGTGAGATTTCGTGGGAAATTTGTCGGAATTGGTCGTTAGCGACAAGTTTCTGACAAAAAAGTGTTTGTTGGAAAAAAAAACCCGTAGGAAATGTTTTTTCCGACAAAGTCCCGACTAATTAGCGACAAAAGTCTTTCGCCGGTAATTTCCGGCAATATTCCGACGATTATAGTAAATAAATAAGTTAACTTATTTAATAAATTTGTCGGAAAATTGTAGGAAATCGTATAGTTACTTTTTTATTTTTGTTTTGTCGAATATTTGTCGCTAACTTGTGCGAAATTTCTTTTGTCGGAAACTTTTGTTAGAAATATATATGTTTTCTAGTAGTGAGTTCTTATAACCCTGGAAACATTTCAGAGAAACGTCCAAACATATGTATGTACAATTATGTATTTACAAACATGAAATATAGACCGTTGACCTATTTACAAATTACATATTAATTCTAAACTTTAACTTTCTAGTATTAACACTAAGACCCCTTGTATAATATAACGCAATGGTTATAAAGTTGAATAACTCTGATAAGAGTAAAACTATTCCTAATATTCCATGACTTCAAAATGAAAACTATTCCAAAAGATCTTGATTTAAACTAATTTGAAAAACATGAAAATAAAAGATAATTTTTTTTTCAAAAACTAATAAATAAGACGTGAACATCATCAAACTCAAATGAGTTGCATAGTTTGTAAAGAATTAAAAAATATGCGACTATAGAAAATAAATAAATAAATAAATGGATGATAGATCATAAAGCTATATAGATAAATATCCACATAACTACAACCACATAATTTGAACGTCCTAATGTAGCTTAAAGTAGAAAAAGACCCATCCTGTTACACGTTTCGTAGACTCTAGTATATATCCTCTATAATCTGCTCGAACCAACTGTGCCACGAACTCGATTAGACGAACCATTAGAAACAGATTTCTTGTTTGATGAATCAACACCATCTTCTTGGATCACATACAACTTAAATATTTCAAACCGATTTTTTCGACTACACCCAAAAAATTGAAATATCACCATCGTCGAATATGTCGATTGGATCAGTAAATGTTGACATTTTACATGATAATCGAGTAATATTCTTAGAACCACAAACTTTCGTAAGCATAGATAATAAAGAGGAGTAAGTAACATCTGTAGATAACCTTAAACCACGCTTTGCACAATTGAACAGAACGTACTCAATAGCACCCCCAACAATATCTTATTTACCACTGCTATAGATTACAATGTTCACAGATATTTTACGTATATGACAGAACTCCAAACACTCTACAAAGGTAAAAAAATAGGTATGAAAAACAAATATGACATAATTGTATGTAAAAAAACCATTCTCAAAGTATAAAATAAACTCTCAAAATAAAAAATATAAGCTGGCTAAGTACCATTTTTAGCCAGCTACAATCAACAAAAAATTTAAATGAGCCGGTTAAAGCCAAGCCAAGCCAAGAAAGAAGCCGACTCAATGTGCAATTCTGAAAAAAGCGCCGGCTAAGCCGGCTTATAGACGGCTATAGCCGGCTAAGAGCATTAGACGGCTATAGCCGGCTAAGAGCATTAGACGACTATAGCTGGCCATGTGTCGCACTCACGTTGGTTCATACACTGCAAAAAAGAATTTGGACACGTAATTTGAAGCCGGCTAAGTTTAGCCGGCTATTGTGAAGGATGTCCATGTTTTAGCCAGATAAATAAGGATTTCCATTTTGGGGAGATAATTACCAAAATTGACCGGGTCAAAGTTACCAAAATAGACATTTAGCTGGCGGATTGAAGGCTAAGTCGGCGACACGCAGGCTAAGCCTTTGTATTTCGCCGGCTAACACCTTTGTTATTGTAGGCTTAGCCGGCGCCCATTTTTTGAAGCTTGGTCAATGTATATTTTGGTAATTTTCCCCCATTTTGGGTAACTTTTGATCAAATATCCCTTTTGATATTTTTCCCTATAATATAACATAACGTAATAATTAAAAAGTTCAGTAACTTTGATAAGAGTAACAATAGAAAACTATCTATCCTATATAATAAACAAGTAAAATATTGTGACACTTGTCAGCACCACGT
The DNA here is from genome assembly GCA_023525975.1 of Smallanthus sonchifolius. Classification (NCBI taxonomy): domain Eukaryota; kingdom Viridiplantae; phylum Streptophyta; class Magnoliopsida; order Asterales; family Asteraceae; genus Smallanthus; species Smallanthus sonchifolius. Next base: position 94,628,856 of record CM042029.1, read on the forward strand.
TTCACCTCAACTTTTGGATCCATCAAAAACCATATGGACATAAAACGGGTTAACACGCGGGCCGAGAAGCGGGTTAAAGACCACCCGAATTAATACCCTATAAAAACTTTTTAAACCCGGTCAGACCTTTATCACATCACTTCCTTTTCAAAACAAAACCCTAATCGTCTTCCTGATCGAATCTCTCTCTCTCTCTTTCATCTTCAACAACCAAACTTCAAAATCAAATCAAGAATCGGTATGTAATCTATACTCTTCATCGATCTTACCTTTACGCCTCGATCACTTTTTATGAAATTATTATGTCTAATCTCATTGAATCTGGAGATTTTATGAATCTCTTTTCAACGTATTGAAAATACTTACATTTACATGATCAAAATACCACCGTAAAGTTTTCAAAAAATGGTAAGACTTTTAATAGGGCTAACGCTCCGTCAAGCATATATCTTTACGCATCGATCAGTTTTTTTTCTAATTATTATGTCTAATCTCATTGAATCTGGAGATTTTTTTTAATCTATTTTCAAATTTGTTAGGTTGTGAATCTTTTGAAAATTTAAGCTTTTGATGATAATCATGTCGAATCGATCTTACATTCTTATTGTATTTTGACCTTGCATCCCCTAAAATTTGTGTATTTTGATAGCCTTACACCTTTTAAAGTTACAGTTATAGATTAATTTATGTTAAAATTGAATCATGTGTATTATCAATCTTTTATTAATCAGTTTTTATTTCCATTGTATCAGAGTTATACTAAAGATGCATCCGTCATTCTTCAAATTTGTAAAGAACCCGACAACCCCATATTTGATAATTTTCTCATTCAAATCTGTTTATTTATTATTTTCCAAAAAATTGTGTTAACACATAATCTTTTTTAATAAAGCCATTGGCTCAAGTTTTAATACAGCAATTAATGACTCATTATACATGTTACACAATTACATCAACAAACTCTTTATTTATTTAAATTTACAATTACACCAAAAAAAATATGAATGTAATTATTTAACATTTTAAAATGTATGATTTACTAAAATAATTACCAACAATCCAATATAGTCAAACTTTGATTGGAAATTAATCATTACCGTTTTTTAAAAAGAATTGAAGATTATGATGTAAAAAAGGAAAACTTTAACAATTAAATGACTAATTTATTTGTTAAAGTGAATATTTTTCTAATTTATTTATATTAGGAAATAAATGTTAGTTATATACGGTATACTTTTACGAATTATATTAGTCATTTGAATTTTATCAATCAATAGTTAATTCCTTTTTTTATTTGAAATTACTAAAAATAAGTCCCATGATTGAGATTTTTTTATATTATTACAAAAATTTAAGTATTGATTACTATCATTTAGAAAAGCATCAATCTGGTTGTCAGTTAAAATCATTTTCCATATTTACATCAAATTTAAAATGTCAGTTACCTATTACCAACATTTAAAAATTTATAATTTAACAAAAGACCATGTAAAAAGTATTCCTTGGTTAATTATTCAAAATTTGGGAACGATTTCAAAAATTAAAGTTTCACTATTGGTGTAACAGACATATTAAAATCTCAAATTTTGAAAATTACATTAATTTGGTAAAGATTTCAAATTTAATTACAATTTAACAAAATACCATGTAAAAAAGACAACCTTGGTTAATTATTCAAAATTTGTGAATTTTAAAAATTAAAGTTTCACTATTGGTGTAACATACATATTAAAATATCAAATTTTGAAAATTACATTAATTTGGTAAAGATTTCAAATTTAATGTTTGAAATCGTGCTAAATTTGAAAAAATATCATTAACTAATTATTTTAAATTTGAAAAAATATCATTAACTAATTATTTTAAAAAATATCATTAACTAATTACTTGCTCAGACAAATGAAGTAGTGCAGGAGATTAATGATCGTTTGTTGTCAATGTTCCCCGGTAAACAAAAAGAATATCTAAGTTCAGATAGCATATGCCAGTCAGAACAGTTGAACGATAATTTTTAACAAAGTTTATACTCGCCGGATGTTCTTAATGGTCTTAAACTTTCAGGATTGCCAAATCATAGTTTAGTTTTGAAGGTAGGTGGCCTATAATGTTGCTGAGAAATATTGATCAGAAAAATGGGTTATGTAATGGAACTAGATTACAAGTCAAATATCTTGGTAATCGTGTTATCGAGGCGGAGATCATTTCTTGAAGCAATATCGGAACTCGCACATTTATTCCATAAATCAATTTGACGCCTTCAGACAAAAGAATCCCTTTCAAGCTACAAAGAAGACAGTTTCCACTCTCGGATTGTTTTGCCATGACGATAAATAATAGCCAGGGTCAGTCACTATCAAGGGTTGGATTGTTCTTGAGGCAACCGGTATTCAGTCATGGTCAATTATATGTTACACTTTCAAGAGTTAAAAGTAGAGACGAGTTAAAAATTTTAGCCTTAGACAAGGATGAAAAAATTTCAAACAAAACATCCAGCGTTGTATACAAAGAAATATTTACTGATTTATGAATTATGAATTGTATTCATCATTTTTTAGTCTCAAATTGTATTTTATTTTAAATTTATTTTATTTATAACCCATGTAATACACGGTTCTAACACTAGTTCCTAATATTTCGTGACTTCAAAATTCAAACTATTCCAAAAGATCTTGATTTAAATTAATTTAAGAAACATGAAAATAAAAGATAATTTTTTTTCTTAAAAAATATATAGGACTTGAACACATCAAACTCAAATGAGTTGCATGGTTTGTAAAGGATTAAAAGAATATGTGGTTATAGGAAAAAATAAAAGGATGATAGATCATCAACCTATATAGATAACTACAACCACATACTTTGAACGTCGTAATGTAGCTTAAAGTAGAAAAAGACCCATCATGTTACACGTTTCGTAGACTCTAGTCTCCGGGTAATTGCTGCCCACCATTATAAACATCACATTTTTTCATTTCTGGTATCATTGTATCAATAGTTTTTCCTAACAAAATGGAACTGTTTCAGGCTTACCATTTACTAATCCTCCTTTCATTAATAGCATCATCAGTAGCAGTTCCGAAGTACTCCAAGCCAGGGTGCAACGATACATGCGGGACCGTCAAGATTCCATACCCTTTTGGAATCGGTGCAAATTGTTCTGTCAACCAATGGTACATGGTTGATTGCAACTCATCCACACCATATCTATCTGCACTCAACAACATGGAAGTGTTGAGTGTCACTACAAGAAAGTTTGGCAGTTTCAACGAGGCAGTTTCGACGACACGTGTCGTCGATATAGAAGGGGTAGTTACGACGACATGTCGTCGACGATGCTCAGATTCGATTTTTGACTTTTTTTCACTTTTTCTCGACGACATGTCGTCGGCAATGGTTAAGCGGGAATCGGTGAAAAGTTTTGGCGCTCACCCTATGGTATTCTCGACGACATGTCGTCGCAACTGTTAGTTTTTATTTATTTTTTCTTTTTTTTTGCCCGGTAGAATAATAATTATTTTTTATCAATATCGACGACATGTCGTCGAAATAGCCGTCCAAAATTTTATTAATTTTTATTTAATAATTAAATTGATTAAATTAATTTAAAAAAGAACCAATCTCGACGACATGTCGTCGAGACTAGTCCGACCTGGACTTATCTTCGGCAGAAACGTCAAACACCCTCATTTTCACCCATTTTCTCTCCAAACTCTTCCTCTCGGCTCTCACACTCATTTCCGTCCATTCCACTCATTTAGCCACCATATTCCACCTCCTCCACCACCATTAATCATCTTGTTGAAGTGGTAAGGGCATATTTTGATTTTTTTTGACATTTTCCATTATTATTGAAAAATTTTAATATTAATCATATTGGTTATTGTTGGTGTTATTATATGTTTTTATTGAGTTTTGGTGAATTATTATGTTTATTGAGTATTGTTAAGTTGGTTGGCTATCAATTTTGCAGTAGTTATGCTGTCGGATTTTTAAAAAATTTTTATATATGTTTATTTTTTGTTTATTACAGAATACAATTCAAGAAGAATTGACCCGGATGCAACAAGCCGGCGGAGAGGTTGATGAGGAAGAGGTCCTAAAACGTGCCCTTGGCGAGAGACGCGGTTGGAGCCGAGGAGTTGGAAGAAAAGTTAGAAACACGCCCACTAATGTTTCGGCTCTCTCCGAGTCTCAATTCAACGAATTAAAAGAACAAATTCGTCAACTGAATGAGACCGTGACACAAATGCAACATGACCGCAACCAATCCGACAACCAAAATGACGACGACGATGAATAAACTTGGTCAAAGCTTTTATTTGAACGATTTGTAATAACTTATACAATTCGTATACTTTTGTTGGATGTTTTATGTAATATATTGGTGTGGAATGTTTTAATATATATATATAACAGTTTTGACAGGTTCTGAATATCTATGTATTAAATTACTGGAAAATTTTTAAAATTCAAAAAAAAAAAAATTAAAAAAAATTAACCAGTCTCGACGACATGTCGTCGAGATTGATGTTTTGAAAATTTAAATAAAATAAACATTTTGGACAATAAATAAAGATAAAATAAAATTTAAATACCCATCCTCGACGACATGTCGTCGAGATTGAGTTTTTAAAAATTTATTTTATCTTTTTTTTTTAAATAAAAAGTTATTACCGACAGGCCAATATCGACGAGATGTCGTCGAGAAAAGGGTAATCAATCTCGACGACTATTTCTCGACGACATTTTAAGTTGTCTCGACGAAGTTTTGTCGACGGAGGAATTATCGACGACATGTCGTCGAGAAAGGCTATATCGACGACATGTCGTCGAGACTGGTCGTTGAATCTGCCTAAAATTCTAGTAGTGTGTAAACTTGGAATATCAAATTGTCACCGTTAATACGCCAACGATCTCTAATTGCCAAAACCCAGTTCGAAATACCAGCCGGACCACGAGCATCGACCTTGGTAGGAGCCCCTTCCTGTTTTCCAAATCACACAATAAATTTGTTGTTGTTGGGTGTGGTAACGCTGTTATGATGGACCATGATAGTGCCCTCATTGGGTGTTCCACAAATTGTTTTAATTACACCGTTAGTGACAAAAACAACTGCCTTGGCATCACTTGTTGCCAAACAACAATACCTCATCATCTTAAGTCATACTCCATCAATCTCACACGGTTGGAAAGACGAGGTGGAGTTTGTGGGTCAGCTTTCTTTGTGGATGAAGGACGGTTTTTTGACTCAATTGTTGCCAGGGATAACTCTTTTATTCCGGTATCACTACTGTGGACTCTAGCAGACAATGACTACGATCAAATAACTTGTTGTCGCTATGGATCAGGAGAAAGAATCCAAGTGGATATGGGTGAGAGTACTGCAGTGGATAGTTGGAAATGTTCAAATTATAAGCCTTTCCAGGGAAACCCTTATTTAAAAGATGGATGTGATGGTATGTAATTCTAAATTTTGTATTTATCTGTTCGTTGCTTCTTTACCACACTACTAGAAAACATATATATTTTATACAAAAGTTTCTGACAAGTTACCAACAAAAGAAATTTCACACAAGTTTGCGACAACTTTCCGACAAAACAAAAACAAAAAAGTAACCTCAAGATTTCCTACAATTTTCTGACAAATTTTTAAAGTAAGTTAACTTTATTTATCTAATATAGTTGTCGGAATATTGTCAAAAATCACCGACGAAAGACTTTTGTCGCTAATTCGTCAGAAAATACGTTTCCGACGGGTTTTTTCCAACAAACAATTTTGTTGGAAACTTGTCGCTAATGGCCAATTCCGACAAGTTTCCTACGAAACTGTTGTCGTAAATTTTTCGTTTTTTTTGTAGTGCCAGTGTACTTGTGTGGCGTGTTTTTAACATGGAACTTTCTCTTATTCGATGTGCATTTAGCTATGGAAGAGTGTGCAAGGTGTGAAGGTGATCACGGTTATTGTGAATATTACAGAATATATGATTCTGATGGCTTAGCTAAAGAATGGAACTTCACTTGTTATCAGTCATATATGGCTATTATCATTTGTATAGATGTTGGTAATGTCTATTCTCTGTACTTATAATTCATTTACTGCCTATATTAATTCTTAGCTACCTGTTAATATTCATTTAAGTTATATATATAGCTGTCATGAATATTTTGGTCTTTGTAATTAGCTTTAATTTAATGACGAAGAAAGCTAATTACAAGAAGATGAAACCTCTCCGTTATGATTTATAATGTCATATGGTTACTTGTAAAAAAACTTCAAATTGTAGTTTAAACAAGAATCCTTGATTTTTCTTAAAATTTAGACAACTTACTAATGTTTTCTATTTTGTATTGGTCTGCTTCAGTTATTTTCATAACCTCAGGGTTAGGTTTAATAGCAATTATCTATACATCATACAAGCTAATCAAGAAAACAATTACCAAAAGACGGAGAAAGAGTGTTTTTAAACGCATTAATGGTGGTTTACTTTTGAAGCAACAAGAAGAGATTGACCCATCTTTAGTTCACAAAACCATACTTTTTACGTCACGTGAGTTGGCAAAGGCCACAGACAACTTCAATGAGAATAGAATTCTTGGAAGAGGAGGCCAAGGTACAGTCTACAAAGGTATGTTAGCTGATGGAAAGATCGTAGCAGTTAAAAAATCAAAGTTACTTGATGAAAGCCAATTAGAACAGTTCATCAATGAAGTGGTGATTCTCTCACAAGTCAATCATAGGAATGTGGTAAAGTTATTAGGGTGTTGCTTAGAGACGGAGGTTCCTTTGTTAGTTTCTGAGTTCATTTCAAATGGGACCTTGTATGATCGAATTCACGACGAAAGTCATGAGTTCTCGTTATCTTTGAACATGAGACTACAAATTGCTACAGAGGTTGCACAAGCCCTTGCCTACTTGCATTCAACAACTTCTATTCCAATATATCATAGGGACATAAAAACTACTAACATACTTTTGGATGATAAATACAGAGCAAAAATTTCGGATTTTGGAACTTCAAGGTTTGTATCATTTGATCAAACTCACTTGACTACCTTAGTCAAAGGTACGTTAGGCTACCTTGATCCCGAGTATTTTCAGTCTAGCCAGTTCACTGAAAAGAGTGATGTGTATAGTTTTGGAGTTGTTATGGTTGAACTATTAACGGGAGAAAGACCAATTTCACTAACTAGATTTGGTGAAAATAAAAGTTTGGCAGCACATTTTATTTTAGCCATGGAAGAAAGGCGGGTTATGTCTATTTTTGATGCAATGGTGATTAAAGAGGGTACCAGGGATGAGCTTATGGTGTTAGCTAACCTTGCAATGCAATGCTTGAACCCTATTGGAAAGAATAGGCCAACTATGAAAGAAGCAGCTACTAGGATGGAGATAATACGAACATCCCACATTCCATTTATGGTTCAAACCAATATCAAACAAGTGATGCATGATGAAGATATATCCATGTTAAAATATGGCGAATCAACATCCTTAAGTTTCAATGAAAGAATTAGTCAGTGATGGAAAACGTCATTCCTTTTCTTCATTTTAAATAAAATAATGTTGTGATATAGATATATAGTTTCAGAATATGTAATACAACTTTATGTTAGGTATCAAAAGATTGTAATAGTTGAATAGCATAGGGTGTCTTTGGTTAGTTGTTATCCTAGTTATTGTACTTAAACAAAAAGAACGAATCTAATAGCTATCGATGATTTGAGTTTAAACTCCTTCTTCTCTGTGTTTCTCCTTCTCTTCTTATCGATCTTTGTAACACCCTTAACTTTATAACCAATTAATAAAACATTTAAACGCACGCGGAAGCTTTTATCCCATAAATTTTTTTTCTTTACTTTCTCGCGTACCGCGAGATTCTGGACAACTCCCCTCGCGTACCGCGAGGGAGCTCAGAAATTCCTGACCGAGAGCCAAGTCTCTCGCGTACCGCGATAGAATCCTCCCCGGCTCTCGCGTACCGCGGGGGACCTGAGTAAATAGAAAGTTTACTCATTTTGCCCAATTCCAACACTTAGCCAATTTTCCACCATTTTTCAATTCAACTTGACACTAAAATTTTCCTACACTTGAGTTTTAGTTTGAAAACAAATATACCACATATATAAACACCAAAACATGGATCATGTGTCAAATTACACAACATTACGGATTTTCCTTTAAATCCCCACAACACCCAAAATGCATACGAGAATTCTTCCACACCTCGGACTTGACTTGGACTTACATCGGAGCTTTCCCTACATAACCACATATATAAATCACTGTTAGTAATGACGATAAACATATTCCACAAGTATTTACACTTGCTTTCACCCCTTTCACCCATTTGACCCGTTTGCACCCATTTGGTCAATTAAGGTTCTTAACACTTGTATTTCCACTACAAGTCTCATTCTTTTCCTATTACATTCATATACAACCACCCATTCACCCATATGAAGTATTCCACACTTCTAATTAGGTTCGCGGCCTCTTGGTGCGAGTACCACAACTCGTCTTACCCGCACTTGGAGTATTTGACTCCAAGTCCACCCTTTGAAGTATTTCACATTTCTTGTTGGGTTTACTACCTCTTGGTGCGAGTACCACAACTCGCCTTACCCGTACTTGGATTATTTGACACCAAGTTCACCTATTGAAGTATTCCTCGCTTCAGTCCACCATTTCACCAAAACATATTTCATTTGGTTTGACTATATACCACATAAATCATTTATGCCACATTTACCACATTCATATAATAGTATGACTATTTACCAAATAAGTCATTTACTCCACATTCACCATATTAACATAATAGGATGACTATTTACCACATCAGTCAATTACTCCACATTCACATAATAGTATGACTATTTACCACATAAGTCATTTACTCACATTCACCACATTAACATAATAGCATGACTATCACTACAAGAAAATGAAGATATTGCAACCCTGGTAAAATGTTGCATTAGGCCTTAAAAAGGTTGCATTAAGCCTAATGCAACCTTTTATCAGGGCTGCATTAAAAGCAGTTGCATTAGACCTAATGCAACTTTTTCAAGGCCTAATGCAACCTTTTTTGAAGGTGTTACATTTACTATTCAAATGCAACATTTTTATATTCTAATGTAACTTTTTTACTTTGAAATGCAACTTTTTTTACTTTAAAATGCAACTTTTTTAATACTCAAATGCAACTTTTATACTTGTTTAGTTACAAGGATGCAACCTTTTCTATAATCAAATGCAACTTTTTATATACTTAAATGCAACCTTTTTCTATAAAAAATGCAACCGTTTGTTAAAGTATTACAACTTTTTTACAAACTTTAGTTATAGTTAATGCAACCTTTTTTTACACCCAAATGCAATTTTTTAACATAAATTTTATTTGCTATTAATTAATATGAATTCAAATGGTGTACTTTAACATGTTTGTCCAAACTCATATAACAATATACTAAACACAAAGTGTCAATTACAATAATATTTAAGAGAAATGAAAACATTCTATTGATCTTGATCTCCAAGTGGTAGTTGTTTCATAATCTTTCGCATCATAGCTTCCAAGTTTTATCGCTGGCTATCAATATCTTTCTTCATAGCTTCGAACTCCGCTTTTTTCTTTCACTATCCTCTTCAAACTCTTTGCGCATTTCCAACAAATGGTTTTTCTCAACTTCAACGTTTGCCTTTAATGATTCCATCTGCCCCTCCGGAATCATGTATGATGTGCAAGCACCTTCTACTTTTTTTATCAACGTATTTGTAACACCTCTACCATAAAGTTGGCGATATCCAGAGTTCCCCTTGTTCATTACAACCATAAAAGGATCTACTGTAGCGTTGTCATCCTCTATAGACTTGTAGTTCTTCATCTGTTCCTACAATGTTGTCCAAAAAAATTATTAAAAAAATATTATCAAAACAATTTTATATATCTGAACAAGTAATGTTCTAAAATATAAAAAGAAAATTTGAGATTGAAATATGTTAAACATATATGTCACAGATATACAATTCATTGAACAACTAATATATGGAAGAGCTTAGACAAAAGAAACTCAATTATAGCCTGTGGGTGATTGGAGATTTCATCAAAACCATATTAATCTTATGCATACTAGCACTCATTAAACATGGATAGTTACATAAGTTTAAAAGTTGAAATAACTTACAATTTTCATTGACGTGTCATCATATGTATCAACATATCCGTCCTTTTACATGTACGTTCAAACAACTGTGTTAAAGTAGGTAATTCTTGGTTTGGGTCATCATTTTTCTGTATCCACAATAACATAAACATGAATAAAATAATATTAGCATATTGAACAACAAAAAAACACAAATCACAAGCAAAACAAGAATATATTACCATCTCCTCACGAATCCTTGCAAAACTTTTTGCACCGGCCGTGTGCATATTTTTTAAGACATGCGTGATTCCTTGGTTCGTAAACAGCATTTCTATACAAACATTAATATATACAATTTAGCTAATAGAAAACTCTTTAATAACAAATACTATTAATGGGGAAATTGTTAATAAAAATACCGCCACATCTTTATTACTCCATAAACGCAACAATTGTGAGAAATCATCTTTCGGGATGTTTTTAGGTCAGTTCTTCCACCTTGTCTTGTTGTCCTTAAATTGATAGAAGTGTTTTTTCTTAAACCAACATTTGTGTACCTTATATGATGGTCCAGTACTCTTTAAAACCCATGTCTTAGCAGCATCAGGCACGTCATATTTTTCCTTTAAAAAAGTTAGCATTTAGTTATAAAAGAAAACATAACAAATAAACGAAATAAAACTACTAAAAACCTTACCAAGACATAATCCCAAATCTTTTCTTTAGATGGAACCTTCTATCATGAACTGTAGTTCAATGATGCATAACCATATGATTACGAGCTATGGTACCTAAAAATAGAGAGAATTTTCCTACTACATCCTTCCCCTCTCTTACTGGTCCAACGGGTTGGCCAAATTCATTACATATAACTACCTCGTGTTCGTCAACCTTCCGCATATGCACATCATGCAGCATTGTTGGTCCACTTTTATTTGTTTGACAAACTCCTATACTTTGATATACATTTCACAATTTATATATATATATATATATATATATATATATAATCAATAACAACCTAAATACATTATATAAATAGTTAAATCAAACCTGTTGCTTTTTCCAATTCCGACTGATGTAGTTGTTCAAATTCGAGGCCATGGACATCGTCCCCATTTTCCAAATCCTGATTGTTGCCATTCACTTGTATATCGTTTTCATTATTTGCTATTATCATATCTTTCATGTCTTCAAGATCTTTGTCTTGATCATCCCCATCTTGTCATTTGAAATAAATTACCATCAATAAATATCAATAATAAAAATATTTAAACAATAAACAAATGAAGATGTACTTAATTACTAAAAATACATACCTTCAAATCTCATAATATCATCATTTTTCGGATCATATTGTTCCATATCTAATACATTAATATGTAAAAGCATAAATGAGTAAAAATAAGTACCTTCAGATCTCATAATCATTCATTTGTCTTTGTAACATATTTGTTTGCTTTTGTATGCCATTATACCTGCTAAAAGTCTACAAAACAATACTATGTACCGGGAAAGTCAAAGATTTAAAAAGCTAACTAATAATTGTTTGTTTTTAGCCATAAAAAATGAAAAAAAATTCATGTCGAGAATTCCATCAAACTGTTAAGGTCATGTAGTGATATTATTGTTTAAGAGGCACTCAATTACAATAAAGTTAAACAAATACTTAATTTAGTTCTCAAAATTATGTAATTTAGATTCATTGAATTCATCCTAACCTTGGCTTAAAATAAACAAAGCAAAGTGCTCACATCTGGGCTTGATACTCATATTCATTATCTTGCCCCTAGGTTCAATCTTATATCATTTCTATCAAATCTTCTTTTACTAAATTACATAAACTTCCTGTACCAACATAAAATGAAATCACAATTCACAGTCTGTAATATTTATAATCTGTAATGAAAATCATCTAACAAATCTAAAATTAACAAAGAACCAAGTAAAAAAGTCAGAGAATACCTGTGGTGTTGGCTGTAATCAGAGAAGAAAACAACCAAAATCAGACTCTTACAATTTTGACTTTTAACTCTGAACACTAATCTACTGTGAGACTATAGTTCTTATTTGTACATTATTCTTGTTGGAAATCAGACCCAAAACAAACACTCAAACACGACGATTTTGAGGAACTCTCCACGACTCTTTTTATTAATATTGAAAATTGTAAATAATACAATAACCATACCATCTATTTATACACTAACCCAAACCTATTCTAACTCAAACTCAATTAAACTAATTAAATAAATTAACTCCTAATTAGACTCAAACTAGGAACTAATACTAGATAAACATAAACACTAATTAATCAAATAAATCCTTTTTTTCCTCTATTCAAGATTAATGTCATCAATTCGTACTGAATCAAGATTTTAAAGTGTTAATATGAGACTATATTTCTTAATTGTACATTATTATTACATGGTAATTTTCAATTATCACATGAACCGGAATCAGGCAATGTGGTCGTGAATTGAAGATTGGTGTGTTTGTGATGACGTAATTCTACATCTATTGATACAGATAAAAAAAACCACTTGAAACACGAGCAGATGCGGAAATTAACATAATTCTTGATCGATCTACAGAAATTAACACAAAAAAATCGACATATACCTGATGATGAAGGCAGAACAAAAGTCGCCGTATACAATATCACGAGCAGATGCAGAAATTAGATCGATGATTACTTGTTTCAGGAATAATCGCTTGAAACACCCACTATTAATATAAAATTCTTGATTGAATTTTTTATGGAGATGCCAGTCGAAATTTTTTTTGAAGGGAATTGATCTTTTAGGTCAATTCTGGGGAGAATCAGCCATTTTGGCTATGGGGGGAAAGTTGGGAGGGAATACAAATATTTTTGGATGAAAATGTTGGAGGGAAATTTTAATTAAACTTAAAACATGTTGGTGTAAGTTACAAATTCTCGAATCATACAAAATCATAATTCATTAGAACCAAACTAGTGTAAAAAAAATTTATTCCTATTTTTACCTGTTTCACTTAGCTTGTTAGTTTTTTAAAATTTAAGAAATAAAAATGACTAATATTTAAATGTAAATAATAAATTATTAAAAGTAAAATTAAAATTTGTTAAAAAATATATGATTAAGTATATAATGTATGACTATATTTTTTGTTTTTCTTTTTAGTTTTGGTTATATATAGGTATTATTAGATTATAAAATAAAACCTAATGATCAATCATATTCAATACGGTTAAAATTGGTCGGTTATAGTCAATACGAGTTTTTATGTGTTGTTTTAGGGTTAACGAAGGTCAATCAGGGTTAATGACGGTCCATTAGGTCATTAACATCCAATTAGGTTGATTGATGGCCGTTAAGTGCTAACATGGGTAGTTAGGCTCATTGATGGATGTTTAGGGTTAACATGGGAAGTTAGGCTCAGTGACAGTTTTTTAGTGTTAATATGTGCATCAATGGACAACTACGGTTAAAATTGGTCAGTTATATTCAATATCGGCTTTTATGTGTTGTTTGAGGGTTAACGATGGTCAATCAGGGTTAATGATGGTCCATTAGGGTCATTAACATCCAATTAGGTTGATTTGATGGTCGTTTAGTGTTACCATGGGTAGTTAGGCTCTTTGATGGTTGTTTAGGGTTAACATGGGAAGTTAGGCTCAGTGACCGTTGTTTAGTGTTAATATGTGCATCAATGGACAACTACGGTTAATATTGGTCAGTTATAATCAATACCTGCTTTTATGTGTTGTTTTAGGGTTAACGATGGTCAATCAGGGTTAATGACGGTCCATTAGGGTCATTAACATCCAATTAGGTTGAGTGATGGTCGTTTAGTGTTACCATGGGTAGTTAGGCTCATTGATGGATGTTTAGGGTTAACGTGGAAAGTTAGGCTCAGTGACAGCTGTTTAATGTTAATATGTGCATCAATGAACAACTAAAGTTAAAATTGGTCAGTTATAGTCAATACCAGCTTTTATGTGTTGTTTGAGGGTTAACGATGGTCAATGAGGGTTAATGACGGTCCATTAGGGTCATTAACATCCAATTAGGTTGATTGATGTTCGTTTAGTGTTACCATGGGTAGTTAGGCTCTTTGATGGTTGTTTAGGGTTAACATGGTAAGTTAGGCTCAATAACATTTGTTTAGTGTTAATATGTTAATATTGGTCAGTTATAGTCAATACCGGCTTTTATGTGTTGTTTTAGGGTTAACGATGGTCAATCAGGGTTAATGACGGTCCATTAGGGTCATTAACATCCAATTAGGTTGATTGATGGTCGTATAGTGTTAACATGGGTAGTTAGGCTCTTTGATGATTGTTTCATGTATGCAGTCTGTACTTGAACTCAATTATTCAATTATGAGATAGATAACATAGTACTTGAACTTAAAAGGTCAAAATCTGTTTTGATATCAGAGATTATAAAGCTCTTTCATGTAGGCAATCATCATTTGACCTCAAAAAGTCAAAGTATGCATGAAAAAAAGAAAGCAAAAAACAGAGGAAAAAATATAGAAAAAAAAAAGCAAAAAAACTGAAAACAAACTGAAAAAAAACATAAAAATAACAGCAAAAAAGAAATATAAAAATGGGTTGGTAACGGGTCGAACAGGTTCGGGTTAACATGAGTTCAGGTCAAACGTGTTCGGGTCAAACGGATTCGAGCTTTTAGCAAGCCGGCGTCTAGTCACGAGCCGGCTTAGTTCGTGTACACCCTTAACTTTAAATGAGACTTGAATCAATAAAAATATATAAAAATAGAAGGAAAAAAACTGAAATAAAACAGAAAAAAATAGCAAAAAAATAGCAAAAAACCCTGAAAAAAAACAGCAAAAAATAAAGATATAAACGGGTTGGTAACGGGTAAACGGGTTCGGGTTAACATGGGGTTTGGGTGAAAATGGTAACGGGTCAAACGGGTTCGGGTTAACATGAGTTCGGGTCAAACGGGTTGGGGTCAACATGGGTTCAGGTCAAACGGATTCGAGCTTTTAGCAAGCCGGTGTCGATTAACTCGCGAGCCGGCTTAGTTCGTTTACACCCCTAACTTTAAATGATACTTGAATCAACAAAAATATATTAAAAAAAATAGAAAAAAAACTGAAATAAAACAGAAAAAATATATTAAAAAAACAGAAAAAAGTAACAAAAAAAACCTGAAAAAAACAGCAAAAAAGAAATATAAAAATGGGTTGGTAACGGGTTAAACGGGTTCGGGTTAACATGGGGTTTTGGTGAAAATGGTAACGGGTCAAACGGGTTTGGGTTAACATGAGTTCGGGTCAAACGGGTTCGGGTCAAACGGGTTCGAGCTTTTAGCAAGCCGGTGTCGATTAGTTCGCGATCCGGCTTGGTTTACACCCCTAACTTTAAATGATACTTGAATCCGTAAAAATATTAAAAAAAAATTAGAAAAAAACTGAAATAAAACACAAAAAAAATATTAAAAAAACAGAAAAAATAGCAAAAAAAACCTGAAAAAGAACAGCAAAAAAGAAAGATAAAAATGGGTTGTATCGTTGCTCTGTTGCATCGTTGGTGTATATTTACAAAATTAAACCATCCTAAAAAATCTAGTTATAAATTTTCCTTAATTGATTTATTGTTATTTATTGTTTTGTATATTTTTAGTTGAAATTGGAACAATAATTGCATATTTCACTATGGTTAGTACTTTGAACTATTAAGCATGAGATCCCAAGTTCGAATGTTGATTGCTTATGCTATTATTTTTTCTTTCTAGTTCTACTCTTTGTTTTAAGCCAAGTGCATATGTTTTCATAATGCAAGTTGCAACCCTAAATTTTAAGGTAATAAATTCTATTAAAATAAGCTTCAATAATTATTAAAATAATTATAAATCATCTTAAAACAGTTTTTTTAACTAATTATATAGTACGTTGTTGCGTTTGATTTTTTTTTGGATAACTTTGTTGTGTAATAATTAAACCATTGTAAATAGACTATTTTTTTATTGTCATACACGTAACAAGCCCGAAGAACACGATACTGATATTTATTTTTATGGTTTTTAGTTTCAATATGAGTCGGTTTTGGTATTTTCTATATGTATCACATGAGTTTTATTGAAATTTGCAACCTTACTAATAAAAGTTGCAAACTTCAATAAAAATTGCAACCTTTAAAGAAAAATGTTACAATTTTTAGTAAAACTCGCAACTTTTATATAAAAAGGTTGCATTTTCAATAAAATTTTGCAACTTTTTAGGAAAAATGTTGCATTAGATCTTTTAATGCAACCTTTATGTTGCACGAAGTTGCATTAGAGTCAAATGCAACACAACTGAAAAGGGTTGCATCTAAAATGTTGCATTAGGCTTATTTTCTAATAGTGTATTTACCACATAAGTCAATTACTTCACATTCACCACATTCACATAATAATTTGACTATTTACCACATAAGTCAATTTAATACAATTCCACACATACTACATTCGAGAAATAACCATACACATTCACTTCAACTTATAGTATGCATACATATCACATACACCACACATTTATCAACATTACTAAGTAAGTGTAAAGGCACTTACCTTTAGAGTTGGAAGATCCCGTGCCTCCTCCTCGGTTCATAATTTGATTACCTAAACATATACACCTAGTTTAGTAATCTACCATTCATCACCAACACATTACAATTGAGTCCACAACTCAAATTTTCATTTCCAACCCAAACTGACCCGTTTGGGTTATCCCCGTAACCAAACACCCCTTTTCAATACAAACTCACCTACTTGAGTTTTCTTTCCAATACCTTGACACTAATTTCTCATTCAATAACTTTTATTAGGTCAATTTGGTGTTTGTTTAAGTGTCTAATACCACCTAAACACTTAATCATAACTAATTCCACATTCTAGCATCATGATCCAAACACCCCCAATTTTCATCATATGAACCCTAACTTTTTAAAATCAAAATCAAAGGGTTCTAGGATGTTAATCACCACTCTTTACCTTTAGTTTAGCTAGATTATCCACAATCTAACACTAATTTACCACATGCATACAAAATTTCTGGATTTCTACAAAACCCACCTACTAACACATTCAAAGGTGAAATCAAATGAAAGATTACACTTACTTGATGTTAGGAAGGTGTTGTGTAAGCTAAAACCTTCACAATCCAAGCTTCAATTGCAAGATTTAGCTCAAAACCCCGTTTTCTCCTTTTTCTCCTTGCTATGAACGACCCCAACTCACAAGTGAGTTCAATTTTGACTTCCACTTAGTCAAAATGGCAGATTTTTGTCATTTTACACCTTTAGTCCCTCAACTTCCATTTCACCCATTTCATGCTATAATTAGTTAAAAACTAACATAACCCCATTACTAACTTGAAAACCACTTGTTTCAACTTATTTCATAATTATTATTTTCACCATAATATTTATTAAAATATTTATTTATTTGAAAACGAAACCCGAATTTTGGTTTGTTACAAATCACCTCCCCTTATTTGGGTTTCGTCCCCGAAACCCGACTTCAAATAAAAAGGTTCGGATAATATTTGAGCATTTCTTTCTCGGTTTCCTAAGTCATATCCGCCCCCTTCTTATGTTTCCACCTCACCAAAACTTGGCTAATCTCTTTATTCCGCAATTTCTTCACCTTTTGATCCAAGATTGCCACCGGTTCCTCAACATAATTCAACTTTTCATCTAATTCAATATCATCCAATGGAACAAAAGTAGATTCATCCGCTAAACATTTTCGCAAATGAGACACATGAAATGTGTTATGAAGTCTACTTAGTCCCTCTGGTAGCTCCAAACGGTATTTGACTCCAAGTCCACCTTTTAAAGTATTCCACACTTCTTATTGGGTTTACTACCTCTTGGTGCGAGTACCACAACTCGTCTTACCCGCATTTGGAGTATTTGACTCCAAGTCCACCATTTGAAGTATTCCGCACTTCTTATTGGGTTTACTACCTCTTGGTGCGAGTACCACAACTTGTCTTACCCGCACTTGGAGTATTTGACTCCAAGTCCACCCTTTGAAGTATTCCGCACTTCTTATTGGGGTTTCTACCTCTTGGTGCGAGTACCACAACTCGTCTTACCCACACTTGGAGTATTTGACTCCAAGTCCACCTTTTGAAGTATTCCACACTTCAGTCCACCATTTCACCAAATTATCACATTTTGTTTGACTATTTACCACATAAGTCAATTACACCACATTTACATATTAGATTGATCATTTACCAAATAAGTCAATTTCACCAAATTCACCACATTTACATATTAGATTGACTATTTTCCACATAAGTCAATTTGTAAGGCCCCAAACCCGGGAGGCCTCACCCGTTGGATTTACTCATTCACAAACAGTTCTTAAACATGAATATCAAATAACGCAGCGGAATCATTCATTCAACATAACTAAAAACTTGTTCATACATGCGGAAGCGTACATTGTCAATTACATAAACTTAACATAAACAACTCATAACGGGATGCCAGTCTTCATGATCGGCCGGGTAACTCTTCTCGCTTGCCAAGCATCGCCGTCCATCGTCCATACCTGCCTTAACCTGAATGTGCATACTAAAAAGTCAGCTACGCTGGTGAGTTCTAGCATTTCAAATAAAAACTTTAACATTAACATTTGCCAAAAACGCATCATTCATTTAGTAAAACCTTTCACAAAAGCATGTAATAATAATATCTTTAAAAAGGTTTCGTACCCATATCATCATCAACATCAACATCATAATCATAAACACCGTTAAACGGATCGTTCTTTAAAACTTTTAACATTCATTTAAGTCATACATTATTATCTAGATCTGTGTTACCCTTCGTTCCGTCATTTAGTATGGTATTGCCCCTAAGGCTTAACTGCACGAAGACCGACAATACCATACATTCCGTCAATTCCCTTTTGGTATTGCCCCCAAGGCTAACTGCGCGAGGACCGACAATACCCATTCAGTTGCCCCTATGGCTCTCATGTCCATAAACCGACAACTTCCATCGACGGTTATGACTCTCAGCCATAACATCGTCGGATCATAATTTAACCTTACATAGGGTCACGTTAACCCCTGAGTAACCGTCGTTACTCCCTTTACCAGTTGTACAACATCATAACCATTGACATGCCACATAGACAATGCCCCTGTTGTTCTTGTGGCAACTATGGCTCGCTGTCCATAATCTACCACAAGGCTGGGAATCTCATTCCCAGACTTCATTCGTCAATTCCATTCATTCGACAGATTAGATTTGTAATTACTTCTTTAAAACCTTTACCTCTTTCTCTTCTCATTAAACATTTCCTCATTTAAACCGTTCATAAAGCATTCGTAACCTTTTTGGCAAAAACATTTCAAAACCTTTCCTTTCGTAAACATCGTTTTGTTAAAACATCATTTCGTTAAACATCATTTCGTTAAACATCATTTCGTTAAACATCATTTCGTAAGTATGCACACCAGCCCAAAAACATTAACAAAACATTTAAAAGAGGGCTCTAGAACTCACCTGATAAGCTAGTCTCGGTTGTCCTAAACGAAGGTCCAATGACTTCACATACGATCTGAATTGAGTAGTTACATACACATCAGACCATTACCGACTCTAACGGTTTAACCCTTCTAAACATACTAACTTTACTTAACCAGTCTGATGTCTGCGCACTTAGCAAGTGCGCAGACCCTGCTGCCTGCGCACTTAGCAAGTGCGCAGACCCTGCCTCCTGCGCACTTAGCAAGTGCGCAGGTCCTTCCTCCTGCGCACTTAGCAAGTGCGCAGGACCCTCCTCCTGCGCACTTAGCAAGTGCGCAGGACCTGCTCCGTGCGCACTTAGCAAGTGCGCACGACCTGTTCTTCGCGAAAACCCTAACTTCGCATTCGGTTGTGTCAAATCTTCAACCTTCTTTGTTCAAAACAACCGTTTTCCATTGTAGATACTAAACCTAAGCTTATTCTTAAGTTTCATCCACAAAAACGTTCTATTTTCACCCAAAACCCGAAAAACCCAAATAGAACTAAAAACTCAGATTTAGCTCGAATGGTTACCTGGATGACGATTCCGCTTTGGAGGTTCTCTTCACGAGTGCAGGAGACACGAGCGGGTGCAATCTTGTGCGATTCCGACACTTTCTCTCTCTACGGTTTTCTCTCTCTAGAACTGTAAGGAGGAGAAGTGAAGAGGCTTTTTGCTATTTATAGGGGAGACCTCCCCAAGCCCGGTTCTCGACTGACCCGGCCCGACTTCGTCCCGCTTGAACTCGCTAACTTTATTTTTCGACATTTTGGGATGTTACACAATTACACCAAATTCACTACATTTACATATTAGATTGACCATTTACCACATAAGTCAATTTCATCAAATTCACCACATTTACATATTAGATTGACTATTTTCCACATTAGTCAATTCCACTAAATTTACTACATTTACATATTAGATTGACTATTTTCCACATAAGTCAATAACATCAAATTCCATCATATTAGTTTGACCTTCTACCACTAAAGTCAAATTAATACAATTCCAAACATACTACATTCAAGCAATAGCCATTCATATTCATTTCCACTTATAGTATGCATACATATCACATACACCACATATTTATCAACATTACTAAGTAAGTGCAAAGACACTTACCTTTTGAGTTGGAAGATCCCGTGCCTCCTCCTCGATTCACAATTTGATTACCTAAACATATACACCTAGTTTAGTAATCAAACACTCATCACCAACACAAAATAATTGAGTCCACAACTCAATTTTCATTTCCAACCCAAACTGACCCGTTCGGGTTATCCCCATAACCAAACACCATCTTTTAATACAAACTCATCCACTTGGGTTTTCTTTTCAATACCTTGACACTAATTTCTCATTCAATAACTTTTATTAGGTCAAATTGGTGTTTGTTCAAGTGTCTAATACCACCTAAACACTTAATCATCACTGATTCAACAATCTAGCATCATGATCCAAACACCTCTAATTTTCTCCATATGAACCCTAACTTCTCATAATCAAAATCAAAGGGTTCTAGGATGTTATTCACCACTCTTTACCTTTACTTTAACTAGATTATCCGCAATCTAACACCAATTAACCATATGCATTCATAATTTTTGGATTTCTACAAAACCCACCAACTAACACATTCAAAAGTGAAATTCAAGGAAGATAATCACTTACTTGATGTTAGGAAGATGTTGTGTGAGCTAAAACCTTCACAAATCCAAGCTTAATTGCACGATTTAGGCTTCAAAATCGTTTTCTCCTTTTCTCCTCTTGGAAAGAACGACCCCAAACACCAAATGAGCTCAATTTTGACTTTCACTAGTCAAAATGGCAGATTTTGCGATTTACACTTTTGGCTCCTCAACTTCCATAACACCCAATTCATTTCAAAATTAGTTAAAAACTAGTATAACCCCATTACTAACTTGAAACCCACTTGTTTCAACTTATTTCTAAAATATTATTTTCACCATAATATTATTTAGAAATATTTATTTATTTGAAAACGAAACCCGGATTTTGGTTCGTTACAATTACACATTCACTATTATATGTATTAAGTATACATATACCTACCTATATACATACATATATAACCACCTTCACATAATCCTTGCAAATGTTCATTGGTATATGGTTATTATAAAGTTCCTTACACATTTCGTCTTATTAAACATATTGGCCAGACATGTTTAATAATACGCCATGCCCAATTGTAATTATCATCTCCATATAACAAGTCACAAATCAAGTTTTGGCACACATAACACCTTGACAACATTCATACATATACACCATATATATATATATATATATATAACCACTAATCAAATCATTACTAACCTTTCATTTCCGCAAGCTCCGAGTCTTAGTCAAGTCCTTCATGGATTCTCGTATCATTTTCCCCCATATCAAGGGCATCAGGTTTGAGTTTGGTGTCACCAGCCCAAAAACATTAACAAAACATTTAAAAGAGGGCTCTAGAACTCACCTGATAAGCTAGTCTCGGTTGTCCTAAACGAAGGTCCAATGACTTCACATACGATCTGAATTGAGTAGTTACATACACATCAGACCATTACCGACTCTAACGGTTTAACCCTTCTAAACATACTAACTTTACTTAACCAGTCTGATGTCTGCGCACTTAGCAAGTGCGCAGACCCTGCTGCCTGCGCACTTAGCAAGTGCACAGACCCTGCCTCCTGCGCACTTAGCAAGTGCGCAGGTCCTTCCTCCTGCGCACTTAGCAAGTGCGCAGGACCCTCCTCCTGCGCACTTAGCAAGTGCGCAGGACCTGCTCCGTGCGCACTTAGCAAGTGCGCACGACCTGTTCTTCGTGAAAACCCTAACTTCGCATTCGGTTGTGTCAAATCTTCAACCTTCTTTGTTCAAAACAACCGTTTTCCATTGTAGATACTAAACCTAAGCTTATTCTTAAGTTTCATCCACAAAAACGTTCGATTTTCACCCAAAACCCGAAAAACCCAAATAGAACTAAAAACTCAGATTTAGCTCGAATGGTTACCTGGATGACGATTCCGCTTTGGAGGTTCTCTTCACGAGTGCAGGAGACACGAGCGGGTGCAATCTTGTGCGATTCCGACACTTTCTCTCTCTACGGTTTTCTCTCTCTAGAACTGTAAGGAGGAGAAGTGAAGAGGCTTTTTGCTATTTATAGGGGAGACCTCCCCAAGCCCGGTTCGCAACTGACCCGGCCCGACTTCGTCCCGCTTGAACTCGCTAACTTTATTTTTCGACATTTTGGGATGTTACAAGTCTACCCCCCTTATAATAGGTTTCGTCCCCGAAACCTATCATAAGTCAAATAATTGAGGGTACGACTCCCTCATTTCCGCCTCCGTTTCCCATGTAGCCTCCGATCCCTTTCGGTGCCTCCATTGGACTTTAACCAATTGGATAACTTTACTACGTAAACGTTTCTCCTTCCGATCAAGGATGGCCACGGGTTCTTCGATGTAATTAAGGCTGTTGTCGACCTCGATGTCAGTAAGTGGTACGTGAGCCGATTCATCTGCCAAACACTTTCTCAAGTGTGATACATGGAAGGTAGGATGAATCCCACTTAACTCATCAGGCAACTCCAACCGATAAGCGACTTCACCAACCCGTGCCATTATCCTGAATGGTCCGACAAACCTCGGACTTAACTTTCCTCTCTTTCTGAATCGAATGATTCCCTTCCAGGGAGACACTTTCAACATTACCCTGTCCCCAACATCAAACTCAATAGGCCTTCGTCGTTTATCCGCGTAGGATTTCTGGCGATCTTGTGCGGCCTTCATTCGAGCTTTGATTTGATCAAACCTTTCTGATGTTTCTTTTATGACTTCCAGACTTCCTAGCTCCTTCTGTCCAATCTCACCCCAACAAACCGGGGTCCTGCATCTTCTACCATACAACATTTCGTAAGGCGGCATGCCTATCGTCGTGTGATGACTATTGTTGTAGGAGAACTCGGCTAACGGCAGATGGTTGTCCCAACTGCCACCGAAGTCGATAATACAAGCACGGAGCATATCTTCCAACGTCTGAATGGTCCTTTCGGACTGACCATCCGTTTGCGGGTGGTATGCTGTGCTGATATTAAGCCTCGTACCCATCGCCTCGTGAAATCTTTTCCAGAACCTCGATGTAAATCGTGTGTCCCGGTCAGATACGATCGTCAAAGGCATCCCATGCCGTGCTACTACTTCGTTAATAAATACCTCCGCTAACCTTTCCGACGAGAACTTCTCTCGAATAGGTAGGAAATGAGCACTCTTCGTTAAACGGTCCACGATTACCCAAATGGCGTCATGACCTTTAGCTGTGCGAGGTAGCTTAGTTATGAAGTCCATGGTAATGTGTTCCCACTTCCATTCCGGTATATCAAGTGGTTGAATCTTTCCATACGGTTTCTGGTGCTCGGCCTTTACTTGCGAGCAAGTCAAACACTTGCTTACATACTTCGTCACGTCACGTTTCATTCCAGGCCACCAGTATTCCCTCCTCAGATCTTGGTACATTTTATTGGTACCGGGATGGATAGAGTAACGAGACTTATGAGCCTCATCCAAGATTTTGCTCCTAAGTTCGCCACCCATAGGTATCCATATCCGTCCATAACGCGTTCTAACACCGAGGGTGTTATATTCCAACTTGTCCCGTTGGCCAACCATCCTTTCTTTCTTTATATTTTCTTCCTTCAAAGCTTCATCTTGAGCTCTTTCGATTTCTCTCATCACATCCGATGTTACCACCAATTGGCAAGCTTTCACTCTGATAGGAGTAGGCACATCCTTTCTGTAACATCCCGAAAATAGTAAATAAGTAAATAATAATACGATGGAGATTTATACGACATAAAATGAAATAAGAACGGATGGACTTGGGCTCGACTCCAACGGACCGAGGGAAGCCCAGGTATAAAAAGGGGCAAGACAGCCCATTTGACCATTTCACCTCCATTTCACCAATTCTAGAGAGAGAAAGGGAGCCCGAGTCTAGAGAGAGAAAGTCGACGGATCGTCACGAGATTTGAGGAGCACGTTACTACTGAGATCGTGAGCAAAACCTCTGGATCATAATTCCAATCCAGGTAATGATTCGATCATAATATGAGTTTTTGTCCATTTTGGGGTTTCTCGGGTTTTAGCTAAATAGGTGATGTTTTTACGGATGAAACTTGAAAATAAGCTTAGAAATAGAATCTAGAATGAAAACCGCACGTTTTGATCAAAGAAAATTGTAAGATTAGCATGATCGGATTAACATGCAAGAATTCCGAAATTTTGGTCCAAGAACCAGGTACTGCGTACTTACCAAGTGCGCAGGAAGGAATCCCTGCGTACTTACTAAGTGCGCAGGCAGCAGTCCCTGCGTACTTACCAAGTACGCAGGAGGAAGACTCCTGCGCACTTACCAAGTGCGCATGAGCAAGTCCCTGCGCACTTACTAAGTGCGCAGGCAGCAGACAGCAGGCCACAGGTTGGTTAAGTAAAGTCAGTAAGTTTAGAATGATCAAACCATTAGAGTCAGGGTTGGGTCTAATGTGTATTTAACTACCTAATCCAGATCGGAAGTGACGCTGTTGGGCCTTTGTTTAGGACAACCTAGAGTAGCTCATCAGGTGAGTTCTATGTGCCCCCTTCTATGTATGTGCAAATGATTTATAAATGTTTTGGGGCTGAAGTGTATACACTAAATGGATAAATGCTATAAGTGACAATGTGATCATACGTACATATATGAATATATAAATACTTATATATGTGAAAATGAATTATGAATAAAGAATGAAGCGTATGATATAAAGAAAGAATGAAAGAAGGATATAACGTAAAAGAATGAAATCTTGCTTTATATTATATATATTGCATGTTATGAATGAATGTAAACGTTTTAAACCCTTCTGTGACAACGGCTACTTCGGTAGACGGACGACCACGTGACTATTTTGCAACCGGGACGAAAACGTTCCTACGTAAGATAGGACGTATGAAAAGGTAAAAATGGACGGTCGAAGCAATTGCCTTAACTAATGTAGAACGGTTGCATACATAATGGTCGCGTGGGAAACGGATGCCCTAGGGCAGACGGATTTAATGTTATGACGGACTACGACGGTAGGACGGTTAAGAGCGGACGGACAAAAGTTGCCGGACGGATTTAATGTTATGACGGACGGTTTTCTAGAGCCGGACGGTTATGAGAAGGGCTACGACGGTAGCTCTGACTGCGATGTCTTCGTGACATTCGCGACAAGTATGATGGGTTGATCTCCCTTAAGATTATGGCCAATATGTGTTCTCCCAAAGAAAGTATGTATGTACATATGTATATACCCTCAATGAATGTTATGTGAGAACAGTAAAGTAAAGAATATTTAAAAGTATGAATATACATGTATACATTATATTCAGGATAAGATAAATATTATGTATGATTGTCTTTAAACTAGAACTCACCAGCGTTAGCTGACTTTTAGTATACATTTCAGGTAAGAAAGGAAAGGGTCGTGCGAAGGCGTGAAGGTTACCTGGCACAAGACTGACATCCCACTTTTGTTTGTTAAGAATATGTTATGCTTTTATTTGTAAAGACTTCCGCTGTTTTGATTATGTAATTGAATGACGAATGTTTTAATTTAAGTTCAGTATTTATGACTATGTTTATGAGTAAATCCAACAAGTGAGGCCACCCGGTTTAGGGGCCTTACAAGTTGGTATCAGAGCAATAGTTTGAGAGATTCAGACATCCCTAAATGTCTGGACTCAAGCTGATTATGGGACCAACGCACGGATGTCAGTCTGGGTAGCCAACGCCAACACGGTAAGTAAGTACTAAAGTTAATGCACTAGGATAAGAATAGATACCTTAACTTAGAACAAATAGATGTTAAAGTCACAACCGATTTGAAGAGTTTTGAACCCGAAAGGCAATGTAAATTAGTAATCACAAACCGGTCACTGTAATTAATAATTTACCTTGCTCGTACTGTTCCAAACTATGATCTGAAGAAATGGCCTTGATGTATTCCCTTTTAACTATCAGGAAGTTAAGAACTATGGCTGGTGGAGGAAGAACAGGACCTCTAGGCGGTCGCACTGGCCGACGAGGTAGACCTCCGTTGAACCCAAGATTTGAAGATGAAGAGAGTGTGCACGCAGAGCACACCGAAAGTGTGCGCGAAACAGAAGTGACCCCAATTAGGGACAACAGTCCAGGGCCTATACAGTTGGAACCTGAAGTCAGGGATGCTATTGCCCGTGAAGTTGTGCTCACTTTGCAAAAGGTATTGCCGGATCTACTATCCGAGGCAATAAAGAAAAGTAAAGAGGGGGATGAAGGAAACCACGAAGAAACGGTATATGACAGCGACGGGGATGAGATAAAAGTGGGGCCAAGCACTAAAGGGTGCACTTATAAAGGTTTCAAAGATGGAGACCCACCCAAGTTTGATGGTAGCAAGGATTCGGTGGCTACTTTGGAATGGATTGAGAGAATGAACGCTGTAATCAACATCAGCGAGTGCCGACCAGACCAGGCGGTTAAATATGTTGCTCATTCTTTCACCAATGAAGCACTAGGTTGGTGGAGAAATATTCAAAGAACAAAGTCACCACATGCCCTTGCCCGAATGACATGGGAGGACTTGAAAAAGCTCGTAATCCAAAAGTTCTGCCCACAGAATGAGATTGATCGTGTGGAGAACGAGTTCCTAAACTTCAAAGCTGGCGACAAGACTCATCGCCAATATACTTCAAGGTTCAACGAGCTGGCCCAACTGGTACCACACTTGGTGGAAACCGAAGAACGTATGATCAAATACTATGTGAAGGGTTTGCCGCAAAGGGTCCGTGTCCACGTAAAAGCCAACCTACCCTCGACTTTCGAGTCGGTAGTCAACCTGGCTGGAATCGTTTACGACGATTATGCCAATGAGGACCCGACACCTGTGACACAAAAGAGGAAATGGGAGAATCCGTCTAGAGGCACCGGAAGAGGGAATGAAACAACTGAAATTAAGAAACCGAGGTTGGACGGACATGAAACGTGCAAGAAATGTGGAAAGCAACATAGTGGCGAGTGTCGAATCGGCACCACCGTGTGTTATAAGTGCGGGAGGCCGGGGCACTACTCCCGAGATTGTTGGAAGGACGCCAAATGTCAAGTATGTGGATTGGTTGGGCATCTGACAAAGAATTGCAGGAAGGCCGGCCAATCTGGTTCGGGAAAGGAGAAGGAACAGGAACAACAAAAGGCTAGGACCCGAGCCTATGCCTTAACTGAGGAAGAAGCAAGGGGAAACCCTGATGTCGTGTCAGGTACGTTTCTAGTTAATGATGAACGTGCTGCGATTTTATTTGATTCTGGTGCTAGTAAAAGCTTTATATCAAATGCATTTAGTCGTAAACTAGATTGCACTATCAACACCATAGTAAAGGCCTTTAGCGTACAAACTGCCGTTGGTAAAAATTCGGCAGTATTCCAAGTAACAGAGGATTGCATCATAGAAATAGAGGGTCATAAGTTCCCTTCTAGATTATTCCTTCTCACCTTAGGAGGATTCGATATAGTATTGGGTATGGATTGGCTAGCTGCCAATGAAGCTCAAATCATATGTAAACGTAAGAGGATACACCTCAAAGCTCCAAGCGGCAGTCCAATTACGGTTTATGGGGATTGGAATTGCACGATGCCGAACGTCATCTCGATGATTAAGGCCGAAAGTTATATGAGGCGCGGTTGCGAAGCTTATCTGGCGTATGTTATTGACGATAGAATGAAAACGAAAGAACTCAAGAATGTACCCGTGGTGTGCAACTTTCCGGAAGTGTTCCCTGAGGATCTACCTGGGTTGCCACCCGATCGGGAAATAGAATTTCAGATTGATTTACTGCCAGGAGCTGAGCCCGTTGCCAAAGCCCCCTACCGATTGGCTCCGTCAGAAATGAAAGAATTGATGTCTCAACTAGAGGAACTAACAGAAAAAGGATTTGTTAGACCGAGCATCTCACCATGGGGCGCTCCGGTATTATTTGTAAAGAAAAAGGACGGCAGCATGCGCATGTGCATTGATTACCGCGAATTGAACAAGAGAACAGTAAAGAACAAATACCCGCTACCTAGAATAGACGATCTTTTTGATCAACTGCAAGGTGCGAGTTGGTTCTCAAAGATCGATCTTAGGTCGGGTTACCATCAGTTGAAAGTAAGAAAAGAAGACGTACCAAAGACCGCGTTTCGCACGCGTTATGGACATTATGAATTCCTCGTGATGTCCTTCGGATTGACTAACGCTCCAGCAGCGTTCATGGATTTGATGAATAGAGTATGTCGACCAATGTTGGATCGATCAGTGATAGTTTTCATAGACGACATACTGATATATTCGAAAAACGAGGGTGATCACCACTGTCACCTAAGAGAAGTTCTGGAAGTGTTAAAGCAGGAGAAGTTGTACGCGAAATTCTCCAAATGCGCGTTCTGGCTTAGGGAAGTCCAATTCCTAGGTCATGTGATAAACCCAAACGGCATCATGGTAGATCCTGCAAAGATAGAAACAGTAAAGGAATGGAACATCCCAAGGACACCAACAGAGATACGAAGTTTTCTTGGATTGGCAGGCTACTATCGAAGGTTCATTCAAGATTTCTCAAGGATAGCCTCGCCACTAACTAAACTGACACGGAAAGAAGTGAAATATGAATGGAGTCAAACCCAAAATAACGCGTTTGAGGAACTTAAGACACGATTAACCCAAGCTCCAGTCTTGACTCTACCTGAGGGAAATGAAGACTTGGTAGTCTACTCTGACGCTTCGGGGCAGGGTTTAGGTTGCGTACTTATGCAACGAGGAAAGGTAATTGCTTATGCCTCACGACAACTAAAGATTCACGAGGTTAACTACCCAACGCACGTTCTCGAGTTAGCAGCAGTAGTTTTCGCATTGAAAATATGGAGGCACTATTTGTATGGAGTTAAATGCACCATCTACTCCGATCATAAAAGCTTGAAGTACTTTTTCGAGCAAAAAGAATTAAACATGAGGCAAAGGAGGTGGTTAGAGCTACTGAAAGACTATGACTGTGAAATATTGTACCATCCAGGCAAGGCAAATGTTGTGGCTGACGCTTTAAGTAGAAAGGAAGAATCGGCACCCATCCGGATCAAAGCGTGTCAGCTGATTATAACACCAGATTTGATGGGCGAAATAACAAAGGCACAAGATGAAGCACTGTTAGAAAGAAATGTGAAACGGGAAAGAATAGTAGGACAACAAGGGAACTTAAGTGCAAATACATACGGTGTACGAACTAGGTTTGGCCGGATGTGGATACCTAAGATTGGCGAGCTTAGAGCCAAAATACTCGATGAGGCCCATAAGTCTCGTTATTCTATCCACCCCGGGACAAACAAAATGTATCAAGACTTGAAGAAAGAGTACTGGTGGCCTGGCATGAAGAATGATGTGACTGAATACGTGAGCAAGTGCTTAACGTGTTCACTAGTTAAAGCCGAGCACCAGAAACCATGCGGTAAAATGCAACCTTTACCTATACCAGAATGGAAGTGGGAAGAGATCACAATGGACTTCATTACCAAGCTACCGAGAACAGCTAAAGGCAATGATACCATTTGGGTGATCATCGACCGATTGACGAAAAGTGCTCACTTCTTGCCAATACGTGAGGCTTCTTCGTCGGAAAGACTAGCAGAAGTATTTATAAAGGAAATTGTGAGTAGACATGGTATGCCACTGTCGATTGTGTCCGACAGGGATACTAGATTCACCTCAAGGTTTTGGAAGAAATTCAATGAAGCGATGGGAACCAGACTGAACATCAGCACCGCTTACCACCCTCAAACCGATGGTCAATCTGAAAGGACCATTCAGACCTTGGAGGACATGCTCCGGGCCTGTATCATTGACTTCGGTGGGAGCTGGGACAGCCATCTACCATTGGCAGAATTTTCATATAACAACAGGTATCACTCAACTATTGACATGCCGCCATTTGAAATGTTGTATGGGAGGAAATGTAGGACCCCGGTTTGTTGGGGGGAAATTGGACAAAAGGATTTTGCAAGTCTCGAAGTGGTCAAAGCTACTTCCGAGAAATTTGACCAAATCAAGGCTCGAATGAAAGCCGCAAAGGACAGACAGAAATCATACGCGGACAAGAGAAGAAGGGATTTAGAGTTTCAAGTAGGGGACATGGTACTGTTAAAGGTATCACCGTGGAAAGGAATCATCCGATTCAGGAAGCGTGGCAAACTGAGTCCAAGGTTTGTCGGATCTTTCAAGATTTTAGCAAGAGTGGGTCAAGTTGCTTACAGACTCGACCTACCCGTTGAGCTTAATGGAATACACCCTACGTTCCACGTGTCTCACCTACGCAAGTGCCTAGCCGATGACACAGCTCACATACCTTACGACGAGATCGAGGTGGATAACAACCTAAATTACATAGAGGAACCAATAGCCATCCTTGACCGAGCTGAGAAACGACTACGCAACAAGTCGATACCGTTAGTCAAGATACAATGGAAACATAGAAAAGGGTCGGAAGCTACATGGGAAAAAGAAGACGAGATGAGGGAACTATACCCTCAATTGTTTGACGTATAAACAGTTTCGAGGACGAAACCTCTTTAAGGAGGGTAGACATGTAACATCCCGAAAATAGTAAATAAGTAAATAATAATACGATGGAGATTTATACGACATAAAATGAAATAAGAACGGATGGACTTGGGCTCGACTCCAACGGGCCGAGGGAAGCCCAGGTATAAAAAGGGGCAAGACAGCCCATTTGACCATTTCACCTCCATTTCACCAATTCTAGAGAGAGAAAGGGAGCCCGAGTCTAGAGAGAGAAAGTCAACGGATCGTCACGAGATTTGAGGAGCACGTTACTACTGAGATCGTGAGCAAAACCTCTGGATCATAATTCCAATCCAGGTAATGATTCGATCATAATATGAGTTTTTGTCCATTTTGGGGTTTCTCGGGTTTTAGCTAAATAGGTGATGTTTTTACGGATGAAACTTGAAAATAAGCTTAGAAATAGAATCTAGAATGAAAACCGCACGTTTTGATCAAAGAAAATTGTAAGATTAGCATGATCGGATTAACATGCAAGAATTCCGAAATTTTGGTCCAAGAACCAGGTACTGCGTACTTACCAAGTGCGCAGGAAGGAATCCCTGCGTACTTACTAAGTGCGCAGGCAGCAGTCCCTGCGTACTTACCAAGTACGCAGGAGGAAGACTCCTGCGCACTTACCAAGTGCGCATGAGCAAGTCCCTGCGCACTTACTAAGTGCGCAGGCAGCAGACAGCAG
This sequence comes from Smallanthus sonchifolius, assembly GCA_023525975.1. NCBI lineage: Eukaryota > Viridiplantae > Streptophyta > Magnoliopsida > Asterales > Asteraceae > Smallanthus > Smallanthus sonchifolius. The sequence goes on from CM042029.1 coordinate 94,660,891, forward strand.
GCCACAGGTTGGTTAAGTAAAGTCAGTAAGTTTAGAATGATCAAACCATTAGAGTCAGGGTTGGGTCTAATGTGTATTTAACTACCTAATCCAGATCGGAAGTGACGCTGTTAGGCCTTTGTTTAGGACAACCTAGAGTAGCTCATCAGGTGAGTTCTATGTGCCCCCTTCTATGTATGTGCAAATGATTTATAAATGTTTTGGGGCTGAAGTGTATACACTAAATGGATAAATGCTATAAGTGACAATGTGATCATACGTACATATATGAATATATAAATACTTATATATGTGAAAATGAATTATGAATAAAGAATGAAGCGTATGATATAAAGAAAGAATGAAAGAAGGATATAACGTAAAAGAATGAAATCTTGCTTTATATTATATATATTGCATGTTATGAATGAATGTAAACGTTATAAACCCTTCTGTGACAACGGCTACTTCGGTAGACGGACGACCACGTGACTATTTTGCAACCGGGACGAAAACGTTCCTACGTAAGATAGGACGTATGAAAAGGTAAAAATGGACGGTCGAAGCAATTGCCTTAACTAATGTAGAACGGTTGCATACATAATGGTCGCGTGGGAAACGGATGCCCTAGGGCAGACGGATTTAATGTTATGACGGACTACGACGGTAGGACGGTTAAGAGCGGACGGACAAAAGTTGCCGGACGGATTTAATGTTATGACGGACGGTTTTCTAGAGCCGGACGGTTATGAGAAGGGCTACGACGGTAGCTCTGACTGCGATGTCTTCGTGACATTCGCGACAAGTATGATGGGTTGATCTCCCTTAAGATTATGGCCAATATGTGTTCTCCCAAAGAAAGTATGTATGTACATATGTATATACCCTCAATGAATGTTATGTGAGAACAGTAAAGTAAAGAATATTTAAAAGTATGAATATACATGTATACATTATATTCAGGATAAGATAAATATTATGTATGTTTGTCTTTAAACTAGAACTCACCAGCGTTAGCTGACTTTTAGTATACATTTCAGGTAAGAAAGGAAAGGGTCGTGCGAAGGCGTGAAGGTTACCTGGCACAAGACTGACATCCCACTTTTGTTTGTTAAGAATATGTTATGCTTTTATTTGTAAAGACTTCCGCTGTTTTGATTATGTAATTGAATGACGAATGTTTTAATTTAAGTTCAGTATTTATGACTATGTTTATGAGTAAATCCAACAAGTGAGGCCACCCGGTTTAGGGGCCTTACACTTTCGGCTTAGAGCGTCAGCCACCACGTTTGCCTTTCCAGGATGGTACATTATTTCACAGTCATAGTCCTTCAGGAGTTCCAACCATCTCCTCTGCCTCATATTAAGCTCCTTTTGTTCGAAGAAGTACTTCAAACTTTTGTGGTCGGAGTAAATAGTAAACTTTACCCCGTACAGATAGTGTCTCCAGATTTTTAATGCAAATACGACAGCAGCAAGTTCCAAATCGTGAGTCGGATAGTTGACTTCGTGAACCTTCAACTGCCGCGACGCATATGCAATCACTCTACCACGCTGCATCAACACACACCCCAATCCCTGACCCGAAGCGTCAGAGTATACCACCAAATCTTCACTGCCCTCGGGAAGGGCCAAGACTGGAGCTTGAGTTATCTTTTCCTTCAATTTCTTAAACGCCTCATCTTGGGTCGAACCCCATTCATACTTAACCTCCTTCCGAGTCAACTTTGTCAATGGCGAAGCTATTTTCGAGAAGTCCTGGATGAATCTCCGATAGTAGCCTGCCAATCCCAAGAAGCTGCGGATTTCAGTTGGCGTCTTAGGAGTATTCCATTCCCTTACCGTCATTATCTTTGCTGGGTCAACCATAATGCCGTTCGTGTTAATGACGTGACCTAGGAATTGGACTTCCCTAAGCCAGAACGCGCATTTGGAGAACTTAGCATACAACCTCTCCTTCTTTAGAGCTTCCAACACTTCCTTCAAATGACACGCGTGATCACCCTCATTCTTGGAGTAGATAAGGATATCATCGATGAACACGATTACCGATCGATCCAGCATCGGTCGACACACCCTATTCACCAAATCCATAAATGCTGCAGGGGCGTTCGTCAATCCAAAAGACATTACGCGGAACTCAAAGTGTCCATAACGTGTGCGAAATGCCGTTTTCGGTATATCTTCGTCCCTCACCTTCAACTGATGGTACCCGGATCGAAGGTCGATCTTTGAGAACCAACTTGCGCCTTGCAATTGATCGAACAGGTCGTCGATCCTTGGTAACGGGTACTTGTTCTTCACGGTACGTTTGTTCAACTCGCGATAATCAATACACATTCTCATCGAACCGTCTTTCTTCTTTACGAACAACACCGGAGCACCCCAAGGTGAGATGCTTGGTTGGATAAATCCTTTCTCAAGTAACTCGTCTAGTTGTACCATAAGTTCTTTCATTTCCACTGGTGCTAGTCGATATGGAGCCTTAGCCACGGGCTGGGCATCTGGTACTAAGTCGATTCGGAACTCAATCTCTCTGTCGGGTGGTATCCCAGGCAAATCCTCTGGAAACACCTCCGGGTACTCGCGTACCACGGGTACATCGTCTAGTTCCTTCACTTCCTTACACTTGTCAATCACGTACACCAGATAAGCCTCGCATCCGCGCCTCAAGTAATCTGTTGCCTTAATCATCGAGATGACGTTTGGCATCGGGACGTCACGATCTCCAAAAACCTCGACTTTGCTACCATCCGGAGCCTTGAGTCGGATTATCTTTCGTTTACATATAATTTGCGCCTCATTGGCAGTTAGCCAATCCATGCCTAACACGACATCGAACCCTCCCAAAACCATAACACACAATCTGACAGGGAATCTATGACCTTCTATTTTTATCGTAGAGTTGTCAACTACCTCGGTCACTCTCGCAGTTCTACCCTCAGCGGTTTCTACGCTAAAGGCCCTTTCTAGTATACTGACAGCGTACTTCACTTTCTTACAAAAAATCACAGATATAAAACTCTTACTAGCACCCGAATCAAATAACACAGAAACAAGAGTGTTGTCAAGGACGAACGTACCTGACGCCACGTCGGGGTCCATTCTGGCCTGGTCTTGCGTCAGCGCGTACGCACGAGTCTTTGCACGAGATCCCTCTCCCTTCTTTTCCGGGCCCTTTCCCTTCCCGGTTTCCCCCATCCTTGGCTTCGGGCAGTCCCTACTCAGATGACCGAAATCCCCACAGTTGTAGCACTTGTAGTGTTGTGTGCACTCACGGGCATAGTGTCCGGTCTTGCCACACTTAAAGCACAGGTTAGATCCCAGTCTACATTCACCTACATGCTCCTTTCCACACTTCTTACAAACAGTCGGCTCATCCACCCGAGCCCTTTTATCGCGAGCCCCAAACACCTTTCCACCAGTTCGCTTGTTTGAGAAGCTCGGTCTCTTCTTTGGTTCCTCGGTGGCGGCGACATTCATTGCCAGATCATCAAATACTACGCCGCTCAGTTCTACTACCGAATCATAGGTAGTAGGGGCGTTTGCCTTAACATAGGTGCGGACCTGGTCCGGCAACCCATGAATATAGCAGGCAATCTTTCTCTCTTCAGTAGTGACAAGGTGTGGCACCAGACGTGCCAGTTCATTGAATCGGGTTGTATATTGCCGGTGCGTCATGTTCCCGGCCTTCAAACCCAGAAATTCCCTCTCTACCTTCTCAATCTCGTTCCTTGGGTAGAAATTCTTGATCACCAAAGTTTTCAAGTCAGCCCAGATCATCACATCCACAATCTCGCTCCCTTTTGCCTGACGTACACCTTCCCACCAATGGGATGCTTCCTACCTCAAGGAGTTAGCAGCAAATTTCACAACTTGATCCGCTCGACATTCGCTGAGACGGATGGCAGCCTCCATACGGATTATCCAGTCAAACGTAGCTACCGCGTCTTTCTTTCCTGTCAGGACTGGCGGGTCACATGCCTTGAAGGACTTATAGTCGCATCCGCGAGCAGGCGGTGCGTTGATTGCCTCGGTGTTCGGGGTATCAATCGTCGGGTTAGACCCACCCTCCCCATTGACCTGCTTCAATGCTTCTGCCAACAGACTTGGCAGGGAATTCTTCATCAACTCGGAGAACTCTCGAGCTATGGCTGCTCTCACTTCTGGTTCAAAAGTGAAAGGTTGTTCTGCAACCTGTGTCTGTTCAGTTCCATGCACACTAACCGTCGGTTCAGTATGAACACTTCCTTCTTCGCTGTGCTCTTGGCGCGCAGGAATCCTGCCACGCCCACCATTTCGACCGCCGGTACGACCACCGGTACGGCCACCACGCCTTCCGTTCCCTCTCCTAGCCATTTCGTTCTATAAGACAAGAAATCCAATGTCATCACGCTAGTTAACAAATAAAATTCAATAAGTATTGTAAGATGTTAATATACACTGGCCATCTTTAATTAACCATTACACTACCTTTCGATTTCTATTTGACCACCTTTGTGATTCCATCAGAACACAAGTCCTTACTTAACCCTTTCTAAGGCATACTATATACGTAAATACATATACTACCTTCATACCTGATGCTTTGGCTCGAGTTACCCGTACTGGCATCCGCTTTCGGTCCCATTCAAAGTTTAAGTTCAGACACTGGGAGTGTCCGAATCTCTCAAACTATTGCTCTGATACCAACTTGTAAGGCCCCAAACCCGGGAGGCCTCACCCGTTGGATTTACTCATTCACAAACAGTTCTTAAACATGAATATCAAATAACGCAGCGGAATCATTCATTCAACATAACTAAAAACTTGTTCATACATGCGGAAGCGTACATTGTCAATTACATAAACTTAACATAAACAACTCATAACGGGATGCCAGTCTTCATGATCGGCCGGGTAACTCTTCTCGCTTGCCAAGCATCGCCGTCCATCGTCCATACCTGCCTTAACCTGAATGTGCATACTAAAAAGTCAGCTACGCTGGTGAGTTCTAGCATTTCAAATAAAAACTTTAACATTAACATTTGCCAAAAACGCATCATTCATTTAGTAAAACCTTTCACAAAAGCATGTAATAATAATATCTTTAAAAAGGTTTCGTACCCATATCATCATCAACATCATAATCATAAACACCGTTAAACGGATCGTTCTTTAAAACTTTTAACATTCATTTAAGTCATACATTATTATCTAGATCTGTGTTACCCTTCGTTCCGTCATTTAGTATGGTATTGCCCCTAAGGCTTAACTGCACGAAGACCGACAATACCATACATTCCGTCAATTCCCTTTTGGTATTGCCCCCAAGGCTAACTGCGCGAGGACCGACAATACCCATTCAGTTGCCCCTATGGCTCTCATGTCCATAAACCGACAACTTCCATCGACGGTTATGACTCTCAGCCATAACATCGTCGGATCATAATTTAACCTTACATAGGGTCACGTTAACCCCTGAGTAACCGTCGTTACTCCCTTTACCAGTTGTACAACATCATAACCATTGACATGCCACATAGACAATGCCCCTGTTGTTCTTGTGGCAACTATGGCTCGCTGTCCATAATCTACCACAAGGCTGGGAATCTCATTCCCAGACTTCATTCGTCAATTCCATTCATTCGACAGATTAGATTTGTAATGACTTCTTTAAAACCTTTACCTCTTTCTCTTCTCATTAAACATTTCCTCATTTAAACCGTTCATAAAGCATTCGTAACCTTTTTGGCAAAAACATTTCAAAACCTTTCCTTTCGTAAACATCGTTTTGTTAAAACATCATTTCGTTAAACATCATTTCGTTAAACATCATTTCGTTAAACATCATTTCGTAAGTATGCACACCAGCCCAAAAACATTAACAAAACATTTAAAAGAGGGCTCTAGAACTCACCTGATAAGCTAGTCTCGGTTGTCCTAAACGAAGGTCCAATGACTTCACATACGATCTGAATTGAGTAGTTACATACACATCAGACCATTACCGACTCTAACGGTTTAACCCTTCTAAACATACTAACTTTACTTAACCAGTCTGATGTCTGCGCACTTAGCAAGTGCGCAGACCCTGCTGCCTGTGCACTTAGCAAGTGCGCAGACCCTGCCTCCTGCGCACTTAGCAAGTGCGCAGGTCCTTCCTCCTGCGTACTTAGCAAGTGCGCAGGACCCTCCTCCTGCGCACTTAGCAAGTGCGCAGGACCTGCTCCGTGCGCACTTAGCAAGTGCGCACGACCTGTTCTTCGCGAAAACCCTAACTTCGCATTCGGTTGTGTCAAATCTTCAACCTTCTTTGTTCAAAACAACCGTTTTCCATTGTAGATACTAAACCTAAGCTTATTCTTAAGTTTCATCCACAAAAACGTTCGATTTTCACCCAAAACCCGAAAAACCCAAATAGAACTAAAAACTCAGATTTAGCTCGAATGGTTACCTGGATGACGATTCCGCTTTGGAGGTTCTCTTCACGAGTGCAGGAGACACGAGCGGGTGCAATCTTGTGCGATTTCGACACTTTCTCTCTCTACGGTTTTCTCTCTCTAGAACTGTAAGGAGGAGAAGTGAAGAGGCTTTTTGCTATTTATAGGGGAGACCTCCCCAAGCCCGGTTCTCGACTGACCCGGCCCGACTTCGTCCCGCTTGAACTCGCTAACTTTATTTTTCGACATTTTGGGATGTTACACAATTACACCAAATTCACTACATTTACATATTAGATTGACCATTTACCACATAAGTCAATTTCATCAAATTCACCACATTTACATATTAGATTGACTATTTTCCACATTAGTCAATTCCACTAAATTTACTACATTTACATATTAGATTGACTATTTTCCACATAAGTCAATAACATCAAATTCCATCATATTAGTTTGACCTTCTACCACTAAAGTCAAATTAATACAATTCCAAACATACTACATTCAAGCAATAGCCATTCATATTCATTTCCACTTATAGTATGCATACATATCACATACACCACATATTTATCAACATTACTAAGTAAGTGCAAAGACACTTACCTTTTGAGTTGGAAGATCCCGTGCCTCCTCCTCGATTCACAATTTGATTACCTAAACATATACACCTAGTTTAGTAATCAAACACTCATCACCAACACAAAATAATTGAGTCCACAACTCAATTTTCATTTCCAACCCAAACTGACCCGTTCGGGTTATCCCCATAACCAAACACCATCTTTTAATACAAACTCATCCACTTGGGTTTTCTTTTCAATACCTTGACACTAATTTCTCATTCAATAAATTTTATTAGGTCAAATTGGTGTTTGTTCAAGTGTCTAATACCACCTAAACACTTAATCATCACTGATTCAACAATCTAGCATCATGATCCAAACACCTCTAATTTTCTCCATATGAACCCTAACTTCTCATAATCAAAATCAAAGGGTTCTAGGATGTTATTCACCACTCTTTACCTTTACTTTAACTAGATTATCCGCAATCTAACACCAATTAACCATATGCATTCATAATTTTTGGATTTCTACAAAACCCACCAACTAACACATTCAAAAGTGAAATTCAAGGAAGATAATCACTTACTTGATGTTAGGAAGATGTTGTGTGAGCTAAAACCTTCACAAATCCAAGCTTAATTGCACGATTTAGGCTTCAAAATCGTTTTCTCCTTTTCTCCTCTTGGAAAGAACGACCCCAAACACCAAATGAGCTCAATTTTGACTTTCACTAGTCAAAATGGCAGATTTTGCGATTTACACTTTTGGCTCCTCAACTTCCATAACACCCAATTCATTTCAAAATTAGTTAAAAACTAGTATAACCCCATTACTAACTTGAAACCCACTTGTTTCAACTTATTTCTAAAATATTATTTTCACCATAATATTATTTAGAAATATTTATTTATTTGAAAACGAAACCCGGATTTTGGTTCGTTACAATTACACATTCACTATTATATGTATTAAGTATACATATACCTACCTATATACATACATATATAACCACCTTCACATAATCCTTGCAAATGTTCATTGGTATATGGTTATTATAAAGTTCCTTGCACATTTCGTCTTATTAAACATATTGGCCAGACATGTTTAATAATACGCCATGCCCAATTGTAATTATCATCTCCATATAACAAGTCACAAATCAAGTTTTGGCACACATAACACCTTGACAACATTCATACATATACACCATATATATATATATATATATAACCACTAATCAAATCATTACTAACCTTTCATTTCCGCAAGCTCCGAGTCTTAGTCAAGTCCTTCATGGATTCTCGTATCATTTTCCCCCATATCAAGAGCATCAGGTTTGAGTTTGGTGTCACCCACACCAAATCCCTCAAACCATTGATCTGATACCAAGTTGTAACACCCTTAATTTTAAAACCAATTAATAAAACATTTAAACGCACGCGAAAGCTTTTATCCCATAATTTTTTTTACTTTATCACGTATCGCGAGATTCTGGACAACTCCCCTCACGTACCGCGAGGGAGCTCAGAAATTCCTGACCGAGAGCCAGGTCTCTCGCGTATCGCGAGAGGAGCCTCCCTGGCTCTCGCGTACCATGGGGGACCACTCAGTTTGCCCAGTTCCAACACTTAGCCAATTTTCCACCATTTCTCAATGCAACTTGACACTAAAATTTTCCTACACTTGGGTTTTAGTTTCAAAACATATATACCACATATATAAACACCAAAACATGGATCATGTGTCAAATTACACAACATTTACGGATTTTCCTTTAAATCCCAACAACACCCAAAATGCATACGAGAATTCTTCCACACCTCGGACTTGACTTGGACTTACATCAGAGTTTTCCCTACATAACCACATATATAAATCACCGTTAGTAATGACGATAAACATATTCAACAAGTATTTACACTTTCTTCCACCCTTTTCACCCATTTGACCCGTTTGCACCCATTTGGTCAATTAAGGTTCTTAACACATGCATTTCCAGTACAAGTCTCATTTTTTCCTATTACATTCATATACCACCACTCATTCACCCATTTGAAGTATTCCACACTTCTAATTAGGTTCGCGGCCTCTTGGTGCGAGTACCACAACTCGTCTTACCCGCACTTGGAGTATTTGACTCCGAGTCCAACATTTGAAGTATTCCACACTTCTTATTGGGTTTACTACCTCTTGGTGCGAGTACCACAACTCGTCTTACCCGTACTTGGATTATTTGACACCAAGTTCACCTATTGAAGTATTCCTCACTTCAATCCACCATTTCACCAAAACATATTTCATTTGGTTTGACTAAATACCACATAAGTCATTTATGCCACATTTACCACATTCACATAATAGTATGACTATTTACCACATAAGTCATTACTCCACATTCATCACATTAACATAATAGCATGACTATTTACCACATAAGTCAATTACTCCACATTCACCACATTCACATAATAATTTGACTATTTACCATATAAGTCAATTTAATACAATTTCACACATACTACATTAGAGAAATAACCATACACATTCACTTCAACTTATAGTATGCATACATATCACATACACAACACATTTATCAACATTACTAAGTAAGTGCAAAGGCACTTACCTTTAGAGTTAGATGATCCCGTGCCTCCTCCTCGGTTCACAATTTGATTACCTAAACATATACAACTAGTTTAGTAATCTAACATTCATCACCAACAGATTACAATTGAGTCCACGGCTCAATTTTTCATTTCCAACCCAAACTGACCCGTTTGGGTTATCCTCGTAACCAACCCCTTTTCAATACAAACTCACCTACTTGAGTTTTCTTTCCAATACCTTGACACTAATTTCTCATTCAATAACTTTTATTAGGTCAATTTGGTGTTTGTTTAAGCATCTAATACCACCTAAACACTTAATCATAACTAATTCCACATTCTAGCATCATGATCCAAACACCCCCAATTTTCATCATATGAACCCTAACTTTTCAAAATCAAAATCAAAGGGTTCTAGGATGTTAATCACCACTCTTTACCTTTAATTTAGCTAGATTATCCACAATCTAACACCAATTTACCACATGCATACAAAATTTCTGGATTTCTACAAAACCCACCTACTAACACATTCAAAGGTGAAATCAAATGGAAGATTACACTTGCTTGATGTTAGGAAGGTGTTGTGTGAGTCAAAACCTTCACAATCCAAGCTTCAATTGCAAGATTTAGCTCAAAACCCCGTTTTCTCCTTTTTCTCCTTGTTATGAACGACCCCAACTCACAAGTGAGTTTCAATTTTGATTTCCACTTAGTCAAAATGGCAGATTTTTGCCATTTTACACCTTTAGTCCCTCAACTTTCATTTCACCCATTTCATTCTATAATTAGTTAAAAACTAACATAACCCCATTACTAATTTGAAACTCACTTGTTTCAACTTATTTCATAAATATTATTTTCACCATAATATTTATTAAAATATTTATTTATTTGAAAACGAAACCCGGATTTTGGTTCGTTACAAATAAACTCCCCTTATTTGGGTTTCGTCCCCGAAACCCGACTTCACATAAAAAGGTTCGGATAATATTTGAGTATTTCTTCCTCGGTTTCCCAAGTCATATCCGCCCCCTTCTTATGTTTCCACCTCACCAAAACTTGGCTAATCTCTTTATTCCGCAATTTCTTCACCTTTCTATCTAAGATTGTCACTGGTTCCTCAACATAATTCAACTTTTCATCCAATTCAATATCATCAAATGGAACAAAAGTAGATTCATCCGTCAAACATTTCCGCAAATGAGACACATGAAGTGTGTTATGAAGTCTACTTAGTCCCTCTGGTAGCTCCAAACGGTAGGCTACCGCACCCACCCTTGCTATCACTTTAAACGGTCCGATGAAACGTGGACTTAACTTCCCCTTTACAATCTTGTGTTTACTCTTGCAAATACTCTTCTTGTTTCTCATTCCAACTTGTCACACTTTCAGTCTTGCTCGTCTCTAATTCATTTCCCACAACATATTGGGTAAATATGATGTAAATGATTATGCTCTGTTCCCATTAATGTGGTAAAAGCAATTGAATCAATACCTAACCACCTTACTTTCTCCTTTTTTTATCACAAGAGTAGTAGCATATTCAAGTGAACTATGTTGAGCTCTGTCCTAGTTTTCTACCAACCAACATTGCCAACTCGATTTCCAATCATACATTTAAAAAATTATCCAATTAATGCCTAATTGTCCTATTTCCTCAGGTTTGATTAAAGTAGTTTCATAACCAAAACTGTGGGATTTAAGTTCTAAAATTATTAAGGAATTCCATGTGTTCAATAACTCATATTTCTCATCTTGCCTTTTTTCCACTTTTTTTTTCCATTTTTTCTTGACTCGTCATCCTGACTAATTCTTGAATTTCCTCCCTATATCCATATTCAATAATTGGTTCTTGAATACCATTCCCATTTTCATATACATCGCTGGTTTCATGAACTTCATCCCCAAATTCAGATTCATCAATGGGTTCTTGAATCTCATTTCTAACCTTTTTAGGCATTTCCTCAAACAATTGGTGAGCAGATTCCACTTTTGTGAATTGAGAAGAATAGGGTGATTCAAGAACTCGTTCATTATCACCAAAGACATCACGACTACTTATTTGGTGTGGATCGAATGTACTTACCTCAAAGTATGATGATCCTTCTTGAATTGACCCATAAACTTAAACCCAATTTGGAATCCTTTCTTGTAATCTAGCCAAAGAAAATGCCTGCTCCAACTTCAAACCTTTTTTCCATATTGTGATACCTCATAAGAATATCACCAGTTTCTGGTTTAAGACAAAAAATGAAGCAATACACTGCATAATATTTAGAAATTTCTTCTGAAACTCTGACGTTGTTAAGCAAGAACTTGAACTCATCACAATATTCATCAATTGCACCTTCTTGGCTCAATGACATGAACTCGTCCATGGTAACTTGTTCTGATTCGTTGCTTATGCAAAATTGAATTCCCACCCTTAATTGTTGTTGCCGAACCCTTTGTTCCAAAAGTGATTGTTCCCGTCAAATGAAATCCGATTGTTGCCTAACCCTCAGGTCAAGAGGAAGGATAGCTCTGATATTTATTAAAATATTTATTTATTTGAAAACGAAACCCGGATTTTGGTTCGTTACAATCTTGTGTTTACTCTTGCGAATACTCTTCTTGTTTCTCATTCCAACTTGTCACACTTTCAGTCTTGCTCGTCTCTAATACATTTCCCACAACATATTGGGCAAATATGATGTAAATGATTATGCCCGGTTCCCATTCGAATGTGGTAAAAGCAATTGAATCAATACCTAACCACCTTACTTTCTCCTTTTTTTTATCACAAGAGTAGTAGCATATTCAAGTGAACTATGTTGAGCTCTGTCCCAGCTTTCTACCAACCAACATTGCCAACCCGGTTTCCAATCATACATTTAAAAAATTATCCGATTAATGCCTAATTGTCCTATTTCCTCAGGTTTGATTAAAGTAATTTCATAACCAAAACTGTGTGATTTAGGTTATGAAATTATTAAGGAATTCCATGTGTCTTGTTTGGTTACCCTATAAGAATGAAATGAGTCATTACTTTGTGTTCATCGGTAGACAGGAAAATATTTATGAAAAATAAAATATTTTTAACTAGTAAGATTATATGGGTCGGGGCATTGGTCTAGACATGGTTCGGGTCATGGGTCCAGGAAGGTTCGCTTCTTTCATCATCAATCAAATCAAGGCCTGAAGTCGATTCGAATCATCACTGCAACAAAGGAAGAAAGGCTGCGATGTTTTGTTTTGTTATAGTGAGTTGACGATCGAAAGAAAGAAGGAAGCGAGAGTTTTAATCGATCAATTGAAAGAAATCGAAGGCGCACGATTTTGGTCTGTTCATCGAGAAGGAAGCGAACAAGAAGAAACTAAGGTCAGAATTGTTAATTATTTCCTGTTTTCAAGATTCAAAACAATCGAAGTCAAATTTTGATTCTTATTTTCAAATGTAAATTTATTTCTAGTTTTTGAAAAAAAAAAATTTGGTTTTCTTCATCAGTTTATGATACTTGTTCCATGAATCATAAACATTAATAGCTTCCAACATAGATAAATAAATAAAAAAAATCGTCACAGAACCCATTTTTTGAGAAAAAAAATCAAAAGAGGAACGCAAAAGCAAGTTTTAGAAAGAAAGCGAGTCGGAACGAATCTCAATGATTTGAATAGCAAGTAGAAACTAAGACCTGTGTGGTAATCAAGACCTGTGTGACATCCAAGACTTGTGTGGCAAACAAGACATGTGTGGCAATCAAGACCTACGTGGCAATCAAGACATGTGTGGCAAGCAAGACATCTGCAGTAAGCAAGAAAAAAAACTTACGTCATACGATCGGAAGAAAGTAGTCAAAGCAAGAAATAGGGAAGGACAACATGATAGGAAGAAAGTAGTTAAAGCAAGAAAATGGGAAGGACAACATGACAGACAAGGAAGACAAAAAAATAGAAAGCACATCCGATCCATTTTTTAAGCAAGGAAATGTATCCATTCAATGCCCAAAACTAACTAAAATAAACTACACTATGTGGACAGTATTGATGAAAACAATATTAAAAGCCTATGGCCTTAAGGAGATAATTGATGATAAGGAAGAAGCAGATGAAAACAAGACAAATACAACAAAAGCAATTATCCTCCAAACATTTCAAGAATATGTCCTAATATAAGTTGTTGAATACTCAAGTACAAAGGAAGTATGGGAATTGATTAAAATTGAATACCTTTGTCACACCCCGAAAAATGACACCCTGGTCGTGCGACTCAGTTTGGTACCAGTTTTGAAAAATCATTTTATTTGCACAGCGAAAATTACATGGTTCTGAGTTTTATGAAAATTCTCGACTTTTGTAGTCGAATAACTGCCATCGTCATAAAACATGGGAATTAAACACCCCTCATAATTTACAATCAATATTCTGAAAATTCCAAGTTTTATACTTTGGATTACAATATTGTTTAATAATATCCCGAGCCACGGGAGTCATGCTCTATGTACTGTAGTAACCACCATCTGGTTCAAAACTGAGAAATATATTCTGGAGTCTAGGGTATATCCTCCCTAAACCACTACCTTATTATCAAGACTATTCATAACTACCTGAAAAACATTTTGAAAATATACGTCAATGAAAGTTGGTGAATAACATTTACAAGACACAAAAGATTTTGCCACATGAAACAGTTAAATCTATTTAATCATAATTTGCATAGTAACAAACACATACACTACCACCTTATGCACTAGCAACTGAAATTCAAGTGGATATAACTTTCGGTGTATCTCCGGCTACGCTATAATCCTTCCACAAGAATGAAGCTAGCCATACCATAGCCGCACCATGGTCATCTACTAGCAACTGAAATTCAAGTGGATATAACTTCCGGTGTATATCCGGCTACGCTATAATCCTTCCACAAGAATGAAGCTAGCAACCATAGCCGCACCATGGTATGCATATCAATTTGATCAAACCATACGTACAATAAATGGCAACATGCTTCCCGTAAGTTACCTTTATGTATTAGATATATTTAACCGGGTTCATGCCATTTTGAAAGTATGAAAACTTTATATGCTTTTAAAAAGACTATAAATGTATTCACATGGTAGGTCGTGAAGCACAACTGCTAAACAAGACTTAAAATGGCCAACGAACTACGGGCAACACCTCGTCGTTTATCTCGAATATCTCTGGGTCCTGATATAGTAACCCTAAGTTAGGTTACGGTATACCTAACTACTTATTATTTTGGTTGATATTAGCTAACGCTGCCTTGGTTAAGGATAGATGACCCGTCCATGTCTAACTAAAGCTATGCTACCCACTATCTACCCTGATAATAATCCTAAGGTTTATTATTATCCTGGTTAATATTGGTTAACGCTGCCTTGGTTAAGCATGGATGATCAGTCCATGCCTAACTAAAGCTAGGCTACCCAATATCTACCCTAATATTAATCCTAAATAATAATAATAAAAATAACTCATAATTAACTAGACATAAACTTAAACGAGAATATACCTGAAAACTATCTACGACAATTTGATGTAAAGTCTCCCTACTTCCAAAATAACTATTAACAACACCCAAAAAAGGTATTGAAAACTCGAAATTCTCTTTATACTAGAGCGTTCCTAATAAACTTAGGATCTAAACGAACCTATATGATTTTATTTAAAGGTGAAGTCTAAGTGCTTGCTTCCTGTAACTCATCGATGTGGGATACACAATTTTTTTGAGCTGGACGTCGGACATCAAACATACATATATATTGTTTGTTTTGATTTATTATTATTTTATTATTCTAATTAATTCAGCTGTTTATCTCATTTTTCTTTTTTAACTTTTAAAATATAATATTTTATAAAACTTCGAATATATCGTTGGGACGAGCTTATTTTTCTCTACGAGTCAACCTAAGTTTCGTTAAAAACGGAGCAAGTTTCAAAAATAATATTATTTTATTATTTTGTTATTATTATTATTATTAATATTATTATTTTATTAATATTATTACTATTAAACGATCGACACTAAAAGCTCGTCTAAACCTCAAATTTCGAGTAGTCATTTTACTCGTTTATGATTATGAGGTCGAGCGTTATAAAAATATTCGGGGTATTACATTCTCCTCACCTTTGTTTAAATCTCGTCATCGAGATTTGTTAAACATGTGTGGATACTTTTTTTTCTCATTTCTAACTCCAATTCCCATGTGTATTCAGAATCACATGTGGAGTTCCACTTATTTTCACAATAATTAATTACACGGATGGCCCCTATGGTTTGGTCAAATTATGGTTTTGGCACCTAGGATTGGGAAACTACAAGTTTGGCCCAATAGTTTGCACGATTGTAACACCCATGGCCCCTGGGTTGGATGTCAGTTAAGTTTTCTGTTAAAAATTTAAAAAATGACCAAAATACCCCTTAAATAAAAAATAAATAAATAAATTAGATCCCCATTTTTCTTCCCTGAATCCCCCACCCCCATGGCCGGATAATCAAACTTTTTTGTGAAAAGTAACCACCACAAACTTTCCACCACCATACTCTACCACCGCCGGCCACCAACTCCTCTAACCCACTTGAACCCACCACCGTCCTCCTTAACCCACCTGAACCCACCCACCACCGCTAGCCACCACCCCCACAACCGTCCTCCTCTAAACACCCCCCCACATCTCTCACACAGTTCATCACCACCAAACCAAAATGGAATATTTTTCGTTTTTCCGGCAACCATCAACCTCTAAAAACTCTAATCGACCTCTATTCCGGCACTACTCATCAGCCCCTAAGAACTCCAATCGTTGCATAGAGATGATATTTGGAGGTACACTTGCAAATCGACGGAGAGAAGCTGTAAATCGAAACCCCCAGTTGAAGAATGGGTCGATCGGAGGTGCAGAGAGACAACATTTGCAGCGGCGGTGGCTTGCCGGAAAACCATCTGCGATGGTGGTTTCAGGTTGTTGGTGGCGGCGACGGTGGTTTCAGGCTGTGGTGGTTTCGTCGGAACCCTCTTGGCGATTGGTGGTTTCAGGTTGATGGTGGCGACGGCGGTGGTTTCAGGTTGATGGTGGCGGCGGCGGTGGTTTCAGATTGATGGTGGTGGCGGCGGTGGTTTCAGGCTGTTGTGGTTTCACCGGAACCCTCTTGGCGATGATGGTTTCATGTTGATGGTGTGGTGGTAGTGGTTGGGTGGAGATGGAGATAGCGGTGGTGGCCTGTAATGGTGGTGGGCGGTGGTGGTGGCGGCGGTGGCGGTGGCGGTTAATTACAGAGATGAAGTGGTTGGGTGTTCTATTCTATTTTGATTTTCAGTTGGGATAAAATGAATCAATTGATATGTGTAATTTTTCTTGTGGCGGCAGCCGGAGGCGGTGGTGGTTGTCGCCGGAAATGGGAAGAGGAAGCTAGGGTTTGGTGGGAGAGGTAGTTTTGATTTGGAGAAGATGAAGTGGGTGGTTTTGGTGGGTCCCACTTTTTTTAATGAGTTAATTCTTGTTTGTTTTTATTATTTTATTATGTAAGGGTATTTTAGTCATTTCATATACGCTTAACTGAAAAACTTAACTGACATCCAACCCAGGGGCCATGGGTGTTACAATCGTGCAAACTATTAGGCCAAACTTGTAGTTTCCCAATCCTAGGGGTCAAAACCATAATTTGACCAAACCACAGGGGCCATCCGTGTAATTAATTCTTTTCATAATTACAAAAGTCTTTATTTTCAGTTTCTTGATTTGTTGATCTTCTATATGAATTAGTTGTTCGATAAATTTCAACTTATCATTAACCTCAACATATTTTACTTGTGTAAGTTTGACAAATGAAATACATCATGTACGTCACTCATTTCTTATGGTAGTCTTAATCGATAAGCTAACGGTCCAATTTGTTCTAAGATTTCAAATTATTTTATTATTATTATTATTATTATTATTATTGCATTTAATGAGAAGTTCTTTAGTTCTCTCCCTAAATGTTAGTTTTCTTATAAACTTCACCTTATATATATATATACATAGGGAAGAGTTATAATGGAAACCCACTTGAGTTGAGAAAACTCATGAAACCCTGTTTTACATATGTAAAAAAAGTAACTTTTTTTTTATTTTTGGAATGGATTTTACTTTCAATTTTATCACTTTAGGTAAAAAAAATTATAAAAAAGTGCCGAGTGTGTTTTTTTAAGTTTATTTTTTTTAAATCTGATGTTTTTTACATATGTAATTGCTGACGTAAGAAAAAAAACGCTGATTTTTGTTATTTTTTTTATTTTTATTCGGCGTTTTTTTAATTTTTTTTTGTGACCGAGGTTTTTTTATACAAATAATCAATCCCAATTTTAAAAAGAAAAATTTTAAATTTTTTTAAAGGGTTTCATGTGTTTTCAATTTCCCTATCCCCATATCTATAATTACACTAAAAATCACTACCTTTTCTCACTCTCTTTTTTAATTAAATAATATTTTTTTTATACATTTATCATTACTTTTTCTCTCTTCTCCACTCACAACACTTTCAAAAAATATTAATTTTTTTTGCAGGTGAACAGTGTTTTCCCCGATATACAAAAAATTATATATTTTTTCTCTACTTCGCTCACAACCAATTTAAACCACTCCTTAAAATTTAGGGAACCTCACTCACAAATATTTGAGGAAACTGATATGAATGCTCTTAGATAACAGGAAATATTTATCATTATTATATTTTTAAATCGCATGTATTGTTCATTCTACAACTTCGAGATCAGAAAGGTTTGTTTTGTTTTTCTCCTTTTTAATTTCGTTTTTTCCATTGTTTTTTACTTTTAATTTTTTATGTGTTTCCAATGTTTTAACGTACATTTTTTCTAATAGGTGAGTACTAATATACATCCGGTTTAAAACAAAGGAAGCAAAAACAAAGTTTACTCAAGTTTTTACAAGACTTAATTTCCAAAACTTGAAATTGAGAGAATCGAACTTACTCTTACAAGTAACTAGCTAGTTAGAAATTTGTCATCAGGTCTTTGGCTTGTGGTCAGGGGGTTTTGCCACCGTCTGTATCAGCATTGCCTTCCTAGCTAGCTTAGAAGCTAACATAACTGACGGCTTAGAAAGTTTTTCTAAATATTTTTAACAACAAATTTTTAAAAATATATCAGATGAAAATTACAACAAATTAAAATAACTAATAACGGTAATAAAATAAAATAAACTAGCTGGTTAAACCCGCGGTCCTAAAAAGATGTCAGATCAATCGTTAATAAAATGTAAAAGAAAATGAAATAATAGGTTTTGCCATCAACTTGATGACGCCAACGGTATCCCATGCTTTTGATTTGAAATTTGAAGAGCACTTCATTTCCCTATGCTTTTGATCATTTGTCTCCCTCAATAATTCACACGTTTACGAACTCCATGCAGCCTTCTTTTGCGATTTGGAATAAGCTTCCAGCCTCCATCTTTACTCTGTGAACGAAGCATCTCATCTTTACTTCACTTAGATGGTCAAAAACTCAACCATGAGTTTTGGTAAAAATTGGCTTTTAAAAAAAAACGAGTTTTGGTGAAAAACCATAAAATAATTAATAAATGTATGTATGGGTCACACTAGTAACTAGGAAGTTAAAAATTCACTATTTCAAGTTACAAGTCAACAATACGAATACAAATATCCAAATCCATAATCAAATGACTCGTTACCCAAAGTTCAATTTTATCACTGTTTATAATCATTGTCTGTTGTACTAGTTTAGCTAGAAGCTACAATATAATTCACAACTTTAAAAGCTGTTTTAAATATTATAACCCTAGTACATTTTGAATTGGAATGTACAGTGCTTTTGACCCATTGGTCCACGTGGTCTTTTTTTTTCTAATTTATGTTTTCACCCCCTTCTACTTATATATAATATACCATTTTAATCCGTTTGATTTTCTATTAATATCGTTTTTCTATAACAGTTTCGTTCGTTAATTTATTAAAAAAATGAAATGCGCGGCTCAATTTAGTTTTTTTTTTTTGTGAATGTTCCGGTATAATTTCTTTAAACGGAGTTGTATATAAAATCGAATTTTTTTTTCGTATCGTAGGCTATAGCGAGCGATGTTAACGTTTCGTAACCGTGACAAACTCAACCGCTTATGAGCTAACAACATTGTTGCCAGTGTTTTTGTATTATTGTAACCGATATCGATTCTCGCTTTTATGGTTTTTGACAAACCAAACCAACGTCATGCAGGAAAAAACGATCACGCTCCCGCCGCGAAGCGCGGATACAATTACTAGTTTTTAACAAATCAAAAGTTAATTATACTAAATTAAAATTAAAATTTATTAACAAATTAAAAACTAAAATAAGTTAATTACTTTAATAAATAAAATAAACTGACAACAACTTAGAGTTCAACATCAGAAAAAATATAAAATTTTAGTTAATTTATTATATCAAAAGACAAGAAAAACATTATTTAAATTATTGTGTAAACATAGAGCTATTGCATTTTCCTATAATAATTATACTTCTTGAAATTTGAAGAGAACTTCATTTCCCTTCACTTTTGATCATTTCTCTGCCACAATCCACACATTCATCATATACATTGTTCACTGTTACTTGTTTGAAGATGAGTAAGAGAGTTGAAGGAACTGCAATCGGTATTGATCTTGGAACAACATATTCATGTGTTGCAGTGTGGTTTGATAAGCACAACCGTGTTGAGATCATTCCTAATCAACAAGGTAACAGAATTACTCCTTCATGCGTTGCTTGGAATGGAATAGAAATGTTGGTTGGTGAAGCTGCAAAAAATCAAATCACCAGAAACCCTAAAAACACTGTTTGTGGTAAGTTCCTTTGATCAACAACTTTCATATATAAAACCATTTTCTTTTAATAATAATAATAATGTACTTGTAGATGTTAAACGTTTAATGGGAAGCCAGATTCAATGATGCTGTAGTGAAGAAAGAGATTGAAACTAGACTTTTTAAAGTTATTGAAGGATCCGGGGAGAAGCCAATGATTGTATTTGAACATGAGTCAAAAGAAAAGAAATTTTCACCGGAAGAAATATCTTCACTAATATTAAGAAATTTGAAAGAAGCTGCGGAAGCATTTCTTGGAACAACAGTTACTAATGCAGTCATAACTGTTCCTGCATATTTTAATGACAAACAAAGACAGGCAACCATGGATGCTGGTGTGTTGGCGGGCCTTAACGTCATGCGCTTGATTAATGAGCCAACATCAGCAGCGATTGCGTATGGTCTAGATAAGACTGCTGATGTAAACTGTCCTGAAGAGAGAAATGTGTTGGTATTTGATTTGGGTGGAGGAACATTTGATGTTTCTCTCCTCAAGATCAACAAGGCTGGTAAAATTACGGTTAAAGCGGTTGGGGGTGATACTTATTTGGGTGGGGAAACTTTTGACAAGTTGATGGTGAATCATTGTGTTGAAGTATTTAAGAAGAAAGAAAAGAAGGATTTGAGTGTGAATGCAAGAGCAATGATGAGGTTGAAAATTGCTTGTGAGAAAGCAAAGAGGGATTTGTCAGCAACAACGCAAACGCCGATTGAGATTGATTGTTTGTATGAGGGTATTGATTTGTCAATGAAATTTAGCAGGGCGAAATTTGAGGAGATTAATGATGGTTTCTTCAAGATGTGCATTAAGCATGTGGAGAATTGTTTGAGAGATGGAAACATGCAGAAGAAGGATGTTGATGATGTGGTTATTGTCGGTGGTTCGACGAGGATTCCGAAGGTGCAAGAAATGCTGATGGAGTTTTTCGATGGGAAACCACTTTGCAAGAGCGTTAATGCTGATGAAGCTGTCGCGTATGGTGCTGCTGTGTTGGCTGCAAACTTAAGTGGTTATGGGAACAAAAAGGTGCAGGATTTTGTTCTATTAGATGTGACCCCTCTTTCGCTTGGCATCAAGGTTTACGAAGATCCTGACATGAGTGTTGTGATCCCGAGGAACACACCCATACCCACCATCAAGGAGCGGCTTTATCATACATCCTTGGACAACCAAGTCTCTGTGCGCTTTAATGTATACCAGGGTGAGGGCAAATATACCAAAGAAAACATCTTTCTCGACACATTCACTCTTCATGGCGTTCCAGCAGCCCCTAAAGGTAAAGAAAAGTTGAAGGTTTGCTTTAACATGGATGAAAATGGTATTCTCAATGTTTCAGCTGAGGTGATTTCCACTGGTAATAAAAGAAGTATCACAATCGTTAAGACTGGAGATATTTCCAAGGCTGACATCAAGATGGTGAAAAAGATTAAGCAATTAGAAGATTAACAATGGTGTTTCTTTTGCATGGTATTCCCTATCAACTCAAAGGTAATAAATATGTATGTTAACTACAAACAATTAATCTTTTGCAAGGTTTATTTTGCTTTGATGTAATCAATATTCAAGCCGATCTCCTTCACATTGGCTTCTATTATCTGATATTATATCAACTTAGTTGTTAATATGTTTGCCTTTAAACACGAATTACAAATAGTTATTGAATATTCATCACTCAGTATTTAGGCAAAATAAATAGGTTTCTTTTCTGTTATTCACATTTCACCTGCCAAAATTTAAATGAACATAAAAAAGTTTCTTCTATATTTCAAAATTTTCAAAGAGCAAACAACTTGATTGTTTATCTATCATAATTTTGACAAGTTTTGTAAGATTAGTATTTTAATTTAGATAGTACTCTTCATCCGGTTTTAATTCTAAACACCAACCGAAAATTTACAGAAATCAATTAGAAATAGATGGATTGTGGGTGTTTATGAGAAGAGAGATGTGATGTGAAGGAGAGGAGAGTGAGTTGGTTTCAAAAAAGAAGCCATAATTAAGAGCACTTTCAGCCAGATATGCAAACAATAGTTTCTGTGTTGTTTTCATTGCTAAGCCTGGAGGTGGGATTTTAATCAGTGAACTTAAGCACAATTAGCACTTGATTGTGCACCAGTGAAGTAAATAAGAATGTGGGATATTTCCATCCATCACTTATGCACAGTTAGCACTTGATTGTGCTTCCAGGTGATTTGTTTGTTTTGTTTTAAACTTTTTTCACTTGTTATGTTTCATTAAAATATGTTTGTTAAACCGGATCATGTAGCATGATGAAAATTGAGCCTGTGTTGATGCTATGAACATGCGGAATAGTTTTTATCTTAATCATGGATAATAAATGAATTTATCACTAGTGTTAATCACATGTGATGCATTGATGTCAACAAAGTCATGGAGTTGAAATATATCATGATTTTATAAAATTTTATTAGAAATCAATATTACAGATAAGATAATAGGAGAAAATAGTTATTAGTTAAGTTTGTAAATGAACGAAAGAGAAAAAATTAATAAAAAAAGAATATATGGATAGAGATGGGGAATAGGATGTAGGAGGCATTTAGAAGATATATAAAATTTAGAGATAAAGATGATTTTTAGTTAAATTATATAGACGAGGATAAAGATCTCAGTGTAAGTGCTCTAAACGGGTTTACATGAGTGATGGGAGGGGAGAAGAGAGTGAGTGATGGGAGGATGGTCTGGTTTTGGGTTGTGAGAGGGTAGTACAAGCGACGTCCACATGTACGAGGTTTTGAGACCAACTACTAGGGAGGAAGGTGTCATCACACGAATGACCCGACATATTTGTCTTTTTTCTTCACCATGTAGACGTCACATCATTCTCCATATACGTAGAATGGTCATTTTTGTAGTAGTATACATTCATTTATGAATCATTCAATGGTGGAAACGCACTCATTCGAAGAATTTTTTTGATGAAATGTGCCTACAAATCTTTAATGGGTTTTAGGTATTTCGCTCCTACTAGGAGCAAATGTTAGATGCTTTGTTGATGGTTTCTGTGAGTAGTACCAACAGATCTTTGCACCGTCACATTTCATTTCAATGATAAGAGAGAGGTACGATAGACATGTATATATGTTCCTTACCTCGAGACTCATTTGTGTTTCCTTGTATTTATGTTCCTTTTTCGCTAGTCATTTCCATTTCCTTGTAAGCTCTTTATTTCTTCAATCGTATTGTTTGTTCGGTTATGTAATAAATTAGTGTTCTTGTTGTGTGTTTAGGATTAAGACTGTGATTCTAGAGTCGGGTTTCATACAAAACTATATCTTGATTAAGTAATCGAGATTTAAATAAGTTATGGCATACTTCTCTAGGATACATCCAAAGATTTAAATAAGGGTTCCAACTCTTTTAAGCCTGATGACTTTGAGGGTGATAATGTAACATCCCAAAAAATAACGACAATAATAATAATAGGTATTCAAGGAAAAATAAACGGATGGAACATGCAGGCCGTGAAGATGGGTTGGGTTGAGAAGGGTAGGAGCGAAACTAAGGGAGGGGAGGGGGCTTAAGTCCCTGGCCTCACTTGGGAACTGTCAAAACAACAAAACCCGGGGGGGCGGGGAGAGCGACCGTCTGGGTCCCGGTCTCCTAAGGGGCCCGTAGTTTAAAAAAAAATTATATATATTTTTATAAAAGGCCCAACTTGTATTATCTATTTATACTATTAACCCACTTAGAAATTAAAAAAATACCCACTACTTGTATTACACACTACTTATATTATACATTTATCCTATTAACCCACTTAAAATTCAAAAAAGGCCCACTAGATTTTTAAATTTATTAAAAATTAACAAAATAATCGTTATATGATTCGTTAATCGTTATTTGTTTGTTGTAGTTTTTTTATTATGACATTATGAGTTTATATTATGGGGCCCGCTTTTTTACATGTACCGGACCCAAAACGTTTTGAGAATTCTCAAGACCGCCCCTGACAAAACCTATGACAAAGTAATTGGCAGTATACTTGGCTCAGACATTGACTGAAGAATTAACTCCGGTGGAAAGTGAAAAAGCACAACCAATGAATAAGAACAAAAGGAAGTAGGATATCTCCACGGCAAGCGTTCCATGCCAGGTGGGCGTGGTGTTCCACACCACCCACAAGGTCCAGCTCAGCCACGAAATCATTTCCACAGAATACTCCCCTTGGCGTAAGGGATATAGGACACCTCTTAACAAATTTATATAAGAAATTAAAAATCATAATTATATAAAAAAAGTTAAATAAGAAATGTTGAGAAATAATTTACAACTAGTTTTTTTCACCCGCGCTTCGCGGCGGGTGTCGTGTTCATTGTTACTAAAATTTAAATAAAGACGTAGACGTAATGATAAAAATAATGGTAATAAAAAGGAAACATAAAACTAAATAATAAAAAGGGAAAAAAACAAAATAAAAATTTACCGGTTCGGATCGTCGAAAACCATAAAATCGAATACCGATATGGGTTCCGATAATATCAATACCAACAATGATGTTGTTCGCTCATAATAAGTTCGAACCGGCACGGTACTACAACGGTAACGGCACTCGCTATACACAATGATACGAAAAAACTCTATTTTGAATACAACTCCGTTTTAAAAAAAAATTATATAGAAACATTGACAAAAAAAAAATAAAAACAGCCGCGCACTCTGTATTAGGAAAAAAAATTAACGAACGAAAGTTATTAAAGGAAAACAAAATTAATAGAAAATGAAACGGAGTAAAAACGTACATTATATATAGTATAAGGGTTGAAATTGAAAAAAAAACATTTAAATAAAGACATAGACGTAATGATAAAAAAAAGAAACATAAAACTAAATAATAAAAAGGGAAAAAAACAAAATAAAAATTTACCGGTTCGGATCGTCGAAAACCATAAAATCGAATACCGATATGGGTTCCGATAATATCAATACCAACAATGATGTTGTTCGCTCATAATATGTTAGAATCGGCACGGTACCACAACGGTAACGGCACTCGCTATATACAACGATACGAAAAAACTTCATTTTGAATACAATTCCATTTTTAAAAAAAATTATATCGGAACATTTACAAAAAAAAACAGCCGCGCACTCTGTATTCTGAAAAAAATTAACGAACGAAAGTTATTATAGTATAAGGGTTGAAATTAAAAAAAAATGTATTGCTTGCTTGTACTATATGCTGTTATGCTTGTACATTTATAAATAGTTGGTTTTTTTTGAGTTAAGGGAAGTTGCTAATTAATACGAAGTTAATTATACAAATCCACCGTCCCACCAACTTTGACCAGTCATTCACATTCACATTCACATTCAATGTCACAAGCTTTTGAACTGACTCTTGTTCTTGTTCACCACTCAGATCTAACCATTTCCGGCTGGCTAATCTTAGATCCAACCATTTCCACCATCTCTTCTTCAAAGGCCTTCCAGAAACCTGTAATGGATCTGTTAACTTCACTGTTGCCTTCGACCAAGGGATAGTTTTGACTAGTTGACTTTTGTAAGTTGTTTAAATTATCATAATGCCTGCTCGTTGACGTTTTTGTTGACTAGATCTAAGCTTTTTTCTCAAAAGTTTAATTAAGTGCAGTATCATGCACTCTGGAACTGGTGAGGGTGACAAATTGTCATCATCCACTTCAATACCGCAATTTAAACACTTTTCTCTTGCAGAGATTCAATCTGCAACCAAAGACTTTGATGATTCATTGGACAAGGAGGTTTCGGAAAAGTTTACAAAGGTCAAATATCCATAGAAGAAGATGGTCGTTTTGTGGCGATCAAAAGACTGAATCCTATGTCCAACCAAGGGGAACATGAGTTCAGAGCAGAAATCGAGACCCTGTCTAAGGGGATGGTCCTTGTATATGAGTATATACAGAATGGAACCCTCTACTATCATCTACAGAATAAAATAGTGTTTCAATCAACCAATATATTTTGACAACATTTCGTCATAATGTTTTATGCAGCTGCTAGAAATGTTGGAATTAACTCCATTTAACATGTTTATACCAGAGGATGGCTTTACTGTAGCCTTTGTCAAAGAATCCGGTAAAGTGTTTGAAGAGGTTGAGAAATTATTGAGTATTTTGAAAAAAAAGATTCAGGTTATGAAGACTTGTCCATACCTTGTTACGAAGAAAAAATGGCATATATCCAAAATGATGTGGCGTATATAGGAAAAAATATGATATGCTGAGTGAAAACCATTTGGATTTTATATACCAACAAGAAAAGTTAAATTTAAAACCACTTGGATAAAAACCAAATGGTTTTCATATCATATATTTTTCCTATGTACGCCACTGCATTTTGGATGTATGCCATTTTTTCTTCGTAACTAGGTATGGACAAGTCTTTATAACCTGAATCTTTTTTTCAAAATACTCATTAATTTCTCTACTTGCTCTTCAAACACTTTACCGGATTATTTGACAAAGGCTACAGTAAAGTCATCCTCTGGTATAAACATGTTAAATGGAGTTAATTCCAACATTGCTAGCAGCTGCATAAAACATTATGACAAAATTTAGTCAAAAGATATTAGGTTGATTGAAACACTATTTTATTCTGTATATGATGGTAGATGGTTCCTTTCTGTATATACGCATATACAATGACCACTTTAGATTGGGTTCAAAGAATAAAGATTGCGATAGGTGCCGGGCGTGGATTGGATTACCTGCACACGGGTGTTGGAACTAAAGAAGGAATAATACACCGTGATGTCAAGAGTTCTAACATTCTCTTAGATGAGAACATGGAAGCTAAGGTTCGGATTTTGGGTTGTCGAAAATCAGCCCAACTAATCAATCATCATCGGGGGTTGACGCTAGTGTTAAAGGCACCTTTGGATATCTTGATCCTGAGTGTTTCTATACTGGAAAGGTGTCAAGGAAAACAGATGTGTACGCGTTTGGGGTAGTCTTATTTGAATTGCTAACCGGAAGGCGTGCAGTAGACGAACGCTATGCTGAGGAAGAATGTAGTTTGGTAAGATGGGCTCAAAAATGTGTTAAACAAAGCAAATTGGATCAAATGGTTGACTCTAATATCAAGGGAACGATTTTCCCCAAATGTTTAAGACGGTTCGCTCATATTGCAGATCGTTGCGTGCACAGTATTCTGAAAGAACGACCTACTATGACTGAGGTAGTGGCCACACTTCGGGCTATACTGGAACTACAGCTGAAATCTGATAATACTGGCAAGTCATCAGGCATAATGGGATTCAGTTGGAAGATTCATAAGTCTTGCAGTGACTAAACAAAATTCAGGTATATAGACTACAACTTTCATGAGTTTTGTATCAGTTGTGTGAAGTTAAAGTGTTCAATTGTATGCTTGATTTCCCTACTAGGTTGTTTGATCAATAGATTTCTGGTTGCTTTGTATTTGCATATTCCCTGTTAGCATTCTTGTAGCATTTTGACTTCTTATCTAATTTAATATCAATCTTCTTGTAGTCCCCGGTGACCCGTATCCTGTTGAGAATGTCGCTCCAGCTCCCGTGTTTGCTACTGTCGCAGGTAATATCGTTTCGTGTGACTATGGGATAAAGTATTTATCAGTTTTTTATTTGATCCCAACACAAATTACTTACATATAAGCTAGCTTCACACACCATTGAGAACCCACACGACAGTTAAACTTTCTAATAAATATCAGTTACTTGCTGCATCATCAAGCAATGAAATACCATTTTCTGATTGTAGATTTGGTGAATTGGATGTCATTTTCCTTTAGGCTCATGGTCATATCGTGTCCATAGAAATTATTTTAGCCGATGAATGTTAAAAAGATGACATGAACCTTTTGACATCCAACAGACAGAACTTGTGCAGAATCCTATTTGCAAATGTAGTTGTTTTCCTGCAAAAAAAATAAATGACATTTTAGTATGACCCCTCCTAATTCATCCGGTACCTTTTCAATCAAAAGCATATCTATTCTATTTAAATGTGCCAGATTCCATTTTTTCTTCTGACTAAAACTCCCTAGCATAACATCTATCATATTGTTCGAAAGAACCTTATGCGCTGAGCATAAACCGCTGCGCTGCAGCTTGGTTTTGATTATATTTCCAATTCAAATATGTTCTATGTTGTGGCGTATATGTACTTGTGTATTGATTTAATTTTGGAGTGAATACGATAGTTTTCGTATGTGGTTATCCGTTAAACTCTTATTTTATATATTTATTTTGTTTGTTTCAATATATTCTATCTCACAAATCTACCCATGAATCTATTGTAAATTTACCACTTCACCTCATACTGAACTGAAAGCTAATTTTCATTTTATTGTCATAATTGATTATTCACTTTCATCAATTACAACAACCTGAGATTTGCATTAGCAGGTGTTCAAATGGATAGGAATCAGAATGAGAGAATTAAAACCTTTGAAAGACCTATTCCAGGATGCTTGCGAAGAATGGTGAACCCTTTTGATTTGAATGCAAGTTTAGGAGGAAACATGCTGCGGACAGACAAGTGACACTATGAAGTTGAAACAGGGTCACCGGTGTGTAGGAGCCAATCGGATGTGTCAAGGTCGCGTGCAGTTGATGATAAGATGCATGATAAAGTGGTAATTAGTAGTTACTTTCAGTTGAGCTATTTTAATGTTGTGGTAACTTTTTGTAGCCTTGAGTTTTGTTATTGACAAAATTCTTTGATTTCTGTTGGCATATGTAGATGGTGTCTGAGTTAGGAAAATCTCCATGCAAAACATATGATCTTTCACCACAAAAGGGGAGAAATGCAAAGAAAGTAAGGACGAGAAAAATATGGCTCTTGTTCGTCAGAAATTCATAGAAGCATGACGTTTATCCGCCAATGAAAAACTTCGGCAAACCAAACACTTTCAAGATGCTTTAGAAGTTTTAAGTTCCAATAAAGATTTATTCCTCCAGTTTCTTCAACAACCTAATTCCTTATTCGTGATCCGGCCCAACGAGGCTCTACTCTCACCTTCAACATCCTTAAAATCTATCTCCGTGTTACGTGCCAGTAAACCGGTCCAAGGCAAGCCATGATGGAAATCGTGGGGGGCATGCAACGATATTTCCTTTTAAAAAACAAACAACTTGATTGTTTATCCATCAAATATCTTCTAATTGGTTTCTGAGGAGGAGAGAGATGTGACGTGACGCAGAAAGGAGAGAAGAGTGAGTCGGGTTATGCAACAAAACCTAAGATAATGTAATCGGCAATATACTTGGCTCAGACATTGCCATTGGTAGAGGAAAGTGCTCTAGCAACACCAAGGTTTAAAA
Organism: Smallanthus sonchifolius; assembly: GCA_023525975.1. Classification (NCBI taxonomy): domain Eukaryota; kingdom Viridiplantae; phylum Streptophyta; class Magnoliopsida; order Asterales; family Asteraceae; genus Smallanthus; species Smallanthus sonchifolius. Next base: position 94,690,639 of record CM042029.1, read on the forward strand.
AGGTTATTATGAGTTCAAGTCTCAATCTCACAGGGATCGAAGAATTAATTCGGGTGGAAAGTGAAAAAGCAAAACCTATTAATGAGAACAAAAGGAAGTAGGATGATAGGAAAGGTAGGTCACAATCAGGAAATAGGAAGTCTACTAGTAACAAGAAACAACTTAACATGAGAGCAAACTCAGAAGGTAGTGAAATTAGGAGTTCAGGATGTTATAAATGTGGAAAAATTGGGTATATTATAGCTAGAGATTATGGAAAGATCACCTGTTTTAAATGTAAAGATCAACTGATTTTATTAAGTTTTTTTAGTATTTATTTTCTCAATTTTGCAACGGATTTTTCTACGTATAGCGTTTGCGATGAAATTTTTGTAGCTAAACCATAGCAAAGTTGTTCATAGCTAATCCGTGACAGAATTTGTGACCAAACTTCTTCGTAGCAAAATTTCATAGCAAACACATGTTTTTGTAGTGTTCAAGAATTTTAAGAGAGAATGATTAGAATAAATATATTTGCAATGCCTTCTTTAAATAGATATAAAACTTGATTGTAGGAATTAGAGCGAACACGAATTAAAAGAAAACAAAACAACCATTTTTTACAAAATGATATTGCACAGGTTATGCAGGTTGTATTATTGAGAAAAAAAAAAGTAGAACTTAATTCTTAGTAAAACACAGGGATATATTTGACAGTATATATTAAATCACGGTGCTTTACTAAAACTAAGGGTGTTCGAAACCGGATATCCGAAATTTCGGATACTAGATTTTACTATCCGTATCCGATATATCCGAAAATTTCCAATATTAATATTTGAATCCAAAAATTCGTAGGATAATCTGGATTTGGAATTTCGGATATAAGGGTGTTTCTTAAGGATGTCGAACTAAAACCGAGTTTTATGTGTTTCTTAAGGATAATTACACCCGTAAATAAAACCGAATTTTATGTTACGTGTTTCTTAAGGGTGTCGAGCTTTCGTATGATTTTTCTTTATTAAAAATCAGGTTATAAACCCGTGTTTTACACGTGTTTAGTGTATAAAATAATAAATAGTTAGTAATGAATATTTAGAAATTATAAAGCAAATATTAAAAAAAATAAAGATTTAAGAAATATTAAAAAGTTAAAAAAATAAAATATTAAACAGTTAGTAATAAATAAACTGTTAGATGTATTCATTTAATCACTTATAAACAAGAATAAACTTTGGGGTCATAAAATTGTGACACATGACTGATAATTATTTATTAGGTATGGATGAGTTTATATCAACGGAAGGTGTATTCATTTTTTTTCTAGCTGTGAAATTTCAAATTTGTTCAAAAGTTGTAATTCATAGTCATATTCAATTAGGCTTAAAAAAATGTCTAGTTGATATTGTCATCCTCGGACGACATTTTTAATTCATCTCTCTTATCCAAAAAAAGGATTTTGTTAATCATTTTTAAGTGATTAAATTCAAAGTAGAAAAGTAAGAAGGAACATAAATAAATAAATATAAATATATGTTTAAGAAACTTGTTGGGTGGTATGAAGAGCTGTTTTGTTGACCAATATGGTCGACATTCTTGAACCGGTGACTTTCTTATTGATTCAGAAATAAGGTTTTTGATTTAATATTTGATACGTATTATTAAATTAAACACCTCTATTTGATTCAATATAATACAATCAAGAATTGCAACATTATTTTTGGTCATAATGTATCATATCATCAAAATAATGATCCGAGTATTGTTCTTACCGTGTCTCGTTGTATGTACATTTGTACTGGATTTTATCGGGATTTTTATGATAGTATACAAGTCATCGCATTTCATGTATACATTTAAAACGCAAAATGCTTTATAAGCATTAGAATTGTATAGCGGAATTAAAATTTAAAAGAATTTGTTAACCAATTATAAACTTTTTTCCCAAAATTTGTCAACCGCCGTCGCCATCGGCTCCATTTGCTCCAACCATCGTCGCCGTCGACTCCACCGAGCCACCCCCGTGTGCCACCCCTGCGCCGTCGTTGCCTTGCGCGTGGTTTTGCGAACCGGTTTCTTACCCGGGTTCGTGTGTTGGTCGATCTAGAGGAAACCAAATGTGCTTGGTTGTCCTGGGTGTTCGTATTAGCAGATCTAACGACTGGGTTCGTTGATCTGTGGTGTTTCTGTTCAGTTAGCTGTTTACTTCTGGGAAGGTAGAACTCTAAACTAACTATGCTTGTGATTTGTTTATGTTATATTTGCATCTGGATTCCTGATGGGCAGTCTAGGGTTTTGGCCAAGACCGGTTCATACGGAAATTGACCATATTATTTATTGTTTAAAAAATAAAAATGAAATCACGACAGATATATCCATCTCTAACCGGTCGGTGACGTATGACTCGTCGATTATAATATTCTCGGCTAATCCGTCGGAGTAATCAGCCATTTGGTACGTACTGCGAGGCTATCAGACCATTACTTTTTATATCAATCTGTCGGTGAAGCTTCCATCAGTGATACCTCAGTAATTCTGTGGGTGTTCTGTTTGTAAACTCTTTATGTATGCTCATATGCCATCTCCGACAAATTACCTTTGTCATGGTTACTATTTGCTGTTATTGTAAGTTTCATCTTACTACGAAGCCACTACATCATTTTGGCTATATGAAATAAAGTTATAAAATGTTTAACAAACAATTGACAAACTAGATAAACATGATTTACACTTTTTCATTAACATATTTAAAAAGAACGACATGTGTGTTGCACGATGGAACGTGTACTTCATTGGATGCCTAAACATATGTTATTCTATCCATCTCTATTTTTGACACACAAGTCACAAATGAGTTCTCATGTTATGTTTGGCAATCTGTTTTATTTTTATATGTATTGGACATAATTATTTGGTGTTAGGTATTTTAATATGTTTTATATGTGGTGTTTAATTAATATTATTTTTGACAAATATTCACTTTTTTTTTATTTCAATTTCTTTTTTAAAATTTTGTAAATACTAATTATAAATCAAAATTCTAAAAACTTCAAAATATGTTTAGTAGCGGTGTCAATTTTGTTGGGTTGACAGGTAGAACACTACTCGTATATTTTTTCATTCATAGACGTCACCCTAATCAGAAATATAACCCGAAGAATACTCATTTAACATACTTTAACATGTTATCTAAACGCGTCACATGGGTTGACAAGTTAAAACGGGTTGAAGAGTTATAAATGGTTATAATAATATTTATTAAATGGTTTAAACGATTTCTAATAAAGTTGTAAATGAGCTATTCGATTATAATTATATATAGTTTTTTTTTTAATTTTCCTAATTTTAATTTAAATCAAGGTGTGTGACTCTTTGATACAAGCGGAATATAACTTGTTTATTAAATGAGTTAGACAAGTTAACTCAAACCATTTTATATTTTATTAAACAAGTTACCCGAACATACAGAGAATTGGAGGTAGCATTCTACTGATGTTAAGTCATGGACCGGTTTCTTCAACCCTTTTTTTATGTGTTGACCAACCTAAAAGTTGATTATTTCCATGTGGAATCATTATTATGTTCAAGTCTTGTAATATTTACAAGGGTACTTTAGCACAATATATGGGTTCAATTAACAACTTGCATATTAAACTGACGATAGAAAAACATATTATTAGAAATCTAAATGATTTAAATTTAATTATTTAAACCCGAGTATATTTTGTTATTAAAATAAAAATAAACAATAAATCTATGTTACAACTACGTCCACATGCGATACGCATTTGATCCACTAGGCAGAGACATGATTTGAGTAGACAAAAAAAAGCATCACAAGACAAGACAAGACAAAAAGCACAACCACCCCACAAACCATTAGGCCAAAGTCTAAAGTTTCAACACCTAAATTGACCTAAAATACTGTTGATACCTAATTGTGAAAGTAGAAAATGGTCGAAACAAATCAAAGGATGGATGTAATGAATTTGAGAGATTTAGAGGGAATTACATTCTTTATGAAATGAATGATTCAATTTCATCGTCCATTCAATTTCACCTTTAATTTCTACATATCAAACTCTACCTAACATTTTTCATAAGGTAGTTTAAAATAACTTATGATTTCAGAACGTATACTTTTCTTAGAACTCTATGTTTTTTTTACAAAATATGCATCATATAAAATGAAAATAGGACATATAATATGAAGTAATGTTGATTTTAAGTCTCAAAATATTCCGAAGAAATATGTAATTGTTATATTTTTTTCATTAATTTTCGTCGAAATGCTTTCCAAAACCCGGCGGTTCGCCTGAATATTTGAATAAGTAAATGAATAATAGAACAAAACGTCGGAATATGAATAGGTTTCATATTCCGGCGAAACCTCTTCATATTTCGACGTTTTGTTCTAATATTCAGGCGTTTTGTTCTCTTATTCAAATATTCAGGTGAAACGTCGGGATGTTACTATGTTTGTTTGTTTGTCATTTTATGACTCGTACTGCTTTAGAGACAATTCGATCCCAGTAGACAATCCAAATTTAAGAGGATACCCATTCGAAACCAAAGCTACCATTGGATGATAGGAGAACACATTCGAGGTGGGGAATAAGTATTGGTATACATGAGCCAAGTTGATTTGTGAGTTACTTGAGACCGGCTCGTTAAAAGCTACACTTATCAAGCTCGAGCATAAAAATAAGCATATTTAAGAAACGAGTCTAAGCTACACTTATCAAGCTCGAGCTGACACACGAGTCTAAACAAGCCTATTATTAATATTATTTTTATTTAAGATTGATTTGTATATATAAAATTAAGATTAAAATAACTGAATAATATATATTATGTTAAAAAGTATATAAAAACTAGTATTAGCCACGCGCATTGCGACACGCTAACTCATGGTTGATGTCAACAATAACAAAAGAACTCGAACTCACGCGACGGTTGTTGTATGAAAATGCCTAGACCAGCTGGACCAAAGCTCATATTCATTAATCCCTCCCATCAATATGTATTACGTAGAGGACTAGAGTTATGCCATATCGCTCATCTATGCAATTTCCAGTGCACTTAGAGTATGTTGTATACTCTTATTTGGGAGAGTCAAGTGGGAGTATATTTTCTGTCAGCGTAATAACTTTCTCACTTGGCAAAGAAAACACCTAAATGAGTAAAATACCACATATTTGACCATGATGACCCATACAACACCCACAATTCCTCCTCTTTCTCTCCTTAAGCCCCTCAAATGGATTCCCTCACCACTCTCCACGCCATAGGGGGCGGCGTGAAATCCCTCACCGGGGGTGGGGGGAGGGGTATTCGTAAGGGTATACCACATACCATTAGGGGGAGCATGCGAGTATACTGTTGGTGAATAAGATTTGCTGTATCAACTATGTTATTATCAGACAACACTACTAACGGATAAACCGAATGATTGGTTTGATGACAAGAGCTTTTATAATGGAATGCTGATATCGTAAGCATGTATTGTGTAAATAGTTATGTTTACAAAACTATGTACTATTTTGTTAAAAGTTACATACATGTATGATATTTTATTAAATCACTTAATGAAGAAAAGTTACTTTAATGATTTAGTCCATTATGTCCTTTAATCTTACGAATATATTTTTAACTAAAACAAGTCAAATTTAGACAAAACTAAATTTTTTTGGTAAAATTCCATTATATTTTTAAATGATCAACATGTTTTCAGCATCTAATTATTCAATATTCGAGGATAAAATAAAACAAACAAACAAAATCATATTAATAAAAAAATATACTTTTAAGTGAGCTGTGTTTTACACGTGTGTCATAAGCTTGGTCGACAATATTTGTGGGCTGCTTCCATTATTTATTTTATTTCTGTTTTCAATAATTAATTCAATTATCCAAAACACGTTATGAATTATTAAAAAATAAAAAATAGTTTAATATTCCTTCATTATTTTCCCACTAAATAGAGTGGCTCACATGTTGCATCAATACACCTAATGGCTCCCTAAAGAATTTATACCTAGTGTCTAATTATAAAAAAAATAAAAATAAAAAATCAGCCACTAATTTTTTCTATTGTACCGTACAACTCAATAATGCATAAAAAAGGTCTCATGGGTAATCATGTTTTTGGATCGGATCCGGAAGCATAAAGTGAGGGCTATTGGTGGGGGGTAGCTTTTTAAATGACTCAAATCCACATCACACATGGGACTATTGGGTCGGGAATATGAATGTGATAAGGATATGGGCCCTACTTCTTGACCCGATAAAATGACCCGTTTGGATGGTATGGTTACAACCCGGAATGACTCGGCTCATAAAAATGCAACCACCATAACCACCACCATGATGACCGCAGGAATGTAGGTGTACGGCCGAGGAGCGCTGTTTTCCATCTCGTCCGCACCTTCGTATACCATGCCGGTGTTGAACTGCGGTGTCGCCGGAGTTTGTTGCTCCTCCGTTGATTTCTTGCTGCAAAGTAATATAATGTTTTTCGTTAATAAAATTATCATCATAGTTTTTTGTTCTAATAAATATTACTTCTAGAGAATAATCAACCAAAATATTCAAACTTCTTTTTAACAAAAAAAACTATTTAATTTTAAAATTATTCTATTTTTATAAAAAAAATTAAAAAAAAATATGAAACTCAATTATTATTTGATGATTATTTTTAAGTTCAACCACGGGTAGTTCGACGGTAAGTTCAGGTAAAATAAGTGCTTTGAACCTCCAAAAAAATAAGTCTTAGTTTTACAAAAAGTTTTTTTTTAATTATATTGTGTCGGGTTTGTTTAATTTTTGCGCTGCTAATTACCAAATACCGAACGGGAGTACGGATTTCCATGAGGGCAAAATCGTAAATTAAAATTGAAAAAAAGTGGTAGATAAATCGATGATTTTAGGGCCCCAAAATTTTTAGTTCGCTCATGCCTCAAACAGAGTTGAGTCGACCTTAAGTTTAACCTAAAGTTGAATGTAAAAAGAAGAAAATAAAAATTACCAAACAACAATAGTTTGTACACTTGTTAAATTTTTTATAATAGTGTAATAATTTGCAAACTTAATTACCTTTTACAGTTAAAAATATAAAGCTTAAATAGTTTTAATTTTTAATATATTGTTATATTTTTAAACATCAACAAATTTTATAACGCACGTGCAAAGTTACCGTTAGAGGAAACCGCAAAACAGACCGTTAGACGGCGGAAACATCCAGACAAGTAAATGACGCTTTTACCCTTAATAAGATACTACGATCCTACGTATGGGAATATATCTGGTTTGACTGTCTATGGTAAAATTATTGTGTGGGTAACCTAATTATATTTAGCCGTTAGTATGGCCAATAAGGGTAAAGATGTGATTTTGTTATCAAAAAATGACCGTTGAGCTGACAAATAAACATTAACGTCTCATAAATTACAAGATTTTTTATTATTTTTTCACGTGTTATTACGCAATGGCGTTTTGGTAATTTTGTAATTTAAATTTTTACCTGGTGGTTGACGGCGGGCAGAAGGTAACCTTGTAGTCGGCGCCGGTGCATGTGAAAGTACTAGTCCGATCATCGTACGCATAACTATAAGCGCGTGGACAGGCTGTCTTAAACATCTGCGAGTAAGACGACGGCTTACAAGTATCCGGTGTTCCATACGCGCCACTACAACAATACTCTTGGTCCCCAAACGCCTTACACGCGCTTTTACACGCGACCCCATCTCCATCCGCATTCATCACCTTCAACGCCGACGGACACGCGCCGTTCAAATCCACCATACACCCAGTGTAAGTACAATTATGCCCCGACCCACCACTCGGCGCCACCAACATCGGGAGGTTATACCCGTCCACCAAACTCACATCAAAAAAATCCATCCCACCATCTCCGTCAAGCGTAAATTCCGCTAATGTCGCCGGAGGAGTCGCGCCGGCGCCGGCGCATTCTAGCTTCCCAGATCCACAATCGCCTGTACCGCACGTGAACTTCCCTTCGGAATCGTCGGAACAGTGTGTTCGCCCCCAGAACCGGCCGCCCCAAGACGCCGGCGCGTGGAGTACCTTTGATTCGCCTTTTTGAAGAGCGAAACCGGTGGGTTGCAAAGGTGCGATTCCGGCGTTGGATAAGATTCCCGGCCAGACTGTTTGCTCACACTTGTTAAGAAATGTAAAAGTGGCCGATGAAATTACACCTGTAAATTAATGTGCAGAAAGTTAGGATAAATAATAAATTGATGAATAATTGGGAATTTAGGGGAGATTGAAGCTATTTGTTACCTTGAATTAAAGATTGTGAAATTGCTAGTATGAGGAGACAGATTGATGGAAATAATTTAGCCATTTTTGGAAGTGAATAATTGGGGTTTGATAATGGAGGAGTTTGTAAGTGGTGAGGTGGTCGGAGGATATATAGAGGGTGATTAGAGGCGGCGGTTGAAATGGCTGTGTAGCAACAACGTTTATTAAACTGAGGATAAGAATTTTTATTATTATTATTTAATTTCTTTAATAAGTTTGATGTTTTAAAAATATAATTTTTTTAATATACCGTTGCGATAAGATTATATTCGTAAAAAATAAATATAGATATGTCAAAGATGCGTAAAAAATGCATTAAAATTACTCGAAATGCTATAATGAAAGGGAGATATGTGCTTTTTGGTAGGTATGTTCTTATATAATCAGTCATTGGGGTGGTGGTTCAATGGTAGAGACAGTCTGTTAAGCAGCTAAAAGATCTAAAGATTATAGGTTCAAATCCCAGTAAATGAAATTTGCCGTTAAAAAAAAATTCTTATAGAACCTATCACTAAAATACCCCTAAAGAGAGATCAGGTCAAGCGGAGCGAAAATGGTCTTTAGCTGCATACATCACTACATTTCCCCTTGATACCTATCGTAATGATAAACGATTAGTCTTCGGAAACAGCTTGGATCACTGGCTAAGGCCCCTAAATGACCGTTCAACGATATAGAAAGTAGGGGTGTAGAAACAGCCAGGAAGTTCTTATTACGTGTCGATAAACTTTCATTTGAAACCGAGTTTCTGTCAGTAATATAGGAAACAAGTGTATAAGCCGTCAAAACTACTTTCAAGTGTCTTTTTTTGTCTTATAACCTTTATAATATGATGTTTCATATTATTTCGGATTTACCGTTTCTGCGTACTTTTTCTTATTGACGTTTCGGCGTTAATTTTTTCCCGAGAAGTTAAAACTAGTATACGGGTCGTTGAGACCGAACGTTAACACCCCTTAGTAACCTGCGGGTTAATGCCACTCACTATTATTATTATTGTCGTTTATCGTAAGAAAAAAAGTAATTTAATTTTATGTATAAATTTTTTTATCATAATAAACGTCGACGGGAGGTTGGTTTGAAGAAGAAGCACCGTCTATCCTTATTCTCCTGTTATGTTTGTATTTGTGTGAAAGAATTATCTGGGGGTGAAGGTAGGCGGGAGTTGGAGGGCACATCCGTAATTTACATAATAAAAAATCATTTTGTTACTGTTATTAATAATTCTAAATTTTGACTTTAAGGGAAAGATGAGGTAGATTCATTAATTAAAAGATATTCATACATTATGATATTTATTTATTAGTAATATAAATATATGATAATCATAGGTTGTTTGGCAATCTCCAACTAACTTCAGCTATATATAAATTTATTGGTTGTATGTATTTTTCATGATTTTGATATATTTAAATTCATTTTTATAAAATTTCTTATATCTTTTTTCTCAGATGAAATCATAAGATATTTGCTTACTTTAATCCAATTTTCCCAAACTAAAAAGGTGTTTAAGAATGTGGTGGGAAAGTGTTTATTGATTTATTGGTTTTATCAAAAAGCCGATAAGTAAAAAAAATAGCACATTTAAAAAAAAAAATCCAAAAAGTCAATAAGTCATTCTCAAAAACCAAGAAATCCTGGCTTTTGAAAATGACTTATTTGCTTTTTAAAAAGCTAATAAGTCAATAAGTCATTTCCAAAAGCACATCCAAACACCCACTAAATAAACTTCTGATATTTTGCTTAGTTAGTTTAACAAAATGTCAAAGTAAACAAAAAAATCTTATTATTTGATATCCATATTAAACTAGATTTTTAAATATTAAATTTAATAAACTTAATAAAATTATATATAGTTATGACTTTCAGGTTTTCCCTTACTCCCCCTTCCCCACATTTTCTCCAACATTACAATGTTAAAACATTGTAAATTCGGGTAATTGATATATTTGTTCCCAAATTGGCCAATCCACATTTTCATTTCTTTATTTTTGTTCAATTGTTACTAAACCAGTTAGAATTTGTTCATATGGGTCCCCCTGGGTATTTTAAGCCATTGTTTGTGAGTCTACTATTTTGAATATAATATGTTAGTATTTTAAAAGTTTGATCCAAGAATATCAAAGCCCTTTTTATCACAAAAGTCGAAGGAATATCAAAGCCTTTTTTTTATCAAGATTACACTATAAAAACGAGCGTTTTTTTTTCTTTAAAACGACTATAGTGTCGTTATATACAAAAACACATTTTTTTTTACGTTTTCCAGCTCATTGAGTAATTTGCTCATTATTGTGTAATGTCAGGTCTGATCATTGTGTAATATCATGTCTGGTCATTGTGTAATGTCAAGTCTGGTCATTGTGTCATTTATTTTTCATCATTGTGTTTTACGTTTTAGATAATTTCGTGTTATTTTTGTCACTGTTTTTTATGTATTATTTATAACATGGCGATGAAAAATATTTGACACAATGACCTAAAATTAGACACAATGACCAGACTTGACATTAAACAATGACCAGATCTGACATTACACAATGACCTGACATATTTGAGCAAATTACACAATAATGAACAAATTACACAATGAGCTGGAAAACTTAAAATACAATTATAAATGTTTTTTGTCAAATATTTTTCATCATTGTGTTATATGTATTCATCATTGTGTTATATGTATTCATCATTGTATTTTACGTTTTCCAACTCATTGTGTAATTTGCTCATTTTATAAAATATTTTTCATTATTGTGTTATATGTATTCATCATTTTGTTTTACGTTTTCCAGCTCATTGTGTAATTTGCTCATTATTGTGTAATTCGCTCAAATATGTCAGGCTATTGTGTAATGCGAGGTCTGGTTATTGTGTCTAATGTCAGGTCTGGTCATTGTGTCTAATGTCAGGTTATTGTGCCAAATATTTTTCATCATTATTTTATATATAATACATAAAAAACAGGGACAAAAATAACACGAAATTATCTAAAACGTAAAACACAATGATTAATACATATAACACAACACAATGATGAAAAATATTTGACAAAATGTATATATTTATGGGTCTAGAATGGGCAAGGTTGGGTTTGATTCAAGATTAATCTTTTGAAAAGCAATGTTAATGCTACTATTATGTTTACGAGTAGAAATCGTTCTTTTGGATGTGGCTCCTCTTACCCTCAGCATTGAAACCGTTGGAGGTCTGATGACGAAATTGATCCCAACTAAAAAATCTAAAGTATTTTTCACCTACCAGGATCAGCAGACTGTCGTCTCCATCAAAGTAATCTTTTTCCCATTAATTTGTCACTGTGAAATTTGAGTTTTTTTATTCTGAAATGTTTGTTTTTAAATGCGTCTCATGGCGTCTTCCGGCGCGCTTCATTCACATATCGATCAAAACTATGAATGATTTGCTTGAAAAAATATGTAAAAGCTATGATACAGATGTATCTTTGGTTATACATAGAGTAATGTCTCGCGCCTCAGGAAATAAACGCCTCTAAATGACTCGGGCTTTATAAAACCAAACTGAATTAGACTTCATTTTAGTCTCTTTCATTTATTTATTTTTTTATATTTTCTATTATTATTGTCTTTAATATTGAACTTGAAAACATTAGTGAATAATTGAATTGAATTTTCTAAATGCATTAGGTTTTGTTAAACATGGTTTCATTTTAAGTAGAAAAAAATTGTATTTTGCATGTTTTTAATAATCTTTTTTATAATAAACCATTTTGGTCAGAACACAGTCGGTAAAAAACAAAAAATATAAAGTTTGGTCAGAAATTAATTGGAAAAATTAGTTAGAAATTGGTCGGAAAGATTTCGTTGGAAATTAGTAGGAAAATATCGGTCGGAATGAGTTGGTCGGATAATAATCAGAAACTTGTTGGAAATGTAGTAAAAAATAGTTGGAATTTTTAAGAACTTTGAACCTTAATTTTTGTCAGAAGTTTGTCAGAAAAAAGGTTTTATCAGAATATAGTCAGAAAGTGTTCTAGTGAGGCTTTTCCAACAAGTGGTTTTTTTTTGGAAATTGGTCAGAAACAGGCACAAAGTCGAAGGAATATCAAAGCCCTTTTTATCAAGATTACTTCTCGTTAGAAGACGATCCAAACCTCTACGCCATAATACTCTCTTTTTTGGAGTGAATTTTGTTCCACCTAGTCTCAGAATCAATAGAAGGAAGAATTGAATTATCAACACTGATACAAACACTTTTAACCGAGAATTTGTCATTATCATCTAGCTCCCACACCCACGAATCCTCCTTGTCCCAAGCACAACATCATGGGTCAGCAACTCTAATTCCTCCCATTGTGTAGACTCAATGCCTCCCCTGATAGGTCTATGAGAATTCCAAACCCGGTTCATGCCACCAACCGTTCTGCTAGAGAACAAGAATGTGTCTTTTCCAGCTCAAACAAACGATGGAATCTATTCGCAAGAGGCATAACACCCACCCAAATGTCAAGCCAAAACCGGGTATTATCTCCATTACCAATTTTCTTTCTAATAGAAGAATTAAGAATAATTCCTCGTACATTTAGAAAATTCGCCGACTTGGCAATACGATTCCACACTCCCGAGCCCTTCCCTGTAGTTGAGATGCCAAAGCAAGAGTCTAGAGGCCATGGATGGCATTAATAATTCTCACCCATAAAGCGTTAGGGTGAGCAACAAACCTCCATTTTCATTTGTAGAGGAGAGCCCGATTAAGGGCGTCCAAGCTACCAACTCCCAAACCCCCTTTATTTATTCCTACCGGAACCTATTTCCAATTACCTCAAACCATTTTCCTTTTTTCCCCATCACCTCCCCAAACGAAATTGGAACGAATGGAGAGCCGGACACAAACAAGCCCGAATGCAACTAATCCACTTATCACCAAACCCCATAAACGGACATAATAGAGAACAAGTACTCTCAATTAAGAGAGTCATATGCTTTTGCAAATTCAATCTTAAAAAGGAGCAATTTCTTCTTTTTCTTCCTATACCAATCGACCACCTTATTTAGGATCAAAGGACCATCAAGAATTTGGCGGCCTTTAATAAAAGTTGACTGTTCTGAGCTAACAAGGGATCCAATAACTTTCGCAAGCCACAAAGCCATAATTTTGGCAATATTTTTGTTTTGCAACCCAATAAGACTAATGGGTCTAAAATCATTAACCAAGATTGGACTATACACCTTAGGGATCAAAGTTATGAAGGACGAATTATATGTTATAGATGCACCTTCCTTCATGTTGACTAACTATCTGATCTAGAAAACCTTACAGCTTTTCATAGATATTAGATAACACCTTGATCAATCCATAAGTGGTCCTTGTAACCCATAGTGTTGGAAGAGTTTTTTACATTGATATTCTAAATACCCAAAAAGTAAATCAAGCCAATTGTACCCAATTTTTCTGCTTCACCTTTTCACATTATAACTCTAGCAAAGGTTTAGTTTCTTTTTGTTTCAATTTCATTCTGTAGAAACCAAAATCTTGGTCTCTAAACATGTTAATTTTCACTTTACCATCTTCTATCATTGCTCCAAGAGAATTCAATAACTCAAAGGCTTTGGTAAATTTTTTTGTTGGAGAAACTTGTAACCCAAGAAACACCATTAATTATAAGGGTGTTAACTCAATAAATATGTATAGATATTGTAATGTTTTGTATCGAGATCAAGATCGTCCACTATAATTAAATGACATGAAATGCCTATTTATAATAGTAAGATTAAGTTTAATAACCGAATCATAAGTTTGTGTGATCAACCGAGCCTAAGATACTCAAGTAATAATCGAATCCTGATTTTGTGTGATCAATCGAGCCTAAGATACTCAAGGTGCAAGCCTGTTTGTTACTACCTTCTATCATTGCTCCTAAAGAATTCAAGAAGAACTCGAAGGCTGTGGCGCATTTTTGTTTGAGAAACTTGTAACCAAGAAGTACCGTAGATTATAAAGTAGTTCACTCAATAAATATGGAGGAACTATGTCACGAAAGAAGTACAGATATTATAATGTTTTGTATTGAGATCGAGAGTGTCCACTAGAAATGACATGAGATGCCTATTTATGATGTAAGATTAGGTTAAAAACCCCCATTTTGTGTGACCAACTGAAGAACCAAGCCTAAGATTCTTAAGGGACAAGCCATATTTCTAATGTTTCGTGTTTATTTATCAATATATAGAATCAACTTTCATAAGATCAACTTTGGTATTAAAGTTAATAGGAAAATCGTATTTTTGAAGGATGAACGCAAATATGATGCGTAGCTGACGTGTTGCATTAATTTGCGGTTGTTTGAATGGTTTAGTGTTGTAGATGCTAAAAGAGTGACAACTTCACAGGATTAAAATAATCCAATGATGTATGCACAATAATCGTAGCTCATAATAACTTCCGCAGCAATCTCTTATGAAAAAGACGTTACAATATTTTACTCGAAAGAGACTAAAATGACCAAAGTAATCGTAAATTAAACTCGGTAAATGCATAGAAATGAAATAAATAATTCGTATTTTTGAAGGATGAACGCAAATATGACGTGTTGCATTTGCGGTTGTCTGAATGGTTTAGTGGTTATAGATGCTAAAAGAGTGACAATATGTATGCAAAATAATCGTAGCTCATAATAACTTCCACAACAATCTCTTATGAAAAAGATGTTGCAATATTTTACTCGAATGAGACTAAAATATCAAAGTAATGGTAAATTAAATTCGGTAAATGCATAGAAATAAAATAAATAATTCGTTACCATATTAACTAAAATATTGCTTTTACTATATTCATTAGAATTATCATAAATATCACCTACATAAAATAATAACGTTTTATATATTACCTGATCTAGTGATTGGGTTCGTTGTTTCGTGTTGTTATAGTTTGGTTTTGCCGTTTACTTCCTGAAAGGTACAACCATAAAAAGTATAAAACTAACTATGGTTGTTTTGTTCTTTTATGTTTGTATCTGGAATCCTGTTGGGCAATCTAGATTTGGCCTGGATTGGTTCGTATATTTATATTTCCCATTGCGTTTATTACAAAACTTTTTTGAAACCTATGTACGAATCCCAACAGGTATAAGTCGTCTCCGACTCATCCTCTCACCGTGTCTGTGTCCGTTTCCTCCGTTTGATGTTGGTTCAGTTTCAACTCTCTGACTCTCTCATGCAATCGGGCGATTTCCTCATCCCACAGATCCGGAGCATGTCCATGACGTTGTCTCGTGTTTATTAATAGTTACAATAGGCCAAAGAAATAATCTCATAACCTTATAAGCCCATAATCATGTATATTACACACGTCAATATCATGTCTCAAATATCTTTCTGAAAAGTCTAAAATAAACTAGTAAAAGTTGTCGAATAATGTATTTTGATTTCCCAATAATAATAACTTATAATATTAAAACAAAACAAAAAAAAAACTTCAAAGATGTCGTCCGGTAATTCACACGTACATACTCAGCATGGTTATGATTTTTTTTTTTGTAACATATCACATGATATTTTATTTAATTGTAAAGGGATTGACGCAACTAATATCATTGTAACAAGTGTTTTAATTGCGTAAACCATTTTTCAAAAAGAAAACGAGGATAAAGTTGGCATTATATATGTTTTCTGTAGGGTTGTTGACCAAACAATTATTTTTGTTGAGCAGCTTTCAGATCATTAATTACATATATAATTTAAGAAAATGATTTATGAAGCTAAGAGTATACGCATAGTGCTTTATAATTTGGAAGATGAGAATGATATATGATATTTTCTCTTAAATAGTTAGAGATTAGTGAATGACATCTTTACAATAAGATAACAAAAGAAAGGTTAAATTAAATAATAGAGTAATTAGGCTATTTTTGGAAAAACAAGATAAAAGTATCAATGTGTGAAACATGAAAAAAAAAACTCTATCATTGAAAAAACGCAGATATGTCTCTCTTAATATAATTTGAATTTCTAAAAAAAAAGGGTGACTCTATCTTATGGATTTTTAGGCTTGTGCCTAGTCCCAAATTATTGGGACCCCCAATTGTTTTTTTTTGTTAAATTATATATATATATATACTAGGTTAGTTTTCCGTGTATTACACGGGTTTAATAAAAAAATTAAAAAGTAAATATTTTACTTTAGTAAACAAATAATCAAAAATTAAATACTCTACTTTACAAAAACTAATGTGAAAACAATGGAAAACTATATATGAATAATAAATGGTTTGATTATTTATAAATTATGTAAAAGTGTCATATTATGATAAATATTTGAAGTGATTGTTTATTAAATTACTCAAAAAATGTAGAATTGAATAGAAGATTTTATGACCATTTAAAAAAGAAAAAAAAATAATTTGAGTGGTTTATAAACCGTAGTCTAATGAAATTAAAAATAAAAATTTATAATTTAGTAAGTGTAAAAAATACATTCCTTTATTGTTGATTAACTTACTAGGTTAAAATAATGTGTATTACACATGTTAAATAAATAAAATGTTACATATTTAGTAATAAAAAAATATATTTTTAAAAACCCGTGTAATACACGGGTTGAATAAACCAGTATATTAAATCGGTTGAATAAAATATAATGTAATTTGTTAACAAACACATTTGTCAAAATATGTTTTAAAAAAATATAATTTGTCGTGACAGTTATAAGGTGTGTTAAGTTAGTTTTTAAAATATTTTTTTCAACTGAGTATTAATTTTTTTAATTTAATTGATAAATGTTGTTTCATATTAAGTTCATTTGATTGATGATATAATAACTATTTGTAATTAAATAATTAGTATTCGTAATTAGATTTATTAATATAAAGACTATTATTTAATAGGAGAGAAAAATAGAAAATCTAATATTTAATAGGAGAGAGAGATAGAAAATGAAGTAACCAGAGAGTGACACATGTCCTGAAGAGATTTTCATTTATTAGAGTAGTAAGATTTCCAAAAATAATGAAATAATATCAAAATAGGATTATAGAATATTAGGTTTAGGCAGGAAATAATTATGAAAGTAAACATAACGTGACACTTGTCCCCTTTTTTTTACTCTTTTATTAGAGAGTATAGAAGATATATATATATATATATATATATATATATAAAAAGGCAGTGCATCATATCTTTTTTACTTTCATATTTTGGCCTCAACTTATTAGAATGTAGGATAAAAACAATCCAATTTATTCTTCGCTTGCTTTGAAAAAGTTTTACACTACTTAAATGATTTGATTAGCAAATTGATATATGAGGAAAAAACCAAATTTTATTATGTCATGAATCCACCGGCCTCCTCATATTATTCGTCTACTGATTTGAAAATATGAAATTGGCAAATCCTTTTCAAAATGTTTCTGTCGAAAATAATTTTTTTCCCAATTTTAGCATCTCTTATATTGCTTTTTATAATACCCAATAGTGCCATATATATGTGTATTATTTTGAAATTTTGTAGTTTTTATGATGTTCTCCTTTTATATCGTTTATCTATTTACTTTTAAAGAAATATATCATAAAACTTACTTTTTCAAATTTAAATTGTAGACATATTCATTAATGTAAGACAAAAACAATCCAACATATTGTTGGTTTGCTTTGATAAAAGTTTACACTACTTGAATGATTGATGATGTATGAAAAAAAAAACAAAATTAATTATGTCATGTATCGACTGGCCTTTTCACATTATTTGTCTACTAATTTGGAATTGGCAAAACAATCTCAAAATGTTTCTATCAGTAATATGAAAACACAATTATTCATCAAATTTGGGCATCTCTTATCTTATTTTTATAATACTCGAAGGGGTCGGTTATGGTAAAAACTGAGTTTTGTTTAAAAAGGATGAAGGAATGAGAATGCATCACATGTATGTTGCTAGTTTTATGAGCGAGAGGTATTTCATTCATTTACGCACACAAAATATAGCACGGTTATATGAGGTATTGTTTTGGTTTACCAATTATAATTATGGTATTTACCATATAATTATGTTGTTTTATTATTAGAGCATCCACATCAGGATTGACATATATACCATATCGTTAAATTATAAGAGCATTCACATCGATCAGTATTGGTATACATACCACTAGGTTAGAATCTCGTATATAACAAGAGTTAAATAAATATAATGTTATATACTTAGTAATAAAAAATTACGTTTTTAAAAATCCATGTATTACACGGGTTGAATAAAATATAATGTAATCTCTTAACACATGCACTCGTCAAAATATGTCTACTTTAACTTGATAGTTATGCATTATATTAAGTTAATTTTTAAATCTTTTTTTTAACTTGGTATTATTTTTTATGTCATTGATAAATGGTAATCCATATTAAATTCATTTGTTTAGTGATATAATAACAATCCATAATTAAATAAAAAGTATCCATAATTAGATTGAAATTAAACATTTAAAAATATATTCTTTTAATATTAATATTTAATAGGAGAGGGAGGCGGAAAAATCATGCTAAGAATTCACCAGAAGGTGACACGTGTCCTATAATTTTACTTGTTTATTAGGTAGTATAGATAGATATAGATATCCTTAGATTATAAGAAAAAAAAATAACATTTAAGTTAAATGGGTCTTATATTCGTTTTATTTAAACCTTATATATCCTTAAAATTATAAGGAAATAAACACTATAATCTTAAATATACTGAGTTCTTAACCATTTCTTTAACATTATAAGGATAAGGAATGGGGATATGAGAGGTTCTTAAAAAATGAACAATTTTTTTTATGGAATGATGGTTTTAGTTAAATTACAATGATAACGGTAAAGAAGCTGATGTGAATGATCTAAGAGAAAAAAAAAATAAGATTTAAGTTAAAAGAGTCTTACATCATTTTTTTTAAACCTTATCTTTATCCTTAAATTTATAAGAAAATGAACACTAGAATCTTAAATAAAACAATTTCTTAACCATTTCTTTAAAATCATAAGGATAAGGAATTAGATGTGAGTGGTTTTTTAAATAATGAACAACTTTTTTTTATGGGATGCTGGTTTTTAGTAAATTATAAATATAAGGATAAAAAACGGATACGAATGCTCTTATAACGAAAATTATGTTGGTTTATCATTTATAATTTAGTTGTTTTAAACTGTATACTACATTTTCATTAATGCAAGTTAAATAAATTTTATAAGACGATCAGGGCCAGCCCATTAAGCTTCTGGTCCATGTTAATGCATGTGGCCTCCAATTATGTAGGGCTCCAGTTTTATAAATTCTTTTTTATACATAACTACATTTCGGGCTTTCGGAAATGGGCCAGCCTACCAAAAGAAACTAGAATTGGGATCAGTATAAAATAATTTGCCAAACATAAAAACAAAGAATTCCGATGCTACAAAAATGAAAAACCTCATCTTAAATTAGATTCTAGCCCATGTAATTTTCTTACGGGTCATTTTCTTTCTTGCAGCCCAGAGTTGAACTCTTGGCCCAAAGATATTCGATTGAACCAACCGTTCTTTAATAAATGGTTGGGAAATATAATAAACCAAAACGCAAAATGAATGACGATTAGAGTAAAGTGGCGTTTAAACGGATAACAAGCTACGTCACAATGCACAAAACTTTTATGTCGTTCATAATTCATCAACTATCAAGAAATAAAAAACAGCTCACTGCTGCACAACATGCACTGTTCAAGTAAAAGCAATCACACTCGTGCAACTAAATTGTGCCGCCAACCCTTTCAAATGTAGTATTAACTAGTTTGATTCCCCCATGCGTTGAAGTGGGAATTCAGTATATATACAAGATATAAAATGTTGTTTACAATAGTATAAATACAAGTTATAAACATAAAGTTATGAGTTATAAAATAGCATTGATATACGGTACCGCTTTGGTACGGGTAGCAGAAAAGATCTAAATGTGTCGTAACCGACTCGTATCGCAAACAAAAGCATAGTATTACAAAGAAACAAAGAAAAGAATTTACATAACAAATTCAAATTAATTAATCTAACTAATAATAATTAAAACATGACCAAAAAAAAGTTTGAAAACTCATATGATCATAAACAAAGTACTATGATTTGTGGGAATCGTTCTTAAAATTGAACAAACTTTAATTTCCACAATCACAACTTTAATTTCTACCAACATTGGTCCGTCTCCCATCTTCGTGATCCGTAGCTACCGGCAGATCTCATGGGAGACGAAAGCCCAGTCCGCCTCTGGACCAGACTACGATCATAAACCGATCGTTTTTCAGGGTCCACAAGCGTCGTATAAGCCGAGTGCACTTTCATGAACTCATCCGCAGACGACTCACAACTTCCTACATCCAGATGAATGCGTGTGGGTCAGAAAACAAAGTAGAAATCGTCATTAATGTTAAATGTATATTTTTTTAACCGCCAATTTTATGAATATAATCAAGAACCGGAACCAGCAAGTAGCTAGAAACCTAAAATAAACTTTGATGTTAAATATATTGATTGTGTATGTTTGATGAATGAGACTGAGATTGGTGAGTTTGTTGGTAGGTTTTATAAGCGGAGATTGTGGATGAATGCGTGTGGGTCAGAAAACAGTCAGATGATGCCTTTTAGAATGATACATGAGGTTATATTATATGTGTACACAAATTAAAAAACGTGACTACACTTTCTAGTTTTTTGTTATTTCATATTTTTTTTTATTAGGATCATTCTTATCCAAATTATTATTTATAATTAAGTTTATCTATTTTATTAAGTTTGTTTGATGAATGTAAAATATATGTTTTTATTTAAAATATATAATCTTTTTTGTTTTGAAATAAAATAAATATTCTTAATAATTTTAGTAGAATAAAAAATAATTATAAATTATATTTATTTAATAAAAAATTGGTTTGGGTTGGGTTGTTAATGAGTGTTAAATTTGAGTTTAATTGGGTTATGTAGGTGGGAAAGAGATGAGTTAGTTGGGTTGAGTTGTAAATGATACAAATAGTTGTAAACATAACCTCCTTTATAGAAAATCTCATGGAAGATTATTTCATCAAAGACTGCCTTTATGGTGCCGATATTTTCGGGACAAGGTTTCGTATGTGAAGAGATTTATTTTTACGAGTTTTTGACAGCATGAAAAGAGAATACCCATTTTTTAGAGTTGCATGGAATGCTATAGGCAAACTATCGTTCACTTATTGTAGAAGATGTTTTTGAGTATTTGACGATGTCTATAAGAATTTCATGTAAAAGTCTAGACCTCTTTTATACTAGTATTATTCATATGTATAGACACGAATACTTGATCAAACTGACTAAAAGCGATATTCAAATCTTGTATGCGACGCATGATCCAAAAATGGATTTCTTGGAATGCTAGGCATTATTGATTGTACATATTAGGCATGTAGGAATTCTCCGATAGAATGTCTCTAAAAGTTATGTGTAGATATTGCTTCCTTTGATCTTTTTATCCATCATTTTTCAAGGGTCTGAGTAACCACTTTCCTTCAAAGGTTGTAACTATAAACCTATTATGTTTGTTTCTGTTTCATCACCATGCATTTAGATCCTTGACGGTAATTTTCAAAATGTCTCTAAAGTTTATGTGTAGATATTGCTTTTATTGTTAAATCTTTTTACAAACTATGCATAAATTCCCAACAACCTACTTAGAACGCCTTCACCAAGGTGTGTAAAACTCAAAGATTGAAGAAAAGTCTATGAAATCACACGGTCATGTATCCTCATTTGTAAACATTTCTGCTATATAAACTCTTCTTCTCCTTTTTGTGGAGTATGGACATTCAAATTCACATGGTATAGAGCATATTTCCTTTCCCCTTCCACTTTTCTCATTTAAGGAGGGGAGAGGAGGGAAAAGAAAATAAAGAGAAGGAAAACCTTGTTCTAGAGGTTTTTTTAAGGGAGAAAAGAAAGAAAATGTGGGAATGGGTGTTCCAGAGTTTTTTTTTAAGGAGATAAATGAACGGAAAATAAGACATATCTCAATCCTCCCAAAGTGAAGAGATTTAGAAAGGAAAAAAAAGGGAAAAGAAAATAAAGAGAAGGAAAACCTTGTTTTAGAGTTTTTTTTTAAGGGAGAAAAGAAAGAAAATGTGGGAATAGGTGTTCCAGAGTTTTTTTTAAGGAGACATATGAACGGAAAATAAGACATCTCCATCCTTCCAAAGTGAAGAGATTTAGAGAGAAAGGAAAAGAAGGGAAAAGAAAAAAAGGGACCTCCCCTTCATACGTTCCGATCTCTGTTGAGTTCTTCTATTGTATATATGTTTAATAATTCTTAGCATGTATTATGATTGAACAATTTCTTATGATTCTAAAAACGACTATAGTATAATAGAAATAAAACCTGATGTCATTTACAATTTAATTTAAACTTAATGTACAAGGAAATGCTAATACATAAGAATATAAGATATTTGAATAGGGGAATTCATGAGAAAACTCATCTTCGTGAGAAAACTCGCAAAAACCAACCCAAATGAAATTCGATTGAACTCATTCCGGTGACGTTAGAACCAGCTCGTCAAACCCTAAAGTCTAAACCCTCCAACCCACCCCGAAAAAACTAAGCGCCGAGTTGGTTCCAACGCCGTCAAAATGAGTTCATTCGAAGTTTGTTTCGATCGGTTTTTGCTAGTTTGTCACGAACAAAGAGTTTTCTCATGATACTTCCCTATTTGAATAATTATTAAGCTATACCTAAAATCAAGAATCACAAAAGTCTATTTTTTTTCAAAATCAATTAAACAACCAAACAAATAATGCAGCCTCACATTTGTAAATCTAATTCAACAAAATTTTACAACTTGGTTTTCGGTTTGAAAACCGAGGTAAACGGTTCGAGGGGTTGTTTGGAACTCGTAACCGACAATAAAAACTAAACCAATTATTTAACCTTTAGCATTGTATACATGGGCGGCTCAACATTTTTTGATGCATAAAACGAACATCAAAATTATGGCTTTTGTGAAAGTAGTCTGAATATATAAAAATTACTAAAAAGCTGATAAATTATCACACATACTTTTACGTTAAAATATAGATTAAAATAGTTGTTCAATTTATGACGGCCTAAAACTGATACGTATAACATTTACATTTACAAGATCAATTTCTACCAACACTGATCCGTCTCCCATCTTCGTGTCTGGTAGCTACCATCTGATCTCCTCAGAGACGAAACCCCAGTCCGCCCCTGGACCAGACCACGATCATAAACCGCTCGTTTTTCAGGGTCTACAAGCGTCGTATACGCTGAATGCACTTTCATAAACTCATCTGCGGACGACTCACAACTTCCTACATCCGGATGCAAAACTCTAGCTAATCTACGGTACGCTGCTTTCACCATTAGGGTATCAGCTTCGACCCCAACTCCGAGCACCTCGTACAACGATGAAGTAGTAGTCGTCGTCCTCTCTGCAGTCGCGAAAGCAGCGGAAACCCGAGCTTTTTTTAACAGTACGGAGGTCGAAATGGATGGTAACGGTATGAGTGAATTGAAATGGAGATTTGGGGAAGTAAATAAGTAACACGAAGTAGAAATCGTCATTGATGTTAAATTTATATTTCGTTTTAACGGTAAACGTTATAAATATATTTAAGAACTGAAAGTAGCAAGTATATGATTTATAAGCGGGAGACTTGTGGATGAATACGTGTGGTGTGTGTGAGTTGGAATTAATTATGATGAAAGTGAGTCAGCAAATAGTCGGAAGGCGTGTGTCGGTCAGGATCTTTCTACGTAATCCACTACTTTTATGCCACGCTTAAACAAACTCTCTTCCTCGGTTCCTCCGTCTTTAATCAAAAAAATAGATTTTTTTTAGATTTTAATATTTGGAATTATAAAGTATTGATTTATAATAATCTATACTATTTAGTCGGTTGGTGATAATTCTAATTTTCACTTTTATTGTCAATAGGAATTACAGTAACGTAATCATCATAAGTTTACGCTTGATTTGACTCAAAATGATGATTTTAAGCGGAAGAAAGAAACGTACAAGCGAAATCGAGTGAAAATTTTGTGTAACTAGAGTGTAAATTGATGATGATTATGTGATTGGAAAAGTCAGGATTGTCACTGTTTAAATTGATGGTATAGATTATTATCAGCAAAAAGTTTAAAGTTTTGATTATTAAAATCCAATTTTTCTTTTTTTTCTTGGATTATTAAATTTTAATAATCTCACATTTTACCAGTTGGTCAATAATAATCTCAACTGATAATATTTTTACCACCATTTCATACTTTCAAACTATTTTCTTACATTGGACCCCCCGTTAAAAAAAACTTAACGTCGTTAGATTTTATATGACGTGGACATCTGCAAACCGTCGAAAAGTCAAGCCAACCTAGCAATGGTTTCGTGATGGATTTTGAAATTGGCTCTGATGGTTTTTAAGTGATACAGTGGTTTAATACAAATATTCACTACAAGAAAACAAGGCAATGGTGGCGACATCATTAGCGGCGACACCCGGAAATGTCGCCGCTATTGCTCGTGATCCGTGTCTCCAAGATCTGACGGTTATAATGAAGTTAATCGGACGGCCAATTTTTTTTTATCATTAGCGGCGACTGTCGCCGCTAATACCCTTTAGCGGGAATAAGCTCAATCCCTCCCTGCTTTCCCTCCATTCTCACCCTATCTCTCACTTTTATCTCCCCAAGACGAAGAGCGCCATTTCTCCGGTTTCCGACCACCCCTCCCTGCTCCGACCACCCAAATCCGACTCCGGCTACCCCTCTCCTCCGTGTTGCCGTTTGTCTGGTACGTATGTTTTTTTCTTAAAGATCTAGGCTGGTTTCTGTTTCTTAAGGGTTGATTATAATGTTTGACTCTCGTTTTAAGCTACCACAGGGTCGAACGACGCACGAGAGAGTCAAAGCTCAGTTGTTCCGTAAATCCTTAAATTTCATCTTCTTCAAAGGTAAAAAATCCTTACCTGAGTTTTTTGTTTTGGTAAATCCAAATGTTGTTCCATAAATATGTTTTTCTGTTAGTTCCAACAATTATATGAGAAGGATATCTTTGAATTGATTGTAATTGATTCTACCTATTTTCTGCATATTTTTTTCTTTCTAGCATTTTATGAAGTTACTGTTCTTTTCCATTTAGGTTTTATACAAGATTTGGGGTTAATTTAAATAGTAACTAACTTCATTATTAGTTAAGCATGGTATAATTCCTAATGATATTAGTCAATGTGTTGAACTCCGAGCTGTGTAAGTCAAACTGTGAAATTGATTTCTTTTTTTATTATTTTGTTATTGTTCTGTTTGTGAGTAAGATTCAGCGATGTATAATGCTCGTTCATTATTTAAATATATAATTATTATATATGTGTATTTAGAAGTGTATAACACGATTTTGGTTTGGTTTAACATTTCTTACCAAAATGAAGGTATCTGTCTACCTGCAACGTTCTTCAACTACCGGAGCACCTGGCCGCATGTTTGTTCTTGCTGAGCACTCCAAATTTGAAGGTATGTTGTTGTATTGCATCAACTCTTGTATACGAAAGCCACTTGATTTGAGAAATATGTTGTTTTCATGTAGATCTTTTGTCAGATTTTTTATGATTTTGGTTAATCAGAATATTGTGTTGTATGTATGTATGTGGTGTGTTTGGATGTATGTATGTGTTTTTAGTTTTTTCATATATGTATGCATATGTGTGTGTGTATATATGTATAGAAAATATTTTTATTAGTAGATCTTTTTATGTATGTATGTATGTATATATGTACGTCTATATGTATGTAATGTATGTATATATGTATGTTAATATATGTATATATGTAAGTATGTATTTAAGTTAATATATGTTAATCATCGAAGAATTTGGGATCTACCATTACACGATGGGCGCATCGAGAATGTACAAGATGTTGACCCGGATGTTCAAAATGTTAACAATGACTTAACTGAAGCTCTTGACGTCGTTCACAACAACTCTTCATCGGGTATAAAATTGTTTGTCGACTTTAAGCAATTCTTTCCAAACAATTCTGCTACTCAGGGCGGGGGCCAACTTAGGGGTCTGATTAAAAGAAAAGTTGTAATTTGTATTTGTATTTTCATGTTGCAATAGAAAACTTTATTCATCATGTATTTTTGTATATTATATCTTATAAATTTTCAGCATAATTTTTGTTTGGTATTTGCTACTATACGTCATGGCCGATGTGATGGGCCATGGAGGAGATGGCGCAGGCCAGGATCCACCGTCTCCCGGCGGCTTTGGTCTCGGGCATGGTCACTAATAGGAGGACGGTAAGTCTTATTATAACTTATTTATTTACTACATTCATTCATTTATTATAAACATCGTGACTAATAATTTTTAATTATAATTGCAGCGGCAGCGGCCCCACGACGGAATACTCGAGGGATGACCAAGAAACTTCGTCTTCGAGCCGAAGTAGAAAAGAACAGGGGGCCTTTATCTATGACGTTTGATACGCAATCTACATATACCCCTGTTGGTATAGATAATGATTTATTCATTCGTGAAGTGGGGTTGTACATGTGGCGGAACATCGCGTTTGATCGATTTTCTTGGAATGAAGTTTCAGACGCCGAGAAGAATGCGATGTACCAACATCTTGCGATAAATGATTTATTTAAGTTCTTTTATATTTTATTTTATTATTTTACTTGACTAACTTCTTTTGTTTAATTTATAGAAATCATTCGATCTTAATCGGATTCATGAGAGCACCGACCGTACAAAGTTAAAGTTGGGCATTCATTCAATATATCAAAAGCGATACAGAGATCGCAAATCCAACGCATCAAATCGATTTAAAAAGGTTGGAGGGTTTGATGATGTCCCGAGAGCGTTGGTCAACGTCCCAAAGGGGATGCACCCGGATAATTGGCAGAGAGCTATTGAACATTTTTGTTCGGATAGACATAAAAAACGTTCAAAAGTTAACCAAGTCAATCGTAAACAGCAAGTATGCGTAAACCGTGGAGGAACGTCGACATATAGTAGTTCTTGTTATAAAAAAGTAATGCTATATATATATATATGAATTATTTGTATTATATATAGTAGTTCTTGTTATAAATTAATTAATATTTAATGTTAAACAGGATTAGAGTCGACTAGATACGTACCGCGCTGCTCATACATGTAAAGATGGGACGATTGACAGCGAAGCAAAGCAACTAACTGTAAGTATTTATTTAAAATATAATTTTCAATATGTATTTGTGTGTGTATTAAATCATCTTTATGAAATTAAATACAGTCACAATTAGAGATAGAGATAGAGTCCCAAACTCAAACAAATCAAGGGACTTCTTCATCTCGACCGAACGAAGTCGAGGCATTTGAAAAGGTCCTAGGTACTCGGTTCGGATGGATTAAAGGGATTAGGTTTAAACCTTCATCATCTCAAGCGCCAGATTCTTTTGAGCAGTCGCATGTGCAGCCTACACTCCCAAACACACAGGTAAAATGAACCATTTGACCCTTTTAAACTTGAAACTTGTATGTATGTAGGCATATATGTGTAAAATGAACCATTTGACCCATTTAGATTCGAAACTTGTATGTATGTAGACATATATAGGGGAAGGTTCCACTAAGAAGTGGTTTTTCGCTAAAAAACGCTAAGAAGTGGGTCTAACGAACTCCGATTGAGCTCATTCCAGCGGCGTTGGAACCGTCTCATCGAACTCTAATCTGGACCCAAAAACCTAAATCCCCCTCCACCCACACCCCCAAAAACCTAAACCCCCCCTCCAACCCCACCCCAAAAAGCCTAAAACCACCACCCCCCCCTCCCCAAAAAAAAACCTAAACCCACCCCCACCCACCCCCAAAAACCTAAACCTCCCACCCCCACCCCCCAAAAAAACCTAAACCATAAAATCTAAACCCTAAAAGCTAAACTCTAAGGCTAAACCATAAGGCTAATACTCTAAAATTCAAACGTAAAATCTAAACCTTAAAAGCTAAACCCTAAAAGCTAAGATAATAGAGTTCGACGAGACGGTTCCAACGCCGCTGAAATGTGCTCAATCGGAGTTCGTTTGATATCGTTTCTAAGCGTTTTGGTCATTTCTTAGAGTTCTTAGCGAAAACATACTTCTTATTTGATTCTCCCCCGACATATATATGTAAAATGAATCATTTGACCCGTTTAGACTTGAAAGTTCTATGTATGTAAACATATATATGTAAAATGAACCATTTGACCCGTTTAGACTCGAAACTCGTATGTATGTAGACATATAT
The DNA here is from genome assembly GCA_023525975.1 of Smallanthus sonchifolius. Taxonomy (NCBI): domain Eukaryota; kingdom Viridiplantae; phylum Streptophyta; class Magnoliopsida; order Asterales; family Asteraceae; genus Smallanthus; species Smallanthus sonchifolius. Next base: position 94,719,216 of record CM042029.1, read on the forward strand.
ATGTAAAATGAATCATTTGACCCGTTTAGACTTGAAACTTCTATGTATGTAGACATATATATATATAAAATGAACCATTTGATCCGTTTAGACTTGAAACTTCTATGTATGTAGACATATATATATAAAATGAACCATTTGACCCGTTTAGACTTGAAACTTCTATGTATGTAGACATATATGTAAAATGAACCATTTGACCCATTTAGACTTGAAACTTCTATGTATGTCGACATATATATGTAAAATTAACCATTTGAGCCGTTTAGACTCGAAACTTGTATGTTTGTAGATAGATATATGAAAAAAATGCCCGTTTTGACTCGAAAACTTGTATGCATGTATGAATATATATATATATATATATATATATATATATATATATATATATATATGTAAAATTAACCGTTTAGTCTTGAAACTTGTATGTATATAGACATATATATATGTAAAATGAACCATTTGATCCGTGTAGACTCCAATTCTTGTATGTATGTAGATAGATATATGTAAAATGCTTGTTTTGACCGAAAAACTTGTATGCATGTATATATATATATATATGTAAAATGAATTGTTTTGACTTGAAACTTTTATGTATGTAGACATATATATGTAGGAACTAAATTTGTATGTAATTGTAGGAACTAACTAACATGTTGTTCGACGACCCGAGTTTTAGAGATAAACTTAACAAGTTTAATCTTTCACAAATGAGACAAAGTAGCAGGGGAGACGACGATATGGATGACGATTAATTGTTTAGTTTTTATGTTGTGTTAAGATTCAGAATAACTTGAATGGGTCAAAAACCTTTACATTATGTTCTAACTTTATATATTAGTATATTTGTGGTTATGTTTCTGTTATATTCGGCAAAAAAATAAAAAAATATGCAGGTTTTGTAATGCATGTATGTTTTAGGAAAACTGGAAATAATGAAAATGCAGAAAAAACTTCAAAAACGGACATAGTTATTAGCAGCGACATATATCGCCGCTAAACGCGAATTGGCAACGACACAATGGTCGCTAATATTCCACCATTAGCGGCGACAAACAGGTAATAGCTGCGACAAGTGGGGTATTAGCGGCGAAGTAATAGCGGCGACTGTCGCCACTATTAGTATTAGCAGCGACATTTCGGTGTATTAGCGGCGACATATGTCACCACTATTGACCCAATTCTTTGCGGTGATTATTAAACTCAGAAAGGTTTGGACTTTTTTGCATGTGAGCACGCCGGCCCATTGAACAAGATGGACATAGTAAAATTAAGGCGATATAATACACATTAGCGGTTATTTTAATGGGTAAATTGTGTCTAATAATTAAAAAGTTATATATTTAAATCCTACCGGTACAAATAAATATAAATGTTACTATTAAAATTTTTTATATAAAAATCAACTAAATATATTCAAATTCAGAAATAATGAGGCATTTGTATTTAAATTATTATACTTGATTTGTCCTACGAAAATTATTTGTTTCGCTTAATATTTTTTTATATAAATAGGTATGTAATGTATTTTATACAAAGTTAAATTAAAATATAAAGATTCTATCATTTGTGAAAGTTTCCAAATCATAGTCCTTAGAACGATATGGTTACCAATCGTAACTATATTATTTTAGTAGAAAAAAGTATTTATACTTATTCATGTAAGTTTATTATTAACTATACCAAGAAATTGGTTAAATAGAACTTTTTATCATAAAATTATTTTTTTTGTATTATTATTTTATAAACTAAATAAAGAAGGATTATTCTATTTCAATTCAAAAGAAAAGATAAATTCTGTTACGCATGGGCTGATGATTTTTAGAGTGTCCGGAATTGTAAACACGACACTATTCGTTTGATGACTCACTCTTTGACTTTCTTCATATGTATTATTTATGTCTTAATATTTAAACCGATAACCAAAGTATCAAAATGTACCATTCACATAGTAGTGTGTTCACAGGAGCAGAAGGTATCAACCCCTGGTATTACGTCATGGCCCATGTCATGATTAATTGATTTCATGAGTCTCGTGAGATGTTACCACGCAGGTGTCACGTAAGCAGTCTAGTGATCACCATAAATATATATAATTGGTTGTGATATGTATTTTTGGGTTTAAAAAAATCATTTTAAAATGGTTATGTGTGAGTGATAGGTGTTTCACGCCCATTGAAGGCTTCACAGAACAATCCATCACGCCCCCTATCACGCCTAGGGGGCCGTGTGTCGACATGATAGAGGTGCTACCAAGGACGCATAACGCCCCATTACATACGCCCTTAGAAACAACTGCCTGATAAGGTAGGGCATGTGTCGAGGCACTCTTTCTCGCTACGGTAAGTACATTAACGGGGGAGCAGTACCAAAATAGTGTCTAACATCCACATTTGTTGGATTTACTTAGGGTGCGGTTGGTTCGTGAAATTCGTCAGAAATTGAATTGGAATTAGAATTAGAATTTGAATTGGAATTTTAAGGAATTTAATTTGGAATTGTAATTATGCAATGGATTTGGAATTTAAAGGAATTGGAATCAATTAAAGGAATTTGAATTTCAAATCCATTTAAGTGACAAAACAATTATTAATGAATTGGAATATATTACAATGACCACCACTTAGCTAATGTAGTCGGCCTTGCCAGCCACCACCGACCCACCCCCACACCCCACCACGTCGCCACCCGCCTTTCGCCGCCACCTACCCCACCCCACCTAACCCCACCTAACCCCACCCACCCACCCCCACACTACCCACCCTACCCACCCACCCCCACACTACCCACCCTACCCCACCTAACCCACCCTCAACCCACTCCCATACCCCACCTCGTCGCCACCGCCTGTCGCCGCCACCTACCCCACCCCACCCACCCTACCCCACCTAACCCCACCCATCCCACCTCCACCCCCATACCCCACCACGTCGCATCCGCCTATCGCCGCCTCTACCCCACCCGACCCCCGCCCCCATACCCCACCCACCAGGGGGTGGGGTGGGTGGCGGTGGTCAGGCGGTGGCAGCGTGGTGGGGTGTGGCGGGTGGGGGTGGGGTGGATAGGGGTGGGGTGGGAAGGGTGGGAAGGGTGGGGTGGGGTCGGTGTGGTGGGTGGGGTAGGTGGCAACGAAAGGCTGAGGGGACGTGGGGGTGGGGTGTGTGGCGGCGTGGTGGGGGATGTGGGTGGGGGTGGGTGGGGTGGGTCGGGATGGGGTAGGTGGCGGCGACAGGCGGTGGCGACATAGTGGGGTATGGCGGGTGGGGGTGGGGTGGGTGGGGAGGTGGCGGCGACAGGCGGTGGCGACGCGGTGGGGTGTGGCGGGTAGGGCGGTGGTCGGGTGGCGGCTGCAGGCGGTGTCGGTTGGTTGGCGGCGAATGCGGTGGTGGGGTAGTTGACGGCAATCGGTGGTGGCGGTCGTGGGTCGAAGGTCTAGGGCGGCGGTTGGGGGTGGTAGTCAGTGGTCGGTGGTTGACGGCGGTGGTCGGAGGTCGGCAGCAATCGGGGGTGTCGGGGGCAGTGGCGACGACGGCGGTGGTCTGGGGTCGACGGCGGCGGTGAGTGGTGGAAGATTCCATATTTTTTAGTGAATTCCTTCACAATTTGGAAGGAATTTGAAATCCTTTGTTTGTAGGAATTTAAAGGAATTTATTCCAATTCCAATTTCCTTCTATACCAAACATGTTAAAAATGGAATTCGGATTCCAATTTCAACATATTATGCAAACAAACACTATAAGGAATGGAATATCAATTCCAATTCCATCAAACCAAACGCACCCTTAATTTCACACCAAAGTTTGATCATGAGTCCTAACCTAGATAAAATGAAATGTTCTAAAGATAAAATGAAATGTTCTAAAGATGACTAAATCGTGACAAAATGAGGTAATCTCCTAAAAATAAATAATAGGACTCATTACATATGGGTTGAGAACATGCCACTATTGTTCACAAGTTAGATGATTCAATGTTGTCTTTAGTCAAATCTTAAACCGATAACACCAACAATATTATAAGAGTGATAAAGATATGTGGAGCATTAGAAATAAGTGTTGATAGTGTTAACCATGAATCTGATTTAGAAACATCGTGTCCTTAAGTAAAGATTCATGATCAAAATACAAAGTGTCATGGGTTAATTGTGAACTAATGTTACATGTTCGTCTATTAATTTCTGCAAAGATAATGATATCGTGTGATGGCATAATAAAGATAAAGAGTGGAGATTTTCATGGACTAGATCATAAGAAGTTAGGGCAATGAATTTCTAACACGATACGAACCTAACATGAAATTCGTAGGATTGGGTTTAGTCTGAACAGGTTCGGGTCAGTTTCGGGTGCAACACGTTTAGTTAGATGGGTTATGTGTAGTAATCGGGTATCAAAAAAATGGATATTCTAAGAGTTGTGTAACACTTTTAGATTGAACCCATTTGATGTTTCCCTCAAATTTCCAACCGGATAAAACTCAGAATTTAGAAGATTAATGTGTGTGAATGATTTCGTGAACCAGAGATAATAACCAAAAATTGAGATTTTTGTAGTCAAGGATTGAGAGGGAGAAGGGCCATTAACCACTAGTGATTGTTATTAAGCAGTTGATTTTCAATTTTCGAATTTACAAAATATCAACCTTAGCCAGGGGCTGTCGTCCTTTGGACCCCGCTTTTAGGGGCACTGCCCCCGGACCCCCACTCCCTTGGAACCTCAATTACTTAAAAGCTTCGCCCCTAAAAACCAATGAGGTTTCTAATTACTTAAAATCATAGGAACTAAAAAAAAATGTGCACTTCGCACCTCTGGATTTATTTAATATATATTATGATTTACCATGGTCAACAAAGTCAATCTAATTACACTAAAACAACCAACATTATGTTCATGTCAATTTGACGGGTTCGTAGGTTAACCCCTTTAACCCATTAATTTTTCATATAGGAATTAATTTATTATATATATTTTTTATTTTGGTATAATTATACATATATATATATATATATATTAAAATGTTCAAATACAAAGTGGCATAGTGTGTGAGTGTGTGGGTGTGTATAAGAGTGAATTACGCTTTTAGCTATTTTGGTTTGTCATGTTTAACCTTTTCAGTTTAAAAAGAAATCTTTTAACATATCAATGCTAGAGGTTGTATTTCTATAACCATTTTAGTCATTATCATTAACTCTGTTAACTTTTTCTGTTATGCCTAAAGCATTTCGGTCATTACATCTGTAAGGTAGTAGTTTAACCCTTTCAGTACAAAAAAAAATGTTTTTTTTTAGTTTTTTCATAAAAAAAACTTTTTTTAACTTATTTAAAAACCTTATTTTAAACTTTTTTTAAAATCATTTGTTTTTTTCCCTAAATATGTCCTTTTTTTTTACTTTTTTTAAAAACATTTTTAACTTTTCTAAAAATATATATATTTTTTTTTCATAAAATTTTTTTTTAAAGAACTTTGTTTCTCATTTTTAAAAATAGTTATTTAGTTATTTCATAAATTTTTAAGTTTGATAGAGACAACCCTAAGTTAATGGATATAAAGTTTAGGTTATCGAATACTTGTATTAATCATTCTTTCTAAAAAGAGTTACTAGATAATGATTATATCGATGATGTCGAAGAATCACACGAGGTTTTTTACATAAAAATCAGTTCGTTTATAGTCCTAGTTTCTAAAAACACTTTTTTTCTAAAAATGCTTCGATCGTTTGTGCAGTTAAAGAGAAAGTTTTCAAACTAAATTTCAAATGGATTAAAAAACATGTTCTCTAAAAAAAATATAAGATAAACCTTTTTGAAATAAATTTAAAAAAAATATATACATTCTTATAAAGGTAAACAAAGGCGTTTTTTAAATAGTTAAAAAACTATTTTATGAAAAAGTTATAAAAAAAAGCGTTTTTATAAAAAAAACTAAAAAATGTTTTTGAAAACACTTTTTATGAAAAAAAATGTACAAAAGTTTTTTAGAAAAGTTAAAAAAAAAACTAAAAAAGGATTTTAAAAAAGTTTAAAAGTATATTTTTAAATAATTAAAAAAAATTATTAGACTAAAAATGTTAAGCTATTCTCTTAGAAATAAAATGATTGATCACTTAAATGTCCTTATACTTAATAGAAACAATTAACAGATTTAGTGCTAAGAACTAAAATGGTTACAAAAATACAACCTTATGGTCTGATATGTCAAAAGATTACTTTTTGGGCTGAAAGGGTTAAACAAATCAAACCATAGACGCCGAAAACGTAATTTACTCCATAATAAATTTGTAACTTTCAGGTTAAACGGATTATGTTGATTTTTGGGTTTGACCCGTCAACCCACGAACACAACTCATTTAACAGACCAAGATGAAACATCGTAGATGTCAAGAAGAAAATCGTCTAAAATACGTAAGTTGTCCCTATCCAAAAGGATTAAAGTTGTGTAATGTTTCTAGGACAAGTCTAATACCATAAGAAAAGGTGATTACATATGCATTAAGACAACTGAAGATACACGAAGAAGATTTACCTTACCTAAAATTATAAAATAACAACGATAACATATGTTAAAGATTTGGTGTTAATTTCAGCCTGAAATTGATATAGAAAAGAAGAAGACTTTTCTATTCAATGAGCTAAAATCAAATGGCCACAAATGGAATCAACTAACAAAATCTAAGATATAACATTGTTATAGTGGCGATTTAAACATATACACACTTAATTTCAGTGTTTCCAAGAGCTTAAACTAAAACACCAATAGTAATTACCTATTGAAAAAAATAAAAGAGAAAATAAATTGTAAGAATATAGTTTTGTTCCTTAATTTTTATACAAGTTCCTTTACTTTTTCAAATGTTTCTAGATTTTTGGTAGTTTAATATATAAAAGTAAAGATTATTAAATTCATGAAGGTTTGGACTTTTTTGCATGTGAGCAGGCAGACCCGCTGGATTAGATGAACGGTCGTAATATAAAATTAAGGCGACATAAGACATCACAATAAAGGTATATTATTAAAAATAAACAATTGAATATTCTAATTTCGTTCATCATTTTATCGTCCACTCAATAACTGACATCTACATTATAATTAACAAAAAAAAACATGAGCACATGCAAAAACCGACCCCTTGTTTGCCTACTAGAATACAGTGGATATTATTTAAAATTAAACATAACGTATTATTATATTTAGGTTTGTGTTTTCATAAAGGTTACAGTTAAGAAATAACTACTTATTTTTTTGTCATGTATATTTTTTAATCATGTGATGCGACAGGAAACTTGTATTATAAAACAAAAAACATAATGTATAGCGGTATTTAATTACACAAAAAATGTCTTGTTTAACAAAAAACATAGAAACGTAACATGTTTAAAAAGATAACGGGACGTGTGTTACACCGATGACAGCTATACCTATATACATTATTTCATAAAAGGGTTTCGAATCAATCGTTACGTTGGTCCATGAAATGTATTAGTTGATTTAATTGACTGAAAATGGTAATAATAATCAGACGTGATTTCAGTCACCAAACATCACACTTGATAAGTATTGCATGACAACGGAAACACCAATTAAACCCACATATGTAACACCACCAAAACATCACAACAAGGTCAATTAAACATCTAAAACCCAGACTATATAGTTCACATCAAAATAGCCTTGAAACTCGCAAATATCACCTCCCGGTTCAAACCTGTTTTTCAAGCGTAAAATGATTTACCACTTGTTTTAAATCGTTCATTTACTTCGTACATGAATCAGCCCAAAACCACTTTGAAATTATAAACTAGGGTATATAAAACTCACCTTCAGTGTATAAACACTTAGCTAGCTTTCGACACGCTCGTTTGGCTTGAAATCACCCAAAACGCCATTTCCACCACCGTACGCCGTCTTATACACACGGTGACTGGCACTGATCACCACTGGTCTCCGCCACTTCCACTTGTTCTTAGTTCGCCACCTTCTCTCTCTTCTTTTCTTTCTCTCACTAGAAAATTAGCTCACTGTCGCCTTGAACCAATGCGTGACACCACCACTAGAGCCTTGGTCTAACCACTAAGACTCACCATAGCTTTGGTCCTCATTCGTGTTACTTTTCGTCAATCACACACACACCACAACCCTCTCTCCCTCTCTCTTCTCCGCTTGAACAACACCTGAGACCATAACGCTCTGGCATCACTATCCACCATGAACAGTCGTTGATCAAAACTAACAACCACCGCTACACACAACCGTGAGCCACCACAACGTCGTTGATCATCTCCTTCGGGTCTCACACATACACACACTATATACGACTTTGTCTTTCTCTCGGTTATTTGGAACCGACGACACAAAGAATGAGGGGTGAGGGGGATGGGTCGAATTATGAGGGGTCATGGGGCTAGCAGGAGAATTTAATGAAGTCTAATTCCACCTAAATCTCACATTTCAAATCCAAATTTGAACTACCAAGTCTCACTTGTCCACATTGACGTGCCATCATTCTTTGCATGCATGGTTATCTTCAAATTTGATTGATTTTTGTGCAAATTCATTGGATTTGATACTTATCCTATCCCTTTGTGAATTTGCAGGTGATTTGGCTTCTCATTGTGTAAATAAGAAAAATATTGAAGAAAAACTGAAGTTAGAACGAGGCCAAGTACCTGGGAAGCACCTCTGGTGAAGTCAACCGTGCCCCTAATCCTGGGAAACAAGCCCGTGCACCAACCAACACGTTTGTGCATGTCTGGCTTTACAAATTATGAGAAGATTGAAGTCCGTACAACGGTAGCACTTAGTGGAGAAAATGGCACGGTCATGCCTTTCTAGACACGACCGTGCTTCACCTTTTTCTGCCTATAATTATAGTTGAAGCCCCATTCGTGACTGTGCACTTTTAGGGATAAAAACTTACTAGTCTAGCTCAATTTTCTGTATTTGAAAGTGTTCCGAGTAGTGTAGTAGGTTAATCAATCAACTTCAAGGATCAATAAGCAATTTCTCATTCATTTTCACTTAGCTTTGGTTGATCATTTGTATCATTATATGATTCTTATATCACCTAAGCATTGGTGTTTTTATTTCTACGACCATTCTTAGCTAGTTTCATGTATCATGTTATGTATGAATTTGGTGTGTTTATGCTTGTGATTGTTCTTAGCCATGATTATCTTCAATGAATATTAGATGGTTAGTGCGTCTTATCTTTCAATTTTCTTAAGAGTCATATGATGCGGTAACTCTAACGGGAGTCGTCTCTACTTTTGCATCTCCTTGATCACACCATTGTCCATTCGTATTTATCACTATTGTGCCAAGCAGATTCAAACCTAAGTGATATCTTGTTTGATTGATAGTTTAACAGTCATTTGTTTATCTTGCATGTTATTTAGTTTATCTATGATTCATACATTTTTTTAGTTAAACAATAGAGAATGTTGATCATTGGGAGCTACTATGTCCGTTAGTTCGATACTTGGTTCTTACCGAGACTTTACTACTATACGATAGGTACGCCTTATTGTGTGTAGCTATGTTGATTTAAAACTGTAATTTGTATGAAATATAAGAGTAAATTATTATTTAAGTCTCTGATGTTTGTCCATGTTAACTAGTTGAGTCCCTTTTTGTCTCAAAACCTCGGTCTAAACCCTGACTTTTCATTTTTGACATCAATGGGGTCAAAAATGAAAAGTCAGGGTTCAGACCATGGTTTTGACACATAAGTGACTCAACAAATTAAAATGGACAAACACCAGAGACTCAAATAGTAATTTAAACGAAAAATAACCTTAAAATATATACATATCCACACACATCACCTTTTAATTAAATATTTAAACACAGATTCACACATTTAATTAAGAATTAAAATTAAGAACCCCTAAAATCGGGTGTTACATATGAATTACTAATATATCAGATTAGTAGACAAATTAAAATTAATATTAAGGACCCTTAAAACCGGTTGTTACATACGTAGATTACTGTTATATTAAATTAGTAGACTAAGTTTTTTATTAAGTTTTTGGAACCTTACACTGTAGATAAACTTAAACTAATATCAATAGTAAATTATTGAGGAAACGATTGTAGAATATATGATTTTGATACTAATTAGATATTAATTTTTGACATGACACTAACTAACCGAATAATAAATTTATGAGTTTGGTTTTAGTCTATACAGGTTCGGGTCGAGCCGCGAACACGTTTAGTTAAATAGTTCGTGTCAACTCGACGGGTTAACCTGTTTAACCCATTTGTTTATTTATGTTTTTTTTAAATGTGTTTTATGTACTAATATAAACAATTTAGGTACTTTTGTGTCAAAATTTAAAGGCTTAAATACAAACTAGAAATTGTACCCCGCGTTCCGCGGTGTGAATCGAACCTTAAACGGTTGAGATTGTGACATTAATGTGGTTAAACACAAAAACAAACGTGGTAAAATAAATTATGCTCCGCGCTCCGCGGCAGGAGGCGGACTTAAAACTGTTGATTTGGTCACATTAACATGACTAAGCACAAAAATAAACGTATGAAATTAATGGTACCACTGTTTTTCAGTCGGTCTTGGTCTTTACGGTTGTCAGTCGATATAACCAACGGTACCTAAAAAATATTGTATTTTGAATACGACTCCGTTTATAACAACATTTACACAAGGACGTCAACAAAAAAATAACAAACGCGAAAGTTATTGAGAAAAAAATTATATATACTATAAGAGTAAACTCGAAATTTAAAAAACTTAAGGGGGGTTTAAGTTCAACTTAATAAAGTGAAAGGTGAGTTTCGTCATTTACGTAAAGTATTAGGTAGAAGTTGTCGGTGACAAAATCCACCAACACTTCTAATTGAGTAATTGATAATTTGACATAGTTCATAAACCTAATTGCTTAAAAAGTAAATAATAATAATAATAATAATAATAATAATATTTACATTTGTATTTCTAATGGATTGATATGTAAAAAAAAGGTTAAATAATATTTTTTTTCCAGTTAAATGGGTCGTTTTCATGTTAATCCATGAATACAAGTGTCGTATTCAAGTTCATGTTTTTAACCGGATTTTGAGCACGTATCTTATCTAGGTTAGGATAAAAATTGCACTCGTTGTATCGGATTTAACCCGTCAACCAATAAACATGACCGCCGACTAGTTGCTTTCCTTTTACAAAAGGTTCTAGACGTCTTGTGGTTTAATATATATATAAATAAATATTATTAAATTAATGAAGGTTTAGACTTTTTGCATGTATGTGAGGCTGTGAGCTGGCAGGCCCATTGGATAAGTTGAATGGCCGTAATATGAAGTAAAGGCGACATATTACATCAGCTTAGGCATATCAAAAATCAATTTAATATTCAAATTACATACCATCCACTAAATGACGGAGAAATTAAGAAATAGTAAGGTATATGTATTTAAAATTAATATATTTGATTTGTCTTGCTAAAATTCACTGTTAATACTTCTAGATAAAATGATTATTAAACAGGTATATCTTACAAAAAAAAATTAAGTTAAAATAAAAATTAATGCAAAAAAATTCTTTTATATGTAGAAAACTAGAAATTAAAACCCGTGTTACGGGACGAGGACGTATTGTATAGTACTGAAAACGTTAACACGTACGAAAGGAAACAAAAGAAAACATGTATTGTATCAGTGGCGGATCTAGGAAAAAAATTCAGGGGTATCTAAAATTTCGTTCAGGGGTATCTGAATACATAAAACGGTAAAAAAAAAAAAAATTCCCGCTGTGCGTCAAAAATTCTCACTACGCGTCGAAAGGTATACTAAATGAAAGCGTTAAAACGTAAGAAAAAAAATGAAAAAACTTGAAATAGAAGTAACAAAAAAAACTTGTCACCCCAGGAATCGAACATGGAAGGCAAAGGGGAGAAGGATGTGCACTAACTAACTCTATCACCAATGTTTCTTTGTATGTATAACTATTCACATGTGAGACAAACTTACTTTAGAGTTACTTTAAGTTTTTGATTCGATTTAAAATTGTATATATAACTTTTATTTTTATTATATATGTATAACTTAAAAATATAAACTTTAAATATTAAATTAAATTTGTGTACTTAATTCGAACTGAATCAACTCGAATACGAGCTGAATTTCGAATTCAAATGCAAATTGAATTTTGAATTCGAATCAGTTTTTTCAAATACAACTCAAATTCAAAAGATTAAATTACATTTTTCGTCTTTTATATTTATATCAAATATACCAAATTTCATGTTTCATCCTTAAACTAAGTAAATAATAAAAATCATCATTTATGTTCATAATTTGTAATAGTTTACGTCATTTGGTCTAACGGACCTTAGATTTTAAGATTTAAATCCAGTCATGTGCAAGACATACGAGTCTAGTTTGGTTCTTTCACAATTAAGGACTATTTATGTAATTAACTTAGATCCCACTTTTTTTTTAATTGAACTAAAACAACCTCCCCAAATCTTTTCAAGATCAAAGTCAAATACTTAAAACGGCAATTAAAAATCTAAGACTCAAATTAAATCTAAAACTTGAAACAAAATGTTAACCAAATTGAAATTAGCAATCTAGAATTCAAAACCCTAATCCCCAAAATTCAATACTATGATTACAAAATCCATCAAAAGTATCATGAGATCGGTTACAGAATTCGAACTACTATAATCTCCATATATTTACAATCTCTAAAACACGATCCAATTTCAATCAGGGACGGAACCAGAGGAAGGTCAAGAGCACTCCGATCACCAGAATTTGACCATTTAATACATATAAAAGTTAGGCTTTTTAAAGCGGAAACTCCCTCGTTATCATCCGTAGATAACAGAACATTATGATAACCCTCCGACTAATAAGTTCGGCTTCCGTCACTTGTATTAATAATCCAATTTCTACCAACACTGGTCAGTCTCCCACCTCCGGCTGTTATAACCGCCGGCAGACGCCATCGAAAACGAATCTCCGGCCCGTCTCTGGATCAAAGTCCGATCATAAACCGCCCGTTTTTCCGGATCCGCGAGCGTAGAATAAGCCGAGTGCACTTTCATGAACTCGTCGGCCGACGAGTCACCGTTTCCAACGTCGGGATGCAAAACTCTGGCTAATTTCCGGTACGCCGATTTGATCTCTCGCGTATCAGCTCCGATTCGAACTCCGAGCACGTCGTACAGCGAAGAAGGAGCAGTGTTACGGAACGATCTAGCTGTTCCAGTTGCCGTCGTAGTCCTCTCGGCGGTGGCGTAAGCGGCGGTGATGGTGGATCGTTTGAAATTTACGGTGGTCGGAATCGATTGTGATGATTTGTTCGAATTGAAGGTGAAATTGGGGGAAGTTAAGATTGAAGATGCTGTTGAAATCGCCATTGATGATTGGATTGAAGAAATATTTGTTCAATTTTGGATTGGTTGTGAATGGATTGGATTTGTTGAATTTGGGGGTAGATTTATAGGGACAGATCGTAGATGGTGACGTGGCAGTGTTATCCAAATGGAAGAGTTTGTTTATCTGTTGGAATAAATGTGTAAAATAATAAAGAAGTCAGCAAAGAGTCGGTGGCGATGTTTCCGGCACCGGGGATCCCGGGAATCAACTCACCGTCGCGTGCGCCGGTTCCGGTCGTCCCACGTTCGAAGATTCTTTGATGCCACGTGTAACGTTTTGATTCGTCAAGTAGCTAAGTTACGATTATTCAACGTATTTCGAATTTTACATTAAAAACAAAATAATTCTAGAATTTTTAATTAAAATAACTAATAAATAATGATTAAGTCATTTTCAGTTACTATGGGTTTCTGATCTAACTAGAAGGTTTTGTTTTAGTTTGAATTCTTTAATTAATATAAATTAAATAATCAAAAAAGTTATCACATTGAAAACTACTAGAAGGTTTTCTTTTATTTTCACCATAAATAGTATTTATTTTTATTTTTTTATAAATATAATTGTTTTTCTTTATAACAATGAGAACCATCATCAAAAAGTTACATGGGTATGTAATACCCTACTAACCAATAAGATAAAATGTAACGCAACGTTTCAGATGAAAACTGGGTTCGAGCATAAGAATTCTTCTGAGATGGATTCTTGTTAACAACCATGAAATCATTCATATAATAGCTTGCAGTGAACTAGCAAAAAAAACCTTTTTACAATACCAATTCAGTCACCAAAACAAAAGATTAAAGGGCTGTTTGGCAAGTTCTGAACCATTAAGTGTTGAATCATTAAGATGTCTAAATGGTTCAGCATGGTTTTTCAGCTGAACCATTAAGAGGTAAAATGAACCATTAAGAGGTGGCTGTCAGCAAAACAAACACCTCTTACATTTGAATGATTTGGATTAAGCTCTTAATGTAATCATTAAGAGACTACCATATAGCCCCTAAAGCAGTCAAAATATAAACTACAGGCCACCAAAATCAAAAGTTTAGACTTTAACCATCCCCGTAGTTTATCACCCATTTCTCCCAATCAAGACACTTTGTTCCCCCTTTTTCCCGCCGATTAAAAGTAAGAACCTTCATATCATCCACCGAGCTTCATAGTTTTAAAAACAATCAGTCATTACTTGATTTCCAGATAAGCCAACAGGTAGTGATAAGTGTATACTATAATTAGGGGGTGTTTGGGATTACTTATTTAAGCTACTTATGACTTTTCCATCAAAAGTAAGAATTTCTTACTTTTGGATTTTGACTTCTCCTTCTCACATCTTCCATCTTATTTTGAATTTACCAAACAAACTTATAACTTATTACTTTATTTCAAAAGATAATAAGTAAATAAGTTGTTTTGAAAAGTAATCCCAAACACCCCCTTAGTCTAACTTTGCGAACCATCTTTGTTGCATTGAAACTAAACCCGTCAATTCGAAAACTAACCAAGTTATCTTATGTAGTTGATAGCTATAAGTTATTACAAATAAAAAAAAGGTTTATACTAAAACCTACACTAAAAGTTATATAGTTTTTTGTAAGTAACATAATAAATGTATATTTTTCTTAAATAATAGTTTATAAATTATAATCTCATCTATTATTTAATTAAAGAGAAAAAAACAAACAAGAAAGACAGAAAGACCGGTAAAACGACGTCTTTTATTTGTTTGAAAATATCTTTTTCAGAGATGAGTCACGTATATGTAGAGATGCCAATTTGTAAGTGGAGCAAAGTAATGTACGCAACTTAAAATATAAATTAATTAAGGTTTCTGTTACCTTCTTCTAACGGTATCTTGATGTCGCCTTAAATAGTGGGTCCCATTATGCATGGAACCTGGTCAGCTAAAATACAAAAGTTCAAACATCCTTAATTTAGGACTTATCTATTACAGATACAACTATATGAAAATAATAATAGAAATTAGAGTAGAAAGGTACTATCGGGCTAGGTTACTTGATTGAGGCATATGTTTTTATAGGAGAGTTCTCAGTTTTAAACCTGTGCATTAGTGTAGAAATAGAGAAAGAGTAATGTTTGCCTTTAAAAAAAGAAATAAGAGTATCGGTTTTATC
The DNA here is from genome assembly GCA_023525975.1 of Smallanthus sonchifolius. Classification (NCBI taxonomy): domain Eukaryota; kingdom Viridiplantae; phylum Streptophyta; class Magnoliopsida; order Asterales; family Asteraceae; genus Smallanthus; species Smallanthus sonchifolius. Next base: position 94,734,752 of record CM042029.1, read on the forward strand.
AAAAATACATTATTTTTCTTTTGTATATCTTCGTGTTTTATAAAAATTGTCATTTTTATTCAGTCGGTTAACTTCATCCATATTTAAAGTTAAATGAGGGGTATTTAGGTCTTTTTTATATATTTCTTTATTTTATAAAAAAATATAGAAATATATTGATAAAATAAAGAAATATATATAAAAAACCTAAATACACCTCATTTAACGTTAAAATATGGATGAAGTTAACTGACTGGATGAAAATTAGGGGTGTCCTCGTTTGGTTCGGTTTCGAGCCCCCAATGAATCAAAACGGAAATTTTCGTCTAATGGATTTTGAAAACCTATCATTTCATTTAATCGGTTATTGGTAGTCCTTCAGTTCAGTTAACTGCTAAACTAAAACTTTTGATATAGGCTAAAAAATTGAACTTTTTATAAAAATTGAACTTTTTATAAAAATTTCACTAGAAATCAAACCCAAATGAATATTATAACTAAATTTGCTGAATAGTATATTTTTATTATAAAATTAATATGATTCTAGCGCAAAGAATCATTTATGAAGTGCATCGCGTGTCTTAAAATTTATATAGTTATATACGTGTGTTTATATATGTATGTGTGTGTATATAATCGGCTCGGTTAGGTTAATTAGGTTATGTCAACCAAACCGAAATTTCAATTAATCGGTTATGTGTTCGGTTCGGTTAATTCAGGTATTTGCTCACCCCTAAAAAAATAAACTTTTTAATGAAATTAACATATTACATTATATTTTATTCAGCCCGTGTAATAAACGAAATTCTAACCTACTATATAAATAAAATAATACAATCATTTTTAAAGATATCTTTTTTTAACGACAAATTTGGATCACTGACGGACCACTGGAGTAGCATCGTGCCACCAGTGGTACCACCCGATCATATTCCAACACCAAGTCACTAATTCATGAGGAAACAATTTTTTTCTAGGGAAACCAGGACCTTATGGAAACCACCACCAAGATGCCGCTGGACAAAAAAAACATTTTGGTGGTTAAGTGGTGTGTCCTGTAATAAAAAGTTAAGGGTTTAAATTCTAGAAGATGTAATGTAGCTGATATATATTTAAGAGAGGTTCAAATAAGAAGTGTTTTTCGCTAACAAACCTAAGAAATGATTTTTTTTTAATCAAAACGAGGTCAAACGAACTCCGATTGAGCTCATTCTAGCGGCGTTGAAATCGGTTCGTCTTTTGGGGGGTAAGGGTGGTGTTTAGGTTTTTGGGGATCGGGGAAAGTTAGGTTTTTTTTTTTTTTGGGGGGGGGGAGTGGATTAAGGTTTTTTAGGGGATGGGGTTGGTAGGTTTAGGTTTTTGGGGGTGAGGGTTGGAGGATTTAGGTTTTTGGGGGGTGGGGTGGAGTGGTTAGGTTTTGGGTTTAGCTTCAGTTTTTAGCTTTTAGGTAGTGTTTGATATGCATGAATGAGAGGTAGAATGAAATGGACGATTTCGAGGGAATAAAAAAAATGGTGTTTGGTTGGATGATGAAATGGAATCACCCATTCCACAAGGAATGACATCCCCTCTTTCACCCTTCATCACCACCACACCCTCCCACCACCACCACTACCGCCGCCGCTTCCACCAACCACCGCCATCTCTCGCCGCCACCACCCACCGCCTACGTCACCACCACCCACCGCCACCTCCCACCACCGCCACTATCACCACCACCCACGCCACCTCCCACCACCGCCACCGCCACCTCCCACCACCACCACCAATGTCGCCTACTTCTCTACCACCCACCACCACCACCTCCTACCACTGCCACCCCCGCCCAATGTCGTCCATTCCATTCCCTCGTTCATTCCATTCCCTCGTTCATTCCATTACCCCATACCAAACATACATGGTTTAGCTCTAGTCTTTAAACGAGGCGGGTCCAACGCCGCTGGAATTAGTTCAATCAGAGTTCATTTAACTTAGTTTCTTAGGTTTATCAGCGAAAATTCACATATTAGCGGAACCTTCTTCTATGTATTTATCCTAAAAATCTAAGTATTATCTTAAAAATCTAAGTATTACTGTTAAAAATTATATATATATCTAACATGTCGACCAATGGCATCTTCATCGATTTGAATTTATTAAGACGTCCAATCAATGCATGTGACCTGCCCACCTACAAAAAAAAATTATACAAAAATCTCAACCACAACTTTTTAGATTTAAAACTTCCATAAACTGTAATTTCTAAAAGTGTTATATCAAAAGTAAGTTTTGAATACATACAATCTATGTGAATCGAATGAATTTATTTCCACCATATTTAAACATGTAAACATTTTATGATCTCGATGTGAAGATAAAAATAGTCTTAGATACTTGGCAACCTTCAAAATATATTGATAACTGAAATAATACTGATCTTCGACATCTAGACAAAAACATAAACAAAAATTCGTAAACTCATCCTATGCCAAGTTTTATTGTCGAGATTCAATCTAGTAAAGAGACACCCATTGACTGGTCACCTTCTTGGGGATCCATGAATTCCAGTGAGTGGCGTCCATGTTTTCATTTAAATGGATATCGAGATTAGGGGTGTCAATCATGTCGGGTTGATGAGTTGAATTCTTCTACCCTAACCCAACCCATACATTTATTTGTGTCATGTCGTGTCGACATACTTAAAATCGGGTCGTGTTTCAAGTCGACCCGTTTTGTTTTCGTTCATGAATATGAGTGATACTTAGCGACTTATTAACAATTTAAACAATAATACTCCAACTTAAATGAAACATTTTTTGTAATTGATGTCCTTTTTTATTTATTTATTTTTAATTCTTAATGCTAGTTCGAGATTAAAAGAAACAAATCAAAAGATTGACGAACATGTAGTTAAAATTATGTGAGAATATTATATATACCCTTATATACATGGGTAAATATCATATATACCCAACAAAAACTAAAAAAATTAATAAAATAAAAGTGTTGAAATTGATGAGTTGATGAAATCCTTCCAAAAAGAAAATTAATTTCATCTTTAAAAGTTAACAATTAGAAAAAAAAAAGTTAAAAATTAAATATCTAACTTTAAATATTAACATTTTTATCGCTAAAATATAAATGCTAACTTTTTTAAAAACCCTTCAACATATTAATAGGTCCACTCACTTATTAAGTGGGTCATGTTCGGGTTAACCTATTTTTTTAAAACGGGTCATGTCAGACGACACAAAAAACTTTTCATTTTGTGTCGGGTTTGTGTCGTGTTAGAAATTGACGTCTTAGTCCAGATAAAGGCTTAAACCTCCGCAAGATACTAAAAGTAAAAACTAGAAATCTAGACCTACTACTTTCTAAAGTTAAACTTGTTAAAAGCATGTAATTTACTCTTTTAAAATCCAATACACATCTATACTATATAATAAATAAAAGTTTTTCATGTCATATGTCATTTCCATATTCAATCTCATCATTTTTTCCTGTCTCTCTTTTATTAAATGCACATCTATCTTTTAATGTTTATATATTTTTAAAAAATATGCTAATCTTTATAGTGATAAATCTCATGACATATTTTGACGAGTATATGTATTCAAAGATTATGTTGTATCCTATAGGTTTATTCAATCCATGTAAAACACTAGTTAAAAAAAAATATTTTTTATTACTTAAATATATAATAATATTATATTTATTCAACCCGTTTATTATACATGATTTTAATCTACTAACAACACTGTAACATCCTTTGAACTTCATTTAGTAATAACAAAAAACCAACAAAGATCTACGTGGCAGAAGTATTCAAATTGATTAATACAACTTTAAAAATAAATATTATTAAACTGAAATCCAAAAACAATTTTGCATTTACTCCTTTTTAAAATCAACTACACTCCTCTCATATAGCGGATTTATATATAAATATACATTTAATTTATCACAAGAAAATATATATAAAATATAATATTATATAAACCAAAAAATGGCTTTAACTGGTTGTACCAACAGCTCAATAAGTTGTACCTAAACCATCTAACACATCCAACATATTAGCATTTGCATACTTCAAACCTCTTGGAGAACTCCCCATGCTTCTACTCGAAGCAAAAACTCGTTTCTTCTTCTTCACCATCACGAACTCTTGACTTTTGCTGACTCCGGGAACCACGGTTCTCCGTTTCGTCACTTCTTCCAAAAGATTTTGGTCCTCCGGTGAGATCTTGATAGGTCGGAGTTGACCATCGGGATGCAGGGTCAACGACCCTTTTGAAATAGGAGAACGAGTCGGGGTGTATTTCGGTACTTTGTCTCGGTATCTCACGAGGCTAATTAAACGATGAAGTAAGATGACTAAATCGAGTATGTATCGATCCATTTTTTGTTTGTCCGCGTGATATAATGTTTGCAGACGGATTATGTTGTTGCTCCCTGATGTCTTCTTCCCGAATTCGTTTCTGTTTAAATCAAGACTAGAGACCGTTAATAATGGTGTAAGCGAGACGATCCGCATGTGATATATTCGGCATGCGCTCGCTAAAAGTTTGAACCGAGCTCGGGTTTAACGGGCTTGAGCCGACTCAAACCTAAATTGGAGCACGTTTAACAAATGTTTAACAAATGATTAGGCTTGCGAGCTTAATCGAGCCTATTATTTATATAAATATTATAATATTTATATAATAAAATATGATATATAATTACAAAATAAATTTTGTTATATATTTAATGATAATAAAAAAATGTAACTATGTATAACTAATATTGTAAATATATATTAAAAAATCATTTAAGTTGAGCTCAACACGAAGCGCCCCACTCGTGAGACACTCGAAGCCCGTATCGCTAAAAGCCCGAGCTTCTAGATCGAACTTAAATAGGGTTGCAAAGTCTAAACGAGCATATTATATTATGTATAGAAATTTTGCAATATTTATGTAATACATAAAATATATAATTACAAAATAAGTATTATCACATATTCAATGATAATAATAAAAATTAAGTCATATATAACTAAAATATATAAAAAGCGAGCCGAGCTCAAGCTCGAGTTCAAGCTTTTAACATTTTTCTGAGCTGAACACGAGTTTAAACATAAAACTCATAACAACCCGAGCTCAGCTTTTAACATTATTATGAGCTGAACACGAGCTTAAACATAAAGCTCATAACAGCCGCTCAAGCTTTGTTGAGCTTGGGTTCGGATCGGCTCATCTACACCACTAAGCGTTAGCATTAACCATTTTGGTATCGATGTAAATTGCAATGTTTAAGAATACTAGAAAAGTAAATAAAAAAAGTAAGAAAACCATCATAAGAAAGGGCAACTTACCCGGTGTTCGCCCACTCACCAACCCACCCGAAGCCTTGATGTGCTCTGCCAACACAGGAAAATAAAGAACGATACATCAGTAAACGTTAAAAATATTATCAAAATATTGGCGTAAAAAACGACTTAAGAAAATGTACTTGGTGGTATCGGTAGCTACGGGAACCAGCCACTGAAGTGTCTTTTCCATTTCCGCCTTAATTTTAGGCATTGTCATCTGTAACAAACCACAATATATGTATCCAGTAAAGCTTTATAACTACACTAATATATGGGTTGAGACACGTTGACACGAAACATTTTCTTTTTCAAAAGTTTTACATTTTTCATAACTAGCCATTGTACTTTTTTGTATAAAATGGTTTAGTAGGAATTTTTATGTTTTAAATATACAATTTAGGTGACTTGAAGCTAAACTTTATGTTTGAAACATTTGATATAAAAATATAACCGTAATGGGTCAAACTTTCTACCTAGAACCTTGGTTTTAAAAAGCGCGCCTAGACGACGTGAAGCACAAGGAGCAGCGCTTCTGGTGACTTAAGGCGCGCATAAACATAAAGCGCACCTAAGGCACGATTTTTGGCAAAAAAATTGGCTTGAGGTGTGCGATTTATGTATATGAGCCTTTTTTGTGCAACAGAATGTTGTACAACAAGCTTTTTAGGTTGTACATGTAGGTAATGTACATTTTAAAACATATATAAAGCTTAATATAATTAAATATTGGGTAGGGAATTCTAGAAACCAATGATATATACAAAAATATATATATAATCATTTTGCGCCTGGTGTACGAAAAGCTCACCGCTTTTGCGCTTTGCGCCTCGGTATTAGACCTTGTCGCTTTTGTGCGCTTCTCGCTTTTTAAAACCAAGGCTAGAATAGATATGTAATGTAATGATAAAGCCTGAAGTTGGCTGTTTTGATTCAACTGGAAACAAGGATAAACAACCCAGTTCGAGATGGGTAAATCTCCAAAATACAAAGACAAACCAGATTTAAAAATACTAGACAAAAACAGAAAGTGAAAACACAGACCCCTATTTATAGACTCCTAGAGACAGCTACTGAAAAGCTGGAGATAACCCCCTCCACTAATTAAAACTGGCGCATAAAAGGGAACTGGGCAGAAACTGTTTTGGCGCCCATTTCAGGCCCAGCCCAGGTCCGGCCCATGTATCATCCTGGGTCTCTATCATGTAACCTATACTGGAGAGTACTTACCACTTCTTTAGAATCAAGGGCTTGTATGCGAGAACGTAAGCCTGCCTTGACACTTGCTGGTAAACCATTGTATAGAGTGTCCCGCATATTTGGAGGTAAGGATGTAGGACGAGATGCCTACAAAAAGATGTGTAACCCCCTTAATATAAATATAACTATATAGAGAGAGAGGTGTGTGTGTAAAGTGTCTCCACGAAAAAGCTTTTATTTAAAGAGTGTATAAGTCGAGAGGAGGCGACATGCGTACATGCTTGGGTTGGGTTGAACCCACCGTCAAATGCGTAATCGAAAACCCATTACAGGTCTAGACACTTGGAAACACCATGTAAATAGGATGGTACCATTGTATTAGATTTTGACATTCTATTCGTCACACTAAGCATTACACCTTAAAAAGGCATCATTATTTTAATATAGAAATACCATACTCAAAGTAACGAGAATAAAACCTTTCTATTTCATGTAGGCCTGGAAAACTGAGCGGGTCGGGCGAGTTCGGGTCACGGGTCATAACGGGTTCGGGTCAGAACGGGTCAGGAGCAAAATGAGTCCGGGTCAAAACGAGTTTGGAGCAAAATTAGTCTGGGTCATTTTTTTTAAAAGAAGAAAAAATATCAAAATAAAAGATTTTAACAGTATTAAATCATCCTCTTGGGTAACTGAAAATCTTGAAACAAAAGTTGAGTCCCAAAATTCTATAGAAGAGAACCATCAACACATGATGCATTTCTTGGTAGGGGATGTTGATTGGGTTTCACATACTCCTACGACACCTTTGTTAATTGTTATAATACAACTTGCTTGCTCTGGTAATCAAAATTACATGGCTAATTGAGGCAAATGATCAAACAATTGGTGGACAATTCAGTCGAAGCTTGCAATGTTGATGAAAAACAACTATTGATTTCACTATTTGAATAATACGCAACTAACTCCATAAATAGCTAGTTACATTTGGCTGAAAACCCTAGGTAGAAACTAGAATAAAACTTACGGCGCTAGTTTTTACCCATTGGTTTTTAACATCAACCCATCCTGACCCGTTGGTTTTTAACATCAGCCCATCTTGACCCTTTATACTTTTGAAATTACCCATCTTGACCCCCGGGAGATTAATAAGTCAACCCAAATCAACCCATTACTTTATATTTAGAGTCCAAATCAACCCAAACTTACACTACTGGGTCAAGATTGCCAGGTCTAATTTTATGGTATAACTTTTTATGAAAACATAATAAAGTATATAAAAGTTATTTAAGTTTTAAAAATATGATGAAACTAGGTTTAAATGAAAAAAAAAGTCATCAGTTGTGGTTGCTTCCCTTTTTTACCTCTCACGAATTAATTACGAGATTGCCACCGCATCAATCTTAGCATTAAACTGACATCATAATTGTCAATAACGAATAGCGGTAAATAGCGACAAGCCACCTATACGCTACGTAGCGATAGCAATGAAACAGCGGTCGCTATTTCACGTTTAGTGATACACTAGTAGAAAATTTTAGAAATATTTTATATTTAACTATGGTAGGATTTGTAGCAATTATAATCAATAATCATCTAAATCCTCATATATTAGGGTTATTAGCAACCCTATTTATATTAATCAAGTAAAAAGTTAAAAAATAATTTTAAAAAAGGAATATTCGCTATATGCTCGCTATTCATTCGCTAAACACCATATAGCGACCATAGGCCGCTTCGCTACATAGCGCGCTATAGCGGTCACTATGGTCGCTATTGAAAACTATGGCCCACATTGCTTCCTACACTTTTTATAAATTTTGGGCTTTTTGTTTGATCATATATATATATATATATATATATATATATATATATATAATACATATACATAGGGGGCGCATGATTAGTGATAGAAGTTTGTGGAGACAATGAATACAGGTTAGGGAATTCTAGGGATGAGTATAGGCTTGGCCTATGGTGAGGGATTGTAGCTTGATTGATAATTCACTTAGGCTACCTTTAAGTTGCCTTTAGTCGTAGGTGTTGATGCTAGCCTTGTTCTTAATTTTCCCTTAGTTGTCGGTGGCCTTCTACTCTTACGGTGCCTTTAGTCTTATCTTACTTTAGCCTTAGGGACTTGTATGTCATAGCGGTCTTTCGGTATGGTTATGATACGAATTTGTATTCCTAATTATTCTTGTATATGTTATGGCAACTTGATTCTTGTTACATATAGTTCATGTATGATTTCTGCATGCGTCGCATTTTAGAATTAGGGAATAGGGATTGTTATGAATGTTGCTCTTTCTGTCTGCTTATGGTACAATTTTCTATGTCTTGCTATTATATATGCTTATGATACCGGATATTTGTTGTTTAGTGTATGTATGTTTTATATGTTTCCCGGGTCGAGGGTCTTTTTGGGTGCAGCTTCTCTACCCTATGGGATTGGTAACACCCTCCCCAAACCCTACTCTTTGGGTGGGATTTTGATGGATATGTTTGTTTGATTGTTTGTAATACAGGGGCGCATTTTTTTCAAAACCAATACTATGTTGAGAACCGCGAGATCAACATAACATTGTACATATCACTTCAATAGTTCAATGAAAAGGTTAAAACTGAAAAACAATAGTTTATTTATCTCTCCCACTCTTTCTTTGATTTTATCTCCTCTCTCCTAAATTTCTTTTAAAAATTATAAAAAAATGTGCATATATATGGATGTGTGCATTTAGATTAAAAAAATCTATCAATACCATATTTTTTAAAATAAATCTTAAAATATATTGAAATCTACATTTATAGTCGATTTATATATTAAATAGTACAAGAGTTGATGCGGTTCTCGCGGGTCTCAACATACTATTAGATCTCAAAAGAACGGGCAACTATATATATATACATGTGTATGTGTGTGTGTGTGTATATAGGGGAGGGTTCCAGAGAAAACCACAAGTTAGGCGAAAACCGAAAAAACCGCTAAAAAACCAATTTTAACCAATCATATAATAATATTTATTTTTTATTTTATTTTATTTATAAGAGTATCAATATAATATTAAACATTTTTACCAAAAAACATTTTTACACATAGTGTTACGTATACGTAAACCAAAAACAAAAAAATTGCAGTTACGTATACGTAAATCAAAAAAATTTCTTTTGGATACGTATACGTAAATAAAAAAATTGCCTGAAATGATGTGGTTTTCTCGGTTTTCGCCTAACTTTGTGGTTTTCTCTTGATCCTTCCCCTATATATATATATATATATATATATATATATATATATATATATCCACAAAAAAACAAAATAGAGATTATTGTTAGCTTACGATGTTATCCATCTGAGTTATTAAGTTGGCATAGTGTAAAGCAAGACCAGCAACACCTAATCTTTCGGGTTTTTTGTTAGTCTCCTTGTCATTTTTTGTTGAAATTGCAGCTGAAAATTAAAGCAAACATGTAACATAAGAATTTTTTTCTTTTATCATATCCATGTAGATGAATATTAAAGTGATAAAAAAAATACTTGAAATGAACATAGGTCGCACTTTCGACCCATTTCTAGATTATATTTTATATCCAGCGGACAAAAGAGGCCCGAAATGTACTCAAATGCTTATTACTTTAATAATCTCTATTCAAAAACAAAATAGATTAGTATCTTATTAATATAGTTACTATAACATACTTAACACATTAAGTTCTTAAATTTCAAGGGAGATTGAACAAAAATGTTGCCCGTCAATCCAAATCATTTCAACCCGAACACATTACCCAACACGCCAATTTTGCAACCAATACAAAATGAAGTATGTATGTATTTTTTAAGTAAGTTGCAAATACCATTCTCGTCAAAAGCCTCTGCAATTGCTTGGTGGATGAAAGTGACAACGTCTACAAGCTTCTCCACAACCTACTACCGGGAAATGCAAAAAGAAATAATATGAATGGAAATATGGATAAAAGGTTAAAAATGGCCTCGGGTTAAAGCACATCATTTTTCTTTTTTGTTATGTGTCCAAAATATTTTATTATTTTTTTATGATAATGAATGTGTTTAGATAGAATGATCAAAAAATAATCTTGGTACCAAAATAACATAATTCTTGGAATAAAACGATATATGACTGTATGAGGTTGTATGCATTGAGAACAGACTTCAGTTGACACATTCAAAACATTTGACCTGTTTGAAATTCCCACGTCTAGTTTTAAGCTATATCAAGTTTGTACCTCTTCTAGACTTTTGGACCAAAGAGATTTCTTTTTCAAGTTCCTTATGACTTTCCTTTGATGCTTTAGCTCACTTTGTAATATCATTAGACTCTCTCCTATAAGAGAACAAAATGTTAATTAAACAACCAAACCCCTTTGTTACATAATAACTGGAGTGTGTGTATGTATAGAGACACACATAAATACATACATACATACATATAGGGGCACGTTCGTTTCAAAACCAATCATATGTTGAGACATAATTCACTTGTGCATAGTGCATAAAGATAATCACAAGTAGCGGAGAGAAGACATGAGCAGTTACATAAACGCCGAGTGTCTCACATTCAAAGCAATAGGTACACATACATTGTGCGCTTTTCGCAGTTCTCAACATACTATTGATTCTGAAATGAATGCCCCTCTATATATAAACAGACACCACATACAAAACACGTACACATGATATCACAATTTTTGTTAATGCTAAGATACCTTTTCGAGGAAGATGCAAAGATTCAACTTCATCAAGCTTACGCCGATAATCTTGCTCAAATCGATCCAAAGCATGGTATTCATGGTATAATTCCTGCCCACATAGTTTTTTAGCATCATTGACAATGTCTTAGCCAAAGGATGGCTTAAGCAGAAATAGAAAATGGGAAACGGGTCAGGATTTGATTGAACCATAACACTTTTCGTCCAAATTTTTTAATTTTTTATAAATAATTATTATGTCAAATATCATTACAACAAAATTATACTTTTCAATGATAATCTTAATTATTGAATAATAAAAATACTTAAGTGTGTTTATTACATTAAAAATACAATTTGGGCGATATTCAACCCATTTCACTTGTTTTCTTTTAAGCTACCTTTTTATTAATTTTGAACTTTTTAAATGAGTCAAAGTTGGACCTCAATTCTAATTTAAGTAATAAATAAACAGAAGTGACTTACTGAAGTATCCTGAGCCAAATTGGCAAGTTCTTGCATAGTAATTTCAGCCTCTTCTCTTAACTGGCTGTTTGTTACAGGGTCCAAATCCAATCTAAATGATAACATTTCAAAAATATGTTTCAGTATCATGAGAAACCAAAAAAAAAAGGATCTACTAGTTTACCTTTCAAAATTTTCAGATTTACCTGGCAAAGAAACGATCCAAATTATGCCATTGTGGATCCTTGCACATATCTCCAAATCTCACCACTTCTCTGGAGAAGATTTCAAATTCCTCTCTAAAAGGAAAAGAAATATTGTGAAATGAGCATAAAATTGCTTAACATTCACCTAAAAGTTTGTGCTAACAGCAGCTATAGGTGGCAAAATGGGTGGGTCAGACGGGTTAGGTAATGGGTTCAGGATTAAATGAGTAACCTTTTGGACGGGTCAAAAAGGGGTCAGGTTGAGTTGACCCACCACTACGTATCTTTATTTTTCCTTTTTGCACTCATAAGCTGATTATGATTTTCTGATTTTTTTAAGAGCGTCGTTTAGATTAGGGGTGCAAACGAACCGAGCCACTCATGACCTACTCAAGATCGGCTCGCTAAAATCTCAAATATAGCCGAGCATAGACGGGCTCATGCCCGAGCTTTACATATCGAACTAGACTAGGCTCACTAGCCTAAACGCGCCTTTTATTTATATATATTTTATTTGATATATTAGATTCATATTTACATTATAATTATCGTTATTTATAAATAATGATACAAATAATTAAAAAATATATATTGTGTTATACATAAAAACTATACTTATAAATATATGAAAAATAATCATAAATAAAATAATTAAATAGTTAATAAATAATAAAAGCGCCGAGTTCAGGCTCAGCTCGGCTCATTTACACCCTAGTTTAGATGTGTGAGTAACCAGATTTGGATAATCAGAAACAAGCAGCTGTAACAGAATTTACAATTGTGTTAATGTAAAATTACTTATATATCCCTAACTTTAAGCTATTTTCAAGTAGCAATAATTACTTTGAAACCACACATCCAAACACCTCCTAAATAAAATGACAAATATTATTATAAAATTATAATCCGTGTTTTTTAATAAAACAATTTAGAATCCATTTGACCCATTTCATTTTTAGCTAAGCTTTTTAAACTTACCCAAAAACCCATAAGCAATAGAAAATAACCGAAATTGACCCGTTTTCACTTAAACGAGTTAAAACGGTTCACTTTACCTCTTGTCAGCAGCTGCAATTCTTAACAACTCCTTCATATCTGTAGAAACCAAAAGTCGCACGCCTTTTGAATGCAAAATCTCCTTTTTAAGAAATTGAATGCTTTCATCCGAAAGGGATAGCATTAGAGTAGAGCCCTTAACAATAGTATTAGCCACTTCAAATGCTAAAATAGATACTTTATTCCCCCTTAAAGCCGAATTAGATACAAATCCACTATGGTAATTCAAATTTGCCATGCTGCTTCCAAGGGTGTCCAGGACTTCAAGACCGACACTACCCGCTTTACCAAGAAATGTGCTTACTTGAGGTACCTATCAAAATTCAAGAGTGGAACAATGTAACGGGTCAAATAGGTGTCTTTTGTTATCCAATTTTTAGAACACTTCTTCATAAACAATTTTTGTAAAAATATTATTTTAAAAATATACTGTTACGTTATTAGTCTAGATTTTTAAAAAGATCGTACGCGTTAAGAAATTTCTACTTGTTTGACCTCTTACTGGGTTTTTTTTTTTTTTGAAGAGCAATTTGGATCACTGACGGGCCACTGACCCACCCGATCATCTCCACCACCCTCAGGAGGAAACCCACAACAGGTGAGAAAACCCCCTGGCCCAACCTAGAACCCTTTTTAGTCACAAGTGGGACTTGAACCCAAGACCTCCCCAATTTAATGAAGTCTTGAGTACCTTACAGGTAAAACTTAACATGATTGACTCATTCATACGCAAATAGACCAAAATTACACCTTTAACAATATTTAGAAGAAACCAAGGAAAAAGAAGGGCACATTGTAATACATATTAACAAACTTTCACAAATTATTGTAAAAACCATCCGGTCATATACAAGATAAGATGCATCTTGTATGACCATCAAACTTCCAAAAACCATTACAAAACCATTCATATTACAAATTTCTCGTTCCAAAATCAAAATCACATAAAAAATTATTGACTTTGAAAAATACAGAGGCTTTAGTAATGATTTCTAAAGCCGAGGGGTGGAAGTACATTGTTATAGTTCTCAGCCATTTGGTCAATGGTCATTATTTTCTACTTAAAAATCAATGTCTTTCCTCTAATCACCTCTACGTACATTTCAACTCGGTTGACTTCATATCGTCGTATATTTGATTGTGATTGTAGTTACATAAACCTAGCATACATTACTACATAGTCCCTCACTTGGTTTTAAAAAGCGAGAAGCGCACCGAGGCGACAAGATCTAAAACAGAAGCACAAAAGCACACAGCTTTTCATACGTGAGGCTCAAGGTGCTTATATAACTTTTTTTATATATCTCAGGTTTTCAGCATTCCTACCCAAAATTTAGTCATAAATAAACTTTATATATGATTTACTATATAAACTACATATACAACCTAAAAAGCATGTTGTACAACATCCTGATGCACAAAAACTCTCAATGTACAAGAGGTGCATGCCTCAAGCCACTTTTATATGTGCCGCATGTGCCTCACCTGCACCTTATGTAGTCAAAAGCGAAGCACCTTGCACCTAGGCGCGCTTTTTAAAACCTAAGCGAGGCGATCAGGAAAACGCGTCATGTGGATCAAAACTAGGGTCCGAAGAAGGCTGATAAGTAAAAACAACCAAAGGGATAAAGAGATTATGAATGGTTTACTTGACGAAACAAACGTGATATGTAAAAGCTTATTTAAATCACGCCTCGACTTTCGGGACCTAAACGCCTCCAATCACCTCATGCTTTTCTTTTTAAAACCAAGGATTTCCGCATTGGCATAAACAAGCATTCAAATATAATTACTCTCTTTTATTTAACAACAAAAAATTGTGTGCTCATGATTAAGATCAAAATCAAGAAACAAATTATACCTTAGCAACCCTAGCAGGGGTGGAGGGTTTCAACTCCCTTGAAATAGAAATGAACAATTCACCAGAGTCATACGACGTCGTTTTCCTATGAAACACATCATCTTGTGTATAAGAAGAAGATAAACTCAAATCATCATTATTCCCATCATCATCATAATCATCCTTCTTCTTCTGTTGCTGCTGATGATGATTACTAAAACTCTTCACGGACATCAATTTCCCTGAAAACCCCAAACTACCCCTGTCACTGTCCGTGGTTCGCTTCAATGTCCCTCCGGTACAAACCCCTCCCATCCTAACAGAAAACCCTAGAATTGATCGATCGGATGATCCAGAATTCCATATAAAGGGAATTGGAAGTGGGAACACGATGATGCGCGTTGATTGAGGGGGAAGGGTTTACTTGGAGATTTGGAATTTGATGATTGGGGGAGGAAGGAAACAAAATAGGGAATTGGAAGAAGACGGGAGTAGGGTTTGACCATGGCATGGATGAGTGAAAGGGGTTTCAAAGTCGACTGCTTTTCAGGGGTGTGTGGGTCCAACTCCAACCAATTTTCCTTCTTCATTTGTTCTTTCACATCATCTTTTCTCTTGCTTTGCCATTTACGCAACGTAATTCTCAAAAATTTTATAGAGTAAACCGTAATTTGCACCACCATGATTTAAGCTCGCAGATATATTTAATCTTCGATGGTAAAGTTTCTCTTTTTTTTTCACCGTTTCATCAAAAATCTGTCCGATCCTCAGTTTTGAAGAAGGGTAATTTAGTATTTTTGTCTCTTTCTTCTCTTCTATCTCTTTTTTTTTTTTGTAAGATCATTCATATCAAACAATTATTCTTTGCTCAAATTCAGTTCCCCCTTTTCGCAAGATCATTCATCAAAACCCTGTAATTAACAAGTCGTGGTCTACACCCTTGATATTCCATATCAAACGTCATCTTTTTCGCTTCCTTAAACTCCCCAATCGAACACAATGCCTCCATTAACAAAGCATACGATACAACATTTGGTTTCTTCCCTTTCCTAATCATCTCATCAACACAAAACGCTAAGCCTCCGCAAACTCGCCCTTCTTACTCCAAAACCCTATTTTGACTATTGTAAGTAACCACAGTGGGTTCAACCTCTCTCTCAAGCATTTCATCGAACACCTTACTTCATCCCAGTCCCCCTTTCCAAGCCACCCCTTCAACATAATATTAAACGACATCGCATTCGGACGAAACCCCATCTTCGAGCAACTCTTGAACATCTCATCTGCATCATCAAACCTCCCATTCTCAAACAAAGTGTCCAGAATTACATTGAACGACTGCAACGAACGATAGCAATCAAACGATGGCATTCTCCGAAACAATTCAATCGCTTTGTCAAGAAACCCGGACTTCCCTTAATGCTGTATCAACCCGATGAACAAAGTTTTTGCATTTAACGTTGTAGTGGTGGAGTTGTTGAAGGAGAGTTTCGACTGCTTCAAAGTTTCAGTTACGGGCAAGCTTGTAGATGAGGAAAGAGTAAGAAGGGTAGTCGTGTTTAAAGCCGTCAGTTTCGACGTAATCATGGTAGATGGCGAGTGCATAGTCTGGGTAAAAGAGATACAAGGGTAAAAAAGACATTTGTGACATAAATGGACGGCGGAATGTATGATTTTTTTAAGGATGGACGCAAAAAGAAAGAGAAAGTATACCATCGGGGGTTAAATTGCACTTTGTTTTAAACAATGTTGCAACGTGTCTGCGCCCCTAAACCATAAGGGTGCAAATTGAACTTTACTCTAGTTTATATGTTATAAAGTATCTTTTCTTAGTAAATATAAGTTTTTAATAGCTAATATTTAAGAAAATATAACGTTAATAAGGGTATCTTGGGATTACTTATTTTAAGCTCCTTATTGACTTTTGTAAAAAGTTATAAGGACTTCTTAAAAACTCATTTTCCTCCTTTAAAAAGTTAAAAGGAGTAACACAAGTCACATTCCCCAACACACATTTTTAACTTATAAAAGTTAACAAGTTAATAAGTAGTTTAATAAGCAATCCCGAACACCCCTAAACCACATACTCATTAATGATACTATGACACGTTATTTGAAGCCCCACGAAGGTGGGGCAAATAAGCCATGAGGCAACAAATATAATTGTTTTTAATTAAAAACACAAATTAATTAACTAATTCATTTAACTCATAAAAATAAAATAAACTAAAAATAAAAACACATAAATAACCAAAAAACTAAAAAAAACTAACAATAAAATAAAATCTAAAAATCACAAGGTCGTCCCGTATTTTGCGGCTAGTTCCCGTTTCCCGTTTGCGTGCTATGACGGTTGACAATAACGGTTCGAGAATACCGTCATGCGATTTGAGATCATTGGTAAACGAATGGGTTGGAGGAGTCAGTTCACTAGGACTCGAGCGAACTTTCGGTCTAAACTTTTTTGCGGGATTTTTGTTTTGCCTTCGATCCATTTGGAGTAGATTTTAGATTGTAGATTTGGAATAGATTTTGTAAGTCCCCAAACCCGGTAGGCCTTACGTATTGAATTTACTCATAAACAAATAATTCTTAAATTTGAATATCAATAAGCACAGCGAAAACTTTCATTTCAAACATAACATAAACATGTTCAACATTCTAAAAACATAAACATTGTCTTAATAGAATTATGATATATAAGGTAATCAATTGTTTATTTATTATGTGAAGAAACAAGATTCAATTACAAAGTGTTATGAATTCATCATGTGCTAAATTTATATAAAGTTCTTTCAACGATAAGTTAATAGGAAAAAGTTATAAAATCATACGGTACGAGTAATCTATACTTCTATAATAAATAAAATTTTAGTTGGACACTTGTCACTTTCTTATGCATACTCATCATTTTTTTCTTGCATTTTGTCTCCTATTAATTATACAAATTTTCTTTAAATGTTTTTTTATAATTTTTTATTTCCCGCCTCTTTCTCCAATTAAATAATAATGATCTATATATTTTTTTTATAAAACCTTTTTCATTTAAAAAAATAGGTGTGTTTAGAAAACATTTTTAGAAATTGAACATTTCTTTCATTATTTTTATAAAATACTTCTAAAAAAATAACTATATAACGTTTCTAAATTTGTATTAAAAAATTATGTAATATATCATAAATATGTAATATGTAAATTTTTATTATTAAGTGTATAACATTGTATTTATTCAACCCGTGTAATACACGAGGTTTCTAATCTAGTATATAATACTATTTGTACGTATCCGCCGGCTATCACTCAGAGATAGAAAAGCTCACGAGTCTGAAAAAAGCAAAATTATTTTACTTGCAGTCTTTTACTGTTCCTTCAGATTTATCTGGATCAAATGTTTCATCATCGCTTGAGTCATCATAAACCATGTCTCTAACAGGATTTACCTTGAGGATGGTTTTTGGTTCCAGATCGTCATCTGTCACAACCTCAGTAGTACGAGAAGTGTAATTACCATTGAAAGGTGGACAATAACCAATACCACCTCTAACATCCTTATCATCAAATGAAGGACATAAACCAACAACACCAACTACTTTCTCACCTGAAGCTTTCTCATTATAATATTCCAATAGAAAACTGGAATTCTTATAACCTTCGAGCTTTCTCAACAATTTGGTGATCTCACACTGTGACTGGGCAAGTTCATTTATCTTTTTCTCATATTCAGAATATGCCACATCAATGTGAAAAGCTTGTTCGTTTACTTTTATCTGTAAAATCTTGATATCATCTTTCAATGGTTCAATTCTTGCATTTAAAAGCTTTTCATGTTCTTTCAAAACTTGATTTGATGTGTATATTGCCTTCATGTCACATATCAGATTTGTGCTGTCATCACACAATCTTACAATTTTCAAATCTGAATCAATGCATTTAGAACAAGAAACAACCTTATGTATCTGTTTCGAATCAGCCATGGATGCATTTGCTTCAGATAACATCTCAGCAATTTTCTCCGTCACTTTCCCAGCAGCTCCATCATCAAGCAGTTCTTTAGTTGAAAATTTTGGCTCAGCATTCTGAATGATAGATTCTTCAATTTCAGCAACACTCCCAGAATCACTCAAGTCACTATCTAAAGAACTATTATCAGCACCAGCATCAGTATGAACCTCAGCTTTTACCTCTGAAGAAGAAGAGTGAAAACTTTCTCTATCACTTGATTATGAAAAACAGTCACTTTCAGAATCACTCTTGTCACTAACTGTAGTCACATCACCTTCTTCATAAGAATAAACTGTATTAATCAATTCTGCTAAAGACATATCGGTTAAATCCTTATTTTTTGTAACACCTGCCACAAAAATGTTCGATATTTGACAAAAGATAAACCCTAGGGACTATAAGTATAATCATCTTAAAGTTCAGGGTTTAAATTGAAAAATATGTAATTTAAGACCTTAGCGGACCGCTAAGGTTACCCATAACGATCCGCTATAGGTGTTGGTTTGGGTAGCGGACCGCCACCATAGGTATAATGGTCCGCTACTTGTTGGCTAAGCAATAAATCCGAGTAAGCCACGTGTATAGTGACTAATGATCGAAGTTTGTGACACGCGTACTCGTGGCGGACCGCCACGCTGTAACACCCTTGATTGGAAAACCAATTAATAAAACACGTAAACGTGCGGAAGCTTTTATCCTAAAATTATTATTATTATTATTATTATTATTTACTTTCTCGCGTACCGCGAAGGATCTGGGACATCTCTTAGCGTACCGCGAGGGAGTCTCAAATCACCCCACCCAGAAAGCCAATCTCTCGCGTACCGCGAGAGACCCTGGCTAGATCCTCGTGTACCGAGGGGAGCCTGAGTAAACAAAAAGTTTACTCAGCTGCCCAGTTTCCATACTTAGTCAAACTTTTCACATTTTCACCTATACAACATGACCCCAAAATTTGCCAACACTTGGGCATTAGTTTCAAAACATATATACACCTTTATAAATATCAAAATATGTTTAAATTTGTCAAAATACACCACATCAACGGATTTTTCCTTTAAAATCCCAAAAACACCCCATAAGCATACGAGAACCCTCCACGCCTTGGACTTGACCTTGACCTACATCGGAGCTTTCCCTACATAACCACATTAACATAACACCATTAGTAATGACGATAAACATATTCAACAAGTATTTGAACTTGTTTTCACCCCTTTCACCCATTTGACCCGTTTGCACTCGTTTGGTCATTTAAGGTTATTTACTCCTGCACTTCCACTACAAGATTCATTCTTTTCATATGACATTCATGTGACATCACCCCTTTTCTCCCATTTGAAGTATTCAACACTTCTTATTGGGTTACATCCTCTTGGTGCGAGTACCACATCTCGTCTTACCCATACTTGGAGTATTTGACTCCAAGTCCACCCTTTGAAGTATTCCACATTTCTATTTAATTTTCATCTCTTGGTGCGAGTACCACAACTCGTCTTACCCACACTTGGAGTATTTGACTCCAAATCCATCATTTGAAGTATTCCACAATTTTATCCACCATTTCACCAATTTACCACATTATGATTGACTATATTCCACATATATCAATTTCACCAAATTCTCCACATTGCACATATTTATTCGACTATTTACCACATAAGTCAATTACACCATTATCACCACATTGCACATTTACATTTTGACTATTAACCATATAAGTCAATTTCACCCTTTACACCACATTGCACATTTACATTTTTGACTATTCACCACATAGCCTATTTACACATATTTCCATCATCTGGTTTGACCTTCTACCACTAAAGTCAAATTTATACCATTCATACATATTACATTCAAGCAATGAGCACAAACATTCATATCATCTTATAGTATGCATTCATATCATATACACCACACATTTATTTACATTACTAAGTACTTACCTTTAGAGTTAGAAGAGCCCGCACCACCTTCTAGCTTTGCAATTTGATTACCTAAACATACACACCTAGTTTAGTAATCTAACATACATACATAATCACATTACAATTGAGCCACAACTCAATTTCCATTTCCAACCCAAATTGACTCGTTTAGGTTATCCCCATAACCAAACACCCTATTTTAATACAACTCACCTACTTGAGTTTTCTTTCCAATACCTTGACACTAATTTCTCATTCAATAACTTTTATTAGGTCAATTTGGTGTTTGTTCAAGTGTCTATTACCACCTAAACACTTAATATTCACTAATTCATCATTCTAGCATCATGATCCAAACACCCCCAGTTTTCACCATATGAACCCTAACTTCTCATGATCAAAATCAAAGGGTTCTAGGATTAATCACTACTCTTTACCTTTAGCTTAGCTAGATTATCCACAATCTAACACCAATTAACCACATGCATTCAACATTTTTGGATTTCTACAAAACCCACTCACTAACACATTCAAAGATGAAATCAAAGAGTGATTAACACTTACTTGATGTTATGAAGGTGTTGTGTGAGTCAAAACCTCCACAAATAGCTTCAAACCCGTTTTCTCTTTTTCTCTCTTGGAATGAACGATCCTAGCTCAAGAATGAGCTCAATTTTGACTTCCACTTAGTTAAAATGGCAGATTTGTCATGTTACACCTTTGGCCCCTCAACTTTCTTTTCACCCATTTCACTCCAAAACTAGTTAAAACTAGTTTAACCCCATATATAAATTGAAACCCACTTGTTTCAACTTATTTCATAAATATTATTTTCACCATAATATTTATTAAAATATTTTATTTATTTGAAAACGAAACCCGAATTTTGGTTCGTTACACACGCCAGCTGGTAACGGTCCGCCAGCCGCAAAATAACCAAAATCTGCCACGCGTATGGGTGGCGGACCGCCACCCGCCTGCGTAGCGGTCCGCTACGGGTCTGTTTTTCAGCCTATAAATAGTTGAGCCATTTCAAACCAATTCCTCATCCCAAAATCAACTCCCACTCCCATTATTCATTCCAGAAACGATCCTAGTTCGATTTCCGCTCCTTGTAGTACTCGGTTTAAGAAGAAACGCTCGTAGAAAGATCAAGATGCTAGAAAAATCAAGTTAAGAAGCTAGAAGCTAAGCTTTGGACTTTAGAGGCTCATTCCTACAAACAAGGTGAATACTTTATCTCTTTCAAACTTGTGTCAAACATTTTATTTATGAAAATGGCCAAATAAAGGTTAACGAAGTAATGTTCAACGTTCTTCTACGAATAAGCATTCAGGCCATAGGTATACGTAAAACTTGCAAGGGATACACGGGTCTCGGGTGAAATTCCCGGATTGTGGTTGGTGCTTATCTTATAACAAATCCGGAGGCGTAGACCTGTCCGTTGTTATAAGCTATGACGCCAGTTTATACCGTGGTGCGATTGAACAGGACGGGTCTGCTGAGTGTGTAGATTAAACATGAAGTTGTGATTATGAAATTAATACTTGTTTGTGCCAAATGATTTTAAATGTCAAGATATTGTATTCACCGGCGTTCGTGCTGACGTTTTATTCTCAAAATGTTTTCCATGTAATGATTAAAATATGATGAGAAGGGTATACGGGCAGACATGAGATCCGACCCAAAAAGGATGGAATGCATGTAGGATTCTCAGGCCTCGTGTAAAGGGAAATCCAAAAGAAAGAAGATAGGACCAGTGAACTGATCAACCCTGTGTTGTACTATTTCCAGTGGCTCGTCATGTATTTGATTTCAAACTTTGTGTTTGTAATCAAATGAGAAGGGTATTGAAACCCTATGTTTATGAAGTAAAAACAAGGCTTTTGTTTTCCAACTGAGTTTTGGTATTTACAATTACAACCCTTGAGGTTGAAAGAATGATAAAACGATCATTTGAAAAAGACTTCCGTTGTATTTTATAAAACTCTGAAATCAAAGAGACAAAGATACCAATCGGGCTCGCACACGTCCAGGGGTGCCTGAGGCGGGGTGTGACATATTTCTTGATGAGCACTGAGTATTTCTCAAACTTAGGTGGAAGAGCATCCAACAGCTTCTCATTCACCTTAGTATTAGCGTAAGAAACATCATATTTTACCAACTCTTTCAAAAGATAGTAGTATCTGGAAACGATATCATCAACAGTTTCATCCTCCAAATACTTGAAAAACATGAATTGTTTCTCCAACAAATCTCTCATACTCTTAAAAAAATTCGTCATATCGAGAATTTGTGTAAACACCCAAAAAAAAAATTCTCTCCAAAAAACTCTTTTTAGGGAAGTAAAAATTTCAAAATTATAATATTCTAAAAAATGACTCAAAAGACGTATATAAACTTTTTTTTATGAACACTAGCAAACTTGGCAACCTGAGCGAACTTAGTAAGTACGCCTAAAACTGGCTGAGCGAACTTGATAAGTTCACCTGAACTACACCGAGCGAACTTGGTAAGTTCGCCTGTAACTGATTGATCAAGTTCACCTGAAACGCTGAAATCTCAGGATGAACACAAATACGAACCAACTCTGCTGAAAATCATGATTTCTGATGAATATGATCAAATTAGATGAATCTCTAGACTCTGATACCACTTGTAGGTCCTGCTTTGGGTGTGACGGATCTCTAGACTCGCGGTACGACATGGTGATAACGTGCGGAATCCATGATCAACGTGCAACGTGTAAAGCAATCAACAACATAATGTAAATAATCCTCTTTGTATTTCCACTCAGAATATCAGTTTACAAGTTCTATCTGTTCTATGTTCAACAACTTATCAACTCTGATCTATTCTTATCTATGCTACTAAACTGACAAGTAAACCTCTATTTATAGGGAAACCACAAAGCACCACAGGCGAACTTAACAAAAGTTCGCCTATCAAGTTCGCTCTAAGTCCCTTAGGCGAACTTGACAACTTCGCTAACTTAACAATTCTAACACACTACAAGTCAAAGACTCTAAGACTAAGACATAGAATCTTCAAGCTCGTTGTCACCAGAAATAGTTCCAACACATAACATAAACATGTTCAACATTCTAAAAACATAAACATTGTCTTAACAAAATTATGACATATAACGTAACCAATTGTTTATTTTTTATGTATAGAAGATAGAAAATTCAATTACAAAATGTTATGAATTCATCATGTGCTAAATTTACATAAAGTTCTTTCAACGATAAGTTAATAGGAAAAAGTTATAAAATCATACGGTACGACTAATCTATACTTCTATAATAAATAAAGCTTTTTGTTCGACATTTGTCACTCTCCTATGCATCATCATCATTTTTTCCCGTATTTTGTCTTCTATTAATTATACAGAATTTCTTTAATTGTTTTCTTTTATAATTTTTTATTTCCCGCCTCTCTCATATTAAATAATAATGATTTTATAATTATTTTATAAAGCTTTTTTTATTTAAAAAAATAGGTCTGTAAACATTTTTAGAAATTGAATATTTATTGCATTCTTTTTATAAAATACTTTTAAAAAATAACTATATAATGTTTCTAAATTTGTATTAAAAAATTATATAATATATAAATTTTTATTACTAAGTCTATAACATTATATTTATTCAACCCGTATAATACACGAGGTTTCTAACCTAGTATAATACTATTTGTACATATCCTCCAACTATCACTTACAGATAGAAAAGCTCACGAGTCCGAAAAAAGCAAAATTATTTTACCTTTTTAAGTGACGATTCAGAGTGAAGAGTAAAATACTCATGTAATAAAATTCATAAGTTATAGTGTAGTAAAAATATATTATACAAAAGGGTAAAAGGAATATATGGGTTGAAATAAAATCACTCAAGAAAAACATTACTAGAGTCGATGATCTAGTGATAAAGTGAAAACCTTTTAAAAGACCTAATTAAAGGTGTTGGATTTAAGTCCTAGTAACTAAATAAATTTTCGGTTGTAAAAAAATTTCAAAAGAAAAACATCTTAAACCCCTAATATATTTGATTCATTAATTGCAATTACAACAAAATTATTTGACTTATTGGACAAGCATTTATTGTGGTCAAAGTTATGGAAGCCAGTAGACTTGTGGAGATAAGATATGAGAAAATAGCAATGTTTTCAGAACCGGACCGGACGTTGAACCGGTCTCCTTACCGGTCCACTGGTCGGACCGGTCCGACCGGTCGGACCGGTCCGACCGGTCGGACCGGATTTAAGAACCGGACGACGTCATAAATATTATAAAAATATATCAGTCTAAATAGCTTTTAATCCTTTCAAAAACCACCAACAAGTCAATTCCAATAATTTTAAACTAACAATTACCTACGAAATAAGAAGCCAAGAGACTTAAAAAAGATTAAAAAAATAAAAATAAAAAATAGTCAAGCGGTTCAACCGGTCCGACCACCCGGTTTCCGGTTCGACCGCCGGTTCAACCGGTCCGACCACCGGTTCGCTGCAGAAACGGTTCAACACATGTAACCGGACCGGTCAGACCACCGGTTCCCGGTCCGACCGGTCCGACCGGCCGGTCCGGTCCGGGTTTCAAAACATTGGAAAATAGTGATATTTGGGTTTGTTTTACTTATGTGTGAGCAAATGGAAACTTAGGACCTAGTCATTGGAAAAAAAATATGTTTCATGATTGGACTTTTGGGCATGTCAATTATCATGATTCGTATTTTTTTATTCATAATATCTTAATTTAATATACAGTTAATTTATAAAATTTAAAAACCAATTAGTTAATTTGTTGTATTTATAATAACCACATATCAGTAAGCATCCATAATAAATGTTAATAAAAACTTAACTTAAAAAAAACTAAAGAGAAAAAAAATACCTTTCATACAATATAACTTAACAAAAAAATATTTTTTGTATTTCTCTTTTGAAGCCAATGGGTTGTATAATATCAATTAATAAAGGAAAAATAAGAAAATTTATAAACTATATTCAGTTTTACAAAAAATAATAACTATAACATATATCCAAAAAGAAAACGATCTATCTTTTAACAAAAAAAAGTGTTGCTAAAAATCAGTAAATTACAACTTTACCTTCTTGATGAAAACTATAAATTTTTCTTCATTTATTATCCACCTTATTGGTGACTTTATTATATCACCAACTAAATGTGTAGTAAAGGGTACAAAGACTTTTGATCATGGGGCACCCTCACCTACTATTTTGCCATATTTTAACATTTTCTTTATTAATATTAACCTTTTTTTTTCACCAAGCACATGTTGAAGAAAAACAAAGATACAATATTAAAATAAAAATAAAAATTGAACTTCAGTTTTGTGAAGGAAATGATTAAAGAAGTGCTTTGATTAAACAAGATTCATGTTGGTGTTAACTCTTGCAAACAAAAAAGTTAGGTTAAGAAGAACAAAGGGTATTGATAATTAATAATAGTAAGGATGGAAGGAGCACTACTTTCTTTTTAAACTTTCTACTTTCTTTTTAAACTTCCTTAGTCAACAATCAATTAAACTATGTCATATCATTTTTTTCCCAGAATTTTCCTAGCCAATAATTAATCAAACTATGTCATGTCATTTCTTCCTGGTCTTCCCTGGGTGTAGCACTAATCTTTCTTCCCTGAACTTTCATAGATATTTTTTATTTAATAATAAATTTAATTTATATAACTTTAACACATAAAATACTAATCTTATTAATTGAAAACATAAACTTGGAACAACAAAAATTATTAACTTGAAAAAAAAACATAAACTAGTAACCGAAGCTCCAGCTCCAACGTTTGGCAATCTCACGTTTACGTTGAAGGGCTATTTTCGACAACAGTCCTGCTCAAACCCTCATGCGGTTTTAATCATATTCAAATCAATTGTTCATTGGGAGTTTATGTAGTTACTCACAAGCCAATTCTCAAAGTTCAGTTAAGTTAAGTTAGTTAAGCTAAAAGTAGGTTAAATAATCAATTTGGATTCAACGCCATCCACTAACTTCTCGTGGATTTGGAACCCTACTTGCCCTAACTAGTTAGGTGTATAGGAACAACAAACACATATTTCTCATCTTTCTTGATGATTTGTACTTGAACACTAATCAACTTGGATTCAACATCATCCACTAATTTCTCGTGGATTCGGCACCCTACTTGCCCTAACTAGTTAGGTGTATAGGAACAACAAAAACATATTTCTCATCTTTCTCGATGATTTGTACTTCAACACTAATCAATGATTCGTGGATTATGATAATGTAACACCTCAACCCAATTAGGGTTAATGTAGCACAACAACATGATGATGTTGATACTTCATCTCTAACAATCTCCTAGACTCCTCCTAGCAAAACACCTCATGCTATCTCACAACAAGAACTGTTTACGCCAAAGGGACACCACATTACTAGTTGAGTCTTCAAATAAAGTTCAATCTATTGAAAATAGGTCCCCTCCCAGGCCTGATTTGTTATTTGATACCCAAAGTGGGCAAATGCATGAACATGATTTTGATATGGCTTATGATACTTTTGAAACCACATATTCTCCCATTGACATCTAATCTCTAAACCCTATTACTGAGATTAAGACTAGGGATGATAATGTGAGAGTATATGCCTCAAGCCACGAGAAGGCAAATACTGACGATGTAATTGCATCCATCAATGCATCATTGAATATGGCAGATACTATTGTGGCATCATCACTTGAGAAAAATTACAATATCTTTGGCAATAGGACCATCTCCATGGCAATCAATAACGATGTTCTTAGAATTGAGTTGAGAATGCACTTGTGTTTTCTGGTGTTGCACTAGAACCAATTCAATCTATTTAAACCTTAAGGAATCCATTCTTGCAAAACCAACATCTGATGAGTTCCTTGCTGACTTTGGATTAAGCCCATTGGAGTTTTCGTTGATTCGAAAAGATCAATAAAAGTTTGAAGATTTGCAAAAAAAGAAGCAACAACAACAAGAGGAGCATGGCGAAGAAAGGGCTTTAAGAGTCACAGTTGCTAAATTGGATACATTTGCAAAAGAGACAACTACTTTTATTCATCCTTCAACTCTAAGACATGTAGATCCAAATCCCTTCCAACGTCATGAACCAACTCCCACTGATCTAATTCTTAAAGCTTCCACCGCCCTAACTCCCAACCATAAGTGGAACCATGTTCCAATTCTCGCCCTACCAAAGCACCAGTTAAGCCTAAATCAACTACTTCCAAACCATCAGTTAAACATCCTTCACTGATCCCAAATTCATTGCTCCGAAATCATTGTTCCTAAAACCACTGCTTCTAAATCTATTGATCCCAAATTATCAGAGAAAACACTTCCCACTACTTCAAAGCCATATTTGAAACCTGAAACCACTGCTCTAAAGTCATCAGTGAAACCAAAATCCACTGCCCTTACACCACCATTGCAAACAACTTACTCTCCTCCACCCCCTATTTCCATTGTTGTTTCAACCGATGAGCAACCAAGTTCCACTAATAAGATTGTTGTTGCTAAGATCATTTCCCCTATTATCCCTTCATCTTATGCTCCTCTGCTAGCCAAAAAAAGAAGAAAATTGATTTTGAATGATGATGAAGAAGATGATGTTTTCTATTATAACACTGATAAACCATATGATAATCAAGGTAATCAACAAGAGGGCGATTCAAATGAGGGAACTAGGAAAGAGTTAGTACTTTTTGAGAATCCAGAAACAATCAATGGTGATGAGTTGGCCAAAAAGCTTTAAGCAGAATATGATACATAGGTTGCAAAGCACGAAAAACTAAAGATCATTTCCATTGCAGATTCCACACTTCAAAAAGAAATTAGAAATGATTACATTGTCTAGTTATTTAATAATGAAGCATTCACATAAGCACAAATTATTAACCGGTAATTTTATAAGCTTAAGAATGAGGTAGAAGAGAGAATCAAGAGTATGAATGATGAAGGCCAAGTGAAGTAGTAGAAAACCGTTGTATTGAATGATCCCGGACGATTGCTTTCTGTTCATATAATACATACAACTTTGGTTGCTGGTTGGGCCGGTTCGATGGCCCTGTATGAATTAGCAGTTTTTGATCCTTCTGACCCTGTTTTTTATCCAATGTGGAGACAGGGTATGTTCGTTATACCCTTCATGACTCGTTTAGGAATAACCAATTCCTGGGGCGGTTGGAGTATCACGGGGGGGACTATAACGAATCCGGGTATTTGGAGTTACGAAGGTGTGGCTGGGGCGCATATTGTGTTTTCTGGGTTGTGCTTTTTGGCAGCTATCTGACATTGGGTATATTGGAAGAAGGAGAAGAAGGAGCCGAGAAGGTATCAGCAACAACTGGTTTTATTACGGGACATCTCATAATGTTCATATCGATCTATTATGCGCCTCTGCATCTAGCACTGGGAAGACCTTATACAATAATTGTGAAAGTGATCAAGAGTCACCCAATCCTAAGAAGAAAAATCTCCAAACACGCCAACCTTATTGAAGAAAAAGAGACAAAAATTGTTTGATGATGTTGTCGATACAAAAAGAGTCCCAAATGCCACTTGTTTCTCTATAATCACTGATGAACAACCTAGATGTGTCTATCAACCCAACTGATGTCATTTTCACTTTCCACTATTGAACAAAATAAAATTGATTTGGAAAAGATGAAACAAGCATAAGAGTTGATAAAAAGTTGCACACCCGATGAGAAGTTGTTCTTTAGAGGTACCTTCAGTCAAAGAGTATCCTTTGCTCAACAAACCAGTTCATAATTGCTAAGCTTCCCTAAGCCTAT
The DNA here is from genome assembly GCA_023525975.1 of Smallanthus sonchifolius. Lineage (NCBI taxonomy): Eukaryota > Viridiplantae > Streptophyta > Magnoliopsida > Asterales > Asteraceae > Smallanthus > Smallanthus sonchifolius. Next base: position 94,764,285 of record CM042029.1, read on the forward strand.
GATCATTGAATGGCCATGTGATAAAACAACTAAGATGATCACAAATGTGAGAGCAAATGAAAGCTCATGTATTCAACCTAAGTTTATAAAGAACAACATTTTTTGAATAAATAAGAGGACAACAATAAATGGTTTTGACATCATCAGTTCTAGGGGAGTGTTAAACCTTGAAAAACACATCAGCTGGTCACTTTTGTTTGAAGAACCGTCGATGCAAAACACTTCAACTGTGGAGCTTTAGTGTGAGTCATTACTAATGACGTCACAAAGAATCTAAATGTTCGCAAGTTTGTTGAACACAATTCTCTATTCATTGTAAACATCCATGTAATCACATAGTGTGTGTTAACTGTGCAACCATTCTTCGTCATTTTAAAGAGAATTGTGAGCTTATATTGAGGGGGTATTAACTTTGTAATCTATTTCTATCTATCAATAAATATGTGATGATTGTCTCTTTCAATTGTTCTTGAGTTATTATCTATTAACCGATTTGTATGTTTAATTCCGTTGCTAATTTATTATGTTTGTATCAAACTTATTGATATAAGCTACTATCTGATCCCAACGGATGAGACGATAGAAAAGTTGCTTTATAGATGCTTACAAGGACGGGTATTGATAGAATTTTTAGGATAACAATAATGCTTCATCGAGTGATGGTTCAAGATGTTATCTTTTAAACACAAACTGATATTGAAAGCAACGATTAGAGGATCCTTCAATAACAACTGATCAAGACGGAAGAATTAAAGCAACGACAAAGAATTAAAGCAACGATTTGGGCTTGTAGAGATGATAAAGCCCTGGACAAGACGGATTCACCTTCAAATTTATAAGCAATTATGGGATGTGGAAAAAACAATTTCATTGGATTTGTAAAAGAATTTGAATCAAATGGAGTGCTAAATAGAGGATGCTACAACTCATTCATTTCTCTTATATTCCCTAAGCTCGTGACCCTTCAACACTTCGAAATCATCATCCAGTTGATCTACAAAATTCTCATGGGTCGATTTAAAAAGGTTCTATATTCCATTATTAGTTGTGAACAAACTGTGTTCGCTGAAGGTAGGATTATTTTTTACGACCACTTAATTATTAATGAAACGTAATTATGGGCTAAAAAGGTTAATAGGAAATGTCTTTTGTTTAAAGTCGCCATTGAGAAGGCTTTTGACAGGGTTAATTAGAGCGCTGTGTTAACAGTGATGGAAAAGATGGGTTTGTGCTGAAATGGACAAAATTGAATGAGTAGAACTTCTGTTTTAGTCAATGGATTCTATACTAAAGATTTTCCCAACAAAAGAGGAGTTAGACAGGGAGATACCTTATCCCCATTCTTATTTATAAAAGTTATAATGGAGCTAAACTCGATTACCAAAAGGGTGTAGTTGAAAACTTATTTACCAAAATAGGTGTTTTCTTTTACTTTTTACTAGATTGGAGGCAGTAATTGATGGATAGCAACACAGAAGCAAGACAAGCTACTAATAAGGCTACTGCTCCAAATGGATTATCTTCATCTAGGCTAGGGATGTGCAAGTTACGGTTCCAACGCGTGAGAACCAAAGAACCAAACCGTTACAACCCATGAGAACCGACTATGTAGTTATATTAGGGTAACAGTTCCTAAATTTTATGTTAATCGGTTACAGTTAATCAATGTATAAGTTCCAAACAATAACCGGCTTTAGTTTTTGGATAACTTCTTGCCAAGAAAAGAACTTATTCGATCAGTTCTTGGAAAATAGTGATACAAAAGAATAGAAATTCCTGGATCAATACAGTAGGTATGTAAGGAAGGCAACTTTTATGGCAATTTTGGCCTAATTTTCTGGGTTTATTTGGTAAAAATCAATTAAATATAAATCAATTTGGATCACCTCAAATTAGTCAAAGGGTGGGTCACGTTAGGTTAACTCATATAGTCAACATGCCAATTTAGTCACCTCAAAAATTAGTCAAAAATTGAAAACGAAAAGTATTTTCTAGATTCGGTTATGGTCCAAATGGATTTCCCTGAGTACGTGGAGGAAATGGATTAGAGGTTCTCTTGCCTCAGCTCGCACCTCGGTTTTAGTTAACTGCTATCTAACTTTGAAGTTTCAATGTGAAAAAAGGGTGAGACAAAGGGATCCTCTCCTTTTCTTTTTATAATTGTCGTGAAAGCGCTCAACGCTAGTTCATGAAATTGGATTGTCGCTTGAAGATTCGTGGAATTGGAACGTCGCTTGAAGATTCGTGGAATTGGAACGTCGCTTGAAGATTCGTGGAATTGGAACGTCGCTTTTGAAAGACTGTATAGCCTAGGTAAGGTTTATTTCATTTCTTATCAAAAAATTAAAAGAGTAAATTAGTTTTGAACTTATTTTGGTAAATATTTTCTCAACTACACCTAATTGTAAGTTCTAAATACACCAATTGGGAAAAAAAAACTCCGGGCGGCAAAATGGAAGAAGTGATTGTGGCAGGACTTGAAATATGGGTAGAAAGATTTAGCAACATCTTAACCCCTACTAGCAAGAGTCGGTTAGAATGTCATCCTACAGCTTTACAGCAATGCACGGATCTTGATGTATAAACTTAGTTTTGTCACGTGTTTATGCCTCCGCTACAACATACAAGAATAAAGCAAATCATTTTTATACAAGACCATAATACTGTGACCATCTCAACCGTTTAACGTTCTTTTTATGCTTAAACTGTTCTTAGGATGTCATGCTTATATTGCAACATTATTTTTTCATTTTGTGTTTAGCCATATTAATGTGACCGTCTCAACCGTTCAAGATTCGTCTCCAATCACGGAACACGGGGCTTAATTTCTCGTTACTCATAACAACATGTTTAACATATATGTACCCCTTCATGAAATCTAGATATCCTTACTTAAAAGATCAATCTAAAAATACACTAACGGGAGAAATATACTCTCGGGTGCTGGATTCAACACCATGGCATCGAATTAAAGCCAAGGAGTCAAACTTCAGACCCATAAAATTCAACCAATTTATAAATACGTTATTCAATAAAAAAAGTTTCATAAATTATATCAAAATAATACAAAAATTAAAGGAAATGTTTTTAATCAATAACAAAATAACAAATATGTTAATTTATATCAAATACATATTTATAACTTATATCAAAATAATGCAAAAATTGGAGAAATGTTATAGTTAGCAACAAATATTCATAAATCATATCAAAATAATAAAACAAAAATCAAAAAATAAAATTTATTTTTTTATAACAAAAAAGAACAAATAAAGATGAGCGTTCAGAATGAGTAGGAGGTTTGCGATTCCATTCGAGAATTAAATCAGAAAAATTAAACAATCCTCATTATGCTCGTGTAAACATCGGAATTAAATTTATAAAACCATCGGAAAAAATGGATCAATTCATCAGTTAACCACGGCCCTACGAAAAGGCGTGATTTCAGACGACCGTCGTGAGATTGAATCCGGAATCGTCATTTGGATTTGAAAATTTTGAATTGAAATTGAACGAATGAATGATTTCGACGTACCTGAGAGAAGTGAAACCCTAATTTAATGCTTTGATTTGTTTGGAAACGGGGGGGAAGAAGACGGTTTATAAAGGGGACAACTACAACGGTGTGTTGATTAGGGTTTCAATGATACGATATAAACTGAAACAGGCCCGTTAGCAATAAAGCCCATTAATTTTTAAGGTGGTGTGAGGCCCAAATATGTATCTCCATCAACCGACAACATGTAATTGTAAGCCCACCATTTGGATAACATCGAATACGAATGGATCAAATAAAAAGGGCTAGAGGTGTAAAAACCGGTTTCAAACCCAGCCCGATTGTACATCAAAACTGGTTTGAGTCAACCCTGGCCCAACCCATAGGTTTAGAATAGGGTTTTAGAATTTTTTGGACGCTGGTTTGGAAACCGACCCGGTGTGGTTTGGAAGGTGAAACTCGGTTTCTAATGTTATGTATCTGTTATTCTAGCTGTTGTAGTGTTTTTTGACCGTATTTTTCAAATTTCTTGACCATATGGCTCCCTATGTTAGCATAAATAAATATTGATTGTATTAGTTGAATCATCTAATTCTCTACAAAACACAACTCCCAAAGGGGAATTACATAGAGATAGAAGGCAAACGGGCAACAAGCTGCGCCGTCAACCCTTTTTGAATATCAAAACCAAGTCTTTTAAAAACTACATCTACAGATCTTGGGGTCATAACATTACTATGCATGACCCGCTGTACTCGGTTAAGTAACTCCACGGCCTCTGGTGCAAGGAAACCAAAGGTGTCAAAAGCAAATGGTATAAACACGTGTTGATTGTCAAGACACGCTTTCTCGTGTTTGGTCACTTTGCTCGAAGCAGCTTTTAGAGCAGCCTGACTCACCGTGAAAGCACTAACTCCCAACGCTGAATATTTAATAAAATCTTGAAGTTTATTTTATTTGTATTTTATTAACTAAATTAAAAAAATAATAAAAAAAATTAAGGCCCAACCCAAACCGCATCGGATAGGTTCGACTCATTCCCCTCCTCGAACCGGTTGGGGTCTTAACACGGTATTGTTACTATTTCTCTTAAGCTCTGTCGAAGCTGAGTATCAGTCTCTACGCCGGGTCACACATGAACTTGCTTGGTTGACTCGTTTGTTTGTAGAATTTTGTATTCCCAATCTCACTCCAGTTCTTCTGAAGTGTGACGGTCAGACGACCATTCACATTACTAAGAATCTTGTTTTTCATGAACGCACAAAGCATATTGAGTTAAATTATCATTTTGTACGTGAGAAGCTTCAAGTCGGCTTTATTATGCTTTCTCATACCCGTACTTCTAATCAACTTGCAGATTTATTCACTAAGAGTCTTGCTGGTCAACCGCACTCGGATAACACCTCCAAGAGGGCGGGGGTCGGGCGAAACTCGTTAGTTTCACTTATGTTGGGTTGGTTAGTTAGTTTCGCTTGGTTAGTCAGTTTCGCTTATTAGATTCTAACATATAAGAATTTTTGTAATCATTATTTGAGATATCAATCAAAATCAATTTTTCCTCCCAATTATTTCTATCTCAAGTCTCTTTTCACTATTATTTCACTCACAAAAGTACCAATGGTAAAATTTTTATAATATAAATAACATAGATCATATATTTATATGTGATTAACACTAATCACATGTAAATCGTCGTATAAAAAACAGATACAATAATATGAAAACACATAGGAGACCACAAGATTCCCTAATGGGAAGAAAACCTTTGGTGGCAAGCAACCATACGAAAATGATCCATGGGAACTTGGCATATGTCAGTCCATCCTTGCATGGCCACCTGGACCTAAATCACTTAAGGGAAAACATTTCACGAAAGTTAAAGGTAGGTTTATATTATTAACTTCTTATTAGACTTATAAGAAAGGTAAAGGTAGGTTTATATTATTAGCCACGAAGAAATAAGTATCAAATATTAAATAACATTAACGCTAAAATGAAGGACTTGAGCTAAGCTAAAGTTCAACTCATAACAATTACATTAAACTTAATCAGAAGTGTCGGTGGCATTTTTCACCGACAAAAACACCCCTCCAACTTTTATAGGATGACAAAACCGACCCTCAACTTTGTAAAATATCATTTTAACCTTTTTAAGTTTATAAAGTTTAGAGTATACTCCATGTAGTATATATAATCTAATTTTTTTAATAACTTTTGTTCGATATATATATATATATATATTAAATAAAATGTTGGTGTTTATTTATTTTTTTCTTAAATTCACTATTTTATGAAAATTGATAAAATATTGCTTAAACTTTTGAAAACGTTAAAACTAATATAAAAACAAAAATTAATAATAATAATAATAATGATATTATGTATTTTGTTTTTATTCTAGGTTTGAACGTTTCCAGAAGTTTAAGCTATATGATAGTAGATTGTTACATCGTACTTTTAGAATTTTAAATCTGTAAATTAAAAAAACATTTATTCATTTGTATATCAAATGAAATATTCTAACATATTTTCAACGGAAGTGAGTGATTAAAAATTCGTCTACTTTACTCATACCCAATCATAAACATCTAGAATCAATACTTCACTTTTTTTTCACATATTTGTTGAATTTATCTCGAATTAGATTCGTCTTTTTAATAATTAAACCTCCAAAAAAAAGTAGGGTTTCCACTAGAATCCAGAACCTAAAGACCACATATATAGCCAAACAACACACACACACATACCACACCAAAACACACAATGGGTTGGTTCATAAGAGATGGAAGATCAGGGCTAAGTTGGGCTGACCAAGCCCTTGGTTCAATATCCGCACCACCCATGCAACTGCTAGCCTTTTTGGGTCTAGCCATACTCTTGATGTCCATGTCTACTTACACCAAATTCAAGGTTCATATTGAAAGGGAGAAGATGGCCCTCAAGTTGTTCTTTTACTTGTTGCCACTTGCTTTGTTTCTTGTAGCCTATGTGACCATGAGGTACCGGTTGCCATATGTGGTTCGAGCCGCGAGTCTGCCAATGGGGTCTGGGAAGCAAGATGGATGCTCGCCTTGGGGGGTGGCGTTCCTGGTTGTCTTGGTTTTGGTTTTGGTTAAGTATCACTCGGCGGTTCAGTCGGGCTGGTTTTGAAACTTATGATAGGAACATGATTGATGTTTTTTATATAAATTGTTGTTGATTTGTAATAGTTGGAAATTTGGAGTGGAGATATAGATGAGTTTTGATGATTCTTCAAAATGTTGGTTTTTTTTATTTTTTTTTATTTTGATGTTTGTAAATGGCTTGACTGAAAACTTTACAAAGTTACATTTACATGGCCATTATACTGTTTAATAGCTATATATTTCTCTATAAAAATATAAAACCGAAATTATGGCGGTTTGAGACTAGAGTCACAAGAATCCGTTCTTGCTTGCATAAGTTTCATGTTAGTGACACGTGATATCATTTGGTTGGTTCCATCTTTAGCGTGTAATTTTCCGTTGGAAGTGTAGAAACAACGTGATTTTCACCAGGAAAATCTCTAAAAATAATGATTTTGATTATTTTTCGGACACATGTAAACTTCTGAAAGAACTTTTAAATAAAAAGTCATTCCTTAAATAATCAAATGGTTAGAATAATCAATGTTTGTTGTCTATGGAATCTGGTAATATACCTAGTGTGGTTAATAATGTCCGGTATGTGAATCTGAGTCGGAATTGGTTGGGTGGATATTGTTGCATAAACTGTTCATTCTTATTATGACATGTATAATACATTTATAAGTGCCTTCAGTAAAGGTAATTCGTAACAAAGCAATAGGGCTTCCAAAAGGTTATGAATTTGTGGAGTTTGCTTCAGATGCTACAACAGAAAAAGTTCTTCAATCATACAACGGAACACAAATTTTAGGGACTGGATTAACTTTTAGGTTAAACTGGGCATCTTCGAGGATAGGAGAGAGACGACCCGATGCTGGTCAAGAACATTCTATTTTTGTAGGTGATTTAGCACCTGATGTTACTGATCGATCATTTGTAGCAAGAGACTTTTAGGAAAATAGAACTCAATATCCATCTGGGTTAAAGTTGTGACTGATGCAAACATGGGTCGATCAAAAGGATATGGTTTTGTTAAATTTGCAGATGAGATGGAAAGAAACCGTGTAATGACTGAGATGAGTGGTATTTATTGCTCGACTAGACCCATGTGTATCAATGCAGCAACGCCGAAGAAGCACACCATCTTACAGCAATATGTTGCACCAAAAGGAATTGTGTTCTTATTTGAATGTGCTTATTGTAGGTTAGATTAATATTTCATAAAATAAAGATGATGAGCTCTCTAGGTAAGCATGGGACTGAAGTAATGTGTGTTTAACAGTTTATTAAGAAGTTACTTTATAACTTCATGATGATTTACTGGCCTATTTAAAGTCACAATAATGATTTTGTTTATCTGATTATTTAGGGGACAATAATTACTTTGAATAATCATGTTCATACTTAGGAAGAACCAAGATTACTTATTAAGCCTATTTTTTTTAATCTATTGTAAAGGCTTTTCACCACATTTTCATTGTTAACAATTCTAGTAAAAAAATAAATTTTTACAAGTACGAAATGATTTGTAAAAGATATTTTAATAGTTGATAGAAAAAATATTTTCAAACAACTTAATGGATTCTAATTTATGTACATTTGAGTTAAAAGATAATCATTAACACACACTTGAATTATTGTATTCTTTTGTAGGGTCATATCAAGTTGCAGTTCCTATGGACACTGATTTAACTATCAGCACACAGCAAGTGGGGCATATTGAATTGTAGTTTTATGTCCATTTGTGTTCCTTATTTGCATCTTCTTTTGTATTGGAGGTTTATATTGGCAATATGACCCTGCTATTACAGAGGAACAACTTTACGTGCAGATATCTCCTTTGTAAATTTTGCGTTTGGGGGACGGGTTGGTTTGTTGAGGAGAGCTCACGTTATATTACGGGGACGAGTAAATGAAATATATTATTTTTATCTATTAAATATAAACAAGTTGTTCCAAAGTTGACGAAAATGAGTTTTTTTTTAAATTATTTTTTTATATTCATTGAAGCTCAATCAAGCAATTTTACACGTGGATATCTCCCTCGTATATTCTGCGTTTGGAGGACGGGTTGGTTTGTTGAGTAGAGCTCACGTGATATTACGGGGAAAAGTAAACGAAATATATTATTTTTTCTGTTAAATATAAATAAGTTGATCCAAAGTTAGCAAAAAATAGTTTTTTAAAAATTATTTTTTTAGATTTATTGAAGCTCAAACAAGTAACTTTATGCGCAGATATCTCCCTCGTATATTCTGCGTTTGGAGGACGGGTTGGTTCGTTGAGTAGACCTCACGTGATATTACGGGGACAAGTAAACGAAATATATTATTTTTCTCTGTTATATATAAATAAGTTTATCCAAAATTAGCAAAAAATAGTTTTTTAAAAATTATTTTTTTAGATTTATTGAAGCTCAAACAAATAACTTTACGCGCATATATCTCCCTCGTATATTCTGTGTTTGGAGGACGGGTTGGTTCGTTGAGTAGACCTCACGTGATATTACTGGGACAAGAAAACAAAATATATTTTTTTTATCTGTTAAATATAAATAAGTTGGTCCAAAGTTATAGAAAATGAGATTTTTATAAATTAATTTTTAAGATTGTGTGAAACTCACCATTGCTAATGGCAACTTTCTGTGCCATTCTAGAACCTCTGCAACTCAACTGACAAGGCTAATGTTTGAAGAGAAAGTCGCCATTAGCTATGACGATGAGCCCTATTGTGCAAAGTCTACCAAAACAAGCCCTCATGTGAAAGATTCACTCAAAAGGAGTCCCATTATAAAAAAAATCATCCCATAGCTAGTGGCGACTTTCTCTTCAAACGTAGGTCTTGTCAGTTGAGTTGCAGAGATTCCAGAATGGCATAGAAAGTTGCCATTAGCAATAACTATTTTCACATTAAGTTGGTCCAAAGTTAAAGAAATTTAGTTATTTTTACATTTATTGAATCTCAAACAGGCAATTTTACGCGTTGATATCCCCCTCGTATATTTTGTGTTTAGAGGACGGGTTGGTTAGTTGAGTAGACCTCACATGAAATTACGGGGACGAGTAAATGAAATATAATATTTTTATTTGGTAAATATAAATAAGTTGGTCCAAAGTTAGCGAAATTAAGTTTTTTTAAAAATTATTTTTTTAGATTTATTGATGCTCAAACAAACAACTTTACGCGCAGATATCTCCCTCGTAAATTTTGCGTTTGGGGGACGGGTTGGTTTGTTGAGGAGAGCTCACGTGATATTACGGGGACGAGTAAACGAAATATATTATTTTTATCTATTAAATATAAATAAGTTGTTCCAAAGTTGGCGAAAATGAGTTTTTTTTAAATTATTTTTTTATATTCATTATCGCTCAAACAAGCAAATTTACACTTGGATATCTCCCTTGTATATTCTGCGTTTGGAGGACGGGTTGGTTCGTTGAGTAGACCTCACGTGATATTACAGGGACGAGTAAACAAAATATATTATTTTTATCTGTTAAATATAAATAAGTTTTTCCAAAATAAACGAAAACTAGTTTTTTAAAAATTATTTTTTAGATTTATTGAAGCTCAAACAAGCAATTTACACGCAGATATCTCCCTCGTATATTCTGCGCTTGGAGGACGGGTTGGTTCGTTGAGTAGAGCTCACGTGATATTACGGGGACAAGTAAACGAAATATATTATTTTTATCTGTTAAATATAAATAAGTTGATCCAAAGTTAGCAAAAATTAGTTTTTTAAAAATTATTTTTTTTAGATTTATTGAAGCTCAAACAAGTAACTTTACGCGCAGATATCTCCCTCGTATATTCTGTGTTTGGAGTTCGGGTTTGTTCGTTGAGTAGACCTCACGTGATATTACAGGGACGAGAAAACAAAATATATTATTTTTATCTGTTAAATATAAATAAGTTGGTCCAAAGTTAGAGAAAATGAGATTTTTATAAATTAATTTTTAAGATTTAATGTGAAACTCACCATTGCTAATGGCAACTTTCTGTGCCATTCTGGAACCTCTGCAACTCAACTGACAAGGCCAATGTTTGAAGAGAAAGTCGCCATTAGCTATGACGATGAGCCCCATTGTGCAAAGTCTACCAAAACAAACCCTCATGTGAAAGATTCACTTAAAAGGAGTCCCATTATAAAAAAAAATCATCCAAATACGACCTACACGAACGGGTACTAAATGTGTTGGATAAAAGATTCATACGACCTATTGGGAAAATAATGTTTAATTTGAAAATCATAAACTCTCAAATTTGATGATGATAAAAATTAGTGACATGTATTATTAATTGTCAACAAAAATCTTACTAACATAATAAATAAAAATGTTTTGTGACACGTGTCACTCTCCGGTTATTCACCACCCTTATTTTTTCGTCTATCTCTCTTATTAATTATTAATTATTTCGCTTCTATCTCATATTAAATAATGATATTAAATAATAATTTTTGCAGTGATAAATAAAAATCGTGTGGATACGCGTCACTTTGTGTTTCATTTGTATCATTTTTTTCCTGCACCTCTTTTCTACTAAATAATGATGTCAAAAAATTTATTTGTAGATGTTTAATATAAATCTAATTAGAGATACTTATTATTTCAATATAAATAATTATTATATCATCAGTCAAATGAATTTAATACGAATTAACAAAGCTTATAACTGTCACGACATATTACAACTTTAAAAACATATTTTGACGAGTGTTGTACCTACTGAGTTGCGGTTCCTGTAGACGTCATGGTTCCTACCAATGACATCAGCAGCTGGTTGACGCCGCACTGTTGCTGAGTTGCGGTTCCTGTAGACCTAGTGAGTTGCTACCGAGCTGCTGGCTGGTATCAACTAGATCAGTTGCTACCAACATGGTTACTACCGAGTTGCGGTTGTTGTCCACCTGCTGAGTTGCTACCGAGTCGTGCCTTGGATCGACCTAATCAGTTGCTACCAACATGGTTACTACCGAGCTAGTTTAGCTCGTCGGTTACAACTACCGGATTCGCTTGTCGTCTACAACTGTTGGACCGTTTCAACTCGTGTCATGAATAGAAAATAACAGTTTTAATTTGACCACTTAAATCCATTTTATTCCAATTAAGTTTTGTTAATTATAAGAATAATAAACATGGAGGTTTCTTTTAGTGACTATCAAATGAGCAAGAAGGTTCATTTTATTTTTTGAACGTCAAGAATTCTATTAAAAAACTCACTAGTAAGGAACTAGAGAAGACGAAACACGACCCAATACAAGACATGACCCATTACAAGAGACTTACAAAATCAGGTAGAAGACTACAAGATAAAAAAAACACGAAAAATAACCACATGGGTCAAAATAAAAAAAGGAGATCAAGAAAAAACGAAACGAAAACGATCCCCCATGGACCAAAACCCACTAGCTAAATAGCAGGGCCGACGCAGAGGGAGAGCGATATTCCCGGGCCCGGTCTCCCCTAGGGCTGAAATTTTTATTTTTCTTATAATATATATGTGTTTTTTTAAATATATATATAATATATATATATATACATATATATATATATATATATATATATATAGGGTCATGAGAAAACTCATCTTCATGAGAAAACTCATGAAAACCGACACAAAGGAACTCCGATTAAACTCATTCCAATGGTATTAGAACCGGCTTGTCAGACTCGATCTAAAGTCTAAAGCTAAACCCCTCACCCAAAAACCTAAACCCCCACCCCGAAAAACCTAAATCCCCAACCCCAAAATGTACAAAATAACAATATAAAAACAGGTTTGCATATAACCATTTTTTTGTAGTGCCACCTCACCCCACCCCCCCAAAAACCTAAACCCCCCATCCCACACCCAAAAATCTAAACGTCGAGTCGGTTTCAAAGCCGGCAAAAAGTTTTCTCATGATCCTTCCTCTATATATATATTCTTATATATAAGCCCAATTGTTTATAAATATGAACCCAAAACCATAAAACAAATCTATACATATAAGCTCAATTTAAATATATATATATATATATATATATATATATATATAAGCCTGTATTATGTTTTTTTACATATGACGTATGAGGTGATAACGTCATTTGAATTGTGAGACGTTTGTGTACAAGATGATCACTACCTTTGCTTAGTGAGAAGTTTGGTGTACCGGTGATATCTACCGTTTCTAAGAGACGATTAATGGAGCGACTATCGATTGAAGAATCAAAGAGAGAACGTACAGTGAATTAGTTAATATCCATTTAAACCTGTGTAAATCGGTATGCTAAACAAATATGGGGGTTTTGTCTGTCTATCCCTTAAACTCATTACTTACTTATATACAACAAATGCTCTTCCATACTTAACTAATTAATCAAAGAATTTTTAAATAGAAACTTATGCATCCCCTCTAGTTTTCTGCGTTTTTATTTTACATAGCCATGTGATTCGTCTTAAATTGTACATCGTTGAATTATATTATTCTGGGTGTTTAAATCCTCTTTGTACTCACATAATTTAATGCTAAGAGAGTGTGTCTGTGATGTATGATTTCATGTGGTAAACAATCGATGACGAATCCAGAAATTTTCGTTACGGGGTGTAAAATATGTGTCGGGTCAAAAAAGTCGACTAAAGTTAACTAGTTTAGGCGGTAAACAAATAAACAATCGTAAGATCAAATGATGAAATACATTGAAAATTAGAAGATACTCATGGGGCTCTGGGAACGACTTATTACACCCACAAGGATGTTATGTAAATATTTTAAGTTCAATATGATGTTGAAGTTTAATTTTAACTAGAAATTCATGACCCGCGCATTGCGGCGGGGTCGTATAATGATATTAACGTGGTTAACTACAAAATTAAGTTAACGTGTTTGTGAATCTTGCCACACGTGTTGCGGCTGTGACACTAACGTCGTTAAATACAGTGACTTTAGCATGCCGCACTCTGCGGCGGGAAGCGGATCTTAAACAGTTGAGGCAGCGACAACGTGACTAAGCGCAAAAAAAACGTGATTAAGTAAATAAAAAATGTATGAAGTTACTACGATTTGGTTAGCCAATAAAAAGAAATATAAAAAACCAAAGAAAAAACCCAAAAAAAATTATGAACCAACAGATAGGTGACATGTGACGTGGTGATGGGAAAAACACATAATTTTGACATTCTGCAAACTTCAGGGGGAGCTGTAGTAGACACTTATAAATAAGTAAAACAAAACTTATACCGAGACGTAAAGAAAAAAAATATAAAACACAAAAACAAGATAATTTCTTTGTGGAGGTATATTTGAGCTTTTAAAAAGTTAAAAGTTATTATCTAAAAATGTCTCAAAGTGAGAGGTGCATATGAAAAAAAATGAAAAATCATGATTCGACACCGACGTTGCTATTTGAGAGTTAATGAATTCCCGAGTTGTAAAAAATGCTTTCATAAGTCATAACTTAATTAAGTCTCACACTATTCCCGATGAGTTTCCTGCTCCGGCAAATGCGTCTGGATATAGAAGCTATCTCGTATTCATCCCTTATAAGGAAGGTTTCGTTCTCCCCCAGCCGATATGGGTAAGGGCGCAACTTCAATAGGGCCCCGAGGGGATGGGGGCACTCAGAGGTGTTATTTATACGTTTTCCGCTGAAAATTTTATAGGTATTAAGTTCCAGCTCCCCTGATAGGAAAAAAATTATAGGATTCTGTCGTGGCCCAGCTGCGTTTTTTTTCAAGATTCGCCACTGGATATGTGATTTAAATCTCCACTCCCCTTAGTTTCATTATTTGATTGTTTTTGGAGTTTGTTCTTGTACTTGTCTAGCTCCTTGCTAGTCTTTGACGACTAATTTAATCCCTTTGCCGTTAAAAAAATACACCTCACTTGATTACTTTAATTGAATTTTTTTTGTTTTTCTTTTTGTAGGTAATTAAGAACTTGTTATGCAAATACTTCCACTAATTTTTATCTATATTATACTAGGTTAGTTCCCGTGTATTACACGGTTAATGAAAAAACCATATATTATTCATAAGTGTCTAAATAAGAATTACTTTACATAGTGAAAAAAAATTAAAATTATATTCACAAAACCAAATTACACAAGGTAAATTTTTTTGATTCTAGAAAATTGATTTTGATTAATTGTTATTTGCTTAACAAAGATAAGTTATTAATTTTTTTTAAAAATTGTCAATTTAATTCTCTAATTATAGTAAATTTGCGAGAGTTAATTTATTGATTTTGTTATAATTTAAATAATACAAAGTTCAAAAATTTTAAATCAAACAGTTTTTAAGTTCTAGTCAAATGATATTAAATAATTTTAGCAATTATATTTGTTAAGCATTTATTATTTGTGAGAGGTTTAAAATCTTAAATTATAATTAAACTTTAGGTGGAAAAACCATTTTATAAAAACTTTTATTTATTAGGGAGTATAGATTATAAATAAATAATTTCTTTTGTAGGTAATAATTTCTTTTGTAGGTAGAGACTAAGATTTTATTCAGTCTGGTCTCCTTCCTATTTATTCTCCAACTAACCTCCTTCTATATATATAATCATAGAAGAAATAAAATAACTTATATTTTTAGGAAAATTTTAAAGCTTACGTTTCATGCCGAACCATGGCATCTATTTTATATTATGGAATTAAATTATTTTATTTTTCTTAACGAATGAGCAGAAATAGCAATGTCAACTTATATAAAATACATCAATTTGGTTATAGATTTAAAATAATTAGCTAAAATAACCGGTCAAATAGTTAAAAATTCGTACAAATATCTATATACTAGGTTAGAAACTCCGTGTATTACACGGGTTGAATAAATACAATAAATAAATACAATGTGATACGTTTAATAATAAATATTTATATATTACATGGTTTTTAATACAAATTTTAGAAAACGTCATATAGTTACTTTTTAAAAATGTTTTATAAAAAAAACGAAATAAATGTTCAATTTCTAAAAATGTTTTATGAAAAACCTATATTTTTAAATAAAAATTTTTTTATAAAAAGAATTACATAAATCATTATTATTTAATAGCAAAGAGAGGCGAAAAACAAAAAAATTATTAAAAAACAATTAAAAAAAATTATGCAATTAATAGGAGAGAGAGGTGAGAAAATTTATCTCACCAAAACATTTATTTATACTATATAATAAATAAAGGTTTTTTCATGCCATGTGTCGCCTCCACATTCATTCTTATCATTTTTTTCTCGCATCTCTCTCTTATTAAATGCACATTCATCTTTTAATAATAATATATATTTAAAGAAAATATTAATTATACTAATTAAATACATTTATTTTAAATTATCCGTTATGAAACTTTAAAATCTAATTATGTAACTTTTATTTTCAATCAAATAATAAATGAAAATCAAATTACTTTAAATAGTACTTAATGTATTTTTGAAAATCAATTATATATTAGTTTTTACATATTTTAAAGTTTTGCTTTCTATTTTTAGTATATGATACATTTTTACTCTTATAAAATATACACATAAAGATTTAAAAATTTTATTTATTAATATTTATCAACTAGTGTGTATACACAGGATCTAAACTAGTTTATTATAGAGTATAGATTTAGTTCTATGATCTTTAATAAAAAGTTAGAATTATTATTTTAATACAAATTTATCCTTTATAAAAGGTGTCTATCTTGTGCTATGCTTTGAATTATAGTAGAACTTAATTGAATTTACATAAATCAATATTCTATATCTATACTCTATAATAAATAAAGTTTTTGGTGAAACAAGTTTTTCCGTCTCTCTTTCCTATTAATTGCATAATTTTATTTAATTGTTTTTTAATGATTTTTTTTTATTTTACGCATCTCTCTTCTATTAAATAATAACGACTTCTATAATTGTTTTATAAACGTTTTTTATTTAAAAAAAACATAGGTTTGTTCATAAAATATTTTTAGAAATTAAACATTTATTTCATTCTTTTTGTAAAACATTTTTAAAAAGTAACTATATGACGTTTTCTAAAATTTAAATTAAAAAACTATATAATGTATCATAAATATGTAATATGTAAATATTTAGTATTAAGTATATATAATATTGCATTTATTCAACCCGTGTAATATACGGGGTTTTTAACCTAGTTATATAATAAATAAAGGTTTTTTCACACTATAAAGTTTTTTGGTTGAGTGGTTGCCCAATTAATTTCCAAATGGAAGGTCATGGTTCGAGTCTCGCTTATGACAAATTGTTCCAGATTGAGCCAGAGGTTTTTTCCTAGTTGTGGGTTTCCCCCTAGGTGGGTCCCGGGCTCGAGTCCACTGCTGTTATAACCTATTGGAAAAGACATGCATGACTCACAGAAACACCCGAGCTGCTCACGAAGGGAGTAGGGGTTTAAGAAAGTCGCCTTAAAAAATGTTTTTAATGTCACGTGTCACTTGCATATTTATTCTCATCATTTTCCCCCGTCTCTCTCTCTTATTAAATACACATATATCTTTTATTAATAATACTAGGTTATGTACCCGTGTATTACACGGGTTGAACAAATTTAAATTTTATAACTCATAAGTCTAATAAAGGAAATATAAATGAAATTACATACTACATTATATAACAAAAAAAGATAAGTGTCTATACATTTAATAAGCTATAAATCGTTCATAAATCTCTAAATATTTCTTTAAATACAATATTTGTTGTTTGGTGTGTAGATTTATCATCTTTATATAATATTAATAGCTTTACTCTGTTTCTAGTTTTCACTTTTGATAGTGCAACATACAACTGTTCATGGGTGAATCTATACTATATAATAAATAAAGGTTTTGGTAAGTTAATTTTCCTGCCCTTCTCTTCTATTAATTACACAAACTTTCTTTAATTATTTTTTTAATAAGTTTTTTTGTGAAAAAGTAATTAATATCTATGCTATATATATATCTTACTACTCTAATAAATAAAAATATTGAGGAACGCATGTCAATCTTTGGTTACTTCTCACCATTATTTTTCCGCCTCTCTCTTCTATTAAATATTAATTTTTTCGTTTCTCTCTTCTATTAAATAATGAATATTAAATAATAATTTTTGTATTAATAAATAAATATCATATGAACACGTGTCACTTTCTGGTTCATTTTTATCATTTTTTTTCCGTCTATCTCTCTTATTGACTAATGATATTAAAAGAATTTAATTTTAGATTTTTAATATAAATCTAATACGAATAGTTTTTTATTTAATTATAAATTGTTATTATATCATTAATAATTTTTTTTAATATAAATTAACATTTATCAATTAAAAAAAAATAATACTCAGTTGAAAAAAATGTTTTAGAAATAACTTAACAAAGCTTATAGCTGTCACAACAAATTACTTTTTTTAAAAACATATTTTGATTCTACCGATTTGATGCAGGTGTTACATCATATTTTATTCCACCGATTTAATACACCGGTTTATTCAACCCGTGTATTACACGAGTTTTTAAAAATATAAATTTTTTATTACTAACTATATAACATTTCATATATTTATTCAACCCGTGCAATAGACGGGATTTTAACCTAGTACACTAATATAAAATTGTTTTAGAAGGATGAAAGTAAAATCATTTTCAAGCACTAATATAAACTACATTACTTACACTAAATATAGCTAAAAATTATTCATGTATTTTCATAAACAATTGATGAAACCAAAAAACAAAATATGAAAGTCGATCTGAATAATAATAAAATATCAATGTAGTAATATCTATCTATTCTAATAAATAAAAAATAAAATTGGACACGTGTCACTCTATGGTAAAATCTCATATTTAATCTGTCGCCTCTATCTCTTTTATTAAATACGAATCTCTTATTAATTATGTCACACTTTCTTCAATATTTTCCATATGAAACATGAATTAGATAAGGAAATTAAAAAGGGAAATTTGAATATTAACATTAATCATAAAAATAAAATACCAATGACAACTATAATTTTAGATATTATTTAAAATAATCAAATTTTTAATTTTTTCCAATTTATTTTCTTTATCAAAATTTGTATTTTACATATTTTTGGTAAATCAATTATATTTTCTAAAATTTTATTTAAATTTGGTTAATTCTCTTGTCTACACATTCAAATCAGGGAAGTTTTTATTTAAATATCGATTCTTTTTATATTTCATCTTATATTTAAATTAGAATAAGTTATATCAAATTATATTTAATAAATGTCTGAATATATTGCAAATACTTATAATGATTGTTATGTTCTTATTCTCCAATTTACAAAATGGAAGTTGTATTCAAGTTTATGAATTAAGTTCAGAAAAAATGTATATACATATTTATGAACTAGGTTAGAATCCCGTGTATTACACGAGATTGTATATCAAAAAAGATAAAACTTATAAATTTGTAAATACGTCATAACTTATCAAACTATTATGATCGTCTCGAGATATATAAAGTGGAAATGTGTGTGTATATAACAAATTAGTTATATTTTGATTTCCTGTTATATATTCTTATTTAATATAATTAGTATTCTTCTATATCATTATTATTTAATAAGATAGAAGCACATTTATTAGGAGAGAGAGGTGGGAAAATCAATGTGAGGAGGCACAAAAAGTGACAAGTGTTCACCGTAAACATTTATTTATTAGTATAGATTATATCGTTTTCAATATACAACCCGTATAATACACGAGATTCTAACCTACCTGTAAGATATGAAAAAATTGAATAACATACAGATTATGGCGAATGAATGAAACGCCCCAAAATGGGTACATCTCATAGTTGGCACACAACATAACAAACATAGTTCTTAAACCGGAAATCAGAATCTTTTACAGCGGAAGTCTTTAATTCAAATCATTCATCAAACTAAAACATGAAATATTGTCTATAACATGAACTATCAGGATTGGAAATGTCAGTCTTCAATACCGCAGCCCGATGTCCATGCTATCCAGCCCACATGGCTCTTTCACTTTTCTTTAGCTTTACCCTTTTTACCTGTCATGCATACTAAAAGTCAGCTAACGCTGGTGAGTTCTCTCTTTACTTTAAACTGTAAACTTTATCTTTGGTAGCTTAGTTTTATTAAATTAAACTAAGCTTTACTTTCACTTTCTTTGAAATAAACTTTTAACTATTACTTTAAAACTTTACAACGTTACAATTATAAATCTGTTACGTTACTATCTGTCATTAAAACTTTATCTTTAAGGAAACCCGTTAGGGTGTCCCACTGTACTCTGTCTATCATTTCACTTATACTTGACAAGTGACTTTATCATACTTTAACTATCACGTATGGATCGTGGTCCGAGGACCAGATCCCTATCTTGCTTACACCTCAGGGTAAGACTTTTACTTTAGCGCTGCCCACACCTCAGGGTGGGACTTTCTTTCTCGCTTGAACGTTAGTGCAAGACTCCTTTAGCATTGCTCACACCTCAGGGTGAGACTTTCTCGCTTACACCGAAGTGAAGACTCCTTTAGCATCGCTTACACCGAAGTGTAAGACTCCTTTAGCATTGCTTACGCCGAAGTGTAAGACTCCTTTAGCATTGCTCACACCTCAGGGTGAGACTTCTACTTTAGCATGCCTGCAGGACTTTCTACTATGCAACTATTATGCAATGCAATTACACTATTACACAAATAGAAATGCAATCACATAACTTTCATATAGACAAATAACACATATTAACACATAAGCATATAACATGGTATTTGTCACTGTCACTGTCACTGTCACTGTCGAGCTGTACCGAAGTACGGCTCCTTTATCGTTCTTTCTTTAGCTCATTGTTATCTTTCAAAAACTTGTTTAAAAGATAATACTATGCTCTTCTGTTCTTTATCTTTCATTTTATAAAAATAACATTTTTATAAAATACTATACTTTGCCTTTCATTTTATAAAAAAATAACATTTTTATAAAATACTATACTTTGCCTTTCATTTTATAAAAAATAACATTTTTATAAAATACTATACTTTGCCTTTCATTTTATAAAAATAACATTTTTATAAAATACTATACCAGTATGCATGCCAGCCCAAAACCATTAGGAAAAAGGGCAATAAAAACTCACCAGATGAATCGTTTCTGTTTACACCTAGCCGGTTCCTGAATGTCACTATGGTCACCCACAATCTGTATAATCAAGTCATAGGCGTAAGGCTGTGTTCCTAGGGGACACTTAGACATTACTAGGCTTGACTCAGATGTTTCGGGTCATGGTTTCATTATCGAAACTAGGTAGTTTCGAGTCCTGGCTCCTTATCGAAACTATGTAGTTTCGAGCCCTGGCTTCTTATCGAAACTAAGTAGTTTCGAGTCACTGCTTCTTATCGAAACTAAGTAGTTTCGAGTCACTGCTTCTTATCGAAACTAAGTAGTTTCGAGTCACTGCTTCTTATCGAAACTAAGTAGTTTCGAGTCGTATGACTTATATAAATTCTTAGTTAAGGTCTTGGGTCTATATTGAAACTATGGTAGTTTCGATGGGTCTGCCCCTGTCGAAACTAGGTAGTTTCGATAGATGCGTCCATATCGAAACTAGTAGTTTCGACTGTGCAGTCTTCTTCCCCAAACAGAACCCTAGATCTGGTCCCTTTGTTCTAATCGATCAAGCTATGAACTTTTTACGTTCGAAATGTTCCATTTTCCCCCATGAACCCAAACCCGTGGTTTGTTTCCAGTTTCACACGTAAAAATCTAAACCTTTACTCGATTATTAACCCGAAACCCGAAAGTTACAAAAACTCAGATTTAGGCATAATAATTACCTGTTACAGCTTCCTTCTCGTTTCTTTATGCTCCAGAGATGTTGAGCAACAATCCTCGAGACTTTGAGCTTGATCCCGAGCTTTCTCTCTCTAGACCCAAACTCTCACTCTCTCTTTCTCTCACTAGAAACTTGCGTGACAAGTGTGGTGAATGAGGGAGAGGCTGATGGCTGCTGCTATGAAGGCTCCCTGTCATTTTTCGGGCCCATGGGCCGAAACTTTGGCCAAGCCCACTTTGTTTCCTTTATTTGGGTTTCTATTTATTTTGGGATGTTACAAGTCTACCCCTCTTACGAAAGGTTTCGTCCTCGAAACCTGTTATAAGTCAAACAGGTGCGGGTACGACTCTTTCATTTCTGTCTCGGTTTCCCATGTAGCTTCCGAACCTTTACGATGCTTCCATTGTACTTTGACTAACTGTATCACTTTATTCCGTAACCGCTTTTCTTTCCTGTCTAATATGGCGACGGGTTCCTCGATGTAATTGAGGCTATTATCTATCTCGATGTCGTCAAGTGTCACGTGTGCCGATTCGTCGGCCAGGCACTTGCGCAAGTGCGACACGTGGAAGGTTGGGTGAATTCCACTCAGCTCATCAGGTAATTCTAACCGGTAAGCGACTTCACCAACCCGTGCTAGTATTTTGAAAGGCCCGACGAATCTTGGGCTTAACTTCCCTCTCTTTCTGAATCGTATGATCCCCTTCCAGGGAGATACTTTCAATAGTACTTGATCCCCGACCTTGAATTCGATTGGTCTTCGCCTTTTATCCGCGTAGGACTTTTGACGGTCCTGTGCAGCTTTCATTCTGGCCTTGATCTGGTCAATCTTTTCAGAGGTTGTTGTGACTACCTCTAAACTCCCCAACTCTTTCTGTCCTACCTCGCCCCAACAGACCGGGGTTCGGCATCTTCTACCATACAACATTTCGTAGGGCGGCATACCAATCGTGGTGTGGTGACTGTTGTTGTAGGAGAATTCTGCCAACGGTAGGTGACTATCCCAACTGCCACCGAAGTCTATAATGCATGCGCGGAGCATATCCTCTAACGTCTGGATGGTCCTTTCTGATTGACCATCCGTCTGTGGATGATAAGCCGTGCTGATGTTCAGTCTTGTACCCATTGACTCGTGAAATCTTTTCCAGAACCTCGATGTAAATCGGGTGTCCCGGTCAGATACAATTGATAACGGTACGCCATGTCGAGAGACAATTTCATTGATAAATACTTCTGCCAACTTCTCAGATGAATACGTTTCGCGAATTGGCAAGAAATGTGCACTCTTTGTCAGACGATCCACTATAACCCAAATCGTATCATGGCCTTTTGCTGTGCGGGGCAGCTTTGTAATAAAGTCCATGGTGATACGCTCCCACTTCCATTCGGGTATTTCCAGAGGCTGGATCTTCCCGTACGGTTTCTGATGCTCTGCTTTAACTTGTGAGCAAGTCAGACACTTGCTTACATATCCGGTCACATCATTCTTCATGTTAGGCCACCAATACTCTTTCTTCAAATCCTGGTACATTTTCGTGGTTCCTGGGTGGATGGAATATCGAGACTTATGGGCCTCGTCAAGTACTTTGGCCCTAAGCTCTCCGCCCTTCGGTACCCACATGCGACCACACCTGGTCCTCACTCCATGAGTGTTTAACTCTAACTTTGTCTGTTGACCGACCATTCTTTCTTTCTTTATGTTCTCTTCCTTTAGTGCTTCCTTCTGTGCTGCTTCTAGCTCTGTCATAAAATCTGGGGTTATCACTAACTGGTACGCTTTTACCCTAATAGGAGAATGATTCTCCTTACGACTTAGGGCATCAGCGACCACATTCGCCTTTCCCGGGTGGTATAGGATCTCACAGTCATAGTCTTTCAGCAATTCTAACCACCGCCTTTGCCGCATATTCAGGTCTTTCTGTTCGAAGAAATACTTCAAGCTCTTGTGATCCGAATAAATCGTGCATTTCACCCCGTAGAGGTAATGCCTCCAAATCTTTAACGCAAAAACAACTGCCGCGAGCTCCACATCGTGAGTCGGGTAGTTAATTTCGTGGATCTTTAGCTGTCGTGACGCATACGCGATCACCTTTCCCCTCTGCATCAAAACACACCCTAACCCTTGTCCCGATGCGTCAGAATATACCACCAGGTCCTCGTTACCGTCGGGTAGTGCTAACACTGGGGCTTGGGTCAACTTCTTCTTTAACTCTTCAAATGCTTTGGACTGAGCCTGACCCCATTCGTACTTTACTTCTTTACGTGTCAACTTTGTCAGTGGCGAAGCTATTCTCGAGAAGTCCTGAATGAACCTTCGATAGTAACCTGCCAATCCCAGAAAACTCCGAATCTCGGTTGGCGTCTTCGGGGTTTCCCATTCCTGTACTGCCTCTATCTTAGCCGGGTCAACCATAATGCCGTCTGCGTTGATAACGTGACCTAAGAATTGGACTTCCTTAAGCCAGAACGCGCATTTGGAGAACTTGGCATACAACTTTTCTTTTTGTAGCGTCTCTAGTACTTCTCGAAGATGACAAGCATGATCACCTTCACTTTTCGAATAAATGAGTATGTCGTCTATAAACACTATCACCGACCTATCTAGCATCGGTCTACACACCTGGTTCATCATACTCATGAATGCTGCCGGAGCGTTCGTCAAGCCGAAAGACATCACGCGAAACTCGTAATGCCCATAACGCGTGCGAAACGCTGTCTTAGGTATGTCCTCTTCTCTTACCTTTAACTGATGATATCCCGACCGCAGATCGATCTTGGAGAACCATCTGGCGCCCTGTAGTTGGTCGAACAGATCATCGATCCTTGGTAGCGGATATTTGTTCTTTACTGTACGCTTGTTCAACTCTCTGTAGTCGATGCACATTCTCATGGCACCATCTTTCTTCTTTACGAACAGAACCGGAGCACCCCATGGAGAAATGCTTGGTCTGATAAATCCTCTATCCAAAAGTTCTTCCAACTGTACCATCAGCTCTTTCATCTCCAGAGGTGCAAGTCGGTACGGTGCTTTAGCCACGGGCTGGGCACCTGGCACTAAGTCTATCTGGAATTCTGTCTCCCGGTCAGGTGGTAACCCAGGCAACTCCTCAGGAAACACCCCCGGAAAATTACATACCACTGGTACGTCTTTTAACTCTCTCACCTTTACATCATTGTCTATCACATAGGCCAGGTAGGCCTCGCATCCGCGCCCTATATACTTCTCTGCCTTTATCATTGATATGACGTTCGTTAGTGAACCGTCGCGATCCCCGTACACCAAAACCTCGCCACCGTCTGGAGCTTTGAGCTGAACTATCTTTCGTCTACATATTATTCGGGCTTCGTTGGCAGCTAACCAATCCATACCCAAAACTATATCGAATCCTCCCAAGGTCATAACATACAACCTAACTGGGAATCTATGGCCATGAATCTTTATCGTGCAATTATCTACCAATTCACTTACTATCGTGGTCTTGCCCACTGCGGTTTCCACATTAAAGGCCTGCTCTACTCTAGTAACTTTGCATTTCATTCTTTTACACTTAGAAGATGATATAAAACTCCTACTGGCACCCGAATCAAATAATACTGAAACATAAGTGTGGTCAAGGATGAACGTACCTGACACAACATCTGGGTCTCCCCTAGCCTCCTCCTGTGTCAGTGCATACGCCCGGGTCCTTGCCTTCGGCTTCTCAGGTTCTTTACCCTTCTCGGTGCCAGTAGCCTTGGGTTTCCGACAGTCTTTGGCCATGTGGCCAGGTATCCCGCAGTTATAACAAGACTGTGCCCCGGGACACTCTCGAGAGTAGTGTCCGGTCTTTCCGCACCTATAGCACATATTTAACCCAACTCGGCACTCGCCCGAGTGCTTCCTGCCACACTTAGCACATTCAACCCCATCTTCAATCCTCAGTTTCTTCGTCTCCGGCCCCGCCCACTCTTTAGCTGGCCGTTTAACGGCATTGGTCACTTTCTTCTCAGTAGGCAGTGGGTCTGCGGATTCGAAGTCATCATAAACTATTCCAGCAAGTGATACCACAGATTCAAAACTCGTGGGAGCATTAGCTTTCACGTGCACACGGACTTTCTGTGGTAGTCCCTTGATGTAGTACTTAATCCTCTTTTCCTCAGTGTCCACCAGATGTGGAACCAGCTGAGCCAACTCTTGATATTTGGAGGTATACTGGCGATGAGTCATACTACCAGCACAGAGCCCCAGAAATTCCCTCTCAACTCTGTCAATCTCGTTCTGCGGGCAGAACTTAGTGATTAGCAGCTTTTTCATGTCGTCCCATTTCATCTTTTTCATCTCAGCAGAAGACTTGATTCTTTCGATCGATCTCCACCAGCTTAATGCCTCATTAGTGAATGAGTGAGCGGCAAACTTGACCGCTTGATCATCACGGCACTCACTAATGTTGATCACCCCATTCATTCTCTCTATCCACTCAAAAGTGGCAACAGCATCTTTCCGTCCATCATACTTCGGCGGGTCACACCCCCGAAAGGACTTATAGTTGCAACCCCGGGTTGCCATTTCATAATCAGAATCATCACTGTCAGTGACTTCAAGTCTCTTGCTGCTTTCCTCTTTCGTTTCTTTCTTCCCTATATTAAACTCTTTAAGGGCCTCGCCCAATGCTTCCGGTAGAACTTTCTTCAAGATTGAAGTAACCTCTGCCGCTATAGCTTCTTTCACAATCGGTTCCAACTCAAGCGCCTCATTAGGGGCATCGTTAGGAGCCGACACATGGTTCCCACTATCATTATGCTCCACATGCACCGATTCAGCTTCGTTGCGGGAGTGCTCACTTTCTTCAGGACGGTTCCGGTTACCTGGAGGTCGGCCTCGACGACCAGTACGACCCCCAGTGCGACCTCCTCTCTTTGCTCTAGCCATTTAGTGTCTACTGTGAACAAAGATAGCTCGTGTTATCAAGATAGGTAACAATTTAGAACACCTCGAGTACTGTAAATTACTAATTACAGAGACCGGTATGAAATTACTAATTTACTTTACTACTCGGGTTCTGAACATTTCCTTTCCGAGTAACATTTGCATCCAAGTTCAGAGTTTCTACTATAAGGCACGTACTATCTACTGTCTACTGTCTGTGCTAAGGCATGTACTATTTATGCTAAAGCATCTACTTTCTGCTATCTGTACTAAGGCGTTATTGTCTATGTTCTATGTAAGGACATTGACTACCTTCTGTCTACTATCTTTCCATGGACGGGCTGCTCCGACTGACATTCCTTCCCTTCCTTTGCTTTGTCCCATTCTCAGTTTAAGTTCAGACATTATCGCAAATGTCTGAATCTCTCAAACTATGGCTCTGATACCAACTTGAAACGCCCCAAAACGGGTACATCTCATAGTTGGCACACAACATAACAAACATAGTTCTTAAACCGGAAATCAGAATCTTTTACAGCGGAAGTCTTTAATTCAAATCATTCATCAAACTAAAACATGAAATATTGTCTATAACATGAACTATCAGGATTGGAAATGTCAGTCTTCAATACCGCAGCCCGATGTCCATGCTATCCAGCCCACATGGCTCTTTCACTTTTCTTTAGCTTTACCCTTTTTACCTGTCATGCATACTAAAAGTCAGCTAACGCTGGTGAGTTCTCTCTTTACTTTAAACTGTAAACTTTATCTTTGGTAGCTTAGTTTTATTAAATTAAACTAAGCTTTACTTTCACTTTCTTTGAAATAAACTTTTAACTATTACTTTAAAACTTTACAACGTTACAATTATAAATCTGTTACGTTACTATCTGTCATTAAAACTTTATCTTTAAGGAAACCCGTTAGGGTGTCCCACTGTACTCTGTCTATCATTTCACTTATACTTGACAAGTGACTTTATCATACTTTAACTATCACGTATGGATCGTGGTCCGAGGACCAGATCCCTATCTTGCTTACACCTCAGGGTAAGACTTTTACTTTAGCGCTGCCCACACCTCAGGGTGGGACTTTCTTTCTCGCTTGCACGTTAGTGCAAGACTCCTTTAGCATTGCTCACACCTCAGGGTGAGACTTTCTCGCTTACACCGAAGTGAAGACTCCTTTAGCATCGCTTACACCGAAGTGTAAGACTCCTTTAGCATTGCTTACGCCGAAGTGTAAGACTCCTTTAGCATTGCTCACACCTCAGGGTGAGACTTCTACTTTAGCATGCCTGCAGGACTTTCTACTATGCAACTATTATGCAATGCAATTACACTATTACACAAATAGAAATGCAATCACATAACTTTCATATAGACAAATAACACATATTAACACATAAGCATATAACATGGTATTTGTCACTGTCACTGTCACTGTCACTGTCGAGCTGTACCGAAGTACGGCTCCTTTATCGTTCTTTCTTTAGCTCATTGTTATCTTTCAAAAACTTGTTTAAAAGATAATACTATGCTCTTCTGTTCTTTATCTTTCATTTTATAAAAATAACATTTTTATAAAATACTATACTTTGCCTTTCATTTTATAAAAAAATAACATTTTTATAAAATACTATACTTTGCCTTTCATTTTATAAAAAATAACATTTTTATAAAATACTATACTTTGCCTTTCATTTTATAAAAATAACATTTTTATAAAATACTATACCAGTATGCATGCCAGCCCAAAACCATTAGGAAAAAGGGCAATAAAAACTCACCAGATGAATCGTTTCTGTTTACACCTAGCCGGTTCCTGAATGTCACTATGGTCACCCACAATCTGTATAATCAAGTCATAGGCGTAAGGCTGTGTTCCTAGGGGACACTTAGACATTACTAGGCTTGACTCAGATGTTTCGGGTCATGGTTTCATTATCGAAACTAGGTAGTTTCGAGTCCTGGCTCCTTATCGAAACTATGTAGTTTCGAGCCCTGGCTTCTTATCGAAACTAAGTAGTTTCGAGTCACTGCTTCTTATCGAAACTAAGTAGTTTCGAGTCACTGCTTCTTATCGAAACTAAGTAGTTTCGAGTCACTGCTTCTTATCGAAACTAAGTAGTTTCGAGTCGTATGACTTATATAAATTCTTAGTTAAGGTCTTGGGTCTATATTGAAACTATGGTAGTTTCGATGGGTCTGCCCCTGTCGAAACTAGGTAGTTTCGATAGATGCGTCCATATCGAAACTAGTAGTTTCGACTGTGCAGTCTTCTTCCCCAAACAGAACCCTAGATCTGGTCCCTTTGTTCTAATCGATCAAGCTATGAACTTTTTACGTTCGAAATGTTCCATTTTCCCCCATGAACCCAAACCCGTGGTTTGTTTCCAGTTTCACACGTAAAAATCTAAACCTTTACTCGATTATTAACCCGAAACCCGAAAGTTACAAAAACTCAGATTTAGGCATAATAATTACCTGTTACAGCTTCCTTCTCGTTTCTTTATGCTCCAGAGATGTTGAGCAACAATCCTCGAGACTTTGAGCTTGATCCCGAGCTTTCTCTCTCTAGACCCAAACTCTCACTCTCTCTTTCTCTCACTAGAAACTTGCGTGACAAGTGTGGTGAATGAGGGAGAGGCTGATGGCTGCTGCTATGAAGGCTCCCTGTCATTTTTCGGGCCCATGGGCCGAAACTTTGGCCAAGCCCACTTTGTTTCCTTTATTTGGGTTTCTATTTATTTTGGGATGTTACAATGAACGTGAGTAGAATTGATTTTCAACCGTGTATGAAAATATGGAAGTTCTTGTTATGTCGCATTAAGAAACGAAACGTATTATAAGTATTGAACGTGTTAAGGTTAACATATGAAATTAAGACTGTCCTTAAAATACTACAAAAAAACTTATGTTTTATAGACCATAACATTATTAACTTAACTAGTTTAGATCTCATGTATACACACGGGGTGAAAAATATCAATATATAAAATTTTTAAATCTTTATGTATATATTTTAGAGGTGTAAAAATATATTACAAATACTAACGATAGAAAACAAATTCAAAATATGTAAAAAATAATATATAATTGAGATTCGAAAATTTGTTAATTACTATTTAATATAATTAAACTTTCAATTACTATTTGATTGAAAAAAAAATTATGTAATTAAATTTCAAAGTTTCTTATAATAAGGGATACTTTAAAATAAATGTATTTTATTATTATACTTAGTATTTTTTTAAACATGTATTATTATTAAAAGATGAAAATGTATTAAATAAGAGAGATAGGCGGGAAAAAAATTGTGAGAATGAATATGGAGATGACACGTGACATAAAAACCTTTATTTATTATATAGTATAGATTTGGAAATTAGTTAATGGAATAACTATAATTGTGTTGGAATCATTGTGAATTACTATAATTTATATGTAAATGGAAGTAATTTAAATTCAAATTTGTATTTGACTTATAAATTTAATTTAAACTTTAGGAAGTTGATAAAAATTAATATTAGCCAAAATTGTTGACATGGTCATTAGGCTTGAAAACCAAAAATTTGAGGTCCTCATGTGTTGACATGTGTCCCATATGGTTTTCTTTTATTATATAGTATAAATATAGATATATATTTTTAAATAAAATACTAATTATACTAATAAAACACATTTATTTTCTTTTATTTTCCACTTATCTTCGCTTACAAAATATGTACATTTCTCTATTTCGTTAATATTCATCGTTGTGAGCAAACTCAATCGATAATCAAGTATGAATATATGATTATTATACGACTGAGATTTTTTATGACAACGAAAGTGAAAGTTAAAAGTGTATTTTATTAAATTGTCAATATAAGTTTTTATAGTTTAACGGGTTATAGCTATAGTTATTAAAACTAGAGGGTTTTCTCCCTCGAGCGTTACGCCGGGATTTCGCCATGATACAACATATAAATATGCATATACCAAAATCCTAAGACATCAATTAACAATTATTTTTAACTCAAGAACAGTTAAATTAATTAAATGAAAAAAAACAGTTAAATAAACTGAAAAAAGATAAAGGAAAAAAAAGGCTAAAATAGAGGGGGGGGGGGGGGGGGGGAGTTGTAGAGGCTCAAACCCGGGTCACTTGGGGAGGGAAGAGGGTCTTGCACCCACGCCATACCAGCTCCACCTAAGGACACTTTTGTCTTCAACGTGAAACAAATTGCGTTTATAAAGGGAATAGTTGTTTTTCAAGAGAAAAACCAACCTTCATCAAACACCACATGTCACGACGGTCCAATAGGGTTAAAGACTGTTCCTATTATTTGTCCTTTAAAATGTAGATATATAATCTTACTAGGTTAGAAACCCGGTGTATAACATAGGTTGAATAAGTGTAATGTTATATACTTAGTAAAGTGTGTGTAGTAGTATCGTGAAAGGGTGTGGGGGGGGGTGATCAACGTGGCCATTCACGCCCGTGGAACACCGCCCCTTATAGTGTGAAAGGGGCGTTTGGTGTGGGGGAGGGGGCATTCACAGGGGAGAGGGGCATTTGAATTGTTGACTTTGCCATTAAAATCAGTTATAACGGTCATAATGCCGTTGGATATACTTAAAAATGAGTTCTATTAAAAATATCAAGCCATCTTGCAATCATTTCTTTAAAAAATACCAAACAATGGTTCAACCATTTACTCAACAATGAATCATTGGAACCCAAACCATCCACATTACGTGAGGATCTGCAACAACCCAAATAATCGGTTCTTCCCTCAATATCCGACCCAAACAATGACCTGAGCAACCTCTTCAATTTAAGTATTCAAGAAGTTTATGTTCCGAGTACGTCATCGGAACCGAACGTTTTTCACTAACTCAATCCCAATATTTATCCCACAAACTTTACCTTTCACCAAATGCCCCCTCATACCCAAACCTTTCCCACACTTAATTCCATACTTGAAACACAACCGTCGACACAAACAAATAAACGTTCTCATAAAAAGAAACAATCAATAACCATCGACACAACCAAAGAGCCTTCACGTGTTCATGAAAAATGGACATCGGACGGAGAATTTGCTTTGAAATAAGCTTGGGTAAACGGATCGGAGGACCCGATAATTCGTAAGGCGTTTATATTTTTATATAAGTTGTTATGTAGTTTTTAATAATGTGTTAATAAATTTTATATATTTGTATAGGAAATAATAAAAAAGGAAAGGATTTTTGGTTTTGTGTTCGTGAAAGATTTCACGTCGCAATGGGAAGGGGAAAATACCATAACGTCGACAACGTATTGGGTAAATAATGTGACTTTAACAACAAGCTTGCTAAGTTTAGTTGAAACACACCACTTTTAAAAACAAAACTTTAACGCGCGAAAGTCTTAACCCATGAAATTTTTTATTTTTTTATTTTTATTTTTTTACCCTCTCGCGTACCGCGAGATAATCCTTCCTGGACTATCGCGGCCCGCGAGGGACCCTTTTTCTCAGAATGTTTCCGGTTTTCAGCAGGTTTTCATACTTAGCCATTTTTCCAACTTTTTTTCAAAATACAAGACAATAAATTTGCCCAACACATGGGTTTTAACCAAAAACCCCTTCAACAACATGATCACAACCCAAAAACATGTTTTGTTTATCAAATTACAATCAAAAAGGGGGAATTCCACCAAATCATCAAAACATGAAAATATGCATACGAGGATCCGCCAACGCCTTGGACTTGACTTTGACTATCTCGGAGCTTTTCCTACATTCATCACACATATCACCATTAGTAATGAAGATAAATTCATAACAAACAAGTAAATTCCTACTTGTTTCACCCATTCACCCATTTGACCCGTTTCCACCCAAATTGTCATTTAGGCTACATATTCTTGCACCCTTACTACAAGTTTCAATTATGATCAACACATGATCCATTTCCATTATAGCACAAAGGCCATAACTCCTTTTCATTTATGATCAACACATGATCCATTTCCAATATGGCACAAGGCCATATCTCCGTTTCATTTATGATCAACACATGATCTATTACCATTATAGCACAAGGCCATAACTCCGTTTCATTTATGATCAACACATGATCTATTACCATTATAGCACAAGGCCATAACTCCGTTTCATTTATGATCAACACATGATCTATTACCATTATAGGTTAACACTATAACTACGTTCCTTCATTTCACATACTAAATCATTCACAATTTATCATATCACAAGTATGCACACAATCACATAACACAAAATCCATAAATTTCACCATTTATCATCAATACTAAGTAAGTGCATAGGCACTTACCTTTCGGGTTAGAAGATCCCGCACCGCTTTCAAGCTTTGCAATTTGATTACCTAAACACATTCGCCTAGTTTAGTAATCTAACATATACCAAAATTTCATTACAATTGAGTTCACAACTCAATTTCCCAATTCCAACCCAAATTGACCCGTTTGGGTTATCCTCATAACCAAACACCCTCTTTCACCACAAACTCACCTACTTGAGTTTCATTAACTTAATCTTAACACTAATTCTTCTTTCAAAAATTATTATTAAGTTAATTTGGTGTTTGTTCTAGTGTCTAACATCTTAAAAACACTTAATCTTCATTAATTCACCATTCTAGCATTATGACCCAAACACCCCCAATTTTTCACCATATGAACCCTAACTTCTCATAATCAAAATCAAAGGGTTCTAGGATGTTAATCATCATTCTTTAACTTTAGTTTAGCTAGATTATCAATAATCTAACACCATTTTACCACATGCAACCATAATTTCGGGTTTTTAACAAAACCCAACAAGAACACCATAAATGGTGGATCAAAGAGGAAGATATCACTTACTTGATGTTAGAAAGGTGATGTGTGAGCCAACACCTTCAAGTTACAAGCTTCAAACACACGAATTTTGGCTTCAACCCGATTTCTCCTCTCTTCCTCTTCTCTTGAACGACCCAACTCCAAAATGAAGTCAATTTTGACTTCTAAAGGTCAAATATGGCAGATTTGCCATGTTTCACCTTTAGCCCCTCTACTTTCAATCTTTTCCATTTCCTTCCATAACTAGTTAAAACTAGTATATCCCCGTTACTAACTTGAAACCCGCTTGTTTCAACTTATTTCTAAAATATTATTTTCACCATAATATTTATTAGAATTATTTATTTATTTATAACGAGACCCGGATTTTGGTTCGTTACATTAATAGCACTACAACAACCGTAAAAGTGATCAAAGCGACCACGATATTTATTTAGAAGCTTGTGATGAGTATAAAACCGTAGTGGATGCGACTTTTAATTCCTATATATCATGGAAGATTATTAAAAAATTGAGTCAGTCGTCCAAACGAACAAAAACGTAATCGTCTGATGATTTTTCGCCCGGTATAACTTCACACCTTAATCTAAATGATACCGATGTCGAAATTGAAACACCGGAAAACTGGTTCGTCCGCCCGGAAGAAACAACAAAGGTAAACGGGTTACTTCTTCGCCTGCCTTGGACGACCGATTTGAAATAATAGTTGCGAAGCATGATAAACTACTACATTTTAAAAAGGATTAACAACAACAGAAAGATCTCAAGTTTTCAAACTATGAACTTGGATCACCTTAGCGGAAGTGCTCGTAAACTCGCGAAAATGTGAAAACAGGTATATACGAAATAAACAACTTAACCAATGAGGACGACGAGTAGTTTTTTTAATGAGTGTAGCTTTTTAGTTTTTTTTTAAATATATTTTTTAAGAATGTATTTTTATTTTATAACGTAGTTCTTTATTTATTAAAAATGAAACTTTTAAATTTTGTTAGTTATTAGTTAATTATTAAAAAGTAAATATGGGGCGTGAAACCACTACGCAGGTAAACGAACTACTTATTCATTCGCCTCGGACGACCGGTTTAAAAAATAGGCACGAATCTTGATAAACTACTCTATTTTAGAAAAGATAAACAACAACAAGATCTCACGTTTCTAACTATGAACTTGGACCATATTAGTGGAAATACTCGTAAACTTGCGGAAAGTCGAAAAAAAAAGAAGATATATACGAAAGAACAACTTAACCGATGAGGACGACGAGTGTTTTTTTGTTTGTTTTATGAATGTAGTTTTTTAGTTTTTTTTAAATGTATTTTTTTTATTTAAGAATGTATTTTTTATAATGTAGTTTTTTATTTATTAAAAATGAATTTTGTAAATTATTAAAAAATAAATGCGGGGTGTGAAACCACTACACATCTTAGTGATTCTGGACAGTGATTGTCCCTGGGCTGTGACACTGGCAGTGACTTATTTTTTAAAAATGTTCTACAAAAAGAATGAAAGAAAATTTTAATTTATAAAAATGTTTTATGAAAAAAGCAATTTTTTAGAATAAAAAATATTTTATTAAAAGAATTATATAAATCATTATTATTTAACAGGAGAGATAGATGAGAAACAAAATTATACACATAGTTAAAAAAATTTATATAATTAATAAAAAATAATAGGAGAAAAAAAGTAAAAAATTAACAAAAGAGTGACGACACTAAAGAAATTATTTATTAAAGAATACAGATTTTCTATATTTTTTATAATAAAACAAAAAAATCCGGTAAAGCATCATCGGTTGTCCAAATATCACGCCACAACAACGAGACAACTTGGGCCGTAGATTTATCCAAAATCTTTCGTCAACCCGCCGAGATAACTCCACGTGTCGGTCAACTTTTTCAGACTTATCCGGTTTGTCCGGTTGTTTGCGTTCGTTAAATTGTCAAACTCGCAAAGCATTTTGACCGAAACCTTGTACTTAACCTAATATTGCAAAATATGTCCGTTTACTTTTAAATTGTTACAATACAGTAACAGAGTATATAATGTTACTATGCGCACCCACTAGTAAAAAAGGAATGGATAATATCATTTTGATCGGTCATCACGCTTCTATTCTAGTGGTCAAAGAGTTTTCATATAAAGGATTACCTGTTGGTGAGATCATGAGTTCGAATCCTAACGAGAGAAATTTTGTTAGTATCCTTCATAAGACTAGGAGTTAGCCGTTAAAAAAGTGACTTTTTGATTCGAAGTCAATGGTATTGTGTATGGGGCAAGTACCATATTAGTACACCAGTAGGTTACGAGTTGTTATAATATTGCAGTGATAGGAGTTTTCTAAATAATCCTTTTTATTATGTTTTTACAGAATGTTACACCTTTCTAATAATCTTTTTTGTCCTGATAAATCCAAAACGTGAAAATTTTGTTAGTAACAGTTTTGGTCCGGTTTCGATATTCAACGGTTTGATTACAGTTTACAATGAATGAACACAATTACTAATGGTTTTATCTAAAATTATTTAAACCAGACCATGACTACCGCTAATCTAATTTCTCACAAATGTTCATCTTGAATAATGGCGGATCCAAAAATTTCCATCATAAAATCTAAAATGAATTAGGTTGAAACCGACCAGATAAAAATAATCATTTTAAATCATACCAAAATTGACTTTCTAAATCATCCTTTTTATTATGTTTTTACCTAATGTTACACCTTTCCAATAATCTTTCTTGTCCTGATAAATCCAAAACGCGAAAAAATTGTTAGTAACAATTTTGGTCCGGTTTCAATATTCAACGGTTTGATTACAGTTTACAGTGACCAAAAACACTTACTTACAGTTTTATCTAAAACTATTCAAACCAGACCATGACCACCGCTAATCTAATTTCTCACAAATGTTCATCTTGAATAATGGCGGATCCAAAAATTTCCATCATAAAATCCAAAATGAATCAGGTTGAAACTGGCCAGATAAAAATAAACATTTTAAATCATACCAAAATTGACTTTCTAAATCATCCTTTTTATTATGTTTTTACAGAATGTTACACCTTTCTAATAATCTTTTTGGTCCCGATAAATCCAAAACGTGAAAAAATTGATAGTAACAATTTTGGTTCGATTTTGATATTCAACGGTTTGATTACAGTTTACAATGACTAAAAACAATTTACTAACAGTTTTATCTAAAACTATTCAAACCAAACCATGACCACTGCTAATCTAATTTCTCACAAATGTTCATCTTGAAAATAATCATTTTAATCATACCAAAATTGACTTTCTAAAATTACTTAAAAAGTTACATAAAAAGTATATATTATTTAAGAATTAAAAAAAAAGTTCACTTTTGGTAACTAATTAAAAAACAAATACTTTTAATTAAGTTTTATTTAAGGTAACTTGACCAAATTAATTGCCATTCTTTTATACATAAAAACGAACATAAATTTATTTATGATAAAAATGTAAACAATATCCATTACCTTTTTGAAGATTGAAGCTTAATGACTTTGAGTAAACTAAAAGAGTCCATTATGAGGGCTGATTCTGCACTCTCTCAAAAGATTAGGGTTTCAACAACCAATCTTTCTACTCACCTATATATCTATTCAATATGCCTCTGAGTCACATTCTTTCATTCTGAATAAATCATCTTCCAACCTTCCCAGGTTTGATTCCTCTGTTCTTACTACCAATTCCTAAAAATTAGGATATGGGTTTTGAAAGATTTAGGTTTTCTGTCGGTGATTATGTCCAAGATTCAATTTTTAGGGTTTTGACATTATGTATGTTGATTGGTTTGTGATATTACTTGTGGGTTTTGATTATTGACTTATAAAGTTTGGATTTTTGTTGATTTCTTGAATATGGTATTTGTTGTTATTGTTTGATTCAGTTTGAAAAATGTGAAGTTGTAGTGAAAGATATGTTCTTGATCCATTAAAGTGGATTTAATTGGTTGCTTGTTTCTTTGCTTGATTTGCACAGTTGACCTTTGATTGTGATGTTTGACTAGATCTGAAATCAAAGATTTTGTTTTTTGACTTTGGGATGAAAGATCCTATACCCTTTTAAAAATAATTAATTTTGTCTGCATTTGATGAATTGGGGATTAATGGGAATTTTAATTACTCATTTTGATTGAAAGATCATAGTTTTGTGGTGAGTGGGGGGTGTTTGGATGTAGATTTTGAAAGGGATTATTTGAATTCAAGAATCAAGATTAGCTTCATTCCCTTGAAGCTAGGGATTTATTGGTAATTTTACATTCGATTATCCGAATCTGAATGATAAACACAACCTTTAGAAGCCAAGGAGTCTTGGTGCACGAGGGTTGACTTTTGGGTTAACTATTTTACAGTTGTTATAGTTTGCTACCATGTTCATTTTAGCTTCATTCCCTTAAAGCTAGGACTTGATTGGTAATTTTACATTTGATTATCCGAACCTGAATGATAAACACAACCTTTAGAAGCCCAGTAGTCTTGGTGCACGAGGGTTGACTTTCGGGTTGACTATTTTACGGTTGTTATAGATTATTACCATGTTCATTTTAGCTTCATTCCCTTAAAGCTAGGACTTGATTAGTAATTTTACATTCGATTATCCGAATCTGAATGATAAACACAACCTTTAGAAGCCAAATGGTCTTGGTGCATGAGGGTTGACTTTCGGTTTGACTACTTTACAGTTGTTATATATTGATGCCATGTTCATTTAAGTGATTTTAAGAAAGAAATTGTGAAACTAATTTGTGTTCTTATCTTAAAAGGTTGAAGATTACTACATTTTACTTCAATTGTTTAGATGTTTTTTAATATATTTTGTGAAAAATACAGGTATTTTTTTTAAAGTATATAAAAAATGGCTCCATCGACGGTAGACGGGACTTCAAATGGTTTAGTAAAGCCAAAAGAAGAAGAAGGAAGTGCTTCTTCTATATTTGAAATTGATGACTCGGATCTTTCAAGATTACTAGAAAAGCCGAGGACACTTAACTTAGAGAGAAAAAGGTCGTTTGATGAAAAATCATTTAGTGAAATGTCAATGACCATGTCACCACGCAATAACTTCTATAAAACGAGTGAGCATTCATCGCGTGCTTTTGATAATCTTGATGGTGTTTATTCCCCGGGGAGATGGACGGGAACACCAAGAAGTGGTTATTTTGAGCCTCATCCAATTGTAAAAGAAGCTTGGGAGGCGTTGAGACAGTCTATAGTCAACTTTCGTGGTCAACCGGTTGGGACTATTGCTGCACTTGATAATTCTTCTGAGGAACTTAACTATGATCAGGTGAACTCTCTACACTGCCTATCATTTTGTTTATTTTGACCTAGATAGTTAAAGGCGCTAGGAGCCCTCAAGGAGCAAAGGCCGCGCCCGTTGCCTAGGCGAGCGCTTGACTATTTGCATAATTTTGAGTTGCTGTTTTTTCAAGATAAATGGTGTGGTCTATCCAAGTTGTATGTGTTTGATAACGGGTCAAACATGTATAAAATAAAACATTAGCCTAAAGCTAAACGTGTCAAATGGGCCAAACAAGTTTAAACGGGAGTCTAACTTTTATGGAAATGCTTAAACGGTTTAAACCGCACATAAAAATACCATTTTGACTTCTCTTTTTGCCAGATAATGTGTTGTATTAATGCAATTTTATCTTCTCATACAGGTGTTTGTAAGAGATTTTGTGCCTAGTGCATTGGCCTTCTTGATGAACGGAGAGCCCGACATAGTAAAGAATTTTCTTTTAAAAACCGTTTTTCTTCAATCCCGGGAAAAAAAGGTAGACAATTTCAAGTTAGGAGAAGGAGTAATGCCTGCGAGTTTTAAAGTGCTTCACAACCCGCTTAGGAACACAGAGACCATTTTGGCTGATTATGGTGAAAGTGCCATTGGTCGAGTGGCTCCTGTTGATTCGGGCTTTTGGTGGATTATTTTGCTTCGGGCCTACACAAAGTCAACTGGTGATACTACTTTGGCTGAAAGGCCCGAAATCCAAAGGGGTATTCGTCTTATCATGACTTTGTGTCTTTCTGAAGGGTTTGATACGTTCCCGACATTGCTATGTGCTGATGGGTGTTGTATGATTGATCGTAGAATGGTAAGTGCATCGTTAATAAATCGGATTTGATCAATTTTCTTGTATATAAAAATAGAGGGGGTAACGGGTAACCTTTTGGTTAGGCCTGCTTAACAGGTCGTGTTCGCCAGTTGAACCGACATGAACCAGCAAGTTTTACATGAACCTGAACACGGCACAAACCCCAACACGGCAAGTGTATATTAGTACTTACAATTACAGACTTACATGTATATATTTTTTTTGAGCAATTAGGTTTTAAATATGCCAATATGTATTTAAATCTTTAAATTTTGGCACAAAAAGTACCTGAATGGTTTAATTTATTATGTAAAATACATTTTAAAAAATATATATAATTTTTTTTTTAAATATATGGGTTGTATGGGTCAACCCGCGATCCTGTTGGGTTGACACGAACACGACCCGTTTAAGTAAACGTGTTCGCGGGTTCGACCTGAACTTGTTTAGACTAAACCCAAACCCGCGAATTTCATGCTAGGTTCGTGTCGTGTCGGAAATTCACACGAAACACTTTTTGTCCAGACATTTTCATTTTCAAGTAAACGAAAACACCTTTGGTACAAGTCGGGCTGACCGAAAACACTTTTTGTCCAGACATTTTCAAATAAGATTCAATAAAAATATATAATTTCAAGTTTTTGAATTATGATTTATGAAGTTTTATTTTCCCCTTTTTTTGTCACCAGGGCGTTTACGGGTACCCGATCGAGATACAAGCATTATTTTTCATGGCTCTGAGATGTGCATTACTTCTTCTAAAACCCGATTGTGAGGGTAACGATTGCATTGACCGAATAGTCAAACGCCTGCACGCTTTAAGCTTTCACATGAGAAGTTACTTTTGGCTCGACATTAAACAACTAAACGACATTTACCGTTACAAAACCGAAGAATACTCACATACAGCAGTCAACAAGTTCAATGTCATTCCTGACTCACTTCCTGATTGGGTTTTCGATTTCATGCCGACACGCGGCGGTTACTTTATCGGGAACGTGAGTCCCGCCAAAATGGATTTCAGGTGGTTTTGTTTGGGCAATTGTGTTGCTATATTGTCATCTTTAGCAACACCCGAACAAAGTAGTGCTATAATGGACCTTATTGAATCACGTTGGCAAGAACTTGTCGGTGAAATGCCACTAAAGATCTGTTATCCGGCTATGGAAAGTCATGAATGGAGAATTGTTACGGGTTGTGACCCGAAAAATACTGGCTGGAGTTATCATAATGGTGGATCTTGGCCAGGTGAAAACGTTCCTAGATCTTGCCCTTTTAAAATCTTTTATATATAGTTTGTGTGTTAAATATGTTCACAAAAAGCATACGGTCACCTACTTGACCCGTTAGAAGTCAAACATTACCTGAATTGACACTCATATGGACACCTACTTGACCCGTTAGAAGTCAAGCACACGGACATAGTGTTGGGTTGAATTGGTAAACCTAAACGCAACCCATATATTTATTCATGTCAAAGTCATCATTTCTTAATCTGGACACCATTAAAATGTGTAATATGAACACGAACCATGTAACTCATTTATCTAAACGAGTCAAACGGGTTGTTTACCGGTTGTAAACAGGTTGACGGGTTGATCTTATAAGATCAATATTTTAATTTTAAGTGGGTAGATGGGTCGACCTGTTTAATCAAACATGTAAACGTGTCAAACTAAATGTATGAGATATGATGATAACAAGGCTATTTATTAAATGTATGAGATATGATAACAAGGCTAATTCTTTTCATGTCACAGTTCTCCTATGGCTTCTCACGGCGGCGTGCATCAAGGCAGGAAGACCCCAGATCGCAAAACGAGCCACTGAGTTAGCCGAAAGCCGATTATTGATGGACGGCTGGCCCGAATATTATGACGGAAAGCTCGGGAGGTTTGTAGGAAAACAAGCGCGTAAGAACCAAACATGGTCCATAGCCGGTTACTTGGTGGCTAAAATGATGCTTGAAGATCCATCTCATTTGGGTATGATAGCACTTGAGGAAGACAAGCAGATGAAGCCTCAAATGAAAAGATCTGCTTCATGTTGATTATTTCAATATATACATATTATTATTATGTTATGGATTTTCCCTTTTAATGATTGGTGTATCATACCCATTCCCATAAATTCGGCTTTGTTAATGCATGGAATGGAACCATGCAAATTGATGAAATTTTGTAAGTGAATTGGTAATGTTTGGTTTGTATTATTGAGGTGGAAAGTTTTGCCTAAAAAACAATGAGAAAAGTGATGCACTTGGTCGTGCTATTAGATCAAGTGATACAGTATATGGACTAGACTTATAATACGATGTTTTATATAAACACTTTTTTTATGTAACCCTAATTACACAAATTACAATCTAATATGATTATATGTGTCTACCGGTGCGGTATACCACCATTAAACAACTGCGTGAGTCTATGTGGCACCCTCATGTGAGAATACCGCCCCTTCTCAAGCGAGAGGCGTGGATAACATGAGTGAAGCAAAATTTGAGTGGTGTGAGGGTGTAATTGACTGTGAGTGGTGTGAGGGTGTGAAAACACTACCCCTCTCTCAAACAGTGACGGATCCAGAATTTTCGGTTAGCGGGGGCACAAATGGACTGACTAAAACGGGTCAAATATGAGAAAATAAACCAATTAAAATGGGTCAAATGATGATAGTTTATTCAATTAAACATAATAAAACTAAGAGTAAACTCCCATTTTAGTCCCTGTGGTTTGCACCAATTCTCTATTTTAGTCCAATAGTTTAAATTTCTCTTTTTTAGTCACTGTGGTTTCATTTTTGTTCTAATTAAAACCAGATAACTAACACCGTTGATTTTCTATTAAGCTTTTTATAAAAACAAAAATACCCTTATGGCCCACCACCACTATCTCCATCTTCATAAAAACCCTAAAATAAAAATAAACTCCACATTCATCTTCTCCACCTCCACCTTCATCTTTCCCACCACCACTAAACCCACCATCGCAGCCGCCACCCGCCACCACTGTAACCCCCACCACCACAACTGCCACTGCCACCCTTCACCGCAACCCCCACCATTGCAACCGCTACTGTCACTACCACCCTCCACCGCAGCAACCGCCACTGCCGCCCTCCACCACCATCATTAAGCAGATTCACATTCCCAGCTATTTTTATTGTTTCCCTTTGATCTTTACTATAAAGGGGCTTTGTTTCTTCAATCTAGGGTTCCTCTATCTCATCACTTTCTCTCTCTAAATGTATGTTTATTTGGGGAAAACAGAGGAGGTGAAGATTGCATCACAAGATCTTGGTTTTTCAGATCTGATTTGGGCCTCCACCTATGCGTGTGGCCGGAAAAACGTGGTGGAGGGTGGTGGTGGGTTTTCAGATAACGGTGGTGGAGGGTGGCAGTGGCGGTTGCGTTGGTGGGGGTGTGGTGGTGGCAGTGGCGTTGGTGATGTGGGGGTGGCGGTAGTGGGGGTGTGGTGATGGTGAGAATTGTAACATCCTTGATTTTTCCATGCTATTTATGTAACCTTTTAGTGATACTATTGATTCCTTATGCATTCCTGAAACTATTTCGATCTATGAAAACGTTAGCATAATTCAATTTCAATACATTGTGATTCTATGTATTGTCGTCTACTATAGTGATTCTACGTGATTCAACGCTATATTATCCTATATCTTGCTTAATGTAGTAACTTGGAAGCCTTAAACCATAATCAAAAATAAATTCAATGGAAAGTATTTATCTTTAGAAACCTAAATTCAAATTTAGAAATTTTACATTTGTAACTACACGGTTCATTGTGTAACATTTTATAAAATCCAATACTTGAATGATTATTTATTTAAATCTTTTTATGAAACCGAGATTTTATATTTGTTGGAGACTCTATATTAATATTTATATTCTTTTATTTTAAACAATAATTATCCTAAACCTATTAAACATTTTATATAATTCAACATATAACTAACACTTGTAATCATTATGGACTTGTAATTATCTAGTCATGAATGTTATTAAATTCTTAAAAATAAATGTCCATATTTTTTTAAAAACTTACTATTCTTTTATACATATATAAATTGATGGGAATTAAACCTCTTAATTATCCTTGAATATTATTAAACCTTTTATTAAAGCTAACTAGTAATTATCTAAAACTTAACCAACTACAATTCTATCCTAACTAACAACTCATGATTCTATCCTAATCTCCCTATATCCATCGAAATTTTATAAAAATTAACCTATATAAAAATCCTAGTAACTAACTAATCCTATTTGCTAGTA
The DNA here is from genome assembly GCA_023525975.1 of Smallanthus sonchifolius. NCBI lineage: Eukaryota > Viridiplantae > Streptophyta > Magnoliopsida > Asterales > Asteraceae > Smallanthus > Smallanthus sonchifolius. The sequence goes on from CM042029.1 coordinate 94,807,852, forward strand.
TCTTTTAGCTCCTAATACAATCCTAATCCTAATCCAGCTAGAACTCCTTCTTTTTCTCTAAATCTTAACCTATAAATAGAGGCCTTGTTTCTCCCTTTTCTTTACACCATTCTTGTGAAATCTAGAGCCCCAAGGCTGCCCAAAGTCGTTCCCTTGCCCCCTCTTTGAAGATCCAAAGTCGTCCTTATTCGCAAGTAAGTTCTAGACATCATGTTCTTCGTGTTCATAAATTTTTATATTTAATTCATTCAATGTTTTTATAAAAACAACTTTAGATCTTTGATTCTCTAACACTTACATGTTATAATCATAGATCTAGGCTACCAAATCTTGATTTAATCAATAAAAATAAAATCTTTTCTCTAAAACATAAAAACTATAATGCTTAATTTTTTGACAGATCCGTCACTCTATCTTCTCGGGGCCATAACTCCCTCAAAACAGAACTTTTTCAAGCGTTTCTTTTTTTGAAAATCAAGTTTAAGGTGTCCCGGTCAAAACGCCTACTCGCATGTCTCATAATTCATAGCTTAAGTCCCCCAAACAGCTCGCGTAAAATCAGTGCACAAAGCTGTCAAAAACCATCAAAAGCCTTTGCAAATTGTCATAATCTTCTTAATTTTTATAAAAGCTACGAATTTTATTATAAAATAAATGATTTTAACATGTTATAAATTATAAAAATACAGAATTTTATGATCCTAGTAAGTCTTTTAATCGCATTCAAACTTTTTATATAAAAATCTAAGCTTTGATTTATTTTTACTCTCTATCCATTCTTGAATCATGTTTGTATTCAAACTCTCTACTTTTTCAATTATAATCCTCTAATATTCAACTTATTCATTTTAATCCTAACTAAAATCATATTTACACTTTAGCCCCTATACTTTCTAAAGTTACCAAATAAACCCTAAACTTGGTCTAGTATATCGATAGAGTAACCATCCAACCGGTATGTAGTTATCTGACAAGCAGAAAGTTCTGGCTAGGAAAGACGGGGTCTTGATCCAACCAACTCTTTCCTAGGAACGCTTCTGTTGGAGGTACTACTCTGGGACGATAACCACTTTAGTAAACGACAACCACTTTCCTCTATTTACAATATCAACCTTTATCTATTCTAAACTTAAATTCTAAAACTAACTTGCACTATAATTTACTTAGGGTTTAATCCTTAAGGCATTCTCGTAACCAAGTTACTACCGGGACAAGATTCTACCCACATACTTTAAGGTGAGATACATAGCCCCTTTTACTTTTTATCTTTGGGGTGGAAAACATGCTCGTATATTAAAGGTTGTACAAATTATATCAAACTCAAATACTACTTTTGCAATTTCAATAACAACTTTCTATACTTGTAAACTTAAATGGTTTTATACACACTCTATAACCATTAACTTGGGATAATCCAACGGGAGTAAGTCATAGATCTATGGGCCTGACATGCCGATCTAGTTCTTGAGTTGACGAGATACGATATCAACTTGAGACAAGATATACAGAAACTGCAAAACTTGTTATTCATGCTATATCAATTCTATGGGAACCCAATCTTGTCATTAGGTTTGGTTGAATCGATGTATAAAAGTTGGTTTACTTGTTATTTGAAACTTGTTTATGAATTGCAAAAATCTTCATTATCTATACTATGTAATTACTTAAACCTATGTTCTCATCGGCTTTATAGCTGACATATTTTAGCATGTTTTTCAGGTACTAATAACTAGGTTGCTGTTACAATCACGCTAGGACTTCGAGACTTGGCTCTAGGAGATTTAGTTATTTATAAAGTTTAATAAAGACTATTTGTTTATCTATTTTGTTTGGTTATGTGTTTTTAAAACAATGTAATGCAATTATTCGGTTAATTTAATAGTATTTCTTTTAATCATTGTGATGATTTCAATTCGTCACCCCTCGCGTAAATTCCGTCATCGGTGGGGATGTGACAAGAATGAAGGTGGAGGTGGAGAAGATTAAGGTGGAGGTGGAGGTTATTTTTATTTTTGGGTTTTTATGAAGATGAGGATAGTGGTGGTGGGTCATAAGGGCATTTTTGTGTTTTCATAAAAAAACTTAACAGAAAATCAAACGGTGTTAACCATTTGACTTTAATTGAAACAAAAATGAAATTACAGTGACTAAAAATAGAAATTTAAACTATTTGACTAAAATAGAGAATTGGTGTAAAACACATGGACTAAAACGAGAGTTTACTCTAAAACTAATCACAACTAAACCAATTAAATTTTTTATTGTTAATACCTAATATTTTTAATTAGTTATGCTAGCTAACAAATTTCTCTTCCTTTCCTCCCGGTCCCCAAGCTATTATTAACATCATCTTCTCTCTAGTTTACCTATTCACTATTCACCTTCTCTACTACACATTTTTCTGTGGTGGCGAAACCAAATAGTTTTGATAAAAAGTTAAACTTACGTTGTCTAGCCGCGTATTTTTGGATAAAAAGTTAAATTAAAATTCACCATTATTCAATTAAATTGTGGGTTGTCTATTTAGCCCATTTTCACAATTGTATCCACCCACTTACTTTCTTCTCTTCACCTAGGTTTTCTTCTCCGCCCCTGTACAATCTCTTTCCATCTTCTTACTCTGTTTTTTTTTCTTTTTTTCAACACCTCAGTTTTCATCTTCTTTCTTGGGTATTAAGGTGCCTCTTAAAAATACTAAAAGGTGCCTAACCTAAACTATCGAAAAACCATGCACATTTTAACACGTGTTAGCAAGATTTGAGTGGGCGCCTTTGCCCCCTCTCAACACCATATAGATCCGCCCCTGCTCTCAAGTGAGAGGCGTGAGTGGCCTCACATTCACGCATGTATACCGCATGCCCTTAGGAATGGAATGAACTATCTTTTTTTCTTAAAGAAAATAAAATCTTTTCATGATCAAATGTTAAAAAGTTTTTTCTTTTAATCCTGGGTGAGTCTATGTGGTAACGTGTTCTTCAAAATTTCCATTACTTCAGTTTATTAATCTTTATTTATTTGTAACTAACTTGAATAAATGCAATGTTATATACTTAATAATAAATATTTACATATTACATATATTTATGACATATTACATAGTTTTGTAATACAAATTTTAGAAACATCATATAGTTACTTTTTAGAATGTATTATAAAAATAATGAAATAAATGTTCAATTTCTAAAAATATTTTATGAACAAACCTATATTCTTTAAATAAAAAACGTTTATAAAAAACTATTGAAATCATTATCTATACTATATAATAAATAAAGGTTTTTCATGCCACATGTCACCTCCATATTCATTATCATCATCTTTAATATTTATATATTTTTAAACAAATATATTAATTTTTTTATTAATAAATCTCATGACGTATTTTGACAAGTGTATGTGTTAACAGATTATATTGTATTCCACAAGTTTATTCAATATATGTAAAATACGAATTTTTAAAAAATATATTTTTTTATTACTTAATATATAATATTATATTTATTCAACCCGTATAATATACGGGATTTTAACCTAGTTATTTAATAAGAAAGAGAGACGGAAAACAATAAATTATTAAAAACAATTAAAGAAAGAACTTGTGTAATTAATAATAAAGAGAGACCAAAAATTTATTTAATTAAAACATTTATTTATTATAGAGTATAGATATAGATCGATAATCTGACTCGATAATGTTAGATTTTATCAAGTCGATTTCATGTAGCCTTCAGTGATCAAATTCAAAGAATTTTATAATTTAAGTAAAACCAATTTAACATATTTTTTTACCGGATCTTTTTCAACCTGTAATAAAACACCATGGTAATTTTTGAAAAAATAAAAAAAAGAAAACAAAATAACACAAACATTTTCTGAAGATACCGGCCAAAGAAACCCCTCTCTTCTACGTTACGCAGATTTCTAGAGAGAGAAACAATTTAGATTCTAGAGAGAGAGAGACAGAGACGATGAAGGGCAATACGAAGAAGCCGATCCAGGTGGTGCGGACATGGGTGCGGAGGCAGCCGCCCAAGGTCAAGGTGTTCCTCGCCTTTGCCATTGCCATCTCTGCCTTGATCTTCATCCGTATGGTTGTTTACGATCACGACAACCTCTTCATTGCCGCCGAGGCCGTCCACGCTCTCGGAATCTCCGTCCTTATTTACAAACTCGCCACCGAGAAAACCTGTGCCGGTATCATCATACATTCTCTCTGTTTTCGTTCAATTATTTGTCGAATTGTTCCTTACGTCGATCAATTTGTGCAAATCGTTTTGTTAATTACGATAACTTTTTTGAGAATGATCAATTTCATCGGTTCGCGTGTTACTTTTCGAATTTGATTTAAGAATTAGTGAATTCAGACTGGAATCAACGTTTTTGTTTGTCGTAATTTCAGTTTCTCGTAATTTCTTCACTGCGATTTTGATTTTGTGATGTTGAATTAGGTTTAGGTTTTCGGATTTTTAACCTGTTTATATTGGAAAACCTAATTGGAATTTAGGTAACTATTTCATCAATTAGGGCCTAGACCGAACCAAACGAGACGTTTATGTCGTTAAGCTTTTATTGAAAAAACGAACGTGAACTGAAAGAAATTTTGTGTTTTTGTTCCTTTTCTAAGGAAAAGAAATTTTTTGTGTTAACTGAACACAAATGAACATAAACGAATACGAACAAACGTATAATAATTTAACTTTAATGGAAAAAAGTTATAAAAATACTAAAAAACTTGTAACAAACGAACTTAAACAAAGATTAACGAACAAACTACCGAACGTTCACAAACACTATTGAAGAACGTGACGTTCATTTAATTAACCGAACGTGGCGTTATAAAAATACTAATAATTTAATTGTGTTTTTGTTCCTTTGTTCGTGTTCGTTCATTTAATTAACCGAACGAAATTTGTTTGTTCGTGTTTGTTCATATATTAAACAAACGAACGTAAACGAACTTCCCGCCAATGGTTCACGAACAGTTTGTTGAACGTTCAGTTCGTTTACAGCCCTCGTCATCTATGATGTTAAATTTGTATGGTTTGTTGTAAGGTTTTGATGATTTCACAACACTTGTAACATTGAAAATTATCAGGATTGGGTTTCGTGAAAGGTTGAAATTCATTTATGTATGGAAGAAATGAAAGATTCTTTAAATGCTAGACTTATTTAGAAGAATTTGATAAGGAGAAGGAAGTTCTTGCTTGCAAATATTAGGCTGTTTGCACCATTTGAATCTCATGAATTTTACCAATTTCTTCAAGAATTTTAGCTTAATTAAATTTGTATGACATAATATTGCTGATGGAAAATTGTCCTAAATTCAACTTAAAAATTGCAGCTCAATCTTTTTGGTTATCTATTTGGATGAAATTTACCCTAGAGCATAATGATGGGAACACAAGAGGAGTTCCCCAAAATGTTATTAACCATAGGGGTGTAAACTAGCCGGCCGAGCATGAGCTTGCCTAACAGCTAGGCTCGTTTAACTTAAGAGAGCTCGAGCTCGGCTTGTTTAAAACTCTATTTCTAAAGCTCGAGCTCGACTCATGAGTAGTTTTCAAGCTCAAGCTTGGCTCGGGCTCGACTCATTTATTATTTATTAATTGTTTAATTATTTTATTTCTATATATTTATAATTGTTTTTGTATATATATTATTATATTTCTATATATAATATATATTATTTATTTGTTTTCCTTATAATTTTATTTATAATAAATTAATATTAATTATTATGTAAATATATATTTATTATACTGAATAAAATTTATATAAATAACATTCCTGTTTAGACTCCCGCTCCTAGTCAAGCTCAGTATGAGAAGCTTGGGCTCGAGCTTAGCTCGTTTTGAGCTTTTAGCGAGCCGATCTCGAGTAGTTCACAAGTGGCTCGGCTCGTTATCAACCATGAACTATGCATAAGTAGACATAAAGGGATAATTTGGTTCCAGGAACTAGTTTAACGGTTAGGCAAATCTGTAGATACTATACTGTAACAAGAAATATATGATTTATATTATTTTATCTCTCCTTTTTTTATTTATTTGTCTTGTAAAGTCGATTACTTGGTTATCTGAGGCTTACATTGCTTAGTTTCGTCATAGATTCGGGTAGGGAAGTAGGGTGTAGAAGATCACATATTTCCTTCCACGAAATACGTTTCAAATGTAATTTGTTTGTATAATTATAAATTCTACATGTTAATATTATTATTTGGTATTTCTATTGCAGGTCTTTCACTAAAATCCCAAGAACTTACAGCAATTTTCTTAGGTTCTAGACTCTACTGCAGTGTTGTAATGGAATATGATGTACACACCTTACTAGATCTTGCTACATTAGCTGCTACCGTTTGGGTTATCTATATGATGCGTTTCAACCTAAACGCGAGTTATATGCATGAGAAAGATAACGTTCCCAATCATTATGTGGTATGTTCCTAGTCATCTTAACTGTTAAATGATGTTATCTTGGATCATATTTAATAGCCTCTAATCATCTCAATGTAGGTGATTCCTTGTGCTGTACTGTCTCTATTGATTCATCCTACAACACAACATCATATTATAAACCGGATTTTATGGGCCTTTTGTGTTTATTTGGAAGCTGTTTCGGTACTGCCACAACTTCGTGTTATGCAAAATACCAAGGTTAATATCTGAAATATTGTCCCTAATTTGGTTTCAATTTGTTGCGGGCTTGCGTATTTTTTTTTACTAACTTGAATTATATCTTTGTTTAGATTGTTGAACCGTTCACAGCACATTATGTTTTTGCCTTAGGGGTTGCAAGGTTTCTAAGTTGTGCTCACTGGATTCTCCAGGTAGCGAACACTTTTTTTATTATTTATTTGCCATGTTACATATTGTAGTAAATTTAGTAGATTAAGATAGGGGTGCCAGTTGTGTCAGGTTGAATCGTTCAACCTGAACAAGACCCATATGTTTATTTGTGTTAGAGACATCAAGCTAACCCAACAGAGTTAGATTGCGAAACCAGAATACGACCTATTTTTATAAACGAGCCAAACGGGTTGGCGGCTGTAATGGGTTATAGTCAAGTTGTAAACGGGTTAAACAGGTCAACATAAAAACAACGGGTTTAATTAAATGAGTTAAACATGTTAGGAATTGTCACCCTTTAATATTTTCATGTCGTGTCGTGTCTTGTTAGATATCACAACCAAGACCTGATCATTTTCGTGTTGTGTTTCGGGTCCTGTTGGGAATTGCCATCCCTTGATTAAAAAGTGTTTGGAGTTGTGTTTTGAAAACTTATTGGGATTTTTACTCGCAATAATTAAGGTTTGAATGTTTGTATGAACATGTCAAAGGGATAAACTGCAATTACCTAGTTTCCTTCTGTTTTAACATAATTTGGGTAAATACTAAGTATCACATAATCACTTTCAAAACACACATCCAAACACCCCCTATGGCATAGTAAAATCTCTGCTTTCATTTAACAAGTATTAATTTTGATTCAACTTTTTTGGCATTTTTACAGGTGTTGGATACCAGAGGAGGTTTGTTGACGGCTTTAGGTTACGGATTATGGCCTTCGATGGTCCTCCTTTCGGAAATCGTCCAAACATTTATACTTGCTGACTTCTGCTACTACTATGTTCAAAGGTTCATTTTCCTTTCGATAATATATTTTCTTGGAATTTTTTCTGTATTTTATTCCCGTATCCTGGCAATAGTATAGAGCTGTAGATAAATCGTTTAGGACCGAACGAACCGCCACACCAAAGAAAGTAAGCCGGTTTGAGAATTATACGGTTTGGCGGTTTAACGATCTGGCCCACTGGAACTTTGAACCGGCCGTTTATTTAACCTTTTTTTATTATTTAATTTTTCACTAATAGAATATGTAGTTACGTATATGTATTATATTCATGAACTATCTTTATCATTTTAAAAATTTTAAAACAATCTAACGGTCATGAAAAAAGAAATAAAAATAATGGGGAACTACCAAAAACAGAATTGTCAAACCACTAAAACCTGCTGGTCCTTTTAACCAACCCAGCCTGGCTGGTTTGGTTTGCCGTTCCCCAAAACCGTAGTTTGCGGATTGGCCTAGAATTTCGTCAAAACCGGCCGAACTGGACCATGACTTATGATTTGATTCTTTGTGGTTGCAGTGTTATGGGCGGGCAACTCGTTTTGCGCCTTCCGTCGGGCGTGGTGTGAGTCGGAGGATTTGGGTAAAAGAGAGCAGGGTTTAAACTACTCCCCATAATATTATAGTAGAGTTAGTAAGCAACATGTTCTTGTTTATGTTACCATCTGTGACTGTAGGGGGTTTCAAGATTATTACCCTTTTAAGTTTATGTAAAGTTTTTAATTTTTGTTGAAAGGGAAATTATCCCTTATCTTAGCTTTGGTGATCATATGGGTATGTAAGAAGCTAAAGGGTTAAAAGTATATATTTTTAGTTTTTTCTTGCAATGATTTAAGTTTGAGGCCGAGTTGAGCCGAGCCCATCTAAACTCGAGCTCATTTAACTCGACTCAAGATACGGTTGATTTAAAATTCATATGTCCACACCTTGAGTTTAGCATGTGAGTAATTTTTTAAGTTTGAGCTCAGCTTACAAGTATATTTTAAACCTCCACTTTGTAAATGAACCTTAATCAGGTCGCCTTGATTTTAAGTATGTGTGGGTTAATATTAATGTTTTGATACTAATAAATATATAGATTGTGGTTGGGCTCATAATTAATGGCCTGTTTCATGTGTATATTTAGACTTGCACAAAAAAACCGGTCGACCCGGTTCAAGTTCCGGTTCTTACCCGGCTCAAACAAAAACCGATTACTACCCATTTGTACCCGCCTGTTCCTACCCCGACCCGGTTCCTACTCCGTTCTAGCCGTTAACGAGTTTTAACAAAAAAAAAAGACCGTTATATGCGTTTTTTAACCTTTTTTTTTTTTTGTATTTTAGCTCCCCTAAGTTCGGATAAATGGATGTTGGATGAATTAGTTGAGTACCCAACTTGAAAACGCAAAACCGAGCTTCTACTCTCAATGGCTCTCATTTCCGACTTTCTACTCTCAATGGCTCTCATTCCAGACGTTCTACTCTCAATGGCTCAGACACAATCACAATCATCTGTTGCTCAATCACCAACTGTTGTTCAGGTGATTCCGCATAATAGGAATCAAGAAATTTGATGCAATTGGGATTTGGTTGAGTTGAGTGACATGTCTCAAAAGGCTCCTTCCAAAATTTGTGGCTGATCGTGAACAAGACCAAACAAACCTCAAAGAAGAAATAATACTTCAAATAAAAGTACACGACGAAAAGGTAGAGGATGGACTATCTTCCGACATATCTGACGAAGAACTCGCCTACGATGCATTGGTTCATTCACAATAGTTTTGGGTCAGCGAAGACGACGGGTAAAAATAAAACGAAGAAGACGAAAAAAATGAAAAGATTGTGTTTAATATTGTATTTCTCTAGTTATATAACCATTAAAAATAAATAAAATTTGCATTTTATGTTATTAAATGTTATTTTAATTATTAAAAAAAAAAACTAAACCCGGTTGCTCATTGGGTAATTCCAGTCGGATAAATCCCACGTGTCGCACTTATGTAAGTGCCTAGCTGACGACACAACTCATATACCATATGACGACATTGAAGTGAATAACAGTTTAAACTATGTAGAAGAACCTATACTTATTCTTGACTAAGCTGAGAAACGGTTACGCAACAAATCAATTCCTTTAGTCAAAGTCCAATGGAAATATAGAAAGGGGTCAGAGGCTATGTGGGAAAAGGAGAATGAAATGAAGGAATTATACCCTCAATTGTTTAACTTGTAGCGGGTTTTGAGGACAAAACCTCTATAAGTAGGGTAGACTTATAATATCCCAAAATGAATAGATCGAATAAACGAGATATTTATATTAATCTTGTTTTCAATCATAAAGATCACGACGACTTCCCTCTCTAATGTTACTGGATTACCAAGTATACGTTTATATTAATCTTGTTTTCCATCATCATGTTAAAGAATTGATCAACATAAACACCAAATAAAATCGCGGCCCGGAAGATAATCAGATTCTAGAAGCTTTAAACACATGGCCGATTCACCATTCACGCTTGGTATCCCCGATTCACGCCTAAATCTAGATGCATATATCCCCTTCTAAACTTGTAAAATTGTAGATTTCCTAAAAATAAAAGTTTTTAATGCATAATATGCAATGCTCTTCAATCATGATATGAGAAAATATGTAATTTTATAAGTTTATAAATGGATTTATACAATTGCCCCAAAAAAAGTTGGACAAGATTCTAAAAACAGAAAAAAAAAATAACACTAAAAGTTTTAGGTCTAAACACATAACTTTTTTATTTAAAGAAGGTAAAACATAAATTACATACAAGACACTGATAAAGGGTCTTGATATTTAGACACTCATTTTTCTTGATTTGACACCCAATACGCTCCATGTTAGCCAATATGGAGCATATTAGGCTTTTTCCTTTTCTGATGGGAGACAACTTCTGCCAATCAAATCTTAATTCCTTGGACCTATACACTATTGGAGTATGTTTGTGTCGTATGAGGAAGAGGTTGATGCATATCAGCCTTATACGCAACATGATATGCATCATATTGCCAATATGATGCATATCAGGGTGCCTATTAAGCTGATATACATCAGTCTCTTCCATATGGACCTCCAATATGCATCATATTAGACAATATAATGCATATTTGTTTTTTTAACATTAACTAAATTACCAAAAGTACACATTTAAAATTCAAAGTATAATTACAAAGAAATTGCAATTATTTTCTCAAGTACTATTTAAAAAAAACATATTCAAATTACAAAATATACTATTTTTAATTGATTACATATTAATTTAAATAACAAGTTTAAATTACAAATTAAATACGTATTATTTTTTCAAAACTATTTGGTAAATTATGTTAAAAAAGTTGGAAATTATATGGATGAAATGTCGTCATTGACAAATACAAGTGACACCACACGAGGAGGTATATAGACTCCGAATAGTCTAGTAAGGGGTGTAAACGAGCCAAGCCGCTCGCGAGCTACTCGAGATCGGCTCGTTAAAAACTCAAAAAGAGCCGAGCTTAAACGAGCTCGAGCCCGAGCCCGAGCTCGAGCTCGAGAATAAGCTTGTTTAATAAACGAGCCCGAGCTTCCCTTATCGAGCTCGAGCCGGCTAGCGAGCCTTAAAGAGCCTTTTATTTACATAATGTTTTTAATATATTTAATATATATTTATAAAATAATAATTAGTATATATAAATTACGATAAATATAATTAAATAATATGCATTATGTTATATATAAAAACTATAATAAAATTTATATAAAAATAATTATAAATATATATAAATTAATTAATATATAATAAACGAGCCGAGCTCGAGCTTATAAAACTACCAACGAGCCGAGCCCGAACTTCAAAATTAGACCTCGAATAGAGCCGAGCGAGCTCACAATAAGTTAAACGAGCCGAGCTCGAGCCTAGTCAAGCTCGGGCTCGGCTCGGCTCGTTTACACCCCAAAGTATAGTATCGTATAGGCCTACATGTGTAGTATAGTATAATATAATATCGTATCGTATATGTCTACAGGTGTACTATACGTATACTATACTATATTATACTATACTAGACAATAAGTTACTATACTATACGATATGATACGATACTATAGTATACTATACGATATGTATACTACAACTGTAGGCCGATACGAAGCCTATACAAGACCTATACCATAGTATACGATACTATACTAGACTATACGATAATGTACTATTCAATATGATACGATACGATACTGTAGTGTACTATACGATACCTATAGGCCTATACGAGGCCTATACGGGACCTATACTATACATATACTATACTATACGATATGATACAAACTATACTATACGATACGTATACTACATAGTAGGCCTATACGGGACCTATAGTACACGATACTATACTATAGGATATGATACGCTACTATACTATACGATGCATATACTACACCTATAGGCCTATACGAAACATATACAGGGCATATACCATAGTATACTATACTATACTAGACTATACAATACTATACTATACGATATGATACGATACGATACTTAACTGTACTATACGATATCTATAAGCCTATACGAGTCCTATACGATACCTATACTCCACCTCTACTATACATATACTATAGTACTATACGATATGATATGATATTATACTATACTATACTATACGATACATATACTACACCAATAGGCCTATACGGGACTTGTACTATAATATAAAATAATATACTAGACTATACGATATGATACTGCATTATACGATACGATACCTGCTTTGTTTGGACGGCACAAATGAACTTTTTCTCCCAACATCATCTCTCCTTTGTTGTTTATATTTGTCTTTAGCTTTACCCTATCCACGACAACCATTTCATCCATATAAAATTAAACGGAGAGTATCTGATGCCTTTACCGAACATGCTTTGGATGGTGAACTGAAGCGACCCAGCAACAGGTTGGTACGACGAATACGGAGACCGAATTCAGTCGTTTAGTGTAACGAACCAAAATCCGGGTTTCGTTATAAATAAATATTCTAATAAATATTATGGTGAAAATAATATGTTAGAAATAAGTTGAAACAAGTGGGTTTCAAGTTAGTAATGGTGTTAAATTAGTTTTTAATTAATATTGAAATGAAATGGGTGAAATGGAAGTTGAGGGGCTAAAGGTATAAATATGGCAAATCTGCCATATTTGACTTAAGGAAGTCAAAATTGAGCCATTTGTTTGGTGTTGGGTCGTTCTTGAGCAAGGAGAAAAAGGAGAAAAACGGATTTGGAGCTAAATCTTGCATTGAGCTTGGATTTGTAAAGGTTTTGGCTCACACAACACCTTCTTAATATCAAGTAAGTGTTAATCATCCTTTGATTACATCTTTGAATGTGTTAGATGGTGGGTTGTGTAGAAGTTCGAAAATTATGAATGCATGTGGTTAATTGGTGTTAGATTATGGATAATCTAGCTAAACTAAAGGTAAAAAGTGGTGATTAACATCATACAACCCTTTGATTTTGATTTTGAGAAGTTAGGGTTCATATGGAGAAAATTGGGGATGTTTGGATTATGATGATAGAATGTTGAATTAGTGATGATTAAGTGTTTATATGGTGTTAGACACTTGAATGAATACCAAATTAACCTAATGAAAGATATTGAATGAAAAATTAGTGTCAAAGAATTGGAAAGGAAACTCAAGTAGGTGAGTTTGGAATTGAAAGAGGGTGTTTGGTTATGGGAATAACCCAAACGGGTCAGTTTGGGTTGGAAATGGAATTTGGGTTGTGAACTCAATTATAATGTGATTTTGATTGTATGTTAGATTACTAAACTAGGTGTATATGTTTAGGTAATCAAATTGTGAACCAAGAAGGTGGTGCGGGATCTTCTAACCCAAAAGGTAAGTGCTTTTGCACTTACTTAGTATTGATGATAAAGGGTGATACATGTGTATTGTGTGCATACTATGTTGTTGAAATGAATGTGTATGAAAGCATATGAACTAGTATGTGTAAATGAATGAATGTAGTTATAGTTGTAAATACTATAACGGATATGTGTAAAAGAATGAAAGTAGTTATAGTTGTAAATACTATAACGGATATGTGTAAATGAATGAATGTAGTTATAGTTATAATACTATAATGGATATGTGTAAATGAGGTTATGGTTTAAATACCATAATGGAAATGAGGTTACGATCTAAGTATCATAATGAAAATGAGGTTATGGTTTAAATACCATAATGGAAATGAGGTTATGGTCTAAGTATCATAATAGAAATGGGATTTGAGGTTATGATCCAAGTATCATGATGAAAATGAGGTTATGGCCTAAGTGCCATAATGGAAATGGAAAATGTGTTAACAATGTTTGACAAATGAAAAGAATGGAATTTGCAAGGTGAAATGCAAGTTAATTGTAACCTAATGACAAATTGGGTGCAAACGAGTCAAATGGGTGAATAGCTGAAAACAAGTTGTAATTACTTGTTTGATATGTTTATCTCGGTGATATGTTTATGTGGTTATGTAGGAAAAGCTCCGATGTAGTCCAAGTCAAGTCCGTGGCGTTGGCGGGTTCTCGTATGCGTAAATGGTTGATTTTGGGATGTAAATTGAAATTCTCGAAAGGGATGTAAATTTGAAACAAAAATTGATGTTTTGGTGAATGAATATTTGGTCAAAAACCCAAGTGTTTGGGTTATTTTTGGTGTCATGTGGACTTGGTGAAAATTGTAAAAATTTGGCTAAGTATGGATCTGGGCAGAAAAACTCAATTTTCTGTTTACAGGATTCCCCCGCGATACGCAAGAGCCAGGCAGGGTTCTCTCGTAGTACGCAAGAGACCGGGCTCTCAGACAGGCTTGTTTGGGACTCCTTCGCGGTACGTGTCACACCCCTAATTTCAACTAACGGAGTTTTACCGTTTTGGGAAGTGACAAACCAGGATCTCAGACATCAGTTACATTGAACGACTCTATATGGGACATAAGTGTAATATATTCAAAGTTCAGAGTTCAAATGCGGAAGCGTAAAGAAAATAAATGCGCAAAATACACGCGCCCCAAAAAGAAAGTCCAAACGTCTAAGTCCAAACAATAATAAAACGAAAACAATCAAAGTAGCAAGACATCAATAAATCAGGAGCATCCCATGCATGATCCTAGTTGTGCACCTGTGTCTTAACTTAGTGACCTGAGAAAACATGTAAGTAAAAATGTCAACACGAGGTTGGTGAGTTCACAGGTTTCAATATATAAATAAACGTTTACCAGATTTATTGTACAATCAACATATATATACCAACGAGTAGCTAACCCATGTTCATGTTTGCTATTACGCTCGCAACCGTAAACTGACCGTTTGTATTGCCTCCCACCAGGTCTATCAACCACGGTGCACGTTTAGGTCAATATTGCACCCGTTCGAAATCCAATCGAGTTAGCGCGACTAACGCGGGTGAGGTTTGTCAAACCCAGTAGTACTACCCAACATACCTCGCTACATTCATATTTAAACGGTTCGATGTGAGGACTTTCATGATAGAGTTTACGCATAGTCATAACAAATGATATAAAATGAAGTACAAAAATCAAAAAGAGTTTGCATCATGTTTTCTCCCCCAGTTTAAAAGCAGTAAAAAGGGGCCGTGAAAACTCACCTGAGCATGAGTAGAGATTTGGATCACACAAGGAAAAAGTTGGAGCCACGAGTGTAAGTCTCAGACGACTTACGTATGCCCTAAAATTATAAACACATAAACTAGGGACAAGTTGGGATTTGTGACGACGACACGGAAGATTTAACGCCTTAACGCATTCTAGGAATTTAAGAGTATACGAACGTGTCTACGGAATTATATATATAATAATTAAGGTAAATGCACTACGTGTCGAACGTTAATAACGAATAATAAACGAATAAATAATTAGATTCGTACGTTCGAGTCGTTTACAAAAGTTAGGAAAATAATATAATCTAATATATTATTTTAGATTCGTAAGATTAATAATTAATCATTGGCAAAAATAATAAACATGTTATTTTTATTCGAGCAAATAACGTAGGTAAATAATATAACAATTTATATTATTAAACGGTTTAAAACATTATACGAGGTGTTTAAACAAAGTGAAATAACATAAATATATATTATTTAGAAATAGGAGTCACGAGTTAAAAATAATATTAATATATTATTTCATACGAAGTCAGGGTTTGAAAATGATGTAAATATGTCATTTTAAAAGTGGTTATTTTAAATAAATGCGGTTTACGAATCAAACCCGAGCCTACGGGTGTTTTCTGGTTTAAAGACATTTTAATATATTAATATAATAATATATATATATAGGTTTAATATTAAAATAGTGGCTTAAAAATAAATAAAACCAAAACAGGGGGGAGGGAGACTCGAACCCGGGTCCCTTCCCTGTGAGCACACAGTCTTAACCAGTCCCGGCCGCTAGGCTATCGCAATAGATCCTGGTTTTTTTTGCTTTTGATTAACAACTCCCGAGAGCCCCCTCCCCATTCCTGATCGCGACCGGTTCCAGCCCAAAACCCACGAATTCGATTTCGATTGACACCAAAGGCATAGGGGTTTTGAAAATCGGATGTTTGCGAAACTGAGGTGGTGTTTAATTGTAAGAATTCACACGTTTTGAATCGATTAGCTACACGTATTCGGCCGAAACCCTAGATTAAGAACTTTAAATCGATTTGATTAATTCTTGTAATGTTAGGTGTTGGATCCATGGGGCTATTGATCATTGAAGGATTTCGAATCTGTCCATATAAATTAATTGCATTTTGGTTGAGACTATAATCGAAATCCCCAAATCGAGTTTATGATTAACCCTAGTTTACGGTTTATAATCAATTCGATATTATTCGATTCAATTGATATGGGGCTTTCAAAGAGTAGGTAATCGCGAGTCTAACCATATGATTCAATTGAATTTTAATTGAGTTTAGTATCAAAAGCCCCAAATTGGGTTTCGTATGAACCCTAGATTACAGGTCTTGATCAATTCGATGTTATGAGATTAAATAAACATGGGGTTTTCATTACAAAGATGATTTCGAGTCTAACAGTATAAGTTAATTGCATTAAAACACGTTGTAAGGTAGGGGTCGATTAACTCGGTTGATCATGAACCCTAGAATTTGAATCTTGATCGAATTGATGATATAAACCCCAATTAGCATAGGGTTTTCAATCTATGAGTAAAAACGAAGCTATGGATGAGATTTATTACCAGAACGCAATATGAATTGAAGGGGATCGATCAAAACAGGTGCCGACTGAGGGGGCGTTGGTCTCCGACGAGTCTGGTTCTATCTCCGATTGGATTGTTGTGTGTAATACGTTCTCAGCGACTCGTCCAAGGTGCGTGGATGATCAATTTCAGTTGCAATGATCGAATTGAAGCGAATTTGTGTAGAGACAATGGTGGAGTCGACGGTTACAACATAAATCATCATTGGGATTTATTCGCGTATAATGGTAGTGATAATTGTTCAATGATGATCGATTATAGCATTGAAAGCTATATTCGTTACAAATTTGAGAGATTGATCGGTTATGAGTTCGAATTTTGGCTTGAAACTCACGAATTTTGACTTGTAAAAGTCAACATAGACAAAAACTCTTCAACTTTGACTTCCACAAGTCAACAAATTGAGTTTAGGTTTATTACAGTTTTAGTCCTTGTGTTTCTAGTTTGAACATTGACAGAATTGACCCCTAGGGTTAGATTTAACTGGTTTCAGTTAACGGGGTTAAGTTTCAGTTAGGATTTTTAACGGAATTGTTAATGGAGTTAACCGAAAAAGTCGGGTTGTCACATCATCCCCTAGTTGAAAGAATTTTCGTCCCGAAAATTTAAGTAAATAAATAAATAAAAAATTCCGGATGTCACATCATCCCCTTGTTGAAAGAATTTTCGTCCCGAAAATTAGAATAGTACCTTAAGAATTTGAATTGGGGTGCTTGAACAGATTTGGATATTTGCTCATCATCTGATCCTCGCGTTCCCACGTGAATTCCGGTCCGCGTTTCGAGTTCCAACGGACTCTGACAATAGGGATCTTACTGTGCTTTAATGTTTTAACTTCCCTATCCATAATTTCCACTTGTTCTTCGACGAAGCGTAATTGTTCATCCACATGTAGTTCCTCCAGAGGAACTGTGAGTGATTCGTCTGCCAGACATTTCTTTAAATTTGAGACGTGAAAGACGTTGTGCACACCACTAAGTCTTTCAGGTAGGTCCAGCTGATACGCCACTGGCCCGATTCTCTTCAAGATCTTGAATAGTCCAACATAACGAGGATTCAGTTTGCCTCGTTTCCCGAAACGAATGACACCTTTCCAAGGTGAGACTTTGAGTAAGACCATGTCACCTATTTGAAACTCCAAAGGTTTACGACGCTTGTCGGCATAGCTCTTTTGACGATCACGAGCTGCCGCCATACGGTTTCTAATTTGAACGATCTTTTCGGAAGTTTCAAATACAAGTTCAGGACCTGTGAGTTGGCTATCTCCAACCTCAGTCCAACAAATGGGAGAACGGCATTTCCGTCCATAAAGTGCTTCAAATGGAGCTGCCTTGATGCTAGTGTGATAGCTGTTGTTGTAGGAGAACTCCACCAACGGTAGGTGAGACTCCCAAGTGTTACCGAAATCGATCACACAAGCTCGTAGCATGTCCTCCAGAGTTTAGATAGTACATTCTGTTTAACCATCGGTTTGAGGATGGTAAGCTGTGCTCATATCTAGACACGTACCTAAGGCCTTATGTAACGACCGCCAGAAACGAGAAGTGAATCGTGCATCACGATCTGAAATAATGGAGATTGGCACCCCGTGCCGAGATACTACTTATTTTAAGTGAATACGAGTAAGCTTTTCCATCTTATCGGTTTCCTTGATGGCTAAGAAATGGGCGGATTTTGTTAAACGATCAACGATTACCCAAATGGTATCGCATCCGGTAGGAGTTCGTGGTAATTTGGTGATGAAATCCATGGATATTTGTTCCCATTTCCACATGGGGATTTCTGGTTGTTGTAGAAGACCAGAAGGCTTTTGGTATTCAACTTTAACTTTTGCGCATGTAAGACATTTACTCACATAAATAGCTATATCGGCCTTCATCTTTGGCCACCAATATAGTATCTTTAAATCATGGTACATCTTATCGGAACCCGGATGAATAGAGTAACGAGATTTATGAGACTCGTCCATAACTAGTTCCCTTAGGTTTCCGAATACTGGAACCCATATTCGTTCGGCAAAGTATCGAATGCCGTCAGATTTGACTTCAAGTTGTGCTTCCAGACCGCGTGTACCTTCCAGCGGTAGGTTTTCTTCTTTTAGGGCTTCGAGTTGAGCACTACGAATTCTGTCAGGTAATCCGGGGTGAATAGTAAGCTGTAATGCTCGAACTCGTTTGGGTTTTGTTTCTTTTCGACTCAGGGCATCAGCTACAACATTAGCTTTACCCGGGTGGTATCGGATCGCACATTCGTAATCATTTAAAAGTTCAACCCAACGACGTTGTCGCATGTTCAACTCCTTCTGCTCGAAGATATGCTGAAGACTCTTGTGATCGGTGTAGATGGTGCATTTGGTACCGTACAAGTAGTGTCTCCATATCTTAAGTGCGAAAACTACGGCTCCCAATTCTAGGTCATAAGTGGTGTAGTTTTTCTCTTGAATTTTTAACTGACGTGATGCATATGCGATTACTTTCTCCTGCTGCATCAAAACACAACCTAACCCTTGGATAGACGCATCACAATATACTACGAAGTCTTCCGTTCCTTTCGGAAGGGCTAGTATAGGTGCACTGCAAAGTTTCTGTTTAAGGAGTTGAAATGCTGACTCTTGTTTTTCACTCCAGATATAGGCTTTACCCTTTTGAGTCAAAGCAGTAAGGGGTTGTGCGATCTTAGAAAATTCTTCTATGAAACGACGGTAGTAACCAGCCAATCCCAGAAATTGTCGCACCTCAGTCGGAGTTGACGGTGCTGCCCAAATCTTGATGGCTTCTATCTTCAATGGATCGACATGTATCCCTTTCTCATTAACCACATGCCCTAGAAACTGAACTTCCCGGATCCAAAATTCACACTTGGAAAACTTAGCATACATTTGTTCTCGCTTAAGTAGTTCCAAATTAGGCGTAGATGTTCCTCATGTTCCTCCTTGTTCTTGGAATAAGTGAGGATGTCGTCGATGAAAACGATAACGAACTGTCAAGATAAGGTTTACACACACGGTTCATGAGGTCCATGAATACCGCAGGTGCGTTGGTTAATCCGAAAGGCATAACCATAAACTCATAGTGGCCGTACCTTGTACTGAAAGCAGTCTTAGAGATATCCCCATCTCAGACTCTCAGCTAATGATAACCCGATCTAAGATCTATTTTGGAATAGAAACTTGACCCTTGGAGTTGATCGAAGAGGTCATCAATATGCGGCAGGGGATAACGATTTTTGATTGTTACCTTGTTCAATTCCCGGTAATCAATGCATATACGGAATGTACCGTCCTTCTTTTTAACAAACAGGACTGGAGCTCCCCACGGTGATGAACTAGGTCGGATGAAACCTTTATCTAACAACTCCTGTAACTGGGTAGATAGTTCTTGCAATTCACTAGGTGCTAATCGATAAGGTGCCCGAGCGATCGGCGCCGCTCCAGGTGCTAAATCGATTTGAAATTCCACTTGACGGTGCGGTGGTAAGCCAGGTAAATCTTCAGGAAATACTTCCAGAAATTCCCGTACAATTGGGATATCTCCTATCTTCTTCTCTTCGGATGGCTGCTTGACAACGAGAGCTAAGATAGCGGTATGTCCTTTCCGAAGGCATTTTTGTGCTTTCATGAAGGATATGATACCCATGACAGTACCAACCCTTTCGCCCTGAACTGAAAGAATTTCTCCACTCGGGAGGGGTATGCGAACGATTTTTTCATGACAAATGATTTCCGCTTGGTTTTTAGACAACCAATCCATGCCGACGATTACATCAAAACTACCAAGTGTGACCGGCATAAGGTCGATGTCAAGAATATGGCTAGCTAAATCAAGCTTACAACCCTTAAGAATGTGGGTTGCTTCAATAGTTTGGCCGTCAGCTATCTCTATTACATACTTAGCTTCTAACAGAGTTGGAGTTCCTTTTATCATATCACTAAGTTTCTTAGATATAAAACTCCTATCAGCACCAGTGTCAAAAAGGACAGAAGCAAAGTAATTATTTAAGAGAAACTTACCGGTGACCACGTTATGATCGTAGCGAGCTTCTCCAGATCCCAGTACAAAAGCTCTTCCTTTCGCCCCATTCCCTCCATTACTACCATTATTACCGTTATTCCCACCATTATTGTTCTGATTAGGGTTGTTACCATTGTTGCCCTGGTTATTACTGTTACCACTACCACTGCCATTACCATTTCCACCCCTCTTCAACTGAGGACAATTCCTTTGGATGTGCCCCTCCTGGCCGCACTGAAAACATCCTCTCGTGAATCCCTGTGATTGAAATGGTTGTTTGTTCGGGAGTGCAACCCTACAGTCCTTCGCAGCGTGGCCCATTTTACCACACCGCTGGCAACGTTGTCGGTCACAAGTGCCCGTGTGGTGATAGCCACATTTGTTGCACTTGGGGTACCTCCCAACATATTCTCCCTGATTCGGACCTGATGAGGTCGTTTGATTAAAGTTCCTAGCAGGCTCAAACTTTCACTGCTGTTGGTGCTGAGGTTGGTTGGGTTGGGATCCTTTAGAATTAGAGTGGGAGTGGGAGTGATGGTCGAACTTGCGCTTATTGTTGTCGGTGGGTTTAGAAACCGAACCTCTTGGAGGTAAAGTTCCTTGTGTCACCGCCTGATCGGTCAATTTGTGAGCAAGTCTGATGGTCTGTTGGATAGTGGTAGGGTTGGACGAGGTCACCATGCTTTGAATCTGAGGTACCAAACCTCCAATGTATAGTTCAATCCGTTTGTAATCCGGAGTCACCATGTGTGGGCACATGGTAGCAAGTTCGTGTGAACGAGTGGTGTAGAGTTCAATTTCCGAACCCTCCATCTTAAGGTTCCAGAACTCTCCCTCTAGCTTTTGAATTTCATCTCGTGGGCAGTATTCCTCCTTCATCATTGCTTTAAATTCCTCCCACGGGAGTCCATTTGCCATTGCCAGACCCAACATTTGAACTTGGGCATTCCACCATGTTAGGGCCGGGCCTTCTAAAGTTCCAGCAGCAAACTTCACTTGGCTAGCCACGGGGCAGTTGCACATGGCTATTACTAATTCTACCTTCTCGAACCAGCGAAGCAATCCAACGGCTCCTTCAGCTCCACTAAAGGTGTGGGGCTTGCAATCCATAAATGCCTTGAAAGTACAGGCTGGTTGTTGGTTTTGCTGATTTTGCTGACCTGGATTTAGAAGTACCAATTGAATTGGAATTATAGAGTTTAGAAAGATGTTTTTAGGAGAAGGATTGACACTATTAGTCAATAGTTAAAGCATTTACCTGCAGCATTCTGTGCTGCTAGGGCCTCTGCCACACTATTATTTATCAAAGCTGCTAGCTCTGCTGCCGTCATGTTAATGGTACCACGACCACCGGCACGGCCTCCTCGTACTCTCCCAGACATGATTCTTCACAATCACAAATGAAAAATAATAAGAAATATATCGCATATTAAACATTATTCAGGTACGAGTAAGGAGATACAACATCTAATATTTTGAAAATTAAATAAATTGTAAGGCTACAAAATAAATAACTCAATATTAAACTTCTCATGCTTTTATTGGATGGGAACAACCTTACCCATCTAGGTTTGAAAAGAGAAATAACATAAGCAAAAACAAACATGAAAAGGAAGATAGATTAGGAAGATCCTCAAACATCCTCGTCATCAGAAGATACGTATGACTGTGCATCATCGATCTCCACAGGCTCTTCCTCAGCTGGCTCCCCCTTTAAGGGCTCCTCCTCGAAGGGCTCCTCTTCAAAGGGCTCCTCCTCAAAGGGTTCCTCCTCATCGTCAGATACTGGATTGTCTTCCGGAAATAGGGCCGCTTGCAGTTGGGCTTCCAAGTGAGTCACCCTCTCTTGAAGGCTTTCAGCAGTGTGGTTTGCCACATGTAGCTGAGCTTCCATAGCAGCTAATCTCTCCAGAACTCCTTCCATATCATCATACATAGTGTCAGCCCTCGTCTCTAGATGTGCCACATGATCCACTAAAAGGTTGTGGACATGGTCCGTTGCAGCTAGTTCGATAGTCAAGTGTTTTACTCCTACCTTATTCTTCTCTACTTGGGGTCCATTCTTTAGAAGTTCAGGTGTCTCCTCGGTGGCATCTTATACAAAACTCAATTCCTTCAACATATAAGATACGAATGCTGCGAAAGCTTGTTCCATGGTGCATGGTAAGCTAGGTAGTGTAGATGATGAAGATGCGGATCCAAAGTACGGTGATGGAACATCTCCCATTTCGACCCACCTTTGGATCATATGTGGGTATACGTCCCAATTGAGAGCATAATCCAATGCTCGTGCGTTACTCGGTTCGCCTTGGTCAATTGAAGTAGTCCGGTGCCTTTTGGGCTCCGGGGATGAGAGTACATGTGCCTTATGCCCTGATGCGTTAGGTGATGGAGGTGGGGTTGACGACATGATCCTGCAACACTATGTATAAGTACCAAACATCCAAATGACATGTAACTAATGTGTGAGGCTATAGTCTAGTATGCAATCCTAGTTCTCTATAACCAATGGATCTGATACCAATCTGTCACACCCCCAATTTTAACTAACGGAGTTTTACCATTTTGGGAAGTGACAAACCAGGATCTCAGACATCAGTTACATTGAACGACTCTATATGGGACATAAGTGTAATATAATCAAAGTTCAGAGTTCAAATGCGAAATCGTAAAGAAAATAAATGCGCAAAATACACGCGCCCCAAAAAGAAAGTCCAAACGTCCAAGTCCAAACAATAATAAAACGAAAACAATCAAAGTAGCAATACATCAATAAATCAGGAGCATCCCATGCATGATCCTAGTTGTGCACCTGTGTCTTAACTTAGCGACCTGAGAAAACATGTAAGTAAAAATGTCAACACGAGGTTGGTGAGTTCACAGGTTTTAATATATAAATAAACGTTTACCAGATTTATTGTACAATCAACATATATATACCAACGAGTAGCTAACCCATGTTCATGTTTGCTATTACGCTTGCAACCGTAAACTGACCGTTTGTATTGCCTCCCACCAGGTCTATCAACCACGGTGCACGTTTAGGTCAATATTGCACCCGTTCGATATCCAATCGAGTTAGCGCGACTAACGCGGGTAAGGTTTGTCAAACCCAGTAGTACTACCCAACATACCTCGCTACATTCATATTTAAACGGTTCGATGTGAGGACTTTCATGATAGAGTTTACGCATAGTCATAACAAGTGATATAAAATGAAGTACAAAAATCAAAAAGAGTTTGCATCATGTTTTCTCCCCCAGTTTAAAAGCAGTAAAAAGGGGCCGTGAAAACTCACCTGAGCATGAGTAGAGATTTGGATCACACAAGGAAAAAGTTGGAGCCACGAGTGTAAGTCTCAGACGACTTACGTATGCCCTAAAATTATAAACACATAAACTAGGGACAAGTTGGGATTTGTGACGACGACACGGAAGATTTAACGCCTTAACGCATTCTAGGAATTTAAGAGTATACGAACGTGTCTACGGAATTATATATATAATAATTAAGGTAAATGCACTACGTGTCGAACGTTAATAACGAATAATAAACGAATAAATAATTAGATTCGTACGTTCGAGTCGTTTACAAAAGTTAGGAAAATAATATAATCTAATATATTATTTTAGATTCGTAAGATTAATAATTAATCATTGGCAAAAATAATAAACATGTTATTTTTATTCGAGCAAATAACGTAGGTAAATAATATAACAATTTATATTATTAAACGGTTTAAAACATTATACGAGGTGTTTAAACAAAGTGAAATAACATAAATATATATTATTTAGAAATAGGAGTCACGAGTTAAAAATAATATTAATATATTATTTCATACGAAGTCAGGGTTTGAAAATGATGTAAATATGTTATTTTAAAAGTGGTTATTTTAAATAAATGCGGTTTACGAATCAAACCCGAGCCTACGGGTGTTTTCTGGTTTAAAGACATTTTAATATATTAATATAATAATATATATATATAGGTTTAATATTAAAATAGTGGCTTAAAAATAAATAAAACCAAAACAGGGGGGAGGGAGACTCGAACCCGGGTCCCTTCCCTGTGAGCACACAGTCTTAACCGGTCCCGGCCGCTAGGCTATCGCAATAGATCCTGGTTTTTTTTGCTTTTGATTAACAACTCCCGAGAGCCCCCTCCCCATTCCTGATCGTGACCGGTTCCAGCCCAAAACCCACGAATTCGATTTCGATTGACACCAAAGGCATAGGGGTTTTGAAAATCGGATGTTTGCGAAACTGAGGTGGTGTTTAATTGTAAGAATTCACACGTTTTGAATCGATTAGCTACACGTATTCGGCCGAAACCCTAGATTAAGAACTTTAAATCGATTTGATTAATTCTTGTAATGTTAGGTGTTGGATCCATGGGGCTATTGATCATTGAAGGATTTCGAATCTGTCCATATAAATTAATTGCATTTTGGTTGAGACTATAATCGAAATCCCCAAATCGAGTTTATGATTAACCCTAGTTTACGGTTTATAATCAATTCGATATTATTCGATTCAATTGATATGGGGCTTTCAAAGAGTAGGTAATCGCGAGTCTAACCATATGATTCAATTGAATTTTAATTGAGTTTAGTATCAAAAGCCCCAAATTGGGTTTCGTATGAACCCTAGATTACAGGTCTTGATCAATTCGATGTTATGAGATTAAATAAACATGGGGTTTTCATTACAAAGATGATTTCGAGTCTAACAGTATAAGTTAATTGCATTAAAACACGTTGTAAGGTAGGGGTCGATTAACTCGGTTGATCATGAACCCTAGAATTTGAATCTTGATCGAATTGATGATATAAACCCCAATTAGCATAGGGTTTTCAATCTATGAGTAAAAACGAAGCTATGGATGAGATTTATTACCAGAACGCAATATGAATTGAAGGGGATCGATCAAAACAGGTGCCGACTGAGGGGGCGTTGGTCTCCGACGAGTCTGGTTCTATCTCCGATTGGATTGTTGTGTGTAATACGTTCTCAGCGACTCGTCCAAGGTGCGTGGATGATCAATTTCAGTTGCAATGATCGAATTGAAGCGAATTTGTGTAGAGACAATGGTGGAGTCGACGGTTACAACATAAATCATCATTGGGATTTATTCGCGTATAATGGTAGTGATAATTGTTCAATGATGATCGATTATAGCATTGAAAGCTATATTCGTTACAAATTTGAGAGATTGATCGGTTATGAGTTCGAATTTTGGCTTGAAACTCATGAATTTTGACTTGTAAAAGTCAACATAGACAAAAACTCTTCAATTTTGACTTCCACAAGTCAACAGATTGAGTTTAGGTTTATTGTAGTTTTAGTCCTTGTGTTTCTAGTTTGAACATTGACAGAATTGACCCCTAGGGTTAGATTTAACTGGTTTCATTTAACGGGGTTAAGTTTCAGTTAGGATTTTTAACGGAATTGTTAACGGAGTTAACCGGAAAAGTCGGGTTGTCACATCATCCCCTAGTTGAAAGAATTTTCGTCCCGAAAATTTTAGAAAATAAATAAAAAAAAATTTCCGGATGTCACAGTATGCGAAGGGAGGAGCCTGGTACCTCGCGGTACGCGAGGGTTTAAAAATTTTTTTTGGGATAAAAGCTTCTGCGTATTTATATGATTTAATAATCGGTGTTTCAAATAAGGGTGTTACATTTAGGCAGATAATGAATCCTAATCCAGACCTCAATGTCCAATATATTGACTAAAAATAATATTTGTAAAAAAAATACCTATACGCATCATATTGCCCAATAGGCGGCATATCAGGGTCTGTCTAACGAGTCGGTTGTTCGAGATTCTTACTATGGGTCCGGCATTCCTGATTCTTACGAGAAACCATTGCTTCCAGCCCTGAACGAGGGGGAGGTCGTTTCCGGTGTTCGTTCGCATGACAAGAGACTGGTGATGCCCGACCTAAACGTCGCTGCAAGACTTTGACTAAATATTTTTTTTATAGGTCGCAAAATCCCACTCGATTCGATAGACGGATTCTGGAAGAAGCTTGACTTCAAATCATTAAAGATTATGCCACAACGAAAAAGAATATGTCCGAGAAGCTCAAACAGGTGTTTAACCCAAGCAATAACGACAAAAAAGCGCCTCTTGTTCAACAGAATCGTAACATATCATATAGTATAGTATCATATAGTCTAGTATACTATAGTATAGGCCTATTAGTGTAGTATACGTATCGTATAGTATAATATAATATAGTATATGTGTAGTATAGGTCCCATATAGGCCTCGTATAGGTCTATAGGTATAATATAGTTATCGTATCGTACAGTACACTATCCTAACATATCATATAGTCTAGTATAGTATCGTATGGTATTGCCCGTATAGGCCTTGTATATGACTATATATATAGTATAGGTATCGTATCGTACAATAGATTATATCGCATTATATAGTATCGTACCGTCTAGTGTACTATCGTATACTATAGTATAGGTCCCGTATAGGCCTACATGTGTAGTATAGGACCCGTATATGCCTCGTATAGGCCTGTATGTCTAGTATAGGTATCATATAGTACTGTACATAATCGTATCGTATCATACCCTGTAGTATAGTATCGCATCGTCTATACCTATAGTATATGAAAAGATACGATATTATACTATAGTACACGTATACTACACATGTAAGCATATACAATACTATACTTGACTATACGAAGTCTGTATACCTGATCGTGTGGTGTCGCTTGTATTTGTCAACGACGACCATTTCATTCATATAATTTCTAAATTTTTTAAATTAATTTACTAAATAGTTTTTTAAAAAATAATATGTATTTAATTTGTAATTTAAACTTGTTATTTAAATTAAAAAGATTATTTTTTGTAATTTGAATATGTTTTTTTTTTAAAAAATGTATTTGAAAAAAATAATTACAATTTTTTATACTTTTTTTGAATTTAAATTTGCATTTTTGGTAATTTAGTTAATGTTATTTAAAAAAGAAAACCCAATATGCATCATATTGCCAATATGATACATATTGGTGGTTCATATGAAAGAGGCTAATGCATATCAGCCTAATATGCACCCTGATATACATCGTATTAGGCAATATGATGCATATCAGGTTGCGTAAAAAGCTGATATGCATCAGGCTTTTCCCCATACGACACAAACACACTCTAATACGCTCCATATTAGCTAATATGGATTGTATTGGACTAGCCACCGGACCATGACTGACAATGTTAATTCTGGTTGTTTAAGGTTGTGCCTATACGCTTGATATTGGCCAATATGAAGCGTATCGGGTGTCTAAATAGATATTGGGGGGTGTCCCAATAGATTAAGCCCTTATAAATCCCCCACATTTGTATGCCTGTCAAGGTTCAGGTGGGTACTGTGTTGATGGTGATAGATTTGGCTACTTTTGCAAAAACTCATGATGTTCATTTGTGTTTTCTGTATCTACCCATTTCTTGATGGTTCACTCATTTTGGTTTTTATCCATATAAAGAAATTAAATTCATACCTATTATAACAAAATTTTCAATTAGAGTTCACAATAAAAACTTTTAAATTTATTTCAACTACTAACTAAATTTAAGGGTTAAACTATAAGAACATGACAAGTTAGATTATGTGTAATGATTCTTGTGAGTGGAGGGCATGGCCGACGTGGCGGGTGTGGAACAGCAAGCCGTTCCTTTGTGAGAGGGGGCTGTGAGTGTGGTCACGACATGGGAGGGGCTTCTTCTGCGTCTGGCCCAATTAGAAGAGAGTGGGGGCGTGGGGCGTTGCCCCACTTCACACAATCATAATACCCTAAAATAAATGTTTTGACTGGCTGGAGGGTTAACAGCACCCTGAACTCTTTCCTTCCACCCGAAATAACAAAGACACTATGCATGTTCGGGTGTTTGGATTTTAAATAAATCCACACGAAAAGACTGAAAACCATAAGGATCAACATAGCCATTATGATACGGTCGTTTTAGTTCTAGTAGTTATCCTTGTTCTTCAACTGTATAAATCAATCATGAAACCAGCATAAAGGTTCATTAAATTCCATGTATTTACGTGTCAAAATGTGAGAGGGTGAGACGACAAAAGAATATATAGTTGGCATGAAAATTACAACAAAGAAAGAAAGGACACAAGTGTCTCAATCCACACAAAGAATAATTAGCTTATGATATTGGACATGACACATCGATCCAACGTCCTACCAATGGGAATGATCCAGATGCTTATAGAGTGACACTTTTGTTCCATTTGCCCATTTTATGCACGTATTTTAAAATATCTCTTGAAAATATTATTTTATAATTATAAACAAACAAAAACAATTTTCCTACTTCAACAAATCTCCACCTTTGACGACTCTATCCCATCTATCACGTAATTTGGCTATGGCTTCGCAAATGACACATTAATTTGTATATATGTTTTTGTGTGATTACGTGTGTATTTCAATGGAGGATGTCGTTAGTTTACTATAGTGTCCACGAGTCAAAAACCACATGTGACATTTGTAAAGACATTTATAGAGTTTGGAAGGTGCTTCTTCATGTTCCTATCAAAGCCCCAATATTCATTACTAGAAAACCGCATTTCGCTAACGAAAAATTATTATTAAACTATTCGTCGATGATAACCGACGGATTAAACAAATCCTCCAAAAGAAAGAGAAACTAAATTTTAAAATCAACAGATCACCGACGGCAATAACGTAATGTTTATTGAAGTCGGTGGAGTCAAGCCTAAAACTTACCAAATGTACTGTTTGTTAATGACGGGTGGTCCGTAGGACGACCCTTAAGAGCTATAAATGGTATTTTAATCCTACATTTAATCGAGTAATTGTCTAGAATTAGATGACTACGTTTGCTTGTGTTTCAGGTACATTCGGAGCTTAAAAGTGTGGAAATGAAGGTTCGAATAAACGCGGATGGATTGGAGAGTGAAAGACGGAGCATAGGTGAAAAAAATAATTTCTTTGAATTGAAGAATTAAGAAGATAACATGATAGAGGAAGAAATTACGAGAACGTGGGCGCAAACGGCGAAGAAAACGGAGTTGAAACGAAAAAGTTATGAAGAAAACAAAATTGCATGCTGAAGCCTACCGTAAGTTACGGTAGCCCCAGCACTTTTCTTCCACCGTAAGGCAGTAGAGACCCACCGTAACACTTTTAAAGCTACCGTAAGCTACGGTAGATACCGTAGCTTACGGTGGTCACTGGCGTGAAAAGTGTAACTGCCCTATTAAATTAGTTCTTCAAGGGGCTTTTCATATCCAATCATTGGGAGACGTTTTGCAGCAGTTTCAGGGGCGATTTTGGGTGATTTTCTTGGTTAGAAACAATTTGGAACAATTGGGTTGGTGTTTTTGATTCACATGAACATTGATAGTTGCTTGATGATGATCAACCGAACGATGTGTGGCTAAGTTTTCATATGTTTTCCTCCGGATTGTAAGGTTTATCTTTTGAATGTTTGTTGATGTTTATGTTATTTGTAGGACAATAATCTAATCATTTTGGTTGTGTTATTGTGGTGTTTATGTGTTTGATTGTAATCGTTGATATTGTTTAACATCGTTTTCTAAACCATCAGTTCTTGGTGCCGCTGGCAATCGAGATTTATTGGGAGGAATTCGGGGTTGGATATATTTAATTGATCATCGGGTGACAATCTTGCGTTCTTGTAATCCAAACACTTGGTCCCCTTTTATCACAATCAAACATATTTTCATGAACTATGTCTATGTAGTTCTTCCTAATTAAACATCAGTATTATCATTCATGGAAACCTGAAACCGGGGGAAGACATACTCTCTCATTTCTAAATTACAATCTTTTGATTTGCGATTAATTTAGATAATTCTAGTTTTCAAAACCAACAATCAAAATTCTGAAAATTACATTTCTGCAATCCAGTTTAATTTTAGTTTACTATAAAAGCTACTTAGATAACACATTTTCCACAAACTCCTCGTGTTCGATACCCACTTACCGCTAGCTATTTAGTTGTAATTGGTTTATATTTGATTGAGACTACGACCTCACGTCAAATTGGCGCCGTTGCCGGGGAGTAGTGCGCAACGTGTGTTAACTTTCGTAGTTTTTTGTTTGTTATTTTCGGGTTTACGCTGGTTGTGTTAGTGTGCAGGTACTTACAGGTGTATGCATACTAAAGGCTCCAAAAAGTCATCACCATTAGCATTTGATCCGGAAATTGAACGGACACTTTCACGGAACCGAGTTTTACTTAAGGAGAACAAAGTCATTGGGTCTCCTACTACACCGAAAAACATCATGGATCCACCAATTCTCACGACGGGTCAAACACTACCAACCACCACACCTCCTATTCCACCAAGCCCTATAACAAGTGAGAGCAAACCCACAAATACCACTGTTCCTACAAGCACACTTCCACCAAATCCATTGAGCTACCAAACGACATCAACCTTTCCACCATTTAGCCATTTCTTCCCGACTCAAGGTCAATCTTCCTCCCAACAGAGTCAACCATTCCCATTTCAACAAGACCCACCTATAACCTTTACCACCCCGGTTCAACAACAACAACCACCATCGAGGTTCCAATACCAACAATCTCCCGCGATGCCGTTTATGAGAGTGCAAGATGATGGGTTTGATGACGGTTATGAAGATGATTATGAGGGGTATGATGAAGGTGAATATACCCTTGGGGGTAATGGAAATCAAACGGGATTTCAAGGAGGGGGTGGATTTGTGCGAAGACCGCAAGATATACCGCAAGCTCCACAAGGTCAACCTCGACAAGTTCAACAATATGAGCAACAAGTGCCTCAACAACAATTT
The DNA here is from genome assembly GCA_023525975.1 of Smallanthus sonchifolius. Classification (NCBI taxonomy): domain Eukaryota; kingdom Viridiplantae; phylum Streptophyta; class Magnoliopsida; order Asterales; family Asteraceae; genus Smallanthus; species Smallanthus sonchifolius. The sequence continues at coordinate 94,839,611 of CM042029.1, forward strand.
CAACCTCAACCACAATTTCAACAACAAATTCCTAGACAAGTTCAACCTCGAAGACAAATGCCTAGGCAAGCCGGTTTGCCACCACAAGTACCGTTGGGCGTGCCAAGAAGATATAATCGGGAGGCCGTGAGGGGTATTGAAGCACATTTTAGGCCGGTTATTACTAACAATCCTTCACCGATAGTTATTCCTCAAAACAATCAAGGGAGGACGTTCGAAGTTAGAACTAATTCCCTCCAAAGTTTACCGAAATATAAGGGATTAGCCATGGAGGAACCTTATTTTCATTTGGAGGCATACGATTCGATATGCAATACTATCGGTGGGCAAGGATTTTCATCGGATGAAGTAAAGTTGGTATTGTTTCAATTCTTGTTGGAAGATAAAGCGAAGAGATGGTTTTACACTTTACCATCGGCTTCGATTTATACATGGGCGGAGATGCAACAAAGATTTTTAGAAGAATTTTTCACGGCCCAAAAGACCAACGATGCGAGAAGAAGCTTGAGAAGCTTCCAACAACAACAAGGTGAAATGTTTCACGAAGCTTTCGAACGGTTTAATTTGATGATAAAAAATTGCCCTCATCATGGGATCGAATTGTGGGAATTGTTGAACGCGTTTCATGAAGGGTTGAATTCCGAAGATGCTCGTGACTTAATGTCTATCACGAATGGTACATTCGGTACAAATCACGAGCAAGACGATTGGGCGTTTTTGGAACAAATGGCGGTCACATCAAAGAGGAAGGCTCAATCATCTAGGAGAGCGAGACCTGCCATTACTAGAACCCAAGTGCATGCGGTGGAGGATGGTAATGTGCAAACTACTAATCAAGTTTATGATGTTTGCACTAACTGTAATGAATTGGGTCATAGGGCGGATGTTTGTTTGGTGGGTGTTGTTGAAGGGCAATATGAAGAAGTGAATGCTATTCAAGGCCAAGGGGGTGGTGGTAGAAATTACAACATGAACTCGAATACATATCACCCCGGGTTACGAAACCATCCGAATTTACGTTATGGAAACCCGGCTAATCAAGCCAATCCGAATTTCCAAGGAAGTCAAGGAAATTATGTTCCTCGCCAACAATTCAACAGTCAAGGCTTCCAAAGGCAATTTCAACAACCGGGCGGTGACCAAAGTGGCTATTCGGGTCAAGTTACTTCAAGTGGGAATGAAGTGATGGATATGCTCCGGATGATGCAACAAGATATGCAAAGGAGGAATCAAATGGATGAGGCTCGGTTGCAAAAAGATGAAATTCGCGACAAAGCCATCCAATCTTTGACTACCCAAATGGGTCAACTTGCAAGTGAGGTGGCCCTTTTAAAAAAGAACAAAGGTCAACTACCAAGTGACACAGTGACAAATCCCAAGAACATCAAAAGCGTGAACATTAATGTGGTAAGTACCGTTCCCAATAGTGAATTTAATGAAACATTTCTAACCTCTTCGTGTCAAGTGAATGCAGGTATAGGAAAGGAGGCCGAGGCGGAAAATGACAAAAAGCATGGGGCACCAATCGTGCCAATCCGAGTGGAAAAATTAAAAATTCCTCATGCATTGTTGGACTATGGGGCGGGCATGAGCGTGCTACCTGGCGAGTTGTATGACATGTATGACTTTGGCCCACTGCAAGATATAGACACCATGGTGAGCTTGGCAGATGAAAGTTGGAGGCGTCCACGGGGAGTAGTTAGGAATGTTAAGATTCAGTTGGGAGAATTTGAGTACCCAGTGGATTTTCTGGTCCTAGACTATGCTTCTACTAAAATGGCAGCGCAACAAAGGGTAATCTTAGGCCGACCGTTTCTATACACAGCAAATGCTCAAATCAATTGTAGAGACGGGGTTATTACCATGACAAAAAAGAACTGTAAGTTATCATTTGATGTTCAAACTAGAGTGATTATTTATGAATCCAATGAGGGGAAGGGTGGTGAGTCTAGTGATTGTATGACAAAAGTGTGTCAAAAAATGAAAATAAATCACCCACCGGATCGTGAAGAAAAGCATACGGGATCAAGTAGGAGTGTATTTGATTACCCACCGAATCGAAACGGGACGGATGCATTTTACTCAATGGCACGATGTAGTGATGGAGATGGCCGGAATCGTTTCTTTGAGCCACCATAAACGGGGGTGGCACGGTCTGGCTGAAGACCCGAAAATTTAGCGCTGCTCGGGAGGCAACTCGGGGTTTTTCACTGACATTGTTATTTCTTTATTTTTCTATGTTTCAGGGCTATGGCAACACTCAAGTGTGAGGAAGATGTGCGGATAGTTGTGTGAAGGTGGTGATAGGAAATCGGATCATTTACAACATCTGTTGTGTCAAACTTCATCAAGTCCATGTACTCTTTCCTTAGACTTGTCATGTTCTTTAGCCTTGAAATTTTGGTAGTTAGTTAGTTTGTTTGTTAAAAAAAAAAAGTTTGGTGTGTTTTGAACGATCTTTCTCTTCAAAGCCATACATTGGGGACAATGTATCCCAAGTGTGGGGATGGCGGAAATTTTTTGAAAATTTTTGAAAATTAAGCGAAAAAATGGTCCAAATTTGAACACTTAAGTACTAAACCGCATGACACATCGGCAGCCCATATTTCCTTTTTTTTCTTGGTGAGAGTTTGAGCCATTTCTTTGAATTGTTAAAATATATCTTTATTGATGAGAGTGGCAATGGGTGGGGGTGCATTAGAACTTGTGCTTGAATTCGATTTGAGGCCTTAGCTTGATATGTATGTGAAAAGGATAGGGGCATTTAGGTAGCCTCGTCACGATGTGTGTGAGTGTGGGATTCGGGGTTTGGGCCTCATAAATTACACATATGAGCATGGTAGCGAGAGGGGCGGGGGTTTGGTCCATTAGTAATCATATTTGAGCTTATTGCCTATCATTTGATAACCCATGCTTACCGCCCAAAATATCTTACCTGTTTGAGAAGACCCGGTTTAGTAGTTTAGTAGTTTTAGTACGTAGTGTTTGATGTTTTTGTTTTGTTTAAAAATGAAAAAAAAATCTGAGAAAAATGCAAAAAGAAGGAAATAAATGCGGTGGTAGTTGAAGGAGAATGAAAATGAAAAATGAAAAAAAAGAGAGAATAAGAGAAAAAAAATCTCTGAGAAAAATACAAAAAGAATGAGAATAAATGTGGTAGTAGTTTGAAAGAAGAAAAAAAAATGTGAGGCTTTGTAGTTAGTTAATTAGTTAGTTGAGTTTATTTAGATGTAATAATAAGACCGGGTCAGATCATTAGCTACTACATATATATTTTCATGTCCTACCCATATGCCTAGCCACGTTCCAACCCTTAAGTCCCTTTGATTCACGTGCGCATTTTAGTAAATTCTTTAGGCGAAGGACCGATTTAAGTACAAGCCTATTATTGTGCAATCACCCATTTGTTTTAAGTGTGTTCTAGATCATCCTTGCTAGTTATTATTTGTCGCCGAGAGGAGAGTCATTGTGAGGGGTGTGTTATGCGGGGTTTAAGAAAAAGTTAGTAAAATGAGGACATTTGTTTGCTTGATTCATGTTGATCGCTTGTGAACTTGGAAATGGTTTTTGATGAGTTGCTTGGGGGCAAGCAACAGTTAAGTGTGGGGATGTGACGGGTGGTCCGTAGGACGACCCTTAAGAGCTATAAATGGTATTTTAATCCTACATTTAATCGAGTAATTGTCTAGAATTAGATGACTACGTTTGCTTGTGTTTCAGGTACATTCGGAGCTTAAAAGTGTGGAAATGAAGGTTCGAATAAACGCGGATGGATTGGAGAGTGAAAGACGGAGCATAGGTGAAAAAAATAATTTCTTTGAATTGAAGAATTAAGAAGATAACATGATAGAGGAAGAAATTACGAGAACGTGGGCGCAAACGGCGAAGAAAACGGAGTTGAAACGAAAAAGTTATGAAGAAAACAAAATTGCATGCTGAAGCCTACCGTAGCTTACGGTGGCTACCGTAAGTTACGGTAGCCCCCAACACTTTTCTTCCACCGTAAGGCAGTAGAGACCCACCGTAACACTTTTAAAGCTACCGTAAGCTACAGTAGATACCGTAGCTTACGGTGGTCACTGGCGTGAAAAGTGTAACTGCCCTATTAAATCAGTTCTTCAAGGGGCTTTTCATATCCAATCATTGGGAGACGTTTTGCAGCAGTTTCAGGGGCGATTTTGGGTGATTTTCTTGGTTAGAAACAATTTGGAACAATTGGGTTGGTGTTTTTGATTCACATGAACATTGATAGTTGCTTAATGATGATCAACCGAACGATGTGTGGCTAAGTTTTCATATGTTTTCCTCCGGATTGTAAGGTTTATCTTTTGAATGTTTGTTGATGTTTATGTTATTTGTAGGACAATAATCTAATCATTTTGGTTGTGTTCTTGTGGTGTTTATGTGTTTGATTATAATCGTTGATATTGTTTAACATCGTTTTCTAAACCATCAGTTCTTGGTGCCGCTGGCAATCGAGATTTATTGGGAGGAATTCGGGGTTGGATATATTTAATTGATCATCGGGTGACAATCTTGCGTTCTTGTAATCCAAACACTTGGTCCCCTTTTATCACAATCAAACATATTTTCATGAACTATGTCTATGTAGTTCTTCCTAATTAAACATCAGTATTATCATTCATGGTATTATCATTCATGGAAACCTGAAACCGGGGGAAGACATACTCTCTCATTTCTAAATTACAATCTTTTGATTTGCGATTAATTTAGATAATTCTAGTTTTCAAAACCAACAATCAAAATTCTGAAAATTACATTTCTGCAATCCAGTTTAATTTTAGTTTACTATAAAAGCTACTTAGATAACACATTTTCCACAAACTCCTCGTGTTCGATACCCACTTACCGCTAGCTATTTAGTTGTAATTGGTTTATATTTGATTGAGACTACGACCTCACGTCAGTTAACATACTGTTTATTGAAGTCGGTGGAGTCAAGTCGGTGCAAGACACTCCGTTTAACATAGTTGCCATTGATATATAATCCCAAAAGGTTACACACCAAACAAATATTTCATATACGCGTTTAAACGCGTACACACCCGGTAACTATATCAAGGTTATTATCATCGAGTAAAATGATAATATAAGTGAATCATTATATATATATATATATATCATTTTTGACTTTTTTGCATTCTTGCCCTTCGAGTGTTGTTAAGCCTCTTTGGTGTTGGGCCCTTTGGGTAAGGTGTTCACGTGCTACTCTTCAAGGCATACGACCTCATACGCTCAAAAGGAAAGAAGAGCTCTTTCCCTAAATTAAATCACCACTTTACGATTAAATCCTAACAATCTATTTATAATAAACCCTATACTAATTGATATGTCATCATTTATACATATTTTACATGCATAATAATCCTTATATTATGGTACTAATTGAATAATAACCTTGCAATTGATGCTTAAAACATTTATATTTTGTAATTGCAGGTTATTCGGTGTTGAAAATATAAATCAAGCTAAATATTATAAAAAAACCAAGAATTCAAGCTTCTAGAAGGTTCATTCCCGGAGCATTGGCACTCAAAAAGCCAAAATTGGTCAACAATAGTCAACATGAGCTAAAAGACAAACCATGAGAGAAAAAGGGGGATGCACGGTTGTGCATCCCATTGCACGGCCGTGCAATCCCTTTCTTCTCCCCTACAGCCTAGTACAATGTCCTTTGTATCCTATTTGATTTCCTAGGCCTTTGCATGACCGTGCAACCCAATGCACGACCGTGCATTGCACATTTTGAGGCCTATAAATAGGGGGTTTGAGTTCTTCATTAGACACACCCATACATACCTCAAGAACACATCAGAAGAGAGCATTCTCGTAGTTAGAGTAGAGAGTAGAGTAGATCTTCCTCCTTGTTTCACAATAAGGGAGACTACGAAACTCATCGTTATGCTAGTCGTTATGGCCATTCGTGGCTAAAGCTTATTTGTATTGCTAGGGTGAAGATGATGTTTGGTGCATGTTAATGTTTAACGTATTAATTTAGTAATATGTTTATGTCTTTAATTATTTCCTACTTAAAACCCACCCTTCAGTGGGCTTTTATCATTGTCTAAATCCGTCTTTATATTTTTGAGTGTCTTGATTTTAAAGAGTAACATCGTAAAATTCTTTTTAATCAAACTTTCTTTGAAACTCGTACGTCTTTATACGAGCAGAGATTGATAAACTAGAGCTTGGTCTATACTTCTAAGATCGTACGTCTTTATACGAACTTATTATGCGACCAAGAATTGGTGAACTCATGTTGGAAACGGTACGTCTTTATACTTGGTCCCATCGTTACACAACCTCCCAGTGAGCAAAATATAATCACCTAATTAACTTTAATATAAAGCATTTTAAGTTCGATGTCTTAAACCAACCCGGAGATGACCATTCGAAGGGTTGAGGGTAACTGTTGTCCTTAATGGGAGGCACCACTATTTTAATTTAAAGATTATAATTCGTGAATCAAACGTAGTGAGGACGAGGCTCTAGCGGTGACTCGGGTCACAAGTTTGTAGTAGTCATACCACTGAATTAGTCAACTAAACATTGTCACGTACCAAGTTGATTTGAAACCCGAAGCAATACTATCCGTAATCTGATCATTTTCGCCTTATTTACTTTTATGCTATTTACTATTCAGCTAGTTACATTTCTGTTACACACATCACGCAAGTTTTTACTTTTATTTTATTTACTTTACCGTCATTTACTTTTTTTGCTTCACAAGCACACAAAACCAACTCACTAATTAATCCGGCTAAACGATAACAAAAGTTGAGTATTGGAACTCGACCATGTCCATTGGTTCGATACTTGGTTCTTACTTAAACTATATTACGCTGCGGTAGGTACACTTGCCTATTGTGTGTGTTTTAAGTTAAAGTAATTATCATTTTATAAATTTAAATTATGATCTTGTGAAACCATCTTAAAAATATATTTATTATATTTTTATATACTTATCTCACGACACATCACTAATCCTAACACAACTCAAACTTAATTAAATAATCAAATAAATAAAGCTCACTCGTAGTCTAATACCACTCAAATACTTAAAGATAACATCAAACAATAAACAAATAATAAAATAAACAAACATTAGACTCCTAATAGGACTAACAAACTTGCAACTCAATCCAGTAAAGTTGTGACTTCTTCTTTGCACAAACATTACATTATGACAAGATTAGCCCAATAATTATTCACGTGCTACTCTTCAAGGCAAACGACCTCATACGCTCAAAAGGAAAGAAGAGCTCTTTCCCTAAATTGGCCTCCGGTTGTCTGTTGCAACTCCGACGATTACGCTCTGATTGTCTCTATTTCCTTGTTTGTGTGTGGCTCCATCCGCTATTAAAGTGCGGCTGTCCCCTCAGTTGCAATTACGAAGAACAAACTTGAAAGAATCATCACTATTGTTATTGTTCAGTTTTTTTATTCTGTTTCTTCGTCTTATTTTTCTGCAGTTCCGTTTGATTTCGATTAATAAATCGCCCGTTTACCATTTTTTGACAGTTTTTACAAATGAAATGGACCAAATGGATCTCAAGCAAATGTAATATTCTGGGATGGATAGCCGAAATGGACCGTCTTCCTATCTTGGTGGCCCTAAACAAGTGAAATATCTAGGTCAATTCCCAACGGTGCCCGTTGTGCAATGATGGGGCTGAAACAATTGAATACCTGTTTACGGCTTGTTACATTGTATGGCAACATGCTAGTAGTTGGTGTAAAGTCCAACCGACTTTTGCCCTTTCGATTAAGGATATATTGGAACTACTCCAGACGGTTTCTCATGACGAGGTTCATCATGAAGTTTTCAATGGAATCATCTTAATCGCATTTTAGTGTATTTGGAAAGCCAAAAATGAATACCAGTTCTCAAATAAAACGGTCAATATGGAGAAAATAATTAAAGATATTAAGTCCCTTGAAGATCAAAACACAAAACTCTATTATGAAAAGAGTGGTTGTATTTCAATTTCTTGTAATCATGTGATTTGTTGTATGTTTGCTTCTGTGGTCCACTCCTAGTCTCTGCTTGGGGCCGTGTTTTATAAAATAACGAGCGTGCAACTATGAACCTGCTGGCACTGAGTTTGACAGGTTAAACGATGACATGCATCTAATTTTGCCTTATATAGAGTTGTATAATTCTTGAATAATCTATAAATTTCTTTTAGGAAAATTATAATAGAAAAGAGATATAAAATAAAACTTAAATCTATATCTATACTATATAATAAATAAAAGTTTTTTTTTGTCACGTGTCGCCTCCATATTGATTCTAATCATATTTTTCCGCCTCTCTCTTATTAAATACACATCTATCTTTTAATAATAATATATTTAAAAAAAAATACTAATCTTTATATTAATAAATCTTTTGACATATTTTGACGAGTTTATATGTTAACAGATTATATTGTATTACACGGGTTTATTCAACCCGTGTTTTTAAACAAATAAATCTTTTATCATTTAATATATATAATTATATTTATTAACTCGTGTAATACACGAGATTTTAACCTAGTTTCTAATATAGAAAAGTAAAATAAGGTTTTAATGATTATGAATTTGAACTTTAAATAATAACTAGGAATTACACAGTTGTGCGCTACGGCTGCGGCCGTGGCATGATCTTGAGTATCAAAACGCATATATGAAAACACGTTGGCTATCACTATGTCGGTAAATCCTAAAACGCACCCATCGTAAAAATGAGCGTCGCTCCGCCGTAAAACCCGAAAGCGTAGCGTTAAGTAAAGCGAACGCAAACGCGGATATAAAAACACGTCGCAACGGCTGTCACTCAAACGTAAAACCCTAAAACGTACCTCGTTGTAAAAGCGAACGTCAGTCCACTGTAAAACCTGAAAACGTAGCGTTAATAAACCTGAACGCAAATCCAGACGCAACGATTAGAAATCTAAAGCCAAAACATTAAGAAACCGAAAAAGATAAAAAAAACCACAAAAGTAAAAAAACCACATAAGTAAAAAAAACGATCTCGATTATGAAAGCGCATATGTAAAAACACGTTGTTGACAAAAAAAACCATTTACCCCTATGGTCTTTAAATAATAGTATAATGCTAGTTGGATAATGTAAACGAATAATGAGTTGAAAATTTTAATTTGCGTTTTTAAAATGCGGAACAAAATTAAGACCATCTCTAATGATAAAACTTCACGCATTAATCTAAATGTTACTGACGACGAACAAGAACGTCATCGACCGACGATTTTTCGTCAAACATAACTTCACGCATTAATCTAAATGATACTGACGACGAAATTGAAACACCGGAAGAACCGGTTTGTCCGCCTAGAAGAAACAATAATGGTAAACGAGCTACTTTTTCAGCCGTCTCGAACGACCGGTTTGAAAAAATAGACGTGAAGATTGATAAGCTACTCTATTTTAGAAAGGATAAACAACAAGAAGATCTCAAGCTTTTAACTATGAAATTCGACCACCTTAGTGGAAGTTCTAGTAAACTCGCGGATATGCGGAAAAAAGATATATATGTAAGAAACAACTTAACCGAGTAGAACAACGAGTAGTTTTTATTTTACTTTTACGAACCTAGTTTTTTAGTTTTTTTTAAATGTATTTTTTTATTTATTTTGTAATGTTGTTTTTTATTTATATAAGAATGTATTGTTTTTTTGTTTTATAATGTAATCTTTTATTTATTAAAGAGTAAACTGTATTTTGCAACCCTGTGGTTTATGTCCGCTGACACTTTGCAACCCTGTTAAAAAGAAATTGCAATTTGTCCCCCCTGTGGTTTGGTTTCTCTCTCTCTTTGCACTCCTACCATTAATATCACCGTTAATCTTTTAACGCCGTTAGGAGCATTAAAGACTTTTCACCGAAAAATCGAAACCTATCATAATCTGTACCACTCTGGTTTTATTTCATTCTCACTTTGCAACCCTCCCCCTCACGAATCCCGTCTGCTGCCACCTCCTTCCCCTATTCCGTCCGCCGCACTCGCCGTAAAGCGTCAAACGACACCGCCGCCGTCCCAATTCAACTTACGGAAACATAACCCCCTCTAAACCTTCACTTAATAATAGTTAATGATTAAAAAAACACAACAAACATAAACAATTTGGATCAGAAAAATGAATTAACATCCAAAGACAGATGTTTCAAAATCTAAATCCTTGTTAACACATTAACATTGGTACTGATTTTAAATTAACATCTAAACAATCAAAGGCATCTCTCTATGCTCTGCTTTCAACAATTTCCTTCATTTCATCCATCGACAACAGTGATGCTTCGCTTTCAAAATCTTTCTCCATTTTCTGTCGCAGCTGCAAACCAAAACACAAAAACTATGGATTCAATAACGCATTCTCGGTTATCATGTGAAGGGAGATTATTAAAGGGTAATTTTGGGGTGAGGTCAGGGGTGTTATTGTCTTTTCATTACAAAAGATAACGACATGAGTGCAAATAGAGAGAGAAACCAAACCATAGGTGGGCATATTGCACTTTCTTTTTAACAGAATTGTAAAGTGTCGATGGGCATAAACCACATGAGTGTAAATTGCAGTTTACTCTTTATTAAAATTGAAACTTTTATATGTAGTTAACTATAAAAAAAATAAATACGGGACATGAAACTACTACGCCTATTAGTAATTCTGAAAGTGATTACTCATGTGCTGATATGGTAGTAACTTGACAAAATATGAATCATTTGTACGTAAAACCAGGATGGATGACCTAATCCCCAATGATTTAGACTTCCACTAACAACTTCATATACCCGAATTCAAAAATAGGCTGTAGACCCACCTATGACCTACCTATTGTATTTTGATACAGATGAAGGAACACATGAGAAGGTAGAAATTTGTTGAGTTGAAGAAAAAGGTTGGTTTATTGAAAAATAACGTTTGCGGCTAAAACCTTGGGTGGTTAGAAAAACCTTCTAGAGGTAGGTTCAATAAGGTTCTTGTTTGTTTATAGGATTGTGTGCAGTGGGGCAACGTCCTCACCTTCGACGGATAATTGGGCCACTTCAACTAGAGCAACATGACGTCAATCCCACACCTCTCATGCCCGTTACACCCACATCACCCCCTCAGCGCCCGCTCGTAACAGTGTTTTATCGCCCCTTGCTGGTGAGGTGGCAGATGGCGACAAGCCACTATATTGGTCTATTAACCGAGTTGAGACGTATCTAGATTCAGCATATATAACCAGAACAATATTTGATAGCTTTTAGTACCAAAACAACCAACCCTGATTTCTCATACACCGATTTGCTAGAAAACAAACTTATATAATCATTAAGAAGAATATGTATATCTAAACACACAAAATCATTATCGTCATCCCATACATCTTGGTTGTACATACAAATTGGGTAAGATAACCGAATCTTAATTTCCATGATTAAACAAAATCTTTTTCTTACAAGTTTCACCAGCCAAGAATCGTTTTTATTTAAAGAAAAATATATGACATACGTATAAGATGATATGATAAATCTATTAATTAATTCTCACGACCCTCCATTTCAAAGTATATGTTAACATCAAGCTAGAGATGGCAGTGGGTCGGGTTTGGGACGGTTTAGGTAATCCAAACCCCATACCCGTTTATAAAAGCTTGTCCAGTACACCAGGCACAAAAAGCCGTCTGGTTTCTATTAGGTAATTATCCGTCGGGTATCGGGTATGTGCACGGGTTTCAGAAAAACCTGTTACTTTGTAAAAAATACTCGTCGGGTATGCTCGATCAAAACCCGTCGAGTATCTACCAGGCATATATAAAATTTGTAATTAGAATAAAAAAGAAAGAAAAAAAATCACGTCGGGATATACATTTAAAATAAACACATCATATATACTTAATGGAGGGTTAAGGAGGAGCGATGTGGGGTGGTGGTGCTCGGCGGCTATCGTGACAGCAATGGTGGTAGAGTACTACGGTGGCAACTGGTGGAGGGTGTAGTGGTGTTGCTCGGTTGGGGTTTTACGCAACGAGGACGATGGTGACTACGGGGGTGGCCCGGAGGCTGAAGCTCGACGAAGACAGGAACCAGACGACGGTTTTGACTTTGGCGGTGGAGCAAGGGAGCCTGACTTTGCGACAACCAGCCACGGAGGTGGCTGTGCGGGTGGGGCACGACGGTACGTGGTGATGCTTGGACTGGCTCGACTAGGGTTTAATCGGTTAAGTTTTGCATGACGGCATGTACATGCATGCATGGGGCTGAACCCCGTTTGGGTATTCGGGTTCTAAGTAGGTCAAGGACGACACGATTCGTGTGAACTTGTGAAGTTAGGGTTTCATGGAGGACGAATGACAAGCTGTTGAGGTGAGCGTCGGGGTTTAATTAAATTGTAATATGTTATTCTACGTATGGTTAGAACGTATTATGATCTTGGATCATATGTTGACATGTTCGGGTTTCGAGCTGGAAGACGATTGCAGTGCATGATTTGGATGTTCGTAACCAGTGAGTTTTTAATCCCCTCTTTACTATTTTGCTGTTTATTGTACATACCTGCATGTTTTATTCTATTAATCAAACATGTTACGAGTTTTGGTTAATTCTGAAAGGTTTTATACGTTAAATATTATAGAAAACGAACTTAAGGGTCTATGTAGTGTCCTTAGGTTGTATGATACTTGGGGTATCGTGTAATGATTTATACGGAATAAGTCAGGTAATGAACTTAGATGTTTTGAGGGTACATCTAGGATGTGTTAGCCTAAGAACCCATATGTTGTTTGTTCTTAGATAATGAGTCCGAGTAAATGCTTGTGTGTTGTTATGTGTTACTTGCTTGATGCTATGTGTGCTTGCGTCGTTTTCCTTATGTGCACCTGTAAAAATTTCAGAATCTAAAACCTAATTGTAAGACTAAGCCCAACAAGGCCCAATAGAAATCCAAGCTCATTTGGGGCCCAATAAAGACCCAAGCTTATTTGGGGCCAAATAAGGACCCAAGCCCGTTAGAGATCCAATCTACATAATCCGAACATCAACCCAATCACTTAGTTTCGTCTAATGACTCGTCACACAATTCTAATAATTTAAGAAAGAATATGTGCACATACGCGATTCAGTATCTTTTTAACGCTTAACGCGTCATATATCGGCTTATTACCTGATATTCGGCAAAACGAATAGTTAAGATAACAAATTATTAATATTAAGTATTAATATTCATTGAAAAAGACTATTAAGACAAATACACGAGTAGTACGTATGCATGTACGATAAACCACGTTGATGCTCGTAAGACACATAATTTTCATGATTTAAATACGTAAATATTATTATTAATAAAATTTCATAATTTTAAGAATTTTAAAACAATGATTCGGGGAGGGAGGGGGGGTAGGGAGGGAGGGAGGTTGGTTGGGAGAGAGAGAGAGGAGGGGCCGACAACCCTTCCGACTGTCCAAAGCCGAGATGTGTTTGTTTATGTTTTATTCTTTCGGTGTGTTTTTCTGGTCAGTCGATCTATGACTGAGATGTGTTTGTGTGTGTTTCAGAGAGAGAGATAGAACTAGAGAGATAGGGCTATATTAGTTTTTTTAAATGTTATTACAATGAGAAAAGGACGAAAATACTCTATGTGCAACGCACGTGACTGGATTTAATGAAAAGAAAAGGATGTAAACTGTTATAAAATTTAAAGACACGTTTTAAAATTTCTTTAGTTTAACTTAAAGTCGTATATGAAATTTAGACCATACTTATACTTAAATAATCATTATTCTAATAAACGATTGTAAGAAATGTCATGTGTTATTATCATATTTTTTCTCATTAAATTTTTTTAATTTTTTCTATTTTAAGTAATTTTGAATTTTAAAATCTAATTATGTTAATTTTTCTTTTCCAGAAAAGGTAAAATAAAATTTGAATTATAACTATTACTTAATTAAGAAAATAATTTTTTTTATTTATTATATTTTTATTTTTTTATTAAATAATCTCATGTAATAAATGAGTATATAAACTAGCCAGCAATATATAATTACTCAAAATTAAATGATGACACAAAATATTATGAAAAAAGAATAATAAAGTTATTAAATGGCAAAGAACCAACAATGTTGGACTTCGTACTTTTTTGCTGTAACCTTCTGGCTATTACAACGACTTCTAGATGCCTGACAAAAGTCTCCGCCAGGAACCTTGCCTTTTTTATTTCTTTTATTTTTTATTTGAAAGGCAGATATATTAGAACAAAGTTAGCAGAGGCTAGCGGAAACAAGAAGAAGAAAAACGAAACATACAAAGAACAAAGAGAGAATTACAAATTAAACTCGCACCATTTTTCCCAATCATCAACCCCAATGTTCATCCGATTCTTGGCCCACATGAAACTTGAGCTTTTAAGATCTTCAAATAACCATTCAAGTGAAGCCTTTTTACCCCGAATACTACTCCATTTCTAAGTATCCAAAGGCTCCAAACTGCAGTTAGGATGACAACTTGAAGGGCTTTTTGGTGAGGCTTAGCATGCGGCTCCAGTGTGGTTAATTCCAGGATGTCCCTAACCGAAAAGATGAAAATAAGAGGTATTTTATTTCTTTTAATTATCATTAAAATTATATTATTGCTAAATTGGTATGCTTTGAACTTGATACATAATACTTTGTAAATGGTATTAATAATAATACAATTGCAAATGAGTTTCTCTCTATCTGTACGGTAAATGTTTGTGACTTGTGGTTGTAGGCGGCAAATATTGGAAGGGATTAATTTTTGAAAGTGATTTGTTTTATTTTTGGCCTCTTATTTCGACCCTTCTGTCATGTCTTCTGTAATGTCGTAAGTTTAGGCTATTTGTTTGTTTTTGGGTTATATATATTCCTTCGATTAGTGAATGAAAAAAAAAAAAGAATTTACCATATTCAAATTTTACATGGTATCAGAGCGTTATGTTCCTTAACACGCTCAACCAAAATCACCAACCCTAGAAGCCGCCGACCGCTATCTCCATGGCTGGCGACAAAGAAAAAACCACAACCAACAATGCTGCAGCTGATCACACATCGCCTTACTATCTTCACCCATCGGATTACCCAAGGCAACTTCATGTGAATGAGGCCTTGAATGATGGTAATTATCTCGACTGGGTTGTAGAGATGGAAACCTTTCTGTTTGCAAAGAACAAGATAGGGTTCGTCGATGGAACCTTAGAGAAACCAGAAAAGACACATACCGATCACGCACCGTGGCTCCGATGTGATGCCATGATCAGAGGGTGGCTAACTACAGCCATGGAAAAGGAAATCAGGGTTAGTGTAAAATACGCTAACTCTGCAAAAGAAATATGGGAGGACTTGCAGGAGCGTTTCGGAAAGGAGAGTGCCCCCAGGGCGTATGAACTGAAGCAGTTGTTGATGACAATGAAGCAAGATGGATCCTCAGTGTCGGCATACTACACCAGGCTGAGAACACTTTGGGACGAGATAACTTCGGTTTTTTCAGTTCCTAGATGTTCTTGTACAGGTTGCACCTGCGGAATAAGCAAGAAATTGACAGAATCCAAGGATAAGGAACGGTTGTATGAGTTCTTGCTTGGACTCGACAACGAATACTCGACCATCAGAACTCAAATCCTTGCCATGAAGCCGATACCCAGCCTAGGTGAAGCATACCATCTCGTTTCCGAAGATGAACAACAGAAGGTTGTTTCCATGGGCAAAAGACCGAACACCGATACCGCTGCGTTTCAGGCCTTCGTAAAAAAGGATATTGTTGCAGGTACACAGAACCGAAACATGTCAAAACACAGCAAAAAGGTTGCCGAAGATAAAGTGGAACATTGTGTTTTTTGCGGAAAAGACGGGCATAACCGTGATGGGTGCTTCAAGCGAATTGGGTACCCGGAATGGTGGCCGGGGAAGGGAAAGTTAGAAAAAGGAAAGGCCAAAGCCGCCTGCGTTGAAGCAACTTCTGTTGTGCAGGAGCCGATTCAAAACGGCACCAGTCCCATACCGGGGCTGAACTACAAGCAGTACAAGCAATTTTTACACATGTTCACAGATAAGAATGCTTCTAATGTTGAAGTTGTTCAACCAATGGCGAATATGGCAGGTATTTTCGATGAAGGTAACGGGTGGGTTGTTGACTCGGGTTGCACCGAGTACATAACCCACATCTTTAATGCTATTCGTGATGAATTCAAAACGACCCATGAACTACCAGTCACCATTCCTAATGGTGACTCCATACCTGTCAAAGGTAGAGGGACATGTACTCTACCAAACGGGTCATAGATTCAGAACGTCTTATATGTTCCTGAATTCACGTGCAACTTATTATCCGTTAGCCGATTAACAAAAGATCTCCGTTGTACTGTAATGTTTTTTCCGGATTTCTTTGTCATGTAGGACTTGAGTTCGAGGAAGTTGATTGGGACGGGTAGATGCGAACGTGGTCTATATCGGATGAGGATGGTGGTAAGCGGGAAGATGGCTATGGCGGTTGATGGTGATCTTTGGCATAAAAGATTGGGGCATGCTTCTCATTGTAAATTGTCATGTTTTGATATTATTTCCTTAAGAACAAATGATGAAAATTGTGATTCATGTGCAAGAGCAAAATTTACTAGACTTCCATTCCTTACAAGTTTTATCAAATCAAAGGATTGCTTTGAACTCTTACACTGTGATATATGGGGAAGATATCGTACACCTTCCTTAACTGGAGCAAGCTATTTTTTAACGATAGTAGATGACTTCAGCCGATTAGTTTGGGTGTACCTTTTGAAACGAAAATCAGATGCTAGTGATTGTCTGATTACGTTCCATAAAATGATCAAAACCCAATTCAATAAAAGTATAAAAAGAGTTCGATGTGATAACGGAGGCGAGTTCACGTCCAACCGAATGATGACTTTCTACAGTGAGGAAGGGATGTTTCTTGAAACCACATGTCCACACACTCCACAACAAAACGGGGTTGTTGAGCGAAAACATCGACATTTACTCGAAGTCGCAAGGGTGCTAAAGTTTGAGGCAAAGTTGCCATCAATTTTTTGGGGAGAATGCATCTTAACCGCCACCTACATCATAAATAAGCTTCCATCCACAACTATCGAAAACAAGACCCCTTATGAGATAATTCACAACCAAAAACCAAATTATGACCACATGAAGGTTTTTGGCTGTCTCGCTTACTATCGAAACACGAAAACGAAAGGCGACAAGTTCGAGGAAAGAGGGAGACCCGGGATATTTTTAGGATATCCATACAGGACAAAGGGGTATAAGGTTTTCGATGTCAAGAGGAAGAAAATGGTTGTTTCAAGGGATGTAAAATTTGTTGAAAACATCTTCCCATACAACAAAGTAGGGGGGGTCTGGAAGAGGAGGAACCAGAAATATTTGAATTGCCGTCTTGGTATTCTCACTCTCATACAGAACCAATCATCAACAGGATTGAGCAAGAAGACATACATGACCCAGTTGATAATCTCGGTCATGAAGTAAGCCAAGAAGATGACATTCCAGTTGATGCTCTTGGTCATGAGGTAAGCCAAGAAGATGAGATCGGCCCAATCAACAACCTTGGTGCAATTCGTGAAGAAGAAACAGAAGTCATCAATGAACAACAACCGGCCATAGGAAAGAGGACCAGGTCTCGACCAGCACGGTTCAATGACTACCTCGTCGAGCTTCCACCATCCATAGACCAATCGCAACCCGTCTCCGATCAAGGTTCCTCCACGGTACATCCAATTGCTAACTTTATTTCTTATAATAAGTTTACGAATTCTCACAAAGCCTTTTTAGCGGCCATCAGTTCCAATGATGAGCCAAAAACCTTTAAACAAGCCATGCAGAATCACAATTGGAAAGAGGCTATGAAAAGGGAGATTCGGGCACTCGAGCAAAATGGTACATGGACCCTTGAAAATTTACCAAAAGGGAAACATGTTATAGGGTCAAAATGGGTGTACAAGTTGAAGTACAAGCTGGATGGCTAGATTGAAAGATACAAGGCAAGATTGGTCGCAAAAGGGTTCACACAAATGGAAGGAATCGACTTTCATGACACCTTCGCCCCGGTGGCGAAACTTGTTACAGTTCGAACTCTACTCGCGGTGGCCACCAAAAGAAACTGGTTCATTAACCAACTTGACGTGAATAACGCCTTCTTGCATGGAGAGCTAGATGAAGAAATATACATGAAGATACCGCAAGGGTTCGAAAAGGGAAACGAAAACAAGGTGTGCCGACTTAGAAAGTCCCTCTACGGCCTAAAGCAAACATCGAGAAACTGGTATAAAAAATTCACCTCCTCTTTACAAGAAATAGGTTTCAGGCAGTCCCATGCAGATCATTCTTTGCTCATTTACAAACACAAAGATTTGTTTGTTGCGGCTCTCATATACGTTGATGACGTTATTCTCACCGGAAATGACGTTAAGAAAATTGAAGAAACGAAGGCGTTCCTTAATGAAAGATTCAGCATCTAAGATCTTGGAGCTTTGAAGTACTTCTTAGGCATAGAAGCAACACGTACTCGAGAAGGACTTGTCTTGAGTCAACGAAAGTATGTTCTCGACATTCTTGAAGATAGTGGAATGACGGGTTGTCGACCAAGCGCCTTCCCCATGGAACAAAACAGGAAACTTGCAAAGGATGATGAACAAGCTCGTGTCGATGCTAACCAATACCGTAGGCTTGTAGGTAGACTTCTATACCTACAAGCGACTAGACCCGACATCACATACTCCGTTAACGTACTTAGCCAGTTCGTGGGAGATCCACGGGCGAACCATATGGAAGCAGCAATAAGAGTTTTAAGGTATTTGAAGGCAACCCCGGGCCAAGGCATTCTTCTTCCCAAAGAAGGTGGAACGAATTTGGTCGGGTATACCGACTCCGATTGGCTCGGCTGCCCCGACACAAGACGATCAAGAAGTGGTTATTTGTTACTTTTAGGAGGGGCTCCAGTATCATGGAAATCAAAAAAGCAGTCAGTCGTATCTCGTTCCTCTGCAGAAGCCGAATATCAAGCCATGGCAACAGCCGTCAGTGAGATCCTTTGGATGCGCTGGCTGTTGAAGGAGCTGGGAGTCGAACAAAGTAGTGCAACACAACTGTTTTGTGATAATTTAGCCGTTAAACACATAGCAAATAATCCAGTGTTTCATGAAAGAACAAAACACGTTGAAATGGATTGTTTCTTTGTCAGAGAACGAGTCGAGTCACACGACGTGGAACCCTTGCATATTGACACAAAGTCTCAAATAGCAGACCTATTCACAAAACCATTGGGATCTCGACAACTACAGTTCCTACTTGGCAAGTTGGGCGTTTGTGACCGGCATGCTCCAACTTGAGAGAGAGTATTGGAAGGGATTAATTTTCGAAAGTGATTTGTTTTATTTTTGGCCTCTTATTTCGACCCTTCTGTCATGCCTTCTGTAATGCCGTAAGTTTAGGCTATTTGTTTGTTTTTGGGTTATATATATTCCTTCAATTAGTGAATGAAAAAAAAAAAAGAATTTACCATATTCAAATTTTACAGCAAAGGCTAGCTGACAAGTTTGATTGGTTTTTAGTTTATTAAATAAAGTTACAAACAAAAGAATAATAAAAAATTCCAGTGGGAAGGAACTCAATTTCATCACTTACATCCCCAGATTCTACTCCATGCTTCATCACTTTTGCCTTTCTTCTATTTCATTTATTTTAACATTTTCTTATTTAATTTATTTCGTTTTTAATTCAGAAACATTTGTTTAAAATCATTATAAGACTTTTAATTTAATTTTGTTTTTATCTCTTCTTATATCTCTCTAAATAAAAATGCTAATAATTTTTAACCCCTTCTCTGTTACTTTTAATTTATTATTTTTTACCTAGATTTCGATATAAATTTAGAGTTTTCTTTCTACAAGTTATCGAAGCATGAGCGTACAAGCCGTCGAAACTATTTCAAGTTTTTTTTTTAACAGTTTTTTTTTGTTATCCCTCTTACAACCTTTAAAATATGATGTTTTTATACAATTCCGGATTTGCTTTTTCGAAACACCTATTTTTCTAAGCGTTTTAACATAAAAAATTGTCCAGGGGCGTGAATATGTACATGTTGAAATCGAGTCTTATAAATTTTCTGCGGGTTACGTCATTTTTTGTTAGATTCTTTTTTTAGTCACTCAATCTTCTTAAAAACGTCATTTTTAACCGCATTTTAACGCGCAACGAATAACGGGTTATGTTTTTTTTTTGAAGAATGCTGGTTTTTATAAATTACTCAATTTTATTAAAGACTGGTTTTTTAAGAATATAATTTTTTTTAGTTGTTCGAATGCAATTTTGATTTTTTTATCTCATGTTTTCAATATTATCAACATTCAATCGACATATCTTACAATGTTTCGACACGAATTTCGGTTCAACTACGTCGGTCTTGATACTTGCTCTTAGCGTTTCAACGGTTTAAAGCCGTGCAACGCGCGCGGGCATCTTCCTAGTTGAAAGCAAAATTGATTGGTGTGTAAATCATTCTCCAATAAAAACTATGTAGACTAACAAAATCAAATTAACAATGGATATAGATCACGTGCTTATTAATTATAAAGGTTTTTCGGGTTTGAGATTAATATGATATCCGTCTGATTACATGAAACAAATCTAATATCCGTTTAACCGCATCAAAATCATGTATATTAACTATTATTCTAAATTTATTAAAAGTTAAAATTTATTACAAATACAAAATTGTAGAAGTTTATTTGAGCATTTAATATTTCATGTCGATATTTGGAATTAACTTAATGGGTTTTGGATGATGAGAATCCTAAAATGTAATTTGTAACCATATAAGCTCACAAATAGATATGCCAATAGCTGTTATAGGATTATGCAAACCCATGAGCATGAAACATGATACGCAACACAACTTTAACTTTAGTTTTCTGTTTTTAGGTGTTTTTTTTTATTTTATTAAACTTGAAATATTATTTTTCTATATCTATATTTTTGGGATAACAAAATTCCACGTTTTTTTATTCGTTCTAGATCTTCGTTTGAGACAAAATATAAATAAAAAATAAATACATCCAATAATAACATCCGATATATATTCATTGTTGACACGTACACATCCCCTTTATTATACTTTACCATTATAAAGTTGAAGTCAATATTTATTTATTTTTTTGACAAAAAAAAGTTAACAATCGTTTAATTTAACTAGTAAAAAGTAATCGATCTATAACTAATAAACAAAAATGAATTATAATTTAATAAAAGTTGGTGCATGGATATGCTTAAACTTTTATCTTTGTCTACATGACTACATGTTTATTTTTATTAATATTAATATTAATATTATTTTTATATTTTTATATGGTACCACACAATACGAAAGGGCTAGATGAAAGGAATAGCCATAATAGTTGTCAACTTGTCAAATGCTAAAAATCCAAAAAAGCATATATCCAGCTTATACCAGCATGGTTTATAATTTATATGGATGGATTCCAATCCAACGTAAAAGTAAGTGAACTCATTATATGTGGCTAATGGCTTCTAACCTAACCAAAATATTTAATTTTACATACATATTTAAAACCTTCTTTACTTTTTAATATTTTATTTGAGAAGAAAGTTCTTTATACTTTGTTCTTCATTGATACCAACTTTACCAAAGAACCGTCCCAACAGGACATATTGATTGTTAAGTGGTGTACCTCAAAAAGTTGAAGTTAAAATTCAGGTTATTATATATTTATCTTAGAAAATCTAAGAATTACCGTTAAAAAACCCCACATGATACATGAACCATCTTCGTTGAAGCTTCTGACCTAGTTGATTAATAAAGTTTGTTATAATACGGAATAAAACTGTAATTAATTTTACTCAAAATTAAAATTCTCTCTTCTTTGTGTTCCTTATTATGTTTAAGACTTCGACAAAACCCCCTGACAATTCGAGTTCTTTTACAACTTTTTTGATTTTTCTCATGTATAAAAAAGATTGCAAATATTTTTTTTTGTAAGTTTTTACAAGTAATTACTATTATCTTTAAGAATATAAATATAAAATAACAAAAGAACATGATAAAGAGTAATTTTGTCATTTATTATTATCTTACACTATAATTTGTTTCCAAAAACCTCTTAGAAGTGTTTCTCTATTAACAAGGAGAAAAGGATAATGAATGTGTGACCACAAGTTAGCCGTTAAGGGCCTAACCTAATATCGTTCAACTTTAATTTCTCTTACTAGACCCTAAAATGCCATTGTATTATTAAGGAAATATATATATTTTAAAAAATAGAATCTTAAAATTGTTATTGGTTATCTTTCTTTGTCTATAAATAGGGTATCCTCCACACCAAAGTAAATACAAAGCAGCCAAATCTACCAACTTTGTAAGCCATGGCCATCCCCAAGCCCTTTGTTCTTCTCTTTCTTCTCTCTTTGTTTCTTCTTGCCCAAGCTCATGAAATGGTATTGTTACCCTCTTCTTTTTATTCTTTCTGCTTGAAAAATGTATTCTAGTAGTTTAAAATATTGTATCTAAGAAGAAAACGTTTTAGTGTATTCAAAACTGAATACATAGTTTCTAATATTGTATTTTCCGGTGTTAACTTGTATTTAACTGTGAATACATCATATGCTTATGTATATGAATTCGACACGTTTCTACGTTAATTATTAAACGATCATCACGTTCAAATAGTATAATCAGGGGTGACTTGACTATACAAAAAAATAATTTGTCGCTAGCCTCCAATATTTAAGTAGCCCCTAATTTAGGATTGAATTTCGCTTAATTTTCTGGTTTTGATAAGTAGAATATAAAATCAATATGTTAAGAAGAGTTTTCTTTTTACTAAAAACTCACTCCAACTTTAATATATGTGATTGCGTGCCTTTTTCAAAACTATATACGAAAAACGTGAATCATTATATTCCCATGTGTTATAATTTTAAGCAAAATAAATTTTTTTCTATGAAAAAAAGGCTCTGATTTTAAAATTCGTTTTGAACACCTAAAAAAATTGAGCCTAACCCTAAGTATAATAGTAGTAACTACATGTATTTAACATATGCTTACTTGTATTTATCGGTGAATTGCCACCCCATAAATTTTTTTTCATAAAAATATCGCATGGCTAAAAAGTGGTTCTCACTTTTGAAACGTGTTTCAAATAAAATGGTTCAAATTTATTAAACTAGTTTCAAATTTTTATCGAGTATAAATATATACATATATTTCAATTTTGTGCTATACTTATGTTATAGGTGAATGAACTTGATGGGAAGAGTATAGGTGCTTCCAAAATAGGTATGTGACATACTTTTTTGTATTATCTTTATTAAAAAGAATATTGAGTTTATATAGCTAAATATATTTATAAAACTCGGATTTAGATTGCGGTTCAGCATGTAAGGCGAGGTGCAGGCTATCATCGCGACCAAACTTATGCCACAGGGCATGCGGGACTTGTTGTGCCCGTTGCAGCTGCGTGCCACCGGGGACTTCGGGTAACCAAAAGGTTTGCCCTTGTTACTACAACATGACGACCCATGGTGGCAAAAGAAAGTGCCCTTGAAGCTTCTACTACTTGTATCTTGGCATCTTTGGTGTGAAACCTTTGTTACATATGTATTGTATTGTATATTTTTGTTTTTAGACTCTTTGTCGAACGAGTGATTGTTATTTATTACTATGTGTGAACGTTTAATAAGGTCAACTTCAGTATGATCTGGTTGAAATGATATTATTTTGTACAATAAAAGTTGTATGAAAATTACTTATAATTTTGTTGTGTTGGTTTTATGTTATGTATATTCAAGTGGTTTTTATTTATTGAATATTATAATATGAATTTTGGCTACTAGGCGTAGAGCTAGTAAAACGTGTTGTATCAAACGAGTCGTGTTCGACACGACACGTTTAATAAGACTATTGAACCCGACCATGACACAATGAACTAAACGTTTCATTTTTCTTAAACTGATAAGTGGATTAAACGACACGGCCGGTTTAACATAATTAAACGTAACCAACTCAATAACACGAATGACATGACACGGTATTTAACATGATTTGTAAGGCCCCGATCCCGGAAAGCCTCACTTGTTAGATTTACTCGTTTTTACATAGTTCATAAACTTAACCTTCGAATTACCACTACTAGAATTTAAGGCAGTTTCGTCGAAGCAATCTCAACAACATATGTCGTTGAGATAGGGTACCAAAAAAACGACGACATGTCATCGCCGATGGTCCCAGCCCCATTTTGATTTTTTTTCACATTTTATCGCCGACAGATGGTCAACCGGGAAATGGTAAAACTTTTTGGCGCTCATAGTCGTCAAGATTGATAATAATTTTTTTTACTTTTCTTTTTGCTTGGAAGAATAATAAACATTTTTTATTTAAGAAAATTTTGTGTTTAATAAAAAAATATTTTTTATATAATAATCAAATTAATTAAAATAACTAAAAAAAACCCAATCTTTATGACATGTCGTCGAGATTGGTCTGAGCTGGTGTTATCAGACGAAGAAAACCACCGTGTTCCACCTCCTCCACCACCGGTAGTTATCTTCTTCGAGTGGTAAGACTCTATTTTGATATTTTTTTAATAATTTTTCAATATTATTGAATTTTTTTAATATAAATCATGTGTATGTGAGGTTTTTGGTTAAGTGAACGGATTAGAAGCTAGAGTGAGACTTTCCCGACGACATCTTGTCGTTTCAAGAACGAATTTGGAGGTAATATGTATATACTTATGTGAAATTTAGTGTATTTAGGTTTTGCCCCAATTTTTGTATTATGTATGTAGTTTTGTTAAATTTTTGTTCTAATTGTTATTTATTTGAAGAATATAGATGAATATATAAATGTATGTATTATTTGTGAAATTGATTGTTAATTTGTATAGATGTATGTATTATTTTTTGAAATTGTAGGTTTGAATAGATATATAAATATATAGATGTATGCATTATTTGTAAAAATTGGTGAATTGTAGGTTTGTATAGATGCATAAATATAAAAGATGACAGAGATCATGAGATTGAGGATCTGAAAGAAACCATGTCTGAACAACAACTAACTATTGAGAAGCTGAAGTTTCAACTTGAAAATCAGACTAAACTGAACAGGGATATGAAGTCATCTGAACGCCCAATAAAATGTCACACTTTCATTAATGTGCCTTATTGGGCCTTGATCTGTGTTGGTGGCCCGTTATAGCCTATATCATGTCATAGTTGCAATAAGAGGGTTGTATAAGAGTGTAGTGAGTCATAGTATCGTGTGAACGTCCAATAACATGTAATACTTTCAATCATGGGCGTATTGAGCATTGATCTGTATTAGTGGCCCATTATAGCCTATATCATGTCATAGTTTCTATTAGAGGGTTGTATAAGAGTGTAGTGAGTTATAGTAAGGTGTGAACGCCCAATAACACGTCATACTTTCATCAATGGGTTGTATTGGGCCTTGATTGGTGTTAGTGACCCATTATAGTCTCTCTCATGTCATAGTTGCTCTAAAAGCTTGTATATGAGTGTTGTGAGTCATAGTTAGGTGTTAACGCCCAATAACATGCCTTACTTTCATTAATGGGCCATATATCAACACCATTCTCTAAAGTTGTCATCTTTAACCCAATTTCAACAAAAAACTTAGCATGCCCTTTCAACGACACAAGACAAACATTTTTTGGGTTTATCTCTCTAGAAGCGGTTGAATAAAATGCTTTTTGTTTCAGGAACAAAAAGCAAGCTTTAGTTGATCAGTTGAATGTACGTCCACGACAAGAAAAAAATGTTTTTCGATCACGGGTTTCAATATTTTAACAATTGGGTTTCTCGAACATGTGTTAAGGTCTTTGGTATTGTGGAATAATAATTATACCTTTTCGAATAACATTACATACCATACATGAAAATACGTTACAAACAATAAAAACAAGTACATAACCCTTATTAACACATAATCAAAGATACTTATCGAATAACTTATTAGAGCCGGTTAATATGGCAAAATGAGAGCATCTCCTTATCGTTAGCAAATATCTCCATTTCTGCTTTCTCCAAAATCACTGATGCTTCGATACCATCCCCATCTGGAGTATCCATAAGCGAGAAACCCGTAATGTGTGCTAGTTTTGAAAGTTGAAGAGTTGCAGCCCTGGGCCTTCCCCATCCGAAATCAACTTTGTCGAATGGGAACCCGCATATACTCGAACCCACAAATAATCTCCTTGTTGCATTCCCCAAGTCTTCATTTCCCACTTTCGAAATCACCGATTTCATGTTTTCCGCTGCTTTTCAAGTTGTAACTTCTCTTTCTTCATCTCAGAAACCAAAAAACTTAAAGATGTTTCACTTGGATCCCTGGTGGGCACCATCATAATAGACAGATTTCATTCCACAGCTTGTTGCACACTTTTGATTCCTTCAAGTTGTAACTTCTCTTTCTTCATCTCAGAAACCAAAAAACTTAAAGATGTTTCACTTGGATCCCTGGTGGGCACCATCATAATAGACAGTACGTTTCCGACCGTAGTTTTGGGTAGTTTTTCGACAAGTCGGTTCCGGATATCCGCCATAGTAAGAAAACAAGACGGCTGAAAGCAACCAGACATTTTGGTGGCTGCGGATACAACTGTTTTGTAAAGTAGAGAAGTCGATACTTCTACCCGTGTGGGATTGTTTATAGTTGGTTGAGATGAAGAGGATGTCACGTCAGCAATAACCTTTTTTTTAGGTCACTTAACTTTGAGTTAGGGAAAAAGAATTTTCTGGTTACCCAATTAGCACAACTGTGATACATGAGCCGAGGTTGAGATTCTGGTCACGAAAGGAGTGGATGTAATGTGGGTTTACAGACAGAACCTCTTTATGGTCAGTGGAGCCGTAGCGTGCCACAGAAGCCCAATGGTTAAGAAACCAACCTAGAGTACATGCATCACCAACCGCATGTGACATAGAAACGGCCACCGCGAGTCCACAACAGGCAAAGTGATTGAGTTGAACTCCAACCAAATTGGTACTTTGTGGAGAGTTGTGACCAATAACATTTTCAGCAAAAAGTTGATCTAGAGTTTCATCTTCTTCGGTAATATGTTGGTATGTGCTTAGTTTGTTATCGTTTTTCGCTTCAACAAATACGACTCCCTCGTCGTTACAATCAACATAAGATGGTTTTATGGGTGTTGGTAACCTTCCAGCAAATGGATGGTATTTTGTTAGGCTATGTGACAAAGATTGCTTTAAAATAGTGGCTTTGTCGTAGGCAGTTAAACTGCAACTGGCATCATACGGGTACATGAGAACTAGAGGCACAGGCGTATGATGAAACATTTGGTCAAGCTCGGAAAGATTGTAAGTGTGGAGACGCGAAGGGGTTGGAGATGAGGGTTTGATTATTTCGCGAGAAACAATGATGTGAAGTTGCCTTCTTCCTAATCTAACGAGCTTCCCTATCACCATCTGCTCGAACAGTTTTTTTCTTTTAGTTTTTATGTATATTGGTATGGATTTATGTGTGTATAAAGAGAAACAAAGAGATAGCTGGGATGGTTCCCTAATTTATTATCTACAATGAATTACTTTTAAATTATGGAAGGATAACATGCATGTGTGGAGATCTTTGGAATCTTATTTCTTTCATTCGTAATTCATAGTTGACTCTCGAGAACTTCCGTAAACTATAAAAAGAGTTAAACTTAATGGGTATATTTGCAGGGAAAGTGAATAGGGTGCTCTTATGCATCTAACCTTACATGCGAAACCTATCAAAACTACGTAGTTTTGATAAATCCTTAATACAAAATAATTTAAATCATTATTTCTCTATTTTCTGTTTATCAGTTTTGACCCTTTCATCCGTTTTCCGAATCGATATGCGTTGCACCTTTTCTTCAAATTAATGCATCGCGCATCTTTCTTCTTCATCTCCAAATTGATGTCTAATTTAGTTTTTTTTAATCAATTTTTTGTTTAAATTTAACCAAAACTACGTAGTTTTAATATGTTTCGCATGTAAGGTTAGTTGCGTAACAACATCATATTCATTTTCCCTATATTAGTATGTATGTCAGGGTGCATATATATAGGGGGGGGGCGCCCTCTTAGTGCAATGAGATCCGTTGTGTATTATGTACTTTTAAATTATTGAAGGATAATATGCATGTGTGAATATCTTTGAGATCACGCGTTTCCTAGTGTGAAAATCTTTTAGATCATCGATCTCTTTCATTCTTAATTCATAGCTGACTCTCGAGAACTTCCCTAAACTATAAAAATAATGTGGTGTAGTGGTTTGGGCCTTCCCCTAAATTCAGTTGAAGCCGGTTCCACACGTGTTCGATTCTTCCTTCCAACAAGAACTTTTTTGGTTTTGTTTTTAATTAAAATTAAGTAGTTAATTTATAAAAAAAACCTGTTTGTTAGAAGAATTATATTATAAAAAGTTATTAGACAATATAAAATAAATTCAGATTTTTTTGTTGAAAATATAACGTTTTTGTTCACTCGGAATAAACCGTTATCGTTTGAACGTAACTTTTATTTAAAATCAAATCCGGTCAAAAATGAGATATTTTTACTTCATTTTATCTAAGATACGCTTCTGTTTTTTTAAACGCTTAAATTTATAATGACATACATTTTTCTTTATTTCTGAATATACAGTTACGATGTGTTTTTTTGTTATCTACGTTTCGTTGTTCAGAATCAATCCGCCGCAACTTCACACGCTTCCCTTTACGCGCTTAACCACGTTAACCTCACCGTCGCAATGCAATAATGAACAAATGATAAAAAACTTAACAGGTAAGAAATAAAAACGTCAAAGATTTTTTAGTCAGAATTTTGTTAATATGTAGTTATTTAAAAATAAACTTCCTTTGTTGGATTTTTGTACAACTGCAACGTGTTTATTTATACCTATGTTTCAGTTCGATGTTTAGAACGACTCGTTGCAATGCGCCCCGGCACAACGGGCGGGGTATTATACTAACTGCATTTTAGTCGTTACGTCTTCATTTTTTTTAGGTCATTCGATCAAGTCCTACAACTGCCAATATAGTTTTTACATATTTTATCTTTTTAATAGTAACTTTTAAAATATATCATTTTCGTACGCTTCAAATATATCATCAGAAGCCCATAAGCAAATTTCAGCCTACAGCAATAGCCTAACAACTTGATCCAGCAGACCATTCATATATTTCCAATACAGCCCTTCAAGTAGTGGTGCACAAAAAAACCGGCTTCTTTTTCTACCCTGTCCAAACCGGAAAATCGGTTAGGGACAAACCGGTTATGAGCAAACCGGTTCGGGTTACGCTAAAATCGCCGGTTACAAACCGGTTTAAAGCATTCAGTAGGCGACCGGCCTGAGGACCAGTTTTTGTGAACCGCTTTGGAAAACCGGTTTTTAAACCGGTTTAGTCGCTGGAACAAAAAAGAGCCGTTGAAAAACGGTATTATAGCCGTTAGGGTCGAATTTGACCGTTTTTTTTGGCCTTTTTTCATCTATAATTCACTATAAATTGGTGGGGGTGTTAAGGTTTAATCACACCTCTTTCTACACTCTCTAATCTCTAAAACCGCTCTTTAAACGCCCTCTAAACTCTAAAGAAAAAGCATGGCAAGTTTTGGTGTTGGTGGTTCCTCAAACGAAGTTACCGTTGTGGAAATTCTACCAACAACGAGAAATCCGGCAATTTGGTGCAATTATGATCTATGTTTGTTGTCAAACAGGAAGGAACGTGCTCGTTGCAACATGTGTGGTGCGTTTTTGGGGAAAGATTCAAACACTAGTTTGAGATCTCATATGGAAAAATCTTGTCCGTCTTTGAAGAGAAATCCAAGTGAAGGTCAAGTCTCGATGACACACAAAGGAGGAATTTGAAACTTGGAACTTGTATCCAAATATTATTCGAGATCGAATGGCGAAGTTAGTGATCCAAGAAGGATTGCCGTTCAACCACTTTGACAATCCGCGCTTGAGAAGAATGATTCAAGAGACACTCCAACCACGTTATAATCAAGTAAGTCGCACAACCCTTAGACGAGATTGTATAAAAATGTGGAAAAAAGCAAAAAAAAATTAATTTTGGGAATTGAAAATTTGGAAACCGGTGTAAACTTAACCACCTAGTTTGATCGACTCCACATGGTATACCCGATTCGTACCTTTGCGTTACCGCGCATTGGGTTGATCCCAATACGTGGCAAATGGTGAAGCGTACAATCGCGTTTGACTTGTTTGAATATCCACACACCGGCGAAAACTTATTTTATATATTAGATGGTGTTATAACCGAATTTAAATTACAAAATAAACTTTTTTCAATGTCTTTTGATAATGAATCTAATAATACAAACGCGGTTCAAAAACTAAAAATTAAATATAAACCGCTTTGCAACGGTGTTTTTTTCCATAGTCGATGTGTCGCACACATCATTAACTTGGCGGTGCAAGCCGGGCTTGCAATTGAAGAGGTTTCAAACTTAACATATGCTTTTCGACTAATGCTTAAAGATATTTTTAGTAACAAAAAAAGATACTATGATTATATTAGATTTTGTCGTGAAATGAATAATCTTTGCTTAGGTCCGAATTGGGACGTCGAGACAAGATGGAACTCGACTTATAATATGTTTTATAGCGCTTTACGACAAAGAGAAACTTTAAAAATATTTCATGAAATGCTTGCCTCAAATCCTCGTCGTAAAATTCTAAAGTTTCCGTCTACGAGTTGGTACATTTTAAAAGACGTAACCTAATTGCTTGAAGTTTTTAAAACCGCCACCACTTTTTTATCTGGTGTTTATTATCCCACAGGTCCATTAACTCTAAAACAAATATATTTAATGGCTAACAAGCTGTATGAACTTGAAAATAAAATCACTCTTTTTACAAAAATGATAGAACCGATGAAAGAAAAATTAGCAAAATATTTTAAAGAAATGTCTCCCGTTATAACTTGTGCCGCCGCGTTAAACCCTACCATAAATGTTTTCGGGGTTGAAACGTTGATTGATAGAATTACTTACGCTTTGAATTTGGATAGTAAAGACATCCATTTTGCACAAGGCACAAAAACATATTTTAACAAATGTTTACAAGATTTATTTGATGTTTATTTACATAAATATGGTACAACTCCGACTCCACATGATACAATGGGTACATCATTGTCACACCCCGGCTGGCGGCGGATTAAACACCGGGGCTGAAGCGTTTGTTCATAAGCACATGATCATCTATTATTAAATGACAATATTTATTCATCAACTTAAAATCATCCGTTACATTGGGAATGGAAAACGAAACGTTCAAAACATAACATAATTTAAATTAAACTAGGTCCAAGATGAGCAGGTAGGGTCCTCAAATGGGTGCACCTGAAACATGTGAGTAAATGTCAACTACAAGTAGTTGGTGAGTAACATAGGTTTTGACACTAACAAAAGTTAAGTAAAAAGTGTTTGTAATTCAATAATGTTCAAAGCGTAACTATAGCATAAATGTGAAACACATACAAAGTTCCAAGCATACAATTCAATCCGTAGTAAATGGAAAACTTGTAAGTACAATTCCACTGATTGTGTTTTGAAAAAATAGTAATATGGTACACACAAAACCCGCCAAGGTTCGTGTTAACTGGAATCGGATTCCCCTATAAATGATCATGTTAGGTACTACCTTAGGCTTGGGTAGCAGGTTAATGAATGTACTAGCATGAACACATGTAATGGTCACCAAGCAGTTTAAGACATAAAACACATAGTAATTTGCATGCGAACAATGATATTGAATCTAGTATGTATAGTATGTAAACATGTTCCACCCCGAGTATTTGTAAACAATAGTAAAAAGAAAGGGGGCTATGAAACTCACTTGAATTAAAGCTAGGGATGTATGAACTGGTAAAGATTGTTAGGCATCGTGAGGAACTCTCACAACAAACCTACACATGTAATGGTAACCTAATTTCAATATATGTCTAAATGGTATTTATGAGACATTGGGACGTATGGGGATTTAGGACCGGACATAGGGCTTGTGTAGTTTCTTGGTAGGAAAACATATGTATTTAAAATGTTAAAAAAATGATTGGGTTTCAGTCACCTTTATTTATAAATTAAAAACTCCAAATGTGAAAAAGTTTTAATTAATATTGTGTATGAATATTAAACACACGTAATGTGGTATGGAAAAATAATATACTTGGAACAATAAATTTATAAAGTGAAAAAATGTTTAATAAGTTTCACCAAAATAATTTTAATTAAATTATTAATAAATAGTAGGTAATTAATTCATTTAAATAAAATGGTAGAAATGGTTAGATAATCTAATAATTCATTTTAAATAAATTTCAAGACACTAAGTATCCTTTACCTAAAATTATTTGCATTTTATAACATAATTATCTATAATAATTACGTAGGTGTTTATAAACTTAAAAGTATTTAAATGATTATTCTTATCAATCAATAATAATAACTTTAAAGAGCTTAATACTATTTAAATATATAAATAGAGATTGTGGAATATCCTAAATAATACAATTAGATTCGTCTAAACAGTTATTTATATCGTTTATTTAGGATTTACAAAGGTTTTAACATATTAACTAGGAAAGTTTATATGTCAAAAATGTATTTAAAGGGTTTAAAGTGAAAAAGGAGCAAGATTCGCCCCTCTGGGACTCGAAACTGCGCCTATGGGCGGTTCCCGGGTCACACCACGCGCTAACCACTGGACCAGGGCGTAATGCCTTGTCCAATGGTCGTTCCGTTTGGTTTTTGATAAGCAATACCCGATGTCCCTTCGTCCCCAAATTACTCAGACGAACCCTAGGGTTCTAATCCCCCCCGTCCGGCCACGATAGGCTCCCGATTTCATGGGGCTTTCGTTCACGGGACCACAACAATTCCAATGACTCTTTTTTTACCTGAAAGGATTGTGAATTGAGGGAGAATGACAGGGATGTCCGAATCGGAAATCCTCGAGCCCGATGAGGCTTTGGAGAGGGAATGCGATGCTAACAGATGCGTAGGAAGTTTTAGTGAATGCTATGAGGGTGTGGTACTCGGTTTTATAGGCTAATTTCATGTTAAATGCTCACATTGAAGTCGGGTTTGATTGAGGACGGTTATGGGACGATTAGGGGTTAATACTCTTGATTGCCATTAAATTGGATCATGATTTGCATTCGGAAACTGTTGTATAATGTTCATGCACGATCATTACGAGTCATTACACTCGTAATCGTTCGTTTGAGATTGAAATCGACCGATGTTGACTTTCTTGGGTCAGAGGGGTCGGAGTGTAAATTTAGAATAGATGAGGGGGAGGAAATGAAGGTTTAAATTTACAGAATGGTCCCTAGGGTTCTAAGGCTTTAATATTTCATGTTTAAAACCTGTTTTAACGTTTTAAGTATTACACAAAACAACCCTGGACTTTTATAAAACATGAAATTATTAAATCTTATAATTTTTTTTAAAAGATCTAATGAATCATTATGTTATAATTAAATGTTATAAATGTATAAATGTAATTTACTAAATAGTATAGATTTTTGTTTTTTTGATTTAAAACATATAAACCCTAATTTTCCTATAGAATTTACTATTTAAAACATAAACCCCGATGGATTTTCCTTTTTGTAAATTGTTTATATGTATATATATAGGTTTAGAAAATAACTTAGTATGTACATATATATTTATATAAAAGAGGGGTAACAATTATTATTTACATAATACCCTACCTAAATATTTATTATTTTAGGATTTGAAATAATTGCATTAAATGTATGTATAAATACTTATGAAATGTAATGGGCAAATGGGACAATTTCATAAATGCAAATCACTCGGAAGGTATATTGGCACAAACTTTTTAGCGTTTATGCCTTCTACCGTTTTTGAGGAGTTTGATATTTTGGCTTGGTGGAAAAAAATGAAGCTTCGTTTCCGATTCTTTTCGCCATGGCCCGTGATGTACTAACCGACCAAGCTTCCACGATAGCTTTGGAATCTGCGTTTTCTTTTAGTGGCAGGGTCTTATCGATACGAAGGACTAGACTCACCCTCCTAGCGATGGAAATGTGCATTTGCTTGAAGGACCATTTGGATGCGATGGATAGGATACTCTCGAAGACGAAATTCAAGCCGAAGAAATCATACAAAACAACGAGGTTGATCTTGGAATATCCGAACCAGTCACCGATTAAGAACTAGCCGAAGATGCAAGGCTACGAAGCTTCAGTTCCGAAGACAACGCACAAGAATAATCAATCAATATTCCAAAAAATAAAAATATATATTGTCATTTGTAATGTTTTACAATATTATAATTTTATCTTGACATTTCCGAACTTTTCAAATATTAATAAACGTTGCACTTTATGTTTTATATTTGTTATATTTTTTTTTATTTTTTATTAAAAATATCGATTTTTTTCAATTTTTTAATTAAAACAAGTTTAACACACAAATCGGTTTCAACCCGACCCTAACCGGTTTAATAGGTTAGGGATTTTCTTGCCTCCAAACCGGGTTAACCCGAACCGGTTTAGGGCCAAACCGGTTTTGACTTTCCGTTTACCAAACCGGTTCGGGTCGGGTTCGAACCGGCTCGGGTTAAAAAACCGTTTTCTGCACCTCTACCTTCAAGTTTTATCCTTTTATTCTTTGAACACTAATATAACATTTAAAACTAAATTAATAAATTCATTATTTGATTTTTGAATTGATATAGTTAACACACTACGCATTGAATACAAATAATTAAATAAAGAGTATGTAAAACTAGCAAAAAATTATATAATAAAAATAACAATAATATCTATATTATACAATAAATAAAGGTTTTTCATGTCACGTGTCGTCTCCACGTTTATTCTAATCAATTTTTTTCCGACTCCCTCTCTTATTAAGTACACATATCATGTAAAAAATATGTCATAGTGCATTGAAAGTTTGAAACAATAGTAATGGATTAAAATAATTAGACTTTTAAGTAAAAAATCGAAGCGTACATGATATATTTTGAAGGGATTGCAACCCTAGATTATGAAATTGAAGCAAAGTTGTGATGAATTTAAAAACGGTTGGACCATTGAAGCTAATCTTGTGCGATATTAAAAATCCATGTGATTTCTCCATCTTACAACCCATGAACGAAGAAGGAAAGAAATCATCGACTTAAGAGAAAAGCTTCAAAGGTGATTAATAGGAAATCAAAAT
Organism: Smallanthus sonchifolius; assembly: GCA_023525975.1. Taxonomy (NCBI): domain Eukaryota; kingdom Viridiplantae; phylum Streptophyta; class Magnoliopsida; order Asterales; family Asteraceae; genus Smallanthus; species Smallanthus sonchifolius. The sequence continues at coordinate 94,874,909 of CM042029.1, forward strand.
CATATATTAATGGATACATTTATTTCCTAAATCAAGCGTAAAGTTTGGTAAAATGAAAAATGAATCGAATTTTACATAAGAGGAAATCACAATGGTTGATAAATGGGGAATTTTAATAACATAAGATACCTAAAATAATACCCACAATAATGATGTGAGTTTAGACGGAAAAAATAAGTTAAAGTAAGGCTATAGAGCTTACATACGTCATACGAGATACCTAAAATAATACCCACAATAATGATGTCAGAATCCTGTGTATTACACAGGTTGAATAAATGTAATGTTATATACTTAGTAATAAAAAAATTATGTTTTTAAAAACCAGTGTATTACACGGGTTGAATAAAATTTTACGTGACAATTATAAATTATGTTAAGTTAATTTTTAAAACATTTTTTTAGCTAACTATTAATTTTTTTATATAACTGGTAAATGTTAATTCATGTTAAACTTTAGAAACCTGGTGTATTACACGAGTTAAATAAATACAATGTTATATATACTTAATTATAAAGATTTACATATTACATATTTATGAAAAAAGTTTCGTAAAAAAATTACAGAAATCATTATTATTTAATAGGAGAGAGAGGTGGGAAATAAAAAATTATAAAAATAATTAAAGAAATTTGTATAATTAATAGGAGAGAAAGGCGGAAAAAAAAGTTACGATTGAATGATAGAGTGACAAGTGTTACATTAAAACTTTTATTTATTATACAGTATAGATAATAATAATAATAATAATAATAATAATAATAATAATATAAATGTCAAAAATTAAGCATATGGTACAGACTTTGTTGCATGATGTACATGTCTTTTTTTGTTGGTTTGCATAGGTCCGTAAATAAATGAAGAGTAAAACAGATAGTCAAGCATTCTAGGGTTCGCATATATACATACAAATTGACCCCACATTACATTTAATTTGCTTAGCTACATTGATATGTTTACTCCTTGTCCAAAATTATATAGTTTTAACAATATGTACGTATTTGATTATATTTGGTCATTTTTATTATTGCTTATACTATTACGTTTACTATCATAAAATCTAAATAAATGAAAAGCAAAAATTTCATACTAAGTGTAGTGTGTGACCATGTTTTAAAAAAGAATTCTGAAAATCTAATGAATGACCAATCTATTTGAGATTTTCCCGAATCACCTAAACAAAAAAACTTTAAATTGGCTAGGGCTCATCATCTTGTGCGTTTTGTGGGGTTTCTCTATTACTTTTATGAAAATTAACATAAATTCTTCATTTTCTTGCTTTAAATCCAGTTAAAAATTGCATCTTTGATACGGGGTTTTTCAAGAACAATATTAAAGATCCGTAAGCATGTAAAGTAAAATCATGCAAGCCAAATGTAGGTAATAGAATTTAAATAAATAATCAAAACGAATAATATTAATGATCAAAAGACCGTGAGATCTCTTTATATAGAGAGATTACAATTCATAATAAAAATATATTTATCTCTTACAATTAACTTAATAATAATAAAAAAGTAACGTATCACTAATAGTACGTAGGGCCTAGCAGAGTGTGGCATGTTTGAAAGAGATTGAGTACTAGAAAGTATTTGAGTATATGAAACTGATGGCTTTACCACTTTTCAAGTGTTGACCATGGTTGAGCAAACAATCATCATAAGAAAGTCTTTTAAAGACTCTTGGGTTAACTAATCTTGTTGAGGCAAAGGAACCACAGTGAAGATGGATATTTGAAAATCCACACTTTGATTGACAGGTGTTGACTATTTCGACTACGTATTCTGGTACCTCATTTAGTGGCAGCATGTTTTGTGTAATGCTCAAGTTTCTGGATGTACAAGATGGCCCTTGTGGTTTTACAGCAGAAGTTGTAGTAATATTGTTATAATCTCTCCCATGCAAATATATATCCGATGAAGATGATGCTGCTGCATGTTGAGTAAACATATATTAACATGTCATGAAATGCATGTTAACAATAAAAGAAACCTCATAGAAATGTAATCAACTTTTTAAACTGTTCCAATTAAGTCAGTCAATATTTTTTTTTTGTCTCAATTATGTCACTCAACTTTCAATAGGTATTGTAATATTTTTTTTTTGTCTCAATTAGGTCACTTTCAATAGAAATATCAAAACAGGTTACATGTCTATGTGACATTTTTTTTAATTTGATGTCACGGAAATAACAATTATTAATTTTTTTTACTATTAAAATTAAGAAAACTTTAAGACATTGAATTAACAATTATTAAATTTTTTAATATTAAAATTTAGAAAATTTCAATTGTTACATGCAATGTGCGATACACTGTTTGAAAAAAATAATTTTCTTTTTTAATATTAAAATTAAGTGATTTCAAACATAAAAAAAATCCAAACACTGTTCGATACAATATTCCAAAAAAAAAAAGATTAGTCCATTTTTTAAGCTAAAATTAAGTAATTTCAAACATAAAAAACAATCCAAACAAATCTGGGTCTTTTTTTCTTTCCTTTCATGTTTCTTAATTTTAATATTAAAAAAATTAATAATTGTTATTCCATGTCTTGAAATTTCTTAATTTTATGGTAAAAAAGTTAATAATTTTTAATTTCATGTCATTAAATTTAAAAAATACAACATAGACAACTAACCTGTTAAACAGGTAAAATACATAGTATTAGAAGACTCATTAAAAATTGAGTAACCTAATTGAGATAAAAAAAAAAGTTGAATGATTTAAGTGGAACAATTTGAAATGTTGGTTACATTTATATGTATGAAGTTTTCCATAACGATAACGATGTTAATTATTTACCTGATAAAGACTGAACATGAGATAGAACAATGATGAACGTCGTGACCACATGAACATAATTCATGATTATGACTCTTGGAAGTTATGCTCACAATCCGTTAATTGGTTGCTTTAGCATGTCAATGCATGTATTATATATATATAGAGAGAGAAGGGAAAAAAATGAGTCTATTTACAAATAGTTAGAAGGTATAATAGGACCAGATTCATATATAATTAACTCATATTTTAAGTTTAAATGGCTAATTGCTTTTTAAATATCACGATTTCATTACCTCGTATAATTCAATTATTTTTACTGTGAATATGTTGCTTACCATGTAACTTTAGTTAATATTTATTTATATTAGGAGTAGATTTTAATTTAATATTTTATTTATAATAGGAGTACATTTTAATTTAAATAAATCTATAATATTTTATTTAATCAATTAATTATACTTAAACTTAAAGAGAAGTGTCGGTGGCAACCACTTCTCATCCCTCAACTTTAGTATATTGTCAAAATCCATCCTAAATTTTTAGTTTGATCCCCTCAAGTTTTTAATGTTTCGAATTTAGCCCCCTAAGTATATATATAATCTAATTTTTCTATAATAACTTTCATATTTGTTTGTTTATTTCTTTCTTGACGTCCCGACATATTTTTTTTTTGAAAAACGGAGTTGTATTCAAGATAGCGTATTTTTTTTATATATCGTAAGTTATATCGACTGACAGTGACGTTCTGGTATCATGAAAAATGAGACCGACACTGACTGAAAAACATCGGTACCGTTACCTAACTGTCTTTTATCTATGTTTTGATCTCCACAATCGGCTCTCTATAACTTTATACGTTTCTTTTATGTATTACTATGATTCTTTTTGTGTTTAACCACGTTAATGTCACCGGCTCAACCGTTTAAAATGGTGCAAAATTTATTTAACCACGTATCTTTTTATGTTTAGGCACATTAATGTCAACGACTCAATCATTTAAAGTCCGCTTCACGTCGCGCGGGGCAAGAATTCTAGTTTTGTTTAAGTATGAGGTGGAATTTTGATTTATTGTTTAACTAGGTTAAAATCCCGTGTATTACACGAGTTAAATAAATAAAATTTTATATATTTAGTAATAAAAATTTTATATTTTTAAAACCCCGTGTAATACACGGGTTGAATAAATCATAATATTATATCGGTTGAATAAAATATAATGTAATTTGTTAACAAACACATTTGTCAAAATATGTTTTTAAAAAATGTAATTTGTCGTGACAGCTATAAAATCTGTTAAGTTAGTTTTTAAAACATTTTTTTCAACTAAGTATTAATTTTTTAATTTAATTGATAAATGTTAGTTCATTTGATTGATCATATAATAACTATTTATAATTAAATAATAAGTATTCGTAATTAGATTTATTAATATAAAGATTATATTTAATAGAAGAGAGAAATAGAAAATCTAATATTTAATAGGAGAGAGATGCAGGAAAATAAAGATGAGAAGTAACCATAGAGTGACACATGTCCTGAAAAGATTTTTATTTATTAAAGTAGTAAGATTACAAGCAAATATATTTGATGTTTAAAAATACATTATTTCCCTCATTAGCTTCGTTTAAAATCTTCACAAAATCACAAAAATGAGCTTTGAATAAATTAATTATTAAACATCGTGTAATCGTCCTATTTTAATTCAAGTTTTATTACAGATAAAAAAAATTTATTAAAAGCAATAAAAAAAGATACACGATTGAATTAACAGATTCTCAAGTTAGTTTATGTCTTTAATCAATTGTGGTTAAAATTAGCTTTTCCTTAATTAAAATCTATAAAAAATATGCATATTTTTTAAATTATGTTTTTGAAAAATAATTTTAGGAGGGGTGAATTAGTTTAAATATTTTTGTTAAAAAAAGTCTAAACCAAATAATTTATTATTTTGTTATTGACTAGTGTTAGAACCCGTGTATTACACGGGGTTATAAATAAAATAAATTTAAAACAAAATACAATTTGAGACTAAAAAATGATTAATACAATTCATAATTTATAAATCAGTAAATATTTCTTTGTATACAACGTTGATGATTTGTTTGAAATTTTTCCATCCTTGTCTAAGGCTAAAATTTTTAACTCGTCTCTGCTTTTAACTCTTGAAAGTGCAACATATAATTGACCATAAGTGAAAACTGGTTGCCTTAAGAACAATCCAACCATTAATAGTGACTGACCCTGGCTCTTATTTATTGTAATGGCGAAACAAATCGAGAGTGAAAACTGTCTTCTTTGTAGCTTGAAAGGGATTCTTTTGTCTTAAGGCGTCAAATTGATTCTTGGAATAAATGCGCGAGTTTCAATATTGCTTCCAGAAATGATCTCCGTGTCGATAACACGATTACCAATATATTTGACTTGTAATCTAGTTCCATTACATAACCCATTTTTCTTATCAATATTTCTCAGCAACATTACATGCACATCTACCTTCAAAACTAAACTATGATTTGACAATCCTGAAAGTTTAAGACCATTAAGAACATCTGGCGAGTATAAACTTTGTTGGAAATTATCGTTCAACTGTTCTGACTGGCATATACTATCTGAACTTAGATATTTTTTTTGTTCACCGGGGAACATTAACGATCATTAATCTCCTGCACTACTTCATTTGTCGGAGCAAGTAATTAGTTAATGATATATTTTTAAATAATTAGTTAATGATATTTTTTCAAATTTAAAATAATTAGTAAAAATAATTAGTTAATGATATTTTTTCAAATTTAACACGATTTCAAACATTAAATTTGAAATCTTTACCAAATTAATGTAATTTTTAAAATTTGAGATTTTAATATGTATGTTACACCAATAGTGAAACTTTAATTTTTGAAATCATTCACAAATTTTGAATAATTAACCAATGTTGCCTTTTTTACATGTTCTTTTGTTAAATTGTAATTAAATTTGAAATCTTTACCAAATTAATGTAATTTTCAAAATTCAAGATTTTAATATGTCTGTTACACCAATAGTGAAACTTTAATTTTTTAAATCGTTTCCAAATTTTGAATAATTAACTAAGGAATATATTTTTACATGTTATTTTGTTAAATTGTAAATTTTTAAATTTTGGTAATAGGTAACTACATTTTAAATTTGATGTAAATATGAAAAATGATTTTAATTGACAACCAGATGGATGTTTTTCTAAATGATAGTAATCAATACTTAAATTTTAGTAATAATATAAAAAAATCTCAATCATGAGACTTATTTTTAGTAATTTCAAATCAAAAAAGGTATTAACTATTGATTGATAAAATTCAAATGAATAATATAGATCGTAAAAGCATACAGTATATAACTAACATTTATTTCCTAATATAAATATATTATAAAAATATTCACTTTAACAAATAAATTAGTCATTTAATTGTTAAAGTTTTCCTTTTTTAAATCATAATCTTCAATTATTTTTAAAAAAACGGGAATGATTAATTTTTGAATTAAAGTTTAACTATAAAAACTAATTCATAAAATATTGATAATACACAGGATTCAACTTTAATATAAATTAATCTATAACTGTAACTTAAAAGGTGTAGTGCTGTCAAAATACATAAATTTTAGGAGATGCAAGGTCAAAATACAATAAGAATTTAAGATCAATTCGACATGATTATCATCAAAAACTTAAAATTTCTAAAGATTCACAACCTAACAAATTTGAAAATAGATTCAAAAAAATCTCCAGATTTAATGAAATTAGACATAATAATTAGAAAAAAACTGATCGATGCGTAAAGGTATCTGCTGGAAGGAGCGTTAGCCCTATTAAAAGTCTTACCATTTTTTGAAAACTTTACGGTGGTATTTTTATCATGTAAAAGTAAGAATTTTCAATAAGTTGAAAAGAGATTCATAAAATCTCCAGATTCAATGAGATTAGACATAATAATTTCATAAAAAGTGATCCATTCGTAAATGTAAGATCGATGAAGAGTATAGATTACATACCGGTTTTTTATTTGATTTTGAAGTTCGGTTGTTGAAGATAAAAGAGAGAGAGCTTCGATCAGGAAGGCGATTAGGGTTTTGTTTTGAAAGGGAAGTGATGTGAAAAAGTTCTGACCTGGTTTAAAAGGTTTTTATAAGGTATTAATTCGGGTGGTTTTTAACCCACTTCTCGACCTGCGTGTTAACCCGTTTTATGTCCATATATTTTGGTGGATCCAAAAGCTGAGGTGAAACGTGGTGCCGACAAGTGACACAATGTTTTACTTGTTTATTATATATGATAGATGATAGATTATTGAAGTTGTTGTCCATTAATAAGTTTTTTTACGTCGTAATTTTCATATGATCTATGTACATATAATTAGTATAAGAATATTACCAAAAATCACAAAAAAATCAGGTAAATTCAAAATTAATGCTTAGCATAGAAAAAATATGTTGATTATTGAAGGGCTAACCTTGTGAACCTTCAAGTTGTTGCAAGGCCTTAACATACCGTCTATGCAACCAAGTAGACCAAGGGCTAACCTTCGTGTTTGGAATTAAATGCGGTCTTGTACCAGAACTTGTTTAGCTAAGAATGGACCAGACTTCTGGTTCAAATCCCATATCAAGCATCTGATCCGCTTCATCAAGCACATGACAACCGTAAAATTTTTATAATATCGAATCATAGTATAATATAGACAGTCATTATATTTATATAAACACTAGCTGTCTTGGAAAATGTTTTGGTTATGCAATGTTTATTTAATATTAGAACTCACTAGTGTTTCCTGACTTTTAGCATGCTTCAGGTTAGATGTATGTGCCTTAGATGATGGATGCGGAGCTTATGCCGAGAGATTACCCAAGCGATGACATTGGCATCCCGTTTATTTATGTTATGGATATTGATGTTTAAAACAATGTTTCCACTACGTTTAAGACAATTTGTAAATTGAATGATGATTCCGCTACTTTAATTCTATTTAAAAGTTTAATTCATTATGCATTTATGAGTAAATCCAACAAGTAAGCCTACCCGAGTTGGGGCTAAAGGTGCACAAAACGGTTTTTTAACCCGAACCGGTTCGAACCCAACCCGAACCGGTTTGGTCAACGGAAAGTCAAAACCGGTTTGGCCCTAAACTGGTTCGGGTTAACCTGGTTTGGAGGCAAGGAAATCCCTAACCTATTAAATCGGTTAGGGTCGGGCTGAAACCGGTTTGTGTGTTAAACCGGTTTTAATTAAAAAAAATCGAATAAATTCAAATAAATTCGATATTTTTTAATAAAAAATCAAAAAAAAATATAACAAATATAAAACATAAAGTGCAACGTTTATTAATATTTGAAAAGGTTCGAAAATTAAAAAACATGACAAAATAAAATTATAAAATTGTAAAACATTACAAATGACAATATATATTTCTATTTTTTGGAATATTGATCGATTATTCTTGTGCGTTGTCTTCGGAACTGGAGCTTCGTAGCCTTGCATCTTCGGCTAGTTCTTCATCGGTGACTGGTTCAGATATTCCAAGATCAACCTCATTGTTGTGTATGATTTCTTCAGCTTGAATTTCATCTTCGAGAGAAGTTTGATATTGTATCATATCCATCGCATCCAAATGGTTCTTCAAGCAAATGCACATTTTCATCGCTAGGGGTTGAGTCTAGTCCTTCGTATCGATAAGACCCTGCCACTAAAAGAAAACGCAGATTCCGAAGTTACCGTGGAAGCTTGGACGGTTAGTACATCACGGGCCATGGCGGAAAGAATCGGAAACGAAGCTTCTTTTTTTTTCCACCAAGCCAAAATATCAAACTCCTCAAAAACGGTAGGAGGCATAAACGCTAAAAAGTTTGTGCCAATATACCTTCCGAGTTCGCTACTCGGGGTGGTACCTCAAGCCCGTTTACTAAATTCATTTAACATTTCGTTATATGAATTCAAATTAACATCCCTCTAGATACCACTTGATGATGTACCTATTGTATCATGTGGAGTCGGAGTTGAACCATATTTATGTAAATAAACATCAAATAAATCTTGTAAACATTTGTTAAAATATGTTTTTGTGCCTTGTGCAAAATGGATGTCTTCACTATACAAATTCAAAGCGTAAGTAATTCTATCAATCAACGTTTCAACCCCGAAAACATTTATGGTAGGGTTAAACGCTGCGGCACAAGTTATAACGGGAGACATTTCTTTAAAATATTTTACTAATTTTTCTTTCATCGGTTCTATCATTTTTGTAAAAAGAGTGCTTTTTATTTTCAAGTTCATACAACTTGTTAGCCATTAAATATATTTGTTTTAAAGTTAATGGACTTGTGGGATAATAAACACCGGATAAAAAAATGGTGGCGGTTTTGAAAACTTCAAGCAATTCGGTTACGTCTTTTAAAATGTCCCAACTTGTAGACGGAAACTTTAGAATTTTACGACGAGGTTTTGAGGCAAGCATTTCATGAAATATTTCTAAAGTTTCTCTTTGTCGTAAAGCTCTATAAAACATATTATAAGTCGAGTTCTATCTTGTCTCGACATCCCAATTCGGACCTAAGCAAAGATTATTCGTTTCACGACAAAATCTAATATAATCATGATATCTTTTTTTTGTTACTAAAAATATCTTTAAGCATTAGTCGAAAAGCATATGTTAATTTTGAAACCTCTTCAATTGCAAGCCCGGCTTGCACCGCCAAGTTAGTGATGTGTGCGACACATCGACTATGGAAAAAAACGTCGTTGCAAACCGGTTTATATTTAATTTTTAGTTTTTGGACCGCATTTGTATTATTAGATGCATTATCAAAAGACATTAAAAAAGTTTATTTTGTAATTTAAATTCGGTTATAACACCATCTAATATATAAAATAAATTTTCGCCTGTGTGTGGATATTCAAACAAGTCAAACGCGATTATACGCTTCATCATTTGCCATGTTTTGGGATCAACCCAATACGCGGTAACGCAAAGGTACGAATCTAGTATACCATGTGGAGCCGACCAAACATCGGTGGTTAAGTTTACACCGGTTTCCAAATTTTTAAAACCCAAAATTAATTCTTTTTTTTGCTTTTTTCCACATTTTTATACAATATCGTCTAAGGGTGATGCGACTTACTTGATGATAATGTGGTTGGAGTGTCTTGAATCATCATTGTCAAGCGCGGATTGTTAAAGTGGTTGAACGACAATCCTTCTTGAATCACTAACCTCGCCATTCGATCTCGAACAACATTTGGATCAAAGTTCCAAATTCCTCATTTACTTGTCATCGAGGCTTGAGCTTCACTTGGAATTCTCTTCAAGGACGAGCAAGATTTTTCCATATGCGTTTTCAAACTAGTGTTTGAATCTTTCCCCAAAAACGCACCACACATCTTGCACCGAGCACGTTCCTTCCCGTTTGACAACAAACATAAATCGTAATTGCACCAAATTGCCAGATTTTTCGTTGTTGGTCGAATTTTCACAACGCTAACTTCGTTTGAGGAAGCACCAACACTTGACATGGTTATTTTCTTTAAGAGAGTTTAGAGAGCGTTTTTGAGCGGTTTTAGTGATTAGAGAGTCTAAAGAGAGGTGTGATCAACCCTAAACACCCTCACCTATTTATAGTGTTTTAAGAGTGCAAATGGGGCAAAAAAAGGCCAAATTCGACTCTAATGGCTATAAATCCGTTGAGTAACAGCTATTTTTTTTCAGCAAAAAAACCGGTTTGAACCGGTTTAAAAGCCGGTTTTCTGAACCGGTTCAGAGGAACCGGTCCCTAACCCGGTCGACATCAAGAAAGGTCAAACCGGTTTGTTACCGCCGGTTTTCTTCGGGTTTGAACCGGTTTATGGTGAACCAGTTTTCGGGTTAATACCGGTTTGAAAATTCAAACCGGTTTTTTTCCTATCTCTAGTCGGGGCCTTAAAATTAATAGGTCTGGACCTTAATTTTTAAGCCACTTATTTATTTATGTTTATTGGGTTAAAGCACATTTTTTTTTATGTAAATGGGCCCATATGTATGTAGCCCAAGGTCCCATATGTATTTAATTTCAAGAACGGTCAAATGAGATTGATGAACCTAAACGTCAAACAACTGTAGGGCACGGTTCATCAAACAACGTGACGATTCTGATGATAACCTTAGAAACGTCGCAACTATTCAGGCATACTGTAACACCTCAAAAATTCTTAAGGAAATAAGAACTAAAACTGCTAAGAATTCAAAGTAGGGGCTAATAGGAGAATAGTCCAAAGTAGAGAGACCAAAAGTGAAATTTATGAAAATAGGAAGATAGTGGACCGCTACTAAGGAGCATAGCGGTCCGCTACGTGGAGAGGAAGGAAGCAATGATGACGTGCCACGTGTCTGTTGAATAGCGAATGGTTTCTGACACATGGAAACCCTAACACGGACCATCACCCAGTCTGTAACGGTCTGCCACGGAATAGATGGGTTGATGGGCTGCTAGCCCTTGGCTAAACGGTCTGTTACTTGCTCCCGAAGAAAACAGAATTGCGGCTGAAGGCGGTGGCAGACCGCCACCACCCTGTGTAGCGGTCGCTACGGGCCAGAAGTTGACCTATAAATAGAATGCATGATCTTAGTCATTTTGCATCAATCCCACACACCAAAACACCTTCATTAACACACACAAGCTCTGATCTCCATTATCCGAAGTCCGGTTTCTAGCATTTCTCCTTCAAATTTTCGTTGATAGTTTGAGTTTAGGTTTTAACCCACTGTCTAAGATTGAACTCTGTATTAGTAATACTTGATTAAGAAATGTCAGTATAATTTTGGATATTGTACGAGGTCTTATTACAATAAACTAAGCCGATGTGCTGTACAGGTGAATTCCTCTAAACTGAAATTTAAACTAGATGACGTTAGAGACACGTAGTTGATTGTAACAATTAACAAACCACAATGACATAAAAAGCCAAATTTAAACTATTTAATTAAAAACGTTATTTTGAGCAAACCACACAAACTAAAAACGAAATTTACTTTTAATCTTATGCAAAGTCTAATAGTCTAATACCCGAATACTTATCTTAGTAACCCATCCCCTATACTTTATGTTTCACTTTTTTAGACTTTTACAAATGGGCACTATTATTTTTATAAAAATCTCATCACAGGCTTAATATTGTACTTCACTCCCTTGAAATAAACGTGAGTCCGTTATGTGATTTTTCTTTTTGCAGAGCTTCTCTTTCTTTTTCTCATTTTATCACTCGTCGGTTACGATTCTCAACACCAGAGAAATTCTCTTCTCTAACGGTGCGTTTTCGCGTGTCACAATTCTTCCATTAATGCCCCCCTCATTTCATCTCACCACTTCTTGCACCAAAATTACAGTAAGACCTTCATATCTTCAATCGATTTTTACGTTCTAATTTGTCACCAAATTCTTCACTGTGTGTGTATGTTTACTGTGTGAATTTGATTATCCATGAACTATTGTTAATTTAATTCCAGAATTTTTGTTTTATTATCAGTTTTGCAGATATGAAGAAGGGATCCACTCGATTCTCGGATGCGACGCGACAAACAGGTAAAATTCAGATCTTTGAACAAATTACCGTTTTGCCCCTGCTTCTTGATCTAATTTACATAAAACCCAACAAAATTTGTGATGAACAAACCCAAATAATCTGAGAAAGTTCGTCTTTTTCCATGTTTTATTCATGAATTCTTGTGATTCTTTCTGTTTTTGTTACATTTACTTTATTTTGTTTGTAACTGAAGGTGGGGGTAGCATTGTAATTTCGCATAAAACCCAACAAAAATTGAGATGAAAAAAACCCAATAATCTGAGAAAATTCATGTTTTGTCATGAATTCCTCTAAGGCTCTGATACTTTCTCTTTTTGTTATATTTAGTTTATTTTGTTTGTAATTGGAGGTGGGGGTAGCATTGTAATTTTACATAAAATCCAACAAAAATTGAGATGAAAAAACCCGATAATCTGAGAAACTTTGTGTTTTTCATGAATTCCTCTGATTCTTTCTGTTTTTGTTACATTTACTTGATTTTGTTTGTCATTGAAGTTGAGGGTAGTATTGTAATTTCGCATAAGCCATCAAAGAAGCTGAAGACATTGAGTTCTGTGACTGGAATGGATGAATCTAGTTGTAGCAAAAGAGTCAAATTTCCCAAAAAGGTGATTCATTATATCATTATCATATTCATCATATACTACTTATGGATTGTTTGGATGTGCTATTTGGTAATGATTATTGTCAATTAAAGAATCAATAAGGGTAGTATGGTAATTTTACACATGTGGTGATGATGAGTTTCATTTTGGCAAACCTTTGGCAAGTTATCTTAGTTCTGATTTTGTAACAATAATATTGAAAAAGTTGGAATTGGTAATCTAAGTTGTGATTTTGCTACAATAATATTGAAGAATCATCAACAAAGGGTAGTATGGTAATTTTACATATGTGGTGATGATGAGTTTCATTTTGACAACCCCTATGGCTTGTTATCTGAGTTCTGATTTTGTTACAATAATATTGAAAAAGTCTAAGTTCTGATTTTGCTAAAATAACAGTGAAGAATCAATAAGGGCGGTATGGTAATTTTACATTTGTGTTGATGATGAGTTTCATTCTTGCTAACATTTGGGTTGTTATCTTAGTTCTCATTTTGTTACAATAATAGTGAAAAATGGAATTGGTTATATCTAAGTTCTGATTTTGCTAAAATAATAGTGAAGAATCAATAAGGGCGGTATGGCAATTTTACATTTGTGTTGATGATGAGTTTCATTCTGGCTAACCTTTGGCTTACTATCTTAGTTCTGATTTTGTTACAATAATATTGAAAAAGTTTGGAATTGATTATCTAAGTTCTGATTTTGCTATAATAAAATTGAATAATCAATAAGGGTAGCATGGTAATTTTACATTTGATTTCGGTTTATTCATTAATCATGAGTATTATCATTTTCCCTTATGAAATTTGCAGATTTTGGATGATGATCATTCGGTTAATCTTGTATCCTTTCCAAGAAAATTGCGGTCAGGTCTGTTTAATTTGACATGGTACTTTTTTAATAGTGTTGCCTTGGTTTAAAAAGGCACGCAGGAAAACGCATCATGGTCAAAAAGGCGTGCCTCATGTAGTTCTGGGTCAAAATTAGTCAAAGTTAGGATCTGCAGAAGGTTTATATGTAAAAACATTCAAAGGGGTTAAGAAATTATAAAAACTTTATTTGATAAATAGGTTGATATGTAAAACATATGAGAGAGACTCAAGTTCTCGATGTAAATTAAGCTTATTTCGTTGTACATGGACGTGCGCCTCATATATATGATGCGCGCGCCTCAACTTTTGGGACCAAAAAGCCTCGTAGCGCCTCACGCTTTTTTAAACCAAAGATGTTGCTAAACCTTGATTTCAAACTTAATTGGTTAAAATCTTGATAAAAAAAACAGATTTTTAATTTGTTAAAATCTTGATGAAAAAACATATTTTTAATTGGTTAAATCTTGATAAAAGAACATATTTTTAAAATGGTTCTTTTTAAAGTATATCAAGATTAGTATTTCTTTTTAAAGTATATAAAGATTCATGTGTGCAAACTGAGGTTTGGAATTGAAACAAGATCTTTGTTAGTTCCATCTGCAGCAATGAAGAAGCGATACTCTGACCCGTCGTCCCCAAATCTAACAAACAGGATTTCTGGATGTGAAATGTCATCTACTGATGGTAACAAGAAGCTCAAACTTGACCCGGTTAGTAATTTGAATTTGAAGATCAAAATTCCTTAAGAGGGTAAAAATGTAATTTCACATATCGTTTCATATACTTTGCAGGATGAACAACACGCGATTGTGAAAGATGAAGAAGAAGCAATTGCTGGTTTGCTTGCATTGGCTGGAAATGATAACACCCATGAAATTAACTTAAAGTTAAAAAATAAAATTTCAGAAGCAACAGCTTCAAAAATCGAAGATCTGGTTCAAAAACGCGTGCAAATTGATAATCTGATCAATCTGAATGAATCAAAAAACACAGTTGATGTGAATCTTATGAAAAAGGTTGAATCTTTTTTGTGTTTTAAGGTTGAATTCTTTGTATTTACCAGTGATCTTTTTGCAGGATTCTAAACATGTTACTGATGGAAAGGAGTCGCGAAAGAGATGCGCTTCACATGTGCACATATGCCAAATCATCAAGAATATGCAAATGACCAAGGGTAAAATGGTAAATTCATGCAAAGAACCGAAAACAGAAAAAACCCCAGAAAATTTTCAGAATGTGAGTGCGGGTATAAACTTAAATGAAGTGACTGTAGTTAAAAAAATCGAATTTCAAGACCAGCCAAGTGGTTGTGGGGTCCAGCCCTATTTTGGCAACCCGTTTTGTGACCCGTCACAATGGTCAAGACCCGTGTTTCCTAAGCAACAAATATGGATGAATCTGCTTATGTACAAGCCGCTCCAACCGGGTTCTTATGTACAACCTTCGTTGCACAATGTACTAGGATCCAAGCACCATCCTTCTTCAGGATACAATGAAAATGGCGTTTTGTTTCGTGTGGATAGCCCTTTGACGCTAAAGTTAGCGTTGCAGTGAGGATTTTAATAAGGGCGAGACGTTATGGTGATTCGTCGGACACTAAAGTGAACGAGTTGTAGGGTGTACAAATTATATAAAAATCTTGATTTTAACACCAAGATTGTTTGAGAGGATGAGCTGAGATTTGTTTTTGAAATGCATCAAGGGTGAGTGATTAACGTATTTGGTTGACAAATTATGAGTTTAAAGAAATCTTGATTTAGAAAGTTATGATGAAAATGAGTTGGTGGTAAATTGGTGATGAATAGGAAAAAAGTGGAAATAAAATTTGTTTTATTCTTATTATTTTCTTGATCTTTAAATCAAGGCTAAATTACATGTCTCGTGTGGTTGGGCCAAATTTTGGATATACTCTCTGGTTTAAAATTTTTGGATATATTCCTCAACCACCTAGTTTGCTTTCATTTAATATTACTATTTTGCCTTTTTAAAAGTTTAACCTTACCTTTTTACTATTTTACTCTTGTAAAATTACAATTTAACCTTCTTGTTTATTATTATTGTAATTTTTGTTTTACTTTTTATAAACTATTTTTTAGTTTTTTCATTAAAAAAATTAAACGTTTTTTTAACTTATTTTAAAACTTTTTTTTTAGTTTTTTCGTAGAAACCTGTTTTAACCTTTTCAAAAAAAATTAAACAAACGTATTTTTTATTTTGTTTTATATTTTTTCTAAGAAAATGTCTTTTCAAACCTTTTGAACAATATTTTTATTTTATAAATAGAAAAAAATAGTTAATAACTAAACTTTAAATATCGGTCATGTCCCAAAATAATGGAAACAAAAGTAAAAAATAAAATATAGTCTGAAAATGGTAGCAAAATTTGCGACAACTTAAACGAGGTTGAAAACTGATCATAGAAAAAATAATTTTTTTTTTATAATTAAACTGTAAATATCGGTTGCTTTCTGTAACACCCAATTTTAATAATTGAAACAGAATAATATTTTAAATAAACGAAAATTTTAATTAAAATATAAACATTGTTTAATTATGTTTTAGATAAAATATTTAAAACTCTATATACAATCTATACTATATAATAAATAAATGTTTTTTCATGTCACGTGTCGCTTCCATATTTATTCTCATCATTTTTTTCCCGTCTCTCTTTGTTATTAAATGCATCTCCATCTTTATTAATAACTAGTTTAGATCCCGTGTCCACACACGGAGTGAAAAATACCAATATATAAAATTTTTAAATCTTTATGTATATTTTTTACAGATGTAAATAATATACTACATATATTAAGGATAAAAACAAACTCAAAATATGTAAAAATCAATATATAATTGAGTTTCAAAAATAAGTTAATAACTATTTAATGTAATTTTTTCCTTTACTATTTGGTTGAAATAAAAATTACATAATTAAACTTCAAAATTTCTAATAATAAGGGATAATTTAAAAATAAATGTGTTTTATTAGTATAATTATATTTTTTCTTTAAATATATATTATTATTAAAAGATAGAAGTGCATTAAATAAGAGAGAGAGGCGGGAAAAAAATAGTGAGAGTGAATTTGGAGGCGACACGTGGCACTAAAAAACCTTTATTTATTATATAGTATAGATATAATTATAAAAAAAATATTAATTATACTAATAAAACACATTTATTTTAAATCATCTATTATTATAAGAAAATTGTAAAATCTAATCATCTAACTTTTATTTTCAATCAAATAATAAATGAAAATCAAATTTTATTAAATAGTAGTTAACGTATTTTCGAAACCCAATTATATATTAATTTTTAATTTTGTTTTATATCTTTAGTATAAGATACAATATACTAAAGCTGAGGGAGGAGAAGTGGTTGCCATCGACACTTCTCTTTAAGTTTAAGTATAACTAATTGATTAAATAAAATATTATAGATTTATTTAAATTAAAATGTACTCCTATTATAAATAAAATATTAAATTAAAATCTACTTCTAATATAAATAAATATTAACTAACTAGTGTTAAAACCCTAGTGAGTGACCCTGGCTCTTATTTATTGTCATGACGAAACAAACCGAGAGTGGAAACTGTCTACTTTGTAGCTTGAAAGGGATTCTTTTTGTCTTAAGGCGTTAAATTGATTCTTGGAATAAATGTGCGAGTTCCAATATTGATTCCAGAAATGATCTCTGTCTCGATAACACGATTACCAAGAGATTTGACTTGTAATTTAGTTTCATTACATAACCCATTTTTCTGATCAATATTTCTCAGCAACATTACAGGCACACCTACCTTCAAAACTAAACTATGATTTAGCAATCCTGAAAGTTTAAGACCATTAAAAACATCTAACGAGTATAAACTTTGTTGGAAATTATCGTTCAACTATTCTGACTGGCATATGCTATCTGAACTTAGATATTCTTTTTGTTCACCGGGGAACATTGACAACAAACGATCATTAATCTCCTGCACTACTTCATTTGTCGGAGCAAGTAATTAGTTAATGATATTTTTTCAAATTTAACACGATTTCAAACATTAAATTTAAAATCTTTATCAAATTAATGTAATTTTCAAAATTTGAGATTTTAATATGTATGTTACACCAATTGTGAAACTTTAATTTTTGAAATCGTTCACAAATTTTTAATAATTAACCAAGGTTGCCTTTTTTACATGGTCTTTTGTTAAATTGTAATTAAATTTAAAATATTTACCAAATTAATGTAATTTTCAAAATTTGAGATTTTAATATGTCTTTTACACCAATAGTGAAACTTTAATATTTGAAATGCTTCCCAAATTTTGAATAATTAACCAAGGAATACTTTTTTACATGTTCTTTTGTTAAATTATAAATTTTTTAATTTTAGTAATAGGTAACTGACATTTTAAATTTGATGTAAATATGGAAAATGATTTTAATTGACAACCAGATGGATGTTTTTCTAAATGATAGTAATCATTACTTAATTTTTTGTAATAATATAAAAAAATCTCACTCATGTGACTTATTTTTAGTAATTTCAAATAAAAAAAAAGTATTAACTATTGATTGATAAAATTCAAATGACTAATATAATTCGCAAAAGTATACCGTATATAACTAACATTTATTTCCTAATATAATAGACTAATTTAGATCCCGTGTTTACACACGGGGTGAAAAATATCAATATTTAAAATTTTTAAATTTGTATGTATATATTTTATAGGTGTAAAAATATATTACATATACTAAGGATAAAAACAAACTCAAAATATGTAAAATTAATATATAATTGAGTTTCGAAAATACGTTAATTACTATTTAATATAATTTGACTTTTATTTACTATTTGATTGAAATAAAAGTTACATAATTAAATTTTAAAATTTTTTATAATAAGGGATAATTTAAAATAAATGTGTTTTATTAGTATAATTAGTATTTTCTTAAAATATATATTATTGTTAAAAGATAGAAGTGCATTAAATAAGAGAGAGAGAGGCGGGAAAAAAATGATGAGAATGAATGTGGAGACGACACGTGTCACTTAAAAACCTTTATTTATTATATAGTATAAATTAGAAAAATATTCACTTT
Source organism: Smallanthus sonchifolius (assembly GCA_023525975.1). Lineage (NCBI taxonomy): Eukaryota > Viridiplantae > Streptophyta > Magnoliopsida > Asterales > Asteraceae > Smallanthus > Smallanthus sonchifolius. The sequence goes on from CM042029.1 coordinate 94,893,861, forward strand.
AACAAATAAATTGGTCATTTAATTGTTAAAGTTTTCCTTTTTTACATCATAATCTTCTATTCTTTTTTAAAAAATGGGAATGATTAATTTTCAATCAAAATTTGACTATATTGGATTGTTAGTAATTGTTTTAGTAAATCATACATTTTAAAATGTTAAATAATTACATTCATGTTTTTTTGGTGTAATTGTAAATTTAAATAAATAAAGAGTTTGTTGATGTAATTGTGTAACATGTATAATGAGTCATTAATTGTTGTATTAAAACTTGAGGCAATGGCTTTATTAAAAAAAATCTGTGTTAACACAATTTTTTGAAAAATAATAAATAAACAGATTTGAATGAGAAAATTACCAAATATGGGGTTACCGGGTCCTTTACAAATTTGAAGAATGATTGATGCATCTTTAGTATAACTCTGATACAATAGAAATAAAAATTAATTCACAAAAGATTGATAATACACAAAATTCAACTTTAATATAAATTAATCTATAAATAATTGATTTGGGTAGAGATAAAATGTCAATAATTTACCAAAAAAATACTCAATTTATCAATGTTATTGTTTAATTTTCAAAACAAAATGGACTTTAATCATCCGTTATTAATTAATATTTTAGGGTTCTTAATTTCTGATTAGTTTCTTGATTTGGGATCTTAATATGATTTACTAACAATATAATGATTTTGTTGTTGATAGATTAGTGAACCAACATCTACTTGTCCTATTGATCTGGATTGTGGTTGTGGTTTCAATGATTCCGACGAAGTGGAAGGGGAATTCTTCCATGGCATTCCCAAGTCAAGTAATAGGCAAAAATTTTAATTAGTGTTGAGAGTAAGACTTGAATTCATGATATTTCCAAATCTTTGTGTTTCTTAGAAGATTTTTCTCTACCATTGAGCCATCAACCCCAATGTATCAAAATAGTACTTGCTTCAACATGTATGTTCCCATCAAAATATAGGTTTTGATATTGCAGACAAACATATTATAATCATGTGTTCATTAAATCAAAGTTTTGATCCTAAATTTATTGTTTTGTTAACTTTGTTAGGTCAGGATCATTTAAGAATTCTTAGAACTCCCATCAATGGTTTATATTTTTTGAATTTTGTGTTTTTTTATATACAAAAATGTGTAGGTAGTAAAACCTACATATGACTACCATATGACTACCATGTGTAGTTAAAAATTTAAAAATATAAAAACATATGTAAAAATTAGTTTGATTGTTTTTTATGTACATAACATACACGACAAAAATATAAAAAACACAAAATTTAAAAAAATATAAACCATTGATAGGAGTTCTCGGAGTTCTCAAATGATCAATTCTCAAATGATCAATTCTCGGAGTTCTCAAAAAGCCGAAAAAGTCGTCTAAAAACCCTACCACCTCCTCCAAAAGCCTAAACCACCAACCCCCTCGCCAAAAAAAACCTAACCCCCACCCCACCCCTCCCCTAAAAACCTAAAACCCCCACCCCACCCCACCCCCCAAAAACATAAATACTAAAAGCTAAACCCTAAGGCTAAACCCTAAGACAAAAACTAAACCCTAAAATCTAAACGCTAAAAACTAAACCCTACAATCTAAGATCGTAGAGTTCGACGAGACTGTTCCAACGCCGCTGAAATGAGTAAAATCGGAGTTCGTATGAGCCTGTTATGAGTGTTTTAAAACACTTTTTACATTTTTTAACCTTTTAGCGAAACCTCACACTATATATATATATATATATATATATATATATATATATTGTTTTGGTTAACTTTGTTAAGTGCCTTTAAAAAAAATAAACTTTGTTGAGTGGATTATTTCTTCTTTAATTTTAAATTCTTTTTTTATTATTTAACTAAATTAAAAGATTATTAAAATTATTAAATGTTTATTATTGTTAATTATTTAATTGTTAAAGAAAAGTGACATCAAAGTGATAATCCATCTAATAATAATATCTGATCTATCTCTACTTCTTATATGTCTAAATTAGTTGATTTGAGTAATCTTTCTTATTATCTTGCTAAAAGGTTAAAAAAATTGATTATCACACAAATAAAGAGTGAAATAAGAATATTTATAATCGTTTCATGTTTTTTATATCATTTATTATCTATTACTTTTGGCCCGATCCATTTTTTGCACCCCGTAATTAAAATTCCTGAATTCGTCATTGCATATTAAAGCAAATTTCATGCTCACCATATGTAACATCCGGTCTTGCATACTAACAATATTGTCCGTTTTACCATAGAGAGCTCAAGAATTTATTTTTGTTGTCCGGGTGAAAACTTCTCCTCTCATCCACATCCAATACGTTGTTATATTTGAGGCGGGACATTACTAATAAAGCCACTATCTGTACTGTCCCGACCAATGTGGGAATTGCTTATGGCCGTGTTACACCATAATACAAAAGAGGGTCACGAGAAACTTAATTAGTTGTGATGAAAACTGGCTTTTTACTAAAAGCCGATCCCATGTTTCACAAGATGTCATTTGGGGTAATATGACCTGGTTGTTTGGTGAGTACCGTGTTTCATTATATATTTAAATTTGTATTAAGTTTAATCCAACATCTTTCTTAATGAAAAAAAAAACTCAGTTCTTCCTTTAAAAAACTAAAAATTTGAAATCTAATAGGACATTATTACTTGGTACAAAAGCATGTTTTATTACATTTAAAAAGTATTTTCTAATTGTAATATAGCCGCTTATTTATTTGTGTGAAGACGAATATTAACATATTATTGGGGGTGAGGTGGAATAGTGTACCTTTAATTTTTTTTTAACCTTAAAAGTTTTGTTTTTTTAGATTTGCCACGTTACGTGGAATAGTGAGTTTTAACAATTTTTTGTTGACCTCAAAAGTTTTGTTTTTTTAGATTTGCCACGCGTGAGGTGAAGCAGTGATGTTTTAATATTTGTTTTTTTTACTTTAAATATTTTTTTTTAAGATTTATCATAACATCAATCGAGTAGACTTTAGTTTTTTTTTTAAGTTTGGTTTTTTATAAAATTGTAACAAAAGTTAAATGTGTTTATTTTTTATAGTAAACTATAGGATTTTTTTTATTTTTGCTTCAAAATAACGGGTGTGAGATTGTAGTGAAGTTTTAATTTTTTTTTACTCTAAAGTTATTTTTTTAAATTTGCCATAACACTTCAATAGAGTAAACCTTAGATTTTATTCCTCAAGTTTGTTTTTTAATAAAATTGCAACAAAAGTTCAATGAGTTTATTTTTGTAGTAAACTATAAAAGTTTTTTTTTTCTACAAACTTTGGTTTTTTTATAAGTTTGCTAACATAGATTTTAACCCATTTGATTTTATATTTGTTTATTTTTTTTTGTCAGCATTCCAATTCTTTTTTATCGTACGCTATTTCGAGTATGTGTTTCGAAGTAAGTTTTATCACCTTCGAAAGTATTAGGAAATGGAATTTTCACTGGTTTATTCACATTTTCAGCTTTTAAGTTATTATGTGAAATAAGATCCTGATTAGGGTCAGACCTAGATGCACTGTGCTCCACCACTTCCTTTACAACCGGTGGTAGAGTTTGTTCAAAAGCAGGAAATTCAAATGCGGACTAACGACTTACAGTGTTTAGCTGTGCACTGTTTGTGGTTTGGGAGCTTGAGAACTGATGTGCACTGCAAGGCTTATATGAATCTTTGACGAGTGTTGCAATTATCTCAGTTAAGTGGGCAACTTGTTCTATTAAAGCTTGATCACGTTTTGCCTAGAGCTCTTGTTGTTGCACGACTGCTTGGATCACTTTTGCCAGCTCCTTCATATCTAACCGGATGACATTTAGTTCAGATTGATAATTGTCATGTTCAGGTGGCCCGCTCGGGTAGTAGTCTTGATTGTAAATCTCCTGATAGCTTTGATACTCAGGACCACCACCATGTGAATTTTATCTTGTGCAATCTTGAGCCTAGTGGCTAGTGATATCACAGTTACTGCACGGCTCATAGTACTGGTTATCAATAAAATTCCTGTCCATGCCGATCTGCACAAGTAACGCACCCAAGTAGTTCTGAACAAAGAAATAAACAAAATAAAAATAATAAAAATCTTTTTGGTTTTTTGTTAAAAAAAAATCAAAATCAACTAAAAAAAACAACTAAACTAAAGCAACAAAACTAAGCGCACCGATTTCCCGACAACGGCGCCATTTTGATCGCGTTTTCAAGATAAATCAAAAACATTTATAAAAACTACTACTTATCTACCTTGTACTGTAGACAGGGAAGTAGAGTTGTCGAATACACAGGGAATCAGTGGATAGATTAATTGCTCAGTTTAGTAAATTATGTTATTTAAAATTAAAATCAAATAAAGAATGTAACCTCCTCCAAACTTCAGTTTTCTAGGTATATGCAAAACTTAGTTATTTAATTGGACACCACGTAGACATAGTGTTGGAAAATTAGTTGACACAGTAATTGAAGACAGATTGTTGTCAGCAACCTATACAACCAGTTCCGTCACAAACCAGTATAATTCAACTACCCAATTTAAGAATACCAAGTTACCCCATTTAGTCACCCAACCCTGCTACTAGGTTTTACCATCAACCGAACAAGATTGTAAACGAGAAACTTAAAGTATCACATAAATCGTTTATAATAACTAATCCATCAATGCATCAAGTTTGTGTCAAAAATTAACAAGATCCAAACATGAACAAAGCAAATAAAACAAATAACCTATACAAACCGTCCGCCCGAAAGAAGCCACAAGTAGACTAGCCGCTCATGTTTTTAGTTCACATGCTCAAAAATTCCAATAGTGACCACAAAATTATTTCTCTTGTTTCCTCGTCGCCAACAGCCGTGAACCACTAATTGCCGTCCCCTCAATCCTCTGCCTAGGGCTTATCACCATCCTTAATTGGTGTTTTTTTCTTCCTTGTGGTCAACGCAGCCGAAACCCAAGATCAACCCAGCCTACTTGAATGCATTATTCAGCCCACTTGATTTTCCTTAATTTGATTTTCTCGAATAGGACCTGCACATTAAATTCTATGAACTCAAATTCCAACTAAAATAATAATTCATATGTCCATGTTAATTTACTTGATTTGATCGCAAATAATATTTTTATTACGTTAACGTGTAATTAACTTAATTCATTTGTTTAATTTACTATTTAATAAAACTAACACAATAAATTAAATAACAAAACATAATATATGTTATACTAATATAAATGCAATTAGTAACTAATAATGTGTACCTAAAATAGTCTGATCACCGGCCAATCTGTGTTAACATTTATGAATATAATTACAAAATGTTTGCATAGTAAAAGTCTAGTGGACCATAAGAATAATAATTAATAAATTCAAATATAAAAGTCGATCAAGCAGCAGTAGAAGCACGAGCTTGAAATTGAATTGACTTCACTTGATTGGTGTGCATTGCATGGACGGTGGTGTGAATCGTAGAGTATAATCAACAAAATTTTAGCCGAAGGGAATTAAGTCATTAACTTTCGGCCAACATTCGTGAAAAAGACTATTGCCAATTTGTCATGTGCATATATCATCAAATCAATGATATTTCTTTTGTTATGTGAATTGACATTTATTAAGAAATATATATATATATATTTAAAAAAAGCGATTTGATTTCTTTTCAATCTCTACAAATATAATTTATTACCATTTCGTTAACGATAAAAAAAAACTGAAAAAATGGTTAAGGCTACTTGTTTAATCTCTATTTTTTCAAAGAAAACTGATGAAACTAATTAATATGGTTCGAAAAACTACATAATTCTATTATTTATACAAATATACAAATTTTATTTAAGATAGTATATATAATAAAATATATATATTATTATTTGTATAGTAATAATAAAATTAACAAATTAATATACAATATGTTATATATTATATACATAAAAAATTATTTAGTATAATATATATAATAACATAATATCTATTATTATTTGTATGATTATATTAGAAATAACAAATTAATATACAAATATATATATATATATATATATATATGTGAGTATAAATCAAATAATAACATAATTAATGAATAATAAACGTGTTCAAGTTAGGAAAATACTCACGATGAGACATGTATTATACATGGCGCTTTAATAACGTCAAACCCGCATAGCTCAAGCTCAAGGTCTTTTATGTTAAACTAGCTAAGTTCAAGTCCAGATCAAATGGTTCAATTAAATGAGGACCTGAAATGAACTAAAAATTAGAGTCTTTTTAAAAAATTTATTAGAGTTCAATTTTAATGTTACTAATTTTTATTTTTATTTCTTTATGTTAACTAAGAACTCCCAAATTTTCATTATCCATCGGAGTTGTACACTAACTACTATTTTTCACTCCCCTCTTTCATATTTTTCTCCTGGTCCCCTTTACCTTGCAACATATCAATACAAACAAATCTTCTCTATTATCCATAGAAGTTCCAATAAGAAATATAAAACAAGAAAGCAAAGTATTCAAAAGAACACTTCAAAAACATAATCACACTTGAAAGCAACGTATTAAAAAAAATGTATCAAATACGTAATCACACAAGAACACTAACTCAAACACGTTCAATATCATTCGGGATTTATCAAATTCCTGAGACTTACAACAAATATCATTAATATATGGCTTCATTATCAAGATAGGCAGATACATAAAAGAATTATACAAATAACTTAAACCAAGAATGTTGTATTTGTGATCGATTGTCTTGTTTAGGGTTACAATTGTGGTCTCATTATATAGAGATATATTACACTTTGATACTTTAAGCTATCACTAATAATATTTTGGTCTAATATTCCTCCCGAAAGCTAAGTGCGGGATCAATTCTAGCTTGTAAACTAAAAAGACACACATAGACGAGATCTGGCGGCATGTCGGTGATGGTAGTTGTTTGTAGGTTGTATCCCCGTGAACCGACGGGTGTCTTGATCACCAGTGTTGGTGTCTCCGAGAATGTTTTTGGTGATAGTTTAGGGTATCAAAGTGTAATATGTCTCTCTATATAAGGAGACCACAATGGTAACCCTAATCAACAGAATCAATTACAAATACAAAATTCCTAGTTTAAGTTGGTATCAGAGCTAGGAAGCTCACACTGGCCGGAAAATCCTAGGCAGCAGCTGTCGACGCCCTCCACCTCTTAAAAACCCTACTTCCATATTCTTCTTCTTCAAGATTCTCCTCTTTACATCTTTCCTTTTCGTTACGAGAAATGAATCCAACGCCGCATTCATTACTTCTATCTCAAGCCGCTACAACGGCTACCACCTAATCGTAGCGCCGCTACCACTACTGATAGCCGCCGCTCTCATTTGTTCACACATCACAAGCCGCCACAGCTGTCAACGTGCTCACTAGGGATCACACATACAACCTGCACTTGAAACCCTAGCCGTAGTCGCCATAATATCAACCATAACCACCATCGCGCTGTTGCTCCACAACAACACTGTTTAGTTATAATTTCATGCGTAAGAACTTTTGATCGAATGCATTACATTGTTCGAAAGTTTACACGGGAGATGCCAACACAAGTGCTCAAGTAAGCTACCAGTTTGCGAGGGATACAATCTACCATTAACCTCCACAACCACAGGCCACTGGATCTTGTATATGTCTATTTTTAATTATTTAAACTTCAATCGCTCCCGCTTAACTCTCATAACAAATTAATTCACCAAATGTATTTGTATTACATAATTGTTTTTAGGGTTACAGCAGGGTGTGGTTACATAATTGTTTTTAGGGTTACAGCAGGGTGTGGTATATATAGACCACAATATTACATTCCTAACCATACACTATCATACTATTTACACTTTGCCAACTATTCCCCCGCAAGTTAAGCGCAAGAGCAATTGTAGCTTGAATAAGTAAAGAAAGACATATATGACATCTAGTGCCATGTGGTGGCGTGTTCCATACTAACTTTCAATCGAAAGTTCTTCACAGACCACCAACTTTCGATCGAAAGTTTGTTTCGATCAAAACTGAATAAGTGCCAACGACTTCGACTTCTGATGAACAATAGTTGTGTGCTGCAATGAGGTTCAACGACGGCTACTACGGTTTGGTGGTAGCGCTGGTGTGATAGAGGCGGCATTGGACTTGTTTCTTGGAAAGGAAGACTGTAAAATAAAGAAAACGATTAAAGAAGAAGGAAATAGGGTTTTGCAAGAGGTGGAGGGCGGCGACGACGATGGCAGCCAATGCCTAGGGTTTTCTGACGATTTGCGAGCTTCCTAGCTCTGATACCAAATTAGATCACAAATACATTTTGTATATTGAGATGTTGTCGATTAGCGTTACAAGAGTCCCCAAGTAATGGGGGTTTGAAGTGATGGTAAAGTGTACGCCATGTTACGCCATTCAATTACCATACCATCCATCACTTGGCAAGGGAAATACCCAACTGATTGAGGTGGTGTGATCATTAAATGTTTTTTTAATATGCATTTAAATAATAAAACATAATAAAATTAAACCTAACTAATATTTTGGATATATTCTATAGGCTAGTTAATACCCACGCTTGTAATGCGTTCTTCTAAGTTCAAACGATGAGTCGGGTGCGGTTTCATTGATCATGTCGTCGAATATATGTGATTGATTAAGAACATTAATGTCATTGTTCGCACGGGTAACGCCAAAGAATGCATGCCAAAACTATAGGTCATTTGAATCCACAATTTCAAGCATAATACTAGAACTAGGATGATTCCCGCGTGCAAGATGACCTCACAACACATTGGGGCAATTTTTCCAATCCCAATGCGTGCAATCGATGCTACCGAGCATCCCGAAAAATCCGTTTTTAGCTTCATGTGCAACATATAACTTTTGAATGTCGCTAGCAGATGGTTTGCGTAAATATCTCTCACCATACAATAATAAAATTATAGCTTTATAAAACTTGTAAATACATAATCTGATCGTTCGTTCTGACATCTTAAAGTAATTGTCAAACGAATTACTAGCGGTGCCATAAGCCATTTGACGAATCGCGGCCGTACACTTTTGAATGGGGGTAAAACCAACCCGACCTCTCGTGTCAACCCGTTGACGGAACCATGACATGTCTCTCTTGAGATAATTATTAATTCTGAAAAGTAAATTCCGGCTCATTCGAAACCGGGTATTAAATTGCTTCTCCCCGTACAGACCCCATTCGTCAAAGTAATCTTTGAGTAAAAGTGGGTTAGCAGCCGCCCGATCATGGTTGAGACGTGCACTTCGGCTTCTTGCCACCACATAACCGCCGCTGATGTGAAAGCGTCAAACGTCATTTGCCGGGCTTCTTCGCTTGAAGAAGACATTTTAAAATGGAGGAAGTATTTGAGTAGTATAAAGATTTGTGTGATTAGGAGATGAGATCAAATGTATGTTTTTTATGTTTATATAGGAGATGAGATAATATAAATTAAATAAAAAAAATTTATTGTTTGAAAACTAGTCGTTCAACGGCTATCTTCTCTTCCATCTCCTCGTGAAAAAAACCACGCCAAGAGATCACACCCCCCTTCACGCCGTGAAACTTGATGCCAAGTAGGATCACGCAGTAATCTAACCTGGCACACCGGATGCTCTAAGTACAAATATAATTTAAAACATAAAACAACTATAAATAAAACAAGTGAATTAACACATGAAAAAATAAGTTACATAAAAAAAAGTGTACACTAAATGGGCTCAATGGATTAAAACACTTGACAAATGAAGAATAACCACAATCAAACCAGAAACAACATCCCCGAAATTTTTTTTCGTTTCATCTTTCATTTCTGCTGCTAAAACAATTCTTATTTCACATTTCGTGTTTCTGTTGTTGGAGGCGATCCATAATATGAAGTCAGTCATGCCATCCGTGGTTTAAGCAACTCCACACTTTATATGAAATAACTAGTAAAGTAGTTCCTTCAATCGGGATTCTATTAGTTTGACATCGAACCCTAATCGTGCTTGAAAAGCCTACACAAAAAAAAGAAGTCATTACATGCATGCACAATGAATAATGCATATACATACATATCTATAAATACATACATCATACACATGTACCTATACATATACATATGATAGGTGTACGTATTCGTATGCATATATGTATACTTATATTTATCTATACGTATATACATATATATGTACACGTATACATGTACATGCACATGTGTCTGAAATTTCCGACACATTTCCGATGGAATTTGTTTTTTTCTAGTATACATGTGTACTGATATGTATACGTATACATGTACATGCATATGTTTAAGGATGATATAGACCTGAGCATGAATGGTACAGTAGATGTGGTCGCCAACGGTACAGAAACTCGAACTCATGATCTCAGCACCACCTTGCTCTATGACTCTCAACACTTCAAATGGCACCACTTTCTTGTTATTCACCATCAATATCAAGTTAACCTCTAATTTCATATCCATTGATTCTGTCACTCGAACCACCTGAAACCTTGCTGGTTGGTTATTGCTGGACTCCCCATCAAGATTAACTTCCTTTTCTAGCTCCTCTTTCCTAACCTTCAATCTTTCTATTTTTTCCTTCAATTGTTTCACTGACGTGGTCGCTCGATCCAAGAACTCCGGCAACGACTTCCTCTCCTGTAATCATTCCAATTCTTTTTTGTTTTAATCCAAAACGATTCAATGGATTTGAATGAAACTAGAAGAAATTTTACATAGAAATAACAGGCGAACGGCCTTTTGGATTGCAAAACTAACTATTTTAAAAACTATATTAATAGATCTTGGGGTAATAAAATGGTAGAATTACATATATCCCCCTATTTTCAATCCTAATTACATACATACCTAACTCAAAACTTAAATTACATATATCTCTCTCTTATATAAAATTAGCCTTTTAACATTACAAAAATACGACTATTCTTATTCTATCATTCCCGACCTTAACCTTCTGATTCCCGCTTCCGATTGATTCCAACATCCAATGTTACTTCTGATCGATTCCATCATCCAGTTCGGTATATATATAATTAATGTGTAGGATATACGTAAATAAAATTTTGAGCTAAGTATATATATAATTAATGAAGTTTTTAAAGAGATATATGTAATTGCCCCTAATAAAATTAAATTAACAAGTTGGTCTCAACTAAGGATGTTATGGTAGTGTTTATGTAAAGATGTAACCAAGTGCATGTGTGTGCATATGTGTAATTATCTAAAGAGATGGAGAGATGTACATATGGTTGAAGATGAAGGAGAGTAGAGAGTGTGGAGTAGAGGTCCTTCATACGATCTCTGCGTTGTTTTTCTTTGGTTGCCGGTGGTGTATGAGAAGATGAGCTTCCTCGCCTCATTTGATTTGTATTGTGGTGGATATGGGGAGTGTATAGGTTGGGTTTATATAATAAACCGGTGGATGTTCAAGAGAGTTGGAAAATTAGACCGGGGTTTGCACAAAAGTCCATATCCACGTAACATCATTATCAGAATTTTATTGAATTTAGTTAGAAGGGAAAATAGAACCGGAATGTATCTTGCTATGATGTTTACTTTTTTGGTTAATTATGTAGTCTGAACAATTGTGATTTTATAATCCTGTTTTGAAATAAAATAATTAGATACCATTTAATAATTCAAAACCGTACTCTATGAGGTTTGAATTTTTTTTTAATAATTTTCTTTATTACATTTAAAAAATTTATTTTGAAAAAAAACTTTAGACCTGGTTTTCACTAAACAACGTTAACGTACTCCAATGTTTGAGAAATTTATGAGTTCAAGTCACACTCTTAACAATAATTAAGAAATTTGCATTTCAAAAAACAAAAAAAAAACTTTTATATGTAACTTTTTTTTTCTTTCTGTTTTACATAAATCATCGACATGGACACTGATTTTTATTTTCAAACATACGTGGAAGGGTTATATATATAAGTGTGTACATATATTAATGTAGTCAAGTTAAATGTAGGTTATGACTTATATGTAGTCAAGTTAAATGTAGGTTATGACTTACGAGATCTAATTAAAAATATCATCTCATAAGTCATAACTAAAAGAGAGGACAACATATATATTAAAGAACTAAATATTTAAATAAAAATTGAATGGTTATAATTATTCAAATTTGAGTTTCCTAATGATAAGGATTAGGGTTTTGGAATTTGAGTTTTATGAATAACATTCTCTACGGTGGAGAATGGATTGTCTAGTGAAACCTTAAAAGTCATCATGAGTTTGCAAACAATTACTCATTTGGACGAACAAAATTCTAAGGGGTTAACGATTGTAGGTTTAGAATTATTTTTCTTAGATTAGTTATTATTCTTTGTAATCATTGTGATGGTGAATGATAAAAAAGAGCTTGAGTTCTTGTATTCTTGCAATAATATCTACCTTAGTGATGGCAATCACAAAAACTCGTCTCTACATATATATAAGCACATTTACAAGGTTCAGATGTTGAAACATCTAAACTATAGCGTACTAGCTTAGACCCCGTGTAATGCACACGGGTGAAAAATATCAATATATAAATTTCTTAAATTTTATTTATGTATTTTACAGGTGTAAAAATGTATTATTGTATATTAAGGATATAAAACAAAATTCAAAATATGTAAAAAATAATATATAACTGGGTTTCGGAAATACGTCAATTACTATTTAATTTAATTTGACTTTCATTTACTATTTGATTGAAAATAAAAACTACATAATTAGATTTTAAATTTTTTTATAATAAAGGATAATTTAAAAATAAATGTGTTTTATTAGTATATTATTAATTTATTAAAAGATATGGATGCATTTAATAAGAGAGAGAGGCGGGAAAACAATGATAAGATTGAATATGATGACGACACGTGGCATACAAAAACCTTTCTTTATTATATAGTATAGATTAGCATCGTATTGCAACAAGTTTTTAACCCAACCCAACCCAACCCAACGTACGAGCTCACCCATCCCCCACCCCATCTGTAGTGAATCCTAGACGACAAAGTTTTCTAGTGTTTATTATATATCAAATCACTTCATATGCACTTCATTCACCAAATTATGTTTTATGTTATATAACCAATATTATAAAGACTATATAGTTGTAACTTAATCATTCAATCCATAATCTATATCTGTACTATATAAAAAATAAAGGTTTTTTATGCTACGTGTAGCCTCCATATTTATTGTTATCATTTCTTTCCCGTCTCTTTTTCTTATTAAATACACCTCTATTTTTTTTAATAATAATATATTTTTAAAGAAAATACTAATCTTTATATTAATAAATCTCCTGACATATTTTGCCAAGTGTATCTTTTAACTGATTATATTGTAGTCAATGGGTTTATTAAATCATTGTAAAACACGAGTTTTTAAAAAAGTAATTTTTTATTACTTAACATATAATATTATATTTATTAAACTCGTGTAATACACGGGATTTAACCTAGTTAATCTATACTATATAATAAATAAATGTTTTTGAATGCCACGTGTCACCTCCATATTCTTTCTTACCATTTTTTTCCCGCATCTCTCTCCTATTTAATGCACGTCTATCTTTTAATAATAATATATATTTAAAGACAAAAATACTAATAATACTAATAAAACACATTTATTTTAAATTATCTCTTATCATAAGAAACTTTAAAATTTAATTATATAACTTTTATTTTCAATCAAATAGTAAATAAAAGTCAAATTATATTAAAAATAGTAATTATCGTATTTTTGAAACTCAATTATATATTAATTTTTACATATTTGAATTTGTTTTCTATCCTTACTATATGTAATAATTTTTACACATGTAAAATATATACATAAAGATTTAAAATTTTTATGTATTGATATATTTCACCGTTTGTGTAGACACGGGATCTAAACTAGTAATTTATAAAAGCATATAATCATATTAGGATATATGCACTTCCATAAATGGGTCACTACTATTAGCGTGACATATCTTCTCATATTTGGAATGTTTATATTGTGATATTTGTAATTTTGTAGAGGATATATCATTCCTAGTTTGTAGCCTATGTAATCCCTTTATATAGGGATATGTATTTCGATAGTCAAGGACAGAGAAGAATTTCATTTTTGTGTGGGAATGAAATTCCTCTCTGTCCTTGACTATCGAAATACATATCCCTATATAAAGGGATTACATAGGCTACAAACTAGAAATAAGATATCCTCTACAAAATTACAAATATCATAATATAAACATTCCAAATATGAGAAGACATGTCACGCTAATAACTACAACCCATATAAAACATATTCAAGCTCTTATAACTTAAATATTCTTTACATAATGTCATCTTCATTAATTGTCTATAGGAGGATTTCAATATTCTCTAGTTGCTTCTAATAATAAAAAAAATGAGTAGGTTGAATAGGTTTATGATTTTAGAAGATGTGCTGCAATATCTACCTCATATTGAAGCCATGGATTTGGAGGCCAAGTTGATTGGATAAAGCAATCTCGAGGCCCAAATGTGTTCTCTTTTTCGGTTGGTAAAGAAATATTGGAAAGTTTTGCAGGATGACATTATGATTTTTGTTCGTGATATTTAAAGGGACTCTTTAATCCCAAATGGCTATAATTCGTCTTCTATTACAATGATTCCTGAAGTTTCTAGCCCTATGTGGTTATAGATTATAGCTTATTAGTTTGATTAACTTATAATACAAAAATATTGTTAAGGTATTCGCTAATAGGTTCATGAGTGTAGAGCAATCTTTTTTCATCAAGGTTCGTCAAATTCTTGATGGTCATCTCATTATGAACGAGTTCACTGAATGATACGAAAAGATGATGAATAAATTGATGATTTTTAAGACTGATTTCGAGAAGGCTTACGAACCGCTTTCGTGGGATTATTTATTGAATACTATGTCTTTCATGGGTTTTGGGTCTAAGTGGATTTAGATTTGGGTCTGTTTGGAGTCGTCTAGGTCTTCTTTTAATCAATGGAAGGCTTTCATCGGAGTTTTAACTAGAGAGAGATCTTCGACAAGAGATGCACTTTCTCATTTTCTTTTTATTTTAGCCATGGAAGATCTTCATGTGGCTTTCCAAGATGTTATAGTTGTTGGTTTGTTCCAAGGAGCTCGGATTGATAGAGACAATATTCATGTGTCTCGTTTATTCTATGTTGATGATGCTATTATTATTAGGAGTTGTCTTCTTTGAATATTAGAGTTACTAAGGAATATTTAAACTATTGTATATGGTTTTCAACAAAAATGAAAATCACGTAGCAAATAATAATAATAATAATAATAATAATAATAATAATAATATACTTTTAATACTTATTGTCTATCTCTATACAACTACTTAATTGAACGTGCATTAAACTTGTAAGTTGCAATATTGTATGTAATATAATTTATGACAATTTAAAACGTTTTCTTTGAAATATAAATTTAGCTTTATAACCTACTGGCCGCCGGTCCAACCGTAATAATATATTTTGGTCCTTTTGGATATTTAAGTTTTCACACAAATCATAGGAAGAAGTCGTGACCAGTTTAGCAAGAAAAGAGAGGGAATAATTTGTCTCCCGGTCCCCCACCCTCCCCTTTGTCCTTTATGCAACATCGTTGCTTCATACACTCTTCAAGTGTATAATTGTGACTTGAATTCTATTATTTGCACCCAACTATTTAATTTTCATGTCTAGGTCAATAGATGAAATATATCTTACATGAATCGTTTGTAAACCTTGTTTATGTTTAGTTTTTTAATATACAAAACGAACATGAGCAAAACTTTTAGTTTATTTAATTAAACGAATGAACATGCTTCATTTATTTATTTACGTTCATTTATGGTTGTTCGTTTGTGATCGTTCGTTTATGTTCATTTAAGTTCATCCATTTATGTTCAACTACATATGCATTTAATTTCATTTTTTTGTTATTATTAGTAGTGATCATAATAACGTTTATTTAAAATGATAATAACGCATATATTAAAATTATAATAACATACGTTATACGAATAATCACGTATTTTATATAATTTATAACAATAACGCTTGCTCTAAAATGATAATAACATATGTTTTAAAATGATAATAACACACGTTATACGAATAATCACGCATGTTATAAGAATAATAACAATAACGCTTGTTTTAAAATAATAATAATAACGCATGTTTTAAATCGATAATAACACACATTATACGAATAATCACGCATTTATATGAATAATAACATGTGGTGACAATCACGCATTTATACGAATAATCATACATGTTATTTGAATAACAACGTGTGGTGATAAGTTATACGCACATCACATCAATTTTTTCTTAAACAAGTCAGTTTTTATTTATATTAAAAGTATAACAAGACTACACTCAAATTAAAAAGAATAAAATACTAGATTTTATGGTGCCTTTTTTTATAAAATAATGTCGTATAAAAATGTTATATGTCTTTAAAAAAATGGGTAACTTTACATAATAGTAACACAGTTTCTTATATGTTCTATTTTAGTCAATCAAACTTTTTTTTTGTTTAGTCACTCAAGTTTCTCATTTGATCTATTTTAGTGACTCAAACTTTTTTTTTATTTCATTTTAGTCATTTAAGTCTCACATGTTGTTCCAAACTTTCGTAATTACCATGTTACGAGTTACTTCTTTTTTTTGGATTTTATTTCATTGATAGGATACAAATGAAATCCAAAAGGAGTAAACCAACATTTTCACCATATTCATGAAACAAAATCTAAAAAAAACTAACATATTAACCTCATAATTGCACAAGATAGGAATAACACGTGAAAGTTGAGTGACTAAAATGAGACAAAAAGTTCAAGTGAATAAAACAGAACATATAGGAAACTTGAGTGACTAAAATGAGACAAAAAAAATTTGTGCTGCTAAAATGAAACAGATGTGAAACTTGATTACTATTCTCTAAAGCTTTCCCTTAAAAATTGGGGAAATTGAAAAAAGTTAACAATGGTAAGCTATTCCAACTTTAACCTTCCAGAATCTTTTCATGCAAAGAAAAAACCTGACTAGACTCACCCTTCAAATAAACTTTGATTTCCGAGATCAATGATCTATATTCCTTCGTATTTTCGCACGATAAAAACCCGTTGTATTTAAATTAGGGTTGGCAAAACGTGTCTAGTCGAGTTTGGCAGGTTTAATATGTTTAGACATTATTTTAATCGTGTCATAATAGTGTCGACCTGTTTATGACCCATATCTGTTTAACTCAAACTCAAAACTATTTAACTTCGTGTCGTGTAAACGAATCTTGTAAAAAATTGTCAGCCTTATTGAAAACTAAAGGCTAGCGCTCGAAAGTGGAAAATCAAAAGTGGAAGCTAGTTTTCTAACTGAATTTTATATATTTAATCATTTAAAAATATAAAATTACATAGTTTTGATAAATATGTTATTAACAAATGTGTTAACATGTTAATTATTTAACGTGATTAGTTAAACGAGTCTAATTATGTCATAAATGGATTAGACAGGTTAAACTCATATAGACACGAATTTAATCGTGTTGACCCGTTTAGTTATGACCCATATCCATTTAACTCAAACCCAAGCCACTTAACTTTGCATCCTATTGTGTCGTTTAAACGGTTCGCGTTAAAAATTACCAGCCCTGATTTATTCCTTTCTCTCACTCTCATTGTGTGTGTGTGTGTGTATGATAAGGTTCCATTGTTAACCTGCTATTATTGTGTTAACCGATTTAACTTCGTCAAAATCGATCCAAAACAATTTTTTTACATATAAAGTTATTACATCAATACAACGTCTTGTTATTTTTTGTATTTTTTTTGTAAATTTGCAAGTCTATGGGTGTTTACAACTGGTGTAACTTTTTACATATACGTAACACAATGTTTGAGAGTTGTTATCACAACCATATATATATATATATATATATATATATATATATATATATATATATATATATTAAAACCAAGAAAACCACTAAAATGGTGTGTAATAGTATGAGTTACGTATACGTAACCGCAATTCTTTTGTTTTCTGTTTACGTATACGTAACACTATGGGTTACGTATACGTAAGCCAATATTTAAATAATTTTTTGGTAAAAAATATGTAATATTACATTGATACTCTTATAAAAAAATAAAAATAAAATAAAATAAAAAATAAATATTATTATATTATTGTTTAAAATTGGTTTTTAAGTGGTTTCTCGGTTTTCACCTAACTATGTGTTTTTCTCTGAAACCCTCCCATATATATATATATATATATATATATATATATATATATATATATATATATATATATATTTCTTAATAATTTTTATCTTTATATTTAATTTTAGGCTGTATATTTTAAAATTTTGAAGTTAATTTTTTTCGACCTTGAACATAAATACGGAAATAAAGGGTCTTACATATACACATCCTATATATTACATATACCTTATATATAGTGTTACGTAAATGTGACACTAACAAAATGATAATTATTTATATACATAACCTGTAGATATAAAGACTGATGGCTACAAAATTCTCTAAGTACAACTGCTGCGGACTTCACAGTTTTGGTGCTGACTAACAAGCTGCTGCGGATAAGCTTGTTTGCTGTGGATAGTTGTTTTCCTGCCGAAGGACAACTCTGCTGCGGACAGCCTTATCTGGTTAAGACCAGAGTTGCTGCTGATAGGCTTCTCAGCAACATCAAACACTTGATGATGTTGATAGGCAAATCATCAGCAGCTTTGGGTAGTTGAGTCTTGATTCTAATAAGTAGTGTATCGTTTCATTGTACAAGTGTGCTTTCTTAGAGTTTTCTCTATAATCTTGTAACCATTGAAGCTTAATACAAATTGCATTTATCAGTACTTCTTGTGTTTACTTGTTTACATTGCTTAGTTGTGATTGTTTCCGCCAATCTCAACTAGAATAGAACCATCTTGTATTTACCGATCCTACAAGTGGTATCAGAGCTTTGGCTATCAGATTAAACAAACTCACACTTGTTTAATCACTCTCTGGTTCTATTCAATACTATCTCTTTGCTAAGACACCATATATCACAAATCCAAAATGGCACAAAACAATGGTTTTGATGATACTCGAAGCATCAATAGACCACCAAGACTGGTGTCTGGAGAAGACTATGATATGTGGAAGAATAGAATGGAAAGTTTCTTCTGCTATCAAGAATATGGGATGTGGAGATCCATTAAAGATGGACCATATGTACCCATGGTGGCCTCTGCTGATTTCGGAGGTCCATCAGTCCCCAAAGAACCCTCAAAGTATTCAGATGAAGACATCAAGAAGATGGAGGTAGACTTCAAAGCCTTGGGAGCCATTCAGATGTGCTTGCCAAATGAAGTATTTCACAACTTTAGAGGATACAAGACTGCTAAGGAGCTATGGGAGGCTCTTGAGAAGATGTTTGTTGGGTCAAAAGAAGTGAAAGAAAATAGAAGAGACATTCTGAAGCAACAATATGAGAACTTTGTCTGGAAGGAAGGTGAGTCTCTTACTATGTTGTATAACAGGTACAACTATCTTGTGGGAGAGCTACAGTGCTCAAAAGTGAAGCTGGAGAATGGAGACATTCTCAAGAAGTTCATCAGGTCTCTGCCAAGCTGCTGGACACTTTACACAGTGTCAATCAGAAGAACTGAAAATTTAAAGACTCTGCAGATGACTGAGCTGTTTGGCATGCTGAAGATCTATGAATTAGAAATGATTCAAGCCAAAGAGAGAAACTCAAGTTACTCAACAGCCTTATCATCCACCACCATTTCCTCTGCACTTCACTCTTACCACTCAGTTCCTAGTTCAAGCAACTACTACCCTCCCATTGTCACTCATCCCCAGACTCCAACCTCTCAATCAAACAACTCACCATTTCTTCTTGAAGCCCCACCTCAAACCTCAACTTTTGCTGCCTTTGTCTCTGAAAACTCAAGCAATATGTCCTTTATCAAGGAAAACCTGGAATGTTTTCATCCAGATGATCTAGAAGAAATGGAAATACAGCACTCATATGCCATGCTCTCTCTAAGAGCAAAAATGTTCTACTCTAGAACAGGAAGACCCATTCCAAACAATAACTCTAGCACAAGAGTTGTCTTAGACAAAAGCAAACTGAGATGTTACAACTGTAACTGTCACACCCCGGCCGGCGGCGGATTAAACGCCGGGGCTGACGCGGTTGTTCATAAGCACATGATCATCTATTATTAAATGACAATATTTATTCATCAACTTAAAATCATCCGTTACATAGGGAATGGAAAATGAAACGTTCAAAACATAACATAAATTAAATTTAACTAGGTCCAAGTCCTAGATGAGCAGGTAGGGTCCTCAAATAGGTGCACCTGAAACATGCGAGTAAATGTCAACTACAAGTAGTTAGTGAGTAACATAGGTTTTGACACTAACAAAAGTTTAGTAAAAATGATTTGAAATTCAATATTGTTCAAAGCGTAACTATGGCATAAATGTGAAAACATACAAGGTTCCAAGCGTACAATTCAATCCGTAGTAAATGGAAAATTGGTAAGTACAATCCCACTGATTGTGTTTTAGAAAAATAGTAATATGGTACACACAAAACCCGCTAAGGTTTGTGTTAACTGGAATCGGATTCCCCTATAAATGATTATGTTAGGTACTACCTTAGGCCTGGGTAGTAGGTTAATGAATGTACTAGTATGAATACATGTAATGGTCACCAAGCAGTTTAAGACATAAAGCACTTAGTAATTTGCATGAGAACAATGGTATTGAACTTAGTATGTATAGTATGTAAACATGTTCCACCCCGAGTATTTGTAAACAATAGTAAAAGAAAGGGGGCTATGAACTCACTTGTATTGAAGCTAGAGTTGGTATGAATAGGTCTCGTGAGGATTTCTCACAATGAACCTACATAGATAATGATACTCTAAATTTAATGTGTGTCTAAATGGAATTGAGGAAATATTGGGACTTTAGGGTTTCATGGGACTTGGGATTGGATATGGGACTTGTACAAGTTTGAAGAACAATATATATTGGTAAGGATAGGTTAATACTAATTAGAGTTAATTAGAAACCTTAATATATGGGTTTTGTAAAGATAATAAATTGTTTGAATTTATATAGTATTATGAAATGATTAAACAAATGGATTATGAAATAGATAAAGGTTTATATTATTCTAAGAACAATAAATTATGGATTGGATTGCTAGTACGTTTAGTATAAAATTATTCTAAAATAATTAGTAAATAATTTAAAAGACTTAAATAATTGTTTTAAGTAAATAAGATAATTATTTTAAATTACTACAATATTTTCTTTTACTGAAATGGTAAATAAAAGGGTATTAATTAGGTAGTAATATAAGTAAGCTCCAAATGAAATAAACTTGCATAATTATAAATCTAAAAATAATTATTTAAGTATCTCCATAATTTAGGATAATTATACTCACCAAGATAATTGTTTATAGGTTCTAATAATAATTTAGACATTATAGCTGTGTAACAAAATAAATAATTTAGATAATTTGTCTAACCATTTATTTATTTGAGATTTTATAAGTGGTTTATTGTATTATTAATAAAATAGTAACAATATATAAATTTGTATTTTCTGCTTTTATATAAAAGAAATCTTACAGAATATATATATATTTTTTTTGGAATTTTTAATTATAAAATAATGCATTTAAATAATTAAACAAAAATAAAATCCCAAAACTGGGTCCAACCGGAAACGAACCCGTGACCAGAGCCGGGTCACAACACACGCACACATTAACCATCAGACCAAGGCATGATGCCTTGGTCTTAACTGGTTTCGATTTAGTATTAACACACAACCCCATCCATCATCTTCCCCATTCCCAAACCCGTAAACCCTAGCCTTATAATCCACCCGATTGGCCAACTGTTCGAGCCCGAAATCATGGGGTTATTGACCCTCATACTAATACGATTTATTTGACACTAGCATTACCTGAAATGGTTGAGTGGCGAAGGAGAAAGGCTCGAAGAACTGATTCGGGTTTTCCGACTAAATTCCGAGCTCCGGAGACGATAAGCGAGTGATTTAAGGATGTAGGGAGTTCGTATTGAGTGTCGTCGATGGATTGGGGTACCTATTTATACACAATTTGTGCGGGAACGAATCGATCGATTAAATGAGCCTTCAATGGCCTTCGGTTACTAGTTCAACCACGATGGGTTCATAAAAACTCAATTACTCGAAGGAGATGGATCGATCGCGTGGTATGAACGTTTAGCCGGTTTCTTTTAAGCGTGATAATGCCTCAAGGATGAGTTCACGATTGTGGCTTCGGAACCAGTCTTGAGCGGGTTTCGAACCTATGACTGAAAAGAGGAAGGGGGAAATCCGGGTTTGGCAAAACAGGCCCTGGCCTTTCATAGTTTTATCATTTTATGTAGAAACCTTTAATTTTAATTGGAATTAAGTTTCAGGAATTTACATTATCAACCCTGTACTTTTATAAAGTATGGAATCATTAAATTTAGAACTTTTTATAAAATCATTTGAATCATTTAGTTAAAATTAAAGGTTATAATAATAATAAAAATGTAATTTACTAACTAAGATTAATTAAGACACATAAATCCAATTATTTATTTGTTATTAATGGATTTGAAATAATTGCATAAATATATTTATATAATTAAAATGGTTTTATTTCTACAAATTTCCATTTACTTAAAAGAAAAATATTAAGTAATTAATACAATCTTTCAATTATAATTTGGTATTTTTATAAATATGTGAGTTAATATATTTATGTAGGTTTTGAAATATATGTATATATATATTTAGTAGAGTAATAATAAATACTTATATAATTTCTTTAAATAAGTATCTATCATTTTGTAATAATGGTATTCAATGCATGCATGAATAAATACATTAGGTAATTTATTGTAATTGATAGATGTACCCATAAAATAAAGAAATTACAATGCCGGACAAGTTCAGATAAAGGTTGGAATTTCTTGGAGATTACAGTAACCAACTTGGTCACTTTGCTAGAGAATGCAAGGCACCAAAGGCAAACCCAACCGCTGCTTAGAAAAGACAAGCTCAGCCAAGACAGCAACAACAGCAACAAGCCACTCCGCCTGCTCAAACTGCAGCTTGTGCAACTGTTGGAACTGCTGACTTTGACCGGAGCTTCCAGTATGAGGATCTTCCTGCCAACAATCAGGCTCTCATGGCAGACACATCAGAGATACCACCTCAAGTATATGAAAATCTTTGTACTCAGGCTTGCATTGATAAGGTTCTTAGATATAGAAAACATAACCAGAATCTCATAGATCAAAATGAAGAGTTTCACCAAATGAAATCTGAATTTAAAAAGATTGAAAATAGTTACAAAGAAAAGATTGACTATTTAAAGAAAGAAATTTCATCATTAAAACAGGAACAAACAAAACTTGAAACCCAGATTGATGATCTTCTGGTTAAGTTAAAGGCTACAAGGGCCGAATTAGCAGACCAAAAGGTCCATGTGGAAAAATATGAGTTTGCATCCAAAAAGCTGCAAAGACTTTTGGATACTCAAATTCATGAAAAGGTAACAACTGGACTTGGATTTCTAGCTGAACAACCCTACAATGTGTTCCTCCACCCGCTGACTATGTAGCTATTCATGAACCAAGTTTCAATTTTTCCAACCTTGATCTGGCCAACCGAAACCTTGACCCTGCTGTCCAAGAAACCTCTGGGCAAGAATGCACTACTTCATCCAAGTCTGAGTCCACATGCTCAAACTCCACTGAAACCAACAAAGCTCCATCACCACCTGTCTTTAAAGTTATTCAAGCCAACAATCCAAGCCTTTCATCCCTTCAAAAACAGTACCAGTATCTCAACTCACCAAGCAAATCAAAATCAGCTATCCTCCAGAAGGAAGAAAGCTAACAGTTGAAAAGGGACAGTCTTCAACCTCCACCAACCCAAATCCTCAACCCAAAACCAGTCTACCTAGAGAGAAGCTCCTTATATTTAAAAGACATTGGAGGAAGCCACATTTGAGCACAACAAAGCCCATCCCTGGAATTTCAAAGACTTATTCAAGAAAAAGGACTATTTGTACTTTCAAATGGGCAAATTGGCTAAATCTTGCTTTGTCTGTGGCAAATACAACCATACTGCCAGCATCTGCTTCTACTACGTTCAGCAACAAAGAAACCTCAAACAACATGCTTTTGAGAAGACAAACAAGACCAAAAAGGTAAGAAACTTTGAAGCCAAGGCAACTCATTTTAGAAACTCTCTATCCCCACCAAGGAAGCAGCTGCCAAAACCTCAACAATCTTGCATCATCTGTGATGAATCAGACCACTTTGCTGCAAATTGTAAGTTTAATCCCTTCAACCAGATTCTTCATCAAGTCCCTCCTAACCAAAAGCCTATCAACAAAAGAACTTCTACAGAGAAACCATCTTGTAACAAGGTAAAGAAGGATAGGCATACATTTATTGTTAAACCATCAACATCCAGCAAAAATGTTGTTGATCAAGTAAAACCCAAGAACCCAAAGGACAAGCCTTCAGCAGCAACCAAGTCTGCTGCTGCTTAAGTAAAACCATCAGCATCAACAAAATCTGCTGCTGATAAGCCAAAGCCCTCAGTAGCAAAATTTGCTGCTAATCAAGCAAATCTGTCAGCGACCAAAGCAACATTAGCTGCTGATAGAGCAAAAAAATCTGGAAACCCACCTCCTCAGCAATGGAAAGCCAAGATCTCAGCTCCTATCCCTCCAAGTATCATCATTGGTTCCATTGAATGCAAGCATGATGATGCTGATGATCCAACAACACACTTACCCAAGTTTGCAGGTTCTTGGGTTCCTCCCTCTAACTAGATCTCTCTCATGTGCAGGGACAGCCAGGTCACAAGAATAACACATGGGTTGTAGACAGTGGTTGTTCCAGGCACATGACCAGCAACAGATCCATCCTCTCCAACTTCAGACACTTCAATGGAGGATATGTTGCCTTTGGGAGTGATTCAAAAGGAGGGTCAATCACTGGACAAGGAACTGTGTCCAATGAAAGGATGAGTATTGAAAGAGTAAACTATGTCAAAGAATTAGACTTCATTCTCATGAGTGTGTCCCAGGTCTGTAATCAAAAGCATTGGATGCTTTTCACCGATAAAGAATGTTTTGTACTATCCCTTGGCTTAAGCAAACCTCCTCCAGAGAAGATACTATTGACTGCTTAGAGAAAAGATAACCTATATGTGCTTGACATGAATGAGGTCACTCCATATGGTAGTGTATCTTGTTTTCTATCAAAGACATCAGTTGATGAATCAACTCTCTGGCACAGGAAATTAAATCATGTCAATATAAATACCATTAACAAGTTGGTGAAAGAAAATCTTGTCAGAGGGCTTCCTGACAAAGAATTCCAACTTGAGGATCACTGCATTGCATGCTTGAAGGGGAAGCAACATAAAAGTTCTCACAAGCCCAAGACATTGAATTCAAATGACACTCCACTATAGCTGCTGCATATGGATCTCTTTGGTCCTACAAATGTCATGTCAATGGGCAAGAAGTCATACTGTCTGGTGATTACTGATGACTATACCAGATTTTCATGGGTATACTTCTTGAGAACAAAAGATGAAACTGCTGAGATTCTTAAATCTTACATTCTTCGAGTTGAGAATCAAAGCAATCAAAAGGTAAAAATCATAAGGTATGATCAAGGTACAGAGTTCAAGAACCTCACTCTGAACTTTTTTTGAAAGCAAGGGAATAGAAAGACAATACAGTGCTCCAAGAACTCCTCAACAAAATGGGGTTGCTGAAAGAAAAAATAGAACTCTAATTGAATCAGCAAGATCAATGTTGGATGATTCAAAACTGCCTCTCACATTCTGGGCAGAAGCAGTCAGCACAACTTGTTATGTGCAGAATAGAGTTCTCATTGTCAAGCCTCTCAACAAGACACCTTATGAGCTCTGGTTCAAAAGAGTTCCCTACATTGGATTTCTAAAACCTTTTGGATGTCCATGCACCATTCTGATCACACATGGTGTTCTTCCTAAGTTTGGTGCCAAATCTGATGAAGGATATTTTGTGGGCTATTCCTCTCAATCCAAGGCCTACAGAGTATTCAACTCAAGAACAAGAATAATGGAAGAATCAGCCAATGTGGAATGTAGGGAACACATCGCATGTGAACAGGGAAAAGGCCCAGACTGCCTCTTTGATATAGACTCCTTCACATAAATATTTGAGCCTCTCATCTTCTCAAATATGGAGTCTACTTCTTCCAAAGCACCAGCTTCCTCATCTTCCTCTGACTACAGATTGGAGTTCCCCAATCCCTCTATCAGACTGAAAAGGCCATCTATCCTCCATCTGTTGTGGAAGCTATTGAAGCCAGTGAAGCCGGAACCAGACTCTCAAATGTCACCAGTAACAGCCTCTCTGAAAATGAAAATCCGAATGAAGACACATATGTGAATGTTGTAGAGGCCTCTACAGCAGATGCTGCTGTTGATAACGCTGATGCTGCTATTGATATTGAAGACTCTTCCACCATGGATGAAGAGTTTCGTGGTCAGAATCAGAGCAATCTTGAGCAAGGGATACGATTAGATGTAGTACTAGCACAGAGAATCAACAAGGAACATCCTCTGGAAAATATCATTGGCCAAGTTCACCAAGGAGTTCAAACAAGAAGCAAATCTCATGAGGCCAATATATGTCTGTTTTCATGTTTTCTTACTCAGGTAGAACCCAAGAAGATAGATGAAGCTCTGAAACACAGCAACTGGATTAAGGCAATGCAGGAAGAGTTGCTACAATTCAAGAGACATGATGTCTGGAAACTTGTTGATCTTCCACCTGGTCAAACTGCTATTGGCACAAGATGGGTATTGAGGAACAAGCAAGATGAGAGATGCATTGTCGTCAAGAACAAAGCCCAACTTATAGCTCAAGGCTACACTCAGGAAGAAGGAATTGACAACGATGAAGTCTTTGCTCCTGTTGCCAGGCTGGAGGCCATCGGAATCTTCCTCGCATATGTTGCATCCAAGAATTTCATGGTTTATCAAATGGATGTCAAAAGTGCCTTTCTGTATGGGAAGATTGGTAAGGAAGTATATGTCAAACAGCCTCCAGTCTTTGTAGATCCTGCACATCCTAACAAAGTTTTCAAACTAGACACAGCCCTTTATGGCTTACATCAAGCTCCAAGAGCCAAGTATGAAACTCTGTCTGGATATCTGCTAAGCAACAACTTTAGAAGAGGTGTCATTGACAAGACCTTGTTTTTCAAAGATGAAGGGGGAGAAATCCTACTGGTACAAATCTATGTTGATAACATCATCTTTGGATCAACAAGGAAGAAGTTGTGTAAAGACTTTGACATCCTGATGCACTCAAAGTTTGAAATGAGTTCAATGGGTGAACTAAATTTCTTTCTGGGTCTTCAAGTCAAACAAGTTCCAAACGGAATCTTTATCAGCTAATCCAAATATGTCAAGAGCATTTTGGAAAGATTCAAGATGGCTGACTACACTGCGGCAAGAAATCCTATGCAAGTGCACCATCAACTGACTCCAGACAAAAATGGTCAAGACACTGATCATCATCAATACCGTGCAATGATAGGTTCACTCATGTATCTCACTGCCTCAAGGCCAGATATCATGTTTGCAGTATGCCTCTGTGCAAGATTACAAGCAGCTCCAAAGAAAACATATCTTCAAGCTGTCAAGAGAATTTTTAAATATCTAAAAGGAGCCCCAAGACTTGGGCTATGATATTCTAAAAATGATAAGTTCAACTTGTATGCATACACTGACAGTGACTATAGGGGATGCAACTTAGACAAAAAGTCCACATCAGGAGGATGTCAGTTTCTGGGAGGAAGACTGATTTCATGACAGTGTAAGATGCAAACCTGTGTATCAACTTCTACAGCAGAAGCAGAATACATCGTAGCTTCAAGTTGCTGTGCACAAGTCATCTGGATACAAAACCAAATGCTGGATTATGGGATGACTTTCATGGCCACTCACATTCACATTGACAACATGAGTGCTATATCAATCACAAACAATCCGGTGCAGCACTCCAAGACAAAGCACATTGACATCAGGTATCGCTTCATAAGAGTTGACCTGTGTATCACATTGACATCAGGTATCACTCCAAGACAAAGCACATGAAGACTGATTTCATGACAGTGTAAGAAGCAAACTTGTGTATCAACTTCTACAGCCGAAGCAGAATACATCGCAGTTTCAAGTTGCTGTGCACAAGTCATCTGGATACAAAACCAAATGCTGGATTATGGGATGACTTTCATGGCCACTCCCATTCACATTGACAACATGAGTGCTATATCAATCACAAACAATCCGGTGTAGCACTCCAAGACAAAGCACATTGACATCAGGTATCACATTGTCATCAACATAGTTTTCATGTTTTCTTACTCAGGTAGAACCTAAGAAGATAGATGAAGCTCTGAAACACAGCAATTGGATTGAGGCAATGCAGGAAGAGTTGCTGCAATTCAAGAGACATGATGTCTGGAAACTTGTTGATCTTCCACGTGGTCAAACTGCTATTGGCACAAGATGGGTATTGAGGAACAAGCAAGATGAGAGATGCATTGTCGTCAAGAACAAAGCCCGACTTGTAGCTCAAGGCTACACTCAGGAAGAAGGAATTGACAACGATGAAGTCTTTGCTCTTGTTGCCAGGCTGGAGTAGAGGTGCTCAGAAGAACCGGAACCGAATCCGATCCGATGGATTATCCGAAACCGGATCCGTCTGGAACCGGTTTTTTTGGGATCGGACCGGATTTTGTGAGAACCGGCGGATCCAGAACCGGTTCTGGTTTTTTTGACGGACCGGATAAAAATCGGACAAAATGGAACCAGTTTTTTTCGGACAATTTGGAACCGGTTCGGAACCGGTTATAGCCGTTGGAAGAAAAAAAACGGCTATATAGCCGTTTTTTTGTTTTTTTTTTGTTTTTAAGGCTTGAAACTTAGTATAAATAGGTATTGGGTGTATGGGTTAGTTCACCACAACATTCTAGCTCTCAAAACTCAAAAACGCTCTCAAAACGCAAAAAAAAACGCTCACTTTACGCAAAAAAAAAAACGCTCTCATGGCTTCCGCAAGCACTCAAAATTCGGTTGGTGGTTCTACTAGCGATGTCACGGTGGTGTCAATACTTCCTTGCTCTCGAAACCAAGAGATATGGGCTTATTTCGATTTATGCGAAATGTCGAACAGTTCGCAAAAGGCTCGTTGCAAACGTTGTGGTAGAATTTTGGGTACGGCGGGAAATAGCACTTTGAGTCGTGGCAAATTGGGTTCAACCGGAGTCGTGGCAAATGATGAAGCGTACGATTGCGTTTGATTATTTTGGATATCCACATACCGGTGAAAACTTATTTTATATTTTAGACTCGGTCATTCAAATTTATAAAATTCAACCAAAAATATTTTCAATATCTTTTGATAACGCTTCAAATAACACAAACGCGGTGGAAAAATTAAAAATAAAATATGAACCGTCTTGTAACGATGTTTTCTTTCATAGTCGATGTGTTGCACACATCATTAACTTGGTTGTGCAAGACGGTCTAAACGTCCAAGAAATAAGAGACGTAAAAGAAAATTTTAAAGTGATGTTACGTGAAGTTTTTAGCACAAGCAAAAAAAGATATATAAACTATAGAAACTTGTGCCAACAAACGGATTCCATCTTTTTAGGACCGAATTAGGACGTACCTACTAGATGGAACTCGACATGGAAAATGTTTGAATCGGCCTTAAGGTAAAGAGTTACTTTAAAACATTTCCATGATGAACTTGTACAAAAGAAACGTTGTTCACAAAAATTTGATAATATAAGTTGGGATATGATCGAGAAACTAACTAATTTGCTTGAGGTTTTTAAACATACAACTACATGTTTATCGGGAGTTTATTATCCCACGTCTTCGCTAATACTTCAACAATTATACTTAATATGTAATAAATTAAAAGAGTTTGAATATCATGGCCCTATTTTTGAAAAAATGGTAAAACCTATGAAAGCTAAATTTAAAAAATATTTTTCGAAAATGCCGGCCGTTGTTACATGTTCGGCCGCCTTAAACCCAACGATTAATGTAACTGGTGTTGAAACATTAATTGGATCAATATTGGATGATTTAAATATGTTCGAGGAAGACCCAAATTTTGAATCAAAGGCAATAAGGGATTTCAATTCGGCTTTTAATAATATGTTTGATTATTATTTACACAAATATGGTGGAAGTGGTGATCCATCAAACATACGTGAATCAATGGGTTCGGGTTCAAGTTCTAGTAGTTCAAGGAACCCGATGCTAAATTTATTTAACATTTTAAGAAACGAAAATACTAAACGAGCTCGTGGAACCACACCAAGTAGCGAGCTTGGGAGATATCAAGCAACCGAATTTATTTCAACTCTAAGATTCGAAGAGTTTGAAAACTTTGATATCTTGAGTTGGTGGCAAGGAAGGGAATCCCAATATCCCGTTCTAGCCGCAATGGCCCGTGACCTACTAACCGTCCAAGCTTCTACGGTAGCTTCGGAATCTGCTTTTTCTCTTAGTGGCAGGGTTTTATCTATTCGAAGAACGAGGCTTACACCAGAATCTATGGAGATGTGTATTTGCTTGAAGTACCATTTGGATACCGCCGAACGTGTACAACATGTTGCAAAACTAGAAGGCGAGATTGACATTGAACAAGAAATACATGAATTCGAAGTAGAACAAGGGGCGGCGAATCCACTTTCGGACGAAGAACAAGCTTATGATGAAGCCCAACGTATCTCAAGCGAAGAAGAATGAAAACCGATGTTACGAAGACTACGACGAAGAAGATTGAAAACATAATAAATAATATATATTTTGTGATTCAATTATGTTTTTTGTATTTATTTTTTACGAACTATTGTTAAATCACTTAAAAAAAGCTACAAAATAAATAAAACATGTATTTTATAGTGTATCTTTGTTAATTTTTTAAAAAAATTTTTAAAAAAAATCCGGTGGAACCGGTTTTTTTTGTCCGGTCCGGTTCCATAAATCCGGTCCGGTCCCAATAGGTTCCAAGTCTCCAGTCTCTTAACCGGATCCGATCCGGAACCGGTTCCATTGGATCCGGTTGTTGACCATCGTTGACGGAACCGGTCCGGATCCGATCCGGATCCGGTTCCGGAAAAAAACCGGTTTGTGCACCTATAGGCTGGAGGCCATCAGAATCTTCCTGGCATATGTTGCATCCAAGAATTTCATGGTTTATCAAATGAATGTCAAAAGTGTCTTTCTGTATAGGAAGATTGGTAAGGAAGTATATGTCAAACAGCCTCCAGTCTTTGTAGATCCTGCACATCCTAACAAAATTTTCAAACTAGACAAAGCCCTTTATGGCTTACATCAAGCTCCAAGAGCCTAGTATGAAACTCTGTCTGGATATCTGCTAAGCAACAACTTCAGAAGAGGTGTCATTGACCAGACCTTGTTTATCAAAGATGAAGGGGGAGAAATCCTACTGGTACAAATCTATGTTGATGACATCATCTTTGGATCAACAAGGAAGAAGTTGTGTAAAGACTTTGAGATCCTGATGCACTCAAAGTTTGAAATGAGTTCAATGGGTGAACTAAATTTCTTTTTGGGTCTTCAAGTCAAACAAGTTCTAAACGGAATCTTTATCAGCTAATACAAATATGTCAAGAGCATTTTGGAAAGATTCAAGATGGCTGACTGCACTGCGGCAAGAACTCCTATGCAAGTGCACCATCAACTGACTCCAGACAAATATGGTCAAGACACTGATCAACATCAATACCGTGCAATGATAGGGTCACTCATGTATCTCACTGCCTCAAGGCCAGATATCATGTTTGCAGTATGCCTCTGTGCAAGATTACAAGTAGCTCCAAAGAAAACACATCTTCAAGCTGTCAAGAGAATTTTTAGATATCTAAAAGGAGCCCCAAGACTTGGGCTATGGTATTCTAAAAATGATAAGTTCAACCTGTATGCATATACTGACAGTGACTATGGGGGATGCAACTTGGACAAAAAGACCACATCAGGAGGATGTCAGTTTCTTGGAGGAAGACTGATTTCATGACAGTGTAAGAAGCAAACCTGTGCATCAACTTCTACAACAGAAGCAGAATACATCGCAGCTTCAAGTTGTTGTGCACAAGTCATCTGGATACAAAACCAAATGCTGGATTATGGGATGACTTTCATGGTCACTCCCATTCACATTGACAACACGAGCGCTATATCAATCACAAACAATCTGGTGCAGCACTCCAAGACAAAGCACATTGACATCAGGTATCACTTCATAAGAGATCAAGCTGAGAAAAAAAGAATCATTTTAACCAAAGTTCATACCAATGAGCAATATGCTGACTTGTTCACAAAACCATTTGATGAAGCTAGATTTAGATATTTAGTTGAATCCTTTGGACTGATGAACTTTGATTTAAACTTCTCTCCAATTTTTTTTTGAATAAAATGTGTTTGTCTTTTGTTGTAAA
This sequence comes from Smallanthus sonchifolius, assembly GCA_023525975.1. NCBI lineage: Eukaryota > Viridiplantae > Streptophyta > Magnoliopsida > Asterales > Asteraceae > Smallanthus > Smallanthus sonchifolius. The sequence continues at coordinate 94,926,514 of CM042029.1, forward strand.
TAAAAGTTATAAGTCAGCAGCAACTATGTTTGCTGCTGACAGGTCTAATCTTCAGCAGCAAAGAATTTGCCACTGACTGCTTTAAGTTATCAGCAGGAACAAGTTTCCCCGCGGATAGCTGTAAGGCAATCAGCAACAATATCTTTGCTGCGGACCATTACATCCATCAGCAGCAATTGAGTTTGCTGCTGACAGACTTAACCATCCGCAACAACCAAGTTTGCAGCGGATAGGCTTAACCATCCGCAGCAACCAAGTTTACCGCTGATGGGTAAAGATAAGTCCAAATTAACTTTTACCCGCTTTAAAAAGTCCTTTCAGTCGTACCATGACTGCTATAGTGTATTACAGCCGTAACAGTGAAAAGTGAATAAGGTTGTACTGTACAAGTAACTTTTTTTCCCTCCTCTGCCGTTATAACACAAATCAAATTTCTCTTTAACCTCTTCACATTCAATTCCAACCTAACTCTCACCATTTTCTCTCAAGCATTCATAACATTCAAAGCCTTCCATACTTAACCACCTTTCAAAAACTTTCTCCTTCCCTCCAAACCCAACGACAATGGCAGAGGTCGACATAAACCAGCCCGATGACAAGTTCTCACCCTACCACAATCTCACTACATACCTAGTAAAAGGAAAGAAGTCCGATGGGTTCAATGATATGATCGATTTTCTCTGTCGATCAAAGATATACTTTGAACTAATCGTCAACCCCACCATATACATCCCTCATATGGAGGACATTTAGAGCACCGACGTCTACTCTACCGAACAGGGGATTCCCCAAATCCAAGCTACGGTAGACGGAAAAGACATCATCGTCACTGAAGCTACCCTTAGAAAACATCTCAAGCTTCAGGACGAGGGGGCCGCCGTTTCATACTCCAGGGAAGATTATATGAGGACCTTTGTATCCATAGGGGACACTGGAAATCAGAATGCATATCCCAAAAGAGAAGTGGATGGCATCCCAACAAGGACCCTAGAGGCTATGAGGTAGCAAGGATAGTTGCAAACATGCAAAAGCTTTAGCAACAACAACAGTAAGAAAGTTTTGGTAGCATCAGTCTAGGGGGAGTTTGTAGATATAAAGACTAATGGCTACAAAATTCTCTAAGTACAACTACTGCGGACTTCACAGTTTTGGTGCTGACCAACAAGCTGCTGCGGATAAGCTTGTTTGTTGCGGATAGTTGTTCTCCTGCTGATGGACAACTCTGCTGCGGACAGCCTTATCTGCTGAAGACCAGAGTTGCTGCTGATAGGCAAATCATCAGCAGCTTTAGATAGTTGAGTCTTGATGCGGATCACCAACTTTGCTGCTGATAGCCATATCTGCCGAAGATCAATCGTTGCTACTGATTGGCAAAGCAAAAGCAACTTTACTACTAACAACTTTCTGCTGCAACTCTGACACATCTCATGCAGAAAGAATGTTACTGGTGCAGACAATAAAAGATAACAATGCTCTCCTTCCAAGTATCCAAGCAATGATGCCTAAGAAGACGTTTGAGTAAAGTTATCCTTTGTAGTATTTGTTGTCTTCACGTGTAGTATAGCTTCTAGTATACAAGATCAACGGCTTGTGTTCAATCTGATCCTTAGAATCAAGGGTCTGTCTTGATTCTAAGTTACTATATAAGTAGTGTATCGTTTCATTGTACAAGTGTGCTTTCTTAGAGTTTTATCTGTAATCTTGTAACCATTGAAGCTTAATACAAATTGCATTTATCAATACTTCTTGTGTTTACTTGTTTACATTGCTTAGTTGTGATTGTTTTCGCCAATCTCAACTAGAATAGAACCATCTTGTATTTACCGATCCTACATAACCTTATGTTTGAGAGTGATTATCATAATATTGGTCATTATTCGAACCAAACACACACACACACACACATATATATATAGGGGTGAGTTCACTAGAAAACTCATTTTCATGAAAAAACCAAAAAATTCATACTGCTTATGTGTAGTACACTAAAAAACCCAACCCACCCCAACAACCTAAACCCCCCCCCCCCCCAAAAAACCTAAACCCACCCCCCCCCCCCAAAAAAAAAAACCTAAACCCCTCACGCACCAACCCAAAACCTAAACCCCCCACCCACCCCCAAAAAACCTAAACCCCCCACCCCACCCCTCCAAAAACCTAAACTAATCCAAAAAACCTAACTCACCACCAAAAACCTAAACCCACCCCCACCCCACCCCACCCACCTACCCCCTCACAGTGGCGGATCTAGAACAAAAATTCAGGGGTAACGAAATTTTTTTCACTGTACTTTCATGTAAATGAAACAAAAAAAAAATTTAGACCATACTTTCATGTAATTTTTTTTCTTTATGGTAACAACAGTGACGGAGTTTGAAAAAAAAACGTAGGGAAGCAGGGGATTTATTTTCCTATCAGGGGGGCCGAAACTATAAAATTTTTGGCCGAATACATATAAATTAGCATTACTGAGCAAAAAATCGGCTGAATACGCATATATTAACATTTCTGAGTGAAAATTCGGGGGAGGTTCGGGCCCCCCGGGCCCTCACTATCCTCCGCCATTGGGTAGCATGCGACTGGCGAGGCGGACTGCAGAGGTGGAGGGCCGGGGTTTGTCAGAGGCGGCGCCGGGCGGTGTTCTCAGCTCAGGTCGAGCGACTGGTCGAGTGGTTGGTCTCTAACTCTCACAGTTCCCTCTCTCTGTCTTTCTTCTTGGCCAACCGCTTGGGTAAGTTGGGTTTGAGTATTGAGACTTTGAGGTATTGAGTTTTAATAAAACATTTGGTCTGGCTAAAGCACAAATGTTTTATTAAAACACAATACCTCAAAACCTTTAATAAAATGTGGGGACATTTTATAAAGTATTAGGTTTTTTATAAATTTTGAACTTTTTATGAAGTGTTGAGATTTTAAAAAAACTTGAGAGACAACGTAACCTTTGCTCAGGGGTAACGTAAGAGGTAACCGGATACATAAAACCGTGAAAATAAAAAAAATTTACACTACGCGTAAAAGTTGAGGGGTAGCCTGCCCCCTCACCCACCCCCAAAAACGTAAACCCCCCACCCCATCCCACCCCTCCAAAAACCTAACCTAAAAGCTAAACTAAACCCTAAAAACTAAACCCGAAAGTTAAACCCACTACTTTTCAAGTTTTTTTTTTGAACGAGGACGACGTGGAAAACAAAGTCTCCGAAATAGTTTTTAATTTTTTATTTATTTTTTGAGTTATGATTTTTTTATTATTATTTTTTACCTTAAATAAGTAGTTTTTTGGTTTTGTCATAAACATTGAGTTTTCTTATGATCCTTCCCCTATATATATATATATATATATATATATATATATATATATATATATAGGGGAGGGTTCTAGAGAAAACCACAAGTCAGGCGAAAACCGAGAAAACCACTAAAAAACCAATTTTACCTGATCATATAATAATTTTTATTTTTTATTTTGTTTTATTTTTATTTTTTTATAAGAGTATCAATGTAATATTAAACATTTTTACCAAAAAATATTTTTACACATAGTGTTCGTATACATAAACATAAAACAAAAAAATTGCGGTTACGTATACGTAAATCAAAAAAATTGATTTTGGATACGTATACGTAAATAAAAAAAATGCCTAAAATGATGTGGTTTTCTTGGTTTTCGTCTAACCTTGTGGTTTTCTCTTGATCTCTCCCCCCTATATATATATATTAATAATTTTAATTTTTATAGTTAATTTTATACTATATATTTTAAGGTTTTAACGTTAATTTTTTTGAGAGGGATTAATGCCAAGGTAACATTATAAATTTTAAGAGTCCCACCTTAACACGGAGGTTATTCCCACCGGTTGACTAATAAGCATAGTTTTGTACACGTTTTTTAAATAAGCCGAAATATGAATGTGAGTGTTGTCTTTATTCCCTGGACTTTGAAAATTATATCATTGACCCCCTCATAAATTTTCCATAAAGGTAGTTCTCAATGGCAATGATAGCGACATGACCTGTTTAGGTCATCGGTTAGAACATGTTATTAGCACATGGCTTATGAGACTTTCAATCATGATGAGCTGTTTATGTTGATCACGTATACTTTCTGAATACTATTTAATTATTACGATATAATTGCGATGTTATGAGGTCACATATATAATTTTAATATTTTATTACAGATCTATAAAATAACCATTATTCTTAATCTTATATTTCGGTAGCACTAAAAGTAAAATATATCGTCTCATGTATTGTTAAATAATATAGAGAGACTGTTAAGCAATTGATTAGTTCAATGTTGACAAAAGAAACACACCTGATTTGATAGTTGGACCTTGATCTTTGCTAAATTACATGTAACTTACTTATTGAAGTTGAGGGATCCCCCCTTAGTCTATCCGTACTGGTTTTACGTTCCTCTCTTTCATGCCCCGTCACATCAGCGCCACATCAGCACATGAGCTTTCACTGCCATAATCACTAAAGTGCTCAGTGGTTTCACGCACCGTATTTATTTTTTTAATAATTAACTAAATTTTTATTTTTAATAAATAAAAAACTAAAGTATAAAATAAAAAAATACATTCTTAAATAAATAAAAAACTATTTCTCATTAAAACCCACTTACTTAACAAAAAATATTTTTTTAAAACAACTCCGTTTTTTTAAAACTTATACCTTGATGTTATTTAGAAAAATAAAATAAAAAATCCCGTGTATTTCATTTTTTTAGTAATTACCAAGCATGATTTATTTAGAAAAAACAAATTAAATCTTAAATAAAATATTTAACTAAAAAGAAAAGAATAATAAATTATTAGGTGTCATATTTTGATTGGCCCTCTCCACCGTGAAATGCCTCACTCCCCACCCATTTTTTGCCCCTTTCACGTCCATTTCACGCCTAGGGGGCTGTTTTCCTGGGCGTGAAAGGGTGATGTGGCATTCACGCCCCCTTTTCACCCTTCCATTACAGATAGCCTTAGCGTCTTGCGTAGGGAATCCCGTCACGATCTCAAATATCATAACGTGTAAAAGTAAATTGACATATGATGGTTAGATTAATTTCTAAAATTAAAATCACTAGTGTGGTAAATTAATAATACTATGGAAGTGTAAAACTTAACCAATATCTTAGTTTAGTTTCATTTAATCACATAATTTCAACAAGTATCAAGTATGATTGACATAAAAGAACTAATCAATAATTTCAAATGAACACTTTTCCATAAGATTTTACCACCTCTTCTTTAATTTTATCTTCATGTACATGCACTTCTAGAGGGCTAAAAAAAATAAAAAAATAAAAAAATTCCAGTTTTCTCTTTTGGTTATGGGTTAAGCATTGTTTGATCTTTTCTTTTTCTTCTTTTTCATTCCCTTATCTTTAAACATTTCCCGGTAACCAATCGATTTAAGTCCTGCAAGGTTCAATAAATGATAAATAACATGAAATAGAAAACATAGCGAAAAAGAATATAATGATTTATCCTATGGCCCTTTCTAAAATAGGCGCAGTATCATCAATCATATGATACATTTTGGTTAAAACAGAGCTCTTGAAAAATGGATTGGTGTAACATCCAGATATCCAGACACCTATACTCGTGCCAAAGGTTGGACCAAAGGAATGAAAGAAGGAAAAGAAAAAAAAGAATGGCTTGGCCCCATTGGGTGAATGGAAGTGGGGTTTTAAACTCCAAGGTTGCCATAACTAGCCACCAATAGCATTGAAACGACCTATTTTTATATACTTATTTTATCATAGTTTTATAGCGAAATTCGGTTCCAGATTTTTCAAAACCACTAAGGTGACACAGGTATACTATAATAAAATATTGTTTTACATACATTATATAATATCTAGGGATTTTTTTCACTCTTTCAAGCCACGTCCTCACTGCTAGGGAAGCTTAATTCCACATGTCTTTTTTCTCCGGTATTTGGAAAACATGTTTAGATTATATTACACTAAGTAAGTACATTGTGTTGTTTATTTTTATTTTCCATATCAGGTCCTTCCGCCTCATAGGCTCGGCAACTTAACCAGGCCCTTACGCCTCATAGGCTCGACAACTTAACCAGGCCCTTCCACCTGTAGACTCAACACCTTTTTATTGGCCCTTCGTCCGTAGGCTCGGCACCTTTTCATTTTCCATTCACAAGGCCCTTCTGTCTCGTAGATTCGGCACCCTTTTTAACCCCGTAGGTTTATTCATTTACAAGGCCCTTCCGCCCGTAGGCTCGGCACTCTGTTTCCCATTAGGGCCTTGAGTGTCATTGTAACACCTTAGGCTATCTTTCAGTTCCGTCCACGTGAGAGATTCTTGGTTCATAAGTAATGCCCCGTCTTAAATACAACAACGCGTTTTGGGCTTAATGTAGTGGATGAGAGAAGAACTCCACAGTTAAGCGTGCTCGGGTGGGAGTAATCCAGGGATGGGTGACCTCTGGGAAGTTTTCACCTGGGCAACCAAAAATAAATCTGTGAGCTCCTAGTGGGCAAAGCAGACAATATTGTTGGTACGAGAGGCCGGATGTTACAGTCATTGACTCATAGCCTCCTAATTTATCAAGCATTTATTTATGTCATACATATTTACTTTATCATGCATGTTTATGATTAATCTATTCCTAACCAGTCTTCACCTTAAAATTTCATAACGGTTTATCCACAATGCACTAAAGAAGTTTATATATAGGGTGTACCAGCGGCGTACCCACCACCCCTTTAACACATCGTGAGTCTATTATTCCATTTTAGGGTTTAAACTCGTTCACATCATACATTCACACTTAGCATGAATTGCATGATTTATTATCATGTGTTCACAAATTCACATTCATCAAGTATTGCATGATTGTGTATCATACATAGCATGATCCCTTATCTTGATTTCATCCAATATCTGCTCTAATTTCTTGTAAAAAGGTTTCTTCATATCACGTTAAAGAGCTTTATATATAGGGTATACCAGCCGTGTACCCACCACCCCTTTAACATATCATCAATATTCATTTATTTATAATTAAGCCTTCCATGATGTGTTCATGTTTATTTAGCCTTTGTTCGTGCCATGCTATTTATCGCACATGTTGTGTGCAACACCAGAATGAAAGCAAAATTAACTTTCTTTAATTGCATAAGCCCTTGAATTGGCTTATATGGCATTCACACAAAGACCCAATATACAAATATGAATCCATAAGCTATTGATATGCAACGATGGAAAAACAAGATGTTAATATGCTGAAAATAAAGTTATTAAGCAAAAATAAAAACATCACAATTATCTGGGTTGGGTTCCAGAGAAAACCACATACTTAGGCGAAAACCGAGAAAACCACTAAAAACACCAATTTTAACCAATAATATAATAATATTTATTTTTTATTTTATTTTTATTTTTTTATAAGAGTATCAATGTAATATTACAGATTTTTACCAAAAAATAATTTAAATATTGGCTTACGTACACGTAACCCATAGTGTTACGTATACGTAAACAGAAAATAAAAAAATTGCGGTTACGTATATGTAACTCATAGTATTACACTTTGTTTCAGTAGTTTTCTCGGTTTTCGCCTAACTTTGTGGTTTTCTCTTGATCCTTCTCCTATCTCACTATCCCAAATCCCTAATTACACTTTGATTTATAATTAGGATAACACCTTAATTGAAACTAGTAGAAGACTTGGATGACAATGGAGTCAAATACAAGACAATTGAAAAAATTGCATTAGATCTTTTAATGCAACCTTTATGTCGAACGAATTTGCATTGGAGTCAAATACAACAAGACAATTGAAAAAAGTTGCATTAGCCTCATTTTCTAGTAGTGAATAGATTAAAACTTTTTCACATAATAAAATATGTGGTGAATAGATATACAAGAAAGAAAAAGTGTTCCACTAGTTAAGCCACTAGCCAAAGATTGGATTGATTTTACCTATGGGTTTAATTTTTTATTTAGCAAATCGTTTAACCTACTCTATCCGAGTTAAAAAAATTAGGACAATGACGATCTGTCTAATTCACTACTTGTTAGCCCTTGGGAACCCTTCAAATCATGTATAGTGCGTTTTCTCAATGATCCGACCCGACAAAAAAAATATTTTGATGACCCGACCGATAAAAGTATTCTTATATAAAAGAAATGTAGACCGCAAAATTGTGAACCCGGTGAAAAAAATAACCAAAATTTAAAGAAATCTTTCTTAATTATAACAGGATTAAAGAAATTTTTATTAATTATAACAAGAAATTAACACTCAAACCACACACATTATTTCTAGCCATCATGACCTTCTATTGAAGAGACCTTCAAACTTCACACATTATTTCTATATATTAACACTTACCAAAATAACCAAATTTTAACACTCAACAAAAAATGGAAGGAAGGATCGGAGATTTTTTAGTCATGAGCCAAGAGGAGATTCTAACAGAGATTGAGGCGCTGATGAACGCAGTCAGATTGTCGATAAAAATTAACAGAGTTGTATGAAGAACTCCTTGCCCAACACAGAGCAAGTGAGTTTCGATACAAGTATGACACTCAGTTACTTGAAGAGCTCAATGGCAACATTGCAAGACTTTACTAGCTAAGGAGGATGAGGAGAGATCTTTGGGAAAGGCAGAATGAGTTTCAAACCATGGATAGAAGGTTTGGTTTGTGAAGAATGATGGGTTTTTTCTTTGGTTTGATGATGTTTTTTGATGGGTTTGTTTTGGTTTGATGATGTTTTTTGATGGGTTGTAAATGGCAGATTCTAATAGATGTAAATTACAGATTCTAATTAACTTAACAGGTTTGCATTTTATTCTTATAGTAGTACTATGTTTAACAAATTTGTTCAAATTTGCTCCATTGCAGTTGATTATAAACCCTAGAATTGAAACCAGTTCAAATACGCACATTTTAATCCCAACTTCAATTTCACAATTCTATTTAAATTTCAGATTCTAATGGACATCCTACCAGGATTTTAGGGGTTTTACAACAACAATAAACATGGTGATGATGACCATGTAATCTATTGGTTATAAACATATAGTACTAAATGTCGATCGACGACTACATGGTGATATTGAAAGATACCAAATGATTATCGAAGAACACTGGCGAAGGGGAGAGTCGAAGGGTTTTGGGAATTTTATAAATTGTAAAACCAGTGTTAAAAGATATCTTCAGCAAATAGAAACAAAAAGTGGCTTTGGTGTGGTGGTTTTCTTAGTTCAAGTAGAGAATATGGACGCGGGTTCGAAACCCACAATCCAATCTTTTCTTTTATCTTTTTATTTAAAGGTTTTGCCTTTATTTTATAATATTTCGAGGAAGTTACTTCTTCTACGGTTTAAAACGCCGCAAAATGCGTGTATAAAGGATACCATTCTCGTCCAGTGGTCGCCGTAACGCGTGGGACCTCCTTCTAGTATATATAAAAATATATAAATAAAAATAAAGTAAAAAATTTATATATATACTAGTAGGAAACCCGCGCGATGCGGGGCGACGACAATTTACAACGTGGTATTCTATTTATGTACAACAAAATGGCATGTCTATTCATCCCTTAGGTGCTCAATTTATACAAACCCCAATCACTAACCAATACTGTAGGATCGTAAAAGTACAAGATGGTTCTGTTCTTAGTTGAAATTGGCGGAAACAATAACAACCACACAAGTATAATCGAGTAAACAGAAAGAATACTTTTAAGAACACTGTTGTATTAAGCTTTTGCAAATAAACGATTACAAATGAAAACTCAATCAAAAAGCACACTTACAATGAAGTGTTTACACAGTATTTATACTCACTTAGAATCAAGACAGACCCTTGATTCTAAGGATCAGATTTAACACAGACCGTTGATCTTTTATATATAGCTAACTATTACACGTTTAGTCTAAAACTAGTTAACTTTATTGAAACGTCTTCTTTATGCATCATTGCTTGCATGCTTGGAGAAGAGCATTGTTGTCTGTCATTGGTTTTTCCATTGAGGTTCCTTCTGCTTTGAGTGTGTCAGTGGCTTTTGCAGAAAGTTGTCAGTGACGCTTGGCATGGATAGTTAGCTGCAACGATTTGTCTTCAAGGCACAAGGCTGTCAGCAACAAAGATGATGATCAGCAGCAAGATGTAACCATCCAAAGCTGCTGATGATTTGCTTGCCAGCAACATCAAGTGTTGATGCTGCTGAGAAGCCTATCCGCAACAACTTTGGTCTTCAGCAGATAAGGCTATCAGCAGCAGATTTGTTCTTCAGCAGGAGAACAAGTATCCGCAGCAGATAAGCTTGTCTGCAGCAGTTTGTTGGTCAGCAACAAACTCTGAGATCAGCAGCATTTGTACTTAGAGAATTTTGTAGCCATCAGTCTTTGTTTCTACAAACTCCCCCTAGACTGATGCTACCAAAATTCTCTTACTGCCTTTGTTGCTGAAGCTTTTGCATGTTTCTGACTATCCTTTCAACCTCATATCCTCTTTGGTCCATGCTGGGATTGTTAAGAGGAAGCTCAGATAGAGTCTTGATGTCTTTGCTTTCCATTTTGAAGATAGCTTTGCTTGAACACCTCATCTTCTGTCTTTTAACATCTGTCAGAGTGAATTCATTCTTCTCAGCATTGTAGGACCAGCTGATGAATGGAGAGTGGGATTGAAGAGGTTTGGCATCAATGATTTCATTTTTGCTAGGGTTGAAGTTATGTCTGATTGCCAGCAATAGATGTCTCCCACCTTCATTCTCAGGCTCAGAGGATTCACCCAGCTCCATCATTCTTCTTAGATCAGAATCTGGAAGCTGCAGTACCTCATCAACAGATATATAGATTGATCTTTTAGGTTCTGTCCTCCCCCTAAACACTTCAAACCATTGGTCTTCAGGGCTGTATGACCATCTGATTATTTCTCTTGAGTCTTCTGGTTTGGAAGTGGGTTTGTTTTTCTTTTTGGGAGGATGTTGATGAGTAGGAGCTGGGTGTGGGGATTTGTACTTTGAGGGAGGAGAGGAGGGAGGTCTAGGAAGGGGAGTGGAAGATTGTTGGATTGAGGAAGTGTTGGGTGAGAGAGAAGGCTTGGGTTTCTTTGATTTCCTTTCTTCTTCTTGAATGTTTACCCTTTTCTTTGAGCCTTTCTTCTCCAGTCTTTCTTCCTCATCCTTCTTTAATAGAGGGCTTGCAGGTTCATGAAATTCATGGGACCTAGCCTCTTTCCACTCTCTCCTCTAGCCTTAAGGAAGTCAATCATGATCTTCCTTTCTTCATGGGTCCTTTTATTAAAGGCAATGTGCTTTGAAATACAGCCTGCTCTTGAATCCAGTCATCAAGACTGTCTGAGTCTTCCTCCATTGGGACCATCTCCCCCTTTTTGGTTGCATCAGTGGACAAATAAGCATCAGTTTGGGTGCCCACTGATACAAGGGAAGGAGTAGGTAAAGTTGGGCATTGATGGGCTTCATGCATAGAGACTTGGTGTCTTAGTTTGGACACTTCAGCCTCTAGCATAGCCACCCTGGCCGTCAATTCCAAGATATGAAGTTGCAGTCTGTCCTCATCTACAGTTGTGGAATCCTTGGATCCAGATGGGGCCTTAGGCCTAGCCTCTTCATCCCCATCACCCATGGTTTCTTGGCACCTGGGATTCCTCTCAGTGAGGGGAGTTTCCAAGAAAGCATTCCCACTGTGAGTTATCGTGGTTGAGGTCTTAGCAATGTTGTCACTGTCCTCCTGGTTATTTTATGGACCCACAGTAGTGACAGCCTCTTCCACATCCACTTTCTCATAACTCCTAGAATGGACCTTCAGGGTAGAAGAACTTGGGTTGGGTGTGTTGGAAGTAAGATCAATCAGTACCTCCGAGATAGTGGTAGTTGGAGAAGGTACATCATCTTGATCAGGTTCCTCAACACTTAAGTTCAGAAGAGAAAGGAAAGGCTCAGGGGGCTGTTCTATGGATCCGGGAAGTGATCCTGATCCTAATAGAGAGACATCCAAAGGAGTCTCCCTAATAATGTGGCTGTCCCTTATGATATTCTCACCAGAATATTGTGATTCTGAGTGAGGGCTGTTAGGTTGGGTTTGGGCCTTGGAGGCAAGAGAAGAAGGAGGTCTCTTGCCCCTTTTCCTAGTATATGTCGTTGCAACGGGGGCCCTGTGTTCCGGTTGAACGATAACATCCAAAAGAGGTGTAAGTAATTTTTGTGCTTGTGCATCCTTAGTAGTATGCACAAGGGTTCGAATGGTAGAAGCAGACTGTTGTTTAGGAAGTGAGGTGGAGGGTGTGGGATCAGTATCAGCTGGGATTGCTGAACTGTCACCCGGGGTACTTTGTATGTTCAGCATTGTAGATAACAATGGAACATTGACCCCTGAGAACTTTTTGGAAACAGCTTCATCTTATCACTCCAAATCGGAGAAAATGCAGATCTTCGTGAAAACCTTACCGGATAAGACGATCACGTTGGAGGTCGAATCCTCCGACACAATCGACAATGTGAAGGCAAAGATCCAAGACAAGGAAGGCATCCCGCCAGACCAGCAGCGTCTAATCTTCGCCGGAAAACAGCTCGAGGATGGCAGAACCCTAACCGATTACAGCATCCAGAAGGAGTCAACTCTCCACCTCGTCCTCCGGCTCCGCGGTGGCGCGAAGAAGGGCAAGATGTTTTCTTGGTGTGGCTTCCTTTGAGTATGAGATGGCTGCTCCCTCATCTTGAAGCTTAAGATGTTTTCTTGGTGTGGCTTCCGAGATGGTGATATCCTTGCCGTCTACCTTGGCTTTGATTTGGGGAATCCCCTATTCGGTAGAGTAGACGGCAGTACTCCAGAAATCCTCCATATGAGGGATATATATGGTAGGGTTGGTTGTGAGGGCAAATTGGATCTTTTATCGACATAGGAAGTCGATCATATCATTGAATCCTTCAGATTTCTTTCCCTTGGTTAGGTATGCTGTAAGGTTATGGTAAGGGGAGAACTTATCGTCAGGGGAGAACTTATCGTCAGGGTTATTGATGTCTGCCATTGTTGTATGATTTGGAGGGAAGGTTTGAAGGTTGGTGGGGACTTGAGAGAAAGTGATGTTGGTTTAGGGAGAAATTGAAGGTGAAGAGGTGGTAAGGAAATTTGATTTGTTTTTATAACGGCATAGGAGAGAAAAAGCAAAATGACTTGTACAGTACAAACTTATTTACTTTTTATTGTTACAGCTGTAATACACCGAGTCAGTCATGGTAAAGACTGACGTTAATTTTTACAGCGGGTAAAAGTTATTTTGGACTTAAATTTACCCATCAGCAGCAAACTTGGTTGCTGTGGATGAATAAGCCTGTCCGCTGCAACCTTGGTTTCTGCGGAAGGTTAAGTCTATCAGTCGCAAACTTATCTGCTGCTGATGGATTTAATAATCCGCAGCAAGGATGTTGTTGCTGACAGTCTTAAAGAAATCCGCAGGAAACCTGTTCCTGCTGATGAGTTCCTGCTGATGACTTAAAGCAGTCAGCTGCAAATCTTTTGCTGCTGAAGATTAAACCTGTTAGCAGTTGAAGGACAAAATTGCTGCTGACTTATAACTTTTATTTACAGCATAAGACAAAACATATTTTAAAATGGAATTTTCAGAGATAGATTTTAATCAAAGTTCATCATACCAATTGATTCAACTAAATATTTAAATCTGGCTTCATCAAAAGATTTTGTAAACAAATCAGCATATTACTCATTCGTATGAACTTTGGTTAAAATAATCCTCTTTTTCTCAGCTTGATCTCTTATGAAATGATACCTGATGTCAATGTGCTTTGTCTTTGAGTGCTGCACCGGATTGTTTGTGATTGAGATAGCACTCTTGTTGTCAATGTGAATTGGAGTTTCCATGAAAGTGATCCCATAATCCAATATTTGATTTTGTATCCAGATGACTTGTGCACAACAACTTGAAGCTGCAATGTATTCTGCTTCAGCTGTAGAAGTTGAAACACATGTTTGCTTCTTGCACTGCCATGAAATCAATCTCCCTCCCAGAAACTGACATCCCCTGAAGTGGACTTTTTGTCCAAGTTGCATCCCCCATAGTCATTGTCAGTGTATGCATACAGATTAAACATGTCATTTTTAGAGTACCATATCCCAAGTATTGAGGCACCCTTTAGGTATCTAAAGATTCTCTTGACAGCCTAAAGATGTGAAACTTTTGGAGCTGCTTGAAATCTTGCACAGAGACATACTGCAAACATGTGGCCTTGAGGCAGTGAGATACATGAGAGACCCATCATTGCACGGTACTGATGTTGATAAGTGTCTTGGCCATCTTTGTCTGGAGTCAGTTGATGATGCACTTGCATAGGGGTTCTTGCAGCAGAGCAGTCAGCCATTTTGAATCTTTCCAAAATGCTCTTTACATATTTGGATTGGCTGATGAAGATTCCATTTGTGACCTGTTTGACTTGTAGACCCAAGAAGAAATTTAGTTCACCCATTGAACTCATTTCAAACTTTAAGTGCATCAGAATCTCAAAGTCTTTGCACAGTTGTTTCCTTGTTGATCCAAAGATGATATCATCAACATAAATTTGAACTAGTAAGATTTCTCCCCCTTCATCTTTGATAAAAAAGGTCTGGTCTATGGCACCTCTTCTGAAGTTGTTGCTTAGTAGATATCCTGACAAAGTTTCATACCAGGCTCTTGGTGCCTGATGTAGGCCATACAGAGCTTTGTCTAGTTTGAACACTTGAGTAGGATGTGTAGGATCTATAAATCCTGGAGGCTGTTTGACGTATACTTCCTCACCAATCTTCCCATACAGAAAAGAACTTTTTACATCCATTTGATAGACAGTGAAATTCTTGGATGCAGCATATGCCAGGAAGATTCTGATGGCCTCCAGTCTGGCAACAGGAGCAAAGACTTCATCATAGTCAATTCCTTCTTCCTGAGTGTAGCCTTGAGCTACAAGTCTGGCTTTGTTTTTTACTACAATGCCTCTCTCGTCTTGCTTGTTCCTGAAAACCCATCGTGTGCCAATAGCATATTTACCTGGTGGAAGATCAACAAGTGTCCAGACATCCTGCCTCTTGAATTGCAGCAATTCTTCCTGCATTGCTTCAATCCAGCTGCTGTGTTTGAGTGCTTCATCTATCTTCTTGGGTTCCACCTGAGATAGGAAACATGAAAACAAGCATATATTGGCCTCGTGAGATTTGCTTCTTGTGAGAACTCCTTGGTGTATTTGGCCAATAATATTCTCTTGAGGATGTTCTTTGTGGATCCTCTGTGGTGGTACCACCTCTAGCTGTAACCCTTACTCCAGATTGCTTTGATTTTGATCAGGGGTCTCTTCATTCATGGTGGAAGAGTCTTCAACAACATTATCCATATCAATATTTTCAGCAATAGCATCATCAACATCTACAGCATTTACCGAAGAGTCTTCATTTAGATTTTCAGTTTCAGACATGCTGCTGCTGGTTACATTAGACAGTCTTGTTCTTGCTTCACTTGCTTCAATTGCTTCCACAACTGATGGAGGATCAATTGATGGTCTTCTCAGACTGATAGAAGATTTGGAAAAATCTAGTCTGTAGTCAGTGGATGAAGTGGAGGCAGGTGTTTGTGTAGACGTAGACTCCATATTTGAGAAGGTGATAGGCTCAAATATTTGGGAGAAGGAGTCTATGTCAAAGAGCCAGTTTGGACCTTTTCACTGCTCACAGACAATGTGTTCTCTGCATTCCACATTTGCTGATTCTTCTACAATTCTTGTTCTTGAATTGAATACTCTATAGGCCTTTGATTGAGAGGAATAGCCTACGAAATATCCTTCATCAGATTTGGCACCAAACTTAGGAAGAACCCCATATGTGATGAGAATGGTGCATGGACACCCAAAAGGTTTTAGGAACCCAATGTAGGGAATTCTTTGAAACCAAAGTTCATAGGGTGTCTTGTTGAAGGGTTTGACAATTAGAACTCGGTTTTGCACATAACAGGCTGTGCTAACTGCTTCTGCCCAGAATGTGAGTGGCAGTTTTGAGTCAGCCAACATAGATCTTGCTGACTCAATAAGAGTTCTGTTTCTTCTTTCAGCAACTCCATTTTGTTGAGGAGTTCTTAGAGCACTGTATTGTCTTTCTATCCCCTTGCTTTCACAGAAACAGTTCAAGGTGTGGTTCTTGAACTCTGTGCCCTGATCACACCTTATGATCTTCACCTTTTTATTGCTTTGATTCTCTACCCTGAGAATGTAGGATTTGAGAATTTCAGCAGTTTCATCTTTAGTTCTCAAGAAGAATACCCATGAGAATCTGGTGTAGTCATCTGTTATCACCAGACATTATGACTTTTTGCCCATTGACATGACATTTGTAGGACCGAAGAGATCCATATGCAGCAGTTGCAGTGGAGTGTCATTTGAATTCAAGGTCTTGGGCTTGTGAGAACTCTTGTGTTGCTTCCCCTTTAGGCATGCAATGCAGTGGTCTTCCAGCTGAAATTCTTTGTCAGGAATCCCTCTGACAAGATTATTCTTCACCAATTTGTTAATGGTTTTGATATTAACATGGCTTAATCTCCTGTGCTAGAGAGTTGATTCATCAACTGAGGCTTTTGATAAAAAGCAGGAGACACTCCCAGATGGAGTGACTTCATTCATGTCTAGTACATAGAGATTTTCTTTTCTCTGAGCAGTCAGTAAAATGCTTCCTGGAGGAGGTGTGGATAAGCCTGGAGACAGTACAAAGCATTCTTTATCTGTGAAGAGCATCCAATGCTTTTGATCACAGACCTGGGAAACACTCATGAGATTGAAATCCAATTCTTTGACATAGTTGACCTTATCAATGCTCATTCTTTCGTTGGACACAGTTCTTTGTCTAGTAATGGATCCTCCCTTTGAATCACTTCTAAAGGCAACATTGTCACACCCCAACCGACGGCGGAAACGTCGGGGCGTGAAGCGTGCAGACTGTTCATTGCTCATGGTTTGCTAAAGTTTGAATAATTAATAATTGTTTTCATTGCAAATAGATAAGTTCAACAAAGCACAATCAATCCACAAAACATAAATGTAAATTACATCAAATAATCTAATTTAATTAAATTCTAGGTCCAAAGTCCTATGTGTAGCATATCTTGATCACTTCAAACATTAGTACCTGAAACATGGTTAAAACAGGGTCAACTAGAAAGTTGGTGAGAGTACATAGGTTTAATCGTGTGATAGCAAAATACGTGTTGTGTGCATACAGTTCAATACAATCATGACAATTAAGGCATTTATGGAGAGAAAAACATCGTGTGACCTATACAATCAAACCTTTGTAACTTGCACTCAAAATTTGTGTTGTCAGTAACAGTCACCCTACCTGGGTGGGTTTGTCAGACTCAATAGATCTACCACTGTTTACTGTCGGCTGTTAGTTAATGATTGTACATGAAGAGCATAATAATTGGTCTAACAAATGTACTCAAGCACAAAGCGCAAAACTGTAAACATGCATAGGATGGAACTGTATATGTGTATAATTGAAAACATGTAAATAGAACGCATGTTCCACCCCAAAACGTTTGTAAAATAGAGTAAAAGAGGGGCTATGTAACTCACGTGTTATGTAGCGTGTAGATTGCACAAGCAAATGGAAAACAGCGGTGTGTTGTAGATTGCTAAGTTCGACCTAATGAACAATGTATATGTGTTATTGATTTGCGTTATTTAATGACGGAAGTGAATTTGTCATTCTTAAACGTGTAGGGTTTGTTTTAAAAATAATAATTAACTATGTTATTTATTATATATATTTATTTGTATTAGTTTAAGTAATAGAATATTTATTTAAAATATAAGTTTAAATAAACAATGTTCATTCGGAACAGTGTAAGGTATTCCAGTAATTAGTTTATAAAAATAATTATTTAAACTGTTATTTAATTTATTTATCAAATTAACAGAATAAAAATAAAAATAAAGATTCTGTTTAAGGGATGAGCACGACCGTGCTTGTATATGGCACGACTGCGCCCGGCACGTACGCGACCGCGCTTGGTCGGTAACGCGCCCGTGGTTGGTCAGAAGTCAAAACAAGAGTCTGGTCCTGAGACACGACCGCGTCCGTATCCGGCACGACCGCGCCTAAGGTTTTGACTAGGTCAGGACTTGGTTTGTTCGGTAAACACGACCGGCCTCTTACGGGGCACGACTGTGCTTGGTCAGGAACGACCGCGCTCATAGGCTGGCGCGACCGTGTCTGGTCAATTCCAGAAGCAATTCGCCTGATTCTTGTAATAAAACAGATTAGAAACTTAGGGTTTTCATTGATATGATGTTTGCGAATCGAATTACACCATTTAATTAGGTTTATATTCTGTTTAACGTGTCGATCGTTTAAAACCATTTTTTTTATCAAAACTCAGATTCAATTCTGTAAAATCATGTAATGTGGTTACGAATTGAGTTAGGGCTTTCGATTAGCTTGGAGAGACGATCCTAATGAACTATTACTAACCTGTTTTGAATGGGCAACAAGTGCAGACGGCTACGGGGAGACTTCGCGGCTTTTTCTTGATCGACAGACGAGATAGAGATGATGGAATGATGGATTTAGGGTTTAGGGAAGTTTATATATGTCTCGGGTAGGTATGGGCTTAACTTAATTCGTTTGATTCTTGCTCAAGTTACCAGATTTGATTTAAAAAGGTGGGTTGGTCAAAGATGCGCGAATTTGGGCTTTTGGATGTGTAATTGGTCGGGTATTAGGTTGAATAAACCGAATATCGTCTTTTGCAAGTTTCTCAAACTTCTAAACGTGTTTACAATCTATTTTTGGACAAGATTTGAGTCGGTTTGACTTTGCGGAGTCAAACTGTACCGAGGCGCGACCGTGCTTAATGTTAAGCACGACCGTGGTCATGGCACAAGCGCGACCGTGCCTAGGACTAGGCGCGACCGTGCTTGTGTTGGTTTTTGGAAGTTTCAAGACTAGTCCTTGTAGTTTTGTAATATTGATGTTGTTTTGAGTTTTAATCAAGTTTAGGTCAAGTTTGGTCCTCGAGGTTTGTAAGATTGTTTTCGTTAATATTGTATTATAATGAACGCGTGTATGCTTGTAAGTGTATATGAACAATAAATGTAAGGTTGAAATCTTTTATTGCACGGCATAAAATACATAGGAAAAACATGAAAATCAGAAAGGTTACAGTATCCCCATGTTGAGGGAATTTCGTCCCGAAATTCAACTGGTTGAGGCTACTGCTTCAGCAAAAAGATGTGGGTACTTGAGCTTCATTTGGTCTTCTCGTTCCCAAGTAAACTCGAGTCCTCGTTTAGATTCCCAACGAACCTTGACAATAGGAATACGGCTGCGCTTGAGTTGTTTTATCTCACGATCCATAATCTCGACTGGTTTTTCAACGAAGTGCATCGTCTCATCAATGCGCACATCGTCAAGAGGTATATGAAGGTTTTCATCAGCAAGACACTTCTTGAGGTTGGATACGTGGAATGTAGGATGTACGTTGCCAAGTGATGGAGGTAACTCGAGCTTGTAAGCCACTTTCCCAATCCTTTCAAGGATCTTGAATGGACCCACATAGCGAGGTGCTAGCTTGCCTTTCTTCCCAAAACGGATCACCCCCTTCCAAGGAGACACCTTTAGAAGTACAAGATCACCAACTTGGAATTCCAAGGGTTTGCGTCGTTTGTCGGCATAGCTCTTTTGCCGACTCCTCGCAACTCGAATGTTGTCACGGATTTGAATAATCCTGTCGGAGGTTTCTTGAATTAACTCGGGACCGGTGATTTGTGCTTCACCAATCTCGTTCCAACAGATGGGAGAACGACACTTACGACCATAGAGAGCTTCAAACGGAGCCATGTCGATGCTGGTGTGGTAACTATTGTTGTAGAAAAATTCGATAAGTGTCAAATGTGAATCCCAATTGCCACCAAAGTCGATGACACAGGCTCTCAGCATGTCTTCCAGGGTTTGGATTGTTCGCTCGGTCTGACCATCAGTTTGGGGATGGTAGGCCGTGCTCAAATCCAATCGTGTACCAAGTGCCTTTTGGAGAGATTGCCAAAACCGAGAAGTGAAACGAGCATCTCTATCGGAGATTATGTTCAAAGGAACACCGTGACGACTCACGATCTCGTCAATGTAAATTCGGGCCAATTTCTCAACCTTATAGTCTTCACGGATAGGCAAGAAGTGTGCGGACTTAGTGAGACGGTCAATGATCACCCAGATGCTATCATAACCGCTTGATGTGCGAGGGAGTTTAGTGATGAAATCCATAGCTAGATTCTCCCATTTCCACACGGGAATTTCCGGTTGTTCAAGTAAACCAGAAGGACGTTGATGCTCAGCCTTGACTTTAGAACATGTGAGACATTTTGCTACGAACAAGACAATGTCTTTCTTCATACCGGGCCACCAATATTGTGGACGAAGATTTTGGTACATTTTATCCGCACCGGGATGAATAGAATATCGAGACTTGTGTGCTTCGGTCATGATGAATGCTCGGAGATTGTCGCGATCGGGGACCCAAATACGATCTAGAAAATAAAGCAAGCCGTTGGTTTTAGTCTCTAATTGGAATTCAGCACCACAAGACATTTCCTTATACATATTGCCCTCGGTAATTGAGACATGTTGAGCTGCTAGAATACGAACTTGAATATCGGAATGGATCTTGACACTTTGAAGCAGGACATGTTCCTTGCGGCTTAGTGCATCGGCTACAACATTAGCCTTGCCGGGATGATAACGAATCTCGCAATCGTAATCGTTGAGGAGTTCAATCCAACGTCGTTGTCTCATGTTGAGTTCCTTTTGGTTGAAGATATGTTGGAGGCTTTTGTGGTCGGTGAACACCACACATTTCGTGCCATAGAGATAATGTCTCCAAATCTTCAACGCAAATATGACAGCACCCAACTCCAGATCATGCGTCGTATAATTCTTCTCATGGATTTTGAGTTGTCTTGATGCATAAGCGATTACCTTGCCTCGTTGCATGAGAACGCAACCAAGACCTTGGTTTGAAGCATCACAGTAAACAACTAGATCATCTTCACCTTCAGGAAGGGTGAGGATAGGAGCATTGCACAACTTTTGCTTGAGAATTTGAAAGGCTTCTTCTTGTTTCAGTCCCCACTCATAAGGTTTACCTTTTTGGGTTAAGGCAGTGAGGGGAACAGCGATCTTGGAGAAATTTGAAATGAACCTTCGATAGTAACCCGCTAAGCCAAGAAACGAACGAACTTCGGTAGGGGTTTTAGGAGCTTTCCAATTCTTAACAGCTTCAATTTTGGCGAGATCAACATGAATTCCCTTTTCATTGACAACGTGACCCAAAAATTGCACTTCATTTAGCCAAAAATCACACTTGGAGAACTTGGCGTATAGCTGTTCATCTTTCAAGAGGTCTAAAATCAACCTAAGATGTTGCTCATGATCTTCCTTGGTCTTGGAATAGATCAAGATGTCGTCAATGAACATGATCACAAATTTGTCAAGATATGGTTTGCACATGCGATTCATGAGGTCCATGAAAACAGCAGGTGCATTGGTTAGCCCAAAAGGCATAACCATGAACTCGTAGTGACCATATCTCGTTCGGAAGGCAGTCTTGGGAATATCCTCCTCTTGCACACGGAGTTGATGATAACCAGATCGAAGATCAATCTTCGAGAAGTAGGTAGAACCTTGGAGTTGATCGAAGAGATCGTCAATCCTAGGTAAAGGATAGAGGTTTTTGACTGTAAGTTTGTTGAGTTCTCGATAGTCAATACACATGCGAAATGAACCATCCTTCTTTTTAACAAACAAGACTGGTGCACCCCACGGTGAATGACTCGACCGTATGAAACCTTTGTCGGCGAGTTCTTGAAGTTGGCTTGCAAGTTCTTGCATTTCGGAAGGTGCAAGCCGGTATGGAGCTTTAGCTACCGGGTTTGCTCCAGGTACAAGATCGATGCGAAATTCCACTTGCCGAACAGGTGGAAGACCTGGTAAGTCATTAGGAAAAACTTCAGGAAAATCCCGAACGATGGGGATGTCTTGTACACTCCTCTTCTTGTCTTCTTTTTGGATAACATGGGCTAGGAAAACCATGCACTTCTTTCGTATATATTTTTGGACGGAAATGCATGACATTAGTTTGAGTCCTTCGCAAGGTTTCTCGCCAAAGACCGTCAACGTTTCACCGGATGGGAGTGGTATACGGATGCATTTTTCGAAGCACATGACTTCGGCATGGTGTTTCGACAACCAATCCATGCCTATGATGACGTCAAAACTTCCTAATGGCATTGGTACGAGGTTGATTGGAAAAGTGTATTTATTTAGTTCTAGGGAGCAATCATAAATGATGGTGTCAATTGTAACGGTGTTACCATCGGCTACCTCAACGGTAAAGGTTTTCTCTAGTTTAGACCGGGTTTTTGCAAGTAATGGTTCGAAGTCTAGTGATACAAAACTTTTATCGGCTCCAGTATCAAATAGTATAGAAGCATAACGATTATTCATAAGGAACGTACCGTTAACCACATCAGTGTTGGCCTGAGCCTCATTGGCGTTGATGTTGAAAGCACGCCCACGAGCTCCACCTTGGTCAGCATTAACCAGTCTCGGGCACTGGTTACGAAAGTGGTTCGGGTTGCCACATTAGAAGCAAGCACGTCCATTTGCAATGGCTGGGATGACTGGGTTAGTTGCTTGTTGATTGGCTTGATTTGCTGGGTTGGTTTGGTTGGCAAGTACCTTGGCTCGACAAATATTGGCTGTGTGGCCATGTTTCCCGCTGTGGTTGCAAAGGCGACAAGGTATGCTTGGAGGGTGATGATAATTGCAGGTGTTGCAAAGTGGGTAGCTGCCCCCATAGGGCTTCTTTGCTGGGTTTGGAGCTATGGGTGTAACTTGATTCACTGGAGCAGCTGGAGTGATTACAGCACAGTTCTTGGCCCTTCTCTTCCTAGTGTTGCGGTATGGTTCAGTTTGGACTTCTTTGACATGAGCGGGAGGTGTTGTTGTGTCAGAAACTTTCTTGGCACCCTTTCTTATAAGTGTACCCGCTTTAACATGGTTGTCAGTAAGTGTAGCTGACAAACGGATAGCATCCTCCAGAGTAGCAGGATTTCCTCCTACCACAGTATCTTGAATTTGTCTAGGTAGACCACCAATGTACTTTTCAATACACCTAAACAGAGGTGTAACCATGTGTGGCACAAGTAGACTCAGCTCGTGAAAACGGGTGGTGTATGCTAAGCTTTCACCACTATCTTGAGCAAGATCCCAAAATTCCGCTTCTAGCTTTTTCATCTCATTTCGAGGACAGAATTCCTCAGTCATGATCCTTTTCAACTCATCCCACGGCAGTGCCATTGCTACATCCACTCCCCTAGTCCTTTTCTCACCATTCCACCAAGTAAGCGCCCTTTTTTGAAAGACACTAGTAGCATGACGAGTACGGAGGTTGTCGGGACAATCGCTATTGAGAAAAGTGCTCTCAATGCTTTCAAACCATTGAAGGAGACCCGTAGCTCCTTCGTTGCCATAGAATTTGAGAGGGTTGCAGGAGTTGAAGTGTTTGAAGGTGCATTGTGGCGGGTTGGCACTACCACCACCTCCAGTAGCAGCACTTCCACTGGCATGGCCATTATTGTTGTTGTTGACTTGGGTAATTTGATTCACTAGCTGTGTGAGTAGAGCAGCCAGGTCAGTGTTATTGCTGTTGTTGCTGTTGACACGACGAGGAGGCATTCTACAGATTTAGACACAATAAGAGTTGTGAGAATTTCTTTGATTAAAATAGAAGGATAAATAGATATTCGCAATTCATAGTTCGGATTGTACTCAAATAGTGACATAATCACTCGAGTACTATGACATATTAAGGTTAATTTAAACTCAGATAATTATCAAGAAGACGTGCTTTAGCCTATAAGTAAACACTCATCCCGGGAATTCCCAGGAAAGCATACGGATCCCTCGGTTGATTGGGATTTATATGAAATACTTTCCTAGACAGAAAACCCAGAATACAGGTGTCACTCTTCCAGATTGCACGTGTCCTTTAACAATTAAACAAAGTTTAAAAACCTTAACGGGTGTAAGAGAAAATTTTATAAACATGGAAGCAGGCAAGAAGGATGTGTGGCTTAGGATGTGGGTAGGGATGTCGTTTATTAAATATTTATATTTACATATAAAAACATATAGCATATATCATATAGCATGTAGCACATAGCATGTAAATCATGTAGCATGGCATAAGTGGGTATCCTAAAGTTATAGTCTAGGTCAAAGGTGTCTAATAACCTAATTCCCTATAACCAAGGCTCTGATACCAATCTGTCACACCCCAAACGACGGCGGAAACGTCGGGGCGTGAAGCGTGCAGACTGTTCATTGCTCATGGTTTGCTAAATTTTGAATAATTAATAATTGTTTTCATTGCAAATAGATAAGTTCAACAAAGCACAATCAATCCACAAAACATAAATGTAAATTACATCAAATAAGCTAGTTTAATTAAATTCTAGGTCCAAAGTCCTATGTGTAGCATATCTTGATCACTTCAAACATTACTACCTGAAACATGGTTAAAACAGGGTCAACTAGAAAGTTGGTGAGAGTACATAGGTTTAATCGTGTGATAGCAAAATACGTGTTGTGTGCATACAGTTCAATACAATCATGACAATTAAGGCATTTATGGAGAGAAAAACATCGTGTGACCTATACAATCAAACCTTTGTAACTTGCACTCAAAATTTGTGTTGTCAGTAACAGTCACCCTACCTGGGTGGGTTTGTCAGACTCAATAGATCTACCACTGTTTACTGTCGGCTGTTAGTTAATGATTGTACATGAAGAGCATAATAATTGGTCTAACAAATGTACTCAAGCACAAAGCGCAAAACTGTAAACATGCATAGGATGGAACTGTATATGTGTATAATTGAAAACATGTAAATAGAACGCATGTTCCACCCCAAAACGTTTGTAAAATAGAGTAAAAGAGGGGCTATGTAACTCACGTGTTATGTAGCGTGTAGATTGCACAAGCAAATGGAAAACAGCGGTGTGTTGTAGATTGCTAAGTTCGACCTAATGAACAATGTATATGTGTTATTGATTTGCGTTATTTAATGACGGAAGTGAATTTGTCATTCTTAAACGTGTAGGGTTTGTTTTAAAAATAATAATTAACTATGTTATTTATTATATATATTTATTTGTATTAGTTTAAGTAATAGAATATTTATTTAAAATATAAGTTTAAATAAATAATGTTCATTCGGAACAGTGTAAGGTATTCCAGTAATTAGTTTATAAAAATAATTATTTAAACTGTTATTTAATTTATTTATCAAATTAACAGAATAAAAATAAAAATAAAGATTTTGTTTAAGGGATGAGCACGACCGTGCTTGTATATGGCACGACTGCGCCCGGCACGTACGCGACCGCGCTTGGTCGGTAACGCGCCCGTGGTTGGTCAGAAGTCAAAACAAGAGTCTGGTCCTGAGACACGACCGCGTCCGTATCCGGCACGACCGCGCCTAAGGTTTTGACTAGGTCAGGACTTGGTTTGTTCGGTAAACACGACCGGCCTCTTACGGGGCACGACTGTGCTTGGTCAGGAACGACCGCGCTCATAGGCTGGCGCGACCGTGTCTGGTCAATTCCAGAAGCAATTCGCCTGATTCTTGTAATAAAACAGATTAGAAACTTAGGGTTTTCATTGATATGATGTTTGCGAATCGAATTACACCATTTAATTAGGTTTATATTCTGTTTAACGTGTCGATCGTTTAAAACCATTTTTTTATCAAAACTCAGATTCAATTCTGTAAAATCATGTAATGTGGTTACGAATTGAGTTAGGGCTTTCGATTAGCTTGGAGAGACGATCCTAATGAACTATTACTAACCTGTTTTGAATGGGCAACAAGTGCAGACGGCTACGGGGAGACTTCGCGGCTTTTTCTTGATCGACAGACGAGATAGAGATGATGGAATGATGGATTTAGGGTTTAGGGAAGTTTATATATGTCTCGGGTAGGTATGGGCTTAACTTAATTCGTTTGATTCTTGCTCAAGTTACCAGATTTGATTTAAAAAGGTGGGTTGGTCAAAGATGCGCGAATTTGGGCTTTTGGATGTGTAATTGGTCGGGTATTAGGTTGAATAAACCGAATATCGTCTTTTGCAAGTTTCTCAAACTTCTAAACGTGTTTACAATCTATTTTTGGACAAGATTTGAGTCGGTTTGACTTTGCGGAGTCAAACTGTACCGAGGCGCGACCGTGCTTAATGTTAAGCACGACCGTGGTCATGGCACAAGCGCGACCGTGCCTAGGACTAGGCGCGACCGTGCTTGTGTTGGTTTTTGGAAGTTTCAAGACTAGTCCTTGTAGTTTTGTAATATTGATGTTGTTTTGAGTTTTGATCAAGTTTAGGTCAAGTTTGGTCCTCGAGGTTTGTAAGATTGTTTTCGTTAATATTGTATTATAATGAACGCGTGTATGCTTGTAAGTGTATATGAACAATAAATGTAAGGTTGAAATCTTTTATTGCACGGCATAAAATACATAGGAAAAACATGAAAATCAGAAAGGTTACAAACATATCCTCCATTGAAATGTCTGAAGTTGGAGAGGATGGATCTGTTGCCTATCATGTGCCTGGAACAACCACTGTCTACCACCCAGGTGTTATTCTTGTGACCTGGCTGTCCCTGCACATGATAGATTTCTAATTAGTAGGAGGAACCCAAGAGTCTGCAGACTTGAAAAAGATGGTTGTTAGTTTGTCCTTTTTAGTATGTTTGCAGTCAATGGAACCAATGACAATGCTTGGAGATGGTTTGGCTTTCCATTGCCTTGTTGGTGATTTTCTAGTTTTCCTCACATTGTCAGCAGCAGATTTTTCTACTGATGTTTCTGGCTTGTCAACAGTAGATCCTGCTGCTGATGGCTTTGTTGAAGTGGCAGCATTCTTTGCTGCTGAAGGCTTTGCCTTGGATTTTACTCGATTAGCAGCAGTTTTGTTGGCTGCTGATGATTTTGCCTTATCAGCAGTGGACACTCTTGCTGCTGATAGCTGATGGCTTTGCCTTATCAGCAGCAGATTTTGCTGCTGAGGATTTTAGCTTATCAGCAGCAGACTTGGTTGCTGCTGAAAGCTTCTGCTTTGTAATCTTGGGCTTAACTTGACTAACAACCGATGTATGCTGATCCTTCTTTACCTTTTGTCTTTGAGGGGCTTGATGAAGGATCTGGTTGAAGGGGTTAAATTTACAGTTTGCAGCAAAGTGGTCTGATTTACCACAAATGATGCAAGTTTGTTGAGATTTAGGCAGCTTCACTCTTGGGGGAGATAGAGACTCCCTGAACTTAGTTTCTTTGACCTCGTAGCTTCTTACCTTCTTGTTTTTGTTAGTCTTTTCAAAGGCATGCTGCTTTGAATTTCTTTGATATTCTAGGTAATGAAAGCAGGTGCTGGCAGTGTGGTTATATCTGCCACACACAAAGCATGATCTTGCCAGTTTGTCTCTTGAAAGGTAGACATAGTCTTTTCTTTGGAACAGATCCTTGAAGTTCCATGGATGAGCTTTGTTATGTTCAAAAGTGGTTTCTTCTAGGGTCTTTTGAACATATGGAACTTTTTCTTCAGGCTTACGACATATATCAAATACCTTCCTCTTTGTGATCGGCTTTGACTAAGGCTTGGGGTTTGTGGGTCCTGATGTCTACCCCTTTTCAATGTTTAGCTTTCTTCCATCTGGAGGATAGCTGATCTTGATCTGTTTGAATGGTATAGGGGCTGGAACAGTTGGAAGAACAGCAGGAACTTCAACTCTATTCAGAACAGCTTCAGATGGGGCTGCACTGGTTTCATCATGGTCTGAGTAGGTTGACTCAGATTCCGATGAGGTAGTGCAGTCTTCGACGAAAGGTTCATCCGTTGAAGGATCAAGGTTTCAGTTTGCAGTGTTAAGATTTGCAACATTGAAGCTTGGTTCGTAAATGGCAATATAGTCAGCAGGAGGAGGAACATTGTTATACCCAAGTCCAGTCTTTACCTTCTCATGGACTTGAATATCTAAAAGTCTTTGTAACTTTTTGGAGGAAAATTCATATTTTTCAACATGAACTTTCTGTTCTGCCAGTTCAGCTCTGGTAGCTTTTAGTTTGACTAGTAGATCATCAATCTGAGTTTCAAGATTAGTTTGTTCGTGTTTTAGCAATGAAATCTCTTTCTTAAGGCAGTTAATATTTTCTTTATAAGTATTTTCAACCTTTTTGAACTCAGATTTCATCTGATGAAACTCTTCATTTTGATCTATAAGATTTTGGTTATGCTTTCTATAACCCAAAACTTTATCAATACAGGCTTGAGAGCAAAGATGTTCAAATACCTGAGGTGGTATCTCTATAGTGTCTACCATAAGAGCTTGATTGTTGACAGGCAGTTCTTCATACTGGAAGCTCCAGTCGAACTCAGAGGTTCCAACAATTGCACAGGCTGCAGTTTGAACTGGAGGAGTAGCTTGTTGTTGTTGTTGTCTGGGTTGGGCTTGGTGAGCTTGTCTTGACTGATGAGTAGCTGGATTTGCTCTTGGTGCCTTGCATTCTTTAGCAAAGTGACCCGGTAGGTTACAGTTGTAACATCTTAGTTTGCTTTTATCCAAGCCAACTCTGGTGTTGAAGTTGTTACATGGAATGGGTCTTCCGGTTCTAGAGTAGAACCTTTTTGCTCTTATAGATAACATGGCATACGAGTGTTGTATGTCCATTTCTTCTAAGTCATCTGGATGAAAGCATTCCAGATCCTCCTTGATAAAGGACATGTTGCTCGAGTTTTCAGAAACAAAAGCAGCAGAGGTTGATGTTTGAGGAGGGGCTTCTAGGAGGAATGGAGATGTGTTTGTTTGAGAGGTTGGAGTTTGAGGATGAGTGATGATGGGAGGATAATAGTTGCTTGAACTAGGACATGAGTGCTCAGAATGGAAGGCAGAGGAGGTGGTGGTGGATGTTGAGGCTGTTTGGTAGCTTGAGCTTCTTTCTTTTACCTGAATCATCTCTAGCTCATAGGTTTTTAGCATTCCAAAGAGCTCAGTCATCTGGAGAGTCTTCAGATTCTCAGTTCTTCTGATTGACACTGTGTAAAGTGTCCAGCAGCTTGGTAGAGACCTGATGAACTTTTTGAGAATATCTTCATTCTCTAGCTTCACCTTTGAGCATTGCAGCTCACCTACAAGATAGGTAAATCTGTTGTATAAAACATTTAGAGACTCACCTTCCTTCCAGACGAAGTTTTCATACTGCTGCTTCAGACTTCCTCAGAGCCAGCAAACATCTTCTCAAGAGCCTCCTAGAGCTCTTTAGCATTTTTGTAACTTCTGAAGTTATGAAAAACTTCATTTGGAAGGCACATTTGGATAGCTCCTAGTGCCTTGAAGTCCACCTCCATTTTCTTTATGTCCTCTTCTGAGTACTTGGAGGGCTCCTTTGGAACTAGTGGTCCTCCAGAGTCAGCAGAGGCCATCATGGGAGTGTAGGGTCCATCCCTGATGGATTTCCACATTCCGTACTCCTGATAACAGAAAAAGCTTTCCATGCGATTCTTCCACATGTCGTAGTCTTCCCCAGATACCAATCTTGGTGGTCGGTTGATACTGCCGATGTCTTCAAATCCATTGCTCTGTGCCATCTTTGTTTTTGGTGACTTGATGAAAGAGAGAGTTTAGAATAGAACCAGAAGTGATTAAACAATTGTGAGTTTGTTTAATCTGAGCCAAAGCTCTGATACCACTTGTAGGATCGTGAAAGTACAAGATGGTTCTGTTCTTAGTTGAAATTGGCGGAAACAATAACAACTACACAAGTATAATCGAGTAAACAGAAAGAATACTTTTAAGAACACTGTTGTATTAAGCTTTTGCAAATAAACGATTACAAATGAAAACTCAATCAAAAAGCACACTTACAATGAAGTGTTTACACAGTATTTATACTCACTTAGAATCAAGATAGACCCTTGATTCTAAGGATCAGATTTAACACAGACCGTTAATCTTTTGTATATAGCTAACTATTACACGTTTAGTATAAAACTAGTTAACTTTATTGAAACGTCTTCTTTATGCATCATTGCTTGCATGCTTGGAGAAGAGCATTGTTGTCTGTCATTGGTTTTGCCATTGAGGTTCCTTCTGCTTTGAGTGTGTCAGTGGCTTTTGCAGAAATTTGTCAGTGACGCTTGGCATGGATAGTCAGCTGCAACGATTTGTCTTCAAGGCACAAGGCTGTCAGCAGCAAAGATGATGATCAGCAGCAAGATGTAACCATCCAAAGCTGCTGATGATTTGTCTGTCAGCAGCATCAAGTGTTGATGCTGCTGAGAAGCCTATCCGCAGCAACTTTGGTCTTCAGCAGATAAGGCTATCCGCAGCAGATTTGTTCTTCAGCAGGAGAACAAGTATCCGCAACAGATAAGCTTGTCTGCAGCAGTTTGTTGGTCAGCAGCAAACTCTGAGATCAGCAGCATTTGTACTTAGAGAATTTTGTAGCCATCGGTCTTTGTTTCTACAAATACATTTTTTTTTCACTTATAAGATCATAGAGAATATGGTTGGGCCGGGATTCAAGTGGTTAAAATGTCGGGTCGTTGCGGTGGGCTGTTGTGGTTTAATCTTTTCAGGTAACATGTGAAATAAATTTCTTAAACAAAAAATTAGTCTGCCAAACGAATGAAAAAAGTTCGGATATGTAGCTCAAAGCAATTGTCCATACGAAAAATAAAGTTGATTAAGGAATCTAATCATTAAATCTAAAAGCACATAAGTATAACCTTCATCCAAACTAACTACTTAGATAACACATACACTTCTGTTTTAAGGTTTTATTCATAGTTCATATCGAAACTACTAACTTTCCCTACGCACATCTATTGCTCGCAGAAGGAAGCATTACAGACAAACAAGAGCAAGAAGATAAAAATCTATGAACAAAGATATGAGAAATTCTATTAACCTATCTATCCAAAGAAGTCTATATGTTCATCAAGAAGCTATCAAAGTCTTGCAACTTAAGTTCATCATATCTATAAGTTTTTTACTGTCATGTGTCGCCTCCATATTTATTCACATAATTTTTTTCTCGTCTCTCTCTCTTATTTAATGCAATTCTATCTTTTAATAATAATATATATTTAAATAAAATACTAATTATACTAACAAAACATATTTATTTTAAATTATCCCTTATTATAAGAAAATTTAAAATTTAATTATGTAACTTTTATTTCAATTAAATAGTAATGAAAGTCAAATTACATTAAATAGTAATTAACGTATTTTCGAAACCCAATTATATATTAATTTTTACATATTTTGAGTTTGTTCCTATCATTAGTATATGTAATATATTTTTACACCTGTAAAATATATATAAATAAAGATTTAAAAAAATTATATATTGATATTTTTCAGTTTTCACCCCATGTGTAGACACGGGATCTAAACTAGTGTACATAATATATGGTAACTATGATAGTATACAATGAGTTGCAAGTTCAATCTTTTCAATTAACATGTCCAGATCTCATAATAAATTAAAAAAAAATCAACGATCAATAAGAAAAGTTGATGCTAGAAAAACAAAGTCATCAGCAGCAACCAAGACTACTATTGATAAGCCAAAGCTATCAGCAGCAACCTGGTCTGATGTTGGTACACCAATTCAACCATCAACATCAAAGAAGAAGTTACGCCACAAAAACCTTAAGCAGCAATCATTCTGTTGTTGATAGACCAAAGAAGCCTTCACCATCAAAGAAGCTAACAGCTACAAGCAAACCAATACCTTCAAACCAATATCCATCAGTAGCAAAACTCACTCCATCTACACCACAGTTGAAATTTTTTGGGAAGGCTAAGAAGGTTCATGTAACTCAAATTACTTCATATGACTCAATTAAATCATATGTATCCACTACATCAATAGATAACTCTCTGGCAAACCTAGAAACCTGTCAATAGTTACTTAAACCATTTGAAGCTCCTCGAGCAACCAAACAAACCTGCAAGCAATTCACATACATTGACCCATCTGGCGAACCAAACCTTTCTAGATCTTGGGCTTTATTCTTTAACTAGAAGTTATTTATATGTGTAGAAACAACATGACAAAAGGACAATACATGGGTAGTAGATAGTGGTTGTTCCAGGCACATGACAGACAACAGATCCAGCCTATCAAACTTCAAAAATTTCTATGGTAGATATGTTGCATTTGGTACCAACTCTAACGGAGGAACCATTAGTGCACAAGGGACTGTCTCCAATGAAAGAATGGTTTTTGAGAAGGTAAGTTTTGTGAAGAAACTAAACTTCAATCTAATGAGTGTATCACAAGTGTGTGATCAAAAGAGTGGGGTGTTGTTAAATGAAGAAGAATGTGTTTTTAATTACTCCTAGTTTTAAGAAACCTCATATTGGGACGATATTATTGACGACAAGAAAAAAGGACAACATTTATGTCTCAGATATGGACAAGACAGTTCCATCTAGAAATGTGCCATGTTATATATCAAAAGCATGTGTTTATGAATCTTCTTTCACTCATTGAAGACTGAGTTATATTAACATTAGTGCAATGAACAAACTGGTTGAAAGAAATCTTGTTACTAGTTTACTAGACAAGGAATTCTATCTTGATGATCATTATGTGGATTGTCTTAAAGGGAAGCAACATAAAAGTTCTCACAAACCCAAAGAAGCCAATACCATTGATTCTCCTCTCCAACTACTATACACTGATCTATTTGGTTAAACAAATGTCAAGAGCATGGGGAAGAAATCTTATGTTCTAGTTATTACAGATGATTTCACTTAGTATACTTGGGTTTTCTTCTTAAGAACAAAGATAAAACTGCTGAGATTCTCACCATTTTCGTTCGGATGATAGGAAAGATACCTTGAGGCGTGCTATTGCTGAAGACCCTAATCTTTTTACCTCTACTTGTGAAGCCCTGAGGTTATCTGATCAATGGTTGTGTTGGGAGTGCATGCGCCTTCATTCCTTCAGTCGGGCGTGTCACCATGAAGATCAGGCTATTCGGTCTATGCCAAGGGAAGGGGGTGAGAAGGATTTTATTGTGGGAGTCCCTAGACCGTGTGTCGCTACGGAGGCTTCCTCGTCTGGAGAGGTATGTGTTGATGTTGCTCTTCTTGACCGGGTTTTTTCTCTCCCTGTTAAAACGGTTAAGAGCATCCCCTTTAGTTGTCGCATGGCGTTTGCCCAAGCCTTGACCACAGCTTTGGATAATGTGGTGGCTATGCCTGATTCGGTTGATGCTTGGATTAGACTTCTACTATTACCTCGGTGTATTTTACGTGTATTTACGCCGGTCAGCCGCCAAGATAAGAGGTCGGGCAACAGGAAGAACGGTCAATGTCTCAGCATACAGCGGGCGCTGGCTCAATGGGGTGACCGTGAGGGGTTTGACACTCTCATTCAGTCTTTGTTTGCTCAGCCTGTGAAGGAAGGTTGTGAGGGTTTTAAGAAAGGGCCTGATAAAAAAAAAACCGAGGATACGAGTTCTATCAAGCAGTGTTTACGTAAGGTTGCCGATGGTCATTTTACCGCTGCAGTTAAGGTTCTATGTTCTTCGGGGGTCGCACCACTCGATAAGAAAACTTCGAAGGCTCTCGAGGATAAGCACCCGTGTATGCCCCCGCCTACCATGCCAGCTTTCTTACCGACTGACCCTCCCCTTGTCGTAGAGACTGACAGTGTGCTAGTGTGTATCAAATCTTTCCCTAAAGGTACGTCATGCGGGAGAGATGGTTTGAGGGCTCAGCACCTTTTGGACGCCCTTTGTGGGGAAGGGTCCGTGATTGCGGCTAGTCTACTCAGGGCGATTGCAGCTATGGTTAACTTATGTTTGAGGGGGGTTGCCCAAGGAGTTTGGCGGAATTCGTTGCATCTGCTCCCCTTACGCCCCTTCTCAAGCCCGATAATGGGATCCGGCCTATTGCAGTGGGTTCAATCTGGAGGAAAGTAGTCTCTAAGGTTGCTATGAAGGGGGTGGGGAGGGATATGGCCAAATACCTTGGCGACTTCCAGTTTGGGGTCGGGGTTCCAAACGGGGCTGAGGCGGTTCTTCATAGTGTGAACAGGTTCGTGAATGCGCACCACTGAGACGGGTCGCTGGCCATGCTTA
This sequence comes from Smallanthus sonchifolius, assembly GCA_023525975.1. Lineage (NCBI taxonomy): Eukaryota > Viridiplantae > Streptophyta > Magnoliopsida > Asterales > Asteraceae > Smallanthus > Smallanthus sonchifolius. The sequence goes on from CM042029.1 coordinate 94,960,751, forward strand.
CCGTCGATTTCTCGAATGCCTTTAATCTTGTGGATAGAACTGCTCTTTTAAATGAGGTGAGGAAAATGTGTCCATCTATCTCTGCTTGAGTTGATTTCTTATATGGCCAGCCAGCTAGACTTTATGTGGGGAATGATTATATTTGGTCCTCCACGGGGGTTCAGCAGGGGGATCCCTTAGGGCCTCTCCTTTTTGCCCTTGTTTTACACCCCCTTGTCCTCCGGATCAGAGATCGCTGCAAGCTTCTTTTCCACGCATGGTACCTGGATGATGGGACCCTTATTTGAGATGCTACTCAGGTTGCCAAGGCTTTAGACATCATTAGAGTGGAGGGCCCCTCTTTGGGCCTCGTTGTCAACATCAAAAAAACTGAATTTTTTGGCCTACATGCGACGGGGTGAAGACTCGAGAGAGCTTATTTCCGCGGGAAATTGGTAGGCCGGTGCATGGGGTGAAACTCTTAGGTGGTGCTGTCAGCAGAGATGGGGAGTTTATTAGTGGTTTGGCCCTCAAAAGAGCCAAACGTGCGGTTGACCTGATGGGATGCCTCAAACGCCTTCGGAACCCTCATAGTGAACTCCTCCTGCTTCGTTCGTGCATGGGGGTTGCTAAACTGCTGTTTGGGCTCAGGACTTGTCAGCCTTCTTATGTTAGGGAAGCCGTCTCTGTTTTTGACACAGGTCTTCGGAAAACGATTGAGGACATTGTTGTTTGTGGGGGTGCCTTTTTTGGGGACCTCCAATGGAGGTTAGCTTCCCTCCCGACCCGCTTTGGGGGTCTTGGGATTTGCTCGGCTGGGGACGCCTCTTCCTACGCTTTTGTGGCTTCAAGGGCCCAATCTTGGGTTCTTCAAGACCACATTCTTCGAGAATGTGGTGGTGGGTTGTTTGACTCTGATTACAGGGGTGCGTTGGACACTCTGCATAGTTCTCTTCCCGATCTTGATATTTACGGTTTCTATATTAAAGACACCGCCCCCCTTAAAGCCAAGAAAATTTTGGCGAATGCTTTATATAGTGAAATTGTCAAGACATTTGAAGAGAAGTTCGCTTTGTCCCCGCGGCAGCGAGCCGTGCTCGAGTGTTTGCGAGCCCCCCATGCTCAGGATTTCCTGTCAATTGTTCCCATCGAAGGTTTAGGGCAATGTATGTCGCCAGTGGAATATCTGGCTATCCTCAAATACCGGTTGATGGTACCCCTTTTCCCGGTTGATGACCCGTGTCCCGTTTGTCGGAAGGCTTGCTTGGATTCTTTTGGGGAGCATGCTGTCCATTGCAGAGAATTACCGGGCTTCAAATACCGACATGACCTAGTTCGAGATGTGTTTTTTGATGTCCTTAAGCGGGAGGGATCTCGGCTAAAAAGGAAGCCCCGGTGAACTTCTTAACCGACCCATTAGATGGGAGATCAACCCTTCGGCCCGCTGACATTCTTGTTTTTGGATGGGAAGGAGGGAAACACGCATGTGTTGATTTGACAGGTGTGTCCCCCTAGTTGGGATAAGGGACCATGGGTTTAAGGCGGGTCAGGCGATAATCAAGGCAGAGGCGGGTAAAGTAGCTAAGCACGAAAAAGCTTGCCTTGTGAATCAGCACGTGTTCGTACCGTTTGCCTTTGACACCTTTGGCGCTCTCGCCCCTGATGCGGTGCGGTTCCTTAAGCGGGTTCAACGGGTGGTCAGCAGTAACACCGCATATATTTATGGGGGGAACTGTGTGTTTAGTAGAGTAGAATTTGCTATTCAGAAGGGGGTAGCGGCGCAGCTTGTTGCCCGTCTACCTGCCATTAGTTTATAATTTTGGTACTTCTTGCCGTTAATCTTGATTGATTGTTTAAAAAAAAAAAAAAAATTCAAGTTTAGAATCAAACTAGTCAAAAGGTCAAGGTGATAATATGTGATCTGGGCACATAGTTCAAGAATCATGTGATGAACTCATTTTATGAAGAAAAAGGTATCAAGATACAACACAGTGCTCATAGAACAACTCAACAAAATGGGATGGTGTAGAGAAAAAAACATGACATTATTGAATTTGCAAGATCAATGTCGGTCGACTCCAAGCAAGGTTATTAAAAAATAAAACAAATGGCAATGATCAAGCTCGTTGCTCGTAGTTGCAAAGAAGGTGAGAACTTATGAGATGTGTGAGTAAGTTGTTCGATCTAGGTACAGATGGAGAGAGAATAGATGTAGAGAGAGACGATCCTTTGAATAAAGACATAATAGATATAGGGTTTAAAGAGAGGAAAAATGAAAAAAAAATCCCCCTCCAGATATAAAATAAATCAGAAATTCAATAAATTAAATGAACCGATGAGATTTAGTATTTTGGTTTCTAAAAGACCCTTCCCTATTATTTAGTTATTCGTTGAGACTAAATCTGATTTTTTATTATATTTTCATCTAGACAAGTGACTTCAATTTTTTAAGAGAAAAAAAGGAAAAGGAAAAATTACCCTCCCCTGTTTTTTTAATTTAAATTTTTTATTATTTCCATCATTTTTATAACTTCAATAACTTTTTTTATACATGTTATATTTTTAAAAAATTACAACTTAAAAAATAGTATTTTTTTTATTTATAATTAAGAATACGTATATTCACAAATGTGAACCAGTTCGTGTGTCTTCCCTAGGGGTGTAAACGAGCCGAACCGAGCCCGAGCTCGGCTCGTTTAACTTTCTGAGGGCTCGGGCTCGAGCTAGAGCTCGGCTCGATTCGAGCTCTATTTCTAAAGCTCGAGCTCGGTTCGCGAGTAATGTTTCAAGCTCGAGCTCGGCTCGGGCTTGACTAGTTTATTATTTATTAATTAATTAATTTATATATTTATAATTATTTTTATATATATTTTATTATATTTTTTATATATAACATAATATCTATTATTTATTTATTTTTATTATAATATTATATATAATTATATTTTATAAATATGTATTTAATATATTAATTAAAAAATTATACAAACAACAGGCTCGTTTAGGCTCGCGAGCCGGCTCGAGCTCGTTTATGCTCGGCTTGATTCAAGCTTTTAGCGAGCCGATCTCGAATAGCTCGCGAGCTGGCTTGACTTGTTTACACCCTAGTCTTCCCTAAATAATAGATGTACTGATTGTGATATTATATAAGGTAAAAGATGCTTTAACTGGATTGAACTTCAAGAGTTATACATAGCTTGACTTTGAATTAAATCAAGGACTTTAGAATGGTTTCAGTTGTTAAAAAACATGTATCGATTTGGTTTGAAAACTGCACGTTCCAAATAGTTGACTTTATGTTATAAGTTTAGCAAATCAGTTAATTAAAAAATTCAAACAATTACATTGTTTTTATTTCAAACAATTACATTGTTTTTATTTCAAACATAGTTAATTTTTACAATACTTGATAAGTTTATAAGAATAACCAGAAAGTGTTGTTTGATCATTCTAACAATTATACACACATAATTTTACTTTTTAGTTACTGTTACCAAATAAGTGTGTTTTGACATTTATGGATTCATGTCTCTTGCTTACAATTGATGTATAATTAAAAGTTTTCTAGTGTAAGAATGGTATTATTGAAACAATTTATATAAAAAAACCCCAAAGTCTTTGATCAAGATTTCAGGATTTCAGCACAGATTTAATTTGGGTTTAACGATTTCACATTTTTCACGAACCATCATTGTCATTTTTCAGAACACTAAATATTACAATAACATGAGCAACAAAATTAATCATTTATTTTTTCAATTTTAAAAAAAATTAAAATATAAGAAAATGGTTGAAATGTAATGTTTATTCATCCCTCTTATAATTTAAATACTAGTGTTATACCTCGCGCGCGTTGCGACGGTCTAAACTGTCAAAATTAACGTTATGAAAACTTTATACAATCAAATAAAAAAAATAACATCGACATTCTCAATTCCAAGGTTTACACATCTTACTGTAGATTCAGTGTTTAACATATTTCTAATTTATGTAAGAGAAAAATAAATAAGTTAGTATGTTGTAAAAGTTGAAGAAAAACTGGTAAATTAGTGGGTATTTGATCACAATATTTAAATTAATAAATAAGGGGACCATGTCTTACATTTTATTTTTTATTTATGTTAGGTTTTATTTGTTTCATGATATATATGTAGATCCAAATGTATTCAAAATATATTTAGAGTATGAAAACTTAAGGCACAAAATCTATAAAAAAGAATACCATTATATTTTGATATACATGAAATTCATTTATCACGCAACACTTCCTGATAGACAACATTTGATGTGTATACTCCGTCTTGTTTAAAATCTTTACAGGTTGTACTAATACCTTTGTATTTTCACGTGATATCCCTCTTGATAACGTCACATAAAGTTGTCACAATGTTACATATTTAGAATTTTATTTATGATGTGATAATGGTATAATAAAAGTAGACTTTTTCAATTTGGGGTTAACAATCAATGCGTACACCATTCAGATGATCAGTTTTGTTTATTTACTTTTTATTTTTTTATTTTTTTATTTTGTTGTTTTTATATAATTTACAATTTATTTGATTGAAATTGTAATATTAGGAAATACCTGCTGTAGAAATTAGGTAGTTCATCAAAACAGGAGTGAAATACATGCTGCGGAAATATGGGAATTTGAAATTATGAAAGAGTGTGGTAATGTTACATATTTATAACTTTCTTTTAGATGTGATAAAAGTAAGACTTATTCATTTTGCAGGAAAACAATCAATGCATACAACATTTAGATGATCACTTTTGTTTATTTTACGTTTATTTTTTTGTTTTTATATAGTTTCTTATTTTTTAATTTTTTTTGTTCAGATGATCAGTTTTATATAGTTTCTTATTTATTTGCGAATTTGAAATTATGAAAAAGTGCAATATTAGCTTAAAAACGGAGGTTTTAATATGTAATCACGTAACATGTTAATTTTTTTTATTAAAAAAACTATAGCAATACTATACTCAAATTAAAGAGAATAAAATGCTTGTTTTTATGGTATAACTTTTTATAAAAAGTATTAAGGTATGAAAAAGTTATGGTCGTTTAAAAATCATGGAGGGTAGTTTCTTTAAAATTGTAATTATTATTTAAATAATCAAAAGTTGAGAGGGTAAAGATAACTATTGTTTAAAAGGACAGATTTACCTCTAAAAAGTAGTTAACACATATATGAAGTGTTGTAACTTGAGCAACTGAACTTGTATTCATCAAAATTTAAGATGCTTATGTGTGATGTATTATAATATAGTATAAATATAAATATATATATATATATATATAAATATGAGGTAGGGATCAATTGTAAAACACACTTTCATGTGTAAACCAATTAACCCAATAAAAAAAAAGACACCTCATAATCTTTTTCTTTTATGAAAATGGTATTTTTGGTAAATGTTGCATTCCCACCATTTTTTTATATTTAAATATTCTACCTAATCAACTTTCCCCTTCTTTTTTAAATACTAGTAACTTTTTTATACAATGTTATTTTTTTATAAAAATTACACCGTTAAATAAAACGCTTTTTTATCTTTAATTTGAGTATAGTCTTGCTATATAATTTTGTTTTATTTTTTTTTAACGTTTGTTGTTACATAAAAGTAAGGAACAATTACATATGTGTAATATAAACATAAATTTAATTGTTCAATATTACACATTTTTTCAAAATATTCCTCATATTTTTCAGAATACTAATAACTTTTTGTATAATGTTTTTGTTCATATTATATAACTAGTTTAGATTCCGTATCTACACACGAGGAGAAATATATCAAAACATAAAAATTGTAAATCTTTATGTATATATTTTACATGTGTAAAAAATTATTACATATAGTAAGTATAGAAAACAAATTCAAAATATGTAAAAATTAATATCTAATTGAGTTTCAAAAATACGTGAATTACTATTTTTTAATACAATTTGACTTTTATTTACTATTTGATTGAAAATAAAAGTTATATAATCAAATTTTAAAGTTTATTATAATAAGAGATAATTTAAAATAAATGTGTTTTATTAGTATAATTAATATTTTTTTTCTGTAAATATATATATTATTATTAAAAGATAGAAGTGCATTAAATATGAGAGAGAGGCGGGAAAAAAATAATGAGAATGAGTATGGAGTCGACACGTGGCATGCAAAAACCTTTATTTATTATATAGTATATATGTAAAAATTACATATATCGAAATATAAACAATTACTTATGGTAATTACATACCCCACCCATTTTTTAATAAAATATTCCACTTATTAAACTTTTTTATACAATGTTGTTTTTTATAAAAACTACACCATTAAATATAGCATTCTTCTATCTTTAATTCTGTTATACTATTGATATATATAAACTTTTTTAACGTCTATTATTACATACATGCAATAAAAAGTTAGGTGGAGTTTTGCTATAATTTTTCAATGTCTGTTAAACCCGTAATAGCAATGTGGATTCAACAACAATTTGTTTTATTATAAATTAAGTGTAAAAGAGTAACGTACAATAAATGAAAACAAATACATATATGTAATATACAATCATGTACATATATAATATGAGCATATATGTGATTATTTATAGGATTATTGGATTTTAATAATCTCACATTTTACCAATTGGCCAGTAATAATCCTAACTGAGAATATTCTTACCACTGGTCCCTACTTTCAAACTATTTTTTTACATTGGACCCCCCGTTAAAAAAACTTAACGCCGTTAGAGTTTATATGACGTGGACATCTGCAAACCGCCGGAAAGTCGAGCCAAGCTAGCAGTGGTCTCGTGGTGGCTTTTGAAATTGGCTCTGGTGGTGTTTAACTGGTCTCGTGGGTCCGGAAAGTCCAAACAGAGACAACTGTGGTGTTTAACGAGACCAGTTAAACACCACCAAAGCCAATTTCAAAAGCCAACACGAGACCATTGCTAGCTTGGCTCGACTTTCCGGCGGTTTGCAGATGTCCATGTCATATAAACTCTAACGGCGTTAAGTTTTTTTAACGAGGAGTCCAATGTAAAAAAATAGTTTGAAAGTAGGGACCGGTGGTAAGAATATTCTCAGTTGGGATTATTATCGGCCAATTGGTAAAAGGTGGGATTATTAAAATACAATAATCCTTGTTTATATTACATATTTGTAGTAAGATATTACATATATGTATTATCATATTACATATATGTAAGGATTATTGTATTTTAATAATCCCACCTTTTACCAATTGGCCGATAATAATCCCAACTGAGAATATTCTTACCACCGGTCCCTACTTTCAAACTATTTTTTTACATTGGACTCCTCGTTAAAAAAACTTAACGCCGTTAGAGTTTATATGACATGGACATCTGCAAACCGCCGGAAAGTCGAGCCAAGCTAGCAATGGTCTCGTGTTGGCTTTTGAAATTGGCTTTGGTGGTGTTTAACTGGTCTCGTTAAACACCACAGTTGTCTCTGTTTGGACTTTCCGGACCCACGAGACCAGTTAAACACCACCAGAGCCAATTTCAAAAGCCACCACGAGACCACTGCTAGCTTGGCTCGACTTTCCGGCGGTTTGCAGATGTCCACGTCATATAAACTCTAACGGCGTTAAGTTTTTTTAACGGGGGGTCCAATGTAAAAAAATAGTTTGAAAGTAGGGATCAGTGGTAAGAATATTCTCAGTTAGGATTATTACTGACCAATTGGTAAAATGTGAGATTATTAAAATCCAATAATCCTATATGTAATAACATATATGTAATTTCATGTTATTATATATATGTAATATCATATTATATATAAGTAAAATCTTAAAAAATATATGTAGTATCTTGTTACATATATGTAGTACATTATTAGATATATGTAATAGCTAGTAATAGATTACAAAATAAATAAATATATTTCATATCATCAGTTTTACCAAAAACATTTACAAATTTAATACACTTTACATATAGACTTTGCATAAAATTCAAATGCATGTGTATTAAGGGTTAAAATATAAAGAATCTTTTGACTAAAATTTAAATAAATAAGTGTTTTTGTGTGCAACATATACAAATAACTCATTTTATTTGTTATTTTTAAACAAAGATTTTGCTTGTAATAAAAAACTATGCATCAAAAGATTAGGGTTTTGAAATGAAATAATTTATTTTTTATTAAAAAACTAGCGACATATGAACTAATTTATCTTTTATATTTTTTAATTAAACATTTAATGACAATTACAACTGTTTTTTTAATATGTCAATGAAAGTAACAATATGTTTAATTATTAAAAAAACTAACGACATATGTACTAATTTTTCGTTTAATTTTTTAATTAAATATTTTAGCAAAAAATATAACCATTTTTCTAAAATCTGTCAACGAAAGTAGCAATAGTCTTAATTATTATATTTCTTCATGAAATATTTAACGATGAATATTATAAATTTATTCTTTAATTTTATATTTAGCCACATATTTGATTATTTAATTTCACATATAGCGACGAATTTAATAATTAACAAGTTGGATTCCTCTGTGTTACGCGGCGAGGATTTGATTGGTATCGGTTCATTTCGTTACGGAACTGGCACTCGCACAACAAACGACAGAGAAAAGCTAAAAAAATAAAGTCGTTACATGTCTAAATGGATATCGGCAAGTGTTTTACATCTCTAGAAAACAAAAAAAAATCGTTATTGGTTCATATAATGACGACGCTATTATCGGTTCGTTTCGTTACGGTACCGGCACAAAACGTGATCGATTACTTATACGTTTAGTATATTAAATTTCAAATAACATTTAGTATTTCTCAATATGTTAAATATAATATTGTTTTAAATTTATAATAAATAAAATTTTAAATAATTTTAACTTTATAATAAATAAAAATTTTAAATAGGTAACAATTTTATAGTTTTACATAAATAATAAGTTAAGTTTATATATATTAATAATATTTTAATCTAATAATTTAATATGTGGTTGTGAGTAGAAAGAAAATTAAAAGTCAAATTACCATTACACCCTTGAACCATTTTTAGCCACTCATTTACAAAAAAAAACATCTTTAATTTGGACCACTAATTATAATATTATGAAACTAAATAAGTGGTTCAAAATTGGTTTACACAATAAAAAGTGGTTTATACATGATCTTTTTCCTATAAATATATATATAAATATATGAGAAGGATCATAAGAAAACTCATTATTCATGAAAAAACCAAAAAACTACTTATAAAAAATAAAAATAAATCAAAAATTAAAAAAAGTGCTTCGGGGTGGGGTGGGGTGGGGTTAGGTTTTTGAATGGAGGGTTTAGGTTTTTTTTTTTTGGTGGGGGGGGGGAGGGGGGAAAGGAGGGGGTGAGGTGGTGGGTGGGATGGGGTTTAGGTTTTTGGGGGGGAGGGGGGTAGGGGTTTAGGTTTTTGGTGATGGGTTAGATTTTTGGAGTGTACTACACATATACAGTATCTTTAATGATGAGTTTTTTTATTTTCTCATGAAAATAAGTTTCTCATGAACTCAACCATATATATATAAATATATATATATATATATATATATATATGTCAACAAATATCATTTAATTATAGTATCTGCACATGTACAAGTCATGTGTAGGTTATATAACCTACACATAATATGTGTATTTGTAGGTAAAATTTAAAAATTAAAAAAATATTTAAACAAGTTAGTGTAATTCTTTTGTATTTAGATAACACATCTACGCTGTAACCTTTTACATGTGTGCCCACGACAGATAAGGGTATGGATCTACATTCTAAGCCCTCAAATCCCGCCCTAATCTGCTATGCTCAGCCAAGATAGACACAGATGACAGTATTTAAATTCCAATATGACCAAATCCTGTTGCATCACTAACAACGATCTTCATTTCGTGGACGTGTAATCCAAAGATAAATTACATACGACACCTAAACAAAGATCTTCCATAGTTTGTAATACTGACACATTGTATTTTAAAGGTTTTATAAACCAGGCAGGTACAACATAGACTATTTTTTTAGTAATTTTTCACACGTGTGTGTTCTGCAATTCTTAGAAACATTAAAAAGTAATATAAATATGGTCTTTTTCCGACAGAAAGCCTGTTATATGGGAAACTGTTTTTTTTTTAAAATGTCAACGTTTCCGACGAATGTCAGATGGAAATAGCTACCGTACAACGCCTATGCATCAAACCTTAAAAGCCAAATAATTTGGTTACTTGTGATCTTTTCTTCCCTTTCTTATCTTCCGAGCACACAAATTGTTCTTGCTCACTTGAATTTTTTTCACAACTTGCACAACAAGTAGCTGATATCGTCGTCCTCCTTTTTCTTTCTTTTATTCTTTGATCGCATATTTGCTTCTTCGTCTATAGCCCCGCAGCCAAGGCTTGCTCCTCCTTTTGGATCAAGACTCTCAAAACGGCCCTTGTTTCTAAACTTTGCTTTAATACCAAATGTTGGGTTAGACCTGTGATTGATACCAATGAGTTTTACAACTTACCAACCACTTGCTTTTATTCAATACTCAAAACATACATAAATAGGTTGAAAACTGTTGCTCCTAAAGAAAAGGAAAGTAACTAACCCATGATCCTTTAAACCACAAAAAACATGGACTAGAATACTCCCTTGAAACTCGTTAATTAAAGACCCATTGATTTGACGTGTACCCATTTGACCCGAAGTTGAATATTCGATCAAAATTAACACCACCACTAGATTGATATTTTGCTTCATAAAATATTATTATCTTATAAATAAAAGTTTTTTCATGTCATGTTTCGTTTCCATATTCATTCTCATTATTTTTTCACATCTCCTTTTTATTAAATACATATGTATCTTGTAATAATAATAATAATATTATCAAAAACAAAATACTAATTATACTAATAAAACACATTTATTTTATATTATCCCTTATTATAAGAAATTTTAAAGTCTAATTATGTAACTTTTATAAATCAAATAGTAAATGAAAGTCAAATTAAGTTAAATAGTAATTAACGTATTTTCAAAACCCAATTATATATTAATATTTAAATATTTTGAATTTTGTTTTCTATCCTTAATAAATTTTTAAACCTATAAAATATATATACATAAAGATTTAATAATTTTATATATTAATATTTTTCACTCCTTGTGTAATACATGAGTTCTAAGCTAGTAAACTTTATAAATACAACTCTGTAGAACACATTTTGATTTAATTGTATGAAAAACGGAAATACTAAAATTTTCATATTAGATAATATTATTATACAATTATACAAAATGAAAACGTTAGAAAAAGAAGTTTGCTTTTATTTTGCTCGTAGTGTGCCTTATTATAAGAAAACTTTCTAAAGGTGCATTCACTCAAACTTTCTTTTTGATCATTGAACTTAAACTTGAATTATACTTTTCTTTCTGTTAAAAATCCCACCTATCAATGGGATCAGTGGCTTCTTTTTCTTCTTCTTGATAGAAGGGTGTCTTTCCAACACTGTTGCATCACACGACTGAATCAAAACTTGCTCAACCGTAGGCGGCTTTGCGAACGTTACATACCTCTTCTTCTGAAACTCGACCCCAGAATGACTTGTATTCACTTCAACATCCGGTATGAATTTAAGATCTTCCTCAATGACCTTGGAGCTCTCTTTCAATTGTTGCAACTCGCATTTGGTGCGTTCAAGCTCGTCTTGTAGAGATGAAAGACAAGTCGCCATTAGCATTCGATCTTCTCGAGCCTCCTCTAGTCTTTGCTTGGTTGCCTCTAGTTCTATTACAACTTCGGTAGGAGCATTTTCATTCTCTTCGTTTTGTTTCTGAATTGGATTAATCAAATCAACAAAACAATGTTATGACAAAATGTTCATTATAAGACTAGGTCTTGTGCCTATATTTACTCAAAGTATAAATTATACTTGTCTTTAGTTAAAAATATATAAAAATGTCAATAAATAAATAGGGAAGATGGAAGAGAAAGCCACATATATGTTATGCGCTAGAGATTCCAACCAAATCGATAAGTTAATTTATTACAGACATATAAGGGTAGGGATCATATGAAAATCGTAACATAGTATTACATATACGTAACTCATAGAGTTAGGTATATGTAATAATTTGTAATTCAACATACGTAACACTATGTGTATATGTATGACTCATCATTCTCGTATTTATGTTGAGCATATATGTAATAGATACTTAAACCCTTTTTGACAACTAAAAGAAAAACTATTTGTAAATTACGTTATTGGTTTTGTTGTTTTATATAGTTTTCACATAACTATATTTTTTTCACTATAAACATCCCTATATATGTGTGTGTATAATGTAAAAGTATAAATTGCATTCAAAATGTTTATTATGTTTCTTAACCAAAAGTCTAAAAGTATAATGCAAGTGATGCAGACAATAAAGTATAATATAATACTTTTATAGTAACAATTCTTTTCTCATGGAGCGAGGCAAGTGCGAGAAAGATCAGTTGGAAAGGAATCAAAGATGCCTTCATTAACTTTCAATTCATCGATCGTTATAAAATCAAAATTTTATAATACTATAATTATATTTCTGAAAATCATAAACAAATTAAGATTTACTTTTCTGAAAATCATAAACAAATTAAAATTTACCTTTTTACAAGATTTGTAAGAAACAATTTCAGAAAACCTGAATGTAATATCAGATTTTGTGTAATGAAATTATGAAAAATCGTAAAATAATATAAACTCGTAAAAAATATAGAGGTATTGTGTTTTTCATTGATATAGATAGATGTATAATGAATTAAAAAAATACCTAAGTTTATCGTAAGGGACACTATCATATTAGGGACAGATTTACTATAGAAATGATTTGGTAAGGTATAATTATTATTAATTAAAAAAATTTTATTTAGATAAGATAACTTCTACATTTACATCAAATTAGAGACATAAAACTGTAAAATCACTCTGTTTAATCTAGAGGCAACATATATTCCCACAACAAAATCAAATCAAATAGTAACATATGTAAACTTGTCAAGAAATTGATCTTTATTATGTGAAATTATCAACTTTAAACCAAGAACAATCGTTCGATTATGATAAAACTAGTAAGCCCTAGGAAATTAGCCAAAATGAGGAGGATGGGAAGGGTGTCCCGGTACAAGCCTACTATGATGAGAAGGGCCTCCGGGTACAAGCCTGGTAGGATGAGAAGGGCCTCCAGGTACAAGCCTGGTAGGATGAGAAGGGTCTTCGGATACAAGCCTACTAGGATGAGAAGGGCCTCCTAGTACATGCCTACTAGGTTTACACCAACCGACCTTCTCTTATAATATTCAAGATTGGACACTTTCAAACCAAGCTTGCGTAACAAAACTTGGCTTGATAGTCACCATCCATGGCTTGACCATAGGCGTTCGGGGTGAAACTAAACACAAAGAAGATTACAGAAATGAGTAGTAATCCTTTTGATGTGACGATATTTACCATAATTTGGGTTTGAGCTTGTTATGGGTTTTTTTAAGATTGTGGCTGTAGAGTATGGACATACATAGTATTTATAGAAAACTGGCAGTGATGATCACACACACACACACATATATATGGTGAAGTTCATAAGAAAACTAACATTTAGGGAGAGAACTAGAGAACTCCTCTTTAAAGGTAAAAAAAATAATAAAAAAATCATAACTCGAAATATAAATAAAAAACTAAAAAAGTGGTTCGGATACCTTTTTTCCCACGTAATCCTCGTTCAAGAAAAAAGAAAAAAAAACTTGAATAAATAGTCGGTTTAGATATAAGGTTTAGTTTTTGGGTTTAGTTTAGCTTTTCGTTTAGGTTTTTAGAGGTGGGTTTAGGTTTTTTAGGGGTGGGTAGGTGGTTTAAGTTTTTGGGGGGTGGGTGGGTGGGGTGGGGTTAGGTTTTTGGGTGGGGTTAGGTTTTTGGGATGGTACTACACATATGCAGTATTACGTTTAGGGTTAGGTTTTTGAGGGTAAGGGGTGGGTGTGGTGGGTTTAGCTTTTTGGGTGGGGGTGGGTGGGTTTAGGTTTTTGGGTGGGGATGGGTAGGGGGTTTAGGTTTTTGGGTGGGTGTGTGGGGGGTTTAGGTTTTTTGTGGTGGGTGTGGTGGATTTAAGTTTTTGGGGGTGGGTGTGGAGGGTTTAGGTTTTCGGGTGAGGTGAGGTGGGGGTTTAGGTTTTTAGGTGGGGGTTTAGGATTTTAGGGGTGTGTTAGGTTTTTGAGGTGATACTACACATATGCAATATTGAATATAATAAGAAAAAAAACGACGAGCTAATTCTTATTTTTTATAAAGTTATTTACACTCAAATGAAAGATAAAGAAAATTTTGATTTAATGGTGCAATTTGTTTTAAAAAATAATAATGTATGCAAAAGATAGAAATGTTTAAAGATTTATATATTTTAAGTTCCAATTTTACCATTCCTCTTTAAAATTTCACCCATTCTTTTCTTAGTGGTTCTCTAGTTCTCTCATTAAAGTGAGTTCTCTCATAAACTCAACCCTATATATATATATATATATATATATATATATATATATATATATATATAAAGTATAATATATATACAAAAGGAAATTATCATACCTAGTGTAGAATGTAATCTCGATCATTGTTCACAAGATTTTAATTGTTTGTATTGGACGGTGGCAATATCATAAATTATACGGTGTTACAAATGGCTAAAAGGGTAAAAAAAACCACCTTTATTGTTGATATTTTTATTTAAATTATTCTAGTTAGACACAATCTCATATATCTCCTTCTAAATTTAAAAAAGTAATTAATGGTAATTATCGTTGTCTACTAGCTAGGGCGTTTATCTTTTTTTTAATGAACAACTAACTCATAATATTGTGTACGGTACTGACAAAATTTCTCTCGTCAGATATCGAACCCATGACCCCACAAGAAAAAACTCTTTACAAGAAAACCTTATGATCATCAAACTAGAAGCCCGGTGACAGCTAGGCGTTTATCAAATCTGGTTTTGGAGTTATTTAGAATGGTGGTTCATTTGAATATTGAGAATTTTTGACATGTTGTATGTGTATTTAAGTTCAAATTGAATAAACTAAATTATGAAAAAAAACATAAACAAAATAAATAATATAAATAAATAAATAATCCATGTTTTATTTTTTAAAGGTAAATTTCTTAATTACTGTTGATAGTGAGACTTGAACCCATAAATTTCTCAAACATTGGTGTTTCAAGAAAATTTCCTCTACTATTAAACCACCAACCACAATGGTAAAAAAATTAAAATCGATTAAGAAATAATTAACATGATGCTAAAACCTTATAAAAAAGTCATTTTCGCATACGAAGATTATAAATTCAAACCTGATTTGGGAGCCAAACTCAAAATTCGATTCAACTACTAATTAACATGATGCTAAAACCTTATAAAAAAGTCATTTTCACATAAGAAAAACATCAATATTTTATGGTTTCCTGGTGAAACTCCCTCTATCATATTGTATTTATATAATCATAATATTTCTATTATTTTGGTCGATTATATTAAAATTAACTTGTTAAATAACATGTTCATTTGAAATAGAAACATGAGTAAAAGAATAATTTCTGTGTTTTATTGATTCACATTTTCTCCTAAACTATTTAATTGTGTGGCATAAAAATACATCTTTTTCTTTTTATCTTCGTAAGTATTGCACAAAAAATGAAAATTAACTCATTACTCCTCATGAATTCATTATGAAGTGAAAGAAAAAGAAAGTAACCTGTTTGAGTTTGTTGGCATAAACTTCACCGGCGAGAACTCTCTCACCGAACAGGGAAACAGCCTCCTTGACGGACTTGAATGGGGCACTGGTGTCGATCTCTGATCTGCTCATCATTGATTACTGAGTAGAATGTGTGGGGGAAGAGAGATCGAATGTGGATATATCATATGGAGAACAGAAGCTTCGTTTCTTCGAGGCCACTTCTTCTGCTACAGTTGCAGCCTTACAGGTGGTGGAAGTACAGTTTTTTATTTATTATTTTTATTGTTTATTGTTTCACTGAAGCTGCCGGGGTGGTGTAGCAAGAAATAGGTTTTATAAAAAAAATAGAGTAAACTTTATTTTTAGCCGCTGTGGTTTGGTCAAAATAACGGTTTGGTCCATTAGTTTCAATTTCATTTTTTTAGTGCTCGTGGTATCAAAGTTATCTCAGTTAAGCCCGACTCACTAACACCGTGAGTTTTTTCTATTAAAAATAAGGGAATTTTAGTCTTTTCATATATAGGGGCTAATTGTGTCATTTTTTTAAAAATAAAACAAGGACTATTTCTGTAAATTAATTAAAACAAAAATCCAACACTTTGTTTTCCACAAACAAAACCCTAAATTAATTAAAGATACCAAGCCCCCTGTCTTGCAATTCGTTTAATCTTTTTTACTTCAGCTATACAATGTAAATGCTATAAAGATTATCAGTAGAAACATGATCTTTTGACGCGATTGGTTTATATCTTTTGACGCGGCCTAGTTCCCGGTCGCGTCTAAAATGCATCTTTTAAATCCAGTAATTCTAAATAACAAATAAAGCGTGTCTGCATGATGTGCAGCCACAATTCTTCTTTTCGTTTTTGAGTTCTAAGATAACTAATGTGTTAAATATATTGAAATTGTTGTATAACAACAGCCTAATAGCAACATGTAATATGTATATGACAATAGAGAGAGTAGAGAATCATAGCCGTCACTCTCCGTGAGGATCGGTTCAAACAATTTGCCTCACCGGCAATAACTTAGTTCATCGGTGGTAACTGAGTTCTTTGGTAGCGGGCGGTGTTGGTTATTGTTAGTGGTCGGTACCAACTTAGTCATCAACATTAATTAAGTTCTACAGTACCGATAGTCTTCAATTTCATCCTTCGGTAATAAGTTGTCTTGCATTGGTATCTGCAACTTAGGTCTTTATGTACTTGATGTTGGATTACATGATATTCTGAAGCGATCTATTACAACGTATTTCATCATACAAATCTATGCAAATTAAAACCTTACTATCTTCTCCTATTTGTTGATAAAAGATGCATAATACTTATCAATACAATGAAACAAAAATAAATAGCAAATAATATCTTCAAGGCTTCTTTGATCTCGTAGAAGATCTCGCCCTTATTTGTTAATTGCTTGTTTCTTCATCTCAACCATGAAAACAAACATCTTGTTTGAACTCTAAACAATCATCTGATAATTTCACATCTTTCGTTTTACTTCTCCCCCTTCGTTGAAGCTCCCCCTAAATATTAGCTTTCAAGTCTTCTATTCCCAACCCAAAGGAATTAAACGTTTAGGGTGTTTGTCCTTCTCTATAAGGACCCCAGATAAAGGTTCAAAATACAATGAGAAACATGAAACCTATTGAATGATCTTAATTGATTTTGCCTTGGAAGCGAGTTTCAGAATTGTGTACTACCTACGATCTTCAAATGAACTGTAACTTGCCATCCTTTTAATGTAAGTCCATCAAAAATAAAAAGAAGTTATCACAATAAAAGTATTATGATACATCTACTTTCAGTTTTGGTTTTTAATGAAAACCTTTGAATTGCATAACTAATGCCCTTGTAATCCCACCGTTGAAATATTCATTAGGATCCCTGAATTATGATTGAAAATTTCATCCAAACCTCTTAGGGGCTGACCGGTAACGATTAATGGGATTTAATTAGAATTAGAATTTAAGTTACATACTTGACATGTTTGGTTAGTTAAGAGAACGAACTGAAATTGAAATTAAAATTATTTACCCTTCAACTATTGGAATTCAAATCTATCCACATTTCAATGTCATTCAAAATCCTTTAAATTTGAAATCCAATTCCAATGAATTTAACGAACCAAACGCTATGTGAGCCCTTTTAGAAAATTTTAGACGTTTAGACCCATCAATCTTTGCTAAAGATTTGGGATGCAACTATTTATGTTTGAGTTAATATCCAGAGTCCAAACAAATGAAGGCCCATCAATTTAATTTGTGTTGGCTACCACGAAATAGATTTATTGCTTTTGTTGCCCAAATGCATGTGGGCTTTTAGTCCACTTTCCAATCGGTACTACTAATTCCTTGCAATAGTCACCACCTGTTTGACTACAATGAGATTAATCTTCCATCGTAAGTTCTTCACTACTAACGATTGATACTCTTAGATCGGAGGTCCGGGGGTTCAAACTAAGATATAAGCTGAATTATTTGGTGTAACTTAGGAGAGTAGAAGTAGGGTAAATTTACTGTTAAAAAGAGTATACCGACGATTGGTACCCTAATTTGCTTTAACAGCCGCAACCTTCGAAAATCGATTTCTCTTTTCCACAACATCCGTCTCCAAACAGAAGTTAGAAAATCTATTTGATCTTAGAAATTGGTGACAACCGAGAAATTTGTTCATCTAAATGTTTAATAAACTGAACGATGACAAATAGTTTGCGAGTTTGTCAAAGACAGAATTGTGAATCCTTTTTGTTTCTGGATTCCTCTTCACTACACCTTTTACTTTCCTTTTTCCTCTGATGTAATGAAGAAATCTACATCTAATTATTTCTTTCTGATTTGTGGAATCAATGAAGAATAGATGAGAATATAGCAATTTAGTAGAAGATGTGATGAGAGACGAACGATTATAGCTTAAAAAATAGCTCTGATACTCAACGTTTGTTATCGTTTTGCCAGATTATTTAATGAGTGAGTTTTTGTGTGCATATGAAGAAGAAAAGTAAATTACAGAAAAATAAATGATGGTAAAGTAAATAATAAAAAATACAAAATGTGTGTGAAGTGTGTAACATAAATGTAAATAACAGGAATTAAATAGCTCGAGAATAATCAGATCACAACGAGTATTACTTTGGGCTTCGAATCCGTTTGGTATCTGATAATGTTATGTTAACTAATCTGATGGTATGACTAATAAAAATGTGTGAACGGTACATCGCTAGAGCCTTAATCTCACAACATCTTGTTCACGAATTATGCTCCTTAATAATAAAAATAGTAAAAATCCCAGTCAGGTACATTATTACTCTCAACTCTTTAATAGATCTGTGGATTCATATATTTAAGATCTACCTCGGAGTTGGTTTAAGACATCAAACTTAAATATCTTTATTTTTATAAAAGAGTAATTAGACTTTGTTCACAGGGATGCGATACAACTGAATCTAAGAATTTATACAAACGAAAAAATAGATTCCAACTAACTTAACTAAATATTCAATACAACAAGTTAAGACTTCATGTGCAACAATTTTCTTCATGCGTACCATCATGTTCTCATGCGCAACAGCGTATTATTCATGGCACCAAACAGCACATATCCAAAATCATAACCATTTAATAGATACATACATGACAAAAATGTATAACGTAATAGGACTAAAATTGTAGGTATCATTAATTAAATATAAAAAATAAGTCCTTACTATTTTCCAAATGAATAAAAATATGTAGTCAATTCATTTAATGCAAAAAATATCCTTTATAGATGTTGGTTGCCTGTTTGGTGTAGATGCAAAGAGAAAAGCGCGTCATCCATTTGACACAATCCACTAAAAGAAAAATTCCAACACGGAATATCCAACCACAAGATCCTTATAAATCATACACCATTCATATACATCAAGTTCCACCATTAAAATGGCAGCATCAGAAGAGCATATCTACAATCTCTTCGATTCATACTGGTTTCAACACCATATCCTCACAAACAATCCGATTTCCATAATTGAAGTGCATCAAAATGAAGATATAAAGCAAAAAGAGAAATATGAGATTGAAGAATTGACAAGGGCAATGAGTTGTGGAAAGGAAGTGGAGGTGAAAGGTCTACTTAGATTTTGGGCTCATTCTGTTGCTTCTACTGTCAACTAATTTTTAAATAATTGCTTTTTTTTTGGAAAATAATTAGGTTTTTAGAATTAGTTTTTTACACCCAAGATACCAAAGAAAACTTCAAGGGTGTACATACATCCATGTGTCATGAGAGGTGAAGTGACACCAAGGAGACGAGAAATGGCGGTGGCGTGGGTTCGGCCGCACGTGTTTCCGAGTATAGAGACCGAGCGGGATGCCGTGAGATAATATTACCCCACGGCACTACTAACAAAAAATGAATATGTTTTACGTTATGTTACATATTTTAATCGGGTTATTATTATTTTTGTATTGTTGGTTGAATTACATGAGTTGTGATCAATGAAGAGGCGTCTTCAAATTAAAAAAACTCTTAAAATGTATACAAAATAATTAGGTAAAGTGTACTCTTTAGAAGCCTCCTCCTTGATCAAGTCTTAGCCATATTTGTTTACTTTATATGCTGTACTTTATCTCCTTATAAGTCCTAATATATCATATCGGTTGAGGGGGAGAACGAATTTTTCCTTATATTAAGGGGTGAGTATCTTCTCTATCAAGAAGTGTTTTACCTGGGCGAGCAACTCGATGGATGAAAACAAAATCGTGAGTTCTTGGATGGGCAACCAACCCATCGGGTGCAAAGCGGACAATATTTTGGTACAGTTTGTTGGGTTGTTAAAGTTTAAACATTAGTTTTTTTTAACAACAATTCTTAAACTTTTTAATATAAATACATTACAACCTGCACACTATAGGATTTGAGCTTCTAACCTTTTGATTATGGAATACACCGCTTAACCACTAGTATGTCCTTCCATATTTCACCTAAGATAACAACAAAACAAGTTGATCAAATGTAGCAATTTTCTCATGGCATGAGTCATCCTCAATGATAGAACACAAATGCAAAACCAGATATAACAATAATATAGACGAAACGAGATTGTGGGGTAATAATACCCCATGGCACTGTTAATAATTAAAAACACATGTCTTACAATATTTTATATAATTGATTCGGGTTACATTAATGTAGTATTCTTGTTTAAATAAGATGTGATTAATAGATAAATTAAAAAAAGAAACCTATAATTAGAAATTTTAATTTGTAACTTCTAAATACATAAAAATGTGTACAGATAATTAGGTAAAGTGCTCTTCTTAATTAGTAGTTTCCTCTAATTGATCAAGTTATGGCATATGTTTTAACTTAATTCCTAAGGTTTCTAGAAGAGTGCGTAAAGTAATACTTTAAAATATGAAAAGTAACTTGATGAGAAACCATGAGCCTAAGACGACGACTTCATAAAAGGCTAAATGCACTCAGGCCCGGGGTATACTATACCCACAAGGGAGAAGGGTTGGCGTGGTCAAGCTGACACCCTCAACGAACACAACACTGCGCTTAGCGGCGCCCCAAATGGTCACCCCACGGGGTGTTAGCGCCAAACGATGAAATCCTTGCTGGTGGTTACTCAATAAAAATAAATTTAATTTAATAAATCGCCTACTCAATGTCCTGTACCTATGATTTTTACGCTTCCAAATTTCTAATTACAAGAATTTTGTGTTTCAAGGTGTCGTCGTCGTCATCATCATCGGGCGAGACCGGAAGATTTTTATCCCAACTAACATAGTAGTTGCAACCCAAAGTTTATCTAACAAAGTTGAAAGTTTGCGTCCATGAACAAGTAAAGCTCGTTTAAATATAGGCCGTGAAGTTACATACCAACATTTGGTTAGTGAATACTTTGTTGATGATGTCGTATATGGTAACAAATTGTTCAAATGACGGATAGTTAATGATTTGAGAGCGAGATGTCATTTTTCAGAAAAGGAGGAGAGAGAGAGCATTTAGTGTCTCGATTTGCAGGACAATCATTCATAAAAATAAAATAAAACTTTTATTAATCAACAATTCAAATTACAATACAAAGAAGAGAATAAACTTAAGTGAAAACAAATAACACGGAGTAAAATAATTAAAGTAGAAGAAGAGAAAACATGTGTGGAGGCTAAGGAATTCTGTTTAACAGAGGTCCTTTAAAACAAATTTCGGGCCACCGAGATAAATTCGTCTGTCTCCCTGGGTATAACCAAGCACTGCCGGATATAACCAAGCACATAAACAATGTTTGAAATGAGAGCATAAAGTTCCAAGACACATGGAATATCTCTTGATTCTGTGTGTGGTTTCTGAAACAAGTTTGTATATTTCTGTATATGGAACAAGGCACATAAGCCTTGTATATTGTACACGAAAATTGTGACATGAGGAGTCTGAGTTAAACACACAATTAACTCTGTCTAGTGGTGGAAGTTGAATAGTCTTGCAGTTGGTGGAACTCAAATAGACAGACGGTTCATTTTCTGAATAGTTGAACTAACGAACAATCGTTTGCCTCTTGACCCGTACAACCGTTCCTGCAGAGCCACACGACACGCGTACTGCTGCCACGCCCGCACGGACACACCGAATTGATCACGTGCCTACATTGACCCGCACCACAACTAAGGTAAAAAATACTATGCGGCTCTCAAGTGCAAAGTGAACCATAAAAAATGTCACAATACGCCCAGCGCACTCGTCCAGTTCCCGCGCTCCGGCGCATGAGTGCTCCCACTTATAAACTCATCCAAGTTTTATATTTCTTCCAATGTAAGACAAGTTCACAAATTCAATTTCCATTACAATAAGTTTCAAACACACAACTTGAAGGATCGATATCTCATTTATCTTAACTACGTTTTAAAAACGTTAGTTCGTTGTGATCCTGCAGCTCTTTCACACGTACTAAATAATAATTAGTCCAAAATTTTTAACAGGATTTACCGATAGTTGCGGATGAAAGATGTGAGAGAGAAGGAGGTGACAGGAGAGAGAAAGATAAGAAAGTGGAGACAGAGGGTGCCTTTGATCTTGCACTATGAACTTTTTCTAGATTTATTTTCTATTTAACGTGGTTTTCTTTTTGGACTTTGGTCTTTGAGTTTAGTAGTTTGGTTTAAAGGTTAGTGGAAACTTTTAAAAGCTTAGTTGCCATTATTGATCTACCACTATGAACTTTTACAAGATTTATTTTTTATTTAACATGGTTATATTTTGTGGACGTATCCGTGATTTTGTAATATTGATTTGATAAAGACAACTATATACTGTATAAGGTAAGATGCTTAAAAATGAAGAGATGATAATATAGTAAAACATGATATAGAAACTAAGAAAATGAGTATATTTCAAATGAATAATAATATATGTTGAATATTTCGTGAAAGTCCATATTCCTTTTGGCTTTTGTTAAAAAAATACAAAAATATCTCTTTCATTTATTCCAAAAAATCTTGTTTAGAGGCTACTTGCCTGGTTGGTAAACAAAAGCGTGTCATCCGTTTGAAATAATCCAAAAGAAAGAAAAATTTTAACACGCACTACAAGAATTTTAGGCAGAGTCAACGACCTTTCTCGACGACATGTCGTCGATATTGCTTCCGTCGGCAAAGCTTCGTCGAGACAACTTAAAATGTCGTCGAGAATTAGTCGTCGAGACAAGTATGTCTTTTCTCGACGAGAAAGGTTTGTCGGAGAAAGTTTTTTGCTGTTCAAAAATAAAGATAAAGTAAATTTAAAATCCCTCAATATCGACGACATGTCGTCGAGAAAGGGTTGTCGGAAAAAGTTTTTTTAATTTTTTTTTATAAATTTTATAAATATCTAGATTTTAAACTAAACAAACATTCAGAACCTGTTATATACATTAAAACATATTACATAAAACATTCAATAAAAATAAATATAATGTGTAAGTTATTACAAATCGTTCAAATAAAATATTACAACCAAATTTAATCATCTTTATCGTCGTCATCTTGGTTGCCGGATCGGCTACGGTCCCCTTACATCTGTTTGACGGTCTCATTTAGTTGCCGGATTTGTTCTTTCAATTCGTTGAATTGAGAGTCGGACAAATACGAAACATTAGTGGGTATGTTTCTTACTTTTCGTCCAACCCCTCGGCTCCAACCGCGTCTCTTAGCAAGGGTACGTCGTAGTACCTCTTCCTCGTCAACCTCTTCGCCGGCTTGTTGCATCCGGGTCAACTCTTCTTGAATTGAATTCTGTAATAAACAAAAAATAAACATATATCAAAAAAATTTTAAAAATCCGGCAACATAACTACTGTAAATTGATAACCAACCAGTTTAACAATACTCAATAAACATAATAATTCAACAAAACTCAATAAAAACCAATAATAACACCAACAATAACCAATATAATTAATATTCTAGTGGATTTCTCAAACTACAAATACAATATACAAACTTAATACGCAAATTATAACATCCCGAAAATAGTAAATAAGTAAATAATAATACGATGGAGATTTATACGACGTAAAACGAAATAAGAACGGATGGACTTGGGCTCGACTCCTACGGGTCGAGGGAAGCCCAGGTATAAAAGGGGCAAGACAGCCCATTTGACCATTTCACCAATTCTAGAGAGAGAAAGGGAGCCCGAGTCTAGAGAGAGAAAGTCGACGGATCGTCACGAGATTTAAGGAGCACGTTACTACTGAGATCGTGAGCAAAACCTCTGGATCATAATTCCAATCCAGGTAATGATTCGATCATAATATGAGTTTTTGTTCATTTTGGGGTTTCTCGGGTTTTAGCTAAATAGGATATGTTTTTACGGATGAAACTTGAAAATAAGCTTAGAAATAGAATCTAGAATGAAAACCGCACGTTTTGATCAAAGAAAATTGTAAGATTAGCATGATCGGATTAACATGCAAGAATTCCAAAATTTTGGTCCAAGAACTAGGTACTGCGTACTTACCAAGTGCGCAGGAAGGAATCCCTGCGTACTTACTAAGTGCGCAGGCAGCAGTCCCTGCGTACTTACCAAGTACGCAGGAGGAAGACTCCTGCGCACTTACCAAGTGCGCATGAGCAAGTCCCTGCGCACTTACTAAGTGCGCAGGCAGCAGACAGCAGGCCACAGGTTGGTTAAGTAAAGTCAGTAAGTTTAGAATGATTAAACCATTAGAGTCGGGGTTGGGTCTAATGTGTATTTAACTACCTAATCCAGATCGGAAGTGACGCTGTTGGGCCTTTGTTTAGGACAACCTAGAGTAGCTCATCAGGTGAGTTCTATGTGCCCCCTTCTATGTATGTGCAAATGATTTATAAATGTTTTGGGGCTGAAGTGTATACACTAAATGGATAAATGCTATAAGTGACAATGTGATCATACGTATATATATGAATATATAAATACTTATATATGTGAAAATGAATTATGAATAAAGAATGAAGCGTATGATATAAAGAAAGAATGAAAGAAGGATATAACGTAAAAGAATGAAATCTTGCTTTATATTATATATATTGCATGTTATGAATGAATGTAAACGTTATAAACCCTTCTGTGACAACGGCTACTTCGGTAGACGGACGACCACGTGACTATTTTGCAACCGGGACGAAAACGTTCCTACGTAAGATAGGACGTATGAAAAGGTAAAAATGGACGGTCGAAGCAATTGCCTTAACTAATGTAGAACGGTTGCATACATAATGGTCGCGTGGGAAACGGATGCCCTAGGGCAGACGGATTTAATGTTATGACGGACTACGACGGTAGGACGGTTAAGAGCGGACGGACAAAAGTTGCCGGACGGATTTAATGTTATGACTGACGGTTTTCTAGAGCCGGACGGTTATGAGAAGGGCTACGACGGTAGCTCTGACTGCGATGTCTTCGTGACATTCGCGACAAGTATGATGGGTTGATCTCCCTTAAGATTATGGCTAATATGTGTTCTCCCAAAGAAAGTATGTATGTACATATGTATATACCCTCCATGAATGTTATGTGAGAACAGTAAAGTAAAGAATATTTAAAAGTATGAATATACATTATATTCAGGATAAGATAAATATTATGTATGATTGTCTTTAAACTAGAACTCACCAGCGTTAGCTGACTTTAGTATACATTTCAGGTAACAAAGGAAAGGGTCGTGCGAAGGCGTGAAGGTTACCCGGCACAAGACTGACATCCCACTTTTGTTTTATATGTCTTAGAACAATGTTATGTTTTATTTGTAAAGACTTCCGCTGTTATGATTATGTAATTGAATGATGAAGGTTTTAATTTAAGTTCAGTATTTATGACTATGTTTATGAGTAAATCCAACAAGTGAGGTTACCCGAGAAAGGGGCCTTACACAAATAATTTCTCAAATTATAATAACCCTACAATAAAAGTATCAAAACGCGATAGTATACATGTATTAGTGGAGTTGGGTTAAACGAGTAATTTTGACCCGTTTAGAATGAGTACGTGTCATTTTGACTCATTTATACTTTGATTCCCAACATAATAACAAAATATATATACTTACCCAATCGTTTTGTGCCCGATCGTTGACCCATGTGCCGTGAGAAGTGTGCATACGTCTCCAACCATCAATCAGGTTTTCGCTTCCACTTTGTTGCACCTATAATTTGAAGAATTAGCAAAACAAGTATTTAACTAAAACAAGTAACTTACAAGACTCGCAATCTGTAGGGGGCCTTCTAGAATTGTCGTGCGGATCTCAACCCCCACCGTCACCACCGTGTGAACTAGCGTAGGTCGCCATATATACCTACATAAATTTGAAGTCAATCATAATCATCAATAATATAAGCGTCTACATATATTGAAACGAGAAGATGTCGTGGGGAAAGCCTCAAAAAGGTGAAAAAAGACAAAAAGTTGACTGGGACCATCGCCGACGACTTGTCGTCGTATTTGGGTGCCCTATCTCGACAACATTTGTCGTCGAGATTGCCTCAGCGAAACTGCTTAGTTTTCTTGTAGTGACGTAATCCAACATTCAAATCCTTATAAATCAAACACCATAAACATCAAATTCAACAACAAAAATGGCAGCACCAGAAGAATACCTCTACAATCTTTTCGATTCATACTGGTTTCAATACCATATCTTCACAAACAATTCGATTTCCAAAGTTGAAGAGCATCCAAATGAAGATTTAAAGCAAAATGAGAAACATGAGATTGAAGAATTGACAAGGGCAATGAGTTGTAGAAAGGATGTGGAGGTTAAGGGTCTACTTTGATTTTGGGCTCATTATGTTGCTTCTGTTGTCACCTAATTATTTGTTAGTCTTTTTTTTTGGTAAATAATCAGGTTTTAGAACTTTTTTTGTACTCAATATACAAAAGAAGATCTTTCTAAGCTCCAAGGGTTTGGTAAGAGATCTAGTATACATACATACATCTAGCGTGGCAGGTGATGTGCGACAGAGCTAGAGGAGAGGAGACGGTGTTGGTGGTTCGGTCGCACTTATATGCCCGGGTTTGATGGGTGTTGAGGTGACTTCAATTTATCATAACTTCTGAGTTTTGATTAATTGTAATATCTAAATACATAATAACTATACAAGTAATTAGGTATGGTGCTCTTCTTAATAGGGGTGTGGATGATTCGGTTCGTTTCGGTCATTAGCCTTACCCGAAACTGAAACCGAAGTCATCGGTTAATCTATTTTTATTAACCGGTCGATTTTCGGTTAATTGGTTCTGCTATTCGGTTAGTGTTTCGGTTTTTGGTTCGATTAATTATCGTTAATAACTAAAACCAAACTTCGGCTATAATTTTTGTTTAGCAATACATGAAATAGAAGTATAAATATATGAAATGGATGTATGAATACACGAAATAGATGTATAAATACATGAAATGAAGATATAAAATATGAAATACATGAAATGGAGGTATACAAGTTAGAAATATGTGAAAATATGGATGGTTCGGTTCGGTTAATTTCGGTTAACCGGGGTACAAATAAAAAAAGGTTAAATCTAGCTAGTTTTCGGTTAATTTCGGTTTGGTTTTCATTTCGATTAACGGTTCGAATATTACTCACCCCTGGTTCTTAATAGTCTCCTCTTATTGGTCAAATCATACCATGTGTTTACTTTATTCGTATGTGTTGCTCCGGAATAATTAAGAAAAGATTAAATCTAGCTAGTTTTGGTAATGTTCATGATGTAGATGTTGATTTTAGTCATTTTACAAAAAAAATCATGACAAAGGGAGGTTTATTAGTGGTTCGGTCTTTGAAGAATGTTTGAAACCTACTTAATTGAAAAACATCATTTACTACATATTCTAGCTTGTTAACTATGAAAAAACATTATTTACATATAGATATATAAGAGAAGAATCATAAGAAAACTTAATATTTAATAAGAAAACTTAAAACTAATTATTAAAGGTAAAAAAAATAATAAAAAATCACAACTCAAAAAATAAATCAAAAATTAAAAAATGTTTCGTAGACCTTGTTTCCCACATCGTCCTCGTTCAAAAAAAACAAAAAAATAAAATAAAAACTCGAAAAGTAGTGGGTTTAGTTTTTTGGGTTTAGTTTAGTTTTTAAGATAGATTTTTGGAGGGGTGAGGTGGGGTAGGGGTTTAGGTTTTTGGGGGGTGGGTGAGGAAGTAGGTGGGGTGGGGTTAGGTTTTTGGGTCGGGATGGGTGAGGAGGGGGTATGTGGGGTGGGGTTAGGTTTTTGGGTGGGGGTTTAGGTTTTTGAGGGTGGGTTAAGTTTTTAGGTTTAGTTTAGGTTTTTGGAGGGGTGGGTGGGGAGTTTAGGTTTTTGGAGGGGTGGGTGGGAGGTTTAGGTTTTTGGTGGTGGGTGAGGGTTTAGGTTTTTGGGGGTGGGTGGGTGAGGTGGGTTTAGATTTTTGGATGGGGGTGGGGTGGGGGTTTAGGTTTTTGGGTAGAGGTTAGGTTTTTGGGTATACTACACATATGCAGTAGGAGTTTTTTTATTTTCTCATGAAAATGAGTTTTCTAATGAACTCATCCCTAGATATATATAGATTTATTTACTAGGTTAAAATCTCGTGTATTACACGGGTTGATAAAATATAATATTATATATTTAGTAATAAAAAATTTATATTTTAAAAAAGCCGTGTATTAAACGGATTGATAAAATATATCCCTATATACATAGTAATAAAACGTTTAAATCTTTAAAAACTTGTATATTACATGCGGGTAATACATTAATTTTTATAATTTGATAACATCACTATTTAGTTACAAACAAAAGTTACATAATAAAATTTTTAAAGTTTCTTAAAATAAGAGATAATTTAAAATAAATGTGTTTTATTAATATAATTAATAATTTTCTTTAAATATAAATCATTATTAAAAAAAGAAAGATGTATTTAATAAAAGAAAGAGACAAGAAAAAAATAATATGAGGGTTGAAAGCGGTAAAAAAATCTAGTCTTTTATTCAAATATTTATTTATTTATGCATATGAATCTATAATTTATCTGGATGAGTTGGTTTTCCCATTCTTACTTTATATCAGTGGTCATTTGCTCAATTCCCATCTTTATCTTTTTCTCTCTTTTTTTATTTTCTTTCTTCTAGATTCAGCCGCTGATTTGCATTTGCTTCAATGTCTAATTAAACTAGTTTAAGTAACATGATGAGCCCAATACAATAACTAGTTTAATTATTTAAACTCTTTTTAAACTAATATAATTTATAAATCAGACTTCCTTTAAATCAACAAATTTAAACATTAAAAAAATAAAGTGTGAAAATAATTTTTGAATATATCTTTTTAATACTTTTTTATATATTTAGTTAAGTTCTTTTTTCTGGTTTGTTATTATAACATTTCGGTCCAAAATAAGAATTTTTGTTATATTTGTCATGGGTGGTTGGCCATTATCATTTAGATAATTATTATTGTTTCAAAGAAATTTCGGACGTATTTTACGATTTATAAACCTATACAATAATAAATAGGATGTATTTCACGATTTATAAACCTATACAATAATAAATAGGATGTATTTCACGATTTCAAATAAATGTTTGTGTATTAGAGACTTCGTTGATTACCTTATTAGTTGCTCAGTTGATTACATTATTAGTTGTCGATCCCAAACCTAGAATTTAGAAAAGGGCCCCGAGTATTTTATTCGCTTTGGGCCACCAAAATGTTTGAGTCGCCCCTGCTTCGAACCCGTAAGAGGATACACCTCAAAGCTCCGAGTCGCCCCGAGTATTTTATTCGCTTTGGGACTGCCGCTCGGAGCTTTGAGGTGTATCCTCTTACGTTTACATATGATTTGAGCTTCATTGGCAGCTAGCCAATCCATACCCAATACTATATCGAATCCTCCTAAGGTGAGAAGGAATAATCTAGAAGGGAACTTATGACCCTCTATTTCTATGATGCAATCCTCTGTTACTTGGAATACTGCCGAATTTTTACCAACGGCAGTTTGTACGCTAAAGGCCTTTACTATGGTGTTGATAGTGCAATCTAGTTTATGACTAAATGCATTTGATATAAAGCTTTTACTAGCACCAGAATCAAATAAAATCGCAGCACGTTCATCATTAACTAGAAACGTACCTGACACGACATCAGGGTTTCCCCTTGCTTCTTCCTCAGTTAAGGCATAGGCTCGGGTCCTAGCCTTTTGTTGTTCCTGTTCCTTCTCCTTTCCCGAACCAGATTGGCCGGCCTTCCTGCAATTCTTTGTCAGATGCCCAACCAATCCACATACTTGACATTTGGCGTCCTTCCAACAATCTCGGGAGTAGTGCCCCGGCCTCCCGCACTTGTAACACACGGTGGTGCCGATTCGACACTCGCCACTATGTTGTTTTCCACATTTCTTGCACGTTTCATGTCCGTCCAACCTTGGTTTCTTAATTTCAGTTGTTTCATTCCCTCTTCCGGTGCCTCTAGACGGATTCTCCCATTTCCTCTTTTGTGTCACAGGTGTCGGGTCCTCATTGGCATAATCGTCGTAAACGATTCCAGCCAGGTTGACTACCGACTCGAAGGTCGAGGGTAGGTTGGCTTTTACGTGGACACGGACCCTTTGCGGCAGACCCTTCACATAGTATTTGATCATACGTTCTTCGGTTTCCACCAAGTGTGGTACCAGTTGGGCCAGCTCGTTGAACCTTGAAGTATATTGGCGATGAGTCTTGTCGCCAGCTTTGAAGTTTAGGAACTCGTTCTCCACACGATCAATCTCATTCTGTGGTCAGAACTTTTGGATTACGAGCTTTTTCAAGTCCTCCCATGTCATTCGGGCAAGAGCATGTGGCGACTTTGTTCTTTGAATATTTCTCCACCAACCTAGTGCTTCATTGGTGAAAGAATGAGCAACATATTTAACCGCCTGGTCTGGTCGGCATTCGCTGATGTTGATTACAGCGTTCATTCTCTCAATCCATTCCAAAGTAGCCACCGAATCCTTGCTACCATCAAACTTGGGTGGGTCTCCATCTTTGAAACCTTTATAAGTGCACCCTTTAGTGCTTGGCCCCACTTTTATCTCATCCCCGTCGCTGTCATATACCGTTTCTTCGTGGTTTCCTTCATCCCCCTCTTTACTTTTCTTTATTGCCTCGGATAGTAGATCCGGCAATACCTTCTGCAAAGTGAGCACAACTTCACGGGCAATAGCATCCCTGACTTCAGGTTCCAACTGTATAGGCCCTGGACTGTTGTCTCTAATTGGGGTCACTTCTGTTTCGCGCACACTTTCAGTGTGCTCTGCGTGCACACTCTCTTCTTCTTCAAATCTTGGGTTCAACGGAGGTCTACCTCGCCGGCCAGTGCGACCGCCTCGAGGTCCTGTCCTTCCTCCACCAGCCATAGTTCTTAATTTCCTGATAGTTAAAAAGGGAATACATCAATGTCATTTCTTCAGATCATAGTTTGGAACAGTACGAGCAAGGTAAATTCTTAATTACAGTGACCGGTTTGTGATTACTAATTTACATTGCTTTTCGGGCTCGAAACTCTTCAAATCAGTCGTGGCATTAACATCTATTTGTTCTAAGTTAAGGTATCTATTCCTATGTAAGAGCATTAACTTTACGACTTACTTAACGTGCTAGCGTTGGCGTTGGTTACCCATACTGACATCCGTGCGTTGGTCCCATAATCAGTTTGAGTCTAGACATTTAGGGATGTCTAAATCTCTCAAACTATTGCTCTGATACCAACTTGTAAGGCCCCTTTCTCGGGTAACCTCACTTGTTGGATTTACTCATAAACATAGTCATAAATACTGAACTTAAATTAAAACCTTCATCATTCAATTACATAATCATAACAGCGGAAGTCTTTACAAATAAAACATAACATTGTTCTAAGACATATAAAACAAAAGTGGGATGTCAGTCATGTCCCAAAGCGATAATACTATAATTTTATGTATTGATATTTTTTACTTCATGTAAACGTTAGAGGATACACCTCAAAGCTCCGAGTCGCTAGCTGCCAATGAAGCTCAAATCATATGTATAATACATGAAGTAAAAAATATCAATACATAAAATTTTTAAATCTTTATATATATATTTTACATGTGTAAAAATGAATTACATATTTTAAAGCTAGAAAACAAAATTAAAAATATGTAAAAAATAAAATATAATTAGGTTTCGAAAAAACGTTAATTAATATTTAATGTGATTTAACTTTCATTACTATATATTTGATTAAAAATAAAATTTACATAGTTAGATTTTAAAGTTTCTTATAATAATAAATGATAATTTAAAATAAATGTGTTTTATTAGTATAGTTAATATTTTCTTAAAAAATATAGTATTATTAAAAAATAAAGGTTTATTTAATAAGAAAAATGCATGATAAAAATGATGAAAATTAAGATGAAGGCGACACGTGACATGAAAAACCTTCATTTATTATATAGTATAGATTTGGATGATGGTGAACATTATAGCTATTATTTTATATTAATAACCCTTTTATATAAAAATAAATGAATTACACTGAGATTAAATTACTGTTAGGTCTAGTTTGAGAATAAAGTTAATCAATTAATAGAAGTTTATGTTTGCGTATGAAAATGGGTCTGAGAGTTGGTAGGCTGGTTTCAGCCAACTCCCTGAGGGTCGCTAGGCTGACCTATGCTAACTGTCTGAGAGTCGCTTGGCTTGCATAAGCTGACTATCTGAGACTCGCTAGGTCGGTTGCCGGCCGACTCTCGACGAGAATCGATAATCTGTTGATCGACTCTCTCAGATTCCCTATATATACCTGACATTTTTCATAGCAAACTGACTTTCTTCTTCACATTTTTCTCTGTATTTTTCACTTATTTTAGCTTGTTATAGAGGGTTTTCAGTTTGTGTTTGTTCCGCCACCACGGGGGAGTTCACCCGTGGTGGATGGTGGTGGTAGATCGTTGTAATCATTCCAGGAGCTTATTGTAAACATCTTAGTAGAATAATAATCAGATTCGTGAGATCTTGTTCTTAGTTTTATGCTCTTTCTATTGGTTTCCATGTGATTAATCAATAACAGCTTATCTATAGTTGATTTGTTGATCAAATATTCACTAGAATCATCATAGCACTTGATCCACCCCCTTCGTGGGACTAATCAACTACCGTTTGCGTCCATATAGTTTACACGATTAAACACAATGCGTCCCTAAAATGATTTTTTAATGCTTTTGAGTACTTGTGGTATACAATTTATAACACTCTAAGCCCCTGACCTAACTTCGTTAAAAAATTCCGTTTAAATTCAGGTGAAATGTCCGTTGTACTCTTTAACTGTATAACAGTCTGCGTCCCTGAAAAAATGTCATATATGTCTGAGTCCCTGGACCTAACTCTCACCGAAAACTACTACATTAGCCTGAAACTACTACATCAGTTTGCGTCCTTGTCTGAGTCTCTGCTGGAGAGAAATCAGTTTGCGTCCCTTTCTGAGTCCCTGCTGACAAAACTGGTGCACCACCACCCAAATTATAACTAACACAATCAAATAAACCATCAAACAAATAATTCTAACCATCCAAATCCTAATTTAAACGATTCTTTATATAAAAAGTTAAGAATTTATTGATTAAATACTTTTGTTAAAAATTGTAAAATGATTTATTTAAAAAGATTTTTTGTTAAATTTTACCCCTCATTTAATTGAGACAACATGTAACTACGTTTTGCACTTTAAATAAAAAGGTCAGTACGAAAACAACATGTGTTCCCACAACTTATGCAAATGAAGGTGGCCCAAATCATATGGAACTGCAAAGCCCAAAACTAGGGCTGTAAACGAGCCGAGCTGAGCCAGGCTTGGCTCGAGCTCGAGCTCGAAATTAAACGAGCCAGCTCGGCTCGTAAAAAGCTCGAGCCAGCTCGTGGCTCGTCGAGCTAGCTCGTTTTTTTTTTTACATATTAATATATATATAAACAACAAAAAAAATATTTTATTCTCGGTTTGAAGTTGATTGTCTTCAAAAAACTAAATAGATGGAAGGGACAATATATAAAATAAAAAAAAAACATAGATAACCCAAAACTTACAAAGTAAAGAGTAAATACAATTGTAGATAAAGTAAAATTTTAGTCCAAAACTCAGAGTTCTTGAAAACAAATTAACTTAAAAAATCAAAACATCATATTTCAAATATAACACATATATAACATATATATATATATATATTAGTTATTTAGACGAGCCGAGCCACGAGCCGAGCCCACGAGCCGAGCCCGAGCCGAGCCAACCCTAGCTCGAGCTCGGCTCGTTTAGAATTCGAGCCAGCTCGGCTCGGCTCGTTTAAAACCGAGCTTTTCCCGAGCCGAGCTTTTTCCGAGCTTTTTTCGAGCGAACTTCGAGCGAGCCACGAGCCGCGGGCTTTTTAAACAGCCCTACCCAAAACACATATTCTTGCGTGGCATTTCCATATCTACCATTTCATACGTGAAACTCCAAAACACCATGAACTCACATTCTTACATGGTATCTCCATATCTGCCCTTCCACACTGGGATCTCCCCTATAAAAGTCCTAGAAAGTTTCATATTTTACACATTCCCAATATCAAATACATTTAAAGATCAATCCGAATCATCAAAAAGCTTGTCGTACAGTCATCGGACAAGGCGTCTGGCATACTCGCTCGCAACTTAGTGTTTTAAGGTATGAAGAAAGTCTTCTGAACTTTGTTTCATATTACACTTTCTCTATATGTGTAGGCGGAACATACAAGGGACAGAGAGGGATCAACCCCTCGATTTTGTTTTGCTTAAAAGTATTGATTTTGACCCACTAGTTTATTCCATATTAGTTATAGTGTTTGGCTCTCTTATAATCCAGACCAAAAGCCCAAATTTATTCCACAAATAAAAAAAAATTGTTTTTTTATGTGTAACATTTTTGGCTTCTCAATTTAATTGCTCAAATTCCGTAATTGTGTATATGCTTTCAAATATTTTTTTTTTCCAAGATAATGGAGTTAGCAAAGACATGGAGTTAAACACAGCATAAGGTGAGACTTTAGTCACTTAATTTACATCATAATGGTTAGACTTTTGTTTTTCACAACCTAATTAAATACTACATACGATATCTATTGATCTTTTGTTAGGGTTAGTTCCATTGGTCGTACATGGACTGAAATACCGAGGACAACATTCCTACACTTACCTTTTCATGTTCTAACAGCATCTATTATTGAAAATTTAAAGTAAACAATAAACATATGCAAAACATTTTAGTGACAATGAACTTGAGTCAAATACAAAATTTCAAATTTGACTTGTTTCAAGTAATCTTATATTTATTTGAGAATACATACAAGATATCTATAAGACTAGATTGATTTATTGCCGTCAATATTCACTTGGCGTTGTAACAACTAGTTTGATATACTTTCTTCAAGTGATGAGAAAGGGTTTTGTGAATTTGGTTAAGGTTTTCTGTATGACTTATTGTCATTGTTTTTGGACTGTTTTGGTTCATTTTCAATATTTAATTTTCAATTTTAATGGTGTAAGAAGGAAACTAAAAGGTAATTTTGGGTTTATTGTCATGGGTATTTTAAGCCATGGTCGACCAATGGAAGTTACCCTAACAAAGGATAAATATAATTTATGGAATGTTGAAGTTGTTAATTAGTGTTTAAAGATCATATATATTAATTCATATTTTAATTCAAATACAAATATATTTTATTTTTTCATGTATTGGACTGAGAGAATGGATCTGGACTAAAGAGCACGTTGGGCATAGATTGTAGCTGCTGAAGGATGGGAAACCCGGAAGGTGAACAAATGACCCACATATAACGTGTTTCACCGGATGCGTGGGTCGTTGGATCATGGATTTTATCCATTTTATCAGTTGGATACTATTAATAGGAGAGGAGAGAGGGAGTAGCTAACATAACTCTCTCGTTTTTTCTTATTTTCACGCTTGTTCTCCCAAAATTCTCTCAATAGTATAGAACTAGGGTTTCGTGTATCTTGTATGTTTTCTTTAGAGTTCATAACAGATTGTCACGCTAAAGGTTTATTATTTACCAATTACATTATTTGTGAATATTTCACTTTTAAAGTGTGAAATTTTTGAATAAGAGTGGGTAGTTTTATTGTTTCCTTAAAATTATAAGTTTTGGTTACATTAAAACACTTATGTGTGTGTCATTTGAATCAATTTTTTGTGTGTACTTTTGTTAACCGTACATTTTGTTTAACATATTCTTTTTCAGGATAAAAATGAACCGTAAATGGAACATCTTTCCAACTGAACTTTTCAGGATAAAAATACCACATTCTTTTCATTATTATTTTTATCTTTGCTTGAAGCATTTTTACGATTTTATAGAAGGGAGGAAATTATCATATACAGAGACAAGTAAAAAAAAAAAATATTTTAAGAAAATTTAGTTTGTTAAATAAACATGTGAACTGAACTTTTCGTCAAACAGTTCACTAATGATAAACTAATGCCACATAACATTGCATAGTATATCATAAGCACAACATAACAAGAACATGGTTCACTATCTTCACACCATTTCGTCTGAAATCTTACCACTATCTTGAGAAAACGACGACGAAGATGAAGAAGATGACTTATTAAAGAACTCAATACAATCAGAAATGGCTTCATTGTAATGGGTGTTTGAAGTATAATAAGAAGAATTGCAAGAAGCCCTCGGAGGATCCGGCCTATCACATGATCGCCTTCTTATACCCGACGACCCACCACCTGAACTTGAGGTTCCCTTGGACGATTGGATCGAAAACATAATCCTCATAAAAATCCTACGAAAGCGGTTGAAGATCTTCATGGCTGAGAAGTTTGATGTTCGGAGAGTTTGAGGTTGTCGTTGTTGTTGATTACCATGTATTTGTATGACAAAGTTGTGTGTTTGAGAATTGAACATGTCTTAGGTTTAGAGGCTGGAATTGTCTCCGGGAAGTGTAATGCTATTATGGGTGTCACAAGGGATTTGTATAAAAAGAATGAGAGTTTGGTTTTATTGTATGAGATTACATCATGAGAATATTAACAAAAGGATGTAATCAACTTCTTTCTTGTCTCAAACCATGTGCTCAAATCATGCCTCTTGGCCTATCCTTCCTAAACAAACCATATTTTATCTTTTAGAACATATAATAATACATTAACACGAGTTTTCCGGACTCGCTAACCGGCCTGCGATACCCACGCCCAAGAATATCGCAGGGGGCAATCGGCTCACGGTTCTCAACCAAGGTCAATGTTTGAGGTTCGAACTGCTATCTCTGCCCCCACTATCGCTTTTTTGCTCAGACCACTGACATTGCATTCCCCGATCATCGACGTGGGCTGGTCACTCCCAAAGTAGAACTTGTGGGGATTGAACCTGGGTCTCCTTTGGAAAGCCCAGGCCTCCTTACCACTAGGTCACTTTGGAAGTGGTTAATAATACATTAACACACCCCCATATTTTATTCTTACCCCCATATTTTATTCTTGTATTTGTTTTTACAAATACATATTTAAATACAATTCTTTTTTGTTTTCTATGTAATGTACTCATATTTTGTTTGATCAAGTTATATGATATATTGTGTATAATATTAGTTAATTTGAACAATAGTGAAGGGGAAAAAAACTATAAAAGTAATTATTTTAGTTATATAACTACAAATATGTGAATGAAGTTTGATTTCTTGCCTAGTGTCCCTATTCTAAAACTGTAACTTCTTACAGATCTCTAGATTTTCGGCAAATATTTATTTGGTCCTCTATATTATCGGCTAAAATAACTACAAGAGTTGTTTAGTCTTGATGATTAATAAGCAAGTTGTGACCTTTATGTACAAACGTTTTAACAAATTTAGACATTTCGTCTCTAACTTTCGTTAAAGAAAGGCACGTGTGTATCACGTGAGGGCATGTTTGTAATCAAGACAAGTTGGATATACCCTCACGTAATACACATGTGGCTTGATTTAACTGAGAAATTAACGGAAGTTAGACGAAAGTTCTAAATTTGTTACAACACGTGTACATAAAGGGTGTATAGTGTAACTAACGAAAATTAAGGTTTGTAGATGAAGTTAAATATAAATATAAAGGTTGATTTCTATAATTTTGTCTTACATGACACATATCCATATAGAAGAATTTCAAATTCATTATCAAAAGAAAAAAATATCCAGAGCAAGAAGGG
Organism: Smallanthus sonchifolius; assembly: GCA_023525975.1. Lineage (NCBI taxonomy): Eukaryota > Viridiplantae > Streptophyta > Magnoliopsida > Asterales > Asteraceae > Smallanthus > Smallanthus sonchifolius. The sequence goes on from CM042029.1 coordinate 94,999,210, forward strand.
GCTAAACCTATCCAGAACACAAGTTGTTGAATTGGTTGAAAGGCAAATTTTCTTAAATCACGAACTTTGTCATTCTTTTCAAGAACTGAATTTACGTCGAAATTCCAAATGTTTCTATCCTTTGACATTGTTGCTCGACCCGGAGCCAGACCATGATCTTTTACCTTGCAATGCGTACTTTTATGGTTTTTCAAAGTCGTGTTTAAATCCGACTTAAAAAATCCTTCTCGTTTCTTGTATCGAGCTTTTTGTGACCGCTCGACATTTCAAACAAAAAAAATATACTGACACATATCCGGGTTCCTAGTTGAAGGTACAACTGCAAGAACTGTTAAGTTGCTTGATGAAGATCCAAGATCAAAGAATGATTGTGATTGACCACAATCGGATGCCATTTGAGGGCGTTTTTAAGAGATTAATGAATGTTTTTTATGTTTTGAGAGATTCGAGGGGATTCTTTTGATTTGTGAATAAATCAACACAACTATACCTATATATACTATAAAAAAAGAGGTTAGAAAAAATATTAAAAAAAGTCACTAGCTACTATATAATGGCTATAATCTGATCAACAAAATTCAAACGGCTCGAACCACTTTCAACTCGGTTCCTAATGTCTATATCTCAATCTGGTTTCAACCCTATAGTTTGACTCGAGTCCTACCCGGTTTCCAAAAATGGGTTTAAATTCGTGTTAAAAACCAGTTCCATTTCCAACCCGGTTTTTCTATGCACAACTAACTTTAACTAAATGTTTAAGCTTACAAATTTCTTTAACATATGCAATGTTGTAAAACAAGGTCTCCGAGGCCAAGTACTCCCGATTAATCGCTACAAGGTAGGTTGCCGAGGCCCGAGTACTCCCCGGGTACTCTCCGCCTAGGTCGAGTACTCCCGACTCCGACTACGGAGCGTCTAGCGACGTTTGCGAACATGAACATATGCAATACAATTTCTAGTTACATGAAAATATTTTTTTTTATTTTAATTATAGTAATATTTTTCAACTTAATGGTTAAAATAGTTGTCACTACTCAATCTTAGCAAAATTGGACTTACATTTGATTGACACAATAGTACGTTACTAATTACAAAGTAATAATAAGATTATATTATTGAAACTATAGTATGCTACTAAAATGTGTTTAAACAAATCATAATTAAGTTGAAGTATTTTATTTATTTCATCGTCAAAGTGTTGGGTATATTGATGATTAAACTTTTCCCTTTGTCTGGTGATAAACTCAGTAAATCATTGATGAATACACTTCTTGACCAATTAAAAACCAAGGGCACAATGGCCTAATGATTTTGTTACATTTTTAATCACTAGTCTTTGCTTTTTGTTTCCTTTACTTATGGAATCTAATCACAATGTTAACTGATTTTATACTAATTTGCTTTTGAGGTTCAGTGAACTTGCAATATATTAATGTGCTATAATCAATTTATAGATGTGAATGGATTGATTTCTAATTTCACAATTTTTTGGACTTTATTTGCTAAATGCTTATGAAGAAGATAAACAAAATCACTTACAAATTTGGTGAAAAACACCTCTCAAGTGTCAAGATATAATTTCTGTAAACCGTAAACGAATCTCGTGATCTTTCAAAAAATGGTTATGAAAAGATAGCCAACAGTTAATGCAATGTATTGTAGTGGCAGAGAAAATAATTGTTGTGAAAAAAAGTTGTAACAGTGTAAAACGGGAGAGAGCAATCGACTTATATTTTATATTTTGATTCTTGATTGATAACTTGAAGCATGATACAAGTTGATTTATATAGAAAGCCAAAACTAACTGAACTAACAAAAAAAAAATTTCTTCAGAAAGTCATCATACGCACGAAACGAAATGTTTCGCGCGAAACATACGGATAACACTCCCCCTGAAGTTGGAGGTGTAAACAACTCCAATTTGGAAATCAAATCCCGTCGAACATAAACAAACTTTCCGTTAAACAGTTCATGTACTGTTTACTAAACGTTCGGTTCATTTACAGGTCTAGTTGACGGTGTTTATGAATATCCAAAAAACTAACTGAAAATCTGGAATTTGGTGATTTTGTGGGTAATCCGTCAATGATATCTCGACTAAACTATCTGTTGATGAGTTCTAGTTTTCTAGTAGTGAATATAAAGAGCTTCTAATTTGTGATTGGGTTAGAAACAAGGTTTTCAAAGTTATACAAGTCTCTAAGAAATTGATAGTTGAGATATTATAGAAAAGATGATTATATTTCAAATGCATTTGATAAGATAAAAAAAATTTTAAATAAATTGGATCAACATGATAAAAATGATTGATAACATTTTAAAAAAGAACTATTTCTTTTCAATGCACCATCTACATACAAAAAGAAATTTTGAAAAATAATAGGCATGCGACATGTCAAATATATAAATGCATTACTTATTAGAGCAAGGAGGTATACCCCCATCATTCTCTTTCGTGATCCTAGATGACACCAATGTGACACCATCTCTTAAAATTTCATTCTTATTTCAATCTGATAATCTATTTCTAATTCCTATCTTTGTTTTCCTTTTTGCATAATCGGGCCTCCACCTCATGAGTTCTTTTCAAGTTGGTATTGGGCTGTTAGGCCTTGTGTTCACGTTTCTCCCTCAAAGGCATGTGGCCTCATTTCCTCATCAAGACCGTATTTCTTGCATTCTCAATTTCCGATCTAGGGTTTCTCCCCCCAAAAGATGCCCTCAATGGTCTGCCATCTCTTCCGGTGATTCCGGACTGGTTATCCGTGTTTTCATGTTTCTCATTGGGTACAACCTCTATTAAAGACTGGATGCTCCTCTATTGGAATAACGAAGAACAATCTTAAGAGAATCATCTATTGTTCATTTTTTATTCTATTTCTTCGTCTTATTTTTTATGTAATTCGGTTTGATTTTGAGTAATAAAATCGTTTAGTTACCATTTTTTGACACCATCCCTTGAGTGATACACCACCCCTTTTGGTGTGATAGTTAGTGTGATTTTTTGGCATGAAAATAATTACAGGAGAAGAAACCAATGAAAGAGTTGATGGTAAGGTGACATTGGATGACTGTGTATGATTATTTTCACTTAAAGAGGATCACTTGTAGTATACCCGATGCTGTTACTGATTATTTTTACAATATTTTTACTAGAATCAATTAAAAGGTACACATCCTCTTCTATGAAAACCCTCTTCTATGAAAACAATTAACACTAAAAATAGATCGAGAATCTTCAAATGATACAGTGGAGACATTAAAAAAAGGTTTCCAATAACTACTCCAAATTATAATATTCAGTCACTGAAATCTATAGCTCAAACTCCCAATCACTAAATATCCATGTGTTTCCAATAATATATTATAGAACAAGCATGGACAACTGTGTTTGTTAAGTTCCAAGATCCTTCCTAATCATATGAATAATAACTCTCAAACTTATCATTAACATTTACATATATACTTTTCAAGACAGACTAACACCAAATTTGTATTACCATGTGAATATTTTCTATATTAAAAGTAAAATCCGTCGAAATTCGATTTTAAAATATTAAAGTTTTCAAAATGGTTTAAAATACATATAGATCTAAAAATAACTTTTCTTTAAATTGTTTAAAACTTGATGAAGTGGCATTTCAAATTGCAAGCGTGGATTTGTTTTTATAATAAAGGGCGTACCCGATGCTTAGCTTAGCTTAGCTCTGGCATTTGTGCATAGTTCGGGGGAGGGGCTGAATCGCTTTACAGTTAATATACGCAGCTTTAACCTATACTTTGTGGAGCAGGCTATTTCCACGGCTCGAACCCGTGATCTCAAAATTACAGTGTAGCTACCTTACCAGTTGTTTTAAGTCCCACCCTTATTTATTTTTATATCTTTTATAATAAAAGCCTATATGAATTTGGATTAAGATAACAAAAATTGATGAGATGGTGATCCAAATCAACAACAATATATTTTGGGTCCCGGACATAGACAGGATATAAAACACTATTAGATGGAAGATATAAATCGTATGTTTCAAACACATAGTATGTTTCATAACTCAAAATCCTTATTAACCAAAGAACTCAGAATTACAAAAGATTGTGTGCTAGGTCTTAGTTTTATATATGGTTAGTAACTTATTGATTATGATTAATCTTTTCTACTTTGTTCATATTTGCTTAATATTGTTGAAATACATTCAATGTCTCTTCGTCATTATCGGATTGAAGTCTGAATACTTAAGCGCCTAAATATTCGCATTTTGATCTTCAAGTCTCGAGTGCAACAAAATGTGATCATTTCAACTACATAAAATCTTTTTCCATCAAATTTATTTAGTAAAGCTTGTAGCTTCTATCATAAATGAGCGGAGTTGCAACTTCTGTCATCTTCTTCATATCCTATTTTAAAATTGGCTCTTTATAGTTTGCAACGAGAGATAATCATACCGACATTGATTCTCGATGTTGGATGAAAATGTAAGAAGTTACGTAGGATAATGTTTAAGAAATGAAGTATTGAATATAGTAGGATTTTCAAGTATAACATAAAGATTCGAACTTGGATCTCATGCTTAAGTATTATTTCCATAGTCAAATAAGAGGTAAATATAAGTTTACTTGATCAATAATTAAATCTAGGCAAAAATTATAAATATAAAAAGAGTTAATACCATAAAAATAAAACAAACATAATTTCTTATTTTACTTAAAAAGTCCTTTCAAACTTAATATTTGATAATAATCTCTGAACTTGTTTAAAGTACACGTAATTTAAAAAATCAACGATTAACATCGGTTACCAGCACAATGACTATACATAAAACTTTTTTTTGTTTTAACGTGAATATCAAAAAGAATATTTTGGTGATACCAAACATCACCTTATCAATTTTCATCGAATTTTAAAAAAAGTTTGTAACATCTCAAATGTTGTAAGACATTAGTTTTTCAAAAATTCACAATACTTTAAATAAGTTCAGAAGCTTTAATATACCAAAATTATATGAAAAGAAACTTTTTATGTAAAATAAAAAATCGTTCTATTTTTTTATAATATTAACTCCATGAAAAAAAAAAACAAAAACAAAAATCAATACCAGTCTCATTGATGACATAAGCTTTCAGGGGTTTTGTATATGACAACAAAACATGGAAGAATAGCCCTCGGATTAAAAACGTACAACTCTTCAAGAATAGAGTACAACCCACCACAGCTTGCCACCGAGTCATACAACCCATCCTCCTCCAGCGGCGCGTGTTCATCCACGCGCTTCACTCTCCCTGCAATAACACGACACACCAACATCGCCCTCCGTCCACGCGCCTCAACCCCTAAACAATCATGTGCTCTCCCACTACTAGCCGTAGTCCACGCGCCACCCTTTGCCCCACCGTCGCCGGATTTCGTGCTCTGGAACCCATGGCGGATGACGGTGCACACACCGCAGCCGGGGACGGTAGAGCAGAGGCTGGACGAGTTGCGAGACCCCAGAGGGCATGAAATGGCGGTGCAGTGGAAGCGGAGGAGCTCGTTGCCGTCGGCGGCGCATCTGGAAGCAGTAGCGGTGGTGCGTGTCTTGACGGAGTCGCGGCAGTCCTCGAAACGTTGGATTGTACGACGCGTGTTGTGGACTTTTAGTATCCGTTCGATTTGGAAGATCGGATGGTCTGTTTTGAGCCAGCTGGATTTGAATATTATCTCGACTATGTTTCGACCCGAATCATCCGGACCCAGTTCGGACACTGCGTAGCAAAATTAAATGAAGGAAAGTTACGTAAATGGTCCTGATAGAAATAGAAAGTGCAATTATTACCCTTGATATGTTCCTTTCTGATTTTATTTTGGAGAATATTTATTAGTAGAAGTGTCGGTGGGTGATCTACTCCTATTATTATTATTATTATTTTATTTTATTTCAATTGTTATGTTTGATTAGTTTATTAATTTTAAAAATGTAGCAAAATATAAAAGGTGATCTTGAAACTAACTTAAAACTTGATTTTGAAACTAACTTAAAACTAATAAAAGCTTTACCAGTCAGATGGATGATCAACGAAAGACACAAAACCCTTTTAGTTTGATCTATTTTTTAGGCTAACATGTGACATAGGTTAAATGAGCATAGAATTTATAAATTTAATTTACCCTATTATTATAATATTTAATTATTTTTGTTTTTAATGACTATTTGCATATAATTTGCACCCTTTCGAATTAAAAATCTCAATCATTCGATTGTAGGGTGCATCAGATGTCCCTTTGAAGACATCAAAATATATTGATACCCGACAAATCATTTTATTGATGACCGACAAGTTATCAGATCAAGCTTTAAAAAACGATAAGATTACATATTTCAATAAATAAAAGCTTTAAATTGAACTATAAAAAACGATAACCTTATATATTTTGATTAATAAAATCTTTTACAAGTCGGATGAATGATAAAGGACCACACAAAACCCTTTTACTTTTGTCTATTTTTTTATGTTAACATGTGACATATGGCAAGTGAACATATATAGACTTTATAAATTAAACTACCCTATTTTTAAAACATAATTTATTAATTTATTTTTGTATTTAATAACCAAAAAAATTATAGGTTAAGTAGATTACCAGCATGTCTAACAGCTTGATGATGTTCCAAACTCTCCATTTTTGGAAAAACCTCCCCACACTGAGAACACACACAAATAGTGCTTCTTGGTATTGTATACCTGTTTAAGAACACAATTAAACATTTATATCATAAATTTATTTTCCATCACAATTTTAAATAAAATGATTTTAAAAAATGAAGAAATATATAAACTTTTGGTATAAATCTAGAATTTACTTTTCATTACAACTATAAAAAAATGATCTAAAAATTAAGAAATATATAAACTTTTGGCTTAAATCATATAAAATAATTTTTTTTTATAAAAATGTAACAGGAAATAAAAAAGGAGATATAGACCTTGAAGGATCAACAATAGCATGGCATTCATAACATCCAGAAAGCTTTCTAAATTGCATGCCTCTTGAAGATGATGACGTGTAACTCCCATGACCGGTGGATCCCACCGAACCGGTTAAAGACTTGGAAGTAGAAGACGACCCCGGATCTGGCAACTGTTTTTTCCGGCTGAGAAGGCTGGAATTGATACCGACGGTGCTACTCTCCGGCGAGTTATCAGCTCTGTGAACCACTCGTGTGTTCCCATGCACAACATCCCTGAAACTACATATAGAGCTGCAAGAACTCAGTTTGGAGTAGCCATTAGGGTTCTTAACCGGGTCATGAACCTTATTTGACCCGACAACATCCATCTGTTTGCAAGTCAACAAGTTCTTGAAGTGATCCCATGATGAAGATGTTTGGTTTTGTTGTTTGGGTTTGGATTTAGGTTTAGGTTTTTGTTGGTGTTGTTTTTTGTGCTTTGATGATTGTACCTTTTGGGTTGTTTCAGAAGATGAGGGGATAGTGAGAAGTGCCATTGATGAAAATGGAAGAAGAGAGATGCTTGTTGAAGGTGGTTTGAGTAATTTAAAGGTGGATGGGATCCGAGAAGGGTAGATTGACTTGGCAATGGAGAGGGTGGGACTATTTTATTTTATTCTATAGAGTTTTATTGCCATATTTTTTATTTTCTTTATAAAAAAAAGATATGAATATAAGATAGGAGTAAATTAGTTTTTTAAAAATGTGGTTGGTGGGTGAATCGTAAAGAAAAATTCTTTTGAAACACTAAGGGTTGAAGAGGTCGTAGGTTCAATTCTCACTCCCACAAGATAAAAAAAACTCTTTAAAAAAATTTGTTCTTTAGAGTTTGGAGTCTTTATCGAATCTTCCTCACCCTATCTAACCCTAACCTCATTACCGCTGCGAGTCCGATTCAAGACTAGGAGGAGACCTGCGGTCTAAAACCCTAGTTCTACTGACGGTGGTACCAAGGTGGAATAGGAAGGAGTACCCTAACTTGGGCGTAATTGGGTTAGTTCGTTCCAACTCCTTTATTTCTGTCCGTTTTACCTTCTTGTTACACGAATTGCATGCTTAGGCATTCTTGGGCTGGGTTAGGAGGACCAGCAATTGTTCTTGATTCACAGGGAGAGACATACCCTGTTTTTTGTTTTGACTGTTGCATATACGTGTTGCATCTGTTTGATTAATGAGCAATTTGTCTATTCTATTTGCCTAACTGTGGTTAAAATAAAAATAAATATTCTATTTGCTTAACTGTGGTTAAAATAAAAATAAATACATCTTGTGTATTATTTCAAACATAGACGGTAGGTGGAATAATGTCTCCTTGAAATCATGTTTAGGGGAGAGGGGTGCATCTAGTGCTAACCATAAGGGGTATAGGTTAAGTTTGGCATCTTGGAATGTAGGAAGCCTAACTAGTAAGTTGTTAGAGTTATTAGACGTGCTTAGAAAACATAGGATCCAGATAGCTTGCCTTCAGGAGACTAGGTGGAAGGGTCAAAGGGGGGGGGGGGGTGAGTGTAATGGCTACAAACTGTTGCATTCTGGTTGCGATGGAACAAAAAATGGGGTGGGTTTTCTAGTTGCTAAAGAACTGCACGGTAATGTGGTGGAAGTGAAAAGATATAATGATAGGATCATGGTGCTGAGAGTAGTACTTGGTGAGGAAGTTGTGGCAATTGTTAGTGCTTATGCACCACATGTAGGTCTAGGAGACCAAGAAAGGAGGGATTTTTGGGGTAGTTTAGACGGAGTAATGAGGTCATTACCTAGACAGGAGAAAATATGCTTAGGAGGTGATTTTAATGGTCACGTTGGTAAGGAGAGTGATGGTTTTCCGATGGTTCATGGAGGTTGTGGTTATGGTGTTAGAAACGATAATGGTAGGGAGCTTCTTGACTTTGCGCTTGCGCATGATCTTGGTATTATAAACACGTTCTTTATAAAGAGGGAATCACATTTGATTACTTTTAGTAGCGGGGGGCGCAACACGCAGATCGACTATTTCCTGATGAGACAAGGGGATCGCAATTGGTGGAAGGATTGCAAGGTAATTCCAGGAGAGTCAGTAGCGACCCAACATCGTCTGTTGGTGGCCGATTTTACCTTGAGAAAAAGGGTGGCAGAGAGGAGAAGAAAAAATAAACCAAGGATCAGATGGGGGAATTTGAAGGACGAAAACATCAATTTGTTTAAAGATAAAGTCATGGCGATGAACACAAATACTAAGGATGGCGACACAAACCAGATGTGGGTAGCTATGGCAACCACTGTTACGCAGGCAGCAAAGGAAACCCTCGGAGTCACATTGGGAGCAACAAGAGGACATCAGGAGTCTTGGTGGTGGAATGAGGAGGTGCGGAGCAAGATAAAGGACAAGCAACAACGCTTTAAAGAGATGTTGCAGTGAAGTAATGGAGAGGAGATAAAGACACTACGGGAGAACTATAGACAGGCAAAGAGGGAAGCTAAAAAGGCAGTGAGTGAGGCAAAGAATTTTGCCTATGAAACAATGTATAGAAAACTAGACACCAAGGAAGGGGAGCATCATATGTTTAAGATTGCCAAAAATAGGGAGCGTAGGAGACAAGATCTTGGGGTCGTGAAGTTTATCAAGGAAGATGATGGAAGAGTTTTGGTAAAGGGACGAGACATCAAGCTGAGATGGCAAAACTATTTCTACACCTTTTTCAACAGTTGTAGACCAAGTCTAGCCATAACGGAGAATCCCACTACTCAATCCAGTCAACGAAATAATTGTTATTGTCGAAATATCACACAGGAAGAAGTGAGGAGTGCTCTTAAGAAGATGAGAAGAGCTAAGGCAGTCGGTCCAGACAACATACCCATTGAAGCGTGGAAGTGTATGGGAGAGGAAGGCGTTCAGTGGTTGACAAGACTGTTCAACAATATCTTCAAAACCGGGAAGATGCCAGATCAGTGGAGGCGTAGTGTCTTAGTACCCCTATATAAAAACAAAGGAGATGCTCAATGTTGTGCTAACTACAGGGGGATTAAGCTCCTATGTCATACAATGAAATTATGGGAAAGAGTTATAGATACAAGGATTAGACGACAAACCCAGGTTACAGCAAACCAATTTGGGTTCATGCCAGGCCGGTCCACTACGGAGGCGATACACATTTTAAGAAGATTAATGGAAAAGTACAGAGAGAAAAAACATGATTTACATATGGTGTTCATCGATCTTGAAAAGGCGTACGATAGTGTGCCTAGAAGATTGATCTGGGAAAGTCTGGAGGGAGGAGGGATCCCTAGTAAATATATTGAGGCAATTAGGGATATGTATCATGAGGCTAAGACATGCGTCCGAGCTCCCGTGGGGGATACAGACTTTTTTCCGGTGGAAGTGGGAGTTCACCAGGGGTCGGCACTAAGCCTCTTTCTCTTTGTAGTAGTTTTGGATGAGTTGTCAAAGTCGATTCAAGATGCAATTCCATGGTGCATGCTTTTTGCTGATGATATCGTGTTGATTGCAGAAAGTAAAGAGACATTGAACAACAGACTAGAGGAATGGAGAACAGTCTTAGAGCACAAAGGTTTGAAGATAAGCCGATCTAAAACCGAGTACCTTCACTGCAACTTTAGTGGTGCAAATGTCGACGAGGAGACCCAGATTTCTATTGAAGGTGGGGTTGTCCCTAAGACACTGAAGTTCAAGTATCTAGGATCTGTCATCCAGAGTAACGGGGACATCGACAATGATGTAGTCCATCGGGTGCAGGCTGGTTGGTGTAAATGGAGAGCGGCCTCAGGTGTTTTGTGCGACAAGTGGTTCCCAATAGGGTTAAAGGGTAAATTTTATAGGGTAACAGTTCGCCCAGCGATGCTATATGGAACCGATTGTTGAGCCATCAAGAAGACACAAGCTCGAAAAATGGATGTAGCTGAGATGAGGATGTTGAGGTGGATGTGTGGACACACAAGAAAGGACCGAATAAGAAATGAAGTTGTTCGGAAGAGATTGGGAGTCACATGTATCTCAGATAAGATAAGAGAAGGAAGATTGAGATGGTTTGGACATGTCAAGAGGAGACAGAGCACAAATCCAGTGAGAACGGTGGAAACTCTCGTTGTAGAGGGGAAAAGGAGCAGGGGGAGACCGAAATTAACGTGGGATGAGAGGATTAGGCTTGATTTGCTAGATTTACACCTCTCAGAGGACATGATCAATGATAGGATTTCATGGAGACGTCGTATTAGGGTTTTAGGATGAGTGACCCGTTGTGTGGGAGAGTAGAGTTGTTTAGCAAAGATTTTGCGTATGTCTTGTTTCTTGTAGGTGTGTTGTGTTTCTTGTGACTAATATACTCTAGTCATACACTGCTAATTGTTAGATTACTGTTAGATTTATTTTACTTTATTACTCATTAATTTTATTTATTTTATTTATATTTTTATCTTTTTCTTTCCCATGGAGCCGGGGGGTCTAAACGGGAGCAGCCTCTCTATCCCTTGGGATAGGGGTAAGGTTTGCCCTCATCACACCCTCCCCAGACCCTACTAATAGCGTTAGCTATGGGTACGTTTGGTTTGGTTTGAGTTTGGAGTCTTTAAACTTAGTATACTATAAGAGTGTATTTTGGGCTATTAGATGTTTTATTATAACTAATGTTTTGTTGTCTTGAAAATGATCGTACTCGTCTTTGAAGTTAATAAAAGTTAATCCAATTTATTACTTAAAGTTAAAGTTTAAGGGGTCGTAATGTAATTATCAGAAACTTTGTTTATTTTATAGGGAAAAATTCATCAAATAGTAACTAAGTTTCTTAAGTGTTTCATTTAAATACTTTAAAGTTTTTTTATCCCTTTAAAATCACTCAACTTTCACTAACTGTTCCAATCATATGTAATATTTTTATAAATGTTTAATTTTTTTAAAATGGATTATTGGATTTTAATAATCCCACATTTTACCAATTGACCAATAATAATCTCAACTGAGAATATTCTTATCACCGGTCCCTACTTTCAAACTATTTTTTTACATTGGACCCCCCGTTAAAAAAACTTAACAGCGTTAGAGTTTATATGACGTGGACATCTGCAAACCGCCGGAAAGTCGAGCCAAGCTAGCAGTGGTCTTGTGGTGGCTTTTGAAATTGGCTCTGTTGGTGTTTAACTGGTCTCGTGGGTCTAGAAAGTCCAAACAGAGACAACGATGGTGTTTAACGAGACCAGTTAAACACCATCAAAGCCAATTTCAAAAGCCAACACGAGACCACTGCTAGCTTGGCTCGACTTTCCGGCGGTTTGCAGATGTCCACGTTATATAAACTCTAACGGCGTTATGTTTTTTAACGGGGGGTCCAATGTAAAAAATAGTTTGAAAGTAAGGACCGGTGGTAAGAATATTCTCTGTTTAGATTATTATTAACCAATTGTTAAAAGGTGGGATTATTAAAATCCAATAATCCTTTTAAAATTGAATGAGGCAAATCTATACTATATAATAAAGAAAGATTTTTGTATGCCACGTGTCGTCACCATATTCAATCTCATTATTGTTTTCCCGCCTCTCTCTCTTATTAAATGCATCCATATCTTTTAATAAATTAATAATATACTAATAAAACACATTTATTTTTAAATTATCCTTTATTATAAAAAAAACTTTGAAATCTAATTATGTAATTTTTATTTTCAATTAAATAGTAAATGAAAGTCAAATTACATTAAATAGTAATTGACGTATTTACGAAACCCAATTATATATTATTTTTTACATATTTTGAATTTTGTTTTATATCCTTAATATAAAGTAATACATTTTTACACATGTAAAATACATAAATAAAATTTAAGAAATTTATTTATTGATATTTTTCACCCGTGTGTATTACACGGGGTCTAAGCTAGTGAAATATATATGAATATTAGTTACCAATAAGTGAAATTTTTATTCAATTTACTTAAAATAGGAGGTAATAGTGAATAAATAAAAGTTCATCAAATAATAAACAAGTTTCAAAATTGTTATATATAAGTCGAATTAGAAAAAAATAATTACTAAATAGTGAACAAGATTAATATATGTTTCATATATCTCATTTAATATTCAAAAATTTAAACATTGATAAAAATATTATATAGGATTGGAACACCTACTGAAAGTTGAGTGACTTTAGATGATCAAAAAAACTTCAAGGTATTTAAATGGAACACTTGAAAAACTTGGTTACTATTGTGTAAAGTTATCCCTATTTATATAATGTTTATGTAAAGTATAGGGGGGAGTGTGTCAAGAACCAAAGATCATAACCTTCCAATATCACGTGGGCAGATATATGTGAACTAAGAAACGTTGCCATCTACATTTGTAAAACTACAACTAGTGATGGTTCAAGATCGGCAATGGATATAAATAGGATTCAAGTTTCAAAGTCTGAAATAAAAAATTCTCATTCAATACAAAATTCAGTTTATAATCCATTTATCAATTATTGTGTGTAATCAATTATGAGCAAGATTTGGTATCAGGGCATCAGGCTTTTCAAGGGCACAAAAAGATCATAGGGTGTTTGCTTGTAATTGACGGCTGCAGTGATTCAAGAAATCAAGATAACGGGTGGGAAGTTATTCATTTTGCCGGCAGAATTGAAAAGCAACAAGAAGGCAGCGATTAGTTGTATGATTCATGGCTTGGTTAAATCAGGTTATACGAGGCAAAAATTACTTTAGACCTTTAGATTACTAAACAAGTGTGGAATTGTTTAGGTAATCAAGCGACTTTAATCAAGGAACAACTGGAGGCATCAAACCCGCAAGGTAAGTGCTTTGCCCTTACTTAATAATATATATAATGGTAACACTACAACAGTATCACCCTATCCCGACGATTTTTTTTAACCCTATAGCGACGACTTGTCGTCGGTGATATGTCAGCATTTATACATATTTTACATACATAATAATCCCACATTATGGAACTAAATTGAATAATAACCTTGCAATTTGTGCTTAAAATACAAATATTTGATAATTGCAGGTTATTCGGTGTTAATAATACAAATCAAGCTAAATCATATCAAGAACACCAAGAATTCAAGCTTCTAGGAGGTTCATTCCCGGAGCATTGACCCCAAGAAGTCAAAATTGGTCAACAATAGTCAACAAAAAGCTACAAGACAAATCTGGGGAGAATTGGGGGGTTGCACGGTCGTGCATCCCAATGCACGGTCGTGCATTGCCCAACTGTGCTCCCCACGGCCCGGTACCATGTCCTCTATACCCTGTTTGATTCCCTGGGCCTTTGCACGACCGTGCAACCCAATGCACGATCGTGCATTGCACATTTTGAGGCCTATAAATAGGAGGCTTGGGTTCTTCATTTCACACACCAATCCAGAGAGAAATTACACTCAAGAAGAGAGCATTTTCGTAGTTAAAGTAGAGAGTAGAGGGGCTCTTCCTCCTTGTTCCACAATAGGGGAGCCTACGAAACTCATCATTACGCTAGTCGTTATGGCCATTCGTGGCTAAAACTTCTTTGTATTGCTAGGGTGGAGATGATGTGTGGTGCATGTTAATGTTTAACTTATTAATGAAATGGTATGTTTATGTATTTAACTAATTTGTCCTCAAAAACCATCTCTTGATGGGCTTTTATTATTGTCTAAATCCGTCTTTATATTTGTGAGTTTCTTGATTTTAAAGAGTAAGATCGTAAAACCCTTTTTAATCAAACTTCATTTGAAACTCATACGTCCTTATACGAGCAGAGATTGATAAGCCAAGGCTTGGTCTATACTTCTAAGATCGTACGTCTTTATACGAGATTATTATGCGACCAAGAGTTGGTGAACTCATGTTGGGAACGATACGTATTTACACTTGGTCCCATTGTTACACCGCCTCCCGATAAGCAAAATATAATCACCTATTTAACTTAATATAAAGCATTTTAAGTCCGATATCTTTATCCAACCCGGAGATGACCATTCGATGGGTTGAGGGTAAATGTTGTCCCTAATGGGAGGCACTACCACTTTTTAAAGAATATAATTTGCAAATCAAATGTCGTGAGGACGAGGCTCTAGCGGTGACCCGGGTCACAAGTTTGTAGTAGTCATACCACTGAATTAATTAACTTAACATTATCACGTACCAAGCTGATTCGAATCCCGAAGCAATACATCTCGTAATCTGATAATTTTCGCCTTATTTACTTTTCTGCTATTTACCCGGGTCAGCCTATACCGACGACAAGTCATCGGTATAGGTCAGTTTAAATAATTAAAAAAGAAAACCTATATCGACGACATGTCGTCGGTATAGGATCTATTTAAATAATTCAAAAAGAAAACCTGTATGGAAGACTTGTCGTCGGCATAGGGTCAACCTATACCGACGACATGTCGTCGGTATAGGGTTTTTCATTTTTTTTATAATTTTTGAAAAAAGCCTATCCCGACGACATGTCGTTGGTATAGGTCTTTCTGTTTTTTTTTCTAGTTTTTTTTTTGTTTTTTTAATTTTTAATATTTTTTCAGAAGTATTAAATTTCTAAAAACAAAAACCTACAAGTAATTAAATATAAATCATTCAAACATTCAAATCCGATAAAAACTAATATCCGAAACATAAAACAAGCATACAAATTGTTCGACCCACAAACTTGTCCGACAAATCCGACATTCAAAACACACAAATATGCAAATCCGGATATCTCTCATCAAATTCTTGTCATTCCTTCCCATCAACCGGATATCACATCATACCATCCGTTGAGCGTCCAGTATTATGCCAGATCATATCTTTTGCCGTTTATCTTGAACTATACCTTCGTCGAAGCCGTGAAGTTAAAGGAAAGTAGCGCAACACTTTCTGTGGTACTTTCTTCCCCTTTGTGTTTTTGTCAATCCATCTGCTCTTATTACAAACCGGACAGTTTTGCATTGATTCATTCTTCTTCCAAAACAGTGCACAATCATTAATGCAAGCATGGATAGACTGATATCTTAACCCAATCTTACTCAGTTTCTTCTTAGCTTCATAGTGTGACGTTGGAACGTTATTTTCCTTCGACAATGTAATTTGTAGAAGCTCTAACAGTTGGTCAAACGAACTATTCGTCCATTTGTTGATAACTTTGATATGCATCAATTTGGCTATGAAGTTTAAGGAAGACATTTGACTACAACCGGGGTATAACATCTTATTTAGCTCCTCAAACAACGCATCAAACTCTAGGTCTAAACCAGTTTTATCTTCATCTATATTATCCTTGTTTGTATTTTTCTCTGCCATCACATCATCTATGACATCAAACATCTCATTATTTGTTGTTGTAGTTATTGGGGGAGTTGGTGTTGTTCTTGGGGCAAAAAGTGATGCTATCTCCGTCGCACGAGGATGCTATTCACCATGATAAATCCAATTCTGATATGATTGTAGAAACCCACGGTCATGTATGTGGCCATATATCGTGTTCAAATCCTGTCGACACGCATTACAACAACGTCTACACGGGCAAAACGCTCTACCTCGACCGTCGACATGGTTCTTGGCAGTCTCTATAAAGTTGCGAAGACCGCTTAAGAAAGCCGGAGAATTTTGATTTCCCAGTGTAACCCAGCTTTTATCAATTGTCATATCTAGTGTCATAACCATACACATATACGTGCATGTAATAAATGATATAAATGAATGTATATGATTTGATCGGTACTCTAAGGAGGTGGATCCTAACCCACTTTTTGAATATTCTATCTTATATGTATACATTTTTCGAGTTAACTATTTAAGAAAAAATCAGGAGCATTTCCCCTTACTCCCTAAATATGCAGATAAACCGTAACTCGAAGGAGTAAAGAGAAATAGCTACCAATTTTTTCTTAAATTTCAACTCGTTAAAATGTATACATATCCTAAATGAGACAGAATATTCAAAAAGCGATACCAAAGGGGACAATCCAAAATTTATCTCTATTAGATAAATTTTGGACGGATATATTCTAACGGGTTATCCTAAATAAACATACTAGTGTACACAATATGAGACATGACATAAATAAACAAAGACGTACATAAATGAAATTAGGGGTGTAAGCCTTTGTCTTATTTATTTTATAAAATTATAAAATATATATTTTTTTAATATATAAGTAATAGTATTTATAAATTATGATAAACGAGCCGTTTACACCCTAAGTGAAATTAAAAATTAACTACACAAAGGCATAAAAGTCGGGATACGTACTTTAAATAAATTCAATGAAACACAAATATGATGTTATTCACACCTCGTCAACCGCGATGAGTTCCGAACTTGCAACAAAATTAAATAAAGTTACATATACATACAAACATATATACATACATCCACAAATCATACAATTACATAAACATACATTCAAATACATACAAACATACATACAAACATAAATACACATATACATACATATTATATACAAACATACATAAATAAATGCCCAAATTCTCAAATTACATACACAAACACAATTCCATACATAAAAATACATACAAACATACATACACATATATACATACATAGTCTTTACAAACATACATAAACAAATGCCCAAATTCCCAAATTACATACATAAACACAATTTCATCCATAAAAATACATTCAAACACACATACACATATATATATATATACATATTATATACAAACATACATAAATGCCCAAATTCCCAAACTACATACACAAACACAATTCCATACATAAACATAATACAAATACATACAAACACACTTACATATTATATACAAACATACATATATAAATGCCTAAATTCCCAAATTACATACACAAACACAATTCCATACATAAATATAATACAAATACATACAAACACACATACACATATAAATGCCCAAATTCCCAAATTACATACACAATTCCATACATAAACATACAGCAAACATACATATATAAATGCCCAAATTACATACACAATTCGATAAATAAACATGCATACAAACATACATACACATACACAAATACAAACAAACACATAAGTACATACACATACACACATATATATACACACATATACAAAAAAAAACATTCACATCTAAACCTAATTTCATCAAATAAATATGTATAAATGCCCTAATTTCATCAAAAATTACATAAATATTAATAAAAGCATACATCTAAACCATATATACATACATACAAATAAACACAAACATATATATACAAACATACATCTAAACCTAAATTATAGAAAAATTACTAACCAAGTTTGCAAATTAGCTTCAAATAGCTCGAAATCCTCCAAAAATGGTTAAAGCTTCAAACACCTAACAAAAATCAAAGAAATTAAGCAAAAAACACAAAAATGTTGATTTTTTTTATCAAGACTGAACAATAGATGTTAATTCACCTCAAAACCCGAGGATTGGTGAAGTTTGCTCCACAAAACACACCAGAAACGAGAAATCGCCAAAGAGAGAAGACGAGAGAGTTTTGGGGGGTTTTTTCGTGGAAACGGGAAGCAGAAAGCTGTTTCCTGGTTTATTCTCGCTGAGACCTATACCGACGACATGTCGTCGGTATAGGCTCGACAGTCGGAGCAATAGGTCGCCTATCCCAACGACATGTCTTCGGTACAGGCTTCATAGGGTTTTGACCAGTCAATAAAGTTAAAAAAGCCTATGCCGACGACATGTCGTCGGTATAGGGCATTCCAAAATTTTTTTAACTTAAAAAAAAATTTTAACTGACGAAAAATTATTATATTAAAAAAAAGAAAAAGAAAATTACCATATACCGACGATGTCGTCGGTATAGGTTTTCCCCAATAATTCATTGGGCGCCATGTTTTCCCTCCATCTAGCTCAACCCTATACAGGGTCTCCCCTCTCAAATTTTGGGATCCTATCCCGACGACAAGTCGTCAGTATAGGGTGACCTATCCCGACAACAAGTGTTGTCGGTATAGGCGGCGTCGGCACATGGTGAAATCCTTGTAGTGTAGATACATGTAAATGAGATTATGTCGTTAAACTCTATTCATGCATGTTGTGTTATGAAAATTTGACATAGGTGATTAATAGCCAAATTAAATGGGATATGTGGTAACATGAAGTAGTTGACTTGTGGGAAATAATCAAACTAAAATGTGGTAGATGACATGCTCGTACATTTGACTTTATGTGGTTTACAATCAAATTGAAAAGGTAGAATGTGGGGGGATTGGTTTAAAATGACTTGTGGTATAAGTCAAACCAATTATGAAATAGAGAAGAATTGGTGAATCTTGAAGTTAAAACACTTCATGGGGGTGACGTAAAGTCAAATACATCACGGGTGGTAGTGAGATCAAATACTCTACGAGGGACAGTGAAGTCAAATACTTCATGGGGACATGAAGTCAAATACTTCATTGGGGAAATGGAGTCAATTGTTTCATCTAGAAAAGCCAGTTGTGGTTCTCGCATAAGGCATGCCTAAATGACCAATTGTTTGTTAGTAGATTAATAAGATTTTTATGGTGTATATGCATGTCTAATTGTTGGTCGTTTTACATAAATACAAATGGCATGGTAAGACTTGGAGTCAAATACTTCATGGGTGAAAGTGAGATGTGGTACTTGTATACGGGGGGTGGATAAACTAACGAATTAAAGTTAGTGGAAGTGGTAGGACGTATATGGCGTTAAATATAAGTCTTAAGTTGTTCATCGCATAAAACTACAATCGGGTCGGGTTAATGGGGGAGTTGAAATGCTGAAAAATCAGCAAAAGGATTGATGAGAGGGAGTCATCATATGGTACGCCCACCCATGGCGTTCCATACACCCAAAACTCATTGTCAACGCCCATCATACGCCCACTATGCTGAAATTGCCGTTTTGGGCCGTCGGTCCATATTTGGACATGGGGAACAACTGTGGAGTAGTATATCTTTACTAATGGTGTATGTTGGGGTGATTTTGTTTTAGGTAAAGCTTAGGTGTAATCTCAGGTCTCGCTTCACGTGGATTTAGATTCTCATGACATTTGTGGTTATTATTTTGATTAAACTTCTCGTGGGGGGATTTACAAACATGTTTGGGTGTGTCATAACTTTTGGGTTGTTGTAGTTATCTTTAACTTCTTTACTTTGGATGTTGAAGTCTAAACTTATGTTTGTAAAACTTAAACGTTGTTGATACGTTAAATGTTGTTTTGGGCCCTAACTTCGGCGTGTTTTAAAATTTTAAATTGTGTTGTATTTTTGGGTGTTACACTTATGATTGTCCCTTCTTTCTTGTTGGTTTATATCTCCTTTTGACCTAGTTATGGTGTGTGTGTGGTGGGGGGTTGGGGGGGGGGGGGGGTTTACACCTACATCGTCTAATTAGTCTCCTCATAATATAGTCCGGGCGGTTTTCCGGTTAAATAAAAATTTTAAACGGGTTATATAAGATATGTAGTTTCATCTAATAAGTTATTAGAGACCAAATCATCACATGATTTACATCTTGTCCATACTGTTGTTCTTAAGACATTGTTAATGTTAGATGTGCACATAATCTAAAGTTAAAAGGTAGATTTGTTCTCAAATATGCAAATAACCATGACTCAAATAATAAGACATCTGCTATGATGTTTACCAACTTAAACGATTTCTTTTTTGTAATCAACTATAAAATCAAAATAGGGTGTCTTATTGATTTATTAGTAACCATTAATTTACAAATTTAAATAATATAAAGACAATTAATTTGGATAAATAATATTGAACATTTGTTACTATCATCACACACCAAATAGTTTTTTTTCCTACAACACTTGTTTTTTTTAGTTTTTATATTGAGTAGCAAGCTATTTTACAAGAACTATAAGAACTATAGATACACAAAAATTACAGTGGGGCCAGAAAGTGCTTATTTTTCATATTTTTTATTAATCATGAAGAAAACAAGTTCTAAAAAGAATATTTTTTTTTTTTAAATTGCTTTGTTATGAACAAGAGAATGTAGCCTATCTCATCGAGCATATACTTTCCTTAAATAAAGGACTCACGCTATACTTCGTATGACATTAAAATAATAATTCTTTTTAGATAAGGTGGGTTTAATGAAGTGAAAATGTATATATAATGAAAGAAAACAAAAAGAAGGAACAAAGATAAAGAAAACAAGGGGAGATGTCAACCGGAGAAAGAAACAAGTAAACAACACGCACTAACATATATTGTTAATATAAAAACAAAAAGAAAAAGTTAAACCGGCCAGTATCTTCGGATGATCAATATGAAGAAGATCAGCGACATGAGAGAGTTGAGGGTGCCCTGGGTGTTACTATCTGGGCTTAAACTGTACGTTTTCTTTTTCTGACTTTATATGTATGTGGGAGAATTAAATAAACAAACGTTCTTTTGAACCAACTGAATAAGTAGGATATTGAGTGTTGCTTGAGATCTCGGACTCGTTGCTTGAGTTGTTTGATCTCAAAATCCTATAGGTCGGCACCAACTCTTCCGCCGTCTAGGTTGGCGATTCTGCGAATAGGAGGCCGACCTTCAACCCGAACATGTGGTTCGTGAATAACTCAGTTGTTTCCTCGTCCGACGAATCTACAAGCATGAAGGTCTTCTCTTCCACACAATGTCATTTGACAATCAAAAACTCTAATACCACGTGATGTACGTGGTGGCATGGTTGAAATGTCTCAAGAACAATCATGTCTAATCACTGGATTTCAACCGAAGGATTCGGTGAACAAAATAAATGAAATTCCTAACATAGGAAACTAAATCTATACAATTTAAAATTCAAATAAACAAAATAAATAAAATACCTAAAAGATAATTATTATCTTGATCGACTATCCCATGTCTTCTTGTACACTCCATCCGATCCATGGACCTGAACCAACCCTAAGACATCTGGATGGAACGATACCCGGATCAAACAACCGGCTTAGTGAATACTTATGCCACTTACCGGATACCCCAATTACGATCCATGAATGCTCTTATATCATTGTAAGTCCACCATTCATAATATTAAGACGGTAAAAAAAATTGAAAGCCCTCAAGATTTCAATAATTGACAACTTATATCATAAAATTCTGTTATGATATCGAGAATGGTTACTAAAACAAGCGAGAATGATAACGAGATCGAGAACGATCGCTAAAACAAGCGAGAATGATAAACGAAAGAAATAAAATGAGAAAGAATGATTGGGGAAAAACTGAAATGATTTGATTGATAACTTGAATAATGTTACAAATAAGCTATTTATAGACAAAGGAATAAAAACTAGCAAGCTAAACTGAATTAGGCAAACTTAGTAAGTTCGCCCCTATAGAAGCAGGCGAACTTAACTAAGTTCGCTAACACCCCCTCAAGTTGGAGGCGTGTACAACCCCAACTTGGAAATGATATCTGAATGCGGTTGACCAACCAAACTCTTTGTGAATAAATTCGCAAGTTGATCAGAAGTCCGTGTGTGAGAAAGCAGAATCAAACCGGCTTGAAGCTTCTCATGGACAAAATGACAATCCAACTCGATATGCTTAGTTCACTCATGAAAAACTAGATTCTTAGCAATATGAATAGTCGTCTGACTGTCACATTTGAGAGGAACAGGAGTAAGATTATATCGCCGAAACTCCACAAACAAGCGAGTCAACCAAGCAAGTTCCGGTGTGACCCAGCGAATAGAACAATATTCAGCTTTAGCAGAACTAAGAGAAACATTAGCTTGCTTCTTAGATTTCCAAGAAATAGGACTGCCCCCAAGAGAAATAAAATAGTCACTGACAGAACGCCAAGTATTAGGACAAGCTGCCCAATCAGAATCACAATAAGCAGACAAAGACATATGAGGATCATCATTAAAGAATAACCCTTGAGAACAAGTGCCTTTAACATACCAAAGAGTATGCCACACAACATCCCAATGAGGAACACGCGGATCACTCATAAACTGGCTGAGAAACTGAACCACAAAAGCAAGATCAGGCCGAGTATGAGTGAGATAATTGAGTTTACCAACAAGGCGACGATAGGCCAAAGGATCGTCAAGAACTTGACCTTCGTTGAGCTTGAGTTGTAAATGTAAGGCAAAGGAGACGAAACAGAAGAAACATCGTCTGTAGGAAACTCAGATAGCAAATCCTTCGCAAATTTGCGTTGAGTCATAATACGACCAGAGGGAGATTTGAGAACCTCAATGCCTAGAAAGTAGTTGAGAGTGCTAAGATCCTTGATCTAGAAAGTGGAATGTAAGAAAGTCTTCAAAGCAGATATCTCTTGATCATTATTACCAATAAGAAGAATGTCAACAACATAGACAACGACATGAACAACAGAATCTCCCATCGATTTAGAGAATAAAGAATAATTATTGGGAGACCGCATATAACCTTTGGTTTTAAGAGCATCAGAAAGCTTTCCATACCACTGCCTTGAAGCTTGCTTCAAACCGTAAAGAGACTTCTTGAGTTTAAGAACATGACCAGGAGAGGATAAAGGCATTCAAGGAGGAGAAAGCATATAAATGTCTTCGTCAAGGTCCCCATGTAAAAAAGCATTATTGACATCTAATTGGTATAAACCCCAATGTCGTTTAGTGGAAACAGCAATGAGACTACTAATAGTAGTCATTTTAACAACGGGAGAAAAAGCCTCATTATAATCTATTCATGCTTTCTGAGTATCACCACAAACAACCAAACGGGCTTTGCAACATTCAACAGTGCCATCAGCATTATACTTGACCTTATACACCCATTTGCACTTAATGGCGTTTTTACCTTTAGGTAAATGCATAACCTCCCACGTTTGATTACTTTCTAAGGCATTAAACTCCTTAGTCATAGCCTCTTGCCAAGCAGGATGATTAGCAGCCTCCTGATAAGAAGAAGGTTCCAGAACAGAATCAAGATTGAGGAGGAGCTGATGTAAATCAGGAGAAAGATCAGCAAGATTAACAAAATGAGAGACTTGGCAAGCACTCGACAAAGTATGAAAACAAGATGAATCAACAGAAGAAGCAGAATTACAAACATAATCCTGCAGATGAGAGGGAGGAACAGAAGAACGAGTAGATCTTCTGAGCTTCGGAGGTGGAGGAGGATGGAGCTGAGAAATAGGAGGAGGAATAGAATCAACTTCAGGAGCATCCGAAGAAGATGAAGGAACAACAACTGGATCTGTCTCCTCAAACAGATCATTTAGATAAGGGAAAAAATAAGAAGGATCCGAAGAATGTAATGAAGGGAAAATGTGCTCAAGAAAAGTCACATCCCGAGAAACAAGAACTTATCGAGTGTTAAGATTATAAAGCTTGTAACCTTTCTTTCCAAAGGGATAGCCAATAAAGATACAAGCTTGAGCTCTAGGCTGAAATTTATCATGTCCGGGTGTAGAAGTAGAAGCATAACATAAACACCCAAAAGTGCGAAGGTGGGTGTATGAAGGAGCTTTACCAAAGAGCATCTCCGAAGGAGATTTTCCCTAGAGAACTCGTGTGGAGAAAATATTAATCAAATGAGTAGCAGTGAGAACGCATTCACCCCAAAAAGTAATCGGTAACTTGGATTAAAACATAAGAGCACGAGCAGTTTCGAGAAGATGCTTATGTTTACGTTCCACCACCCCATTCTGTTGAGGAACCCCAGGACAAGTAGTCTGATGGATAATACCCTTTTGTTTAAAATACTCGGCATGATTAATACCCGAACCAAGTTCAAAAGCGTTATCAGATCGAACACGCTTCACGTTGGTACTAAATTGAGTCTCAACCATCTCAATGAACAATCATGTGCACCAGTAAAGACATTCAATTGCTTAAGTTTGTACAAAGGTAAATGACCAAGACGAGTATGCCAAAGTTTCAAAGAAACAACAGAATTACAGTGAGAAAAAGAATCAACTGTAATAGAGAAAAGTTTATTAGGATTCAAAAGATAAAGTCCGTTGAGAAGATCTCCCAGAACCAACGGACTACTCAGCGAAGGGGCCTACAAGAAACAAGTAGTTTTAGAAAATTAAACAAGACCCTTTGTATCCCTACAAAGTTTAGGAACAGATAAGAGATTGTGTTTGAACTAAGGCACAAATAAGACATTAGAGATAGAAAATATCTTAGTAAGATTAACTGTTTTGACCTGCGTAACAGTTAAGACATGCCCGGTTGGAAGAAGAACATCAACGGGCGAGTTAAGCAATTAAACATCAGAAAGTAAATGGAAATCAAAGCACATATGATTACTTGCACCGGTATCAATGATCCAAGTAGTATCGACCGTAGTCGAATTGCAAGCAATAATACCTGCAAAATTTGCAAAACTGAGTGGTTGAACATTAGGAACACCACCCTGAACCCCAGAATTCTGCTGAAAAAGTTGCAACAGATTGTTGTACTGTTCAGAAGAAAGAGCAGTAGGAGCACCAAAAGTAGGAACAGAGACCCCAGCATCATAAACAGCATTAGCAGCAACTTTGGGTCTAGTAAATTTGAAATCTTTAGGGAACCAATTAAACGATAACATTTGATGGCATCGTGTCCTGGCTTCTTACAGTGAGAACAAACAGAACCTTTCCGAGCACTGTGATTCTTTGGTACCTGCATAGAAGCATTCATAGAAGCATTCTGAGGATTAAACTGAGCTGATGAATGAAGCTCCCTCTGTTTCTCATTTTGAATGAGAAAATGATAAGCTTCATTAATTAAGGGAAGATGCTTAATCATTATAATATTCCCACGAATCATGTCATAACAAGGGTTAAGACCCATCAGAAATTGCATCAAACGTTGATCTGTTTTGCGCTTAGCCATAAGTTGTGAAGTACCACATGTGCAGGAAGGAATAGGTTCGATTGCATTAAGCTCATACCAAACAACTTTGATTTTGGTCAAATACGTAGCAACATCATCATTCCCTTGAGAAACAGCAGAAAGAGACTTCTGTAATTGATAATACTTGGCCTCATTACTTTGTCCATACCGGTCAGTTAACTCTTTCCAAAGTTGATGAGCAGTCTCAACATACAAAACGCTCTCACTGATATCACTGGACAAAGTGTTCAAAATCCAAGAAATAACCATATCATTGCATCTTTTCCATAACTCCAGATTAGGAGAGGAAGCAGGTCTGACAACAGTTCCATCAACAAAACCAAGCTTATTCTTAGCAGATAAGGCAATGGACATGGCACGTTTCCAAGATCCGAAAGCAGATCCGTCAAAAGTTTTGGAAACAAGTAAGAGGCTCGGATGATCAGATGAATGTAAGAACAAAGGATTAGAAGAATCCATGGGAACAACAACTACGGGATCAACAGTAGCAGGCATGAGAAAAAAAATCAGAAAGAAAGAAGGGTGAAGTAGGCGAACTTGATAAGTTCTCTAAGAAGCGAACTTAGTTAAGTTCGCTTGAACTGAAAAAGGAACAGGCGAACTTAATAAGTTCGCACATAACAGACAACCTGATGAACAACAAGTTCGCCTTCACGAACAGAAAAACGTGAAAACGAGGCAGAAATAATCATAACTCAAAATCGGAGAAGTATATGAAGAAATCCAACCGTAGGAATGATCAGAAGCGTAAAACGAATGTTTTGAACGGATCAAAACATGAAACGACCCCCGATTGACACGAAAGATGATAAAACGAATGAAAAAACGAAGAACGAGTGTGGAATAAGGAAGAAAATCACAGAATCGAGCATATAAGCTCCGATACCATGTTATGATATCGAGAATGATAACGAGATCGAGAATGATCGCTAAAACAAGCGAGAATGATAAACGAAAGAAATAAAATGAGAAAGAATGATTGGGGGAAAAACTGAAATGATTTAATTGATAACTTAAATAATGTTACAAAGAAGCTATTTATAAACAAATGAATAAAAACTAGCAAGCTAAGTTCGCCCCTACAGAAGCAGGCGAACTTTACTAAGTTCGCTAACAAATTCAATAATAATGTTATCAAGGGATTAAACTACTTAATTACTTGTCAAATGCTAAAATTCATTTATAATGAAATTTAAAACCCATCGATAATCAGGCTTTATATTTAGGTTTTACTGTTTTACATGTCTATATTATATTTTTATCGTTGCTAAAAGTATTTAAAACTGTTTAGGTGTTGGCAAATTTAAATATAAAAAGAAAGAAAATGATTAAATTAAATGTTAAACATGTAAAATAATTTGTACATCACATCTTTTATTCGTACATTACCAAATTAATACTTTGTATTATTTTACTTTTCTTTCATTACTTAATTTTCTTTATCATTGTGAAGATTATAATGAGTTAATTACTTGATTGCGTATGATTATTAAAAGATGGCATACATGATTTTTTTTAAATAAAGTATGAATATAGATGTTATATTTCTAAAACAATAAATGTTAAGTGTTAATAAAGATTACCTTAAATGAAACTCGTTTTTTGTTAAAAGAATTGTAAACTAGAAGTTATCACTCTTTCTATTTATTTATTCTGTTCAAAGAATTTATTTATTTATTTTAAAAGATATGGATGGCTCCAAAAGTTTATATACAGAGATTAAGCAAGTTGAAGAAATGTGTGTGCGTAAGGGATTAGTGGGAAAATGGTGGCTGGGGCCTAATAACATGGGTGATGCTTGACGTTTGGACTAATAGTCTTGATTCTAGTCATACTAACATGTTATCACTTGGACTTACTCTCTTGTATTTTATTTTTTTTGAACGGCACTCTCTTGTAATTGAACTTTTCATTTTCAATCATGTTAGTGCTATGAATATGTGGGTGGGTGCTACCTACGCTGTCTTTGATTGAATCGGTCAATTTAGGGTAAACTAAGGATGTATTTGGTTTACAGAATTTTTTTGAAGTATTTAGAATTTATACGAGCAAGAGATAACCCATAGAACGCCGGAGAAGGGTGGCCGAAAGCCGTAATACGGAGGAGAGGGGGAGGCGGCGGCTTGGGGCTAGAGAGAAAACACCTTGGAAAACACACACAAAAAATCGCAAATGAGAGAAACTTTGGGTTTAGCTTTAAGGTTTAGGGTTTAGCTTTAGCCTTTATTTTGACGAGTCGGTTCCAACGCCGCTATAATTAGTTCGGCCAAAGTTCGTTTGACCCAGTTTCTTAGGTTTATTAGCGATAATTCATTTATTAACAGAACTTTCCCCTATATATATGTGTGTATATAATCGTACGAGTTATGGATTTCCCAATAGCTTCTTTTCTTCTTCCTCCATAACTTTCGTATTGGCCAAAATAAAGAGAAAGCCCAACACAAAGTGGGAGCCCTGGGAAAATGAGAGCCAAAAATTCTTGCTTTACCTACACCAACATTGGACTGGCCCGAATCAGTTCAGAATTAAAAGGGAGGAATGGAGGATGATGACAATAATTCTGAAAAGAAAAAGAGAAATTTCAAAAGTAAGGAAAGAATAACTATCAAAAAGGTCAAAATTAAAGTGTCTTAGTTTATAGGTTTTAAAGTTTTGAATTTATGTTTATTGGTTTGTTACTCTTGTTTATGTTTATCAGTTCGGGTTAAATAGCGTCAGTGTAAGTCGTTTTTGAGTGTCGAGTTATTAATACTATAACACGCGTGCATCCAATCGTAAACCAACACCACATCGACTCCGAGTGCCCTAAGAACACGTTAAAACGTTAATTAATCCGGTGGGGTGTCACCAACGACCACCACGTTGACTCTAGTCAACTTCCCCCAATAAACACTCCAATCCTCCAACCACCTCTTAAATTAACTACTTCAACTGGAAACTAACACACATACCCACACTCACACACATAGTGAAATGAGTTTTGGTAAACTCGCCATTGCTCTCTCAGTAATCTTCGCGGTATTCACCCTTATTCTCGCAGGCGAATACCTCTACGTCCTCTGGCGCCGCCGCTCCTTCCGCCATCGCTCCTCCCCGGCCCCTCCTATCCGCGGCCGTGATGAAAACCCTAATTTTTCCACCATTAACCCTGCAACCAAAGAGCTCCTATACTTCTTCTGCATGAAACCCCATAAACCCATCAAACTCGACCCACACGAAGCACCCGATAAGAACACCGATGAATCATCGCCCGACGACCACGTGGTTGACGTTTTTAAGTTGAAAGAAGTGAAAGGACTGTCTAGGTTTCTTTCTACCATCAGAGAAGAAGATAAAGAAGAAGTTGAGTCAACGACTGACGTTGACTTTTCAATTAAACATGTGATGGTTGAGGGGGATGATGGTAATATGAAGACGGTGTTCTCTACGCCGTGTGATTCACCGATGTTTTTTACGCCGGTAGGATCTCCGTCACGAGATATTATGGAGTCGAGAGGGTATATATGTAATTGTGTATAAAGGATGAAACCACTACTTGTTTAGGGGGTGTTTGGGATTACTTATTTAAGCTACTTATGACTTTTTCATCAAAAGTAAGAATTTCTTACTTTTGGATTTTGACTTCTCCTTCTCACATCTTCCATCTTATTTTGAATTTACTAAACAAACTTATAACTTATTACCTTATTTCAAAAGATAATAAGTAAATAAGTTGTTTTAAAAAGTAATCCCAAACACCCCCTAGTCTTGTACTATTGACTGGCTTACTTCTGTGTAGCTTTCAGCTTGGTTTTGATGTTAATGTATTGGAAAAAGTTCAATGTATTTTTTTTAATTTGGTTGTTATTAATATCATAATAAGGTACACGGATGCTGATGTGGTTTACTAAAATTTTGGATATGGTCTCTATCTTTTTAAAAGTACACGGAAGGTTCAAGGGGTTTGAACTTTGTAACGTATTTAGTCTCCAAATTTTATCAAAAGTACATGTCTTGTCTCTATGGTCCAAGGGGTTTGCATTTTCTAACACATTTAGTCTCTAATTTGTACCTTCGAAAACCTTTAGATTTGTTGGGGGACTAAATCGTTACAAAGTGCAAACCATAAGGAACATCCATGTATACAGTTGAACCGCTTTTATTTGAACCGACTAGTTACCGGATGAACCGGGTGGTCGGATCGGATTTCAAACTTTTTTTTGTATTTTTTCGTTCAAAATCTCATTTTTTGATTAATTTAGAATTTTAAGTCGCATCTTTTATTTATTTAAATCTTTATAAGTCATTAAATTGCAAATTTAAATTAAAAAAAGTGTTTTTATATTTTGTTTCTATATAAATAGTTTTTATGAAGTCATCCGGTTTTTAAATCCAGTCCAACCGATCCGACTTGTCCGAGCAATGAACTTCTAATACGGTCGGTTCAATGTCTAGTACAGTTCCGAAAACATTGATAAGGATATAAACACAACTTTTTTTTATCTAAAAAAAATATTAATTACTATGGCGTATTTACATGATTTTTCAAATATCAAAACAACTTAATTTTATAACTTTTTAAATGTTTTAAGAACTTAAACAATTTAATATTTATACATGGTATATTATATAAGGAGGACAAAAAGGTAATTTTACTTTAGTTTAAGTAACTACGACTTTTAAAACCTATGATATAATCCTTTAAAATATATCGGTGACTTTTAAGTCAACTTCCCCACGCGATTTTTAAATGGCCATAAATTTTCATACGCTAATATGTTTTGTTTTTAAAAGTTACACCATAAAAATAAGTATATTTTATTCTCTTTAATTTGAGTATGATATTCTTATAATTAATTTATTTAAAAAAATACAATTTCATGTGTACCTTTCTAGTAAACTAATAACCTTTCTAAATGTTTTTAGTCTAACATATTTAACTACTCTCACAACTGAAATTTCTAAAAGTATTTAAACCTTTTGTTTGTTCATCTAACGACGATAATTATTTCTATAATAGTTTCGGAATTCAAATTACGGATTAGATTTTATAGAAACAAATTTAGTTATTTATTTTATAAACTTTTATAAAATTATGGTTAAATCAAATTAGTTAACTGGACTACGTTTAGTGGGTTCAAATGTCTATTGGGATACAGCTAGTAAGCTTGCTCAGGGAATGCAAGCACTGAGCTGTGAGCCTGGTCCAAACGGAGTGTAAGGCCAGAAGGCGGGGTCCGCGGATATGCTCGGGGTCTAGACGACTGACGCGCACCGGTGAACCAACCCCCGGTGGCCGGTTGTTTGTTTTAATGGTTGATAGATTTTCGAAATCTAATCTTGTTAATCCTTATGTGGAGGCCGGAGGTGGTTCGACAGCTGCTACGACTGACTTGGGTGAACGGTTCAGGATGGTCAGAGTTGCTTGGGTTCACAGGAACCGATATGACCAGTTGGAACAGATTCAATAACCGGATAACTTCATAAATAATATTAAATTTAAACTATGTATATAGATATAAAATATAAAACATTTTTTATTTTGATGTGAACCCGTGGCGGATCCAGAAATTTAAGTAAGCGGGTGCACAAAATAGGCTGGAGCAACAAATGGTCGAGGCAAATATAAGTCGGGTAAAAAATGGGTCGGGTCATCGGTCAATTAACTTAGCATCACTTGAAGATGACCCTGTTTGACTCTAGCTTCTGGCTAGATGTTGTGTTTGTATAAAATTTTCACCATTAAGGTGATCATACGTGTATGCAACTTGTGTTGCATATATTAATTGCACTGAACAACTTTTTTAAAATAAAATAAAAAAACAAAATGAACAGAGACTGCGTCACCAGGTGCAACCGTTGGTTCTTGGTGAGAATTTTGTAATCAAAAGCAAAAAATTAAAATACATACAAGAACTGAATCAATCAGTAATTTATGACTAGAGTGAATGTCCTAATATTACTTTTTAGTTTTTATGATGGCTAAAGTAAAAAATAAAAAGATTATACGTAACTAAAGACTAAACTAAATACAATGATAATAAATAAGCTATCAAATAAAAAAAATCAAGTTAGTTTAAATTAAAACCAAATAAATTAATAAATAAATAAAAACTACTTATACCTTGCAATTTGCCCAAAATATTTACCGCAATGAATTCAGAAAAAACATTCTTGAAACAAGAAAAGAGAAAAAGTTATTAATAATATATATTTTACTGTTTAGGTGGGCCACAGCTACATCTATCTTCTTCATTTCTTCTTTCTCACATATTCTTTACCACATTTTTCACCATTAAAGTGCAGCTCCATTTCTCATATAATCTCGTTGAAAAGAAACTAGACAACACAGAAGGAGCTAGCTTGTTAGATTTGGGTTTTGAAGAAGGTGCCTTAGTGAAATAAGTATGGATGCCTCATAAAATTTTGCCTATTTTTACAATAATAGTTTTTTTCTGAGCGGGTGGCTCATCACCCTCTGACACCTAAATAAATCTGCCCCTGATGTGAACTAACAATTTTAATGTCATATAAACCTTAAATAAATAAAATATACAACTTCAAATACTAAATTAATCAGAAAATAAGATTTTGAATAAAAAATGACATATTTTTTTTTTGAAATCCAGTCCAACCCCCGTCCGGTTCACAGGTCCAACCGGTAACCGAATGTTTCAAATAAAAGCGGTTGAACTACATATTACCTATATGTCTGGTTCCTGGTCCAATTCTGAATACACTAAGTATAAGTTAAAATCATTTAAATGATTATGGTGTTGTTGATAATTATGTGATTAAGAGAATAAAACCTTTTAATTATTATCAATTTTATCTAAAAGATGTTTATAGGGGGTTGTAACATCCCGGTTTTTCGTTTAGAAAACGGGTTTGTAATTATTGTAAATAACTGTTCGCGAGAAGAGGAGACTTGACAGGGTTAGTACGTTATTATTCTTACAACCAGTTAGACAAGGTAAAGGATGTAAATATCGAGACCTAAAGGGGGAGTTTTGTAAAAGCTACGAGACGGGTCAAGCCCGAGCAAGAGTCCGGTAGCGCGTAGGGGCCGAGCCCGATCCAACGCAACACCCATTAGGGTGTTACGCGAAGGGGAGACCCCCCCATTTCATGTTTGCGGCTGCCGAGAAGGGAGAGAGAGGGAGAGCACATCGCGGGTTGCATCGGTGATCAAGCGAAGGTATAGTTGTGATTCCCTAAGCGTTTCTTACGTATCTAGATCCTCGAATCCTTGTTATGACATGTTTTCGTTATAGGGTTTTAAAAGGAGACGCCGGTTGATGAAGACGAGCTCCATTGGCGATTCGATTTACACGAGTCGTCCACCCGATAGGTATAATCCCTAAATCCTTTACGTGTATTCGATTTTTATCATTTGAGTCTTGTGTGAGGTTAACGGGATTCGTCCGAAAAACCCTAAGGTGGTAGGGTTGGACCTAATGGACGTACGGCGAAGAGTTGGAGAAGCCGGAGATCGCACAAGGCGGTCGGCATTGGCGCTGGACGGGCATCACAGTTCCCCGGAGGGGCTGTTGACGGCTGTTCGGACGCAAAGAGGGGGAGGCAGCCCTTCGCTAGGGTGGTTCAAGGCAGAAACGGGATGGCATGGACAGGAGGAGTAGTGCGGTGGGGGAGTATGGTGACTCACGGCGGAGCAGGAGCAAACCGAAGCCCACGTCGGGGTTGCGATCGTCCGGGTGCGGCTATGACAGCGGCGACGGGGCTGTGGTGGTTCCGGGTGACCACGGCTCCGAATCAAGGAACTGGAAAATGGTGTTGCGAGTGGGTGGTGCGTAGCGGGAACCGAGAGAGAGGACCAGGACACCCGATAACTACGGTGTATAAGCTCGACCTTTGGAAAGAAGGTGTGTGCGTGTCGTGGTCTCAGGGACGTGCACGGGTGATCACGAGATGCATGGGAACCATGCATGGTGACGTTCATACGCGGATAGGCCATGCATATGGTCGTGTTAGTTGAGCGAGTAGGGTTTAAGGTCGAGTCGTATATTGACTCGTAAATTGTGTATATGATAGGTACGAGATCGAAGGACGGGCACGGGGAGTTAGCGAGTCCTAGAGATCGAGTTGCGTCTAACAAAAGTGAGTTTCTATCGCCCACTTTTAAACGTTTTGTAGTTTTGGGCATTAGTACATGCAACGTGCGATATAGCGAAGGCACGAAAAGAAAAGGGTTTTGACGTTAATATATATGTTGTGAAATAGTAGTTATAATTGTGTGTGTAGGACTTGATGTCACGTAGCTAAATGTCGTGACTGCTAAATAAGAGTTATTTGTATCGTGTCGACACTAGTTGATGGGAAATCAATCTGACAGTAGTCAAATGAAATGGGTTGCTTAAGCGTGATGGTAAGTCGGTGTTGGTCGGTGAGTTGTTATGACTGACGGTGATCAGTCAACGAGTCATGATCGCACGAGTCCTCAGACTAGTCGACATGATTCCGTGTATGTCGATAAAATATATTATTTGATTAAACGGTGAAGTAAATGAGAAAACCTTTGAGACATGAATCATTTTTTTTATAAAGGTTCAGGACTTAATACCCCCGAACGAATTACTATAGAACTCACTCAGCGTAGCTGACTTTTAGCATGTATTTCAGGTAAAGAGAAAGTGTGAGCTGGCAGCTTCTGGATGGCACTTGGTTACCCTGATCGTTGTGATGACATTTATTTTCCGTTATGATGTTGAACTATTTAAATATTAGTACTAGATTGAATTGTGTTTGAGATTTGGGTCGTTGACCACCGTTGACTGTTTAAATTCCGTTGCATTAAATTAAGTTGATTTGATGTCATTTACTACTGTTCTTGCGTGTATGTCAACGTGTCGAGTTCCAGAGTTTGGGACCTTACATTGGTTCAATTTAATAACCATTTTATTATGTGTGAATAAAACTATTCACTAATAAGTAATATTTAAAAAACATTAAAACTAGAGTAAAATATATTTTAAGTCGTTTAAATATTTGTCAAATTTTAGTTTACATCTTTTAATTTAGAAGTTTTAGAATTGTCTTTTATGTTTAAATTTTATAACAGTTTACATCATTTGCTTCAACAGTACGTAAAATCTAGTCTTCTGTGTTGTACATAAGACATTGTCGTCCTTATACTATTTTATAAAAAAAAATTCAAATTAAATATAAATCCAGTATAGATAAAATAAGACATTGTCGTCCTTATACTATTTTATAAAAAAAAATTCAAATTAAATATAAATCCAGTATAGATAAAATTACTTGTAATATTTATTACTGGTTGAGCCAATAGCCATTAGTGTCTAATTGCCATAAATCTTAATATTGTGATGTTAAACGGTTAAAGGATAATGGTACTTATTGCTTTAAATTAGCTGTTTACACATAAACTCTGAAATAGGGGTGATTATTGGGCTTTAACCGGACCAACCCGGACCGGACTGGGACCGGGACCATTAACAGGGTAAACTGGGGACCGAGGACCGGACCAGTTGTTAATGGGCCGGTCCGGGATTTCACGGGCTTTAATGGGCCGGTCCACGGGCTTTAGCATCAGGCCCGTTTAATTAAATTACCTTAATCATATTAGCTTCTGTGTAACTATAAATCCGACTTATTAGACATTTCTCGTACAATATTCTCATTTGTTTGTTAACGGAAATAGAATATTCTTGAATATTACATCGAAAGAATTGACCGAATTGTTACAAATATCAATTCAAAGAGATCTTTGCTTTTTATTTCATTTTCTTTTTCATTTTTTTCTTTATGCAAGATTTTAATTGTAAACTAATGTTATATGCATTTGAATATGTTTTAATTTTTGTTTCTTTTTACCTTTTAGAATTTATTTTATTTTATATATATATGTGTAAATAACATTACATTTATGTATAAAACAATATATGTAGTCTTTAATCTTTGTAGGAGATATATGTAATTGATCTGGGTTGTTAATTATGAGTAGTAAATATCGAAAAGTGTTAGGTAGGGTCGTAGAGTATTGAAAAAGCTTTTGCGCAACAACAAATGTTCATAATCAAAAGTATGATGGTGTAAATTGTAATTTAAAACTGTACATTCAATTCTATTCAATTCTAGTTTTCTTGGGCGATGAATGAAAAGTATAAAGAAACATTTGAGTTTATATAAAAAAATTGAATAAAGTTAAAAAAAACTATATTTATGAAAAACATTGTTTTCGTATTAAAATAGGAAGAAAACTTGAAAGCGATTATTGTTTATACTAAAAAAAAAGATATATAACTATAGTTAATATTTTCACAACCGTTAAATATTCAAATAATAATAATATAAAGGAAAATTTTAAATATGGTTTATGTAAAACATAAATTAAGTGCTAGATTTTTTTTTTGAAATTACTAATTGTTCTATATATATGGGTTTTATGGGCTTTTTTGAAAACCCGTGGGATTAGCCCGGACCAGGACCATAACCGTTAAGCCATGAAAGGTAGGACCGAAGACCGGACCGGTTACACACATCATGGGCCGGGCCCAGGTTTAACGGGTCGGCCCTACGAGCTTTCACGGGCCAACCCGTTTAATGCACACGCCTACTCTGAAATGATATCGAAAAAGGTTTAATCAAACAAAATGTAAAACCATATGTTTCATCACAAAGAAAAGATGAACCTAATTACATCCATTCTATTTATACATAACAGATCTAACCAAAAAGATAGGATAATACTAATTGCATCCATTCCATTTATACATAATAGATCCAAACATAAAAGACTTCACATAGCAAAACATCTGGTTCACTTTCTTTTATAAAATAATCAACTAGTACATAGTTTACGATTCTTAAATCAAACAGATTAAAATTGATCAATACCAAAACAATCAATAAGTCTTGTACTTTTCGTATGCTATGACTTCATGTTTTTCCAATCTTTAACGATAATCCACGTTTAGAATCACTAATCTTCTTGCACATGTTAAATCGTGAACAAAAAACATATCAATTGATTAAAAACTTTTGCAAAAAACATTTAAACCCATTCAAATGAATGGTTTACAATTCAACTAGATTTTCGTTCCATTTCTCATCCATAGGGAAAAAATCTAGTTAAGATTGTATTAGTTTAAATGCATTGACAAAAATCATAGTTCCGAGTCCACCCATTCCAACAACCAGACAAGATAACTGTCCGGACACATGATCAAACAAATATAGTCTTATCTAATAAAACAAGATGTGCAGAACCAGATCAAGAATCCTGAATCCCCCTCCCCTGTCATGAGTTTGTAGATCTTAAGCCGATCGAAACACTTGAAAGCAAATTTGACCGGAAATAGAAAAGGCTTACCGCGGCCTGTGGAAGGCGATGTACCGGGGGTGAAACTTTATTTGGACGGCGATGTACCGGGGGTGAAACTTTATTTGGACGGCGATGAGTTTAGGTCAAGGAAAGAGGAAGGCGGTTAATAAAGGAAAGTAATAGGAAGCATTTATTTATAAAAGGATCTAATTTGGGCTCAAACCCTAGATGTGAACCTACAATTTTCTCCCTTAGTTACTCCGCAAACAAGACTTTATAATTGGCAATGTTTTAAATAGCGGTTCAAACCGGCCGGTAATATCGGTTGCATCGGGTTTCGGTCATTGTGCCGGTAAATTTGAGTTGGGTAAATTGATGGTTTATAAGTTGTACCGCCGGTATTATCGGGTTATATCGTTGTACCGGTTTTAAGTTTGAACTTTAAACCAATAAAAAATGTTCGGTTCCTTTAGTAAAAAAAAATTGTGTATCCGTCATCCTTCTGCTTGCGGTTAAATAATTGTTCGGTTACCTAAGGCCCATTTTAGAACAAAAAAAATTGCACACATTTATTGTAGGGTAAATGGTGGGTAGATTAGTAATATTTTATTTTAAAAGTCAAAAATCATTTAAAAAGACAAGAATTTGTAACTTCTTAAAAAACAACTTTTTTCAAAAAGTTACAACAAAAAATGTTTTTATATCTACCAAACACCCTCTTAGTCTGTAGTTTAATGGCACGCAAAGGAAATGTTAGCCATGGACGCACAAATGCTCTTATATTAACATTTTCAGGTCACGGCTTGTAACACTCTAACACGAATATGGCTTACGTCTCCCATTTCTAGGTAGCAGAGACTAATACATGAGTTTCAAACTACTAAATATAATCCACATTATTTAATCATTAACTTGACCTTTAATATATCCTCTTATGTCTTAGAGGGTGCACACTCTTCACACACAACCTAGCTTGAAAATCATAATCTTCTTATTGGAACTTTATATATTATTTGAAAAACAATTTATGTAAATTTCATTTAAGAATGTTATAAGATTTTAGGAAATTTAATAGAAAGTTTCACTAATTTAAAAGAGTAAGTTTCGCTTTTAGTCCA
Organism: Smallanthus sonchifolius; assembly: GCA_023525975.1. Taxonomy (NCBI): domain Eukaryota; kingdom Viridiplantae; phylum Streptophyta; class Magnoliopsida; order Asterales; family Asteraceae; genus Smallanthus; species Smallanthus sonchifolius. The sequence goes on from CM042029.1 coordinate 95,037,382, forward strand.
TGTGTTTTGCTCAAATTAACGTTTTTATTCCAATAGTTTTAACTTCACTTTCTGAGTTCTTGTGGTTTCATTTTTGTTTTAATTAAAACTAGTACCACTAACGGCGTTAGTTTCTTCTTTTAATTGAATGGTATTTTAGTCTTTTTATATAAAGTGACTAATTATGCAATTTACTTAAATAACTTAAGAGTTGAAGGACTATTATGCAAATTAATTTACACAAATTAAAACCTCTCTCCCCCCCTCCCTCCCTCCCTCTCAAACCACCATTCTCTCAAACCACCATTGCTCAACACACTTTATATTATACTGACATAATATAAAGTAAGTGGATCGATCAAGTATCCGAATTCTAAAGAAAAATCATTATCGATAATCCAAGACCATACATATTGATAGACAAAACTACTATTCATTTGCTGAATAGACATATTGATAAAAAAAATCATGACAATACTTAACAATAAAACGCTATGAATTGTTTTTTTGTGGTGGACTGTCGACTCAGCAAAAATGTTGTCGGAAAAACGAAAGGAGGCGACAAGGGGCAGAGATAGGGCAACAAAGAAGAAAGGAGAAGAGGGTGATTTGGGTTTTCAATTATTTTGTTAATGTTTTTAGTAAGTTACATAAGTAACCCTCAACTGTGAAACTATCTTAATAACCTGCATAATTAATCACTATTTGTAAAAAGACTAAAATATCCTTTATAATAACCTGCTCTTTTAAGAAATTAATCGTGTTAGTGTCATGAGTTTAATTGAAACAAAAATGAAAACGACAAGGACTCAAAACGTGAAATTAAAACAATTTAAATAAAAGCGTTTTACCCTAAACCTTTATGTAGAATTAAACATCCATGAATCACCCATAAGGCTAGATCTTAGGTTTCCATACGTTTTCATACGTAAAGACCAAAGTCCCAATTTCCTGTAAGCCCGAAAACACTAAAAAAAGGCGTAGCTTTGAAATTGTTTCTTACCTGGAAACTTGCGTAGCTTTCCTTGTTTATGATCTTTTTTCAACCTTTGACAACTTTGATGCACAAAAGAAGCTAAAGTTCGATCATTCTCCACCCTTCTCTCCAGCCGAGGACTTTTGAAAGCTCCCTAAGATCTAGCGAAAACTTGCAAGTACAAAGGTTATTAGGCTTCGCGGAAAAGGGGGGGGGGGGTTGCAATGGTTTTATGGTGGTGTTTACTTCTTTGAAAATGACTAAATAGTCTCTCCACTTTTAGAATATTCCTAAAACCCTAATTGTTTTCTTTATGTTTTTTGGGATGTTTCAACCGCGAACACCACCACTGTGTGCCGCCTAGTCTGTCCCTTTCCTTCTTGGTCGATGGCACACCACTATCTGAACCACAACTTTCCATCATTTTGCCACCCACAACGTATCTCCATCGCATCCTCCCTCACCCCCACCCCACCCCTCCCCTCCCCTCCCTTTTGTTTCTCTTGTTGAACCACGGTAATAGGAGAGGAGAGAATATTCTAGCTAGATCATGGGGAGTTTAAATTTGTTTTACCAAGTTTAGTGGAGACTTTGTTAAACCATTTCTCCTCTAGTTTCCTCAAATATCACTTGACACCCATCAATTATATGTCACAATCAACCATACACTTTGTTGCATTTAGCTTCATTAACCTGAAATCCAGGTGTTACATTCTGTCATTGCCCATTCTAACGTATTTGTAGTTATGTCTGTCCCGATAGTGAACATCGGTTCAACATTTAAACAATGATCTTTATTTCTTTTTTAAACCTTAATTTGAAGTAATCCTAATTTGAAGTAATCGCTTTGATTCAGTTAAATATATTCAAAGTTTCCATTCGGCATGTATTCCGATTTTAGTTTAAAAAAAAGTTGTATGAGCTAATGAAGCATTTATTAAAAAATATATATTTTCTTTATTAAGAGAACCCTCTAAACAAATACTTGTTTATCTATACTAATAAGATAATAAGATTCGTACACCGAATGTAATGATATTTGTTGCATATAAAAGTATAAGAATTTAAATAAATAATTTAATCAAATCAAACAAAACTAACCCGAAACGTATCGAAACGAACCATTTTGCCGACCCAAACGAACGATTTTTATATCCAACAAAAAATGAATTTTTTAATAACAAATTTGACGATAATTCTCACCATGTGAAACGCGGCTTGTAAGTATAGATCTAACTTCAATGCCGGAAAAACTTCATCAAATAGTAACCAAGTTTCTTAAATGTTCCATTTAAGTTACTCAAAGTTTTTTTATCCCTCTAAAGTCACTCAACTTTCACTAAGTGTTTCAATCCTATGTAATATTTTTATAAATGTTTAAATTTTTTAAAATTGAATGAGGCAAATGAAATACAAATGAATATTAGTTACCAATAAGAGAAATTTTTATTGCAGTTAATTTAAATTGGAGGTGATAGTGAAGAAACAAAATTCACCGAATAATAAACAACTTTCAAAATTGTTATATTTAAGTCGAATTGGGAAATATTTTTTGATAAATAGTAAACAAGATTCATATATGTTTCATTTGCCTCATTCAATTTTAAAATAATTAAACATTTATGAAAATATTACATAGAATTGGAACACCTACTGAAAGTTGAGTGACTTTAAAGGGACAAAAAAACTTTGTGTGACTTGAATGAAACACTTAAGAAACTTGGTTACTATTGTGTAAAGTTATCCCCTTCAATGCCATGTTAAATTATACAAATCGTTTATTTGTTAGAGGATAAATACAACAAAAAACTAAAATACTTTCTATTTTTTTATAAAAGTCTTTTAACAATTTTTTATACATAAAAAACCAACATACTCTATCTTTTTTTCATACAAAAGTCACTCAACAAATTTTTACACATAAAAACCAACATACTTTATGTATTTCTCACAAAAATTCACCGACAACTATTTAATATAGCAAATGAATCGGTAGAAGGAAGGCAGTGGAAACCGACCGATAAATTAGTTCAATAAAGAGATTATTTGTAATCAAGTTAAATCTATTTTGTAAAAACACTTATAAAATCTGTGAAAACACATAAACAATCCAATCGTTTGCTTTGAGCTTGCTTCTGTCAGTTGATTTTTCCTTTGTCTTACTTTTGCCGATTCATTTTCTAGGATAAATAGTTGTCGAGTAACTTTTGTGAGAAAAACAAAAAATATGTTGGTTTTTATATACAAAAATATGTTGAGAGACTTTTGTGAGAAAAAAATATGTTAGTTTTTTATGTGAAAATATTTGTTATGTGACTTTTGTATGGAAAAAAAAAAAGAAACCGTGTTGCTTTTTTATAGTATTTGCCCTTTGTTAAACGTTACTTATTTTGTTTTTGCTAAATTAATGTGTGTTTTAAATCTTTTTGCTTATTTGACATAAACTTTTGAAAAATTAGGGATCAAATTCTAGTGCGTCATTTTAATTTTATGTTTTTTTTAAGTTATCTGAAAATAAGATTTCAGATTTGTTTATTTATTTTATAATTATTAGGTTGTTTTCAAAATGCAAATAGAAAATGGTACACCGATGATTAAGTGAATGGCGTTATCTTCTTGTATTAGTATAGTGAAAAGACATTCAATAGTATATCTAATGTTTTCTAAAGCACATATTGACAAAGTGCACCCTTTTAATAATATTTTGTGTTTTTTTATTACTAGAAAACGCTAGTTCTAATTTCTTTTCGTTGGACATCCATCCGAAGAATTATTACAAATGTGTCAATAATTGGGTGAATAAATTATGGACTTATAGTACCAACTATAAGTATTTAAAGTATAATTTTGTATCTATATAACATGTTTTGATATATATTCCTTTGTTGACGGTCTATAAGTACCTTCATTTCTTAATTCATGCTTCCAATAATCAAAATAACTTCTCAAAAAGTATTTGCTTAGATGAAAATTGGGAGTAACATAAAGAGAATATGATGATGAAGGTATGTTCTTAATTTTTGATAAATTTCTTTTTTATTTTCATAGATAATATATAAATGGAGTTAAGTACACACATAGTTAGTTTATGTGGTTGTGGGAAAGTAAAAGTTTTGATACTAAAGGTTTAATTTAACATGTTTGTGTTTTAACATAAAGAGAATATGATGATGAAGGTACTTTCTCCATTTTGGATAATTTTTTTTATTTTCATAGATAATATATAAATAGAGTTAACTACACACATAGTCACTTTATGTGGTTTGCGGAAAGTAAATATTTTAATACTAAAGGTTTAAATTAACATGTTTGTGTTTTATGCCTTATACGTTTTAGCAAATTTGGGTATTAATGTTAACTTTCATTAAATTTTATATGTTAACTTGGGGTAAAAATAACCAAAATACCCTTTTACTCTAACCTCTTAGTACCCAAGAGTGTCACTTTCCGCAAAAGGTATTTTAATCATTTCATCCAAAAACTTAAATTTAAATTAACGAAAATCAGTGTTAATACCTAAACTCGTTACAAAATTAAAAGCATAAACTCCAACATATTAGTTTAAACCCTTAATACCCAAATGCGTTACTTTTTGCAAACCATATGTACTATCTTTGGAATTAAATCATATAAATATTACAAAACATGATATTCAAAATTACATATTAATTCAAATTTCAGTTTCTACGTACAGTTGGTAAATAAAATGATAGATTTTCATTTTCATTTATTTTACGTTATAAAATTAAGAGTAAACTGTCATTATCGTCCATGTTGTTTGGTCTCTTTTGTCACTTATCCAAATTTTTTTTTCTCCTGGCTATCCCTAGGGTTTGAAAAACTAGCCATTTCGGGACAACTCATTAACGCCGTTAGCTGTACTCAGTTAAGTTAGTGTAAAATGACCAAAATATCCTCATTAACACCATTTTTAATAAATAATATATATATATATATATATATATATATGAAAAAGATCAAATGTAAACCACCTTTAAGTGTGTAAACCAAAAAACCAAATCGTGACCACGTATTTATTATATTTAATATGATGTTTGACTTTTGAGGATTAGATTAAAATTACATATATATACACACAACTTTCGTCCTCCCCGGCCCCAACATCACCATCGCTTGCCGGTGACTTCATCTTCACCAACACCAAACGCCGGCGACTTCATATTCCCCACGCCATTGAATCTCTCTCGCTGATTGTTGGGTCTTTTTCGGACCCAAAACCTCAACACACACCGGAACTACTCCCCCTACAAACCCAAAAAATCCTACTAATCTCAATGGCAATACACAAAAGATACGACGTCGGTCCGGGTTTCACTCGAGGCTGGAGCAGGCTGAAAAGGAGAATAATGGAAACATATATTATTCCGGCAGTCGGTTTATGTTTTGGGGAAAATAAAAAAACAAAGATCGAGAGGACATATCTGAAATCGTGGTAGGGAAATTAATGAGGAAGGGTACATAGAAGTGTGGTGGTGATGTCCAAACGATGGTATTCATGTGGCAACGTGGCGGATGTCGATTTTCCGGAGGTGTGGTGATGGTGGTGTGGAGAGATACTAGAGAGAGAGCGTGTCAGTGAGGGTATTTTGTGAACTTCTCAAAATGATAAGGGTGTTAATGAGGGTGTTTTGGTAATTTTACGCTAATTTAACGGAACACAGCTAACGGTGTTAACGGGTTTGACCAAAATGGAAAGTTTTCGAAACTATAGGGATAGTCAGACGAAATAATAATAATAATTTCGATGAAAGTGATCAAACCACATGAACAAAAATAGTAGTTTACTCTAAGATTAATAAACCGCGTATCCTTCGTATAATATATTCCATTAGTGAGAATTTTTTTACTAGCATGGTCGTGTTAATAACCGTTAACGCTAAAGCATTTTAACGAAAAATAAGGGGCAGAATCAAGGGAGGGTCAATTAACCCAGCTGTTGTCAAAATTTGCTCATTTTTATGTATAAATGAACTTTTTTTTCCTTTAAGAAATACATGGGTTTGACTACATGGGTTTGACTACATAGTTGTGATGAAAAAAACTCTAGATGCGCCACAACCATGACTAGTAAATTATCAGTATAGATTTATGTGTTGTGTGTGTAAATTTGACATCTTCAATGCTATTTTTAAAGTTCAGAGTAATGACTAAATTTATGAGAAACGAAAAGTAATAGAATTCTTCTTTAAACTCTATGCCTAATAAGAAAGCATATATTAAAAAACACATATAAATATATATACAATTTATTTTATTGAAATTTAATCCATCTTAAATTTGGAGAAAATAACAAAATCTAGTTATCAATTGCTCATATAAAAGTCAGATAATAATCTAAAATTATATTTTGTGTATTGGAAAATAATAACACTAGTTAGTTAACACATAAATAACATATTGTTTTCATGATTTCTAGGGAAATTGAAGGGCAAATGGAATATTTAGTGCTTGTGGGATTTGTTGTACTTTCACTCTTGTGGGTTCGATGGGCTATCCATCGTCGGGTTGAAAAGCTACCACCTGGCCCAACTCCATGGCCAGTGGTCGGAAACATCTTTCAACTTGGCTTTGTAAAAGTACCACACAAGTCATTTGCACAACTTGCTCTTGTTCATGGCCCGGACATTATGACCCTTTGGCTAGGCTCCATGTGTACGGTCGTGATCTCGTCCAATGAGGCAGCCTGCGAGATGTTCAAGAACCATGATGTGGTGCTCGCTGGTCGAAAGGTCTACGAGTGCATGAAAGGAGATTTCGGGGACGAAATGGGGTCAATGATAACCGCACAATACGGGGCAAATTGGAGATTGTTGCGAAAACTTAGTACTACTGAGTTCTTTTTAAACAGCCGGTTAGATGCCACTTCTAGTGTCCGTACTAGATGCATAGACAAGTTAGTGGAGTCTATACAAGATGCTAGTGGCAATAGTATTGATGTGGGTAGGTTCTTTTTCCTTATGGCGTTTAATCTAATAGGGAACTTGATGTTTTCGAAGGATCTTTTGGATCCGAAGTCGAAGAAAGGAGCCGAGTTCTTTTACCATGCTGGGATGGTAATGGAGTACGCCGGAAAACCTAACGTGTCCGACTTCATGCCGTTGTTAAAGAGGCTTGATCCACAAGGGATCCGGAAAAACATGCAAAATCATGTGCGCGAAGCCTTTCGTATAGCCGGGGGATTCATTGCCGAACGCATGGAATCGTCGGTTGATAAGGAAACCAAAGATTACTTGGACGTGCTCTTGGAGTATCGCGGTGATGGTGTGGAAGGACCCTCTAAGTTCTCTTCAACAACCATCAATATTATTGTCTTCGTAAGTAAAACCCTGCCACTTTTTCTCTGACTGCTAGAAAACTGGGCGTTTACGACCAAATTTACGGTTGTGAAATTTGCGACGGAAATCACACCAGTTGCAGAATTAACGACCGCATTCATCTCGGTACAAAATTTGTGACAGAAAAGCTAGGACGCAAAACGGTCATAATTTTAATAGTCGCAACATTTGCGACCACAAATACAGCACTTATACTCGACGGCCTTTTTTTTTATCAGAAATGATAAACTGCGACCGAAAAGACTGTCGTAATTGCCAAGTTTTCCGGTAGTTATATGTACTTAATTATAAATTTAAGCGTGTATCTATATTCTATCAACTAAAAAGACGGATTAGAATCCCCTCACTATTTTCCGATAGTTTCTATGTCAAATTAGCGAAAAGTTTTAAAATCGCCGCAAATTATGCGTCAATTTTTCCCCAAACATCCCAAATTAAGCGAACAAATTTTATTTCAATTAAGCAAAGGCATATGGTGTACCAAATAACAACTTTACTTTAAATTAAGGTCCTAAAGAGAAATATAAGATTCTAATTGTTTGAATTTTTTTAACAGCAATTCTTTTACACCTAACCTTGCAATTACGAAGATTTGAACTCACATAACTTTTATAAAGGCAAACACCATGCTATTAGACCACTAGATCATGGGTTATAATTGTTTGAATGTTAACCCTCGTATCAGGAAATGTTCACCGCCGGAACCGACACAACTACAAGTACGTTAGAATGGGCAATGGCAGAACTTCTCCACAACCATCATACTTACAAGATATTACAAACGGAAGTGCGAAATGTTGTTTCTCGTAATGGAAAACTTGAAGAGAAGCACATTGAAGATCTTCCCTACCTAAAAGCAGTGATTAAGGAAACTCTTAGGCTTCACCCGCCGCTCCCTTTCTTAGTCCCTCACAAGGCAATGGAATCATGCATGATGCTAGGGTACAATATCCCTAAGGAAACACAAGTGCTAGTGAACGTATGGGCCATCGGTCGTGACCCTAGAACATGGGAAGACGCATTGGAGTTCAAGCCTGAGAGGTTCTTGGACCATGACAAGATGGTTGATTACAAGGGTCACAACTTTGAGTTCATACCATTTGGATCTGGTCGAAGAATGTGTCCAGCTATACCCCTCGCATCACGAGTGCTTCCACTCGCTTTGGGAACGCTTTTGCACAAGTTTGATTGGGTTTTGGGTGATGGACTTAAACCGGCCGAGATGGATATGAATGAAAGAATGGGTATAACTCTTAGGAAAGCTATTCCTTTGAAGGCTATACCTATGCCATAAGATGTGTCCATATGGTATACATCTCATTTGAGAAACTTTAAAAAGTAGTAAAATGTACCCGAAATCTAAAACAAAACAAAGATTGATTATTGTAAAATAAATAACTATTTCTTTGATTTACATGAAATACATTTGGAATTCAAGGGACTTTGGTAGCTAAAGTGTAAAAAATAAGGGTTGTTAGTGGTTAAAATATAAGAGATGAAAGTCAAATGAGCTTATTTATTATGATACCACCCCGCGTATTACACGGGTTGAATAAATGCAATGTTATATATACTTAATAATAAATATTTACATATTATATAGTTTTTAATACAAATTTTAGAAACGTCATATAGTTACTTTTTAAAAATGTTTTGTTTTATAAAAAGAATGAATTAAATGTTTAATTTCCAAAAATGTTTTATGAACAAACCTATATTCTTTTTAAATAAAAACGTTTATAAAAACTATTATAGAAATCATTATTATTTAATAGAAGATAGAGGCGGAAAACCAAAAAAAACATTAAAAACAATTAAAGAAACTTGTGCAATTAATAGGAGAGAAAGGCGGAAAAACTTGATTCACCAAAACCTTTATTTATTATAGAGTATAGATATAATATGTAATTGTTAACGAGTTAATTACAAAAAAAACTTCTGTTATAAAATCTAAAAAAAAGTTAGTATGTTTGAGATGTTGGTTTTCAATTAATTAAATAAATGTGTTCTTGCATTTGGGAGAGAACCAACAAACTCTTACTTAGAGGAGTACAATTGACAAATAACAAACATCACACACACAAAAAAAGATTCATTCCCGATCAAACATATCTTCATACCTAATTTCATCCCCAAATTGCTCAAACATCTCGATTGAGCGGAGATTCACCATATTGTTTCCATTCACGATCTTCTTCACATCTATACATACCGATTGGATACATTCACGTTCTTCTTCACATCTATACATCTCGATTGGATACTCTGTACATGGAACGTTCAGTTATGTGATAATAAACAATGATTTCTTCAATTCAAAAGTTATTATGTTCTCAAATCTGTCAAATTCCAATCATTCGTCCAGATTCGTATGCTAACATCTATTTTTTTGTTGTATTACTTGTTAAATCGACTAGACATGACTTCATCCGATAGTTCTACAAGTATCTTTCAATGTGATGATTCTGCACCTGTTGAAATTGTGGAAGATGTGCATTCAACACTAATTATGTTCATGATAATGCTCCTGACGTTCAAGATTTGCGGGTTAATGATGTTGATCAACAAGGTAAATTATACAGTACATACCTACTCTGTTCGTTGATACTGCATGTATGCATTACTCTTCTAATGCTCATTCTTTGTTATTGATGTTGTCTATCAACAAATTAAACTATCCAAATTATATACTGCATGTATGCAATATAAAATATGTTTAATACATTTTGATAAAACAGTTATATACCTGATCTGTTAGTTGATACTTCATGTTTGCGTTACTCTTCTAGTGCTCATTCTTTTTTATTGATATTGTCTATAAACAACTTAAACTATCCAATTTATATACTGCATTATGCAATATAAAATATGTTTAATACATTCTGATAAATAGTATATACCTACTATGTTAGTTCATGTATGTGTTACTCTTCTAGTGCTCATTCTTTTTTTATTGATATTGTGTATCCACAACTTAAACTATCCAATTTATATACTACATGTATGCAATATAAAATATGTTTAATACCATCTGATAAAACAATACATCTTTGTTAAATCTACATATATAACTAACATACCATTATTCATTTTATTTATTTTTTATCAAACAATATATGTAGTCGATGGAGTCAGTGGACCTAGATCAATACTCAACATTAGAGAAATAGAAAATCATACACATGATGATCACACTATACAATCAAATACAATCGTTGATACTGCTTTAAGTTCTAACAATTCTAGCAGCCATTCTTTACACTTTGTTGGTGTCGAGGAATGAGGTAACACTTTATTCCATTATTTATTTGTGCATTTATCTATAATAACGTATATTTTTAATATAAGCAGATTTAACACCTTTTATTTATTATTATTACATTTGATTATATTACTTGATATTATAATACTGTAACTACATGTATTACAAACATGTTTGCCTTTCAATGTGCTATATTTATGTAATATTGCTGTAACATCCCAAAAATAAAACGACAGTTGTAATAACGGAATAAACGAACGAGGCATGACGAGTCGGGTCGGATGGGTCAGCGGGCTATAAATAGCCTATGCCACCCCTTTTCTCTTATTTGCAACTTTTAGAGAGAGAAACCGTAGAGAGAGAAAGTTGGCGGATCGACCCGAGACTTCAGCAAAGTGTTACTCCATAACTCGTGAGAAGAACCTCCGGATCAGAAACTCGATTCAGGTAACAATCCGACCTAAATCTGAGTTTTAGTTCGTTTTTGAGTTTTTCAGGTTTTGGGTGAAAAGGTAAGGTTTGAACGGATGAAACTGAAAGATAATCATGGATTTGAGTTCCTTAACGGAAAACGAACGTTTTGAATGCAACAGGTTCGGGATCTTGACATGATCAGACCCGAATGCGAAAGTTAGGGTTTTCGCGAAGAACAGGTCGTGCGCACTTGCTAAGTGCGCACGGAGCAGGTCCTGCGCACTTGCTAAGTGCGCAGGAGGAGGGACCTGCGCACTTGCTAAGTGCGCAGGAAGCATGGTCTGCGCACAGGGTCTGCGCACTTGCTAAGTGCGCAGACATCAGAACTGATTAAGTGAAGTCAGTATGTTAGAATGGTTAAACCGTTAGAGTCGGGATTGGTCTGATGTGTATTTAACTAATCAATTCAGATCGGAAGTGACGTTGTCGGACCTTCGTTTAGGACAACCCATATTAGCATATCAGGTGAGTTCTAGAGCCCTCTTTTAAAATGTTTTGTTAATGTTTTTGGGCTGGTGTGCATACTTACGAAATGATATTTTAACGAAATGATGTTTTAACGAAACGATGTTTACGAAAGGAAAGGTTATGAAGTGTTTTTGCCAAAAAGGTTTACGAATGTTTTATGAACGGTCTAAATGAGGAAATGTTTAATGAAAAGGGAAAGAGGTAAAGGTTTTAAAGAAGTCATTACAAATCTAATCTGTCGAATGAATGGAATTGGCGAATGAAGTCTGGGAATGTAATTCCCAGCCTTGTGGTAGATTATGGACAGCGAGCCATAGTTGCCATAAGAACATGAATTGACGAATGAAGTCTGGGAATGTAATTCCCAGCCTTGTGGTAGATTATGGACAGCGAACCATAGTTGTCATAAGAACAACATGTGACACCCGACATTTCAGGTAAATATCCGTACATGTTATAAACGAGTTTACATTTTAATTGTTTTTGTGATTTATTTAATTTCACAAACAAGGACATTAAGGTCTAACAAAAACCGAACATTGTCTCATTTCATATTTTGGTAATTCTAGGAGTTACCGGTTCACGTGTCATATAAACCGACTAATACGAACGTTAGTGGTTAAATTAAATAACCAGAAAAATATATATACATATATATTACATAAACTTTACGTTGGTCAATAATTTATTTTTAGACTAAAACATACGGTATAAGTAAAAGTAAAATAACGAACCCTTTCGAAGACGTTACCACGTATCGTCACCTTTAGGTATTTATACCTACAAATAATCATCTCAACGAATTATACAATCTAAGATTTAAATATTTTTCATCAACGAGCCATAAACTTGCTAAATTTACAATGCCGTGAAGAATCTAAACCGAATTAAATTACCCCTTTAAAACTCTAATTGATATTAATACCATTAATAAATTAACACTTAAAAATATAATTATTTGATTTATCAACCCCCAAACCACTTTCCTTGACTTTTCGGCCGAAATTCAGAGAGACCATCCTCCCACTTCCTACTTCACTCACATTTAGAAAAACCCATACCTTCTCAGTCTCAACCTCACAATCTCTGTCATATTTCTCATTTCTTACGGCAATTTTCCCCAATCCTCTCCAAGTTGAAGTCCGGTTTAAAGCAAAACCTACCATAATTCGGTGTTTTAAGAAGAATTTCAAGTGTTTCTAAAGGAAATTTAACAGAAGAATTAAGATCATTCTCTGTTTTCCCTCATCATCTTCATCTCTGTTTTAAGGTAAAAACTCAATACTATCTACATTATTTTCTTTAAAACCGTAGCTAAAACATACAAAATATTCAAACGCAAGTAAGATAACAAGAAAAGTGTGTCAAATTCAAGATTTAAAACATAAAAATATGCAGGACTGATTCTGTCAAACAGAAGTCCAGTAATCGAAATTATAGTTTCGATACCAGTTAACTCAACCGAAACTAGGAGTTTCGATACCTGTTGTTCAATCGAAACTAGGAGTTTCGATACCTATTGTTCAATCGAAACTAGGAGTTTCGATACCTATTACTCAATCGAAACTAGGAGTTTCGATACATATTACTCAATCGAAACTAGGAGTTTCGATACCTATTACTCAATCGAAACCAGGTAGTTTCGATACCTGTTTTGCTCAATCGAAACTGAGTATTCGATACCTAGATGTCCAATCGAAACTAGTAGTTTCGATACCGGTTGCTCAATCGAAACTAGGTAGTTTCGATACTCAGTTTGCTCAATCGAAACTAGGTAGTTTCGACATCTGTTCTGTTCTATTCTGTTCAATCGAAACTATGTAGTTTCGATATCTGGTCATCAGTCCCATTTAGCAGTAACTTAGAACTATTTTATAACGAAATAAGTGTTGAAAAACTAAAAAGATATTTAAACAAAAGTAACCAGATTTACAAGGTCGGTGAACAATTTGCAATATGAGACGTTCGGTCTTAACACAATTTACCCTTTGGTATCTAGGGTACGAATAGTCAAGTTTGACTACAACAAGTATCATTACATGTATACACAAACTCAAGGTGAGTTTCACGGCCCCTTTTTACTGTTTTCTATATTTGGGGGAAAAACATACTTACAACTATTTTATGGGATAACAAGAGAATAAGGCACGACTTTTATGTTTACATGAGATGAGAACAACAAGTGAGGCCGCTAAAGTCCCCTGGAACAACGTAGTAACCATTAACTGTAGTCTAGGGTCCTATGAATAGTACTATGGAGAGTGACGTCTCCCGGTCATGGTTAGTCGCGCTAACCACAATCTGGAAGATTTATGGCCGCATAGAACCGGATAACGAAATTAGGGGCGTGTACAATTGTCATGGTTTGGTTACGCCTCATGTATGAACATATTATTTGTATTCCTAGCTAGTTTACAAATGGGTCAACAATTCTTATTCTGTTTATCACATACAACTGAAACTATTTACGAACAATTGAATTTTACAAAGATCTATTTGATTTAAACCTGTGAACTCACCAACCTCGTGTTGACAATTTTAAGTATGTTTTTCAGGAAATTGAACGTGATCGCAAGGTTAGCAATGTAGATTACATGCATGCACGATGGATACAACTTTTGGGGGATTTCTCTTGTATAACTCATTGTAATAGAGTCATATTTGCGAAATCTTCACTTTTTGTAAACTAATTTTACATTTTGGAATGTAAAACATTAAACTTGTTTATGTATCCATTTATCATGTATGTGTTTGCGGTAATCATATGCTTTGGAAACCATGAACGTCGCGCCTCGCGTTTCCGCCTTGGCGAGGTGTGACAGATTTGGTATCAGAGCCATTGATTATAGCGAACTAAGAGTCTACAATGGAACCTAGTCTATAATTTAAATGACTCACAAACCGTTTTCATTGCATAAGCATTGCATAACCAGTCATCATGTCATGTGGATATTGTAGTCACAAGCATGTCGTCACATTCACACTCTGACCCCGTCTCTGAACCTGAATCCAACGAGGAACTTTCCGCCACACGTCCCAAAAATCGAATACAAGTTCGCAGTTCCACACCACCTAATGTCGCCTTGGGAGAACCGCCTATCGTCTACCGAAAGAAAAGCGGAGGACCAGTTAAGGTGCAAAGTGCTAGGAAGAAGGTTCGACTTCCACGCAAAAGGACTCTAGCAGCCCGTGACCCGGAAGACTTGGAGACCGGTGAAGAACCACCTAAGCAACGACCCTGCTACTACCCTACTGTGGGAACTATCCGCTGGATGCCTCGTACTCTGGCACGATGGAGGGAGATGGAGAGCATCCCATCTACCTTTGAGCTCGGAGAGTCTTCCAACTCCCCAACACCCCTACCCCACACTGGGGAAGCCATGGAGCTCACAGTGCCTACATTAGTAGCACGCGTTCGTACGCACGAAGAGCGTCTTGATGATCTTCTAGATGATATTCGGGCACATGGGGATGCAGCCATGCGCTTACGTTAAGGGCTCGGATCTCGAGTTCAGACTCTAGAGGACAGCACCCGAGACCTACAGGGTGCCACTGACTATCTAGAGTTGAGAGCTGACATGGACTGGCAGTTCACTGTTATGGTCCGAGACATGGTGGAGGCGTTGGAAGAAAGGACTTTGGCTGCAGAATTTGTGGCGAGAGCTAGCTTTGTCATGGCGGGACTTGCCATGATGATTGGGTTGTACTCCCACTTCTTCTTTTAAACCTATTATGGGCGGGTTGTGCCCATAGCACATTATGTAGTTTAAAAACTTTGGTACTGATGTGGTCATGTGAACCCATCCCTTTTTGTATCCTTATCTTTTGGGAACAATGTACTATGTATGTTTTAACTATGTATGTGATGGTTTATGTTGTAATGATGGTTGTTTACGTTTGATGTTGTTGTATCCTTATGTCATGATCTATCATTATTTTTATATAATGTTGTTTCTTTTTAATTGACATGTTAGAAAGAACGTCATGGCACCTAAGCGTAGGACAACCCGTAACACTACTGGTGACAACAACGAGGCGATTTCCCCAAACGTGGAGCAACTCATAGCACAGCGAGTAGCTGCTGCCATGGAGCGGTATGAGGCAAATCGAAATAGTGGAGGAGGAAACGGCAGTGGTACCGGCGGAGGAGGTGCAGGAGGTAGCGGTACAGCCGGAGGTTCCGGAGGTAATAGAATAAATAAGCCATAACAAATAGTCATGATCCAAATTAATGACGTTATGACTTGTAAATCTACAGATGCTCCAAATAGGAAGTGCACCTACAAGGCCTTTCTATCTTGCAACCCCCGTAACTTCAATGGCACCGAGGGTGCAGTTGGGCTAATGAGATGGATAGAAAAGATGGAGTCGGTGATTGATATTAGTGAATGCACCGCTGACTGCATGGTGAAGTATTCTACATGCTCACTCACTGATAAAGCTTTAACTTGGTGGAATTCACAAGTAAAGACTTTGGGAAGGCAGACAGCATATGAGTTGTCATGGGAAGACCTAAAATCCATGATGATCGAGGAGTACTGTCCTCGAAACGAGTTGCAAAAGATCGAATCTGAAATGTGGAATTTACAAATGATAGGAGATGATGTTGCTGGCTACACTGACCGATTCAATGAGTTAGCAATCTTGGTTCCACACATGGTTACCCCAGAATACAAGAAGGTTGAAAGATATTTGTGGGGTCTCGCACCTCAAATCTGAAGTCTGGTGACTTCATCGAACCCCATGGATGCCAAGAGCGCTATAACCCTAGCATTCAAGCTAAGGGATAATGCTGCGCGTGATGGTTTGTTTGGAAATAAGGAGGCCGAGGAAGGAAAATTTGGAGAAAAGAGGAAATGGTTTGGAAAACCAAGTAATCAAAACAAGAATCAGGCTTACAAGAGACCTGAAACTATGAAAGCCTATGCCGCCAACATTGAATGACAAAATGGATATCTTGGAACACGACCAAAGTGTGACAAGTGTGGATATCATCACAGTGAAAAGTGTACCCAATGTGGAAAGTGTAAAAAGTATAGACATATGGCCCATAACTGTTGGAGCAATGCAAATCCTAATAAGATTAATCAAGTAGTTGGAAAGATCAAACCAGGAACAGGAAGGATGAATCAGGGATGCTTTGAGTGTGGAGATCCAAAGCACCTTAGGAAAGACTGTCCAAAGTTGAAGAACCGAAACGACAATCAGGCCCGTGGAAGAGCATTTGTGATGGGGGCTGGTGACGCACGACAAGATCCGAACATTGTCACTGGTACGTTCCCGATAAATAATCACTATGCCTCTATACTTTTCGATACGGGTGCTGATATGAGTTTTGTGTCAAATAACTTTAAGTCTCTACTCGGTATTAAGCCCAGCAAACTAGATCAAAATTATACAATTGAATTAGCAAACGGGAAATTAATTAAAACCAAAGAAGTCATTCAGGATTGTACCTTATGTTTTAAGAACCACACGTTTAGTATAGACCTACTACCTGTTGACTTGGGAAGTTTTGACGTTGTTATTGGTATGGATTGGTTGTCAAAGAATCACGTCGAGATTGTTTGTTTTGAGAAGATTGTCCAAATCCCACTCCCAAACGGAGAAATTCTTTTGATTCAAGGTGAGAAGAGTGGAGTAACATTAAGGATGATAAACTGCATGAAAGCTCGTAAGTACCTACGTAAAGGCTATTGTGTATTCCTGGCTCACGTCGTCGAGAAGAAACCCGAGGAACGTCGACTTGAGGATATACCAATCGTTAAGGATTATCCTGAAGTTTTTCCAGAAGACTTACCTGGATTACCACCACCGAGGCAAGTCGAATTCCGAATCGACTTGGTACCAGGAGCCGCCCCGGTTGCGCGATCACCATATCGATTAGCACCTTCGGAAATGCAGGAATTATCAAATCAACTCCAGGAGTTGCTTGATAAAGGTTTCATAAGACCGAGTTTCTCACCTTGGGGAGCTCCGGTCCTATTCGTAAAGAAAAAGGATGGAACCTTTAGGATGTGTATTGATTATCGGGAATTAAACAAGCTTACAATCAAAAACCGATACCCACTTCCCCGAATAGACGATTTGTTCGATCAACTACAAGGTTCTAGCTTCTACTCTAAGATCGATCTACGTTCGAGGTATCATCAACTAAGAATCCAAGAAGAAGATGTACCAAAGACGGCATTTATGACTCGTTATGGCCACTACGAATTCCTAGTTATGCCGTTTGGTTTGACAAACGCACCAGCCGTCTTCATGGATCTCATGAACCGCGTGTGCAAGCCATACTTGGATAAATTCGTGATAGTATTTATTGATGATATATTAATATATTCACGAACCAAGGAGGATCATGAACATCATCTGAAATTAATCTTAGAACTACTCAGAAACGAGAAACTTTACGCTAAATTCTCTAAGTGTGAGTTTTGGATCCGAGAAGTGCATTTTCTTGGACATGTCATCAACAAGGAAGGAATTCACGTTGATCCATCAAAAATTGAAGCGATCAAAAACTGGGAAGCACCAAAGACTCCGACAGAAGTACGTCAATTTTTGGGTTTGGCCGGCTACTACAGACGATTCATTGAGAATTTTTCAAAAATAGCCCTGCCTTTAACCACATTAACCCAGAAAGAAAAGAAGTATGATTGGAGTGACAAGCAAGAGTCAGCTTTCCAATTATTGAAGCAGAAGTTATGTAGTGCACCGATCTTATCCCTTCCTGAGGGAATCGACAATTTTGTCGTATACTGCGATGCATCACACCAAGAACTTGGTTGCGTGTTAATGCAAAGAGACAAAGTCATCGCATATGCCTCACGACAACTAAAAGTGCACGAAAAGAATTATACGACCCATGACTTGGAGTTGGGTGCAGTTGTGTTTGCGCTCAAGATTTGGAGACATTATCTTTACGGTACAAGATGCACTATCTTTACTGATCACAAGAGTCTCCAACATATCTTCGATCAGAAAGAACTTAACATGAGACAACGTCGTTGGGTAGAACTACTAAACGACTATGATTGTGATATCAAGTACCATCCCGGGAAAGCCAATGTCGTAGCAGACGCCTTAAGTCGCAAAGAACGGGTTAAAACACTCCGTGTTCGTGCCATAGAATTGACAATTCATACGAGTCTCACGATTCAAATTCGGATGGCACAACAAGAAGCAATCAAAGAAGAAAACATTCAGAATGAAGCTTTACGAGGAATGATAAAGCAGTTGGAGCCAAAGTCAGATGACACTTTATACTTAATGAATAGAATTTGGGTGCCATGTTTTGGTAACTTACGGGAGTTGGTTATGGACGAAGCCCACAAGTCCAGGTACTCCATTCACCCAGGTTCAGATAAGATGTATAAGGATCTAAAAGAATTATATTGGTGGCCCAATATGAAAGGAGATATTGCCACATATGTCAGTAAATGTTTAACGTGTTCAAAAGTAAAAGCCGAACATCAGAAACCGTTTGGCTTATTACAACAACCGGAAATTCCCCAATGGAAATGGGAACAAATTTCTATGGATTTTATCACGAAATTACCCAAGACGTCGAGTGGTTATGATACCATATGGGTAATTGTCGACCGTTTAACAAAATTAGCTCATTTTCTACCTATCAAAGAAACGGATAAAACCGAGAAACTTGCAAAGCTTTATATCAAGGAAATTGTGGCCAGGCATGGAGTGCCAATTTCTATTATCTCTGATAGAGACAGCAGATTCATGTCTAAAATCTGGAAATCATTACAAGAAGCCATGGGCACACGTCTTGACATGAGCACGGCATATCACCCACAAACAGATGGTCAAAGCGAAAGGACCATTCAAACTTTAGAGGATATGCTACGTGCGTGTGTAATTGATTTCAGAAGAAATTGGGATACTCATTTACCGTTAGCGGAGTTTTCCTATAATAACAGCTACCACACGAGCATTAAGACAGCTCCGTTTGAAGCTTTATATGGTCGTAAATGCCGCTCACCGCTATGTTGGGCGGAAGTTGGTGAAAAACATTTGACATGCCCTGAGATTGTCCAGGAAACCACTGATAAGATCTTCAAAATTAAGGACCGTCTGAAAGCAGCCCGAGATAGACAAAAGAGCTATGCTGATAACAGACGAAAACCATTAGAATTTCAAATTGGTGACCGAGTAATGTTAAACGTCTCACCATGGAAAGAAGTTGCAAGGTTTGGTAACCGTGGTAAGCTCAACCCTAGATACGTTGGACCGTTTGAAATACTAGCTAGGGTTGGCCCTGTAGCCTACAAGCTCAAACTACCGCAAGAACTAAGCAACGTACACGATACATTTCATATGTCGAATCTCAAAAAGTGTTTGTCCGACGAGACTTTGATCATACCGCCTAATGAAATTCACATTGATGATAAACTTCATTTCATCGAGGAACCGATTGATATTTCAGATTGGAAAGTTCAAAGACTGAGACGTAGTCGAATCAAACTGGTTAAAGTACGTTGGAACTCAAAACGTGGTCTGAGTATACATGGGAACGAGAGGACCAAATGAAAACAAAATACCCCTCCTTGTTTAAGGATACACCAATTCAAGATGACACGAATTGAATTTCGGGACGAAATTCTGTTAACATGGGGAGAATGTGACACCCGACATTTCAGGTCAATATCCGTACATGTTATAAACGAGTTTACATTTTAATTGTTTTTGTGATTTATTTAATTTCACAAACAAGGACATTAAGGTCTAACAAAAACCGAACATTGTCTCATTTCATATTTTGGTAATTCTAGGAGTTACCGGTTCACGTGTCATATAAACCGACTAATACGAACGTTAGTGGTTAAATTAAATAACCAGAAAAATATATATACATATATATTACATAAACTTTACGTTGGGCAATAATTTATTTTTAGACTAAAACATACGGTATAAGTAAAAGTAAAATAACGAACCCTTTCGAAGACGTTACCACGTATCGTCACCTTTAGGTATTTATACCTACAAATAATCACCTCAACGAATTATACAATCTAAGATTTAAATATTTTTCATCAACGAGCCATAAACTTGCTAAATTTACAATGCCGTGAAGAATCTAAACCGAATTAAATTACCCCTTTAAAACTCTAATTGATATTAATACCATTAATAAATTAACACTTAAAAATCTAATTATTTGATTTATCAACCCCCAAACCACTTTCCTTGACTTTTCGGCCGAAATTCAGAGAGACCATCCTCCCACTTCCTACTTCACTCACATTTAGAAAAACTCATACCTTCTCAGTCTCAACCTCACATTCTCTGTCATATTTCTCATTTCTTACGGCAATTTTCCCCAATCCTCTCCAAGTTGAAGTCCGGTTTAAAGCAAAACCTACCATAATTCGGTGTTTTAAGAAGAATTTCAAGTGTTTCTAAAGGAAATTTAACAGAAGAATTAAGATCATTCTCTGTTTTCCCTCATCATCTTCATCTCTGTTTTAAGGTAAAAACTCAATACTATCTACATTATTTTCTTTAAAACCGTAGCTAAAACATACAAAATATTCAAACGCAAGTAAGATAACAAGAAAAGTGTGTCAAATTCAAGATTTAAAACATAAAAATATGCAGGACTGATTCTGTCAAACAGAAGTCCAGTAATCGAAATTATAGTTTCGATACCAGTTAACTCAACCGAAACTAGGAGTTTCGATACCTGTTGTTCAATCGAAACTAGGAGTTTCGATACCTATTGTTCAATCGAAACTAGGAGTTTCGATACCTATTACTCAATCGAAACTAGGAGTTTCGATACATATTACTCAATCGAAACTAGGAGTTTCGATACCTATTACTCAATCGAAACCAGGTAGTTTCGATACCTGTTTTGCTCAATCGAAACTGAGTATTCGATACCTAGATGTCCAATCGAAACTAGTAGTTTCGATACCGGTTGCTCAATCGAAACTAGGTAGTTTCGATACTCAGTTTGCTCAATCGAAACTAGGTAGTTTCGACATCTGTTCTGTTCTGTTCTATTCTGTTCAATCGAAACTATGTAGTTTCGATATCTGGTCATCAGTCCCATTTAGCAGTAACTTAGAACTATTTTATAACGAAATAAGTGTTGAAAAACTAAAAAGATATTTAAACAAAAGTAACCAGATTTACAAGGTCGGTGAACAATTTGCAATATGAGACGTTCGGTCTTAACACAATTTACCCTTTGGTATCTAGGGTACGAATAGTCAAGTTTGACTACAACAAGTATCATTACATGTATACACAAACTCAAGGTGAGTTTCACGGCCCCTTTTTACTGTTTTCTATATTTGGGGGAAAAACATACTTACAACTATTTTATGGGATAACAAGAGAATAAGGCACGACTTTTATGTTTACATGAGATGAGAACAACAAGTGAGGCCGCTAAAGTCCCCTGGAACAACGTAGTAACCATTAACTGTAGTCTAGGGTCCTATGAATAGTACTATGGAGAGTGACGTCTCCCGGTCATGGTTAGTCGCGCTAACCACAATCTGGAAGATTTATGGCCGCATAGAACCGGATAACGAAATTAGGGGCGTGTACAATTGTCATGGTTTGGTTACGCCTCATGTATGAACATATTATTTGTATTCCTAGCTAGTTTACAAATGGGTCAACAATTCTTATTCTGTTTATCACATACAACTGAAACTATTTACGAACAATTGAATTTTACAAAGATCTATTTGATTTAAACCTGTGAACTCACCAACTTCGTGTTGACAATTTTAAGTATGTTTTTCAGGAAATTGAACGTGATCGCAAGGTTAGCAATGTAGATTACATGCATGCACGATGGATACAACTTTTGGGGGATTTCTCTTGTATAACTCATTGTAATAGAGTCATATTTGCGAAATCTTCACTTTTTGTAAACTCATTTTACATTTTGGAATGTAAAACATTAAACTTGTTTATGTATCCATTTATCATGTATGTGTTTGCGGTAATCATATGCTTTGGAAATCATGAACATCGCGCCTCGCGTTTCCGCCTTGGCGGGGTGTGACACAACAGGGCAGTGTCTTAGTGGCCTGTCGATGGTTTTGATGTTGTACAACTGGTAAGGGAGTAACGACGGTTACTCAGGGGTTAACGTGACCCTATGTAAGGTTAAATTATGATCCGACGGTGTCATGGCCGTGAGCCATGGCCGTCGATGGAAGTTGTCGGTTTATGGACATGAGAGCCATAAGGGCAACTGAATGGGTATTGTAGGTCCTCGCGCAGTTAGCCTTGGGGGCAATACCAAAAGGGAATTGACGGAATGTATGGTATTGTCGGTCTTCGTGCAGTTAAGCCTTAGGGGCAATACCATAAGGGAATTGACGGAATGTATGGTATTGTCGGTCTTCGTGCAGTTAAGCCTTAGGGGCAATACCATACTAAATGACGGAACGAAGGGTAACACAGATTTAGATAATAATGTATGACTTAAATGAATGTTAAAAGTTTTAATGAACGATCCGTTTAATGGTGTTTATGATTATGATGTTGATGATGATATGGGTACGAAACCTTTTTAAAGATGTTAGATTATTACATGCTTTTGTGAAAGGTTTTTACTAAATGAATGATACGTTTTTGGCAAATGTTGATGTTAAAGTTTTTATGAAATGCTAGAACTCACCAGCGTAGCTGACTTTTTAGTGTGCACATTCAGGTTAAGGCAGGTATGGACGATGGACGGTGATGCTTGGCAAGCGAGAAGAGTTACCTGGTCGATCATGAAGACTGGCATCCCGTTATGAGTTGTTTATGTTAAGTTTATGTATTTGACAATGTGCTCTTCCGCATGTATGAACAAGTTTTTAGTTATGTTGAATGAATGATTCCGCTGCGTTATTTGATATTCATGTTTAAGAACTGTTTGTGAATGAGTAAATCCAACAAGTGAGGCCTCCCGGGCTTGGGGCCTTACAAGTTGGTATCAGAGCAATAGTTTGAGAGATTCGGACACTCCCAGTGTCTGAACTTAAACTGTGAATGGGACCGAAAGCGGATGCCAGTACGGGTAACTCGAGCCACAGCATCAGGTATGAAGGTAGTATATATTTACATATATAGTATGCCTTAGAAGGGGTTATGTAAGGACTTGTGTTCTGATGGAATCACAAAGGTGGTCAAATAGAAATTGAAAGGTAGTGTAATGGTTAATTACAGATGGCCAGTGTATATTAACATCTTACAGTACTTATTGAATTTTATTTGTTAACTAGCGTGATAACATTGGATTCCTCGTCTTTTAGAACGAAATGGAGGGTAGAATAGGCAGAAGGCGTGGTGGGGGTTGTACCGGATGACACGGTAGGATTCCCGCCCACCAAGTTTATAGTAAAAAGGCAAGAGTTCTTGCGGAACCGGAAGGTAGTGTGCATGAGACCGTACGAGTGTGATGCGAGATGTCCTCCATTGTGTTGACTTAGCGTGAAAGTGGTAAGAGGTGTCGAGGAGAATACCGGGACAAAATCTCAACTTTGAAGAGACGCGAGTATTAGGAAGTGTTATAAGAGGAACTAGAATGCTCGAGTAAGGTAAATTGGTAATTTCGTTTGGATCCGCGAAATTGTGAATTTACAGGTGCACGTGCATGATGGTGAATCTTATGGTATTGATTAATGCTTACGTATCAGAGTTGATCCAATTACTCAACCACGACTACGAGATGTTAGTCACCCGAGTAACGATTAAGGAGATTGATGAACATCATTAGAAATGGTAACGATGTCAAAGATGGTGTACCTTACAACGGTGAATAATGTCAGCAAGTACGAGCCACGGGCAAGATGAGGAGGAATGAAACTTCGGTTTACCTAAGTCAGACGAGCATACGTATGAAGGATTCCAAGGAGCTAGTGTAGACTACGCTTAGTACAAACGCGCTATGACGAATAAGAATCGGTCTACTGTCAAAGTATGCATGAGCATGAAGGAAATAACCACACAAGTGTATGTCCAAAGAATATATGAGTGCACGAATGCACAAATGGCATCTTTCCATGTAGAAGACAGTCCTAGACAACTAATAAGAGTATCTCTTGAAACAAGAAAATAGATATACCAACAACAACAAGAGACGGGAACCACGATGTTAATTAGGGCATGCAGACTAAACCAAATCAAACCAGATCCGACCCAAGGATTGTTTGTCTAGAATGAATGTGAAGGACAAGTTTTGACCAACAATGTGAAGTAAGGCATGGGCACTAAGAAGAAATTCAAGGCCACTCAGAGAACGCTCTACTATGTCTAAGTATAATCAACAGCTGCGAGTGTTGTTAGAATTGGAGAGTCGTTGAGGGACCCACTGAAACTAGAAAGGAAATGAAAGTACAAGTGTCACCGTACGTGTCATTTATCCATAGTAAGACCAACGAATGTGACTTTAGAAGAAAGGCATGCAGAAAAGGCTAATGGAAACGAGTAGCTAGAGAATATATATTGTCGGTCAGATGGGATGCCAATCCCTAAGACCATCCAGTGATATGTAGGAAGATTGGTGTTCAATGAACTAACGAGGTGAGACGTAAAACCTGACAAGTACGCTTGAAAGAAAGACTAGAAGGAGATTGTGTATGAAAATATGAATGAAAAGTTAGAGCGACTAGTGTTCCATCTGAATGAACACCTTCCCGACAAGTTGAGTGTGATAAGGGATACCTCATATGTTTGGGGGATACCTGATACGATTCCTACGGGGTCGAAGCGATACGGTTCCTACGGGAACGAAGCGATACGGTTCCTACAGGAACGAAGCGATACGGTTCCTACGGGAACGAAGCGATACGGTTCCTTCTGGAATGAAGCGATATGGTTCCTTAGGGAACGAGACGATGTGGTTCCTTCGGGAATGAGATGGTACGGTACCTTCAAGAACTTGATAGTAGGAATCATTCGGGATGGTATGATTCATTTGAGAACGACATGGTATGGTCCTTCAAGGAGGAATGCACCATGGACAGCTTATGAGGTATACACAATAATCCAAATAGTCGAAAGACGATTGATAGTAACCGTCCAGATGGCAAGGTGGATAACCTTAACGAGGAGTTGAAATTATGTCCATGGAGTCTTCTGTGGACGACTCCGAGTTCGATAGGACATTTCACATAGAATGACGATATAAGAACCCTAACGGTTAGATGTGAAAGACCGACTAGGGATGTACGATGCTGAAAAAGATAACGTCTATCAAGAACAAGAGAGGTATAGTCAAGACTACATAAGAATCTATCAACGGGAATCTGTCAACGGGAGAGTGATTGTATATGTGTCACGGCAGTTGAAAGTTCACGAAGTCAACTATCCGACTCATGATTTGGAACTTGCTGCTGTTGTATTTGCATTGAAAATATGGAGGCACTACCTGTACGGGGTGAAGTTTACTATTTACTCCGACCACAAAAGTTTGAAGTACTTCTTCGAACAAAAGGAACTTAATATGAGGCAGAGGCGATGGTTGGAACTATTGAAAGACTATGATTGTGAAATAATATACCATCCTGGAAAGGCAAACGTGGTGGCTGACGCTCTAAGTCGAAAGGATGTGCCTGCTCCTATTAGAGTGAAAGCTTGCCAGTTAGTGGTAACAGCAGATGTGATGAGAGAAATCGAAAAGGCTCAGGATGAGGCACTTAAGGAAGAAAACATAAAGAAGGAAAGGATGGTTGGCCAACAGGACAAGTTGGAATATAACACCCTTGGTGTTAGGACACGTATTGGACGGGTATGGATACCTATGGGTGGCGAACTTAGAACCAAAATCTTGGATGAGGCTCATAAGTCTCGGTACTCTATCCATCCTGGTACCAATAAAATGTACCAAGATCTGAGGAAGGAATACTGGTGGCCTGGGATGAAACATGAGGTGACAAAGTATGTAAGCAAGTGCTTGACTTGCTCACAAGTAAAGGCCGAACACCAGAAACCGTATGGAAAGATCCAACCACTTGATATACCGGAATGGAAGTGGGAACACATTACCATGGACTTCATAACCAAGCTACCTCACACAGCTAAAGGTCATGATACCATTTGGGTAATTGTGGACCGTTTAACGAAGAGTGCTCATTTCCTACCTATTCGCGAGACGTTCTCGTCGGAAAGGTTAGCGGAAGTATTTATTAACGAAGTAGTAGCACGGCATGGGATGCCTTTGACAATCGTATCTGACCGGGACACACGATTCACATCGAGGTTCTGGAAAAGATTTCACGAGGCGATGGGCACGAGGCTTAATATCAGCACGGCGTACCACCCACAAACGGATGGTCAGTCCGAAAGGACTATTTAGACCTTGGAGGATATGCTTCGCGCTTGTATTATCGATTTAGGCGGCAGTTGGGACAGTCATCTGCCGTTAGCCGAATTCTCCTACAACAATAGTCATCACATGACGATAGGCATGCCGCCTTACGAAATGTTGTATGGGAGAAGATGTAGGACCCCGGTTTGCTGGGGTGAGATTGGGCAGAAGGAATTAGGAAGTCTTGAAGTCGTAAGAGAAACATCGGAAAGGTTTGATCAAATCAAAGCAAGAATGAAGGCCGCTCAAGATCGTCAGAAATCCTACGCGGATAAACGACGAAGGCCTATTGAGTTTGATGTTGCGGATAGAGTAATGTTGAAAGTGTCGCCCTGGAAGGGAATCATACGATTCAGGAAGAGAGGAAAGTTAAGTCCGAGGTTTGTCGGACCATTCAGGATAATAGCACGGGTTGGTGAAGTCGCTTATCGGTTAGAGTTGCCTGATAAGTTAAGTGGGATTCATCCTACCTTCCATGTATCACACTTGCAAAAGTGTTTGGCGGATGAATCGGCTCACGTACCACTTACTGACATCAAGGTCGACAACAGCCTTAACTACATCGAAGAACCCGTGGCCATCTTAGACAAGAAGGAGAAGCGTTTGCGTAATAAGATTATCCAATTGGTTAAAGTCCAATGTAAACATCGAAAGGGATCGGAAGCCACTTGGGAAACGGAGAAGGAAATGAGGGAGTCGTACCCTCAACTATTTGACTTATGATAGGTTTCGGGGACGAAACCTATTGTAAGGGGGGTAGACTTGTAACATCCCAAAAATAAAACGACAGTTGTAATAATGGAATAAACGAACGAGGCATGACGAGTCGGGTCGGATGGGTCAGCGGGCTATAAATAGCCTATGCCACCCCTTTTCTCTCATTTGCAACTTTTAGAGAGAGAAACCGTAGAGAGAGAAAGTTGGCGGATCGACCCGAGACTTCAGCAAAGTGTTACTCCATAACTCGTGAGAAGAACCTCCGGATCAGAAACTCGATTCAGGTAACAATCCGACCTAAATCTGAGTTTTAGTTCCTTTTTTTGGGTTTTTCGGGTTTTTGGTGAAAAGGTAAGGTTTGAACGGATGAAACTGAAAGATAATCATGGATTTGAGTTCCTTAATGGAAAACGAACGTTTTGAATGCAACAGGTTCGGGATCTTGACATGATCAGACCCGAATGCGAAAGTTAGGGTTTTCGTGAAGAACAGGTCGTGCGCACTTGCTAAGTGCGCAAAGAGCAGGTCCTGTGCACTTGCTAAGTGCGCAGGAGGAGGGACCTGCGCACTTGCTAACTGCGCAGGAAGCATGGTGTGCGCACTTGCTAAGTGCGCAGACATCAGAACTGATTAAGTGAAGTCAGTATGTTAGAATGGTTAAACCGTTAGAGTCGTGATTGGTCTGATGTGTATTTAACTAATCAATTCAGATCAGAAGTGACGTTGTTGGACCTTCGTTTAGGACAACCCATATTAGTGTATCAGGTGAGTTCTAGAGCCCTCTTTTAAATGTTTTGTTAATGTTTTTGGGCTGGTGTGCATACTTACGAAATGATGTTTTAACGAAATGATGTTTTAACGAAACGATGTTTACGAAAGGAAAGGTTATGAAGTGTTTTTACCAAAAAGGTTTACGAATGTTTTATGAACGGTCTAAATGAGGAAATGTTTAATGAAAAGGGAAAGAGGTAAAGGTTTTAAAGAAGTCATTACAAATCTAATCTGTCGAATGAATGGAATTGACGAATGAAGTCTGGGAATGTAATTCCCAGCCTTGTGGTAGATTATGGACAGCGAGCCATAGTTGCCATAAGAACAGGAATTGACGAATGAAGTCTGGGAATATAATTCCCAGCCTTGTGGTAGATTATGGACAGCGAGCCATAGTTTCCATAAGAACAACAGGGCAGTGTCTTGGTGTCCTGTCGATGGTTTTGATGTTGTACAACTGGTAAGGGAGTAACTACGGTTACTCAGGGGTTAACGTGACCCTATGTAAGGTTAAATTATGATCCGACAGTGTCATGGCCGTGAGCCATGGCCGTCGATGGAAGTTGTCGGTTTATGGACATGAGAGCCATAAGGGCAACTGAATGGGTATTGTCGGTCCTCGCGCAGTTAGCCTTGGGGGCAATACCAAAAGGGAATTGACGGAATGTATGGTATTGTCGGTCTTCGTGCAGTTAAGCCTTAGGGGCAATACCATAAGGGAATTGACGGAATGTATGGTATTGTCGGTCTTCGTGCAGTTAAGCCTTATGGGCAATACCATACTAAATGACGGAACGAAGGGTAACACAGATTTAGATAATAATGTATGACTTTAATGAATGTTAAAAGTTTTAATGAACGATCCATTTAACGGTGTTTATGATTATGATGTTGATGATGATATGGGTACGAAACCTTTTTAAAGATGTTAGATTATTACATGCTTTTGTGAAAGGTTTTTACTAAATGAATGATACGTTTTTAGAAAATGTTGATGTTAAAGTTTTTATGAAATGTTAGAACTCACCAGCGTAGCTGACTTTTTAGTGTGCACATTCAGGTTAAGGCATGTATGGACGATGGACGGTGATGCTTGGCAAGCGAGAAGAGTTACCCGGTCGATCATGAAGACTGGCATCCCGTTATGAGTTGTTTATGTTAAGTTTATGTATTTGACAATGTACGCTTCCGCATGTATGAACAAGTTTTTAGTTATGTTGAATGAATGATTCCGCTGCGTTATTTGATATTCATGTTTAAGAACTGTTTGTGAATGAGTAAATCCAACAAGTGAGGCCTCCCGGGCTTGGGGCCTTACAATTGCTAATCCGTATGTATTTAAACAAATCATACCAATATTCAATAATGTTTTTTATTTGATTGTTATTTCTTTTTTTCATAAATGAAGGATTTGAAGTAGTATTTTCACAATATCGGATGGTACTAAATGTTGGAAGCCTGATGATCTTCTTATTACACACATGCTTTGGGGGTGGTTTTGACACATGGGATGATGTTACCAACATGTATAATGCTTATGCTGAAAAGGCTGAGTTTTCTACGCGTTTAGGCACTATGAAGAAAACTGATGAAGTTATTACTCACAGATACATGTTTTGTACTAGATCCGGCAGACCAAAACTTCATGATTTTGATTCAACAGCTTACAGCTCCAATCCTGTTTCTTGTCGTCGCAGCAGCTTCAAGGTCACTGATTGCAAAGCACATATCAAATTAAAAGTTATCTTAGGCACTATGAAATTCATTCTCTATGAATTCGTTGAAACACATAATCATTGTCTTGTTGATAACAACAATATGGACTTTACAAGAAAACGTCGAAAGCTTGGTTTGTCTGATCAATAATTCATTCATAAGCTTAGCCTGAATAAAATTGGTCCAAGTGTTGCTCATAATTACAATTTTCACTAAAAGGCGGTCATCACAATGTTCGTGGCAATACATCAGATTACAAAAACCTTAATAGGGACATACGAATGTTTATTGGTGACCGAGATGCACATATAATTGTAGACAGACTGACATCCCGTGCATCCAACTTACCCAACTTCTTCTTTGAATTCCTTGTTGTTGGAAATGAGTTGAGGTGTTTATTTTGGGCACACGACGTTTCACTCTGCAATTATGAAGCATTTGGTGACGTTTTAGCCTTTGATGCAACTTACCATACATACACGTAAGTCAACGCTACCTAATGCATGTATGTATTGTTACAGGTTAAAATTCAAAGCAGGATCCTGAGTGATGCATGATCCAAGATCCGGTATCCCGATAAGGTTAGTATCCTGAATAATACTAACGGCTGCTTATTTATTGCTTTATTAATCACAGGTAAAACGTGTGCAACCACTAACGCCTAGAGACTCGGACGTAGAACTCGATGAAACGTGTGGAATGTGCGTAGAAGGCTTTACAATGGTCACAAGGAGAAGATAGGGTCAAGACCACATTTCTCGGATAGTTAGTTAGCATTATCCCTGTATTTATTCAGCAAGTATTGATCGAATAGAACACACACTCTTTACGCACTTAGCTCTCCGCATTCGTAAACACTTCTGTAACACGTTTAGATCGATCATTACTGCTCAACATTTGTAATCTTTTTAACATTTATTCAAGAAACGAGGCAGGTGACGATTTTCACCTCCCGAGATTTTATGTCGGCGATCCCTAAAGATCAAGGGCTTTCCTCGTAATCATCCGTGTCAACTTTTACCTTTTTACAATGTTTCATATTGATTTCACAAAGCACTCTACCTCACTATCGAAATTTGGTTACAAAGTTAGTTTACATAATTTTTATCCAAAACAATTTGGCGCCCACCGTGGGGCAAGTGGTGCTTTTTATCTTCAAATCTTTATTGAAATTTTTGTTTAATCATTACCTTTCAAAATTGATTTCAAAAATGTCATCCTAATCTAAAAATATTTCTGTCTTTGCTCCATCTTCAACCTCCGAGCTAGTTAGCCCTATTCCTCCCCCTCCTTCATTCCAGAAAAAAGAATGATGGTCAGCCTCAGAAGACTGTTCCTGCGGGTTTTTCAGGATACGGAATATTTGCTAGCCCGCCTGTGCTCGTTTCAAACGATGAACTTCTCAAAGTATTCTCTGAGGTAAAGCAACAGATGGAACAACAGAAAAAGACTAATCAGGCAATATTCAGAGAGCTTGAAAGGATTAAAGATTCAAAGAAGCCGGTGGAAGTGATGACTCCATTGCAACCAAGGGCTTTAAACTTTGACTATCCGGGATTTTCGGGGGTCCATCAGGGAGACTTCCTACCTATGCAGACTGGAGTCGCAACTCTTGGTTCAACTCCGGCTACCAGAGTTACTACAACTCAAGATCTTGGATTTACCTCGGGACCGCCTCTCAAAGATATCGGCATGGGTAACACATTCAATGATTCTTCGAATGCTAACGAATCTGTGCAGGATACAGGGATCACTCCTTCCATGGCGAAAGAGCTGAAAAATATAAGAGAGATGATTTCCGGTGAACCTGGAGTGGTACAACCCATACCTGAGATGACCACTGCCAGTCACAGGACTTAAAAATTCGCTCCTCTTATTTATGATGCCGAGATCCCCAAGCGTTTCCAAACTCCCAACATGAAGCTATATGATGGAAAAACGGATCCCGAGGAGCATGTGGCGCAATATAGAGAAAGAATGGAGATCAACCCCATTCCTTTGGACCTGAAAGAGGCTTGCTTATGCAAAGGCTTTGGTTCTACCTTAACAAGATCAGCCTTAAAATGGCTACTTAATGTTCCTCCATACTCTATTACTTCATTTTCTCACTTAATTAACATGTTTAACAATCAATTTTCTTGCAGTAGAACTTTTGAAAGATTGACAAACGACTTATACAGGGTCATCCAAAATCCGAGAGAATCCCTCCGAGATTATGTTAGTAAGTTTGGTAAGGAATCCCTGGATATCCCGAATCTTGACGTAGCCACAGCAGTCCAGGCCTTCAAAATGGGATTGAGGAAAGATTCCTAATTATATGAGGACCTTGTCATGAACCGTTGTAGGAATCTTGACGAAGTCAGAAACAGAGCACTAAGATTCATCAGACTCGAAGACGATAAGAAGATTCAGCAAAGGATGGATGCTCCAACTAGTTATAGTCAACCTAACCTGAAGACTGAGACTGCACCTTTCAAACCCTATAGATCCAAGCCGTATTCCAAACCTGATAATCACATAGTCAATGATGTGGAAGATGACGAGGAGGAAGAGGAATATCCTAAGTTATCTGAATACTGTTTTTCACTTAACACAACTGGTTTGTTATATGCTATGCAAGATCTTGGAGACAAAGCCAGATGGCCCCATAAATTTGAAAAGAATACCAGGGGCAAAGGTAAGTCCAAATGGTGTGCCTTCCATGAAAATTTTGGACATATCACTGAAGATTGCATTGCCCTGCGCAAAGAAATAAGCTATCTCTTGAGCAAGGGATATCTTAAGGAATTTCTGGGCAAAGGAAAGAAACAAGTCAGGGATCATGACAAAATGCCGCAACGAGCCAAATCTCCGCCACCCGATGCTAAGGTAATAGGTTTTATTTATAGTGGTTCTGACATTTGTGGTACCTCTTACTCTGTAGCTAAAAGAAATGCCAAGGAAGCCAAAACAGAGAAAGGTGATAGACCCCTCAGAACCTCCAGTCTAACAAAAGAAAAGATAATCTCTTTCAATGAAGATGACAGGGATAATGTGCAAGATCCTCATCACGATGGCCTGGTGATCACCCTATATGTTGCAAATCACTTCATTCGAAGAATACTGATCGATGGAGGAAGCTCGGTGAACATAATCCAGCATGATGTCTTGAAAAGAATGGGGATCCTGGATTCCGAGATTATCTCCAAATCTGCAATGATAGTGGGATTCAGCGGAGAAGTTAAAAACACAGTCGGAGAGATAAAGCTTCCGATATATATCGAAGGGGTAAACACTATATAAAAATTTTGCATAATTGATTCGTTATCCTGTTACAATGTTATACTAGGGAGACCCTGGATACATGATATAAAAGCGGTACCCTCTACATATCATCAATGTGTCAAGATGCTAACTCCTTGGGAGTAGTAAAAATCAACAGCAACCAAAAAGATGCAAAAGATTGTTATACTTCCTCAAGGAAAGCATCAGTGAAGATCAGACAAGCATAGCAATTAAAGAAACAGGATAGAGACGTCCTAGAAGCCAAGGAGCAGGATGTCAAGGAGTTATCCCTAAGTCCAGAGGATCCTGACGTCTAGGTACTTAATAGAACTGGTATCCCCAAGAATATCGAGAAAAGCCTCACCAAATCACTAAAGAGAAGAATTTCAACTTTTTCTTGGAAGCATGAAGACATGACAGGTATTTCTAAAGACATTATTACACATAAATTAGGACTTGACAACAGTTTCAGGCCTATACACCAAAAAAGAAGGAAATTCGTTCCAGAGAGAAATACAACCATCCAAGAGGAAGTTGAGAGATTGCTAAAAGCAGGAATGATTAGGGAAATTAAAATTCCCAAGATGGCTAGACAATGTTATAGTGGTCCAGAAGAAGAACGGGAAATGGAGAGTCTGTGTAGACTTCACAGACTTAAACAAAGTGTGTCCGAAAGATCCCTTCCCTCTACCACATATAGACTCGATGGTGGATGCTACAGTAGGCCATGAGATGTTAACCTTCATGGATGCCTCCTCAGGATTTCAGCAAATCCAGATGGAACCCTCAGACCAAGAGGATACTGCCTTCATGACTCCGACATGTATCTATTGTTATATTGACATGCCTTTTGGTCTAAAAAATGCAGGTGCTACATACCAGAGGCTAGTAAACATGATGTTTAAAGACAAACTTGGGGACACCATGGAAGTCTATATTGATGACATGGTAGTGAAGTCGAAAAAAGCTGAAGATCATCCTAGGGATCTTGAAGAAGCATTGGACATTCTGGATCATTATAATATGAAGCTCAACCCTTCCAAATGCCGAGTGGGGGCAGGAAAATTTCTAGGATATATGGTAACCAAAAGAGGGATAGAGGCCAGCTCCAAGCAGATCAAGGCAATAATCAACCTGAAATCACCATCCAATACCAAAGACGCCCAAAGGTTGACCGGAAGAGTCTCGGCGCTCAATAGATTCATCTCAGGATCTTCAAAGAGGTGTAAAGAATTTTATGATATCCTAAAGAAAAACAAAAGATTCGAATGGGAAGAAAAACACGAGCAAGCACTCCAGGCGCTAAAGGAGTATTTGTCCACAGCTCCTCTACTAATGAAACCTGAAGATGGCGAACCGTTATCATTATACTTGGCAGTATCTGGACATTCTGTAAGTGTTTTCCTAGTTAAAGATCATGAAGGCCAGCAGCATCCGGTATACTATGTAAGTAAAAGTCTACTTCCGGCGGAAACCAGGTATTCTCATTTAGAAAAATTAATATTAGCTTTAATAATGGCATCTACTAGACTTAGACATTATTTTGAGACCCATGCTATACATGTTAAAACTAATTATCCAATTAAGTGTGTTTTGAGAAAGCCGGAAATGTCTGGAAGAATGGCCAAATGGTCAGTCAAACTCAGCGCATATGATCTCAAGTATGAGCCCAGGACAGCAATAAAATCTCAAGCACTCGCAGACTTTGTGGCTGATTTTAGCAGTGATATCCAACAAGAAGCAGATCTCGAAGTTCAACAACTAGAAGAATCAAAGGATAAATGGATTCTATTCACAGACGGTGCATCCAATGTAAGAGGTACAGGTCTGGGAATCATACTAAAATCGCCACAAGGGGACATACTACCCCCAGTTAATAAGCTGTGAGTTCCAAGCAACCAACAACGAAGCAGAATACGAGGCACTTGTAGCAGGATTACAACTTGCTTGTGATATAAAGATCAGATATCTCCAGGTATATGTGGATTCACTATTGATCACTAACCATTTCAATGGCTCCTACGCAACAAAGGGTGAAAGATTAATAAAGTACCTCGAGATAGTCAAAGAATTATCCGTAAAATTTGAAATATTTAGTATAATACAGGTACCAATGTAAGACAATGTTGAAGCTGATGCCTTAGCAAATCTCGCCTCAGCACTCAAGATCCCGGAAAGAACCACAATACCGATTATACATATCCTTAGTCCAGCAATCGAAAGGAAAAACGAAGTATCCAATACGGAAGCTGAAGAAGTAGATACTCAAGATCCGGAGTCAAGCCAGAAATCCTGGATCACACCTATTATAAAATATTTGTAGGATGGAGAATTCCCGAAGGATGAAAAGAATCAAAGGGCTTTTCATATGAGAATATCTCATTTTATAATATTAGATGGTGTTTTGTACAGAAAATCTATTGTAGGTCCTTATTTGAAATGTTTAGAAGATCCTGAAGCACTTGAATTCCTCAAAGATATACACGAAGGCGGCTGTGGAAATCACACTGCGGGCAGAGCACTCTTCTTAAAGATCCTAAGGACGAGATACTATTAGCCAACCATGAGGAAAGATACCATGGAGTATTCCCAAAAGTGCGATGCATGCCAGAGACATAGCAACATCCTTCACAAGCCAGCAGAGCCCTTGTACCTAATTATTTCTTCCTGGCCATTTATGAAGTGGGGAATGGATATAAGCTCCCAAAGGCACCAGGAGAAAAAGTATTTATGTTAGCAATGACTGACTACTTCTCCAAATGGATCGAAGCCGAAGCATTCGTTCAAGTCAGAGAAAAAGAAGTTATATCTTTTATCAAGCGCAATATCCTGACGAGATTCGGCATCCTTGTGGAAATAACATGTGATAACGGATCTCAATTCATTGGTCAAAGAACAACCAACTTATGTGCTAGCTGGGGAATTAAGATGATAACCTCTACCCATGTGCATCCTCAAGCCAACGGACAAGCAGAATCCAGCAACAAGATCATCATCAATAACCTCAAGAAAATATTGGGAGCAAAGAAAGGGAAATGGGCCGAAGAACTGCCATTTGCACTGTGGGCAGATAGAACAACTTCAAAAAATGCGACAGGTCAAACCCCATTCTTTTTGGTGTTTGGAACTGAAGCTATGATCCCCACATAAATGGTCATCCCTACAGCCAGAACCAGTCTTCAAACTCAGAAAAATAATAATGAAGCTCTCTCAAATGATCTTGACACTATTGACGAAATCAGAGATCTTGCCAAGGTCCGCATGGCAGCTTATCAGCAAAGGATAACGAGATCATACAACAAAAATATAAGGATCAGGAGATTTCAAGTGGGTGATATTGTACTAAGAAAAGCATTCCAGAATCCTACCAATCCTAGCGACGGTAAGCTTGCACCAAAATGGGAAGGCCCATATTTGATCGATTCAGAGGCAGGTAAAGGTGCTTATTGGTTAGCAACTTTGGAAGGAGATCTACTGCCAAGATCCTAGAACGCTATTCATCTAAATACCTACTTCATATAAGCTAGAATTTATATTCTAACTTAGAACGGTACGTATTCTTTCCATTTCAATTAATTTATTTATCATTCCATATCAATATACTGACTTGAGTGTCGGAGGGGTGTTAGCCTAGCTAACACCCACCTTCACCAAGAGTTCCTATCTTGCAGGAAGTATCTACAGGGATCCCGACATAAGACAAAGACTGGCCATCTCTCCTACGTTAAGGTATCCTGCATACCTTCTAAGGTTTAAAGGTTTTCACCTTTCTACGAATTGATTTTAAACACTCCGCCAGTTACGCACGATGTTCGAGTATAGTTCAAGGTGGTGCGACCAGACCATGTAAAAGTGGCTGACAATTTCATCACTGTTGGCTATAGCTTGTTCTCTACGATAGTAGTAGACATGTTACTCCTAAGATTTTTAGCATTTTCATGCTAACTCAAGACTGGCTTGGCCCACGTTATTCTGGCTTGACCCACGATGATCTGGCTTGGCCCACGATAATTTGGCTCTGCCCACATCATTTTGACTTGATAAATTTTACTTGTTTACTTAGCAAATGATTATCATTGGTGTACTAGTTCAAGAGTCGCGACCGAATCAAAGACTTACCCCAATTCTAAAATTCAACTACTAATCACACAATATGATTGGCAAACATACACATGGGACAACTCGAGGTTACAACATTTATTATAACTTTCATCAGAGTTCTGGTATGTACATTTATCTATTTTAATTCTTAAAACTTAAGATTATTTCTTGATTCACCATTAAAGGTAAAATCAAAATTTGTTTGACTAAGTCATGATTTGCTCTACTTATCGAAACTAAACTATATTTTTAAAACAAAGTTTGATAAACTATCCTTAAGGATCCTAAATCCCGGATGAATACTTAGATCTATTTTTCTTAAAAATAAACCTTAAGTTTCTACAAACACATTCAATCTCAATAACAATCATGGCAGAATAGTCAAAAGCTACTGATATTAGTCATGCAGAAAATTAAAAGATGTCACGGGCTTCATCCGAAAAAAGGAACCATCCACCCAAGACAGGAGTTATCAAATTGTCTATCCCGTATCGGGATCCCATCAACAAGAAAAGTAAATTTTTCAAAGCTATCTGTACAAGCACATCCAAATTAAAAAAGCATAAACACCAGGGCTCTGGCCTAAGGGCTCTGACCTAAGGGCTCTGGCCTAAGCATCAATACCTTCATCACCCTGGTCAACCATCTTACCTGCACCCGCTGCCTCATGCTCCTCAGCCACCATTTCAGACACCTGAACCTGATCCAAGGCCACCACTTTCTTAGCATCCTTCTCCAAAGTTAGCTCTCCTCCCAGCTCAATCACCAACCTCTTCCACTCCTCAACGTTCCAAGCACTCCTGTCAAAGTCCTTGTCCTTGGCTTCTTTGGCCATCTTGATTCTGGACCGAAAGATGTAAATAGCATCATAAGTTTGAGCTTGATCGTTGGACTTATCAATGTTGCGAGCAAGCTAAAGAAGCATCTCTTGCATTTCGGCTTTAACCTGAGCGAGATCCTTGGAGATGTCTGAAAGCTTCTTATCTTTGGCAGCCCCACTCTTCTGCAATTCCTGGATCTTGAGTTTGCTCACATCGGATTCTTTCAGGAGTTGGTTATGGAATGCAGCCATCTTGTTCAAAGCTTGTTTTACTTAACGAATTAGTTCACTTATATGGCTAATCCTATTAGTTAAAATAGTAAATTTTACTCACCAGGTGACTAAGATTATGCAGGATCCTATGAGCATCGGCAAAGTCTGTGCAATCCTGAATGAAGGATTCGGCAGGATCCAAGATCTTCCTCTTCTTGTTGGAGGATGGCTTAGCGGAAGAGGCTTCGGGCTTAGGAGCATTCGGTTTGACTGCAGAAGCGGCAGTTTGTTGAGGCTCCTTCTTAACAACTTTACCCTTAGCAACCATACAATCAATGTCATCAAGGGCAAATTTGGAACCTGATTTACGAAGGCCTATTTCAAAAGAGGCAGGTTAGTTCATTCTCATTATGTATAACTAACAAAAGGGAATGTTGTTATTTTTCTTACCAGACATACTCGATTCGGAGAAAGACACCTCTGGTTCAACTTCCTACAGTGGAGCTTTGAATCTAAAGGTCCGTTCAATGGGTTCAAAACCAAAGAAAGCGACAACCTTCTTGGCCATGTCGGGAGTCAAAGGAGCGAGGACGTCGAACTTCGGCGCTGAAACAAAAAATCAACAGTCAGTATCCCGAATATCAAATTTCTAAAAGAAAACCCTACAAGGCTGAATCCTACCCTTTACGATCCATTTGATCGACAGTTTATCCCCATCTAGGATAGAATCCCTTCTCACAAAAAAGAAACTAATTTTCCAGTTAGAATCATTTTGGGTGGTTTTCATGATCAAGTGGGTCATGCCGGATTTAATTTGGAAAAGGAACCGAGGAGAACCGTGACCCCTGAGATTGTAAACATGGGCTATCTCTGAAGCAAAAAAGTCAACAGCGTGATGTTTGACCAAAAACTCCAAAGTATACAGGGTTCTCCAAACCATG
Source organism: Smallanthus sonchifolius (assembly GCA_023525975.1). Lineage (NCBI taxonomy): Eukaryota > Viridiplantae > Streptophyta > Magnoliopsida > Asterales > Asteraceae > Smallanthus > Smallanthus sonchifolius. Next base: position 95,076,780 of record CM042029.1, read on the forward strand.
GGCATGGTTTGAGCAAAGCTAACACCGTCTTTCTAAAAAAGTCAGTAGTAAGAGGAGGAAAGGGATAAGTGAACCCTAGAGAAAAAGGAAAGAATGGAAAGCAAACCCAACTTCTGAGGTGAAATCGGCCCTAGTTTTGGGATCAAAGGGCCAGAATATGGTATTTTCAAGGGAAAAAGCCTCCAGATTTGAGGGACTGGATATCAAGATCCGTGAATGTGCATTTTTCGGAGTCTGGATTAGCTATCAAGTTTTGGCTTTGGAGATCGTTGGAAGGGGTAGAAGATTGTGTATGCTTTTTAGCCATTGTTGAGCAAAAAACCAGAAAAAACGAGAGAGAAATATAAGCTTTTTACCTGAAGATAGCAGAGAGGATTCGGAGAAGACGACTTCGAAATAATGAAGAAAGAGAAGTGATTATAGCCTTAATAATAACCGCCTCGGTCCACGATGTTTCGCTCCCTCGTTTCCCGCACCAAGTCTTATCAAGCAGTCGTATTAAGTAAAAATTCAAATTTTGAAAATTTTACAGCTGTAAATAATTATTACAGCTGTCAAATTTGGGGACAATTGTTACGGGTTAAAATTCAGAGCAGGATCTGAGTGATGCATCTGAATAATACTAACGACTACTTGTTTATTGCTTTATTAATCACAGGTAAAACGTGTGCAACCACTAACGCTTAGAGACTCGGACGTGGAACTCGATGAAACGTGTGGAATGTGCGTAGAAGGCTTTACAACGGTCACAAGGAGAAGATAGGGTCAAGACCACATTTCTCGGATAGTTAGTTAGCATTATCTCTGTATTTATTCAGCAAGTATTGATCGAATAGAACACACACTCATTACGCACTTAGCTCTCAGCATTCGTAAACACTTCTGTAACACGTTTAGATCGATCATTACTGCTCAACATTTGTAATCTTTTTAACATTTATTCAAGAAACGAGGCAGGGGACGATTGTCACCTCCCGAGGTTTTATGTCGGCGATCCCTAAAGATCAAGAGATTTCCTCGTAATCATCCGTGTCAACTTTTACCTTTTTACATTGTTTCATATCGATTTCACAAAGCACTCTACCTCACTATCGAAATTTGGTTACAAAGTTAATTTACATATTTTTTACCCAAAACATGTATTATAATATATTTTCACTTATGTTATAATGTTCATGATATATATATATATATATAGGGTTCCGCTAAAAAGTGTAAGTGTAGGAAGGATTTTGAGCCACAAGATCATTGGGTTTTGTGGTTGAGATTTAGGCGGTGGTAAAATGGTAAATAATTATAAATTAGATTCCATCAGGAGGGGTAGAAAGGGAAGATCCGGCCAAAAAACCCCACATGCTTCTCACATGACATTTCCCTAATTTTTTTTAAACGTTCATACCTTTTTTATACGTCATTATTTTTTTTTAAATAAACCATAAAATCGAGCATTTTTTTTATCTTTCCAACGAGTATGGTATTGATATATAAAAAAACAAAAAAAATCGATGAAATGGGTGTTGCATTAAACTGGTCAGTTTTATGGTGTACATGGCATTTTTATGGCGTTTTGTTTTTCTTTTCGCTACTGCACAACAAAATTCGTCCACCGACTGCAGCGATTACCCAAAGAAACATAACTATGATTATGTCCAGTGTTTTAACATTTAAACTTCAATGTTTAAGTCTGTACATGGTGTTGTTTAAGTCTGTACATGGTGTTTAAGTATATACATGGTGTTTAAGTCTGTATATGGTGTTTTAACATTTAAACTTAATTGTTTAAGTCTGTACATGGTGTTTTAAACTTAAACACCAATTTACACATGATGGTTTACATGTTTATTGCATTTTATGGTTATGACATTTTAAGTATTTACATTGTGTTTTTACTCTTTACATTGTGTTTTAACATTTTATACATAGTGTTTTACAATTAAACGTCAATCTACCCCTGGTATTTTATGGTTATGACGTTTTAAGTATCATGGTGTTTTTACGTTTTACAAGTATTAGGAAAATTATTTCAACGTTTTCTACGTGGTGTTTTAAAACGCCATGTGTAAAACATCATGCCCAGGTGTAAAAGACTATCAATAGAATCTAAAACGACATTTGTAGAACACCATGCTCAGGTGTAAAATACCATGACCAGAATCTAAAACGCCGGGAACAATCTAAAACCCCATGTAGAAAACGCTCAGTTCATGTTAAAAAATGATTTTTACATGTCCAATCTAAAACACCATGTGTAAAACGTCATATGTAAAATACCATAAATAGAATGTTAAACGCGCAGTTCAAAAATACCATACTCGTTGAAGGCCCTTTTGGTGTTTTTCTTTGGAGCGTTTGTATGACGTGTTTATGGTGTTTTTCGAGCGTCATATAAACCATAAATTAAATAGTGTTTTTATAATGTTTTTTTATTACGTTTTTTCGAGTGTGTTTTATGATGTTTTCGAGCTAAACTATAAATCATTTCATGGTGTTTTTCTTTGGAGCGTTTTTATGATGTTTTCGAGCGTCAAAAACACCATAAACCATAAATTAAATGTTTTTTATGATTTTTTTAATTAATGACGTTTTTTATGGTGTTTGTAAAACGATTTTTATGATGTTTTTTTATAGTTTGTATAACCTAATTCAAAAACACCATGAATTAAAAAACCCACTTAACAAGTAAATTTTTTTTTTAATTTTTATATAACAATATTATACTAATATAAAAGATAAAAAAAACGCTCGTTATTATGATTTTTTTTTTAAATAACAACGCAGAAAAAAGTTATAAATGTTTAAAAAAGATGGGGGAATATGCATGTGCATGCTCCTTGTAATTTGAGAATCATACGTGTAACATCTCTGATTTTTTTCATGTATTTGTTTGGTGCAATAAACAATAATTCAATTATAATGCAATACTTTATGCAAACACTTCACCCTAAAATTTCATTTAATACATTTCTAGGGTTACGAATACACATGCATATATTCCAATCCATGCTATCAAATACTTTCCAAGTTGATCCTATATATTACATATGCCATACATGAATATATATATATATATGTGAGTATTGAAGCTTATAGTTTTTTTTTATTCATATATGTAACTATATATATATATATATATATATATATATATATGTATGTGTGTGTGTGTATATATATATATATATACTTTTTTTACTCCCCCCCCCAAAGTCCTTGAACCCTAAACGTGAACCCCCACCCTTACAATCGAACCTTTGACCTAGATTGGAACCCATATGACTCAAATTTGACCCTTATCCGTCAATTTTGACTTTAAAAGTCTAATAGGCCCAAATCTATGAAATCCAACTTGTGAAATCGATAAAGCCGGTTGTTATGGATTTTCCCTACACACGAAATCGATAATCGACCATACCATGACCCATTTAACAGCCCAATTCAGTCTTTCACGCGGATGAATTCAAATTCAAATAAGTTTGACCTCTTAAAGTCAAACCCTGTTCCAATCCTTTCCAAATCATGAAATTAAATGCAATTAATCCCCGTAAATCATTCCATGACTGATCGTGCATGTATCTAAACCCATTACACGACCCAATTCATTCCCAATTGATCCAATTTACGCGTAAACACAGCTGCCTCCATACGCAACCCCGAATCCAGTCGAGGTCTTTAAAACGAAATCAACCTCTCTAATCATTCTCACACCTTCATACCGACTCGTATAAGCTCTCCCAACCTTCAATTCAACTACACTACATCTCTCGTCACCGATCGAGCATAAAGAGCATCGTACCTGTTTTCTCTAGTCGTCGGCCCTCTATACTCAACCATTCCAAGTATGGTTTATAACATTTGTTTCGTTTTCACCCAGGGATCGAAAGCCCTCTATCAATTTCATATGACAGAGGGCATCAAACTCAATTGCAACTTGAAATCAAAATCTTTGCAGCGTATTTCATTCTGTCTTCCTCCTTTCTTCGTCACTGAATCCATATTCGAACTCGCATCCCTTACCCTTAAACGTCTCCATATTTCTCGTTGTGAATACTCCACAGTCCGTGACATTGTCTGTTGTTTCCCATTTCACTCTCAACTTTCCTGGTCGCTCTCTTTCAATATCACGTGCTTTTTGGACGTTTCTTCGGCGTCCCTCATAACCTTTTCCTTGTACACATTTGCATCTGAAAACAAAATCTTTGCAGCCTATTTCATTCTGAGGTTATTTAGTTGTGCACTGTTCCTCTTTTTTTGTCATTGAATCCACATTCGAACTCGCATCTCTTACCCTTAAACGTCTCCATATGTCTCATTACGAATACGCCACAGTCCGTGACATTGTCCGTTGTTTCCCATTTCACTCTCAACTTTTATGGTCGCTCTCTTTCAATATCACGTGCTTTTTCGACGTTTCTTCGGTGTCCCTCATAACCTTTTCCATGTACACGTTTGTATCTGAAAGCAAAAACTTTGCAGCGTATTTCATTCTGAGGTTATTTAGTTGTACACTGTTCCTCCTTTCTTTGTCACTGAATCCACATTCGAACTCGCATCCCTTACCCTTAAACGTCTCCATATGTTTCATTACGAATACGCCACAGTTCGTGACATTGTCCGTTGTTTCCCATTTCACTCTCAACTTTCCTAGTCGCTCTCTTTCAATATCACGTGCTTTCGGGTGATTAACTGATACCAAGTACTCACAAAATATGTGTTTCTGAAATAAATAAACGAATAGATACACATGAGATAAACAAATGATAATAAGTATATATTAAAACGGTATACAACTTACCACTTTATACGATGTGCTTTTTTCAAAGAATTTGGTGTTATCTACCACTCCAAACAGACTTTTTCATGTTGTGGATTACGGATATCGAAGGGTTTTTCAGGTCAAAACATACCAGGTAAAAATGTTGTTTCTCGACTATAGGAAACAACACCATAACATACCATGTAAAACCTTTTGCTTTTTGTCGTGCCCCTTTTAAACATCCATTCAACCTGCCATGTAATAATCATGTGTCAAATAAAAAAACATAATAATAATAATAATAAAAAAATAAAAAGTTGATGCGTAACAAAATTAGTACTTTGGTGGTGATCCTTTGCTGATGTATTTTTGCTGGTGGTTTAATACTCCTACCCAATGATCTATGACGTTTGCATAAATCTGCTTACTAGGAAGTAGGTTGTCTATTATAAACTCTTTTGATTTCAAACCACGTGCAGTTGCAAAAATATCATTCTTTTTTAACAAAAAAAAAACATTAAATAAATATACAACCGAATAAATACAATGCATTCATATGTTTCAACGATGCTGTTACCGAATCTATAATTCCGAGTCCACCGATTCTAACGATGGGCACGCCTAAGCGTATTTTTCAAGTATTTTCAATTTATAGCATTATTATTTAAAAATATTTTATTGAATGTTAGGGTATGAAGGTTAACAACAAACAGTTTTCAAACACCTGAACCTGTCGGAACGATATGAGATTGTAACAAGTCAACGAACTTAATGAAAACTCCATAGAGCCATCCATGGGTTTGAGGCTCATTCCTATCCAAAACATCTTGAAACAACCTACGCAAACTCTCCACGTTTCTTGTATCACGATCATTCATCATCTCCGCCAGTGATATCATGACTTCTTCCCCAACACGAGAAGAGGCCACTCCATCACCAAGGGCACTTCATCAGCGTCAGAACCCCTTTCATCGTCTGCGAAACACCCTTCATCAGCGTCAGAACCCCTTTCATCGTCTGCGAAACACCCTTCATCAACGTCAAAATCCCCTTCATCAGCGTCAGATTTTTGAGAAACACTAAGGTTGCACTGATTGTTTTCATCAAGGTCTCAGATTTTTTCGTTATTTGATCGGCATTCCAAGCATCAGCGGTCTCAGATTTCCCCATAAGGATGTAAAGACAAAGTGGAATGAGAAACACCAAGGTTGCACTGATGCAGATAACAGTAAACACCAACTCCATTTGAAAAGCTGGAGTCTCGAGGAAGAGGAGTGGCTGAAAGGTCGGAGAAGCACTGATGCACGCAAGGACCTGTGAGATTACAGTAAACTCACCACCTTTGATAAAATAAATAAATCTTTATTTATATATATATATATTTTTTAAAATAAAAAGCTACTTTGGAAGTTAGAAATTACCTTGAATGATGGCGCCTTCTAGAAGCTGAAGGATGGCGAGGGGAGCGAGAACGGGACCGTGATCGCCCTCCTGTTTACCACATAAAACAAAAAGAATTGATTACATAAACCACAAAAAAAGAGAAATGCAGTAAGAGGGCCGGACCGAAGCAGGCTGTTAACAAGTCAGGAACTGTAATATTTGAGCTGGTCAAGTAGGTTTTTATCCAAGGATTTTGAGCTTTCTTATAAGGGGCAGATTTATTAACCCTTCTTAACAGCATTTTCATATATGCCACTCTAAATGTTCTAGTTTTCTTCAATAGTAAATAAAATAATTCAGTTAGTTATAAGTTGTAACAACCAGTTTCACTGAATAAAAAAAATAAGAATATAATGTTGAGATGATTTAAAATATTAACATTGTTTCCCTATTTGTAAATTCAGTAAAGCACAGACTGTTATAAGTAACTGGTTTAATTCTACTACAGATTGGGCAGATATAACATACATTGAAAAAAACAATTTTAAATTACCACTTATATTCAAACAGCAAATCATCTCCCACTTCCAAACACAGATAGAACATACATAGAAAATGGAAATCTACTATATAATATATACCATGATAAGATCGTCGGCCTTCATGACCTGAGGGTCCCCTGAATAATTTCAAACAGCAAAGATATCAGACAACCGTCGTATAAAACAAACAAGCAATCATTAAGAGGAAATCTATGAGTACTAATTACCTAACCCTAGTTCTACGGCGCATCTCCTCAGGCCTCTTTCGAGTTTCTGAAGAAAGAACGACAGAAATCTCCCTACCAGCAAACATACGTCCATTCGTATGATACTGGGCCTCTGCAGCATCATAAGGATCTGCACGAATGCAAATCCATGAGGTTCCCTGCATACAATATGAACAAAACCTTCAAAAAAAAGTAAAAAAACACAACAAGTATGCAAAGAATTCTTAGTAACAAATCAAACCCATTCGCGCTTCTAGTTGACTCGCATGTTCTTATTATACCTTTCTGTGTTATTATATTCAATATGAACCTTACACAGAAGTACACGAAAGCAGCTAAGATCCAAATGGCTGACCTTTTCCTCTATAATCAAGTACGAATGGCAACTTCAAAAGACGCAACTGACTTCAAAAATCTTCAAATTTCTTGTAAATAATTGAACTTGAAATCAACGTTGTCCAAAAGTAAAAATTGCTTCAACTTCTTCTCAAATCAATCTTCTTCCACATATCAAACTTGTAATGATTTAATATAATTTCTCTTCATAATCGAACACTCTTCAATTGGTGGGAAAAATGTTAAGCAATGTTAAACAGAAGAAGCCTTCATCAATTGTGGGGCTTGGTCTTGCTTTTAACTTCAAAGTTCAAACCAACCATACCCCCTGACAAACCATTTCCTTTATAAGATAAATACTATGAGTTTTCAACAATCAAAAAGTTGTTCATACTATAACCAACCCTTTGAATTATGACATGTGACATTTCATTTAACAAATATAGGGCTGGATTATTAGCACACACTCACCTAGTGTAATAATTCTTTGGAGATAGACATCTCTGACCACTCCAAACCTTTCTAACGGGACGCGAAGCTCTTGGGGCCTAAAACAAAAACAGATAATCCAACAGAATAAACATTAATGAATAAAAACTTACAAAATGAAACAAAAAAAGAAGATAATGTAACTGCAATTTAAAGGAATATTACGAACCAACAGGCTGCCATGATTCTGATCCTTGGCCCTCCCTCTTTCACCGCCATACCCCCTTCTTGGAGGAGGGCTTCTTGGTCGACCTCCATGTCCTCTCCGTGGAGGACTGTAATATGGTGGACTGTATCTTCTCATGCTTCAATCTCCGCAACTAAAATGTATTAAAAATGAAAATTCCATAAATAATTTTCTGCTGGCTAAAACATGTTACTGGAGGCTATGTCAGCCCAAAATGTACAATAGTTTAAACACCAACTTTTACAACCACCAAAAACAAAAACTTAGACCCAAACATTGTTTAACCACCAAAAACAACCAAAATTGCATAAAAAGTTCGGGTTGCCTTTCATTTGCTCCTAGAACTTGAAATCTGATCTGGCGCTTCAAGAGCCTTTTGAAGTGCTGCTTTTGCAGATTTCAGTAGATCCTTCTTTTTCTGGCTGACACTATCTTCCGCTACTTCATCAACCAATCTTAGTATTTGTTCTTTTAAGACCTTCTTTTCAATATATTCTCGGTTTGATGATTCTATCAACAAATCAATAAATCATTAGCACCATCAACTTATATACTCATATGTATTTAACAAACTTTAAAAAATACATTCTTTAATAATCTCAACAAATAATATTATGCACCTTGACAAGAAATAGGCGCATGAGAAATAGGCAAGCTATCTTCTTGTTGGTGTTGTTGATTTTGTGAAGTACTTGCCATGGATAGAATCTCCTCACATTTGAAACACGAGGAGGAGTGCATAGTGAAGCCTACAAAATCAATGTAAAGATTAGGAGTTTGCTAAAAGGAATGTTAACTTTATACCTTTATACAAAAGATTAGGATTTTTAAGTGAAAGTTCCAATAGTAGTGCTTCAAGTGTGACAAAGACCAAACCAAACGAGAACCGGACCCCTCCTCCAATGGCTTTGCCGTCCGCCTCCAATGGATCTCCACGCTGGAGATGCTCTAATACTGGCACGCCTAGAAAAAATGTACTGTGCTACTTGTTTTTTTTGTTTTTTTTATTTATGATCATGCCTGGTAAACATGCAACAAGTAGAACTTTTAGTGATAGTTTATACTTTAAAAATCCTAACTGGAAGTACTAATGGTTAAAAAGGGTATTTATAAAGTATTTGCAATTTATAGCATTACTGTTTAATGATGTCTTTTATGATTTTTCTCTAACTGAATAAAAACCCAAAGTCTTTGTGAGTCTGGTTTCGGTTTCTATTTGGTTTATCTGGTTTCATAGGTTTAAGCAGTATATATATGTACGAAGTATTTTTCTAAGTATTTTCAATTTATAGCATTATTGCTTAAAAAAAATTAGTTGGGTATTTCTACTATTTAACATCCTGAGAAAATTAAATGATTATTCAGGTTGTTAACAAATACTTAAAGAAATTCATAAGTACATATAAATAGACAAATTAGATGAGTTGTAAATAATTTTAAAGAATGAGAGGAAGATAATGGCGATGGGATCTTATAACAGAAGAGGCTCCCACACGAACACAACTTCATGGCATATATTCGTAGGCCGATCCAAACACTAAAAACGGAAGCGGTTACCCAGATCGGTGAAGAGATGAAAAAACAGGGATGCAGATGGATATGGTGAAGAAAAGAAAATGTGACGGCTGAATGAAGTTAATTAGGTTTAAACCACATATATATGATACCTTTTATTTTCTTTTTCCTTCAAAAAAAACTTTTTTCCATCTTATATATCGATGTACTTATAAATATGATAATAAAATATTATATATTATATTTAAACACTTTTTTTTGAACGGCATATATATATATACACACACTAAAAAGAGGTCATTTGAATTTGAGCAAACTCTATTGATTTCTTTATAATTTTATCTGTTTTACTTTTGAAATTAATATTCTTGTTTCATTCATTTTCATGGGATTACTTCAGTGTAATTTCTTCTAGTTGTCGTGAACACTACTCCCCCACAATCTCAATCTTTTACATGACTGCTTATGTATTTCTCCATGTGATAGCATAACAAAAAAAAAACTTGAACAACAACTTCATTCAAACCAAAGCAAGCCAACGGCTAACATACAAACAGAAAAAAAAAGAAATTAATACAAACGAACCTGCGCTTACAAAACAGAGAGGACCTGACCAAATCGAATATTACATCTTAAAAGAACACTAATCCCCCCACTCTAGAAAGCTTATTTTAGCCTTAAATGCCCCGCACCCGTCTTTAGTTTTCATTTTACCCCGTCCATTATCCCTTTTTAACCAATCCATATTCAAATACCTGAAATCGCCATATTCAAATACCTAGTATCTTACGTAAATTTATGCATATTCAAATACCTGAAAGCGGCATATTTTGTGACAATTAATCTCTATCATCTTTTTAAACTTCTATGGCTAGTTGGGCTTCAAATTTATGCATACTCATGGAAACTATAGCTAACGAATTAATGTGATTAGATGAAAGTGAGTGCTATGTCGGAACGAATGGGATGGTATTCTCACGCAACTTGAATGGCTTAGGATTAGTTTTAAATGGCTTCAAAAGTCAGAAACATGAACACTCACTTGAATGAGTTTCGGATGGCTTGCGTAGATGTTGATTTTGGGATTGGTTTTGAAATGCTAAAGAAACTATATAGCTAACGAATTAATGTGATTATACTTATGCTAGATGAAAAGCAATCCCAAACACCCCCGAAGACGGTGAACTGGTTTTGGAAATTTCGAAATTGTTCTTTCTTAGGTTTTAATATTAGTAAAGGAAGGGTATAATGGTACTTCAACCTTTAAACAAACGGTCAACTCACAGTCAAATGAACGGAGGGGTGCAAATGACCAAGATTACAATGCATAGGGTTGCAAAGGATGGTTTTTTTGGATTGGGGTTGCAAGATGATTATGGGTGTTAACTACTAGGGTGCAAATTACAGTTTTCTCTATAATCAATATTTTGAGTTTTCATTTTTCAAACCAAAAGGAAAACCTCTTTGCCAGCAGGGGCGGAGGATATAAAGGGCCCGAGGGGCCCCGGCCCCCCCGATTTTTCGCTCAGAAGTGTTAATATATACGTATTCGGGCGATTTTTCGCTCAGTAGTGTTAATTTATATGTATTCGGCCGAAAATTTTATAGTTCCGGCCCCCCTATACGAAAAAAAATCCCCGCCCCCCCCTGCGAAAATTTTCAAGCTCCGCCACTATTTGCCAGACTATCTCTTCTCAGTTCTCTACCACCTTCGACAATCGCTTGACGCTTCTGAGACAACTTTGCTTCTTAGGGACTTCGTCCTCAGCCGATTAGGGACAAGCCGACTAGGGTTCTTCATCCCCGTCACTTCGCGATTAGGGTTCTTCATCCTCAAGCGAACAGGTTCGATTCTTGATGTATGAGCTAGTGCTTTCATTAAAAAAATTTCTGTTTCACTAGCATGCTGTTGTTTTTCTGTTTCACTTCGTGACTAGGGTTCTTCATCCCCGTCATTTTCTATTCAACTAGCATTTCGTAAAGAAATTTGTTTTTTTTTGTTTTTACCAAACATAGAATTTCGGATATCCGGTTTTTTACACCCTATCTTTACACTTTTTGTTTACAAAAGGATTGAAAGAAGAACTACGACCCTAATTGTGTCCCAATCACACATCGCCCATATTAGGCTAACTAATAAAACTTTGTTTAGCACTGATTTTCCTCTGGACTGAGCAATCCTCTGCTCACCAGAGGAAGAATCTCTGCACTTGGCAAATCCTCCATACCTAACAATAGGTGCTTGGAACACAATAATTGGGTGCCATGTTTATTATGGTAATCTCAAAGAGGCTTTTATAGACTTGTTTGTATATTTAGTAGTTATTGGTTTTTTTGTTAAAGTTGTCTTTTATCATGTCTAACTTAGAAACACAATAATTGATATATATGGTTATACTTTTTTTTTAACATAACGAACACTAACTCCATCCCGTGATGTGTGTGTGTGTGTTTATAAAGGAAGGAAGGATGAGAGAAGCGTAGGAGAGCAGAAAGAGGGATACCGAGTGTATTTGGGGGGTGTTTGGGATTACTTTTCAAACCTACTTATTGACTTATTACCTTCTCCAAGAAGTCAATGAAAGTTAAAAGTTTGTTTGGATAAGGGTGGAAAAGTTATAAGTTAAAAATAAGCGATCTTATTTTTTCAAAAAGTTATAAGTTGTTTTCAATAAGTAATCCCAAACACCCCCTTGGGAAGACTGTGAGGTGTTTTGAACTCACACCATGGGTCTTGAAGTCATGAAAGATGAACACAACCTACGTCCTCTGCTCACCAAAACCGAGAAGAACCGGCTGTTTCATCCAATATTGGATTTGCTTCGTAATTCCAAATTATTCTTTGCCTAACACTCAATCCCCAAATATATATGTATCAACCTTGATAGAATTCTGGGCCAATGCTACCCTCACCACTCATAATGGTAAACCCATTTCCATTTCATCATCGATTCAGTCAAAACCTGTTACCATTACCCCTGAAATTCTCAACACTTATCTTGAACTTCAGGATGATGCTACTTGTGTCCTAGACTTTGATAAAACCACTATGCAATGCTGGCACTTTCTCTAAAGAAGACACATTGTGCATTTGTGGATGTTTCATACTTTGATGGTATGTTTTTCAAAGAAATGTGGTTCTTTTGATCAAGCCTCAATTCATATTCAAGAACTATTTTATTCCTTGATCAAGAACCAGAAATATAGTCTTTCCAACTATATATTCAATGACCTAATTGCAAATCATTATGAAAAGTTTAACAAATTTTTAATATCCCCATTTTTTAAGTTTTGTGCTATCAAAACTTCTTGATCAAAACATCATAGAACAAGGGGATGTTGTTTATATAAAGAGTCAAACCGTCAAAGTTTTTACTTCCATGGCCAGAGCCACGCACTGCACCTGCTGAAACTGTGGAAACACCTCCCTTAGTGAAACTCACCAAAAAAATCCATGTCATCTAGAAAACACAAACCTACTCAAACGCCGCCTGTTGAGCGGAGGAAATCAAAAAGAGCCAAAAAGGTTATTCAGGAAGATGAGGTGCCTGAACGCTGAAACACAACCCCCCAGTGAAACCCACCAAAAAATCCAAGTCGTCTATAATACACAAACCAGCTCAAACACCACCTTTTGAGCAGAGGAAATCAAAAAGAGACAGAAAGGCTGCTCAGGGAGATGAGGTGCCAGAACCAGCTGCTAAAACACAAACTTAGCAAACAAAGGATGTTGTTCCTAAAGAAGCTCACCTGGACCATGAACCTATTGCTGAGCCACACAGTTCTGCTCGCGAGCCTATTGACTTTGCTTCTACCTAATTAAGCCCAACTTGTGGTCAACCTGTGCACCAAGTTGATGCATCACTAAAACAAGGGGCATCACTAAAAAAGGTTACTTCCGAAGAGGTTGAACCCCCACCAGACACCACTACCCACCATCAACAAACATTCACACTCACATACAAAAGAAAATCATCCAAAAGACCCATGCTCAGTCTCTTCAGGCTAAGCAGGCTCCCAAAAAGAAACCCATAGCATCAACCCAAACAGTTGCAACATCCTTTGACTTTATACCCCAATATGAAGAGGGTATGTACACTAAACATCCTTCTAGCCCGCATCTTTTATCTGAGGTGGACTATTTGAGGAGAGGAGATAGAGTCCAATTGGAAGAGGTTGTCACTACTCTTGAGCCTTCACAAGCTCAAGAGGTCAGTGATGACATCATTAAGACGTCAACCGCGGCAACTCAGCTCCATGACACTTCCTTGGAAGTTGTTGTAGAGCAGAGGTATCCAAGGCGCCAAGAAACCACTACTGGTGGTGAGACTGAACATACTAGGTATGTTATCTCATCTTCTTATGACAGTCACTATTCGTGGTTGGGGAAGACAAAGCACCAAAGAGATGTGGATGGCAAAACTGTTTGGTCACTCTCTTGACTCTTCAGTTTCTGCTTCCATAGGGTTCAACTTGTTAACCCTTGGTGTTGCAACCACTTCTAAAGAAGAAGTTGGTCAACTGGATGTTGGTGTGAATCATAAGATTGATTTCGAAAGTGAAACATTGACTGAAGGCCCAGCTGAACCTTTGGAAGAAGTGATTGTAACATTTGCCGATGAACCCAAGTCAGCCGGTGAGGCAATTTGCTCTCGGAAGAAGTTCAAATCTCGGAACAAATAGCCTTGGAAGCTCTCGTCAACCTAGGTTCGGAAGAAGTGATTGTCTCATTTGCCTAAGAACCGTTGTCGAGGGATGACCTAGCCGACAGTGAGCCTCCCTAATGCTGGAATCACATATGTTTGTTGTTGGTTGTGACGATAAGGACAGACGGTAGAGACCTCCTGATTCAATACCCGTGCCAATCAGTCGGTTCGTTCCTAGTTCCTGAAAGAAATAATGAGTAGGATAAAACGTTGCAGAACAATTATTTTGTTTAGTGAGCTGACTTACTGAACAAAGGTTACCAGGGAACTTGGGGACTAGCAATACAAAGGAGAGTCTCAGGTTTTTCGAATTATTGATGGATCCAATACCACGAACTGTGCACGAGGATCCATCAGCAAGTCGAACCGGTGGGTGAGATGTATTATGTAGGTTAGACAATATACCTTGATTCCCAGTCATGTGATGAGTAGCTCCAGAATCAACCACTCAGGATAAGTCACGGTTAGAGGATGTACCTAAATTGGCCGAGTTAGCTTGGGCACTAGGAGCGATTGGTTGAGAAGTAAGCAGCTGCTGAAAGCGATTATAATCTTCTTTGCTGATTGTGTAGGCAGAAGCAGTATCAGTAAGTTGGGTAGCAGGCTCATCATGGGTGACCATTCGTGCTTTAGGACGGGGAGGTGGTTGAGAGCCAGCAGAACAGTTTGGGCAATTGTACTTTATGTGACCAGGCTCATGGCAATAGTGGCAAATGATACCACCACCACGTCCAATACCCTTCCTCTGTGTCATATGAAATCCTCAGCCGTAACTTTTACTAGTGGATGTCTGCATTGCAGATACGTCAGAAGGGGGTGCATCCGAAACATACATTTCTCGTAAGAGATGATAAGTAGATGCCACAGATAAAATAGCGACAGGGTTGCTCAACGAAAGTTAATGATTCGAATTGATGTTAACATAACTTCTGTTGACTAAGTTTAGGTGGGAATAATTTTAGTCAAAGAACGAGAACAATAATTTTAGTCGAAGAGGATTTGGTTTTGAATGGCTTGAGTAATTTTTTTAAAACGATTGCCTGTTTTTTTAGAACAAATTATCCTTAAGGAGCCTGAATTCACTTATTCTATAACTTACCTTCCCATTCCCAAGTTTTACCCCACTCACTTTAGAGAGGCCACTGCATCTATCCCAAGAGTTGTTCCAATAGTTGTGAAGGCTCTAGAACTAGATGGGACTGTTCTTCCAGTAAATGAAAATGGCAAGAGAACTCTTACTGAAGAAGAAGTACTGTAAGAATATAGGGTACAGAAGGAAAGGCAAAGACAAATGGAGAAAAGGATTGTTATAGCTGCACTCTGCCGAGCTAAAAGTGGTGAGAGTAAGTTCCACTCCAAAATCTTGTCATCTGCAAGGTTGGCTCACCTACCAAAGAAGGATTAATCTAAAGAAACTGAAAGACTTCGGATGGTGCATAATCTTGAAAGTAAAGGGTATAACTTTGATAAAGTTGTCCACCTCCCTTACCAAGATGTTCCGGAGCTGTTCAACATAGAAAACCTTGTGCAGACAGTGGAGTCTGTGCAGACAGCTGCAGAAGGTCAGGTTGTGCAGACAATAGAGTCTATTACAACTCAAGATGTTGAAGCTGACCAAGTAAAGGAAATTCCTACAACTGAAGCTGAGCAGACAGCTAAT
Organism: Smallanthus sonchifolius; assembly: GCA_023525975.1. Classification (NCBI taxonomy): domain Eukaryota; kingdom Viridiplantae; phylum Streptophyta; class Magnoliopsida; order Asterales; family Asteraceae; genus Smallanthus; species Smallanthus sonchifolius. Next base: position 95,092,575 of record CM042029.1, read on the forward strand.
GTTGAGGTACAGCAGGAAGTTCCTCTAGCCACGGAAGAAACTCACTTAGAGAAGCCACATGAAGATGAGGCTGCTAAAAGTGAGAGGCTCAGAAAAGTTGCAATTCTAGTGGCAGAGTTGCTACACAAACCGAAACTATCGTTTTCAGACTTTGTCAGGAATGGCTACGAATAGGTCCTACCTGAAAGGAACGAGAACAATAATTTTAGTCGAAAAGGGTTTGGTTTTGAATGGCTAGAGTAATTTTTTTAAACAAATGCCTATTTTGTTTTAGAACAAATTATCCTTAAGGAGCCTAACACTTTAAGTGGATTTATGTTAACCTTAGAAAACCGTTATTCTATGGCTAGTTGGGCTTCCAAAGCATACTTATGGAAACTATAGCTAACGAATTAATGTGATTATGCTAGATGAAAGCGAGTGCTATGTCGGAACGAATGGGATGAGTTTCGGATGGCTTGCATAGATGTTACATACTTGCGTGATTTTGGGATTGGTTTCGAAATGCTAAAGAAACTATATAGCTAACGAATTTGTCAGGAATATGTGCGTCGCTACACAAACCGAAACTGTCGTTTTCAGACTTTGTCAGGAATGGCTACGAATAGGTCCCACCTGAAAGGAACGAGAACAATAATTTTAGTCGAAGAGGGTTTGGTTTTGAATGGCTTAAGTAATTTTTTTAAAACGATTGCCTAATTTTTCTAGAACAAATTATCCTTGCGTGATAATTCTTGAAATTACACAAGTTGTAATATTGTCTTGCGTAATTATGTTAACCTTAGAACAACGTTGTTCTATGGCTAGTTGGACTTCCAAAGCAGACTTATGGAAACTATAGCTAACGAATTAATGTGATTATGCTAGATGAAAGCGAGTGCTATGTCGAAACGAATGGGATGAGTTTCGGATGGCTTGCGTAGTTGGATTGAAGGAGTAGGAGAAGTGATGAGTCACTCTTATGTGAAAACAGAATGATCATTCAAACTGCAATTGAATCTTATTTGTTTTTTTGAGTTATATGTTGATTAACGAGTGTGGTGTGATTGTTAGTCGTCCGAACTCGGAGCCGATCGCTTACCGTCATGTACGTATTGTCTTCCACATCAAACATCTTGTCGGTCGATCATTCTTAGCCTTCTTACCGTTTTCAACAACAAAGAGTCGATTGCTTATGGTAATGCTTAGAATCTTCGAGAAATGCGTTTTGCCAGCTAGACTAAGCCTTTAAAATCAAGTTTTAGGATAGCCCTAGCCGATTACTCATAGCCGGCTACTTTTAGCCGGTAACTTATCTACAAAACATAAATTAAGTCGGCTAAGCCGTCAATGTTTCCCGTGCAAATGTGTAGGCTAAACTTAGCCGTCTATAACCATTAAGATTAGTAGGCTTAGTTATCCGTGCAAAGATGTAGGCTAGAATTAGCCGCCTAAAACCAATAAAATATGTAAAAGCGCTCGCTAAGCCGGCATTGGAAACGTAATCCAAATAGGTGTGTCAGAAATCTCGGGGACTACGAAATTTAGCCGGCTTATAGGATTTTTTTTTTACGGTTTTTGGCCGGCTAATTTTAAAAATAGGCGGCTATTTTTGAATTTTCAAATTTTAAATTTCAACTGTTTAAAATTTAAATTTTAAATTCCTAAAATAATATTGGGTAAGGTTAGTTGTTTATACACAAAAATGGAAAATCGAGAGGATTTTGGATAAAACAAAGAACAGTATAATTCGTAACCGTATTCTGCGGCGTCAAAGTGGACCACTACGGGGTGGAGATGTTTAAAGAAACGACAGGCTAGAGAATCATCTACGTTACATGCGAATAATCCAAAAAAGCCTAAGTGGTTATATGCATGTGATGAGTTGAAAAATTGGTCCTTAAATGTACTTGAATTTTATAACAACGGATATAGGTGGGCAAAAAAACCGGTTTCAAACCGGGTCACCGGAACCCGACCCGAACCGGTTTCACGACCAAACCGGTTTCACCCAACCCGATTCGAGACCCGATCCAAACCCGTAGGTGTGTAACCAGTTTTAAAAAAAAATTTGGAGGCCGGTTCTTAACCCGACCCGAACCGGTTTCACCCTCAAACCGGTTTCGGGCCCGACCCGGTTCTCAAACCGGTTCGGAACCGGTTCGAACCGTTGGGATTTTCGATTTTAACGGCTTTATAGCCGTTGGAACGGCTATATGACCGTTTTTTTTTTTTTTTGTATTTTGGAGCCCCTATAACTTGTATAAATAGGTGTGGGTTGTATTGGTTCAACCACACAATTCCAAAACGCTCTCATTTCTCAAAAACGCTCTTATTTCTCAAAAACGCTCACGCTCGAAAGTCGAGACTCTCAAAATGACAAACGAATCTCAACAATCTAATATTGTTGGTGCTTCTCAAAGTGTTAGTGCTCCCACGGTTGTGCGGGTTATTCCTACAACAAGGAATCCCAATGTTTGGCAACATTTCGATTTATGCGAAATGTCGAATGGTGGTCATAAGGCTCGATGCAAGTTGTGCGGGCATTTTTTTGGAAAAGACGCAAACACAACTTTGAAGAATCACATTGAAAAAAACTATTGTTCGGTTATAAAGGCTCAAGCTTCGCAAGGTCAAGCAAGTATGACAACCGAAGGTAATATTTTTGCGTATAATGTTGACTTGGTTCGGGAGAGGATGGCGCATTTTGTGATTCAAGAGAGTCTACCTTTCAAACACTTTGACAACGAGCGTTTGACTCGGCTTATTCAACAAACGCTCCAACCTCGCTACACTCATGTAAGTCATGCTACTCTTAGACGAGATTGTATAAATATGTGGAAAAAAGCTAAAGTAGAAATAATAAATGAATTTGAAAATTTAAAAACCCGTATTAGTTTAACTTGTGATGTTTGGTCGGCTCCCCACAATTTGCCGGATTCTTACATTTGCGTTACTGCTCATTGGATAAATCCAGAGAGTTGGCAAATGATGAAACGTACTATTGCGTTCGATATTTTTGCATACCCCCACACCGGTGACAATTTATTTTATATTTTAGACAAAGTTATAAGAACTTTTAAAATAGAAACAAAAATTTTTTCAATATCGTTTGATAACGCCCTGAATAATACCGTCGCGGTAAACCAACTTATTTTAAAATATAACCCGATTTGTAATGGTATTTTTTTTCATAGCCGATGTGTTGCACATATTATTAATTTAGTTGTGCAAGATGGTCTTAAACACATTGACGATGTTAGAAATCAATTTAAACAAATATTGCGTGACATTTTTCATACAAGTCAAAGAAGATATCATCGATATATAAAATTTTGTAAAGACGGGCAAACCGAATGTTTAGGTCCAAATTGGGACGTTTCAACACGTTGGAACTCAACGTGTAACATGTTCGAAAAAGCCATTCAACAAAAACGAAGTTTGCAAATGTTTCATGCCCAACTAGCAAGGCAAAAAAAAGTAACAAAATTTCCGACAACGGGTTGGGGCATCATTGAAGGTGTAGCCGATATGCTCCATATTTTTAAAACCGCTACAACCTATTTATCGGGAGTTTACTATCCCACAAGTCCTTTGGTTTTAAATCAACTTTTTTTAATGGTCGAAAAATTAAACGAATATTCCATGCGAGGCGGCGTATTTAAAGAAATGATACCGCCAATGAAAGAGAAATTTAAAAAATATTTTAAAGAAATGCCTCCGATTATTACTTGCGCCGCCGCCTTAAACCCGTGCTTAAATGTTTCGGGTGTTGAAACTTTAATTGAAAAAATAATTTACGGTTTGGATTTATACCAAGAAGACGTATTTTTAACGGATAGAGCAAAAACTATTTTTACACAAAATTTGTCTACTTTATTTACTGTTTATGTTGAAAAATATGGTACAACATCTACCGTTCATGAGCAATTTAGAAACGCTCCATCAAGTGCAAGTAGTAGTCGGAGTTCAATGTTAAACTTATTTAATACTATACTTAATGAAAATAGTAAACGTCAACGGGGTAATACCCCAAGTAGCGAATTAGGTAGATATATCGGTTCGGATTTTTTAACCGGTATGAATGCTCATGATTTTGAGACATTTGATATCTTGGCTTGGTGGAAAGGGAAGGAAAACCAATTTCCCGTCCTATCCGCTATGGCCCGTGATCTACTAACCGTCTAAGCTTCTACGGTAGCTTCGGAATCTGCTTTTTCTAGCAATCGGCAGGGTTGTTTCTTTACGAAGAACAAGACTAACTCCGTCATCGATGGAAACGTGCATTTGCTTAAAAGATTACTTGGACGCGGCGGAAAGAATACAACATATATCTTCCCTTGAAGGCGAACTCGAAGTCGAGGGAGAGATATACGAGGACGAGGTGGAAGGAGGATTGATTGAAGCAATCGGCGAAGACCTCCTACGAGGGAGTTCGGGATCCGACTAGTACCGACTACCCGGATTTTCAATATATCCACGAATAAGACTTTTATATTTAATGTATTTTTAATTTGTAAACTTTTAATTATTTGTTTTGTAATTTCTAAACTTTATCTTGTATGTTTTGTAATTTTTAAGTTAAGTTAATATCTTTAATGGTTAATTTTTTAAAAAAGTAACGGTTTTTTTTTTTTTTTTAAATCCGGGTAAACCGGTTTGGGACCCGAACCGGTTTAGTGGCCAACCCGGTCCGATCCGGTTTGGTAGGGTTGGGTTCGATGATCCTTGAACCCGGTTCGTGACCCGACCCGGTTCGTACGTCGACCCGGTCCAAGCGGGTTTTGCCCAACCCGACCCGGTTTTAAACCCGAACGGGTTTCGTTTGAAACCCGATTTGTACACCTCTAACAACGGAGATGCTGTTTTTTGTTATTCTGCTTTACTCGAATCCACAGAAAAAACTGGGTAGCGAGCACTAGTACAAAAAATATAGAAAATAATGTGGTCCATCTTCTTGCTTTTCATAGTATATCAAATCCAACAGTTTGAAACCTGCATAATGCAAGACCAAGCCTTAGAGATCAACATTTTTATAACATGTCCATCCATGCTATAGATTACAAGTCCATACATAGAGATCATATAAAAAAAGATAAAGGCTTACCTAGTAGATGACAAGATTTTGCAAATATTTATAAACCAAATTCATCTTAAAAAGCACAAAAACGTCTCTAATATGTATTCTACAAGTTCGTCAAATTCAACTTGACGATATGGCCTGTATTCGTTCATTATGTTTTTGGTTCCAATAACACCTGAAACAAACGTGAACGCCCTCCATGTTCATGTCCCTTTCCAACAACCTCGGTAACCACATCTTACCAACTTCAAAATAGCTATCATTAGTATTCATCTCTCTCTTTTTCATACTATTAAAAAAAAATATTATGCTTAAGAAGTTGAATAATGTATATATAAATAATAATTACATAAAATAAATGTAAATAATTACCAACTCTTTTAGTCTTACTGTCAATACACCTTCTGATGATTGGTGTGGTCCAAGTTCATATAAATTTGTAACATAATTGAGATGCGCTCTACTAGTAGTATATATTTTTGAACGCTCGTCTTGCACAAGAGATAACAAATCATTTGTTAAAGTTTTTGCAGCAAATTAATCCCAATGTCTCAGTTCTAAACATTCATAATCATTAAACGAAGTTTTATTTTTCTTAACATACTTATTCATCAGTGTAGATCGAAAATTTTTCATAATAACCTTCCCCTTTTTCAATGTTACATTAAAGAAATAGAATTACCTCATTCCCAGTCAAACAATCAATAACTTGGAGTTTTGACATATTTGAACTGACTTTTGGATCCACATGTTTACGCAACGCATGCGACATCACCATCGGCTCCCAACTTATGCCACAACTCTGATCTAAAACATCCTTGATAACTACTGGCTCACCTTTAATCAAATGGTGACGAAAGCGGAGAAGTTCATTTTTAGTCAGGACATCTATATAGGTCATTATCATCTTATTTTTCCCTATTAGCTGATTTTATGTCATAATCACCACTAGTTATCGACAAGTCATGTTTATTCTCAGGTACAGGGGCGGATTTACTTGTGTCGGAGGGGGTTCACAGGAACCCCCCGAGTTTCGAAATTATAGTGTAACGCTAAGTAAAAAAATTGGGGTGAACCCCATAAAAAATTGTTGGGTGAACCCCCTTACAAAGTATAACAAGTGGTGTAATGGTTTATGCTTTGTGTTATAACATGGAGGTTATGGGTTCCAATCCCTTTACCAACATTTTTTAAAACTTTTTTTTTAAGCTGATTACATCCACTGGACCAGGCCCTTTAATAGTCTTATTTGTTTTATTTTTTTTTTGTTGGGCTTGAGTTGAGTTAATCAATTGGGCTACCTTTAATAGTTTTATTTGTTTTCATTTTTTTTGTTAGGCTTAATCAATTGGGCTACCGGGCTACCAGATCTGGAAATATAATACAAATTAGGGAAAAACAACTAAACAAGTCAGAAGACTCAGCAGACATCACACACACACACACCAGCATCGCCTCTCGCCTGCTGCCGTCGACTACTCAACCGCCGGTGACCGGACCACCTGCACCCATCGGCGTCGCCTCTCGCCTGCTTGGTGCTCCCCGGTTAGATAATTAGATTAAATGTTAATTTGATTGTTTGTTGTTAGGGACTTAGGGTTAATTTTAATGTTTGTTGTTTAATTGTTTGAATGTTAGTTTAAATGTTAGATGTTATTAAGATTTTAGATGTTAATTTGAATTTTAGATGTCATTAAGATTTTAGATGTTAATTTGAATTTGATTCCTAGGTATTATTAATCTATTATGGGTATTAAAAGATATTTCCATAGAGCACCGCCACCATCAAACATTGAATCATCATCTTCAAATAGTAAACCGTCTCGAATAGATTTGAATGAGCTTCCATGGGATCCTTCCGAAAGGAAACCAATTTCATCTTATCATCCAAGTCAAAAAGATGAAATTAGACGGGCATATCTTCTTAGAGGTCCATGTCAACCAACATGGCATGATTTTTCACAAACAGATTATGGTGGTAAATTAAGATGTTTTAATACATGAGTCAAGCAAATGGTCTTCAAATATATAGAAACTTCGGCAGAGATTGGTGCTCACAGGAGTCAAGCAAATGGTCTTCAAATATACATGAAAACTTTTAATTTTGTATTTTATTTACATTTGATGAAGCACATCTTGGGTGTTACTAACACATTATGTGAAGCACTTCAAAGAAAAAATCAAGATATATTGAATGCAGTCGAGCTAGTTAGATCAACTAAAGAAGAATTACAAAGGTATCGACTTGAAGGTTTTGACTCACTTTTGAAAGATGTCACATCCTTTTGTGACAAATATGAGATTTCAAAAGATGAAAACTCGTATGGAACAACTCTAGTTTATTTAATTCATAAAGACTATTTTATTTTTATATTATGTGTGTTTTAATTTCGTATTTTAGTTATCATATTTTTGTTATGTGATGAACTTTACCCGACCCTAATAATCGAACCGACCCGAATTTTTTTATGTCCGGCCCTATGATATTAGAGCATCTAAAGACAGTGAACCCCTTGAAAATAATTCCTGGATCCGCCACTGCTCAGGTAGCGAACCGAATTTGTTCATTATATTTTCTGCTTTTTCTTCCAACTTTGAGATCCATTTTTCTTTAAAGATACGCCTGAGTTTCATTAATATGATGTTCCAGTCATGAACTACTCGCGAACCGATGTTCTTGCCATGGAACTATGGCCAAAAATATGTCTTAGATAATTATCCCCAACAAAGAAAAAACATAATTTCTGTCTTCGAATGTCACTACAAGAATTTTAGGCAGATTCAAGTCATCGAGAATGCCCCGTCGGCAAAATTCCGTCGAGACTGCTTGAAAAGTCGTCGAGAAAACGTCGTCGAGATAGATTACCCTTTTCTCGACGCCATGTCGTCGATATTTCCCCGTCGGTAATAACTTTTCACTTTAAAAAAAAAAGATAAAATAAAATTTAAATAGGCAGTATCGACGACATGTCGTCGATATTGATCTATTTAAATTTTATTTTATTTTTTTTATAAAATCTGGAAACCTCAGTCTCGACGACGTGTCGTCGAGACTGGGTTATTTTTTTAAAAAAATATTTTTTTGAATTTTAAAAATTTTCCAGTAATTTAATACACAAAAATTTAGAACCTGTCAAACCTGTTATATATTAATACATTTCACACCAATATATTACATAAAACATCTAACAAAAGTATACAAATTGTATAAGTTATTACAAATCGTTCAAATAAAAGTTACAACCAAGTTTATTCATCTTCATCGTCGTCATTTTGGTTGCCGGATTAGTTGCGGTGTTGTTGCATCTGTTTCACGGTCTCATTCAGTTCACGAATTTGTTCTTTTAATTCGTTGAATTGAGACTCGGAGAGAGCCGAAACATTAGTGGGCATGTTTCTAACTTTTCTTCCAACTCCTCGGCTCCAACCGCGTCTCTCGCCAAGGGCACGTTTTAGGACCTCTTCCTCATCAACATCTCCGCCTTCTTGTTGCATCCGGGTCAATTCTTCTTCAATTGTATTCTGTAATAAACGAAATATACACATATATAAAAAAAATTAAAAATCCGACAGCATAACGACTGCAAAATTGATAGCCACCCTACTTAACAATACTCAATAAACATAATAATTCAACAAAACTTAATAAAAACCTATAATAACACCAACAATAACCAATATAATTAATATTCTAGTGTATTTCCCAAACTATAAATACAATATACAAACTTATTACTCAAATAATTTCTCAAACTACAATAAAGATATATATACTTACCCAATCGTTTTGTGCCCGATCGTTGACCCATGTGCCATGAGACGTGTGCATACGTCTCCAACCATCAATCAGGCTGACGGTTCCACCTTGTTGTACCTATAAACAACAAAAATAATGTTACTAATATTTAACTAACTTATTAATTCATTTTTAGAATAATATTAACAACTTTTGTTACCTCCTCATATCGTCGTTGAGCAAATGACTTGCTCCCACTAGTATTGGCGTATGGTTGTTTAGCTCGATTTGAAGAATTTTGATTGCAGCGTGCAATATATGCGGGATCAAGGTACAATATGTCAATGAGGGAATTCCAATTGCTGGAACTGATGGACTCATGAGGATGATTCCTTGCTTCTTCCACATCCTCGTAACCACCAACCGATTCAAAATATCTCTTTAAAACATATTTGCGGTCACGAAATATACGGGCACAATCATCATGGATGCCCGCAGATATTTGTGGCCACTGCGGTGCGTTACTCCAGCTTTATAAATTAAAGTAATTCTGTAAAAAAAGGTAATTAGGAAACACTTAATAATTATGAATGTTAAAAAATTACATTTTATACTTACATGAAGATTGCAAAATACGGTGCTTTGATGCTCCCTAGGAACAAACTCCCAACCAGAATAGTGTGATGGGATTTTCTCTTGAGCAATAGTTATTTGTCGGAAAAACCATCGACCGTTCGGACCGACAAACTTGTATGTCTCATGGGTTGGATCAAGCTCAAGTGGAAGTGGCTTGTGGCCATTTTGGACGAACGCCTCCAGTATATCAAGGTTTCTACCACGGCCCCGTACTTTTTTAGAGGAAGCTGTTACATGAATTTAAGACTAGCAGATGTTACATGAATTTGAAGAATTATCAAACTAAAACAAGTAACTTACAAGACTCGCAGATGTTACATGAATTTGAAGAATTAGCAAACTAAAACAAGTAACTTAAAAGACTCGCAATCTGTAGGGAGCCTCCTAGAATTCCCCCACGGATCATGACCCCCACCGTCACTACCATGTGAACGAGCATAAGTCATCATACATGTGAATATGAAGTAAAATAAAATTAAAAAATATGAATGAGATTTTACTATAACTATTATGAATATGGTTCTACGATTCCAGGAGCATCAATTGCAGAAATTAGATATAATCTTTTCTACAGAATGTACTGTGCTAATTTTGAGTTAATTATCAACCATTTGCAATTTAACATTCTGGATAAAATTATGATAAGACTAGGGTTGTTAACACGTTCAATCCATAATTTACACACAGTTCTGTACTGTAAAAATGTAAATTAAGATTAAAAGAAACAAATGAGATTTTACCGTAATAGAAAATCTGAATTTATAATTCCGAGTCCACCGATTCCAACGATGAGAGAAAGATAATCGCCATGGGATCTTATAACAGAAGAGGCTCCCACACGAACACAACTTCATGGCATAGATTCGTAGGCCGATCCAAACACTAAAACCCAAAGTTGTTACCCAGATCAGAAAGAGAACGACCTTCTTTGTAGTGTGACAGATCTTGCAGACTGAAATATGGTGTGTTTTATAATTAAGATCGGAAAACGTGGGATGCAGATGGAGATGGTGAAGAGATGAAAATGTGACGGCTGAATGAAGCTAATTATTAGGTTTAAAGAAAACCTTTTTTACTATGTAATGTATCCATGTAAATCTTATTCTAATAAAAAACTAAAAAAAATTTCACTTGTTACTCTCACATTTTTTTCTTAACTCTCTCTCTCTCTTAATAAATACATCTATCTTTTTTTAATAATAATTTATATTTAAAAAAAATATTAATTATACTAATAAAACACATTTATTTTAAACTATCTTTTATTTTAAAAAACTTTAAAATTTAATTATGTAACTTTTGAATATAACTAAATAGTGATGTAAGTCAAATTATATTAAATAGAAATTAATGTATTCAAACCGTATAATATACAAGTTTTAAAGATATAAACGTTTTATTACTAAGTATATAGTGTTATATTTTATCAATCCGTGTAATACACGAGTTTTTTAAAATACAAAATTTTTATTACTAAATATATAATATTTATTTTGGGGTCATATAAACTACTCCAAATAATTTAAATAAATCCATCATATACGGGGCTCGAACATTTGACCTGAAGAGAAATTTCACCACTTTAACTCTAAATGGCTTTGTTATTAGACCCAACCGTCACCCTAATTTTTTTTTTGAACAACACCACCTAAATATCCTAAGATAATTGAGTTTTTCCGGGGCAACACCTATAACATTTAGGGCAACCAACCATAAAAGTAACCCCCAACTAGGTAAACCCTTGACCTGGCCACATAACTTTTTTTTTGTGACAAGGAATCAAACTCAAAACTTCCACGTATTCGAACTCAAATGGTACTTGTCAAACAAAAACCATCTTTCCCGCGAAAAAAGATGACGTTTGGAATAGTTACACTCCACTACCCTCTGATTTTTATATTTATTCATGTTTTTTCATTAAGGTAATTTAGTTATTGAATATACTGTAATAAACTACAAAAGCCAAATTGCAAAGCAGTTAAGCCCATTGTACAAGGTTTTATTGCGTTGCTGACATTAGGGCTGGCAATTTTAGACACGTACACAAATACACGACACGAACCTACACAATCTTAACAGGTATCGTGTATGGCCTTATCATGTTTCGTGTCCTAAACAGGTAGACACGAATCTACCTGTTAATTTTCGTGTCTAAACAGGTAAAATACATGTTTACTTGTTAAGTATCTGTTACTACATGTTAAGAATTTTTTTAAATAAAAAATACTAAAATATGATATTATACCTGGTAAAATACATGTTAAGTACATGTTAGTACCCGGTAAATACATGTTATGTAATATCCCGAATTTCCGACACGTCTTTTTCCAAAACCTTTGCACATATTACCAAGTAAAAACATAAATCCATATTAAAACTATTTCCTTAAATAGTAAACGTCAGTTTAATCTCTATATATAATAACTATATTTATACATATATATATATATATATAACTCATTAAAATATGTATATATGTAGAGATTCTTGAAACTTTACATGTTTATAACTATTATCACGAAAATAATATAATATAAACTTATTTTAAAATGGCAAATTATAAACCCTAGAAATTATCTTATAAATATAAAATGATAAAAATAAATATAAACTTATGAAACTTATTAGATTTTATAAAATAAACCTATTTTATTTGTTTTACAAAGACTGGGGACTAAAACTGTCATTTATCAAAGTTTATTTTAAACTAAAACAGATGTTTTAACATAAAACAATAATAGCTTCAAACTACAGGGACTAAAGTCGTAAATGGGCCAAACTCAAAGCACCTAACTTGGTTCAGTGTTCGAACCCCTCCCAGGACCGATTTTCATGGCTTTTTACCCGAAATCGCGATACCGTCCAGGTTCACCGAACCTCGGACTCCCCCCTCGCGCATGCGACCCCTCCCCTAGGCGCATTAACGTTCAATTTCGACCAAGAACGCGCATGGTGTCGGGATTTAACCCGATCGGCTCAACTACCATCCTCCAACCCGTTCGCACATTTAATGCCCAAATTGGCTATAAATACCGGCTCCTACACCTCAAAAACATCACCCCAAACCTCTCTCAAGTGCCAATTTCACATAATCGTGCTCACATTTCTCGGTTTGAGGCTGCGACCGTCGATCCCAATTCAAACGCAAAATCCCTCAATCCGACACTATTTCAGGTAATCTCAAAATCCAATCACTTAGAAATCTCGTATAGATCGAAGCCCTCTGTTTAATTTCATTAACAGAGGGCTAATCGATGTGCATTTGGTGGATTTGGATTCTAGGGTTCGTATGGGTTTGGGGATAATCAGAGCATCTGTTTAAAAATTTCTTTTTTCAAGAATAATCACAGCAAACCCGTAGTCGGGATGGTTAGGCCATATGCATGTGAACTGGGCAACCCGGGTTCGAATCCGGGCGACCCCAGTTTTGTTACTTTATTTTTTTTTGGCCACTTGGAATCAAAGTTAATCCTTCTAAAAATTCTTATAAAATATGTTAAAACTTTATACTCTTAAAATCGGTTTCTATTTTTATTTTAGTTTCAGAAATTTAAAAAAAAAACAAATTAAAACTATAAGATTTTTTTTTTTTTTTTCAATGGAAGCTTCCAATTCATTCCAATCAACAAGGCAAATTACATAAGGATAGCAGGTAGACGGGCAACAAACTGCGCCGCCATCCCCTTCTGAATGGAAAACCCTAATCTACTAAAAACAAAGCCTCGTCCCTGAGGAGTCGTAAAGTTGCTGTGGACCACACGCTGAACTCTAGCCAAGAACCGAACCGCCTCCGGCGCCAAGGAGCCGAACGTGTCAAACGCCAGGGGGACAAAGGCATGCTGATTATCCTCACAAGATTTCGCGTGCTTTTCCACCTTCTTTGACTCTGCTTTCATAACCGCTTGCCCCGCCACAAACCCATTTCCTCGCAACCCAACTAGGGGGGATACACCTGTGAGATCGACACAAGCATGTTTCTCGCCCTCCCAACCAAAAACTAGCACGTCCGCCGGGCGTAGGGTGGACCTCCCTTCTGTCGGGTCCGTAAGAAAATTAACCGTTGCCTCTTTCTTTGCCGAGATCCCTGCTCGTCTGAGAATATCCATTAACGCGTCTCGAACAAAGTCATGGCGATACTTAAACCCCGGCAGCTCTCTACAGTGTAACGCATGATCCCCGTATTTATCCAGGCATGCTTTACGGCAGACTGGGCAAGTTTCATCATTCGGGAACATGGAGATCATCAGACGGTACTTAAGGATTGACCGGTACTCCACCACTGACATACGTTGACCCAGACCTTCAATAGGAATAACAGTTAAGAAATCCTGAGCGTGAGGCCTCTGTAAGCATTCAATGACGGCTTTCTGGCGGGGGGACAAATGGAAATCTTCTCCCAAACTTTGTGCGATTCGACAACAAAGGGCATTCGCCAAAGTTTTCTGTGGTTTTTTGGGGGCGGTGTCTTTGTTAGAGAAACCGTCGAGATCAAAATCAGGGAGAGATTCATGCAATCGATCCAAGGCGCTGGCATAATCCGGGTCAGTGGTAGCAACCCCACTGTTGCGTAAGATGTGGTCCTGCAACTCCCAAGATTGAGACCTGGAAGCCACAAAGGCATAGGCACCCACATCCCGGGCCGACAGAAGGCCCAACCCACCAAGCCGCATTGGCAAGGTCGCGATCCGCCACTGGAGTTCACCAAAAAAAGGGCCCCCACATACGACAATGTCTTCTATTGCCTCTCGAAGACCTTTATCAAAACATGAAACCGCATCATCCACAAAGGGGGGTTGGCAAGTTCGCAAACCAAATAGCAACTTTGCAACCCCCATACAAGATCTAAACAAGAGGAGTTCGCTTTGAAGATCCCGCAACAAGGGAAGGTGTCCCATGATGTCAACAGCTCGCGTTGCCCTCTTAGCCGTTAGACCACTAATAAAACTGGCATCACAGCTGACTGCCCCTCCTAGCAGTTTGACACCTCTCTCCGGCCTCCCAATCCCACTGGGGAAAAGCCCTGGCCGGACCTTCACCCCGTTGCATGTCGGCCAAAATACCTCAGTTTTTCTAATATTAAGCCGTAGCCCCAAGGTTGGACCCTCCGAACCGATGATGTTAAGAGCTTTAGCAACCTGAACAGCGTCCCCGATAACCGTCCCGTCATCCAAGTACCAAGCATGGAAGGGGAGTTTGAAATTTTCCTGCACCTGAAGCACTAAGGGGTGTAAGGCTAAGGCAAAAAGCAAAGGTCCCAAGGGATCCCCCTGCTGGACCCCCGTGAATGCCCCGATGCGGTCATTCCCCACGTATAGCCTAGCAGGCTGGGCATACAGAAATTGAACCCACGGGAATATGGAGGGGCATTGGCGATGGACCTCGCGAAGCAAAACCGAATGGTCAACTAAGTTGAAAGCGTTGGAAAAATCAACCGTAAGCATGGCCAGCGAGCCATCTGAATGAAAAGAATTAAGGAACCTATTAGCGCTGTGCAGCACCGCCTCCGCCCCATTGGGGACCCCCACCCCAAATTGATAGTCCCCCAAGTACTTAACAGCTTCTTTCCCAACTTTCTTCATGGCTACTTTGGAGACCAATCTTCTCCAAATTGCCCCCACAGCAATGGGGCGAATTCCATTATCAGGCTTCAACAAAGGGGTTAGGGGGGCCGAAGCAACAAACTCCGCGAGCACCCTAGGACATAACCCCCTTAGCCAAAGGTTTACCACTTCAGTGATGGCGGTAATCAGTCTCGAGGCAGTCGCCGACCCCTTACCGCTAAGAGCGTCCAACAGGTGTTGGGCTCGGAGGCCATCATGCCCACAAGATGTCCCTTTCGGGAAAGATTTCACACACCTGTGGACGCAGTCTTCATCCACGGATAACGCAGGTTGGGAAAGAAGAGTTAAAGGGAGGTTCGGGGGCGGCGCGAAGGGATGTTTGTCGATAAGGGCTTGCATGGTAGATTCCCCTCGAGGAGCAACCCCACTGGAACACAACACCTTAACTGCAGCAGTGAAGTGACCATCACTCACTTTCCTGAGACATTGCTTGATGTTGGGGCTAAACTCCTCAGCTATCTCCCGGTGTGCCTCCTCCCCACGCACGACCCCTTCTCCACTATCGGCGAGGAGGGAATTGACCAAAACCTCAAAACCAGAGCCCTCCTTCCACATAGCTAAGGCCCGCAAAATACTATCACATTGCAAGGACTTTCGATTACCTGACCTTCGCTCCTGCCTGGAAGACGGCTTAACCACCTTAAGGGTACAACGGGGTAAGAGCAAGAGTTTGACCCAGCTTTCAACAGTCCCAGGGGAAGCTACTACTTTTCGGATGGCACCTGTCAAAGCTTGTGCAAAAGCCAAACGACAGCTTGGGGGGATGCTTTTAACAGTTCGAACCGGAAGGGAGAAAACACGTTCAAGGAGAGCGACATCTCTCATCAGTCCCTGCGGGGTCCTAATCTCAAATACCATCCCAGGATCTTGTGACCTTGGGATCCCCACGACAAAATCCTCATCAGACCCGGATTTCCTAGAGAACGTGAAAACACCATCTGGATAATGACACCCCTACTAAGTGCGTGTGTCTTCATGCACCTCCCACACAACCAATATCCAAAAACCCGCAGGGTTTCTCCAACATTCGAAAACAAGTCTAAATCTTTGGATAGTGCATCCTGAAGGGATTCTTTACGATCAGCTTTAAAATGAAATTGCTGAAAATGCGCGACCAATCTGTTATACCCAGAGGACCCAGGCTTGCCGTCTTTACACTCGTGGAAATTCCTAAAGGGGCATAGCCACACTCCATTGGACGAGGTGGAGCCAACATCCCCTTCCGAGGCACTGGATGCCATGCTCCTACCATTGGCAGAGCCCATTGGAAAGAAACAAAACCAAGAAGAGATAACAAGTCCGCCGTCTCGAGGTGAGAAGGAGGCCAGGTATCAACCCACCCAAGAAACGAAGGAGAGGAAAGCAACCTACAGTTGCTCACCCTCCCAGACACCCCACCAAGAAATAGCTACGTCATGATTGCGCTAACTGCGGCAGATCCCAATTGTAACTAGAACAAGAAATGAATTCCTCAAGAGCCCTAAAAAGTTCCCCTATTGCTCCAACCAATTGCAGCCAAAATTATCCCCTAAATTTCAAGATGAATCAATCAATCCCAGTGGCAATGAAATTTGAATAGAATCTTCAATCTCAATTCGATCTTGATTTTTCAAACAAAAAAACAATCCCTGAAAACCTAATCAATGAATCTCTAGCGTCTAAAACCTTTCACAAATGTTTGGAAACTTGTTGAGCAGATCATGCCATACGACACAGCAATTAAAATAATAAGAATCTTGTCAATTAATTGCTCAAACCTGATGAATTTATATAACGCTGACGAGTTGAACGCAGAAGCAACCGACTTTAGGAAAGGCCGATGGTTGAACGCCGATGATGAATCGCCAGAGAGGGAAAATCGCTATGGAGTAATTAGGTCAAACGGAGGAGGAGGGTGGCGTACCGGGGAATGGTGACAGCGGCGGCGAAGGAGAACGGTGGTGGTTGGATGACGGCGATGGTGAAGCAAGCGGTGTTGGTGTGGCGGTGATTTGAGGTGTCAAACGTGTTGGTGTGGCGATGATTTGAGGTGTAAAACTATAAGATTAAATACATAGAACCTATTTTAAATACAAAAAAAAATCTATAAAAAGTCTTCCGTAAGTTTTATAAAACTTAATATTAAATAGAAACTAATCAATTATTTTTGTTTAATAAACAAAGGTTATTTTTGCTTAAACTTTAAATAATAATTATAACTTCTATTATTATCAATACAAAATAAAAACTTATACACTTATGCTTTCATTAGAAACTTATACTTATACTTTACTTGTTTTTTTTTTAGAAAATGGATACGCTTTAAGGAATGAGATGCTTGTAAACTTATAAACCTTATAAAAACATTAAAAGGTTTATAAAACATAATTTATACTTATACATTTATAAATTTACAAGGAAAAAGCCATTTTTATATCTAAACCTTTAGACAACACTTTAAACCATAATTTGTAATAAATCCTTAAATGAATAAATACTTTAGAGAATTATTAATTATTTTTACTTTCTTTATTTCTTATGCT
The DNA here is from genome assembly GCA_023525975.1 of Smallanthus sonchifolius. NCBI lineage: Eukaryota > Viridiplantae > Streptophyta > Magnoliopsida > Asterales > Asteraceae > Smallanthus > Smallanthus sonchifolius. The sequence goes on from CM042029.1 coordinate 95,110,152, forward strand.
TAATAATTGTATTTATTCTTTTGGATAGATTTATTTAACCCTATTGAATAATTAAGTACTATCATTAATACTTGTTCAATTTGTACTCAATTAGTACTTTTAAACATAATACTTTGGCAAACTATTTAAAAAGTTATTACCTAGCATATGTAAATGATTATTTGTTTAAACTTCAAAACTTAATAAACTTCATAGTGAACTAAAACTAATTATGTAATTAAAACTTTATAACATGATTACTCCCACTTTCTAACCCGAAAACCCTAGTCGAATCCCAACTCTTAAAGTCCTTGTCTTAGGATCTCTACGATAAAATCTTAAACTTTAGAATTGTCACTTAGGCTTATTGTGAGGATATCTTTCCTCAAGGATTTCACTACATCTAAACCTTGTTGGACACTCTTACATTCTTCACAAGGTGAGTATACTTAGCCCCTTTTTCATTTACATTCTTTTGGGATGAAACATGTTCAAACTTCAAACTTATACAATTTGTGTACAACTATGACTAGATGCTTATTCTTATGTTATACTTGAGACTTGCATGCTTGAATTAAACTTAAAACTAGCATATTCATTAACTTTGATCAAACCTATAGTAACAATGATAGATCTATTGTATTTGACCAATCCACCTTGATTGATTGACCCTTCGGGGGGAGCCCTTAGTGATTGTTACTGAACTAAACTTTTAAACTTAAGACTTATACGGGTAACTTGCGGGTTATGTCTAAACTTGGTTGGAGGATTGATATGCACAATGTTTAAGATGCTATGTTCTCATACTTACACTATAGAATGCATAAATCATAGTGAATTGTAATACTTTTCAAATACTTGTTAAACTGTGTCAAAACCTTTGTATCTCACCAACTATTTTGTAGTTGACAGATTCTTTTACATGTTTCAGGTACAACAACATGAGACTTAATTGTGATTACATAGGATGTTTTGGACCTAGAATACTTATCAAATAAACGTTGTATTCTTGTTATTTTCCTTGTATTAAACCTTGAGTTTATTTATTAATTAAATATTGAAACTTTAATAGTCAACCTTGTGCTATTGAACAACCGCGTCCGCCCCGACGTATAATCCGCTGTCGGTTGGGGTGTGACATGTTAGTACCTGTTAAGACTTTTGTTTCACTAAACAGGTACTTAAACATTTGTTTCTAAACAGGTCTAATCGTGTTAAGTAGATATAAACAGGTTCGGGTTCGTGTTTGGGAAAAAGTACACGATAAGTTATCGTATCGTGTTCGTGTATACATATTTCGTGTTCGTGTCTTATCGTGTACGTGTATACACGATATGCCAGCCCTAGCTGACATCCCCTGACTTGCCAGGTGGTAGCTGCGCAATGGGTAATTTTTATTTTTTTTGTTTTGCAAAACATGTTAGGATGAGGGGAGTACACCACGCCCACCTGGCATGGTCCACGAGCGTGGCTAGCCACCGTGTGAATCTCCACAACGTGGAGAAATAATTTTTCCCGTTTGAAATGGTTTTGACCATTGGGTAACTACTAGTTTTGCATTTAATATTTATTTATTTTTTCAAATTTAATCAACTCTATATATACCCATTTTACAAACCATAAAATTTATAAAAACCAACCAACAATTCTCTATAAATCATCCAAACAATCATTTCTTTTGAAAAGATATGGATCCCAATAATCCCAACCAACCGAACACCAATCCGTTTTGGATATTTCCGCCGCCTCCCGGTCAATATTTTCAAGGCGGCTCCCCACAATTCGGTTTTTGAAACTATCAACTACAACAACCAGTCTCTCCTTTTTTTCAACAACCTGCATCATCACCACAACGAGATTACTCCCCTTTATTAGAGAACGAAACCGAAACCTAACCTGAGGTCGTTCCCGAAACCCAACCCGGATCATCTCGTAAAAATAAAAAAAAGTACATATATCCAGCGGACCTCAAAAGTGGACACGCGACAAGCAAAAAGCGTTAGCAAAATCTTGGGTGGATATATCCCAGGATCCAATAGTCGGAAACGCTCAAACGGGTCATCATATGTGGGAACAAATTTTCCAAAAGTTGCTCACTAAAATGAATCGTGGAGAATACCGCTCATTAGACACATTAACTTCAAAGTGGCGGGAGATACGGACAAAAAAACAAGGCTGGATGAGCCTATTAAATTAGAATATCAAATACAACAATATTGTATTTGAGCACTATTTTTTATATGATTATTGTGTTTATTTTAAAACATTAAACTTATATTGTTTTTTACTACTTATTATATGACTGTTGTATTTATTTTAAGAAACATAGTCAGCTAAGGATAGTCAAATAAAAGGCTTAACAAAGGCAAATAGCCGGCTAAAGAAATACATATAGCAGGCTAAAATCGAGCAAAAAAAAACGTGCCAGCTAAGCACACTATTTAGTGCGCTTCAGCCGGATTGGAAGTCAGTGCTACCAAGTGTCGTTTCCTGGTTGGTTGAAACTCTGACAAAAAATTGGTGGGCACGGAATTTGGAGCCGGCTGAACTAGCCTACTTCAGCCGACTATTAGTCTAAATGACCACAACTTAGTAGGCTGAAAAAATTTGTCCATTTTAATAAGTTTGACTGGTCAAATGTTCATTTTGTTAATTTTGCCTTTAATGAGGGTGGTGTAACCATTTTACCCGGTCTTATCTCTCCTAATCGGCAACCAACCAAGTAGGGTGCCCGTCTCACCCTAATAAAATTTCCGCTTTCAAAAAAAAAACTTCAATTATGTCCTTGTCAAAAACATTCAAGACCCATCAAAATCATTCAGCAAAGACACCAACCATTCTGCAAAATGCATTCAATTATCATGAAAGATGAATAAATCAGCAAGATTCCTGCGCAATTGCATTCTAATAAATGAAAGCCACCAACATTTCACTAGTATTCAATTATCATATATTTATTCAACCAACTTTCTGTCATCCATCAACTATTTTGTCATGGCATCACCACCAACTTTCTGCTCACCAATTCAAGGGAAATGAAAGCTTCATACTCATGACTAATCTGACTCCCATTCAGTTTTCACCAAGTTAACTCTAGGTCATCAGTATTCGTTTCACATTTATGTTCATCAAGTCACCGTCACATCAACATGTGACAATCACTTAACAAAATCACTAAGTTACATAGTTGTTTTACTATACACACACAAGTATATACACATATATATATACATAGAGAAAGCTTTAAATATAAAGGACTTTTACATATAAAGTGTAGAAAAAATTATAGACTATTGATCTAAAAAATCAAGTGTTAAGATGAAGGGTGTGCCTAGCCAGTTTTTTTTAAGCGTGAAAAGAGTATGGAGTGGTAAAATTGGAATAGTCGACCTTTGTTTACTTCTTTGAATTTCTCCCATTTTTTTAAAACATAGATAACTTTTTTATATGGCATTATTTAAAAAAAAACTACACCATAAAATCAAGCATTTTTTTCTCTTTAATTTTAGTATAGTTTTGCTATACTTTTAATATAAAAAGAACCGACTTTTTTAAAGAAAATGCCAATATGTTGTTCGTATGCGTAATTTTAGTATAGTCTTGCTATACTTTTAATATAAAAAGAACCTTCCACCTTGCTATACCGTGAATAAAGTTGTAACATACAAAATACGAGAACTTGAGAATCACTAGTTTGCCAAGATAGATAATCACATGAAGAGATACAATGTTTTTTTTGGAAAATAAGTTACCAAAATGAGTGATTGAAAAAATCTATACTAATAAATAAAGGTTTAAGGTGGGCACTTGTCACTTTCTCGTGTATTCTCATATTGGTTTTCCCGTCTCTCTCTCCTAATAAATGTGCATATATCTTATTAAATAATAATGATATTTTAAATATATTATTAAAGAAGAATACTAATTATATTAAATAAGAATATATAATAGGAAATCAAAATATAACTAATTAAAGAAAAATACTAATTTGTTATATACACACACACATTTCCACTTGATATATTTCGAGATAATCATAATAGTCTGACAAATTAGAATGTATTTACAAATTTATAAGTTTTATGTTTTTTAATATAAAATCTCGTGTAATACACGGAATTCTAACCTAGTATTTAATAAAATAGGTGGTTTTTTGAAAACTTTCCTTTTCTCACTCTAAAAAGAAAGTTTGTAAAAGAATTACACAAATCCGTCACATGAGGGGGCTCGAACCCTTGGCTTAAAGAGAAACTTCACCGCTTAACTTTAAATGACTTTGACCAGGGCCGGAGATGACCATGGGCGAGGAGGGCGACCGCCCAGGGCCCGCTCTCCCGGAGGGCCCAAAAATTTTAGAATTTATATTATATATATATATAATTTTTTAAAACTATTTACAGTATGTTATTTTAAAACTATAATTTTATTATGTTTATTGATATAATTTTTTGTCTTAATAAAGTTGAGCAAACCGGACTTTGGGAAGAATGGGTTGTGTAGAAACAAAGCCACCCCGTGCTTGGCAACCTCGGTTTGAGTGAGAGAAAGTGACACCAGACTTTTTCAGTGACATTTGAATGCACGGTTATCATGCACAGTTACGGGTCCAAAAAATTGAATTCACGCAAAGCATATTTAGGGCTTGGCAAAACCTGGATATTAGAGCATTCACACGGATTGATTGATCTAATTGATCAGTAGAACAGTAGATTTGTACTTCTGCGTCATATTAAAGAAGAAATGATGAAAAAGTTACCTGAGAACAGTAGAACAACTATAGAAGCACTTTCAACAACAATTAAAGAAGAAGAGAGAATTGAATGATGAAGATGAACTGTAAAAAGTGATCAGGAAATGAAGAAGATAAAGAGAAGAAAAAGGGAAAAACATTTCAACGGTCAGATTTAATTTGGTCAGATCGACGAGTTAACGTGTAATCATCCGGTTTCGGCATTGTACAGCTAACACCAAATTCAACTTAAAAGACATGTCAAGAAACCACAGGCTCCGATTTGTACTTCTGCGTCATATTCGGCGATACGCGATGGATTTTCTTTTAGATAAATGATTTTCTTTTTCGTTTAGATGGGTTAATGGCAAAGTAAAAATAACTGAGTATAAATAATGAGTTAAACTTATTTAATCAAAATCACACGAGTATAAATAAAGAAGAAGAGTTAATTATTTTTATTTTAATTAAATATTATGTTTTATTTTATTTAAAAAAAATTTTTAAAAAAAATAACATTTAATTATCACACCACCACAATCACAATACCACTTGCTAAGTGATGGGTGGTGTGATAATGAGGATAGTGACGTGGCGCGCACTTTATTATCACACCACACCATAATCACACGGGTATACCCTATGCTCTAAGAAAAAAATTCAAAGGTATCAAAAATTTATTCAGTGGCATTGGAAAACATAAAAATGGTAAAAAAAAAATTACACTACGCGTCAAAAGTTGAGGGGTACCAAAGGGTCTAAGGTAGATCCGCCCGTGTTCAGAGCAGATTCTGTATATGTTTGTGAGTGTTTTTTGTATATTTTAGGTAGTGGTTTAAAGTGGTTGTGAGTGGAGTATAGAGAAAATATATAATTTTCTGTATATTTGGGAAAACACTGTTCACGTGTATAAATTTTTTAAAATTTTTTTTAAAGTGGTTGTGAGTGTAGGAGAGAGAAAAGGTAATGATAAAGGTATAGAAAAGTATTGGGTGATTAGTCTTTTTACAGACAACCGATTTAGTATCAATGTTTTAAAAAACGGTTTTTAAACCGTATGGGACTGGGTTCAGAAATGGTTTAACCGATTGTATTAGGTGATACCGTACGATTCAACCGTGTTGACCAGTTAACCCTATAACTCTACAAAAATTAGGGGTGTGAATGGGTCAGTTTGGGTCGGTTTTATGGTAAAACCAAACCAAACCCGAAAGTTCGGTTTTTGGTTTTTTTTTTAAACGGTTCGGATTCGGTTTTTACAATAGGTTCAGTTCGGTTTCGGTTTTAAAGCCAATTCAGCTTGAATTTTTTTGGGATAAAAGAAAAATGACCCAAAATAATGAACATTGGTTTGAAATTTTGGGCCTAAATTTTTTTTATTAACTAAATATTATCATATATTTTGGCTTAAATATTTTGCGATACAAAAATTATTAGTTTTCTTAAAAAAAAAAAACATATTATCATCATTCTTTTTAGTGCTTTTCTCCTTCCCAGATCCATCGGTCCTTTGTTTCATACAACCCTGCTCAAATGCATAGGCTCACCACACTTGTAGAACTTATGGTTGTTCGGACATTCCCGAGAGTAGTGACTGGTCTCCCCACACTTAAAGCACTCAATTGATCCCGTTCTGCATTCGCCACCGTGTCCCTTTCCACACAAGCCCTCATTTTGCATTCTTGCCATTCGTTTCTGAGTAGTTTTGTCTAGGTCGCTTTGATGGGTTGGACCCTTTCTTGCCATTAATTTCTGAGTAGTTTTGTGACGCCTCCATTGAACTTCCCTTTTGATCAACCTCTAACACATCTGGTTTCCTCACGAATTTTTCCAATCTCCTTCATGGTGTCAACTAATCTACTTTTCCTTTCATGTTCTAAGTGTCCCCGATCCGATATCTATCCCACACTTGAAGGCATACTTTTCATATTCCCTACCAATCATGGTCATCTAATTGAAGGATATGTAACAAGGAAATCCAGTCATACTTTTCAACTGTAAGATCGGGGAAAAGGAACTTAACGTCATCAAGCTAGTTAACAAGTAGAACACAACAAGTAAGGTAAGTTGTTAATGTACACTGGTCATCTGCAATTAACCATTACGCTACTTCTTGGTTTTTATTTGATTACCTTTATGATTAATATTAAAAACCCTCGCCCTAATCTGACTCTTCTAAGGGAAAACTTTACTTACTACACACGTCTTATGCTTTGGCTTGAGTTACCTTGACTGGAACTTGTTACTTGGCACCTGGTCCTATGCTTTGGCTTAATTCCAAACATCAGGATGTCTGAATCTCTCAAAATATTGCTCTGATATCAACTTGTAAGTTCTCAAATTCATATACAGGCAAGGATGAGATTCTTGATAAATATATGAAAAGTTTATAATAATCAAAATATGTGATCTTTTACAATTGATAAGTATATGAAAGTAAAGATGTGATCTTTTACAAGAGACACTATGCATAGTTGCTGTTTACGATTGGCTTTGTTAACTACTGAACATTTATTTTTTATGTCTACCCGAACTAAAATGTTCAACAGCTCTGCGCCAATTATCTGAAGGCATCCCCTTGGGGACGTTGGCCAACGCTCTCGGAACATCATCAAACCCTCCGACATTTTTAATTCGCGTTGATGCGTTGGATTTGCGATCTCTGTATCGCTTTTGATATATTGAATGAATGCCCAACTTTAATTTTGTACGGTCGGTGTCCTCATGAATCCGATTCAGATCGAATAATTTCTATAAATTAAACAAAAGAAGTTAGTCAAGTTATAACAAATCGACATGGCACATATAAAATAACTTAAATAAATCATTTACCGCAAGATGTTGGTACATCGCATTCTTGTCGGCGTCTGAAACTTCATCCCAAGAAAATTGATCAAACGTGATGTTTCGCCACATGTACAACCCCACTTCCCGAGTGAACATATCATTATCTTTACCAACAGTGGTAAATGTAGCTTGCCTATCAAACGTCAGAGATAAAGGCCCCCCGTTCTTTGCTACTTCGGCTCGAAGGCGAAGGTTCTTGGCCATCCCTCGAGTATTCCGTCGTTGGGCCGCTGCCGATGCAATTATAATTAAAAATTATTAGTCACGATGGTTATAACAAATGAATGAATGTAGTAAATAAATAAGTTATAATAAGACTTACCGTCCTCCTCATAGTGACCATGCCCGGCACCAAAGCCGCCGGGTGATGGTGGATCCTGGCCCGTGCCATCTCCACCATGGCCCATCACATCGGCCATGGCGTAAATTATAAAATACCAAACGGAAATCATGCTGAAAAGTTTTAAGATATAAAATACGAAAATACATAATGAATAAAGTTTTCTATTGTAACATGTAATTACAAATAGAAATTACAACAACTTTTCTATTAATCAGAAGTGCTTGTGTTTGCATGTTCTGCTTCAACTAAAAACATTCCCATATGTGTAATAGTATGTTTCTATACATCTTTTAATAATACTAAGTTTTTACCTCTTTGTGTCGCATATTGGCAAGAGGTTGACTCCCGTGATAACTTTCATAAGGTACTTTTTCTCTATTTGCCTCGTTGTATCATATTCATGACTTAGTGGCTTATTACAAATCTCTATGAAAATGAATATGAATATATATATTAATTAAAACAAAAATCAAAATTAGATTTTACAATAATATGAATAATTTCAAGACCACCTATTTCAGAAACAAGGGAATCTACTCTTTTTCTGGAAAATGACACACAGACGGTACATCACTTCTTATGAGCATGCCTAGTCAATGTACTATGCTATTTTTTTTCTTTCTAAATGACAGTTTTACAATTTACTCTTTGTGAACACCCTTCAGAAACCTAACTGGTTAAAATTAGATGATTTGTAAATATTTCTAAATAAGTAATTACTCAGAAACTAATTTAAAAAAAAACCCAAGCCATATCTATGTTGTTGGTCTGTTTTTGATTTCCATTTGGTAACGAAGTAAATTAAAATTAAAACAAACAAATGAGATTTTACCATAATATGAAATCCAGAGTATATATTTCCGAGTCCACCGATTCCAACGAAGAGAGAAAGATAATCTCCATGGGATCTTAAAACAAAAGAGGCTACCACACGAGCATACTTTCATGGCATAGTTTCATAGGATGCTAGGCCGATCTTTGTGACAGATCTTCACGAAAGTGGTGACAGATATGCAGACAGAAATAAATACAAGCCGATGGTAGATTAAAAACTGAAAAATGGTGTGTTCAGAAAACAAGATTGGGAACAATGGTTGCCGATGGTAATGGTGAGGAGACGAAAGTATGACGGCTGAAACAAATTAGGGTAAACGGTAAACCATAAGCCACATATATGTTCTCCATAAAATGATTTTTCTTTTCTTCCTTTTATACATGTAATAAGATTACATAACAGAAAAAAATTCTCTTATTATATTACTAACTTATATTCTCATGTATTACGGGCCTGATCAGTTGGCAATGATTTAGTTTTATTAGATTTTATAAAAGAAATTGTCAATCTAAATTCTATGTTAATTTAAAAAAAAAATATAAGAAATATTTTATTTTATTATGTTGATATTAATCAAATATAAAATAATGATAAAGTATAAATTTATTATGATATTGAATTATTATAAATAATTTAGTTGTTTAAAATAATGTGCTATAATGGTATATGCGAGAAAATATAAACGGAGAGGCTCTAAAATTACGCCACGTTTCCTCTAAGATTTTTGTTTATTAAGTAGTACAAATATGAATATGAATAATCACTTGTTAGAGTCTCTTGCTTTTTAGATGAGATGACATGGGTTCAAACCCAGGCATAGGGTGATTAATTTGGTGTAATTTATGAGTCGAAGTATAGTAGAATTTTCGTTAAAAAAGAAAATAGATTGTGTGTACGTGTTTGTGCGCGCATGTACGTGTGTGTGTGTGCCATATGGAATTGTTTTAACATATATAAAACACTTATATAGTAACAATTTATAATATTAAAAAAATATAGAGTTAATTTTGTTTTTGGCTCATGTGGTTTTACATGTTTAACCATTTTAGTTCAAAAAAGAATATTTTAACATATCAGCCCCTCATGTTGCATTTTTGTAACCATTTTAGCCCTTACGCTAACTTTATTAACTTTTTCTGTTAAGTATAACGTCATTTTAGTTATTTTATTTCTAAGGTACTAGTTTAACCATTTTAGTCCAACAAAAACTTTTTTTTAACTTTCTGATAATTGTTTTTTACTATTTAAAAATATATTTTTTTAAAATCATTTTTTAGTTTTTTTTTCATAAAAATGCCTTTTTTTTTACTTTTTAAAAACGTTTTTTTAACTTTTCTAAATACTTTTTCTTATTTTTCCTAAAAATGTTTTTAAAAACATATTTTTAGTTTTTTTTATAAAAACGTTTTTTTAGCTTTTCATAAAATGTTTTTTTTTTCTTTTTTAAGAATGTACATTTTTTAAAATTTATTTTAGAAAGGTTTCTCTATATTTTTTTATAGAAAGTGTTTTTTAATCCTTTTGAAATTTAGTTTTCAGAACGTTCTCTTGAACCGCACATTTTATGAAAACGCTAAAAAAATGTTTTTATAAAATACTAAAAAAATGTTTTTATATATGAAAAAAAATATTTTTAGAGAGGTAAGAGAGGAGTCACACAACCAAGAGGTTATGGGTTCAAAATTTATCAAACGTTTAAATGGTATTTACAGATCAATTTAGAAGTTTAAAAAAAATAAATTATAAGATTTATAATTGAAAAATGTTTAGGCGAGAAAACAAAGATCTAAAGGCTCTAGAATGATAACACGTGGCATCTCAAAACCTTTAATTATTATAAATGATAGATTCTTTTAGTATTACTATTAGTATAGAGAGTAAAATATTTTTTTTTATTTAGATATAATATTTGGTGGGGGTTTAGCTCTAGGGGTAGGAGGAGAGAGTCCCACAACAAGAGGTTATGGGTTCAAAATTTATGGAAACATTAAAATGGTATTTAATGATCAATTTAGAAGTTTTAAAAAAATAAATTAAAGTTTATAATTGGAAAATGTTTAGGCGGGAAAAAAAGATCTAGAGGCTCTCAAGTGAAAGCCGAGCACCCTTTGTTTTATTCCTGAATGGAAGTGGGAACACATTAACATGGATTTCATAACCAAGTTACCGCATGCAGCTAAGGGTCATGATACCATATGGGTAATCATGGACCGACTGATGAAAAGTGCTCACTTCTTACCAATACGCGAAACTTTTTCGTCGAAGAAACTAGCAGAGTTATTCATCAACGAGATAGTGACTAGACACAGAATGCCCTTGTCGATTGTGTCGAACCGGGACACACGATTCACATCAAGGTTCTAGAAAATATTTCATGAGACAATGGGAACAAAACTTAATATCGGCACAGCTTACACCCGTAAACCGGTGGTCAATCCGAAAGGACCCTTCAAACTCTCGAGGACATGCTCCGGGAATGTTCCATTGACTTCGGTGGTAGCTGGGGCAATCACCTACCACTGACAGAGTTCTCTTACCACAACATCTATCATGCGAGCATTAGCATGCCATCTTATGAGATGTTGTGCAGTAGAAAATGTAGGGCGCCCGTCTGTTGCGGTGAAATTGGGCAGAAAGACTTTGAAGTCTAGATGTGGTGAAAGAAACTTCAGAAAAGTTTGATCAAATCAAAGTCCGGATGAAAGCCGCTAAAGATAGACAAACTTCTTATGTGGATAAAAGGTGGAGAGATCTCGAGTTTCAAGTTGGAGACATGGTGTTGTTGAAAGTGTCCGCGTGGAAATGAATAACCCGATTCCAGAAAAGAGGAAAGTTGAGTCCGAGGTTTGTCGGACCGTTTAAAGTTTTAGCACGAGTTGGGGAAGTGGCGTATCGTATAGAACTGCCTGACGAATTGAATGGAATTCATCCGACGTTCCATGTATCGCACTCGCGAAAGTGTTTAGCTGACGAGTCGGCCCACGTGCCACTCAATGACATCGAAGTAGACAACAACCTTAACTATATTGAAGATCTGAAATCAATCATGGATAGAAAAGATAAATGACTATGCAACATAGTTATTCCACTGGTCAAGGTTCAATGGAAACATTGAAAGGGATCGAAAGCCACGTGGGAGGCTGAGTCAGAAATGAGGGAGTTGTACCCTTAGTTAAAAGGTTTCAAGGGTGAAACCTCTAATGAGAGGGGTAGACCTGTAACATCCCGAAAATATCAAAGAAAAGAGTAAAATGAAAGAAGACGGGTGTCAAGTGGTAACGATAAAAGAAAAGAATAATAGAAAAGACGGATCAGGGGCTCGCAGGTTCAAGTTTGGGCCGGACAAGTGGAAATGGAGGGGGATAAAAACCCACCTCATCTTCCCCATTCCTCCATTATCATCTTCACCACCAAAACCCTAGAGAGAGAAAGAAAGAATTCTAGAGAGATAAAGCTCAAGGATTCAAAGATTATAGCCTCAAATCGCTACTAGATTGTTGTAGAAGATCCAGAAAAGAACACTCACGCGAAAACAAACAATGAATCCATCCAGATCTGGGTTTTTTGTCTTCAAAACGAGTTTTAGGGTATTTGGGGATTTGTAACATAAAGGTCGGATTTTTACATATAAAAAGAGGTTTTAAACTTGGATCTAGCTTCATTGAGACTAGATGAACGTTTTGAACGTAAAAGTTAAAATTTTTGGACTAAAAAGGGGCATGTATGGGATTTTTGTTCTTCAGGCGACACTCGAGTCTTGACCACCTGCAAAGTAGCGACACTCAAAGGGAAGAAGCTGGGGGTGGCGTGGTGCCTAAGAAATCAAGGGATTGTACACATTTCATTCTCCCGGCGACACTAAAAGTTGGCGACCTTCCTAGATCATGACACAAAGTAGGGATGAGCATTTGGTACCGAAAACCGGTACCGGTACCGCTACCGTACCGATAGATTCGGTACCGGTATCGGTACCCATTTTTCCATAAATTCGGTACCGGTATTTTCGGTACCGGTACTGGTACAATACGGGTACCGAAAAAGATGAACATTTTGTAACGAATACCGGTACCGGTACCCACTTCTCCATAAATTCGGTACCGGTATTTTCGGTACCGGTACGGTACCGATCTCATCCCTAACATAAAGTCCTAAACACAAGTTCAGGGGACACTATAGTGTGCCCAGCGATACTGACTTGGTCAAGGCGACTTATCAGCCGACATTATAGTGTACCCAGCGATACTGACTTGGTCTGGGTGACACTATCAGCTGACGCTATCAGCCAGCACTATCAGCCGACACTATAGTGTGCCTAACGAAACTGACTTGGTATTGGCGACACTATTAGCCGACACTAGCACAAAATAATAGAATTCGTGTCTTAACTTATGTGCATATCGGTCTACGCGTTCGCAATAGATAAGACGTCAACTTCCGGTTGAATACCGATAATTGGTTGAGTTTAAGAATCCTATTTTATTGTTTTAGGGCGTTGTGCATACTCAAGAATTATACATTTATAATAAATGTATTTTATTACTTAAATGTTTGCAATTTGCAAAGAAAGATACGAAAGAATGGTTTATTCAACTATATGTTTTATAAACAGAAAGATACGAAAGAATGGTTGATTCAACTATATGTTTTATAAACAGAAAGCTAAGAAAGAACGGATTATTTAACTATATGTTTTATAAACAGAAAGAAATAAGTTAAGTTAAATACATTATCTAATTTGTAAGAGTATGGTTACCACCAAAGCAAGTCTTGAGGTAGTAGTGTAGTCGTTGAGAATAGTGCTACCCGAAGCCTATGGAAATGTCATGACATTAGTTGTATGTCTGCCATATGAAAAATCGGGATAGTGCTCGGCAGGGCACTGTTAGAGGATGTTGTACAACTGGAAAAAATGAGTAACGACGGTTGCTCCGGTGATGACGGTCATCTGAGAATGGGGAAGAAGTCCTTTGTGGACATTAATTATGAGTATCAGCCTTTGGATAGGGAACCTTAGGGAACAATACTCACTACGAAAGAAGTCCCTCGTGGACATAAGAAGTCCTTTGTGGACACAAGAAGTTCTTTGTGAACTGTAAGAGGAAGAAACAAATTATGGACTAATAATGTATGACTTAAAAGAAAAGAGCACTGAACAACTAAGTATTTATCTAATTCTGGTATTGGGATTTATATACTTAGTATTATAAAAGAATGTTTTTCATTAAATAAGTTTTATATGACTAACATGACAAAGAAATGTTTTAGACTCAAGGTTTTTACAAACTTTGACTTCCGAGCATTAACTGACTTTTTAGTATGCATATCAGGTAACAAAGGAAAGAAAAATATATGAAGCTACGAGAGCTTGGTAATGGATAGATGTTGGTTGTTGCTGGTCAAGACTGACATCCCCATTATCCTTAGTTTATGAATGTTAAACAATGTTATGTTTAAAGTTTTTGTTAATGCTGAATTCTGTATAAGACTTCCGCTGTTAGTTTAATGTTTGATTCAAGGTTTAAGAATTATGTTTGTGCTATGTTTATCAACTATGAGAGGTATCCAGTTTCAGTCCTTTCACGAATGCTCTATAAGACTAGTAAAAGTGGGACTAAAAACTATGATAATCGCCGGTACTTAAACAACGTTTTTTTAAACTTAATTGGGTTAATTGGGGTCCTCTAAAATTAGTTATTATGTTGTAAAAAGTTTATTTATTAATTCCTCTCTAGTACATATAACAACTATTAAGTTTATAATGTTCTAATATGTTTATCAACACAGTGCATAAATAACAAGCCCATGTGTGGTGAGGGTATAACACAATGTTTATACATATGTAGGTTTTATAAATAAAGAAATTTATTCACATTTTTTTTTAATTTCATGGTACCATTTTCTTATAGTTAAAACTTTTTAAAAAGTTAAGTACACGGATGGTTTATGTGGTATGCCCAAGTTTTGGATTTGATCCCTAAATTTGAAAAATTAACTAACAATCCCAAAATATGCATAAACGTAACATGTTTGGTCCTTAGAGTGGATGACAGTTAAATTTTCTGTTAAATATTTTAAAAATGACCAAAATACCACTAGATTAAAAAAAACAAAAAAATTAAAACTAAAAATTTAAAAAACCTATATTTATACCCTTAATTCTCATGCGTTACCACCACTTTTTAAAAAAAAAAAACCTATAAGATATTAATTAATTAATAGAACATTTGTTTTAGTATAATTAAAGTGATATATTATAGTTACATTTTTTTTGAACGACGAACATTGAATGTTGTGACGTTGCACCCCCGTCACATGGGAGAGTCTCGTTCAACTCTGGCCAATATGTTGTCTTAACCGGGCCCACTTGGCGTCAGAGTTGAAGAGCATCCAGAGAAAAATCCCACCCAATATGGCCCCTTCCGGGCTTGAGGGAGAGCCGAGGCTCGAACCCTGGATCGGCGTGGGTAAAACCCAGGTGCATCAGCCTAAGAGCTAAGCCTTATTTGCATGCCTCAGAAAATAATGGGGAGAGCAGAAATTGAACCTGGGTCACAAAGAACACCAAGTCTCTCCCTTACCACTCCATCACTAGCTCTTTGACATGCCTCACAATATATATTATAGGTACATAGTGGAGCTGTTTCAAATCTGACAAATAGAATAAAAATGATGGATTTTAGAATTAGATATTAAGGGTTGCGTGTACAATATATATTATAGTTACACATCTAAACAAAGTTTATGATACGATTGCTCATCAATCAAATTTTTCTTATCTCAAATTTTATATCAATCATCAGACTCGTCAACGTATGATTCATCTTCTTCCTTATCATTGAAACACCCTACTTATTTCTTATTTTATTAGAGTTTTATATTGCGAAAAACGGTCTCAGTTTATCAAAACCTTACCATAATTGGCTAAGGTAACTTTTTTATTATAATATTATTTTACAAAAGATGATATAATTACATCATTCTACATAGGGATTTTCCAACTCCGATAGCTCTATCCACAAGAAGCTTTATTCCATATGCTTCTTTTCTGCAATGTTTGGAAAACGTTTTTTAATTAGCTTACGCTAAGTAAGTATATTGCATCGTTCATTTTATTATGAACCCTTTAAGTTCTTATTATTGTTTAGGTTTCTCAGGCTCTCGGCGCTCCCGTGACCATCTCCGGACGTACCTCCGGTCACGTCATTCGTATATTTTATGGGTGTGCTAACCCCCTCGCAACCATCTTAGGCCGTACCTCCGGTCCGAGTATTGAAAAGGCTCTTATACTCGTCAGTATAGACCCCTTGCATTTGTCACGAATACTCATTCATTCCTCAGCTCCGTAGACTTGGAATCTTTTTCTCCTTCAGTCCCGTAGGCCTAGAGTTCTCTTTTCTTTTCCTCTTCTTTATTATTGAGATCCACCTTATAGGCCGGGTATCTCATTTTATTTGGGATCTTGAGTATCTTTGACTCACAGCCTCCCAAATGTATCAAGCATTTGTTTTCATTTCATGTATATGCTTGATTTACTCATCAACCAGTTCTCACCTCAAAACTTCGTAAAGGTTTCTCCACGATGCACTAAAAAGGTTGATACATAGGAAGTACCAGCGGCGTATCAACCACCCCAGGAAAGAGTGATGGGTTTAGGAGAGATTTATACACCACTCTTTTCTTAGTCAGAACATTCCGTTTGTCTGATAACTACACACTGGTGAGAAGTTCTCCCGTACGTTTACTATAATTCCATTATTGTCTTTTAGTTTATACCCCTAAACATTCATAATGGTTTTACCACGAAGCCCCAAGATATTTATATATAGGAAGTACCAGCGGCGTATCCACCACCCCTTGGATACGTCGTGATTACTCCATTATTCTCGTTTAGTGTTTAGACTAATCTATCATTACCCCGTACCCTCGTCGTATCACATATCACATAACACATATTATTAAACACATAATTCACGTTTTGGTGTCTAGGGTGTACGGTCCAATGTACTTACATTATCCTCGAGTAGTTCCTAAGTTCGTTCCTCGCTTTTAAACGTTCCCCTGTACCCGAACCACACTCGTAGCGTACCGTACTCGTACTCGAATGCGCCGCAACAACTCCTTAACCCTTCTTTAGAGAGAGTGTGTGTGTATGGTGTTTCTATGTGATGTTTCTCTATTTGAACGGCCTCAAGAATCTATTTATAGGCTGATTTGGGACCCATGTCGGACCGACATGTCATGCCAAGTCGGTCCGACTCGGCTGAAGTCGGTGACACGCGTCAAAACCAATTTTTTTGCTTCTGCAGCACATATCGGACCGACGTGTAATCCATATCGGTCCGACATCCCCATATCGGACCGACGTGTAAATCATATCAGTCCGACATGGGGATGTCGGACCGACGTGTAAAGCATATCGGTCCGATGTGGGAGCTGATTCATCAAAACACCTGTCAAAGCCTCCGGAATTGCTCCGGGAACACATGTCGGACCGTTATGCTTAGGATATCAATCCGACATACCTTATTTTCATATTCTTCTCGTTGAAAAACCCCATTTTCATATTTTATGGCTCCCGTAACTCTTTTTCTAGCCCGGGATATGCTTACGCAAAGTTTTGGGTTATTTCCGGACGAATACTCTTCCCGTTCCATACCCGGTTATGTTTTGAAGTTTTGGGATGTTACAATCATCGTTAATACAAGTAGTATATAAATTATATTAGGTATATCTTTATATATGTCTATATATTATTATTATTATCATTGTTATTAGTTAATAACTAGAAAATATGAGTCGCGCGTTGCGACGAGTTTGCGAACCTCGTTACGCGCATTGCGGCGAGGACAATAACGTCACTAACTACATAAAAGAAACGTATGGAGTTGTCATGACTCAGTCATTGAGATCGAAAAATTGATAAATTGCGGCACGAATAGAAATTAACATTGAAACGACAAATTCGTTAGACTTGAGGTGGTAAAATTAACAATTTATAAAGCTAGGGGTGAGTTTTGCCATTTTACCAAAGTGAGGGGGGAGTGTCAAATTAACAATTTACAAAGCTAGGGTTAGTTATGCAATTTTAGCAAAGTCGGGGTGTCAAATTAATAATTACAAAGTTGTGGGTGACTTTTGTAATTTAACTAAAGTTGTGGGGAAACAACGAGCTATTTTAAAAAGAAGAAAAAAAAAAGGATGGCTGCAAGAATCGAAAAGTTTTGGGTTATTTCCGGGCGAATACTCTTCCCGTTCCATACCCGGTTATGTTTTGAAGTTTTGGGATGTTACAATCATCGTTAATACAAGTAGTATATAATTATGTTTGGTATATCTTTATATATTTCTATATATTATTATTATTATTATTATTATCATTGTTATTAGTTAAGAACTAGAAAATATGAGTCGCGCGTTGGGCGGGTTTGCGAACCTCGTTACGCGTATTGCGGCGAGGACAATAACACCATTTTACTAAAGTGGGGGGGGGGGGGAGAAGTGTCAAATTAACAATTTACAAAGCTAGGGTTAGTTATGCAATTTTAGCAAAGTCGGGGTGTCAAATTAATAATTACAAAGTTGTGGGTGACTTTTGTAATTTAACTAAAGTTAGGGGGAAGCAATGAGCTATTTTAAAAAGAAGAAAAAAAAGGATGGCTACAAGAATCAAAGCTGCAACCTCCTTGTATGAAAGAGATTTAACAGGTAGGTTGAAACCAACCCATCTAGGCCAAGCTTATGTAATAAAGTAGAACATTAAATATGTAACATAGAATGAAATTCGGTGACCTTTTTCTATTGACCACCGACCTTACTTTTTAAGGTCTTTTAGAATATTATAAAAAGTAATTTAACATAAAAAAGCATATGTTTATGTGTGTTGCAAAATATAAAGTTGAGCAACATGACAAATATGTCAAGGACCCATCTTGACCATATTACAGAAAATTTCACATGCTGTAGAGTTATATATTTTTGTATAAGCAGTTGTTATTTATTGTATGTTTAAACACTTTTAGACTAGTTTACTTTCTGTCATTTCATTATTGTAATTTCAGTTTTCTAATTAGTCAAGTCTGGGCCATCGAAACTACTTAGTTTCGATTGAGTCTGTTCAATCGAAACTAGTAGTTTCGATAGATGGTAGTTTCGACAGGTCTAAGTATCATTTGTAAATGGTCAATCGAAACTAGTAGTTTCGATTGACCATAGTTTCGATACCTGTCACTACTATAAATAGCCTAGTTTGAGATTGTTTAGGGTGTGAGTAGCGGCTGTAACCCTGAACTTTCTCTTTCACATTTTTGCTTGAATCAATACAATCTGCAGTTGTTTATTCACTGTGTTCTTACATTTTCATACCCTTTGATTGTTGATTCATACTGTGGTTAGCTGGTTATCTTCACCATCACTGTTTCGTTTATCAGTTTCACCTCTATATACACAGTTTCCACATGTGTATGTGTTAAATCGATCATATCAGTGACTTTCGATTAAATCTGGACCTACAATTGGTATCAGAGCTATATGCTCTAGTGTTTTTGAGTGTTATCAGGTTATTGATCGATTCTAGGTGATTACCGAGGGTTTTCGTTGCTTATTTCTGGTTTTTGCACATTTATTCTCGAGGTACTGTTTCATCATTTTTCAAGGGTTTTTGCTCGTATTTTCGGAATCGGAGGTTGGATTCGTGATCAGGACAGTTAGACGAAGGTTTTCGCTGGATTGGTTTGTTATTTCTGCACCTTTGATTTCTGGAGCTTTTCATCAATGGAGTATTTCTGCTTTGGAGAAGAAGGCATCGAAACTACGGGGAACAATTTCTGATTTCTATTGATCATCGAAACTTCTTGTCTACGTTTTGTCGGGAGAAGGTACTGACGAAACTAGATTTTTGTCTCTTATAGAAACTGTGGTTATTGAAACTAGTTGTTTCGATAAAAGTTGTTTCGATAAAAATTTGTTCTATCGAAACTAGTCCTATCGAAACAAATCGAAACTAGTTGTTTCGATAATAGTTGGTCTATCGAAACTATTCCTATCGAAACTAGTTGTTTCGATAAAAGTTGTCTTATCGAAACTAGTTGTTTCGATAGAAGTTGACCTATCGAAACTAGTTACTGTTTTAGTTTCGATTCAAAAACATTATGGCCACTTCAAGTTCAACAGAACATTCTGGGGGAAATAGACCACCTGTTCTTGTGTCCACAATAGAGTTTGATGACTGGACTAAAAAGATGAAGCTTTTCTTTCAATTTCACGATTATACACTGTTGAGTTCTATCACCGATGGTCCCCACAAGCCCGTAACTACCACTGCTGATGTTCAACGTCCTAAGTTAGTGTCTGAGTATGATGAGAAAGATCTTGCCTTGATTGCCCGAGACAACAAGGCCTACGGGACTATTACCATGGCTCTTCCTATGGATATTTTCAACATCTTTGCTGAGTACACAATTGCCAAAGACTTATGGGCTGCACTGTGCACAAGATATGAGGGAAGTGAGGATGTTAGGGAAAGCAAAAGAGATATGATCAAGAAACAATATGCAATGTTCAGCAGTGTAAGGGGAGAATCAATATCTGATTTGATCAACCGTTTCTCAAGCATTGTATTAAGGTTGAAGGTAATAGGAGTTGAGTATCCTACTCTTGATCTAAACAAGAAACTCCTAGATTCTCATCCTGAGGAATGGAATATGTATCGAATCATGATCAAAAAGACTGAGAATCTGAGTGCTCTGTCTCAACAGGAAGTCTATAGCATTCTTGAATCTTATGAAATTGAGATTAAGAAGGGAGCAGTCACCCCATCTAATCAGTCTGGAAACACAGCTCTCATTGCTGGATCAAGCTCATCCGGTAGCCCATACTTTCAGACTGATGTTCCTCCTTCAGTTGCTGCAATCAACTCTATCAGCTCCTCTGCTTCTCAAAAGACTGTCACCATGATTCCTGATGATTATGTCCCAATCATGACTGCTTTCATGTCATGCTATGATGCACTGATTTATGGAAATCTAACACCGGTTAGCTTTCAACCTGATGACTTGGAGCAGATTAATCCTGATGATTTGGAGAAAATGGACATTGATTGGTGCATGGCCATGTTGACCTTAAGAGCCAAAAGATTCATCAAAAGGACTGGCATAGACAGATTCAAGCAGGGAAAGACACTTGGGTTTGATATCAAGAAGGTGAGATGCTACAATTGTGATCAGCTGGGTCACTTTGCCAGAAACTGCAAGGAGCCGTCCTCCAAGGATCAGCAAGAAAAGAAGATTTCCTCTGGTAAACAAGCTGCCAATCCTCCAAAGACAAACACAACTTCAAGTTCCACAGCTCTTGTGTGTCAGGCTGATGGACATTATCATTGGGGAGAACAAGCTGAGGAAGCTGCTGATAAAGCCTTGATGGCTGATGTGGAGGAAAATGGCAAGTGTGTCATGATTGAACCAGCTGAGGATCTCACTGCTGTGCCTGCTGAGGTTATTTCTAAACTTTGTGATTCTAGATCTTGCTTAAATGAAATTCAAAAATACAGATTCATCAATCAAGCCTTGATTGATGAACGATATCACATTAAGGTGATGTATGACTCTGTGGCCAAAAATGAGAAACTTTACTTAAAGAAAATTCGTGATATTTCTGGTGAAAATCGTTCTTTAATTGTGCAACTCAATACTCAAACCATTAATAATACAATTTTAACAGAAAGAGTCCAAAAGGCAGAAAAAGCTAAATTACAGGTTGATCAAATGGATATGGATCAGAAAATTCTGTTTGGAATAATTGATAAACAATTTAATAGAAAAGGGACAGAAGGTCTTGGGTATAACTCTCATCCACCTTCTTATTCTAGATCAGGGAGATTTGCTGATATGCCTACTCCATATGTTTCCACACCTTTTGTTTGCACATTATCTCCTGATGATTATATTACATCCTCTGATTCTGACAGTTTTGCTTCTTGTGCAGAGTCAAATTGTGTAAAGTCCGAAGATGATTGTGATAAGAGTGCTAATGATAGAACTATTATAAAAGAACTTGAGTCGGATGAATGTAATAATGTGTCCGTGTCAAAACCAAATATTTGTGAACACGTTAAAAACTTGTATTTTGATTCTATGCCTGCTGAGCATGCGGGTTTGGGATGTGATGTTTCTAAATTTCAAAATGCCTTGCCTTTTGTTCCTAAATCTTTGAATGTTATGCCATGTGTTACAAAATTTAAAAGTGCAGGAATTATTGTGAATGATGTACCACGTGAAACCATGAGCAACATGGAATTTTTCAGATTAAAGGAAGCACATCTTCTTCAAGACAAAGTTATTGATGAAAGAACCGTCTCATGTTCAGATTCCTCAACATCACAATCATCTTCATCTTGTGATGATTACTATCAGGCTAAGATATCTTGTGACAAAGTTTGTTTTGGTTGTGGTGCCTCAAATCATGTTTCAAAAAGTTGTAATTTGACAACCACAAATTGTAATGAAGAATCGTCTCCCAAAAGCTCATTAAACTCATATATGTTGCCTAAGTCTTCTCACAGTAGAAAATCTAGGCGTAAAAGGATCAAAAACGCTAAAAATTATTCAAAACGAACTTGGAAAATTAAAAATAATGTTCTATTTGATGATCGTGCTTCATCACAGGATGGTTCTAATTATAATTCATATGTGATGACATATCCTGACATAAAAATCTCTTGATTGCATCGGTTTTGGTCAAAACGTTTAAATGGTTCGTTGTGTATAGGGTCAATCTAGAAGAACCGGCGATAACATCTGGCATGTAGATAGTGGATGCTCAAGACATATGACTGGGCACTTTAACTTACTACAAGATTATCATCAAATTGATGGAGAGTATGTTGCTTTTGCTGGAAACCCAAGAGGAGGAAAGATTGAAGGCCAAGGAACAGTATCAAATGGAGTGAACAGTCTAGAGCATGTCAATTTCGTTCCTCAATTAAAATACAATCTGATGAGTGTTTCTCAGATTTGTGACAAGGACTTTTGTGCACTTTTCAATTCAAAAGAATGTCTTATCTTGAAGCCTGGAATGGTGATCCCAGAAGAACTTATTCTCATGCGTGCTCCTAGAAGATACAACACATATAGCTTCGATATGAACAACCCCTCTGGCATTGAATCATGTTTTCTCTCAAAGGCTTCTGAAGATGAATCTTTCTTGTGGCACAGGAGGTTGGGACATGTAAATTTCAAAACGATGAACCGACTGGTTCGAGGCAACCTCGTCACTGGAT
Source organism: Smallanthus sonchifolius (assembly GCA_023525975.1). NCBI lineage: Eukaryota > Viridiplantae > Streptophyta > Magnoliopsida > Asterales > Asteraceae > Smallanthus > Smallanthus sonchifolius. Next base: position 95,133,157 of record CM042029.1, read on the forward strand.
TACCTCTCAAAGATTTCACTCCTATGGAACACTGTATCTCATTTTCCAAGGGAAAACAGCACAAATCTTCACATAAGCCTAAAACCACCAATTCCATTGACTCTCCTCTCCAATTGCTTCACATGGATCTCTTTGGTCCAGTGAGTGTCATGAGTCTTGGTCGAAAGTCATACTGTCTGGTGGTAACAGATGATTTTTCTCGATTCACTTGGGTGTTTTTCTTAGCTAAGAAGGATGAGACGCCAGAGATTTTAAAGACCTATCTGCTTCAAATTGAAAACCTCTTCAGTTTAAGTGTGAAGACTATCCGCAGCGATCATGGAACAGAATTTAAGAACGCAACTCTTGATTCCTTCTGTGAAAGCAAAGGAATTTCTCGTCAATTTAGTGCACCTCGTACTCCTCAACAAAACGGTGTAGCTGAAAGGAGAAACCACACCATAATTGAAGCTGCACGAACTATGATTGTTGACTCTAAGCTTCCCGTGACTTTCTGGGCTGAGGCGGTCAACACTGCATGTTTCGTGCAAAATCGGGTCCTTATCACTAAAAGTTGCAACAAGACACCATATGAGATCATGTACAAGCGCAAGCCAGTTATTGATTTCTTCAGAAAATTTGGATGTGTGTGCACGATGCTGAACACTTCAGATCAGCTCAACAAGTTTGAAGCCAAAGCTGATGAATGTTATTTTGTTGGTTATTCCTCCAATCAACGTGCTTTTCGTGTCTATCATAAACAGAAAAGAATAGTGGTGGAGTCCATTGATATCAATTGGCATGAAAATAATCACACGGACGCAGGAGACGGTCCCAATTGGCTATTTGACGTCGATTCAGTTTTTAAATCATTTAATCTTCCTGATTTCTCATGCTAATCCTTATTTTTCTGTGAACAATTTAGGGAACTTAAATGATCAAAGTTCTTCCTCATCTGCTCAGGTTGAAATTCTTGGGGTTGCAAATGCTGAATCTGATATGGAGTCTTCCGGTTCTGGTGCAACAAGTGAAACTGTTGAAGACAACTCCATTCCAATAGTAGATGTTGCACCACAATCACCTGCTGAAGATCCTATTAATGATATTGCCGATCTTCCTGCTGAAAATCTTACCAATTTGGAAGAAGTCGTGGAGGAAGATGAAATTCCTCAACTACGAATTCACAAGATTCATCCCACCAATAACATCATTGGACCTCTCAATGTGGGTGTTAGTACCCGAAGTGCCTGTGAAGCATTTGAAAACAGCATGTTTTCCTGCTTCATCTCTCAAATTGAACCAAAGAACATTAAAGCAGCACTACTAGAAAACAGCTGGGTGGAAGCAATGCAGGAAGAGCTACAACAATTCTCAAAGTTACATGTGTGGAATTTGGTGGATCTACCCAAGAACAAAGTTCCAATCGGTACTCGTTGGGTCTTTCGCAACAAAAAGGATGAAGGCGGCATTGTGATTCGAAATAAAGCTCGTCTTGTGGTTCAAGGTTTCTATCAAGAAGAAGGAAATTGATTATGAGTAAGTCTTTGCACCAGTGGCTCGTTTGGAAGCCATCATAATGTTTCTCGCCTATGCAGCCTACATGGACTTCACCGTCCATCAAATGGATGTCAAAAGCGCATTTTTGTATGGCAAAGTTCAAGAAGAAGTATATGTCAAGCAGCCGCCGGGTTTCATTGATCCTAATTTTCCAGACCGTGTTTACAAGTTAGACAAAGCATTGTACGGTCTTCACCAAGCACCTCGTGCGTGTTATGAAACTTTATCAAAGCATCTGCTTGAGAATGGTTTCACACGAGGAGCAATTGACCAAACTTTGTTCAAACGGAAGGAGGAAAAGGATACAATCATGGTGCAAATTTATGTGGATGATATCATTTTCGGGTCTACAAATTCCCGTCTTTGCAAAGAATTTGAGGAAGTGATGAGATCCAAGTTTGAAATGAGCTCCATGGGAGAAATGAAGTTCTTTTTGGGACTACAAGTTGATCAGTCCGAATCAGGAATCCTTATCCATCAAGAAAAATACGTGAAAGAAATCTTAACCAAGTTCAAAATGGCTGATTCCCACCCAGTGAAAACTCCTGTGGAAGTTCGACATTGTTTGACTCCTGATGTGGATGGTGAAAGCGTTGATCAGCATCTCTATCGCTCTATGATAGGATCACTCATGTATCTCACGGCCAGTAGACCCGACATCATGTTTGCAGTGTGCTTATGTGCACATTTTCAGGCTAATCCTAAACTCTCTCATTTCTCTGCTGTTAAACGTATTTTAAGATATTTAAAATATAAACCAAAATTGGGTCTGTGGTATTCTAAAACTGACTTGTTTGATCTTGTGGCTTACTCAGATTCAGACTACGGGGGTTGCAACTTAGACCGAAAATCCACGTCTGGGAGTTGTCAATTTCTTGGCAACCGCCTTGTCTCATGGCAATGTAAGAAACAATCCACCGTTTCCCAATCCACCGCCGAAGCCGAATACATTGCCGCAGCCCTTTGTTGTTCCCAAGTCAGATGGATACACCATCAGATGCTTGACTATGGGATCACATTCCATGAGACACCCATTCTGTGTGACAACACTGCCGTTCCCCATATCACCAAAAACCCAGTTCAGCATTCGAAAACCAAACACATTGAAATCAAACATCACTTTATCCGTGACTGTGTGGAAAAGAGGTATATTAAGATCGTTGAAGTCAAAACTAATAAACAAACCGCAGACATCTTCACAAAGGCTTTTGACTCTACCAGATTTGCCCAACTGGTGGAGATGCTTGGAATGATAAACTTTCAGTAAATAGTGTGAATATTAAAAAAAAAAATTTATTTTTCTGTACAGTTTCTACGCAATACTTTTGGGGGAGAAAAGTAACATTTGATAAAAGAATTGTTGTGTATATAACTTCAAGTGGTTTTTGTTACAGGAAAAATTGAATCTGACCTTTGAGAAATGATAGTGTCTGATCTCATCTCTTGGACATGGAATGGACCAAAAGCGATGGTGTTTACTGAGGTATAGCTGATAGGCCCGGCATATGGTTAAAACTTGTAAGTAGTGTGAAAACCTAAAATATATCTCATACTTGTGTGTTTGAACCCATTATTGAAACATCTAACCCATTTTTATATCCAAGAAAACCGATTCAATCAGATACAGTCTTACGTATTGAATTCCTATTCATACGCCAAGTGACCGTCAAAGTAACGACATTTACCGTCGATGACCCCGTATGTTTTGCTTACGCAAAGATCTCGGGTGTTCATCCTTTTCCCATCCACTTGGATGATTTGACCCCGTCTGTTTTGCTTACGCAAAGATCTCGGGTGTTCAATCTTTTTCTATCCGCTTGGATATTTTTACGACTTCTTCTGTTTTGTTTACGCAAAGATCTAGAATGCTCGTACCTTTTTAATATCTACTTGGATATTTTTTTTAATTTTCTAAATCCACTTGGATATCTTATTTTATTTTGGTGGTACTTTGACATTACTAAGACGGTACCTTGGTTAATCAGAAAGAGATGATAGGATGAAGATGGGTACTTCTTGAGGATTGATAGGTTTTCAAAATCATTTTATTTTAATATGTGGGGTACACCTTGTATAGTGCTTAAATGGTACCTTTTAATCACATGAAATCAAAATACAAACAAATGTTCGGGTTTACTTTGCACAAATATCAGCTATCTTCAGGGACTCACAGTAGTTAATTGCAAAAGGAAGTGTTTCAAGAGACTGACCAGATCTGATCTCATGTTGGATCTTTTTCAAGAAGAAAAAAGTGTAAATATCTTGTGTATATATGTTAGTCTTATTTCTGTTACTCTGTAAATATCGAAACTAGTTTGCCCTATCGAAACTACTCTGTAAATATCGAAACTAGTTTGCCCTATCGAAACTACTCTGTAAATATCGAAACTAGTTTGCCCTATCGAAACTACTTTGATATCGAAACTACTTTGATATCGAAACTACTTTGTACATATCGAAACTTTTTGACATATCGAAACTACTATGTTCATATAGAAACTTGTTTGCCCTATCGAAACTAGTTGTTTCGACAGGGGCATTTTTGTCTTTTGTTCCTCGCAATTTAAACGCCTGCATAAATGGATCCCTCCCTTCACTTCTTATTCACTCGTCTTTTTCGCAAAACCTATTCATCTTCTCCGTCTCTCACAAACCTATCAAGCCTTGGTCTGAGTTGTAAATTATCAGGGTTAATCACTTGATTACACCCGTTGTCACCATCGTCTTCACCATCAGGTAACGTTTCACTATTTCATTTGAATGATTCTTGCGAATCAACAGACCTAGGGTTTCAAAAGTTCAAATTGTTCGACTGAATCTTCATAATCTCAGTCGTATCCGTGTCTGCATACATCTTTATCATCTGAGAACTCACCTTTTATGTGTATTCTTGCAGAAATCATACTCGCTTTCGGTAAGACGAATATCAGTCATTCACAGGCCACTCTAAAACCTTTCATTTAATTGTTTATATTGTCTGAGTATAATGAATTAATAGGGGGTTTGGGTTTCAAAACTAGTTAGTTTCGATAAAGGAGTTCAACTCCTTCAAAAATTTTTCAAAAGGTTTTTTAATCGAAACTACTGGTTTCAACACCCAAACTTGACCTAATCTCTCTATCGAAACTACTAGTTTTGATAAGTTCATCTCTATCGAAACTACTTAGTTTCGACATTGTTGATTTCAGAAAGTTTATAAGTGTTGATCAAAGCTCATTGACCCTATCGAAACTAGTTAGTTTCGATAAATTCATCTCTATCGAAACTACTTAGTTTCGACAGTGTTGATTTCAGATTTTCTACAAGTGTTGATCAAAACTTATTGCTTCTATCGAAACTAGTTAGTTTCGATAAGTTCATCTCTATCGAAACTACTTAGTTTCGACAATAAGGATTTCTGATTTTTCCTAAGTGTTGAAATACTTAGTTTCGATTGACCATATTCAGAACCTTTACTTATTGATGAATTTTACAGGTATGGATCTCGTATTCGTGAAGAGGCACAATGTCTGTGCATTCCTTAATAGCAATGATCCGAAAGCTGCTGAATTTATTCCTGTCTTAAACTTTCTGGCAAACTCCAACATAAGTTTTGCCATCAGCCACAACCTGCCGGTTTTTGAAGCAACTATAAGACAATTCTGGGAAACTGCTGAGATAATAACAGTTGATAATGTGCAGCACATTAGGGCAACCGTACATGGCCAAGAAGCATTATTTTCTGAAGACACAGTTAGAGAAGCACTGCAGTTAAATGACAATCCAGAAGCACCCGTTGAGTTCCCAATCTTCTATGTGAAAGAATGCTTTAGAAGAATGGGTCATCCTGATGAGTTTAAGAATGGTCAAATAATCAAGAACTCTTTACCTAGCCATTGGAGATATATAGTGCATGTGTTTATTCACTGCCTATCAATAAGGAAATGGGGTTTTGATTCAGCTAACAGTACTCTGGGATCAGCTTTTTTGGGATTAACAAAGGGAAGAGACTACAACTTTTCTAGTTTCATATTCACTCAGCTAAAGGATAACTTAACTGGAGCAGTGAAGGAGAAGTTTCTAGCATATCCTAGATTTCTACAAATTATCATCAATCATCTTCTTCCTGAGCTTCAACAAGGAGGAAACACCTTTGTGTTTGATAATATGATAGCCAAAACTCTCAGCTACATGAAAAGCACCAGCAAAAGGACCAACAGGGCGATAGCTGACATTCCACTGTTTGGTCATGTCATTGGAGAAGAAGAAGAGTTCATCCCTGACATTGATCCTGACCTTGAAGGAGAAAACTTATCATCAGATGAAGAGCTGGAAGCTGAAATTGAAATAGACATTCCTGTTGTACAAGAAGAAGAACAACAAATTCTTGAGCCTGTGATAGAGGCCCCCTTTGTTGAAGAAATACAAGTAGTTCAAGAGCCAGCAGTCATTGCTGAAGCTGATGTACAGGAGGTTGAAGTAGAATCTGCAGAGTCAAGTGGGACTCTTGATGCAGGGATCTATGGATCAGACTATTACAAGTCTGATTCAGATGATAGAAAAGAGCAACTTGCATCTTCCTCTAAAAGGTAAATTGAATCAGGGTCTGATTTTGAAGAGGAGGAGCCTAGAGCTAAAAGGATAAAGACTGGATTGGAGGATTTGTCATCCTCGTCAGATTCATCATTCACTACTCCAGAACCATCCCCACATCCAACTCCACCTACCTCTCCACAACAGGCACCCATACCTACACCTCCTACTTCTCCACAACAATCACCTATCCATACCCCTCCCACATCACCACTTCATGGTTCAACCTCTCCTTTACCGAGAGTCAAGACTCTAAGTCTTGAAATGAAAAGACTTCAAGATAATCTTCAAAAGAAAGATACAGAGATTGAAGGATTGAAGTCCAAATTGAATGAAGTTAAGGAGGAAGTCAAAGACTTAAAGCTGGAAGTTGGAGGCTTACATACTCAAATAGATACTCAGCAGACTCAGCTGAAAACTCAACAAAGGCTGATAACAAAGCAACAAGAAGATTTCAAAGCCTTAGCTTAAATAGTTAAGCAGCTCAAAGACTCTGTCAACAAACCTACTCCACAACAGCCAACCACTTCAAAGGCTCAGGGGGAGACTACACCTGAACTTGAACCATCGTCTCCTGCCTTTGTCACTGATCCAGAATCTGCATTAACCGTGTATACTGGTCACGGTGCCATGACAAAGGAGTCTGTTGAAGTAAAGGTTGAAGAAACAGAGTCTGTCCTTCCCTCAGCTCATGAAAGAAGAGAAGCAAGGAAGAGAGGGAAGGGAGCTATGACTAATATTGAAACAGTGATTCTGGATGAAGAAGACATCCCATCAGATGATGAGCTGCATGCTCTTCTAGATGACATTGAAAACTTTGGTTATAATGACCTTCATCCAGAAATTCTAACCACTGAAGAAAAAGAGACTGAACGAACAAGATATTTTACTGAAGAAGGTGATGAGATTCAAACACTATCAGATGAAGAAGATGTTCAGATTAACCTCATCAAAGATATCATTCCTGAACCAACCATTCCAGTATCTGAAACAACTCCAGCACAAGATCAATCTTCAACTGCACCTGAACCTCCTGTTTCAAGGAAGTCTTGGTTTAAAAAGATCATTCCAGAAGAGACTCCTCAAACTTATGAGTGGATAGCCGAGCATCAAGAACTGAAAAGGCCTCCAATTGGATGGAAATACGATGCTGAAAGGAAGCTCTTTATCATCAGACGATTTAGAGGGGGAGTTCAGCACTTCAAAAATATGACTGACTTCCAAACCCTTCCTTTCTATGACCTCAGGGATTTAGCAAAACTTCCACTTCAAAACCCTGGGAAGGTCATGATGGCTTATGACTTTGAGAGGTTTCTGCATTCTCAAGTCAACAATGATTTCAAAGGAATGAAGCCTAGGAAAACTCAGAAGAAGATCTCAAAGACCAGGTTTCATCCTAAGACTAAAAAGCCATATGTGTTCCTAAGATACAAGCCTGCCCAAACACACAAGACTATCACTATTCCAAAATCTGTACCTGTCCAGTTACAAACTTTCAGAAAGTGGTTCTATAACCCAGTCATTGGCAGTGCAGTGATCGAGTGTGAGGGCAAGGAAGACATCGCCATCTTTGAGCCCATGGAGCTGCTGAAATTTCAACCTGAAGATCTGGAGGTGCTATTCCAGAATCACATTCAGGCTTATAGTGATGAAGATGAAGCTGATGCCAAAGCCTATCAAAGAATTGTATCTCTCCATGTCAAACCTTTCATCCCAAAGACATCTGAAGGACCAGCTGCTTGATGAAGAGCTGAAGACAGTAATGCAACAGCTTAGGGGGAGATTGTAGAGTTATATATTTTTGTATAAGCTGTTGTCATTTATTGTATGTTTAAACACTTTTAGACAAGTTTACTTTCTGTCATTTCATTATTGTAATTTCAGTTTTCTAATTAGTCAAGTCTGGGCCATCGAAACTACTTAGTTTCAATTGAGTCTGTTCAATCGAAACTAGTAGTTTCGATAGATGGTAGTTTCGACAGGTCTAAGTATCATTTGTAAATGGTCAATCGAAACTAGTAGTTTCGATTGACCATAGTTTCGATACCTGTCACTACTATAAATAGCCTAGTTTGAGATTGTTTAGGGTGTGAGTAGCGGCTGTAACCCTGAACTTTCTCTTTCACATTTTTGCTTGAATCAATACAATCTGCAGTTGTTTATTCACTGTGTTCTTACATTTTCATACCCTTTGATTGTTGATTCATACTGTGGTTAGCTGGTTATCTTCACCATCACTGTTTCGTTTATCAGTTTCACCTCTATATACACAGTTTCCGCCTGTGTATGTGTTAAATCGATCATATCAGTGACTTTCGATTAAATCTGGACCTACACATGCAAACAGGGTCACTTCTTTTTCCTTGTCAGAAATCATCTTTACTCCTTTAAAATTAAATAGTTCTTCTAATAGTATTAGCCTTTATATAGTTTTACCCAACTAGCTTTAATACGGTACACTTTTACCTCTTCACCCCCAAAACCTGTTACCACCATATGCAGTTCTTCTAATAGTATTAGCTTTTACATGTCGTCGTAAAAGGGCATTTTTCTCTCAACGACTATTTCTCGACGACAATTTAAGCAGTCTTGACGAAGCTTTGTCGACGGGGGAATTATCGACGACATGTCGTCGAGACAGGTCGTTGAATCTGCCTAAAATTCTTGTAGTGAATGCTAATCAAATCAGTCATTCTTGTCGAAGTATATGAGTAGTATACTCTAATACGACCCGTATGCTTTGCTCTATATGACTAGTATAAGGGTATACGACTAGTATTAGTTAACTTTTAAAAAAAATAACAGATAATTATCTTTCTTCTATAGAAAAAAATAACGTGTTGTTCAAAAGAAATAATAACATATAATTATTTTTCTTTTATAAAAAAACACGTTACTTTATTTTTTTTATGTATCTTCTTTAAAAATATTTGACGCGACATAATATTTCCAATAATTCGTACGAGAAATTTTGAGACGACGTAAGATTCCTCGAAATTTGTGTATTTGACGTGATGTAAGATTATTCGAATTGTGTGCCAATTATTTGACACGACACAATATTATGTTAAAACGACTATACAAACCGTATTCATTTTTTCATTCATAACTTCGATCCTCTACTATATTAACCGTTTCTTTCATATTTCAATACGTTAATATATAAACCTTAAAATTTCCTATAATAATTAATAATCTTGTTTTAATCGTTTGGTAATGTTTTAATCGTTTTGTGATGTTTTAATTAGTTTGACTTTGTATTGTATTAATGTATTGTACTTTTCTTATAATAACTAAATAAAAAACCAAGTCACAAAAGAATGCTCTTGAAATTATTAAATTATAACAAGTTACATAAGGTTACACGTACCATATAATTCATCGGTCATATAATGTGTGTATCTTAGACAATCATCTTATAAATTGACTTCTTCCTACGCAAATTACTTGTTTTGTATCAGCCTACGTAATAACATACAAATTACTATCCCAGCATCTCGGCCAATATGACCACCATTCGGAGGCCACACACTTTCCCCGGACTGTACCAATATCTCTACTTTTTGTAGGCCAGAAAGTTCAAAAAACGATATACGTTATAGAAAGCATTTAAAGGGTAACTCAAATAAAAAAATTTTTGTGAATACCACAATGTATGCATCATAAGTTAGTGCACACATTTGCAAAACAATCTTGCAATGAACCTTACATCAATTTCTATCTCCGTTGGAAAAGAATTGGACACCATTTCAAAACCAGTTATGACCATTCCGCCAAACATGGTTCTCTACCGGTGCCGGGATGTCAATGACGGGTAAATTAGATGATGACGTGTTCAGTACGGGGGCATTAGAAGATGACCCGTTAGGAAGCCTTCCGTTTCTTCTATTAGTTTCTGTTTTTCCCGTTAAACGACATATTATCTTTTGGTGGAGCAACTCGTATACTCGTTTTAAATATAATGAATTCAACTGAATTAGCTTCACTAGATATTTATAACCGAGGAAATAAATTAATAATTACAGGGGTATGTTAGTCGTATTTTTCTATACAAGTCGTATAAAGAGAGATTTCACACCTGGATTGATGAAAAAGACACTTGCTTTTGAAAATCTATATCTATATTTATACTATATAATAAATAAAGGTTTTTCTATGCCATGTGTCGTCTCCACATTGATTCTCATAATTTTTTTCCCGCCTCTCTGTAATTAAATACACCCTTTATTGTTTAAAAATAATATATTTTAAACAAAATATTAATTATATTAATATAACACATTTATTTTAAACAATATCTTATTATAAGAAACTTTGAACTGATTATGTAACTTTTATGTTCAATCAAATAGAAATAAATGTCAAATTATATTAAATATTAATTAACGTATTTTTGAAACCCAATTATATATTAAACTAGGTTAAAAACCCCGTGTATTACACGGGTTAAATAAATGTAACATTATATTGTTGATAATAAATATTTACATATTACATAATTGTGGCATATTAAATAGTTTTTTAATAAAAAAATTTAGAAACGTTATATAGTTACTTTTTAAAATGTTTTATAAAAAAGAATGAAATTTTTTTCCATTGTTTTGAAACCCGGACCGGACCGGCCTGTCGGACCGAAAACCGGAGGCTTGGCCGGTCCGGTTATGTGTGTTGAAACGGTCCTGCAGCGAACCGGCGGTCGGACCGGAAACCCGGTGGTCGGACCGGATGCGTTGCTAAAAACAAAAACGCTGTCGCTGGAAGAGTAAGTTGTTGTCGGAGTGTCGAGATGAGGTCCATTGTTGCAGGAGTGAAAGATGAAGAAAAACCTTGTTGCCTGAGTGAATGGAGGTTGCCGGAACTTTGTTGCAGCAGGAGATTAGAGAGAAGATAACTTTGTGCTTGAAAGAAATCATAGAGAATGCCAACTGCAAGTGCGGCTGACTAAGTTATTAGGGTTTTCTCCTATAATATGTTTATATATGACCATAAAAAAGTTTCAACTAAACCCCTTATGGAGTTTTGGTTCATCTTTTTTATTTTTCTTATAAAAGACCCACTTTACACTTTGAGTCCCTTGTAAATTAGTATTCATTGGTTTTTATATAATTTACTTTTTATAGTTTTTTTTTTGCATAATCTGGTTCTTAAATCCGGTCCGACCAGTGGACCAGTAGTGTGACCGGTTCGATCTCCGATCCGGTTCTGAAAACATTGTTTTTTTCAATTTCTAAAAATGATTTATGAACAAACCTATATTTTTTTTAAATAAAAAACGTTTTATAAAAAAATTATATAAATCATTAATATTTAATAGGAGAGAGATGAATACAAAAAAAGATATTAAAAAATAATTAAAGAAAGTTTGTGCAATTAATAGGATAGAGAATAAATCATTAATATTTAATAGGAGAGAGAGAGATGAATACAAAAAAAACATTAAAAAATAATTAAAGAAAGTTTGTGCAATTAATAGGAGAGAGAGGGGGTAAAATTTTATTATTAAAACCTTTATTTATTATAAAGTATAGATTTTATATATTTTGAATTTTATTTTTTATCCTTAGTATATTTAATACATTTACACCTGTAAAATATAAGAATTTTATATATTAATATTTTCACCCCGTATATATTACACGAGTTATAAGCTAATATTAAATACATACAACTCGTATAGAGTCATACGACTCGTATACAACTTTAATGTTAGACAAGATCTGACACACTGAAATCCATACGAGTCGTATCCACACATACTACTTGTATTTGTTAGTGTCAAAATATCGAACAAAGGTGTCCGAATAACCAAACCATTATATAAATTTTAATCTATTACAACCTGTCATGTCATCATTCAAACATAAAAGGCCTATGTGTAAAGTAAATAGTTCACCATTTTTACAGAAAATACGACCCGCACACAGGCTCGTTTCTTTTCTTTCAAAGCCTGCCCTACCTGCCATCCCACCTCTAGCTTTTCTTTGATAGTGCCCTGATATTTATAAAACGTTTCTCTATTTTTAAAATTTGTTTTTTAGTTTTTAAGACACACTTAACCTTCTAAGATGTCTTTGAACATGTTTATATTTTTATTATTTGTAGAAAAATTGATAGTTATATGCTTAAAAAAGGCAATTACTTAATAATTAATATAACATTTGTTATTATGCAATTACAAGACATAAGAGCATGAGGTATACCCATGTGATTATGGTGTGATGTGATAATAAAGTGCACGCCACGTGACGCCACGTCATATTCTGGAAAATCACATCACCCATCACATGGTAAGGGGTATACCCATGTGATTGTGGTGGTGTGATAATCTAATGTTTATTTTTTAATTTTTATTTAAATAAAATAAAACATAATAAATAATATTCATTAATAATAAAAAAATTACATTAATAATAAAAAAAAATTACATTAATAATTAAAAAAATTACATTACTAATGATTTGATTTTTCGTAAACATACTCAATTAAGTCCGCCTTTAGTGCGTTATGAATTTCTCGATTGCGTATTTCTTGACGGTTTACTCGCTTTTGATCTTCATCAATTTCTTCGTACGTAACCTCCTCATTATTTGGGTTGTATTGACAAATTGTCGCTCCTTGATCCTCTAAAATCATATTATGCAAAATCACACAAGCATACATAATGTTCCGGATTTTGATTTGAGACCAAGATCGAGCCGGCCTTTCTATTATATGCCACTTATTCTTTAATAGACCGAACGCTCGTTCAATATCGTTTCTTGCCGCCTCATGAGCCTTTTTATAATTATTACGTTTAATACCTTCCGGACACGTAAGAGACTTGACAATTATTGTATATTCCGGATATATTCCATCGGCTAGATAATACCCTCGCTTGTAATGCGATCCTCTAAGTTCAAACGATGAGTCTGGTGCGGTTCCGTTAAACATATCGTCGAATATAGGCGATTGATTAAGAACATTAATGTCATTGTTCGCACCGGCAACGCCAAAAAATGCATGCCAAAACCATAGATCATTTGAAGCCACAGCTTCAAGCATAATACTTGGCCGAGGATGATCGCCGCGTGCAAACTGACCTCGCCACGCATTTGGGCAATTTCTCCAATCCCAATGCGTGCAATCGATGCTACCAAGCATCCCGACAAAGCCGTGTTTAGCTTCATGAAAAGCATATAACTGTTGAATGTCGCTAGCCGACGGTTTACGTAAATATTTTTGACCGTACAATAAAATTATAGCTTTAGAAAACTTGTAAATACATGACCTGATCGTTCGTTCTGACATCTTCAAGTAATCGTCAAACGAATCACTAGCGGTACCATATGCCATTTGACGAATCGCGGCCGTACACTTTTGAATGGAGGTGAAGCCAACCCGACCTCTTGCATCAACACGTTGACGGAACCAAGGCACGTCTCTCTCAAGATAAGTATTAATTCTTAAAAATAATCTCCGACTCATTCGAAACCGTGTATTAAATTGCTCCTCCCCGTATAAACAACATTCGTCAAAGTAATCTTTGAGTAAAAGTGTGTTAGCCGCCGCCCGGTCACGGTTGAGACGTGCGCTTCGTTTTAATGGTCTTGAGGACGATTCCGCCTCTTGCCACCACCTAACCGCCGCCGATGCCATAGCTCCAAATGTCACACCCCAACCGACGGCAAATTATACGTCAGGGCGGACGCGGTTGTTCAATAGCAAAAGGTTGACTATTAAAGTTTCAATATTTCATTTATAATAGATTCAAAGGTTTAATACAAAGGAAATAACAAGTATACAACATTTATTGAATAAGTAGTCTAGGTCCAAAGCATCCTATGTGATCACAAACGAGTCTCATGATGTAGAACCTGAAACATGTGAAAGAATCTGTCAACTACAAAATAGTTGGTGAGATACAAAGGTTTTGACACCGTTTAACAAGTATTTGAGAAGAGTTACAATTCACTATGATATATGCATTCTATAATGTAAGTATGAGAAAACAAGTATCTTAAACATTGTGCACATTCAATCCTCAACCAAGTTTAGGCATAACCCGCAGGTTACCCTTATAAGTCTCAAGTTTAAAAGTTTGGTTTAGTAACAAACACCAAGGGCTCCCCCCGAAGGGTCAATCAATCAAGGTGGATTGGTCAAATGCAATAGATCTATCATTGTTACCATAGGCTTGATCAAAGTTAATGAATATGCTAGTTTTAAGTTTAATCTAAGCATACAAGTCTCAAGTTTAACATAAGAATAAGCATCTAGTCATAGTTTGTACAAGAATTGTATAAGTTTGAAGTTTGAACATGTTTCACCCCAAAAGAATGTAAAATGAAAAAGGGGCTAAGTATACTCACTTGGATTGATGAAGAGTATCCGATAAGAGTAGGTTTACAAGACTTTGAGGGAGAATATCCTCACAATAAGCCTAAGAATATAAGTCTAAAGTTTCAAGTTTATTTCCATAAGTCTAAGACAAAGGTTCTAAGATTTCAGGATTTGGCTAGGGTTCCAATGGGATTGATTGTGTTTATGATGTTTAAATCAAGTTTAACTCAACTTTATAATAAAGGTTTTGAATGAACGTCACAAGACTTGAATATCAAAGTTTCATAAGTTTGTAGATTAGGATAATCATTAAAATAATTATTTAGAAGTCTTATAATAATAATCCAAATAATTTTCTAAGTATTCGTAAATGAAGTTGAAGTAATAGTTAAATGAAAGACTAAATAATTATTAAAGATTTATAATAATTATTTAAAGTATGAATAATTATTAAAGTTTACCAATAATTATTGTAAGGATAAATTATAAGTATTTAAAGAATAGGTAATTATTAAGGATTATTAATAACATTTAAAGAATAAATAATGGTTAAGGGTTATTAGAAATTATTCAAAGAGTAAATAATTTACTATCTACAAGAATAATTATCTCATTTAGAATAATCACTATAAGTCGTACAAGATTTATTAAAGTATTGACTTGTAAATAAACGATGTTTGAAAATTGTAGTTATAAGATTAAATAAATAATGTTTAAAAATGTAGTTTAAGTAATAATAAATACTTATAATTTTATAAGTATTTTACATTTATAATTTTATAAATGTTTTAAATTAAAGCTTCCATTTAAGTTTTATGAAACTTATAAATAAATAAAATATATTCATTTTCTTGTTCTAATTTGAATAAATAAATAAGTCTTGAGTTAAATAAATATAAAGTTTATTTATTTTATAAGTTTACAAGTATTTTGATTTTAGGTAGAGTATATTTATTTTCCTGTTTCAAATCAATTAAATAAATAAGCTTTTACTTAAATATAAGTTTTGTAAGAATACACAAGTTCATAAGTTCATATTACTCTAAGATAATATATAAGTTTTTTTTTAAAGTTAGGAGTATTTTTATAGCTTTCAAGTATTTTAAAACTAATTTTAAAGATTAAAATTTATAAGTTTCAATTAGGTTTAAATAAATAAAATGTTTCTGAAATGCAAAAAGTGTAAATAAAAATCGTTTTTAAGTTTATATAAGTTTAACAGAATTTATAAAAATAATCACAAGATTTAAAGGTTGTTTAAAAGGCTAAAAAAAATGAAAAGAGCAAAACTGGGCTAGCCGGATTTGAACCCGGGTCGCCCGGTTCACAGACACACACACGCACGCTTAAACCATCTCGACTACAGGTCTCGTTGGTTTATTATGCGAAAAAGAATTTGTTAAACACATGATGGATTCGCCCCCAATTCCCATATGAACCCTAGAACGATCCCCGGCCAAATACGACCCGATGATCCCTCTGTATTTAACAATTGACAGAGGGCAAATGATCCTAGCAAGGAAACGAAGTCGATAGGTTTTTGAATTACCTGAAATGGTGATGGAATGAAGGAG
This sequence comes from Smallanthus sonchifolius, assembly GCA_023525975.1. Lineage (NCBI taxonomy): Eukaryota > Viridiplantae > Streptophyta > Magnoliopsida > Asterales > Asteraceae > Smallanthus > Smallanthus sonchifolius. The sequence goes on from CM042029.1 coordinate 95,149,158, forward strand.
AACGGGTCTGAGTTTCGAAGTCGGCCGGCGCAACTTCAACGGCCAAATGCGAGTTCGATTCGGATGATTTGTGAGTTAGGATAGTTGTGGTGTGATGTTACTGAGATTTCCAATCGGTATTTATAGCCAATTTGGCATTGAATGCTCAGTTGGTTGGGGAGATGGGGGTTGAGTGGCCGAGGTTCGATTTCGGCGAATACGCGCGTCTTGGGCCGTGTCCGGGCATTGATGACATTGGGGTTGGGTCGCACGCGGGAGGCGATGATCGAGGTTCAGTGAATGTGGACGGAAATCGTGTTTTGGCTAAATCAGAGGAAAAATCGGGACCAGCGGGATTCGAACTCACGATGGGTTTGGGATTCGGTAGTTTGGGCAGTTGGCAAGACAGGTCCTGAGGTTTCCCTCAGTTAGCATTTTGTGTGAAAAGTTAAGTTTTAGTTTAAAACAAGTTTCCCATAATGATAGTTTGGTCCCTTGATTTTATAAAAACAATTATATATGTTTTTATTTATAAAACCCTTTATAGTTTTAATGTTTTTAACTTGTTAAAATAATTCCCGTACTTTCGAGACTTCATGTATTAATTCGTTTTATTGTTATATATATATATATTTAATAGTGAGTTTAAACTCATAAAGTTTCAAAGGTATTTTATATATATATGTATATATATATATATATGTATATATGAATACATATTTCAAGGTGTCTCATACATTTATTTAAATATGTGTAGGCTCTCAAAGCATATAAATGTTTTATATTTATTAAATAAATATCTATGAGATGGTCGGAAAATCCAAGATATTACACCAAACGTCATTACCCGGGCTTTCTCGCTTGATGATGAAGACATTTTATAACTTTTTTTGTAGTATAGAGAAGTTGAGATAAATTGTTTATGATTTTTGTGAAGTGTAGGATGTGTTTATATAGATGGAGAGAATTAAATTAATTTTTTTTTTATTTAATACGATTATATCCGTTGAACGGATATATTTCGTTTGAAATCGATTAACTTTTGGCGTGATAAATCTCACGTGGGATAACCACGCCGTGATTTTGCTATCGAGGGGGCGGTGTTGAACCAAGATCACGCCGTGATCTTGGTCTCCACGTCGGATCACGCCAAGACCACCTCTAGTATACCCCTTCCCCTAATATTATAGGTACATATCTATACAATAAATATGATATGATTATTTATATAAATTTTATATTAAAATATTATGAGTAAGTGTAATTTTTTTATCTTCTTCTTATACGTGAGTTTATTACGTATAAACTTTAAAATCTTTTACCTTTTAAAAACAATAATAATGCACGTTTAGTACGTAAAAGTTAACCATTAAACTAATTTATTTATATGTTTTTTTATTTATTTTAAGTGTTTACTTACATATGTGTAAAATAAGTGTAGCTAATATAACTTACACATGATTTATAAATGTATATTTTATATAAATTTTAACCATCCCTAAAGCTACGTTAGCGTCATGTCAGATTTTCCATCCATTCCCAATACATCCCTAAAGGGGCGAAATCCATCACTCTCCATCCTAAACCATTTTTTAATTAAATTTATTAAATTAAACAAATAAAATGAAATATGTAATAGTAATTAAAATTGAAAAAAAACGAGAATAAAAAAACACTAGAATAAATAAAATATATTTATTTGTTTATTTGTAATGTTTATTTGTTTTTCATGAAATTCAAACCAAAAATATTTGAACTAATTTCGTTTATATACATACCTACACTTGTTGAATTAATGTGTAGGGTTTTTTACCTACACATAACCTACACGTGTGTAGGAAACTGTTAAATATGTAAAAACATATGAAAAAACTAGTTTGATGGAACATATATCTTTTACCTAATAAATGAGTACATCTATCGGCACATGTCAGCACCATATCCATTGTCACAAAACTTTTCCCACTCAAACCCTTTATAGCCAAACACGCGGATCCTATGATCCGGTGTTTATAACCCTCAATACATTCCATCAGAGTCCGCACTCCCACTCCGCCGCGGTCCGCCTACTGTCGCTGTTCCCTTACCGTACAACGATAATTACATTAAACGGTAAGCCCTCCGATGTCTAATAATCTCCCATATAAACCTCTAATTTTACATACATCGATGAATTCCAACACCATCACTATCATCTGCCTTCTAAATATTAGGATATTCTAAGATTGATGGTGATTCTGGGAATATGAGCAGTGATTCTTTTAATGCTTTGCCATTATCTCAACAACAATGAAGGCTATTTCTTATATGGGGTTTCAGTACATGACTCTTGTAATTTTTAGAATCCAGTTGCTTAGTTGAAAACCAATGTTACTATTTTACAGTTCAATCATTGTTTTTAGATATGGATTGAATACATATTCTACAAATCTTTATATTGTTATGACTGTTGCAGATCCAAGCAAGGGCAATTCCTCCTCTTTTGAAAGGAAAAGATGTTCTTGAAACTGCAAGAACAGGTTATGGTAGCTTTTCTTATACCAGCGGTTGAGTTATAGAATTTGTTGTTGATTCAATTTATTTAGCTTTTTTGAAAGCCTTTTCGATTTGTTAAATGCTTACTGTTACTATTCTTTCCGCCCATTTGTTGATTTTTAAAGTATAGGTTTTTTGAAAGCCTTTATGAAATTTGTCTTTATGAATGTATGATACATTCTAATTAGAATCATTTGTCAAGTTAAACGTTCTAATTTTCGCGGATGGAAGGATTATGCTTTCCCACAGTTCCATGGCCCAAAAGCCGTGATTTTGTCTCTTTTGCCAATGCACCCTACAAAAGCTTGACTGTTGAAAAGGCGATTCAGAGTTGGATCCAATATGAAGGGAATGTGTTTAGGTTTCCAGGTGGTGGAACACAATTGGCTAGAACTGCATTGGACACTGATTGTGGTGTAAGTAAAGTTTTTTTTTTTTTTTTTCTCCTTATTTGAATTGTTTGGTAAGTTTAATTTTACCATAGGTTGCAACTTATTCAAAAGAAATGTGATAGCCATGTCTTTTGCCAGAGATTTTTCACCTCATCTTTTTGTAAGAATGAATAATCTTGGACAAAAGTGTCATCTAACACTACCATTTATGCATTTATATTCCCATATTTTATTTAAGGTCACATTTTCTTGCTAACTATGGAATAAACTTATCTTAAATTTCTATACTCTTTTTTATATTTTCTTTAAGGTGTGAAGCTTTCTCAACTTACCCGAGGACATATGACCTAATACATGCAAACCGTCTTTTCAGCTTGTACAAAGACAAGTAAGTTGTTTATGTTTATGCATCAAGATCCAATAAAACACCACTCGTATGTCTTCAAAATCTTAACTTTTTGTAATCTCAATGTTCTTTTCATGGCAGGCGTGCATGCAGGTGTAGTTATGAGGACATACTTATTGAAATGGACAGAATCTTACGGCCTGAAGGCACATCAATAATACGTGGCAGTGAAAGTGAGGTTATGAAAGTGAAAATAATCATTTCTGGCATGAAATGGAACACAAAAATGGTAGATAGTGAAGACGGGCCACTTCTCATCATGTTTTCCCTTGAATTGCTTCACATGGTATTGAGCTCGAGTTGAGAAAGCTTGAAGGAGCTGTGGAGGCCATTCATGATAATCTGTTATACTTCAAGAGCAGGTGATCTTTCTTCTTACAATTCAAGTGCAATGTTGTTAATATGTAGAGGTGGCAAGATGAGTGAGTTGGGTAATGAGTCGCATTGACACTTTTGAACTCAAAAGTGGGTTGGATTGATCCACTGACACTTTTTTTTTCATAAAAGTTATTTTTTACATAAATAATGAACGATTTAGCTATGGTTACAATTATAACCGAAATATTTAAATGAAATGCTTTAGGAGATTGTTTACGTTAAAAATAGAGTTTAGACGAGCGGTAACCTGTTTGACATGTTCTCCTTTATACTATTTTTTTTCTGGTTAAGTTTGACCCATTTGAGATAAAACATAGTCCAAATCTAACCATTCACAAGTGGGGTCAAACTTGTGACCTCTATTAATATGTATCAGTGTGTGTGCCTTTGATATCAATGTCATATGGTGTAAATTTGGAGAGACCTCATTTGGTCTTGATCAGGTTTGTAAACTATAATTTTGTTAATTAGTTTTTAATATTTTTTATGATTTGCGTTAATTAGTTTTTTAATATTTATACTCATCTTTTTTTCTTAGAATTATGAAGAAAACAACAAATGTTGGTAAAGATGGCAAAATTACAAACAAAACAATAAATGTCATGTAAAAGGAAGTATTTAGAGATTTGTGAATTGTAATTGTACTTTCATTTTTTTATTGTTGTACGTAATAAAAATACTTCAGTTATGTAATTTTTTTTACACACTAGAAATATATAGTTTATATTATACAACCCCGTGTAATACACGGGTTTATAACCTAGTATTTGTATGTAAGAACACTTAAATTTTACTTTTTTTTACCATGGATCAAAAAAATAAATGATTTAGATTTGTTCCTCTTGTTCTCGTAATATTTAAGTGTTCTGAAATGAACTTCTCCCCTTGCACATATACATTATATATGTGATTTGGTAAGCTTTTTTTTAGCATATATATACATACATAACAATATGAAAAATATGTTGAAAAGCTTTGATTACGTGCAAAACTGAGTTAAAACTAAGCTGAAAACCCTTCTAAGTTAACTGAATTTAACAAAAAACTGAACCATAAACGCCGGTTAACTAAGTCATGGTTATTCGACTACCGGTTAACGGTTATGGAATGGATTTTGCATTAACCGAATGATTGGTTTCGGTGATGATGGAGGGGTTAAACCGACCCACCTAACTTATATCACTCAAAGATTTGTCATCCCACCTATGTGGGACAAGTTCTACCACTTTTACTTACAATTTTCCCAATTTTTTACAGTCTCAAATACCCAACTTTAAGGATCGATATCTCAGTCATATTAACCCTGTTTTGGACGCGGTTTGGTTTGTTACGAAACTCTCACATCGTAGAACACAAACCCATAAGTTGAGAAAAAAAAATCATTTTTCCAATAAAATGAATAAGTCCATTTTCACCCATTTTTTCCTACATTTACAAACTACAAAGTTGCGCAACAAGACAATAATATGTCAAGGACCCATCTTGACCAAGTTACAGAGAATATCACATGCAAACATGGTCACTTCTTTTTCCTGTCACGACTCACGGGACTAACATCTTTAAATTGAATAGTTCTTCTGATAGTATTAGCTTTTTTATATATATGTGCTTTAACCCAATTAGCTTTAAGCTGGTACACTTTCACGTCTTCATCCTCAAACCTGTTATCACCATTTGCATCCCTCTTTATTTAATTTTGTCTGAAGAACACACCATTTTTCATTGATTTGATCGGCCTAGCAACATACGAATCTATGCCATGAAGGTGTGTTCATGTGGGAGCCTCTTTTGTTATAAGATTCCATGGCGATAAGCTTCATCTCATTGTTGGAATCGGGGGACTCGGAGTTATGGATAGAACGTATCGGTAAAAATACATTCCTTTCTTAATTTTAATCTTAGTTTACTTCATATTTATATGTTTTTGTTTTCTTGTGAATTAATCATACTAAGTAGCTCGCTTAAGCTCATGAAAGTTTATTCGCTGACTTCAATTATCCAGCAACTGTTCCTTTATATAAATGTATTTATATAGGTCTACATATGATTTAAACATGGCTTGGGATCTTGTTACACCCCGACCGTTCTTTTGACACCCTCGTATACGAGTCGTATGCGTGTCAGAGTGTCAGAAAATGTCTGGCCACAAAGCCTATACTAGTTGTGTATGGTGATACGACTCATATAGAATTAATTATTTTAATAAAATTTTCAATATATTAAAAACAACATTTTATTCCCCGGTATGCGTGCCAAATATTTTGACACGTTTTTCAATATATTAAAAACGACATTTCGTTCAATTCACAAGAGTCGAGAAACCCTGTACGAGTCATTCGCAAAAAAAAAGTGTCGTATAACGGGAGAAATAGAAGAAGCCGAGAAAATGTTAGGCGACAGAACGGGTCATCTTCTAATGTTAGCTTTATCTTTCTGGGTGATTTTAATGTTCTTTTTTATCTACTTATCTAGTTTTATATAAGGTTTATCTGTCTATCTAGTCAAAAAAACATCAAACCAACCGCAAGAGTAGGAGACACCAGAAGACAATATGTTCTCCACTGGAGTTCACAATTTTATTTGAGTTTTTAAGGTAAAGTAGTCCAACAGTCCCCCTCGGCAACTCATTGGTTATTAGTGTGTAACATAACCGTCAATACATCATATTTCATATCCAAACCCGAACATTTTGTACAATAAAAGATAACAATTACCACCATATGTGAATACGACATGTATACGTTTTAAAAACTTACAATATTTTGTATAAAAGCATCTCCACTTAGCCCTAGAAGGGTACCCCAAAATACCCTTTCAAGTTCCGTACCACCCATACAATGAACCCTACATCAATTCTTATCTCTGTTATAAAGCAATTGGACAACATTTCAAGACCAGTTCTGACCATTCCACCAAATATGGTTCTCTACCGGTGCTGGGATGTCAATGACAGGTGCATTAGAAGAGGGCCGTTATGACACCTTCCGTTTCTTCTACTTATTTTGTTTCTCCCGTTAAACGACATATTCTCTTTTGGTGGAGCGACCCGTATACGAGTTGTAAATATAATGAATTAAACGAGTAAAATGAATTAGTTGCGTTTGATATTTATAACAACTATGCATGCAAACCAAGGAAATATATTAATAATTACGGTGTTATACGACTTGTATAGCCATATACGAGTAGTATAGGGTTTGCTTAAAATACCGGATTGATGAAAAAGACAAGTCCTTATGGCAGACAAAATCTGAAACTTAGACGCACATATGACTAGTATAGCCTTATACGACTCGTATGTGTGCCAGAGTGTCAAAACAACCGCCAGGATGTCTGAATACCACATACTACTACAACATGTCTCTAAGCAACATTTTAGAATTATTTGAACGTCACTTCATTAAATTAAACCCTATATACTATATATGTTGTCAAATCTTGTCTGTCAGATTTTGACTGATGTAAGGCCCCAAACCCGGGAGGCCTCACGTATTGGATTTACACATCAACACATAGCACTTAAACATAAGAAGTTCACTAACACAGCAGAAACGATTTAAAACTTCAACATACGCAGCGGAAACATGACATATCTAAACATAACTTGACAAATACAACTGAAGCTTAGTCTTAACAACATAATCAAAAGAAACATAAACGGGACGCCAGATGCTGAATCTTCGGGTAACTTCTCTCGCCAAGCCAAGCATCCACATCCATCAACTGCCACCTACACTTAACTGATATGCATACTAAAAATCAGCAACGCCGAGTGAGTTCTAACGTTTATTTAAATCAATTATTCAAAAGATTTACTAAAACATACATACTGCCCTTATGGCCAAAACTTTACATAATTCACCTTTCAAAACAGTTTAAAACGTTCATGAGATAACCGTCAATTCATTATCACTATTTGTACTGTCCTCGTGATCAATACTGCTTAACCGTCAAATCCTTGATGCTACTAGTATTGTCCTCGTGATCAATACCGCTTAGCATGATGTTGTCCTCGTGATCAACAACTGATATTGTCCTCGTGATCAATACCGCTCTGCATGGTTTGGTCCTCGTGACCCATTGATGTTGTCCTCATGATCAACACCACACGACACGATGTTGTCCTCGTGATCAACACCGGGTATTGTCCTCGTGATCAATACCGCTTAACTGGTACATAGGAGTTGCGTAGACCCCCGAGCAACCGCCGTCACTCATCCCAATTGTACAACTGTTAACGAGCCATCAAGAATCTTACTAATGGGTATCACCCATAACTGGCATCTTGTACAAGTAACAACTGTCTCAAGGACCTTAACAAGCTGGTACACTTCCCATAGGAAGACTATTCACTTTATGGTCATAAACTTTCTTTAACTTGATCATACTAACATATATATTATGCCTTTGTTTATGTATATCAAAATATAGTAAACGCTTGCCAATAATATAACTTGCTTTACTAAAAATAGCTTAAGACATATATCATGACTTTGTTTATGTATAGGAAAATATAGTAAACGCTTGCCAATGATATAACTATACTTTGCTCAAAACGTGTATTTGCCTCTTTTAAACTTTACACTAAAACATAGCTTTTCACTTTGTTTATTAATATAAAAATATGTAATAAACACTTTACACTAAGTATGCACACCACCCCTAAAGCAGGCAAAAAAGGGATTAGAACTCACCTGATATGCTAGCCTTAATATGTTATCTACTGCCCAAACGATGTTACGTACAATCTGGATAAAAGGATAAATAGCAGGTCTACGATACACTGGTCAGTTTACTTTATTTCGGCGAACTTAAGGAAAGTCCGTCTGCTATAGTACAGGCGAACTTAATAAGTTCTCCTGCTACAGTACAGCCAAACTTAATAAGTTCTCCTGCTACAGTACATGCGAACTTAATAAGTTCTCCTGCTACAGTACAGGTGAACTTAACAAGTTCTCCTGCTACGGTACCCGTGAACTTAACAAGTTCGCCTGGTCGCTATCTTCTTCCTCAAGAACCCTATGTTTGCATGAAAATGGCGGCTAAGGTCAAACCCATCAAGACCCGAACTTTTTACGTCAAAAACTTGGGTTTTCTAACCATGAGTCTAGATCTATGCTTGGTTTCCATTTTTAAACGTAAAAACCTAACCATTACTCGATTTTTCTTCAAAATCCAACATAACATAAAAACTCAGATCTGGAACAAACGGTTACCTGAAATTGCTTCCTTTTCGTTGCTACTAGAGACTCTTGCTAACGATCCTTGAAGCTCGGAATTGAAAACCGAGACTTTCTCTCTCTAGGCTCTCTCTCACTTTCTCTCTCTAGAAAACAAAAATGGTAAAGCTAATGAGGCTTTGGGGCTGGTCTTGAGGCTTGTAAGGGCCCAAACACTTGCTCTTTTTGGCCTACACACCCCGGGCTAAGCCCGCTTCCCTTTTTCTTATTAAGTTTTTAATTCTCGTGAATTCTTTCGTGCTCCAAAACTCGGGATGTTACAACCGATATTTCGACACCCAATACATTCTTTGGATACCCTATATGTGTTGTCAAATATTGGTTGTCAAATCTTGTCTGTCAAATCTTAACCAATCTTTTGGCACTCAATACATTCTTTGGACACCCTCGTTTTCCATGCAAATGTATACTATAAATAGGCAATGATTTTAATTCATTTAATCGCTCAAATCAATCTCTTAAGTCTACAAATCAAAAAATATGTCGAACAACCAAGACAATATATTCTCCAATCCCGAACCAGTTGCGGAGGATGTACTGGAACCCCTTCCGATTGTTGAACCGGTTCAACCTCCTCCACCCTTGTTTCGTGCAAACCCATTGAGGATGATGAAGATGATGTTTTATGAAATTAGGGCTTTGATACTTTCCTACCTGAAAACCAACCGCGAAAGTTGGAGCCACAAGAAGATTACCCATGGCCTGGAGACCAGTACCCACTTGAAAACCAGTACCCACTTGAAGATGATGAACGACCGAAAAATGAGACGTTTCACTACAAGTTCATGTAATGTATTCGTATGATTGTCTAGCAAAATACGTGCGCTAATTCATGGTGCATACATTGTGCTATTCATGAAATTTTTTTGGCACTTGAGTTACCTTTCAGATGGTTTCTATAATGTAAATTTTTTTTAACACACTGGGCCACAAAAAGTCAAGACTTTAGTACAGTCTGGGGAAAGTGTGTGGCCTCCAAATTGTGGTCATATTGGTCGAGATGCAGGGGTGGTAATTTGCATGTTATTACGTAGGCCGGTACAAACCATATCATTTGCGTGGGAAGAAGTCAGTTTACAAGATGTTTGTCTAAGATTTAGACGTTCTGTGGCTGATGAATTATATGATACGTGTACAATGTAGTGATATGACCACCTAGTGTAACTTGTTATAATTTCACAATTTCCGAAGCATTCGTTTGTCACTTAAATTTTTATTTAATTATTATAACAATATTAAAACATAATTAAAACATCAACAATTGAGTAAAACATAATTAAAACATCAACAAACGATTACTCCGAGTCAGTGGAGTAATCAGAGTCATTTGAACCCACGTAGCCCTCGCATTCATGACCTTGTTGACGTCAAAACCACCTTAAACTGTCTTTAAATAACCAATCCTCATCAAAATCAGATGAATCGTTTCTTGTTTCTTGAACCGGAGGGTTTATCGGTGCGTGGACCATATGGTTTACTGGTCCGTGAATTGGAGGGTTTGTTTGGCTTAAACGTGTTAACAACCTCAATCTTGTCATTAGATAATTTTATCCAGAATGTTAAATTGCAAATGGTTGATAATTACCTCAAAAGTACATTTGTAGAAAAGATTAGATCTTCACATAATTTATGCAATTGGTGTTCCTGGAATTGTAGAATCATATTCATAATAGTTATAGTAAAATAATCTCATTCATATTTTTAATTTTATTTTACTTCGTATTCATATTTATATCCGAAGACAAAAATTATGTTTTTTCTTTATTGGGGTTATTTATCTAAGACATTTGTTTGGCCACAATTCCACTGCGAGAACATCATGAGTAGTTCATGTTATAAATTGGTAGCCCATCCATTTACTCTCATATTTTTTGTTAATTTAGTTTGATTTGTTAGTGTTATAATATATTGTTTGTTATTTTAGATTGATGAAAACAATCAACTTCAAATGGAAAATCAAGAACTTTTTCAAAGTGGTTTTTTTATATATGGTTAGTTATTGCGTGTGTATATATATTTGTTTGCGATGTAAGTTGTTATTATTGTTTTAATATGGTACAATAACATTTTTAAATATAATTTAGTTTACTAACTTTATCACATATATATAGTTAAGGTACTTTTTTCTGTCGCCCAAATCCGAATGCGCATTCTTTGATCCGAACCGCATTAAAGGTTCAGATTGCATAAGACAACCGGATGTTGTGGTAGAACACACCAAAGAAATATACAAGTATCATGAAAACAAAATATATTTTCTTGCACCATATTATGTCAGGTAATATATACTTTTCCATAATACATACATATACATATATTTAATTATATAGTTTATACTTTTCCATAATACATACACATATATATATTTTCTTGCACCATATAAGACATGTCGTCGGTACAGGGTTGAGGCAGATTGTAAGAAAAGCTGGCGCCCAAAGACTTATTGGGAAAAATGGGAGGAAGCACCTTCCCATTGATGTTGAACTTCATGGCAGGGGGTACAAGTTCGTGGGTCCGAACGCTTCTGATTTTATCCGTGCTATCTCTCTGGAGGTTGAAAAGGTTGTTCCTCCACATTAACCTAATTGGGCCCAAGTTCCAAATGAGAAGAAACGGGCTGTATATCCCACTCTTTAAGTAAGTATAGATGTTTTATAATTACTTACAATTTCATAACTATTAGATTTTTTTAATTACTTTCCATTTGTAGGATTATTTTTATATGGACGCCGGGAGAAACACTGACAAGTGGCGAGACGTTGAACTCGGAATCACCACCGAGTGTCAGAGGGCTTATAAAGACCACAAGAGAGAGTTGAAAGTTCATTTCGACGAGCATGGGGATACGATGATGTGGAGGCGCCGAGGAATAATCCACCACAAGATGTTGATCGAGGAACTTGGGATATTTTGATTAATGAGCTGTTTTTAGATGCGAGGTATAGAAACCGCTCCGAGAAGAACAAACAAAACCGAGCACAACAACGCTACCCAAGTTTCCATGGCATCAAATCATACGCACAACACCGAAACATGGAGGTATGAAATACAATTGGTAGTATTATACAAACATGCTTATTAATTCTTAGTGATATTATTTTTGTTTTTCATAGGGACCGACCCTGTTGACGTGTTCAAATCGACCCATTATAAAGAAGGGACGGACTGGGCCAATGAGACTGCAGCAATAGATTATGTAAGTAAAATGATTATGTTATTTAAACATCCAAGTTTGACTTTAAACGGGTCAAAATGACCAAAACACACTTTAATAGACTTAAAACATCTAACTTTAAACATGTCAAAATGACCCAAACACACTTTATAAGACTTAGAACATCCAACTGTAACTTTAAACGGGTCAAAATGACCCAAACACACTTTAATAGACTTATAACATCCAACTCGAGCCCAATTGTTGAATATGTTTGCTAATATTATTAGTATTTGTTGTTAGTAGTGTTGGTTGATTGGAATTTGTGAATTTGGGTCATTTATGACTTATAGTTTAACAGGTTGGTTATCCATTTTACAGCAGTTATGTTGTCGAATTTTAGTAAAATAGTCAAGTGATTGGTTATTACATTTTTAATGCAGGACCGGATCCAAGAGGAATATACAAGATCTTCTGCTGAGTGTGGTGGTGACTCATCTATTGTCGATGAGTTTGCATGCATAGAGCGTGCATTGGGTCATCGACGTGGCCATATCCGGGGTGTTAGTCGTGTGGTGAGTAATCCCACACCGGATGTGTTAAGTACTCTCCCTCCACAACCACATTGGCAAGAAGTGGATGAGCGTGTGGCTACTCTTCAACATCAATTCCAAGAACAACAACAACGCGAAGCCCAATTAGAGGAAGAACGTCGCCTGCATAATCAACAACGAGAGGAAGAACGTCGTGTAATCAACAAATGCTTGAAATGCAACGACAAAGGGATGAAATGCGTCGAATGTGGGAACGCCGAACTAGCAGCGATGATAATTAGCTTGGAGTTGTTGCGTCTTTGCGTGTTTGTCTTGAACAATTTGCATATTTGTGTGTCGAACAAGTTTATGTTTTGAATGTTTAATTTGTCGGACAAATTTATGTTTCGGATATTAGTTTTTATCGGATTTGAATGTTTGAATGGTTTATATTTAATGATTTGCAAGATTTTGTTTTTAGAAATTTAATATTTCTAGAAAAATATTAAAAATTAAAAAATATAAAAAAAACAGAAAAGACCTATAATGACGACATGTCGTCGGGATAGACCTTTTTAAAAAATTATTAAAAAAAAATCAAAAAAACCTATACCGACGACATGTCGTCGGGATAGGTTGAGTCTGTTCGGACAACATGTCGTCCGTATAGGGCTAAACCCTATACCGACGACATGTCGTCGGTATAGAGTTTCTTTTTGATTTATTTAATTAGACTCTATACCGACGACATGTCGTCGGTATAGGCTTACCTATACCGATGACATCTATACCGACGACAAACTTGGGCTATTGGTACGAAGCAATCCCGACGACAAGTCGTCCCTATAGGGTAAAAAAATTGTCGCTATACGCTTTTAATCTTTGAACCGAGCATCGCAAGCGTATATATTGTTGATTTTATTAAAAAAGGAAAGAGCAAGGATAGTTACGCCATTTCGGATCTAATTGCTAGCGGTTTCGAGAGAGGATTTAATTGGACAGTGACAAATGTGTGTTTTCTATTTATTTTTAGGTGTTTAAAATTATTAATTGTGTCTTGTCAATAGGACAGTGGGACACGCTCGTTGGGCCACAAAAATGGTTCCAACATTGCTCACTTGGTCTTCGGATTCCAAATCGCTTGATATGTTGATTACCTCAAGCTTCGATGTGGAGAGGCCTCGGCTTGTCGCATCGGAGATTAACTCGGACTTGACATGATGTGTCATGGGTAGCACTGCGGTTATATGGTGATTAAACATACGCGGGAGTTTGTCAAGACCGTTCAACATGATTTTACTAAAACAGTAAGTGTTTTGCATATTTTAAAATATCAACTTTTAAATTTATTTGTATATATTTAGATACTTTGTTTATTTGTTTTCAGTTATGGAATACAGAAGAGATTACTTCGAATGAGGAAATTGAGATTACGGTCGTAGTCTTAATGGGGCATTGGATTAAGAAGTTGTTGGTGTTTTAGGGCCAGACATGAACTCCGTAAAGGCGTCTAAAGGTTAACCCAAATTCTTCCATTTAATGTTCATTGATATCTAACATGTCAACGAAAAACTTTCTTAAATACGAGTATGTAGTATAATTATATGTATATATATATATATCTGTATGTAGTATAAAATACATATAATTTTGTGCATGTAGTGTATACGAGTATGTAGTATAATTATATGTATATATCAACCTGAACACAACATGAATATACGCGAGTTAACACGAACATGAATATACGCGAGTTAACACGAACATGACTATTTTAACCCGAACTTAAATGACAATTTAATAGGACAATTTTATATTAACGGGTCAACATGTGAATCCGTTGGGTTGAACGAACACGACTCGGTCAGCTAAACGAATTGGAGGTTTCAACGTCAAAATAGTAAAGGGGTGTTTTGATGTGATTGTAAGGTAGTGTTTGGATGTGATTACTCATATTGAACAATTCAAAATAGTAAATTATCTACTCATACTCAAATAAGATAACACTTGCTATGTACTAGTGTGTGCTTTTACACCTTGATTTATACCCATCCAAGTATATGTAGACAACCTGATTGAAAGTTTGATGGTTTTGGTTTTTTAAATAGAACTAATTTCTAATTCAAACATTTTTCATTTGGTTTTTTATAACACACATATGCAGTATTTGTGTTTGTAATCCGACCCAAATATTCAAATTTGGAGTGAAATTGATTTAATTTCTAATTTATTAATAGATACATGTATTTTTAAATAGAACTATTTATCTTTTTTATAATTAGGTTTATTCATGTCAACTCGAGTTTTGATGCGGCTCATTTATCTTTTTTACTAGGAATTGTTAAACTCAAATAGATATGCAATATGTATTTTTTTCTCAATAGCTTGCGGATGTTTTGGGGTGTGTTTTTGTTTGTATGTTGTATATAAAATAGGGGTGAGGAGAAAGCTGAATTAACCGAATCGTAACCGAATTAACCGAAAAAACGAACCAAAATAATACCCACCGACCCATAAAATAGGGGTGAGCATGTCCATTTTTATTGTTTCATGGGCCCATTAGATGATGAAGATTGGGACTAGAACTTTGATAAAGATGATGAAGATTGGGACTAGAACTTCTTGTTTTTTTTATTAAAAACTTTGTTGAATTTAAAACTCTAACGTGTCTACGTGTTACTTTTGTTTTGGAATCCAACTTAAAAAAAACCGACATATAACCCAAACGAACTGAATTAACCACCAATAACCGATTAACCGAAACCGAACGGTTATGACTTTTTTGACAACCGAAGTGTTCGGTTATGGTTTTGGTTTTAGGCAATAACCAAACCGAATCGAACCATGCTCACCCCTAATATAAAATACATAAGATTGTATTCTTTGAAAAAAAAATGTTCCTTTTTTTTAGTATGGGCGTCAAGCTGGGGCTGTTTGGTGATGTGTGCCTGGTGAACTCTTGATTGGAGTTTGGTGTGGTTATCTGGATCCATGTTCTACCCCTTGTATAGACAATACTTGGTATTACTGGTAATACCCCTTGTATTAGACTATTGTTGTCTATATGTCTGTTAGTAGACTACTTTTGTTAAAGATGACTTTTTTTTTTGCAAATTAGAAGTTTATCATCATATTATTCTTTTATGTCTTTCAAGACCATAAAAAAAGAGTTCAAACGCAATACACAATACAAGAGTTGTACATATGTTATATCAAATAGATCAAAAAATAAAAAGTAAAAAAAATTAGATAGTGGATACCTATTACTTTTGCCTTTTATATTGTTGGAGTTTCATTTGATCCCTAGTAGTCTACTAACCGACATATATAGACAACAATACGCTAATAACCGGGGTATTACGTCTGACTTTATATAGTTGGAGTTTGGTAGAGTGCCTTTATATTATTATTCAAGTGTCTCTTGCAATTTCATATATAAACTAGAGCTGATCATTTCTGCCGGCTAAGTCTGTTTATCCTAGAGGCTATGTACATTTACTTTGCCGGCTGTTAAAAATATTTCTGCCGGCTAAGTCTGTTTATCCTGGAGGCTATGTACATTTACTTTGCCGGCTGTTAAAAATATTTCTGCTGGCTAAGTATGTTAATCCTGGAGGCTATGTAAGCCCAAAATGTACAATAGTTTAAACACCAACTTTTACAACCACCAAAAACAAAAACTTAGACACAAACATTGTTTAACCACAAAAAACAACCAAAATTGCATAAAAAGTTTGGGTTGCCTTTCATTTGCTCCTAGAACTTGAAATCTGATCTGGCGCTTCAAGAGCCTTTTGAAGTGCTGCTTTTGTAGATTTCAGTAGATCCTTTTTTTTCTGGCTAACACTATCTTCCGCTACTTCATCAACCAATCTTAGTATTTGTTCTTTTAAGCTCTTCTTTTCAATATATTCTCGGTTTGATGATTCTATCAACAAATCAATAAATCATTAGCACCATCAACTTATATACTCATATGTATTTAACAGACTTTAAAAAATACATTCTTTAATAATCTCAACAAATAATATTGTGCACCTTGACAAGAAATAGGCGCATGAGAAATAGACAAGCTATCTTCTTGTTGGTGTTGTTTATTTTGTGAAGTACTTGTCATGGATAGAATCTCCTCACATTTGAAATATGAGGAGAAGTTCATAGTGAAGCCTACAAAATCAATGTAAAAATTAGGAGTTTGCTAAAAGGAATGTTAACTTTATACCTTTATACAAAAGATTAGGATTTTTAAGTGAAAGTTCCAATAGTAGTGCTTCAAGTGTGACAAAGACCAAACCAAACGAGAACCGGACCCCTCCTCCAATGGCTTTGCAGTCCGCCTCCAGTGGATCTCCACGCTGGAGATGCTCTAATATTGGCACGCCTAGAAAAAATGTACAGTGCTACTTATTTATTTATTTTTTATTTATGATCATGCCTGGTAAACATGCAACAAGTAGAACTTTTAGTGATAGTTTATATTTTAAAAATCCTAACGGGAAGTACTAAAGGTTAAAAAGGGTATTTATAAAGTATTTGCAATTTATAGCATTACTGTTTAATGATGTCTTTTATGATTTTTCTCTAACTGAATAAAAACCCAAAGTCTTTGTGAGTCTGGTTTCGGTTTCAATTTGGTTTATCTGGTTTCATAGGTTTAAGCAGTATATATGTGTAAGAAGTATTTTCAATTTATAGCATTATTGCTTAAAAATTTTTAGTTGGGTAATTCTACTATTTAACATCCTGAGAAAATTAGATGATTATTCAGGTTGTTAACAAATACTTAAAGAAATTCATAAGAAGTACATATAAATAGACAAATTAGATGAGTTGTAAATAATTTTAAAGAAACTAACCATTAAAAAGAAAGAAATGAGATCTTACAAAAATTACAATTCCGAGTCCACCGATTCCAACAATGAGAGGAAGATAATGGCCATGGGATCTTATAACAGAAGAGGCTCCCACACGAACACAACTTCATGGCATATATTCGTAGGCCGATCCAAACACTAAAAACGGAAGTGGTTACCCAGATCGGTGAGGAGATGAAAAACCAGGGATGCAGATGGAGATGGTGAAGAAAAGAAAATGTGACGGCTGAATGAAGTTAATTAGGTTTAAACCACATATATATGATACCTTTTATTTTCTTTTTCCTTAAAAAAAAACTTTTTTCCATCTTATATATCGATGTACTTATAAATAAGATAATAAAATATTATATATTATATTTAAACACTTTTTTTTGAACGGCATATATATATATAGAGGAGGGTTAGAATACAAAGGGACAAAACTATAGAAAATGTAGGTAGAATTCTAAACATAACACGTATTCAAGGAGTAAAAAAGAGGGAAAGGGCAATTGAGTCAAAACACAACATCTCTTGAATCAACAATGCACATGCAAGTCACATGCCATTTTCCCCCATTTTTTAAATGCCCATAACTTTTTTATACGTCATTATTTTTTTTTAAAGTTTCACCATAAAATTGAGCGTTTTTTTATCTTTCCAACGAGTATGGTATTGCTATATTTATAAAAAAAACCAACTGGATGTTGTTTGAAATTAAGAGTTTTTATGGAGTTTTATATTTATGATGTTGAAAATTAAGTTAAAGTGTAAAATACAAAGACAGAAGCAAAACGTCATAAACATAAACACGTCAAAATAACATGACTAAAAAAGCTAAAAAAGTCCATGTTGAAATTTGTCATTGTGAAAATGACATGACAAAAAAAAACTAAAATGCCATATTCAAATTGGCACCTAAATGTAAAACACCATGACCCAAAAAACTCCATGTTGAAAAACACAATGATTAGAAAAACTCAATGTTGAAAAACACTCACTTGAAAACACCATAGATGTAAAACACCATGTTGAAAACTCACTTTAATTCGAACACAGCCTTAACCAACTTTATGTTTATGGTATTGAAATTTTTAGCTAAAAGTGTAAAACACAATGACAGAAGCAAAAACGTCATAAACATAAACACGTCAAAACACCACAACCAAAAAAGCCAAAAAAAAGACCATGTTGAAATTTGTCTTTGTGAAAACGCCATGACCAAAAAAACTAAAATGTCATGTTCAAATTGGGCCCCAGGTGAAAAATACCATGACTAGAAAAACTTAATGTTGAAAAACATCATTACTACAAAAACTCTATGTTGAAAAACGCCCTGTTAAAAACACCATGTTAAAAAAATTCACTTTAATTCGAACACAGCCTTAACCAAGTTTATGTTTATGGTGTTAAAATTTTAAGCTAAAAGTGTAAAACACTATGACTGAAGCAAAACGCCATAAACATAAAACACGTCAAAACACCATATACATGTATTTTATGATATTTATGTTTATGCCGTTTTTGTTTTATCATGGTGTTATACGTTATTATTTTACACATGGTGTTTTATATTTTAACATCCATATACATGTATTTTATTATATTTATGTTTATGGCGTTTTTGTTTTGTCATGGTATTTTACACTTTTGGCGTAAAATTTCAATCGACGATTAGTTTTTCATTGTGTTTTATACTTTAACTTCCATATACATGGTGTTTTGCCATGTTTGTGTTTATGGTGTTTTACCTTTTTTTTAAACGTATAGTTCAACATAAATTATACGTCACAACTGTAAAACACAATGACAAAAAAAGAAACTAAACACCACGACCACAAACACCATGTTGAAATATGTTATTGTGAAAACACCATGACAAAAAAGTTAAAACGCCATATTGAAATTGGCCCAGATGTAAAACACCATGATCATAAAAACACCATGTTGAAAAACACTCCGTTAAAAACACCATAGCTCTAAAACACCATAAATCTAAAACACTATGTTAAAAAACCCCATTTTAATGTGATTTAAATAAAAACGATTAAAAGTGTATATATATATATATAATAATAATAAAAAAAACTAATCGTAATGTTGAAAACACCATAACCCAAAAAGCTAAAACGCCATGTTCAAAATGGCCCCCATGTGTAAAACACCATGATTAGAAACACTTTGAATATGAATACATATTAATTAAAATAAAATCAAAATTAGACTTTACAATAATATGAATAATTTCAAGACCACCTATTTCAGAAACAAGGGAACCTACTCTTTTTCTGAAAAATGACACACAGATGGTACATCACTTCTTATGAGCATGCCTAGAGAATGTACTATGCTATTTGGCTCCTGATGTCTGACATGTTTAACCCTTTCAGTTTAAAAATAAATATTTTAACATATCAGTCCCTCATGTTGTATTTTTGTAATCATTTTAGCCCTTACGTTAACTCTATTAACTTTTTCTGTTAAGTATAACGTCATTTTAGTTATTTTATTTCTAAGGTACTAGTTTAACCATTTTAGTCCAATAAAAACTTTTTTTAATTTTCTGATAATTGTTTTTTACTTATTTAAAAATATATTTTTTTAAATCATTTTTTAGTTTTTTTTTTCATAAAAATGCCTTTTATTTACTTTTTAAAAACGTTTTTTTTTTACTTTTCTAAATATTTTTTCTTATTTTTCATCAAAACGTTTTTAAAAACATATTTTTAGTTTTTTTAGCTTTTCATAAAATGTTTTTTTTTTCTTTTTTAAGAATGTACATTTTTTTAAATTTATTTTAGAAAGGTTTCTCTTATATTTTTTTATAGAAAGTGTTTTTTAATCCTTTTGAAATTTAGTTTTCAAAACGTTCTCTTTAACCGCATATTTTATGAAAACGCTAAAAAAAACGTTTTTATAAAATACTAAAAAATGTTTTTATATATGAAAAAAAATATTTTAGAGAGGTAAGAGAGGAGTCACACAACCAAGAGGTTATGGGTTCAAAATTTATCAAACGTTTAAATGATATTTATAGATCAATTTAGAAGTTTAAAAAAAGTATTATAAAATTTATAATTGAAAAATATTTAGGCGAGAAAACAAAGATCTAAAAGCTCTAGAATAATAACACGTGGTACCTCAAAACCTTTAATTATTATAAATGATAGATTCTTTTAGTATTACTATTAGTATAAAGAGTAAAATATTTTTTTTATTTAGATATAATATTTGGTGGGGGTTTAGCTCTAGGGGTAAGAGGAGAGAGTCCCACAACAAGAGGTTATGGGTTCAAAATTTATGGAAACATTAAAATGGTATTTAATGATCAATTTAGAAGTTTTAAAAATATAAATTAAAGTTTATAATTGGAAAATGTTTAGGCGGGAAAACAAAGATCTAGAGGCTCTCAAGTGAAAGCCGAGCACCAGAAACCATGTGAGAAGATGCAACCTTTATTTTATTCATGAATGGAAGTGGGAACACATTCACATGGATTTCATAACCAAGTTACCGCGTTCAACTAAGGGTCATGATACCATATGGGTAATCATGGACCGACTGACGAAAAGTGCTCACTTCTTACCAATACGCGAAACTTTTTCGTCGGAGAAGCTAGCAGAGTTATTCATCAACGAGATAGTGACTAGACACAGAATGCCCTTGCCGATTGTGTCGAACCGGGACACACGATTCACATCAAGGTTCTGGAAAATATTTCATGAGACAATGGGAACAAAACTTAATATCGGCACAACTTACCACCCGCAAACCGATGGTCAATCCGAAAGGACCCTTTAAACTCTCGAGGACATGCTCTGGGAATGTTCCATTGACTTCAGTGGTAGCTGGGGCAATCACCTACCACTGACAGAGTTCTCTTACAACAACATCTATCATGCGAGCATTAGCATGCCATCTTATGAGATGTTGTGCGGTAGAAAGTGTAGGGCTCCAGTCTGTTGTGGTGAAATTGGGCAGAAAGACTTTGCAAGTCTAGATGTGGTGAAAGAAATTTCAGAAAAGTTTGATCAAATCAAAGTACAGATGAAAGCCGCTAAAGATAGACAAACTTCTTATGTGTGTAATATCCAAGGTTTTTCCCGATGTATCATTTTCAATTTCAAATTGTAACCCGATGAAACTCATCCATTTCAATAAACGTATCACTTCCTAAATCTCTACGCGTGCTATTAGACTCGTTAAATACAATTTATAGATACGTATATAGGTGTATTCTACGAAAAATAGATGAAAACGTTATAAATTTATATTGTGTAAAAAATAATGATGATAATAAATTATTAATACTTGAACTTATAAATAAATTAAAAAAAAACCCATAAACTATTTTATCATTTTAATCATTTTATAAAGTCTAGGGGCTAAACCGTAATTTCTGGAACTTATCTTTAACATAAACCAAGTTTAAACATAAAATGTTAAACATCTGAAACCTCAAGGGCCTGTTGTGGCTTTTCCCCAAACTTCATTTGTCCAGAACCGGTCATGGGTTCGAAACCCACAACCTCCGATTTTTAACCCATTTCGACCGAAATCGCGATACAGTCCAGGTTCACCGAACCTCGGGCTCATGCTCGCGCATGCGACCCGTCCCCTAGGTGCATTAACTTCCAATTTCGATCGAGGCCGCGCATGGAGTCGGAATTTACTCCGATCGGCACAACCACCCGCCCTCAACCCGTTCGCGCATTTAATGCCAAAATTGGCTATATATACCGACTTCGGCCCCTCAACAACAGCACCCCAACACTCCATCACTCACCAATTTCACGAATCGTGTACCCGTTTGCCTCGGTTTGGAGCTACGACCGCCGACGAACCACCACAGTCCCAATCTCCCTCGTTTTCGCATCAATTCAGGTAAACTCGATGGTCAATCGACTCGAAATCCCTCAATAATCAAAAGCCCTCTGTTTAATTTCATTAACAGAGGGCTAATCAATACGTATTTGGCAGATTTGGGTTCTAGGGTTCATTCGAATTTTTGGAATCGTTTGAACTTGTATTTAAAAACAATTTCCTGGTTATAATCTCAGCGATAGCCTAGCGGCCGAGTTGGTTAAGTCGTGTGCCTGTTAACTGGGCGACCCGGGTTCGAATCCGGGCGACCCAGTTTTGATATTTCGATTTTTTTAGCCACTTGTAATCAAGGTTAATTTTTCTAAAAATTTTTATAAAATATGTTGAAACTTTATCCACTGGAAATCAGTGTTTATTTTATTTTCTTTTCAGAAAGCATTTTTAATTAAATCAAATTACAACTATAAGATTTAATACTTAAAACTTGTTATAAATACAAAAAAAAATCTATAAAAATTTCCTTAAGTTTTATAAAAATTCATATTTAATAGAAACTAATTAATCATTATTTTGTTTTATAAACAAAGGTTATTCTTGCTTAAACTTTAAATAATAATTACAACTTCTATTATTATATAAATACAAAGAAAAATTTATACACTTATATTATCATTAGAAACTTATACATATACTTTACTTGATTATTTAAGAAAATAGATACGCTTTAAGAAATGGATGCTTGTAAACTCATAAACTTTATAAAAGCATTAAAAGATTTATAAAACATGATTTATACTTATAAATTTACAAGGAAAAGCCATTCTTTTTTTTATTTTTATTTAAACTTCTAGACAACCTTTTAAAGCATAATTTGTAATAAATTCTTAAATAAATAAATACCTTAGAGATTTGTTATTTAAGATAAATACTTCCATTATTACTTATGCTTAATTGTTGTATTTGTTCTTTTAGATAAATGTTATTTAACCCTACCGAATAATTGCTATCATTAATACTTGTTCAAAGTTATACTCAATTAGTAATTTTAAAATATAATACTTGGCAAACTATTTAAAAAGAGTGATTACTTAGCATATGTAAACAATGATTATTTGTTTAAACTTCAAACTTAATAAACTTGGTAGTAATCTAAAACTTGTTATGAAACTAAACTTCACAACACAACTACTCCCACTTTCCAACCCGAAAACCCAAGTCCAATCCCAACTCTTAAAATCCTTGTCCTAAGATTCTTTGATCAAATCTTAAACTTTAGACTTCTCACTTGGGCATACTGTGAGGATAACTTTCCTCGAAGCTTTCACTACATCTAACCCTTGTTGGACACTCTTACATCCTTCACAAGGTGAGTATACTTAGCCCATTTTTGTTTTGTTTTATTTTATAAACTTGGGGTGGAACATGTTCAAACTTTTAGACTTATGCAATTCAAACTTAACTATGTTTACATGTCTTCTATGTGTGAATGCTTTGAGACTTGTATGTTAAATTAAACTTACTTCTAGCATGTTCATTAACTTTGGCCGAGCCTATAGTAACAATGATAGATCTATTGCATTTGACCAATCCACCTTGATTGATTGACCCTTCGGGGGGAGCCCTTGGTGATTGTTACTGAATGAAACTTATACTTGAAACTTACAAGGGTAACCTTCGGGTTATGCCTAAACTTGGTTGGAGGTTTGACGTGCACAATGTTTAACTTGCTTGATTTCTCACATTTATACTTAGATACGTTAATCATAGTGAATTGTAAAACTTTTAAAGACTTTTGTTTAACGGTGTCAAAACCTTTGTATCTCACCAACTATTTTTAGTTGACGGTTACTTAACATGTTTCAGGTGTACAAGAATGAGGCTTATCTATGAACACTTAAGATGCTTGGACTTAGAATGACTGCCAAGATTTAAATCTATGTTTACTTTCTGTTTTGAACACTATGTTATTTTTGCTATGTTAGACTCTTGAAATTTGTTAATGGAATATTTCAGTACTATTAGTCAACCTTGTGCTTTTGAACAACCGCGTCCGCCCCGACGTATAATCCGCCGTCGATTGGGGTGTGACAGATTGGTATCAGAGCCTTGGTTATAGGGAATTAGGTTATTAGACACATGACCTAGACTATAACCTAGGATTCCCCTCAAACATGACACATCTCATGTAGATATTAGGAATCACTCTCCTATTCTACTCTTAATCTTAAACTCTATATGCTTATACTTGGGAAACTTACACCTACTTACGTACAACAAGAGTCTACTACGTGGAGTCTATATACTTAGATCCTCAGTCAAAAATCTAACTCTCGTCATGGGTATTTAAATTCTAAATAATGTATGAGGACTTGTACGGACCGGAAGGGTGGATGCCTGTATTCTGAGAAATCCTATCAACGAAAGCATTTCGTACAAATCCAGATCAACCGTTGGACCCGTATGCTTTCCTGGGGATTCTTGGGATGAGTGTCCACTTATAGGAATGTACAACTCCTCTAACATTAGGGAATTTAAACCACCTGTGACAAGTCAACGTACCTATAAGCTAAGTGGGTACCATCAAAATATCTCATGCTTTACAATTCATACCCTCATCCTATAAACCTTACTCTATGATTCTTACATCCAGACTTTTTCATTTTATAGTATGCCTCCCCATCGTAGCCAAAGCAGAGCCATAGCAAACCTTATTGCTCAACAGATGGCTAAGGTCCTACCTACTCTAGTTACTCAACTAAACCAAGCAACAGCTAGCAACAGTGCCAACTCTGGATCCCTCCAGTCAGGTTCAAACCCTCCGTGCACCTTCAAGCATTTCAACTCCTGCAATCCCGCCAAATTCTTTGGGACTGAAGGAGCCACCGGCCTCCTCCAATGGTTTGAAAGCATGGAGAGCACATTCCTAAATAGTGACTGCCCGGATAACCTCAGGGTTCGTCATGCGTCAAGTGTTCTGCAGAAGAGAGCGTTAACCTGGTAGAACGGAGAGAAAAGAAACAGAGGTGCTGATACTGCCATGTCATTGACCTGGGAGGAATTCAAAGAGTTAATGATCGAGGAGTTTTGCCCGAGGAATGAAATGAAGAAACTCGAGGCTGAATTCTGGGATCTTGCTCAGGACAGTGGGGAAAATTTGGTTTATACGACTCGTTTCCACGAGCTGAGTCTGCTAGTGCCTCACATGGTCACCCCTCTGTCTTGGGGAATCGAGAAATATATCAGTGGGCTGCCCATGAAGATACAAGACACGTTGTGGGGTCGGAACCCTTCCACTCTGGAGGACGCCATTCGTCTCTCTGCTACTTTAACAGACAACCACGTAAAAGCAGGGACCCTATTCAAAAAGGGCTCCAAGAAGCCCGTTGATACCTCTACTCCCGAGCCTCTCAAGACGGTTAAAACTGAACCCTCGTCCAACAAGAAGCGAAAGGTCAGAAACTATGCAGTAATCACGCCAGCAGCTCCCGTAGCACAAGTTTCCCAAGTTAAGAAGCCCTATGGGGGAGCACATCCCCAATGTAACACCTGCAAGTTTCACCATCCGACCACCTTGCCATGCCGATTGTGCACCCTTTGTGGCCGGTATGGACATTTGTCCACTACCTGCTTCGCCAACAGACCCCCAATGGCCCAAGGAAATCGTCCCAATGTCCCGGCACTACCAGCTTTGGCAAATGGACGAGCGTGTTTTGGATGTGGTGATCCAACCCACTTCCGTAACCAGTGCCCAAAGCTCGCTAATCCAAATCCGAGAGCACGAGGACGTGCCTTTAACATCAACGCTAATGAAGCTCAGGCCAGCGCATAGGTGGTTAACGGTACGTTTCTAGTAAATCAACATTATGCTTCCGTTTTATTTGATACTGGTGCCGATAAGAGTTTCATTTCTTTGGAGTTTGAGTTACTGCTTGCTAAAAGTCGCTCTAGATTAGAGAAACCAATTACGGTAGAAGTAGCTGATGGAAACCCTGTAGCTATCGACTCCGTTATTCGTGACTGTATCCTTAACCTTAACGATCACAACTTTCCGATTCACCTCATTCCAATGTGTCTTGGAAGTTTCGACATAATAGTAGGCATGGATTGGCTAGCCGAGCATCATGCAGAAATCGTGTGCTTTGAAAAATGCATCCGTATACCCCTGTCGTCTGGAGACACCCTACAAATCTATGGTGAAAAACCATCAGGCGGTCTAAAGCTTATGTCATGCACCACAGCTCGTAAGTATTTACGAAAGAATTACGTGGCATTTCTAACGAACGTCGTGGAAAAGAAAGGGAAAGGGAAGAACATCCGGGACATCCCTGTCATCCGTGATTTTTCCGAAGTATTTCCCGAAGACTTACCAGGCCTTCCTCCCGTGCGTCAGGTTGAATTCAGGATCGACCTCATCCCGGGGGCAAACCCTGTAGCAAAATCACCATACCGTCTTGCACCTTCAGAAATGCAAGAGTTAGCAAGCCAACTTCAAGAACTTTTCGAAAAAGGATTCATTCGTCCTAGCGTCTCCCCTTGGGGAGCACCTGTTCTATTCGTCAAGAAGGACGGATCCTTCCGGATGTGCATTGATTATCGTGAGCTTAATAAACTTACCGTCAAGAATCGTTACCCACTACCTAGGATTGACGACCTCTTTGACCAACTCCAAGGATCTTCATGTTTCTCCAAAATCGATCTTCGTTCTGGCTACCATCAACTTCATGTCCTCGACGAGGATATTCCTAAGACAGCCTTTCGGACCAGATATGGCCACTACGAATTTATGGTTATGCCATTCGGCCTAACAAATGCACCAGCGGTATTCATGGACTTAATGAACCGGGTGTGTAGGCCATACCTGGACAAATTCATAATCGTCTTCATCGATGACATCTTGATCTACTCAAAGACTAAGAAGGATCACGAGGAGCACCTACGTTTGGTGTTAGACCTTTTAAAGAAGGAGGCTTTGTTCGCCAAATTCTCCAAATGTGAATTCTGGCTAAACGAAGTTCAATTCTTGGGCCACATTGTTAATGAGAAGGGGATTCATGTAGATCATGCAAAGATAGAAGCAGTGAAAAGCTGGAAAGCTCCGAAAACCCCTACTGAAGTCCGTTCATTCCTTGGCCTAGCTGGCTACTACCGTCGTTTCATTTCCAACTTCTCGAAAGTTGCGGTGCCTCTCACAGCCTTAACTCATAAAGGCAAGCCTTACGAGTGGGGACCGAAACAAGAAGAAGCCTTTCAAACCCTCAAACAAAAACTTTGTGATGCTCCAATCTTGACCCTTCCTGAGGGTAATGACGATTTCATAGTTTACTGTGATGCATCCAACCAGGGTCTCGGTTGTGTCCTTATGCAACGAGGCAAGGTTATTGCTTATGCGTCAAGGCAACTCAAAGTCCATGAAAAAAATTATACAACGCACGACCTTGAGTTAGGTGCAGTTGTCTTTGCTCTAAAGATCTGGCGACACTACCTCTATGGTACAAAGTGTGTGGTTTTCACAGACCATAAGAGCCTTCAGCACATTTTTAATCAGAAGGAACTCAACATGAGGCAACGTCGTTGGGTAGAACTACTTAATGACTACGACTGCGACATTCGTTATCATCCTGGAAAGGCGAATGTTGTAGGCGATGCCTTGAGCCGAAAGGAACACACCATGTTACACTGTGTAAGAGTCCAAAACGATATTCAAATCCGCATTCTCGAAGCACAACACCTTTCGGTCACTGAGGGGAAAATGTACGAAGAAATGGCATGCGGAGCTGAGCTCCAATTAGAGACTAAGCCCAATGGTTTACTCTATTTCTTAAACTGTATCTGGATTCTTGATCGTGACGACCTTCGTACTATCATTATGAACGAAGCCCATAAAACCCGCTATTCGGTCCATCCTAGTGCGGACAAAATGCACAAGGATCTGCGTCCCCAATACTGGTGGCCCGGTATGAAGAAAGACATTGCGTTATACGTAGCAAGGTGTCTCACCTGCTCCAAGGTCAAAGCCGAACACCAACGTCCATCTGGCCTTCTAGAACAACCTGAGATTCCCGTGTGGAAATGGGAGTGTATAGCAATGGATTTCATTACCAAGCTACCTCGTACCTCTCATGGTCATGATAGCATTTGGGTGATCGTGGATCGACTAACTAAATCCGCACATTTCTTGCCTATCCGTGAGGATTACAGAGTCGAAAAGTTGGCTCGGATCTACATTAATGAAATAGTCAGTCGCCACGGTGTACCTCTTAACATCATCTCCGATCGTGACAGTCGTTTCACTTCCCGTTTTTGGCAATCCTTACAACCCGCTCTTGGTACGCAATTAAATCTTAGCCCAGCATACCATCCTCAAACTGATGGTCAATCCGAAAGAACCATTCAGACCTTAGAGGACATGCTTAGGGCATGCGTCATTGACTTCGGTGGTAACTGGGATTCACATCTACCGCTGAATGAATTCTCTTACAATAATAGTTACCACACTAGCATCAGCATGGCACCTTTTGAAGCCCTTTATGGTCGTAAGTGTCATTCTCCTGTTTGTTGGAATGAGATTGGTGAATCACAAATCACTGGACCCGAACTAATCCAAGAAACATCAGACAAGGTCCTTCGTATTCGTGATAATCTTCTAGCAGCCAGAAGTCGACAAAAGAGTTATGCCGACAAGCGTCGAAAGCCTCTAGAGTTTCAAGTCGGTGATCTCGTACTCCTCAATGTATCACCTTGGAAAGGAGTAGTTCGTTTCGGAAAGAAGGGAAAACTAGCTCCTCGTTTTATGGGTCCTTTTAAAATCCTCGAAAGGATAGGAAAGGTGGCCTACAAACTTGAACTACCCGAAAGCCTTAGCAATGTTCATCCAACTTTCCACATCTCTAACCTCAAGAAATGTCTTGCTGACGAGAACCTTCATATACCTCTCGACGAAGTACGCATTGATGACACTATGCACTTTGTAGAGAGACCCGTGGAGATCATGGATCGTGAAGTCAAGCAGCTCAAGCATAGTCGTATTCCTATAGTCAAAGTGCGTTGGGAGTCTAAACGTGGCCCAGAGTTTACTTAGGAACGTGAAGACCAGATGAAAGTCAAGTACCCGCACCTTTTCTCTCGACCCTCCTCTTAAATTTCGAGACGAAATTTCCTAAAGTAGGGGAGACTGTAATATCCAGGGTTTTTCCCGATGTATCATTTTCAATTTCAAATTGTAACCCAATGAAACTCATCCATTTCAATAAACGTATCACTTCCTAAATCTCTACGCGTGCTATTAGACTCGATAAATACAATTTATAGATACGTATATAGGTGTATTCTACGAAAAATAGATGAAAACGTTATAAATTTATATTGTGTAAAAAAAATGATGATAATAAATTATTAATACTTGAACTTATAAATAAATTAAAAAAAAACCCATAAACTATTTTATCATTTTAATCATTTTATAAAGTCTAGGGGCTAAACCGTAATTTCTAGAACTTATCTTTAACATAAACCAAGTTTAAACATAAAATGTTAAACATCTGAAACCTCGAGGGCCTGTTGTGGCTTTTCCCCAAACTTCATTTGTCCAGAACAGGTCATGGGTTCGAAACCCACAACCCCCGATTTTTAACCCATTTCGACCGAAATCGCGATACAGTCCAGGTTCACCGAACCTCGGGCTCATGCTCGCGCATGCGACCCGTCCCCTAGGTGCATTAACTTCCAATTTCGATCGAGGCCACGCATGGAGTCGGAATTTACTCCGATCGACAGAACCACCCGCCCTCGACCCGTTCGCGCATTTAATGCCAAAATTGGCTATATATACCCACTTCGGCCCCTCAACAACAGCACCCCAACACTCCATCACTCACCAATTTCACGAATCGTGTACCCATTTGCCTCGGTTTGGAGCTACGACCGCCGACGAACCACCACAGTCCCGATCTCCCTCGTTTTCGCATCAATTCAGGTAAACTCGATGGTCAATCGACTCGAAATCCCTCAATAATCAAAAGCCCTCTGTTTAAGTTCATTAACAGAGGGCTAATCAATACGTATTTGGCAGATTTGGGTTCTAGGTTTCATTCGGATTTTTGGAATCGTTTGAACTTGTATTTAAAAATAATTTCCTGGTTATAATCTCAGCGATAGCCTAGCGGCCGAGTTGGTTGAGTCGTGTGCCTGTGAACCGGGCGACCCAGTTTTGATATTTTGATTTTTTTAGCCACTTGTAATCAAGGTTAATTTTTCTAAAAAAATTTATAAAATATGTTGAAACTTTATCCACTAGAAATCAGTGTTTATTTTATTTTCAGAAAGCATTTTTAATTAAATCAAATTACAACTATAAGATTTAATACTTAAAACTTGTTATAAATACAAAAAAAAATCTATAAAAATTTCCTTAAGTTTTATAAAAATTCATATTTAATAGAAACTAATTAATTATTGTTTTGTTTTATAAACAAAGGTTATTCTTGCTTAAACTTTAAATAATAATTACAACTTCTATTATTATATAAATACAAAGAAAAATTTATACACTTATATTATCATTAGAAACTTATACATATACTTTACTTGATTATTTAAGAAAATAGATACTCTTTAAGAAATGGATGCTTGTAAACTCATAAAGTTTATAAAAGCATTAAAAGATTTATAAAACATGATTTATACTTATAAATTTACAAGGAAAAGCCATTCTTTTTTTTTATTTTTATTTAAACTTCTAGACAACCTTTTAAAGCATAATTTGTAATAAGTTCTTAAATAAATAAATACCTTAGAGATTTGTTATTTAAGATAAATACTTCCATTATTACTTATGCTTAATAGTTGTATTTGTTCTTTTAGATAAATGTTATTTAACCCTACCGAATAATTGCTATCATTAATACTTGTTCAAAGTTATACTCAATTAGTAATTTTAAAATATAATACTTGGCAAACTATTTAAAAAGAGTGATTACTTAGCATATGTAAACAATGATTATTTGTTTAAACTTCAAACTTAATAAACTTGGTAGTAATCTAAAACTTGTTATGAAACTAAACTTCACAACACAACTACTCCCACTTTCCAACCCGAAAACCCAAGTCCAATCCCAACTCTTAAAATCCTTGTCCTAAGATTCTTTGATCAAATCTTAAACTTTAGACTTCTCACTTAGGCATACTGTGAGGATAACTTTCCTCGAAGCTTTCACTACATCTAACCCTTGTTGGACACTCTTACATCCTTCACAAGGTGAGTATACTTAGCCCATTTTTGTTTTGTTTTATTTTATAAACTTGGGGTGGAACATGTTCAAACTTTTAGACTTATGCAATTCAAACTTAACTATGTTTATATGTCTTCTATGTGTGAATGCTTTGAGACTTGTATGTTAAATTAAACTTAATTCTAGCATGTTCATTAACTTTGGCCGAGCCTATAGTAACAATGATAGATCTATTGCATTTGACCAATCCACCTTGATTGATTGACCCTTCGGGGGGAGCCCTTGGTGATTGTTACCGAATGAAACTTATACTTGAAACTTACAAGGGTAACCTTCGGGTTATGCCTAAACTTGGTTGGAGGTTTGACGTGCACAATGTTTAACTTGCTTGATTTCTCACATTTATACTTAGATACGTTAATCATAGTGAATTGTAAAACTTTTAAAGACTTTTGTTAAACGGTGTCAAAACTTTTGTATCTCACCAACTATTTTTAGTTGACGGTTACTTAACATGTTTCAGGTGTACAAGAATGAGGCTTATCTATGAACACTTAAGATGCTTGGACTTAGAATGACTGCCAAGATTTAAATCTATGTTTACTTTTTGTTTTGAACACTATGTTATTTTTGCTATGTTAGACTCTTGAAATTTGTTAATGGAATATTTCAATATTATTAGTCAACCTTGTGCTTTTGAACAACCGCGTCCGCCCCAACGTATAATCCACCGTCGGTTGGGGTGTGACAATGTGGATAAAAGGTGGAGAGATCTCGAGTTTCAATTTGGAGACATGGTGCTGTTGAAAGTGTCCCCGTGGAAATGAATAATCGATTCCAGAAAAGAGGAAAGTTGAGTCCGAGGTTTGTCGGACCGTTTAAAGTTTTAGCACGAGTTGGGGAAGTGGCGTATCGTTTAGAACTGCCTGACGAATTGAATGAAATTCATCCGACGTTCCATGTATCGCACTCGCGAAAGTGTTTAGCTGACGAGTCGGCGCACGTGCCAACAACCTTAACTATATTGAAGAGCCGAAATCAATCATGGATAGAAAAGATAAATGACTACGCAACAAAGTTATTCCACTGGTCAAGGTTCAATGGAAACATTGAAAGGGATCAGAAGCCTTGTGGGAGACTGAGTCAGAAATGAGGGAGTTGTACCCTCGGTTATTTGACTTATAAAAGGTTTCGAGGGCGAAACCTCTAATGAGAGGGGTAGACCTGTAACATCCCGAAAATATCAAAGAAAAGAATAAAATGAAAGACGACGGGTGTCAAGTGGAAATGATAAAAGAAAAGAATAACAGAAAAGACGGATCACGGGCTCGCAGGTTCAGGTTTGGGCCGGACATGTGGGGCGCAAGGGAGGGGGATAAAAACCCACCTCATCTTCCCCATTCCTCCATTATCATCTTCACCACCAAAACCCTAGAGAGAGAAAGAAAGAATTCTAGAGAGATAAAGCTCAAGGATTCAAAGACTGTAGCCTAAAATCGCTGCTAGATCGTTGTAGAAGATCCAGAAAGGAGCACTCACGTGAAAACAGACAATGAATCCATCCAGATCTGGGTTTTGTGTTTTCAAAACGAGTTTTAGGGTTTTTGGGATTTGTAACATAAAGGTCGGATTTTTACATATAAAAAGAGGATTTAAACTTGGATCTAGCTTCATGGAGACTAGATGAACGTTTTGAATGTAAAAGTTAAAATTTTTGGACTAAAAACGGGCCTCTATGGGATTTTTGTTCTTAAGGCGACACTCGAGTCTCGACCACCTGCAAAGTAGCGACACACGATGAGAAGAAGCTGGGGGTGGTGTGGTGCCTAAGAAATCAAGGGATTGTACACATTTCATTCTCCCCGCGACACTAAAAGTTGGCGACCTTCCTAGATCACGACACAAAGTAGGGATGAGCATTTGGTACCGAAAACCGGTATCGCTACCGTACCGATAGATTCGGTACCGGTATCGGTACCCATTTTTCCATAAATTCGGTACCGGTATAGTATGGGTACCGAAAAAGATGAACATTTTGTAATGAATACCGGTACCGGTACCCACTTTTCCATAAATTCGGTACCGGTATTTTCGGTATGGTATGGTACCGATCTCATCGCTAACACAAAGTCCTAAACACAAGTTCAGGCGACACTATAGTGTGCCCAACGATACTGACTTGGTCAAGGCGACTTATCAGCCGACATTATAGTGTACCCAGCGATACTGACTTGGTCTGGGTGACACTATTAGCCGACACTATAGTGTGCCCAACAAAACTGACTTGGTATTGGCGACACTATCAATCGACAATATCATGCGACACAAGCACAAAATAATAGAATTCGTGTCTTAACTTATGTGCATATCGGTCTACGCGTTCGCAATAGATAAGACGTCAACTTCCGGTTGAATACCGATAATTGGTTGAGTTCAAGAATCCTATTTTATTGTTTTAGGGCGTTGTGCATACTCAAGAATTATACGTTTATAATAAATGTATTTTATTACTTAAATGTTTGCAATTTGCAAAGAAAGATACGAAAGAATGGTTTATTCAACTATATGTTTTATAAACAGAAAGATACGAAAGAATGGTTGATTCAACTATATGTTTTATAAACAGAAAGCTAAGAAAGAACGGATTATTTAACTATATGTTTTATAAACAAAAAGAAAGAAGTTAAGTTAAATACATTATCTAATTTGTAAGAGTATGGTTACCACCAAAGCAAGTCTTGAGGTAGTAGTGTTGTCATTGAGAATAGTGCTACCCGAAGCCTATGACAGTGTCATGACATTAGTTTTATGCCTGTCATATGAAAAATTGTTATAGTGCTCGGCAGGGCACTGTAAAGAGGATGTTGTACAACTGGAAAAAAAATGAGTAACGACGGTTGCTCCGGTGACGACGGTCATCTGAGAATGGAGAAGAAGTCCTTTGTGGACATTAATTGTGAGTATCGGCCTTTGGATAGGGAACCTTAGGGAACAATACTCACTATGAAAGAAGTCCCTTGTGGACATAAGAAGTCCTTTGTGGACACAAGAAGTTCTTTGTGAACTGTAAGAGGAAGAAACAAATTATGGACTAATAATGTATGACTTAAAAGAAAAGAGCACTGAACAACTAAGTATTTATCTAATTCTGGTATTGGGATTTATATACTTAGTATTATAAAAGAATGTTTTTCATTAAATAAGTTTTATTAGACTAATATGACAAAGAAATGTTTTAGACTCAAGGTTTTTACAAACTTGGACTTCCCAGCATTAACTGACTTTTTAGTATGCATATCACGTAACAAAGGAAAGAAAAATATATGAAGCTGCAAGAGCTTGGAAATGGATAGCTGTTGGTTGTTGCTGGTCAAGACTCACATCCCCATTATCCTTAGTTTATGAATGTTAAACAATGTTATGTTTAAAGTTTTTGTTAATGCTGAATTCCGTATAAGACTTCCGTGTTAGTTTAATGTTTGATTCAAGGTTTAAGAATTATATTTGTGTTATGTTTGTCAACTATGAGAGGTACCCAGTTTCAGTCATTTCACGAATGCTCTATAAGACTAGTAAAAGTGGGACTAAAAACTATGATAATCGCCGGTACTTAAACAACATTTTTTTAAACTTAATTGTATTAATTGGGTTAACTGGGTCCCTCTAAAATTAGTTATTATGTTGTAAAAAGTTTATTTATTAATTCCTCTCTAGTACATATAACAACTATTAAGTTTATAATTTTTTAATATGTTTATCAACACACAGTGCATAAATAACAAGCACATGTGTGGTGAGGGTATAACACAAATGTTTATACATATGTAGGTTTTATAAATAAAGAAATTTATTCACATTTTTTTTTAATTTCATGGTACCATTTTCTTTTAATTAAAACTTTTAAAAAGTTAAGTACACGGATGGTTTATGTGATATGTTCAAGTTTTGGATTTGATCCCTAAATTTAAAAAATTAACTAACAATCCTAAAATATGCATCAACGTAACATGTTTGGTCACTAGAGTGGATGACAATTAAAATTTCTGTTAAATATTTTAAAAATGACCAAAATACCACTAGATTAAAAAAAATAAAAAAATTAAAAATAAAAATTTAAAAAACCTATATTTATACCCTTAATTCTCATGCGTTACCACCACTTTTTTTTTTAAAAACCTATAAGATATTATAGTTAATAGAACATTTGTTTTAGTATAATTAAAGTGATATATTATAGATACATTTTTTTTGAACGGCGAACATTGAATGTTGTGATGTTGCACCCCTCGTCATATGGGAGAGGCTCGTTCAACTCCGACCAATATGTTGTCTTAACCGGGCCCACTTGACGTCAGAGTTAGATATTAAGAGTTGCGTGTACAATATATATTATAGTTACATAGTGGAGCTGTTTCAAATCTAACAAATAGAATAAAAATGATGGATTTTAGAATTAGATATTAAGAGTTGCGTGTACAATATATATTATAGTTACACATCTAAACAAAGTTTATGATACGATTGCTTATCAATCAAATTTTTCTTATCTCAAATTTTATATCAATCATCAGACTCGTCAACGTATGATTCATCTTCTTCCTTATCATTGAAACACCCTACTTATTTCTTATTTTATTAGAGTTTTATATTGCGGAAAACGGTCCCAGTTTATCAAAACATTTCTATAATTGGCTAAGGTAACTTTTTCATTATAATATTGTTTTACAAAAGATGATATAATTACATCATTCTATATAGGGATTTTCCAACTCCGATAGCTCTATCCACAAGAAGCTTTATTCCATATGCTTCTTTTCTGCAATGTTTGGAAAACGTTTTTTAATTAGCTTACGCTAAGTAAGTACATTGCATCATTCATTTTATTATGAACCCTTTAAGTTCTTATTATTGTTCAAGTTTCTTAGGCTCTCGGCGCCCCCGTGACCATCTCCGGACGTACCTCCGGTCACATCATTCGTATATTTTATGGTTGTGCTAACCCCCTCGCAACCATCTTTGGCCGTACCTCCAGTCCGAGTATTGGTAAGGTTCTTATACTCGTCAGTATAGACCCTTTGCATTTATCACGAAGACTCATTCATTTCTCAGCTCCATAGACTTGGAATCTTTTTCTCCTTCAGCCCCGTAGGCCTAGAGTTCTCTTTTCTTTTCCTCTTCTTTATTATTGAGATCCACCTTATAGGCCGGGTATCTCATTTCATTTAGGATCTTGAGTATCTTTGACTCACAGCCTCTCAAATGTATCAAGCATTTGCTTTCATTTCATGTATATGCTTGATTTACTCACCAACCAGTCCTCACCTCAAAACTTCGTAAAGGTTTCTCCACGATGCACTAAAAGGGTTTATATATAGGAAGTACCAGCGGCGTATCCACCACCCCTTTAACACTTCGTGAGTACTCCGTTATTCCATTTTAGGGTTTAGACTCGTTCCATCATACCCATTCATATTTGCACATATCATCATGCATTCACATATTCATCATGCATTTCACGTATTCATATTCATCATGTATTCACATTTATTATGCATGGTATACTTTCGTCATATATTCATATTCGCCATATATTATAAAATGTGGTGATATTCTTTCTAGAGCAGTACCTCCAACAGAGATGTTCCCAAGAAAGAATTGTGACAATCCATACTTTTTAGGATTAACCCCGTTAGCAAATCCAGTTAAATCCTAACCAATTAACTCAAATTCAAACTCCAGGGATTATTTATGTCATTTTCTAAACTTAAACTTCAAGGTCTAATTGTGTAAATTAGTCAAAACTCTATTCTGTTGACTTTTGAAAGTCAACTAACCATGTACTTAACTCGTTTTTAACTTCAAGGCCTAATCCTGCCTAAATCCAAACTTCATTAGAGGAAATTGCAAGGACTAGCTATGTAATTAACCCAAACTCGATTGTTTTGACTTCCCAAAGTCAAAATTCGCAAATTCTTGAATCAATCTATAACCGAATTCGTTTGAAATGGTAACAGGAATGCACTTTAATACTATTATCGTCCATTATGGGATCATTATTGAGCAATAATCGTGCGAGTTAAACCTAATTATAGGCATTAACATTGTAACCGTCGAGTTCATCACTAACTCTCACCAATTCGCACAAATTCGTGAGTCTTTCCTCAATCATCTACCCTGCGCACGTCAAGCGAGTCTTAGAGAACCAGTTACGCACATCAATTCGATCGAAAGCAATGTCAGAGTCGCCGGAGATCAACCTCGTCATCGTCGGACCAGGTTCTAGCCGTACGCTATCAATCTGTGCATCATTCTGGTAATTAAACATTCCCTCAGTTTCGTTTTTACTCATAAATTGAAAGCCCTATGCTAACTGAGGCTTTCATTACCGAATTAATCATGAACCAGATTCTAGGGTTCATATGAAACCGAATTGATTGAACTCTACCCTAAACCTGATGTTAATCCGATTAAATCTCATGGCTAGTTTCGAAATCTATTAATATTTGAAAGCCCCATGTTAATTGTATCTCTTATCATCGAATTAAACTCAATCCGTAATCTAGGGTTTGTTCTTGTTCGACTTGGGGTTTTTGATCTTGAACTCAACCAAAATGAAATAAAACCATATCAGTAGATTCGCAATTCATTGTTTGTTAAAAGCCCTATGATTTCAATGTATTCTAACATCAAAATTGTTCAAATCGATTTCATGTTCTTATTCTAGGGTTCGGTTCTTAAATCAGAAATTAAACACGCTTAGACTTGATGTTTTTCAAATTAAACTCATTCACAGAATCACATATACCTGTTTTACAAAACCCTTTGCTACTTTGGCTAATCGCGACCGAATTTGATGGATTGGGGCTGGGTTCGATTGCGTATGGGGAAGAGTCCACTGTGGCTTACTGTTAAAACCATTTAAATCAGGATTGTGTTGCGATTGCCCTAGTGGGTGGACTAGTTAAGTGTGTGTGCTCGTGGGGAGGAGACCCAGGTTCGAGTCTCCCCCACCACTGTTTTGGTTTTTATTATTTTAAAACCTTTGTTTTAATATTTAATTAAACTCTATATTATTATATTGATATATTAACGCGTTTTAACCTCGAAAATCAACCGTAAGTTTGGGTTTGGTTGTGTAACCTATATTTTTATTATTCCTCACTTTTAAAATAATATATTTATATTATTTTCA
The DNA here is from genome assembly GCA_023525975.1 of Smallanthus sonchifolius. Lineage (NCBI taxonomy): Eukaryota > Viridiplantae > Streptophyta > Magnoliopsida > Asterales > Asteraceae > Smallanthus > Smallanthus sonchifolius. The sequence continues at coordinate 95,187,874 of CM042029.1, forward strand.
ACCCAAAGCTCCAACTAAAAATAATATATCTATATATATATATATATATATATATATATATATATATATATATATATTTTCAACACGTTTATAAATATTATGGGACGTTTCAATCAAACCAAATGATATAATTATTTATATTATTCTCGCGTGTTTATATCTTCGAATAAAAATAATAGATTTATTATTTTTGTCACACAATTTGTTGTGGTGTTATTTTTGCTAAGTGTAAATAATAAATTATATTATTTTCCCTAGACCGTTATTTGAGATTTCAATCTCATACGTGTGTGATACTTCCTACGCAAATCATGTGAGTTTTCACGGCCCCTTTTACTATTTTAACTTGGGGGAGAAAACATGTCGCAAACTATTTTTGGAATATTGTATTCATATGTTATCAATGTTAAAACTAAGCGTAACACGCTATCACTGAAAGTCCTCAACACATATCGAACCGTTAATATGGATCTTAGCAAGGTAATGTTTAGTAGTACTACTGGGTTTGACAAATCTCACCCGCGTTAGTCGCGCTAACTCGATTGGAGGTCGAACGGGTGAAATGCTAGCCTACTCACATCGCCAGAGTTGACAGACCTGGCAGGAGGCAAATAAACAAACAGTCAGCTTCGGTTGCGAGCGCTTTAGTTAAACATGAAACGTAGGTTAGCTACCTATAGATACATATTGAATGTTCAATAATCTGGTAAACGTTTATTTATATATTGAAACCTGTTAACTCACCAACCTCGTGTTGACATCTTTTCTTACATGTTTTCTCAGGTCACTAAGTTAAGGCACAGGTGCACTTCTAGGACATGCATGGAGTCCCACTTTTGATTTCTGATTTAATATTACGTTTGGACTGTTTCATTTATGTTTTAGACTGGACTTTTGGGCGCGTTTGTTTTGCGCATTTACTTTCTTTTATTGCTTCCGCATTTACTCTGAATGTTATGATATTTTCATTTGAGTCCCATATAGAGTCGTTCAATGTAACTAATGACCGAGATCCTTGTTTCACTTCCCAAACAGTAAAACTCTGTTAGTTGAATTTGGGGATGTGACAGATTGGTATCAGAGCCAGTTTATAGAGAACTAGGATTGCATCCTAGACTATAACCTCACACATTAGTTACATGTCATAGAATTTTGGTTTTGGCACTTATATATTATGTTACAAGACCATGTCGTCAACACCACCTCCATCACCTATGGCACCGGAACACGATGAACCTATCCTACCTTCCCCGAAGCCCAAAAGGTGACGGACCAATTCTAGTGATGATTCTGTTGAACAGGGTGAGCCCAGCCATGTGCAGGCAAGGGATGCACCGCGCAATTAGGATTGGTACCCTAAGATGATCCAAAGATGGATCGAGATGGGAAATGTTCCATCACCTTATTTTGGTTCCACTTCTTCATCATCTACTTTACCTAGCTTGCCATGCACCATGGGGCAAGCTTTTGCGGCCTTTGTGACTTTTATAACTAAGGAACTAGGAAATATGAGGGGTGCCACTAGTGAGATAACAGGTATTCTGCAGTGGGAGTCACAGATAGTTGAAAATAAGGTAGGGATAGAGCTTTTGACCGCTGAGCTAGCAGTGACGGATCAGGTCCATAACCACCTAGTGGATAGAGTTCAGCATTTAGAAGCAAGGGTGGACACCTCGGATGATGCTGCTGAAGGGATATTGAGTAGGGTGGCACATCTGGAGGCCCAAATGGAAGCAGCCCTTTGGCAAGGGGATGCACCGCCTTCTGACTCCGAGGAGGAGATACCGGATGACGACGAGGAGCCATTCGTGGAGGAGCCAGTCGAGGAGGATGATGCTCTATCATGCATTTCCTCCGAGGACGATGATGCTTGATGTTTATCTTATCTTATCTTATCTTATCTTTCTGTGAAGAATTATGTCGGGAAGAGGACGTGGAGGTCGTGCTGGTGGTCGAGGCACCATCAACATGACGGCAGTTGAGCTGGCGGCACTGATTAATGATAGTGTGGCAGAGACTCTAGCAGCATAGAATGTTGTAGGTAAATACAGTTACCATTGACTAGTGAAGTCAATTGACCTCTTAAGGCGTCTTTCCCAAGCCTTATAATCTTGATCATATATTGTGTTTCTAAATCCAGGTCAGTAGAATAATCAACCATCATGTACATTCAAGACTTTCATGGACTGCAAGCCCCACACTTTCAGTGGAGCTGAGGGAGCTGTCGGACTGCTCCGATGGTTCGAGAAAGTTGAGTCCGTGTTCGCTATGTGCAACTGTCCTCAAGCGAATCAGGTCAAGTTTGCATCAGGTACTTTGGAGGGCCCGACTCTCACATGGTGGAACGCTCAGGTCCAGATGTTGGGTCTAGCAATGGCTAATGCACTGCCATGGGAAGAGTTCAAGACAATGATGAAGGAGGAGTACTGTCCTCGAGATGAGATTCAGAAGCTAGAAGGGGAATTCTGGTGTATGAAAATGGAAGGTTCTGAAATTGAGCTTTATACTAATCGCTCCCATGAGCTTGCTACTATGTGTCCTCACATGGTGACCCCCGACTACAAAAGAATTGTGCTGTACATTGGAGGTTTAGTGCCTCAGATCCAGAGCATGGTCACCTCATCCAACCCTACTACCATTCAACAGACAATCAGACTTGCCCATAAGTTGACCGATCAGGCAGTGACTCAGGGAACTCTACCCCCGAGGGGTTCAATTTCTAAATCCACCGACAATAATAAGCGCAAGTTTGATCACAACTCCAACTCTAATATTTTACCTGTACGTCTCATGTGTACAAGATGTAGTTAGTGATGGTAATTATGGGTTTCGGCCTATAGTTGTGGCTTTAGGGTATCAAGAAAATCAGTGGCTAACAGTCCGAAATGAACTTCTTAAAGAAATTCTTAAAAATATAGAAGCGTACAATGATGTTTTTACATTTCACTTAGATTATTTAGCCAACAATTTAAAACTGGTGGGACCCGGATTCGCTCCTAAAGATCATTGGATGGAGATGCCATCAATAACAGTCTTGATTGCAAACCGTTATAGGGTTATTGTTCACTACTTAAGCATGGCGGGGAGTTCAACAACTTTTCCATTCTAGAAAGGACCAAATGCCCACGGTCCTCACCGAGTTGTGACAATTTTGCAACTTCCGGATCACTTTGTCATGCTACAATTAGATGGAGAATATCCGATGCCTACAGTGAGTGGTTATTGTAAAAATTCCAACAATCAAGTTTCACAAGCTTGGGAGATAATGTATATGTCACGTCTACAATAGTATACTAATGTAATAGAAAGTATGAAAATATAGATTTCTTCGATTTAGAACAGTTTCTGTAATTGAATATATATTTATTTATTTGTTTGTAATTAAATAGAAAAATACTGTATTTATGTTTTGATGTTGAATTGTTGCGTTGATTGTTTTTCTATTCTATAAGTAAAACACATATAAAACATAATTAATACTTAATTAAAACACAATTTAACACAGCATTAAAACACAATTTAAACACAATTAAAACATAATTAATCCTAGTAATAAAAGTCCGTATCATGCTCGTCCTTAAATGGGTTATAATAAGGACTCTTATTAGGCACGTACTCGTCTTTCCGGATCACGTGGCACGTACTCATGTTCAGGTCTTTCTTCGTCTTCTAGTGGGTAATGATGTTCAACCGGGTACTTGTCTTCACGCCACCAATGATCTGCTCGTGGCTCTAGGTCTTGCAGGTCGTCTTCAAGTGGGTAATGCTCATAGGGGTTTTGCACATAGGGGTGTTGTAGGTCATCTTCAAGTGGGTCTTGCAGGTCGTCTTCAACAGGTTCAAAAATCGGAAGGGGTTCCGGTACATCCTCCGCATGTGGTTCAGGATTGGAGTAGATATTGTCTTGATTGTTCGACATATTTTTCCAATTTGTAAACTTAAAACTCTAATTTGGGCGATTAAATTATGTTGCCTATTTTTAATGGATTCATTTGCATGTAATACGATGGTCCTCATTGGGTGTCAAAAGATCGTACTGGGTGTCAAAATATTGGTCAAACATTGACAGACAATATTTAACATACATTATCCGACAACACATACAGGGTTATACGACTAGTATCAAATGAAAAAATAGAAAAATACGGGTAGGTTATTAAATAAACATTTGTGACTAAGTTTATTTAAAAATAAATAAGTAAATCATGATTTATACGACTAGTATAGCCTAATACGAGTATCCGGTCTCATATACACCCTATACGACTCGTTTGCTTCATAATCACTCTAAAACACACCCCAAACGACTTGTATTCCCTCTTTCCATCGTATTTAAGATCGACGTTTCCTCGTATTCCATTTCTACGGTACAACTCACATATACGAGTAAGTATCGTGTATCTCTTGAATTTTTGTCTTTTCCACCTTATTTTGGAACTATCCCAGTCGTATGAGTCCTCATACAACTCGTATACTCCTAATATGACTCGTATGAGTCCTAATAAGACTAGTATGTGGCCCATACGAGTAGTATGTGGCGCATACGACTAGTATTGTTCCTCGTATGACTTATGTTTCCCATACGACTAGTATGTGTCCCATACGGCTAGTATTGTTCCTCGTACGACTATTATGTTGCCTAATACGACTGATATGTGGCCCATACGACTAGTATCAATTACGGTTTAAGAGATTAGGTTCATATTTATGTTCATACTTAGCTATGTTAATTATTGTTTTAAGATATTAAGTGCATCTTTGTTTCCTAGACATGTTGATCATTTGAACACGTTATTGCATACACATGAGACCTGTTATCTTTGATCCATTCTATAAACTTATATATTTCTTGAATACGAGGAACAATATTGTTTAAAAGTCAAAAATATATTTTTCCAATTTATATTTTTATAAAAGTCGAGCCGTATTGTTTCAAAGTCGAGTCGTATTGTTTAAACGTCTTCCATTGTATTAGTCGATTATTATTTGTTTTGAAGATTATTGCTCACGTTCACATGATGAGATATGGATGACCAGGACGAGGAGGCTCCTTGTCAGGAGGAGAAGGAGGAAACGTATGAGGAGATGGGTATTGTGGATCCTCACCCGTTTTTTACAGTTTCTGCGTCAGACCACATCATCAAAGCGTTTTCCACGTTTTCTTTCTAAAAAGATGTTGAACTCACGTAGCATTAATTACAACTTTCAACGGACGGACCAATATGACCAGGCCATTGCCATCATCGGGGCAGGACACGCCTTGGAGACGTGTTTTGATAGAAGTTACCTGACGGGACATCGGGAGCTTGTGTTGGAGTGTTTGTATACATTCCAGTTACAACCCTAAGGCTGGTGGACTATAGGGTGTCATGACGCACATTGTGGTGACGTTTTATATGTGCGACACCTATCATGAGTTGACGCTACCGATGTAGGCACAAGTCCTCAGGTTTTATACAACGGATGAGGCACAAACCGCTTTGTTTTTGGATGCTCCTGTTTCGGCTGACCAAAATACTCTTATTGCATGGTGGCCGACGATTAGCGAGGTGCCATGGCCGGCCAAGACATCCGCTATCTGGGCCACGACGATCAGGGATCCTCTGCACTGGTATCTACGTCGGTACATTGCGCAGACGATTGCTAGTTGGGGTGATAGCATGGAGAAGGTGACGCTTACTGACCTGTTTTACTTGAGGTCTTTGCTTGCAGCTCAACCATGCAATGTGGCATATTGTTTCTCCACATTACATTTGCATAAGATAAAACATTTAATTACTTATTACTTATTATATTCATGTCACACCCCCAAAATCCACTAACGGAGTTTTACCGTTAGGAGCGTGACATAACAGGATCTCATTCATTAGTTACTTTGAACGACTCTATATGAGTTTAAAAAAACCACTAGTATTGCTCATAGTCACGATGCAACACTAGTAATGAAAACACTGATTTAATGTAAGACTGCGGAAGCGAAAAGTTAAATGAAAAGCATGCGCCAAAACAGTCGCGCCAAAAATAAACAATCCAACAATAATTAAAATAAATAGTTCTTGAGTTTGAAAACGATAGACTTCGAATGCATGCATGCCTTAGCTTGTGCTTGTACCTTATTGACCTGAGAAAACATGCTAAAACGTGTCAACACTAGGTTGGTGAGTTCACAGGTTTCAAATGTTAGTAAAGTTTACTAGATAAAACGATTTACAATTATATCATAGGTAGCTAACCTAATACATGTTACTAAAGCGTTTCGACACCGAAGCTGACTGTTTATGTTTGAACTGCCTCCTACCATGACTATCACAATCAATGGTAAATGTTTAGGTCAATGTTACACCCGTTCGACTTCCCGTCGTGTTAGCGCGACTAACGCGGGTGGGGCTTGTCAATGCCCAGTAGTACTACTCAAGATTACCTCGCTAACCCATATACTAACGGTTCGATAAGTAAGGACTTGCATGATATGTTTGCGCTTAGTACACAAGTGATATAAAAGAAATGTAGAATCTAAATGTTCGTACCCATGTTTTCTCCCCCAAGTTTAAAACGTAAGAAAAGGGGCCGTGAAACTCACCTTAGAGTGCGTGCGAAAGAAAGCGAACTTAGAATGTTTAACGACTAACTGCCACCTATAAACACCGGTTTATAAGTGTGTGTTTGTGCAATATGATACGAACCCTTAGTATCCAAACAATACTATTGTTTAATTGTTTGAAAAGAGTTTACAAGTTTGACTCATGTTTGACCAAGTTTGACCCGACGACCCGTTGGTGACTCAATGTATGAAATAGTGTTAGATTAATATAATACTTCCATATTACACACATAAGATCATGTAGGTAACACTTAGCAACAATTCATTATTGTTCTAACAAACAAGCATGATTTCCAAAAATAGAAAGTTTTCAAAAATAGCAGGTTTCTATAAATAGCAGGTTTCTATAAATAGTAAGTTTCTATAAATAGTAAGTTTGTATAAATAGTAATTTTGTATAAATAGTAAGTTTGTATAAATAGTAAGTTTCTTGGAAAATATCATCATTGATATGTTCGTAGTATCACTCTAACATGTTCTAGATCATCACATTACATAACAATTGTCTAGAACCTAAACATGCAAATCATAATTCCAGACAAAGTTTCCAACTTTATTAACCTATGACTAGCATGCGTGATTTCAAACACCTAACACGTTACAACAAGTTATTGTGTCCTATCTAACATAGATCTATCATCAAACCATCTCATGCATGTCTAAATAGCAAGTTATAATCACTTTTAACAATTAAAGTTTCCTTATTTGGCAAGTTTGTAAAACCGGGTTATGTATTCAAAATCTGATTTCACAAATCATCTAAACATGTAACAAGTAGCATATGAACATCCTCATATCATTCAAATCATGTCTAGCATGCAAGTTAGAAAACATAAAAAGTTTCCCTTTTTAGCAAGTTGTCCATTACACGCTTTATTCACAAAATTAACACATCAAATCAATTCTAAATCTTTCAACAAATATAATTACAACTATATTAATCATATTTCACGTCTAACATGCGATTCCTATACTTCACATAATCAACAATATTCAATTTTCATATCATATGACAACTAGGGTTTCACATACGTTCATAAAATCATCAATACGATACAATAATATCAAACATTTAACCAATTCATTATCATATTTCAAAATCATTACGTTTGGATAATCTAGGGTTTCGATCTCAAAAATAATAATGAAATAACAACGGATTTTTATAAAATTACTTACGTAGGAACGTTAGGAATGCGTAGACTAGCACGTATCTACTTCCGGATTCACGATCGGAGCTCGATTGAAGGTCATATGGCTTGCTCCTTGATTCGGTCGAGAGGGGGGGTTTTCTTGAGGTCGACGGCCAAGAGTGGGGTAGGGTTTATGTTTAAATTTTTTTTTTTAAACTTTTATCCTTATCTAATCCTTAATGGGTAATTAGATTGGCCTGCGGGCTTAATTAAGGCCCATAAGTCTAATTAGTTAATTAATATCTTAATTAATAATTAAAACATTCGGTTTTTATTTTTATAAAAATACTAACTTTTATAAAAATACTAAATAGGGTTTACACACGATAAACACGTACGAAAACAATAATAATCACATAATTCACGTAATCACATAAAAATTACATAAACTCGTAATTTATATTAAATATAAATTATTAATGTTCGTAATATTAATTTCGATTAATCACCAACGTTCCGGGTTAGACTCGAGTGCGATTCGCTGTGCGTGAACTAACCGACAATGTACGTGTGACTAACTGAGAAAACTGGGTTTATAATAAATAATGTTTGACTAACGATGTTTGAGTTAACGGAGTTAACCTGAAATTGCCGGATGTCACATCATCCCCTTGTTGAAAGAATTTTCGTCCCGAAAATTAAACGAAGTCCGTAATGTCTGAAACAAAAAGTTTAGGTTTGTCACATCATCCCCTTGTTGAAATAAATTTCGTCTCGAAATTTAGTTAGTATCTTCCGTGTTTGCCGTTGAATGTTTGAACAGGTGAGGATACTTTTTCATCATCTGATCCTCGCGTTCCCACGTGAACTCCGGTCCACGCTTCGAGTTCCAGCGAACTCTGACAATAGGTATCTTACTGCGCTTGAAGGTTTTGACCTCTCTGTCCATGATCTCAACTGGTTCCTCAATAAAACGTAACTGTTCATCAATTTCCAACTCTTCGAGTGGAACTACAAGTGTCTCATCTGATAGGCACTTCTTTAGGTTTGAGACGTGAAAAACATTATGCACTCCATTGAGGGTATCTGGTAGATTAGGTTGATATGCTACTGGACCGATCCTTTTCTCTATCTCGAATGGTCCAACGTAACGCGGGTTTAACTTTCCTCGTTTCCCAAAACGAATCACACCTTTCCACGGTGAAACCTTTAATAAAACTTTGTCGCCCACTTGGAATTCTAGCGGTTTTCTGCGCTTGTCTGCATAACTCTTTTGACGGTCACGTGCTGCCACCATACGGTTTCGGATTTTCACTATTTTCTCTGAGGTTTCGTGCACGAGTTCAGGATCAGTAAGTTGGCTATCTCCAACTTCAGCCCAACAAAGTGGTGATCGACACTTTCGCCCGTACAAAGCCTCGAACGATGCGGCTTTGATGCTAGTATGATAGCTATTATTGTAAGAGAATTCCACTAAAGGCAAGTGAGTCTCACAGCTATTACTAAAATCAATCACACAAGCCCTTAACATGTCTTCTAGGGTTTGTATGGTACGTTCACTCTGGCCATCTGTTTGAGGATGATACGCTGTGCTCATATCCAGGCGCGTGCCTAGAGCTTTCTGTAATGATTGCCAGAAATGTGAGGTGAATCGGGCGTCTCTATCGGAGATGATGGAGATTGGCACTCCATGTCGGGATACTACTTCCTTAAGATAGAGGCGAGTTAGCTTTTCCATTTTGTCAGTCTCTTTGATAGCAAGGAAATGAGCGGATTTGGTTAGACGATCCACTATCACCCAGATTGTGTCGCATCCGGATGGGGTTCGGGGTAATTTGGTTATGAAATCCATGGAAATATGTTCCCATTTCCACATCAGAATTTCCGGTTGCTGAAGTAATCCGGATGGCTTTTGGTACTCCACCTTGACCTTGGAACAAGTCAGACACTTGCTCACGTAGGTGGCTATGTCGGCTTTCATGTTCGGCCACCAATACAAAACTTTGAGATCGTGATACATCTTGTCGGATCCCGGATGGATAGAGTATCGGGATTTGTGAGCTTCATCCATGACTAGATCTCTTAAGTTTCCATACACTGGAATCCAAATTCGTTCCGCGAAGTAGTGAATACCATCTGACTTAACCTCAAGTTGTTTCTCCATACCACGAGTGGATTCCAACGATAAGTTCTCCTCTTTTAAGGCTTCAAGTTGGACATTACGGATCTGTTCGGGTAATCCTGTATGAATAGTGAGTTGTAACGCTCTAACTCATCGGGGTTTGGTTTCTTTTCTGCTTAGGGCATCGGCCACCACATTAGCTTTGCCCGGATGGTACTTGATTGCACAATCATAGTCGTTTAATAACTCGATCCAACGACGACGCATGTTCAACTCTTTCTGCTCAAAGATATGCTGAAGACTCTTGTGATCGGTGTAAATGGTGCACTTGGTACCGTACAAGTAATGTCTCCATAACTTGAGTGCAAACACCACGGCTCCTAATTCCAAATCGTGAGTCGTGTAGTTCTTTTCGTGGATTTTTAACTGTCGAGAAGCGTATGCAATAACTTTGTCACGTTGCATCAACACACAACCGAGACCTTGGATGGAGACATCGCAATACACCACGAAGTCATCCGTTCCCTTTGGCAGAGATAGGATGGGTGAGCTACATAGTTTCTGCTTCAGTAACTGGAATGCTGATTCTTGAGTCTCGCTCCAATTATAGGGTTTATCTTTTTGGGTTAAGGCGGTGAGAGGTTGAGCAATCTTTGAAAATCCCTCGATAAAACGACGGTAGTATCCGGCTAATCCTAGGAATTGCCGAACTTCGGTCGGAGTTGATGGTGCTGCCCAATTCTTAATAGCTTCCACTTTGGCTAGATCAACATGTATTCCTTTCTTATTGATCACATGTCCTAAGAATTGAACCTCGTGAATCCAAAAATCGCATTTGGAAAACTTAGCGTACAACTGCTCCTGTTTCAGCAGCTCAAGTATCAAACACAGATGCTCCTCATGCTTTTCCTGACTCTTAGAGTATATGAGGATATCGTCAATGAAAACAATGATGAACTGGTCAAGGTAAGGTTTACACACACGGTTCATGAGGTCCATGAACACCGCGGGTGCGTTGGTTAATCCAAATGGCATGACCAAAAACTCGAAATGGCCGTACCGGGTTCTGAATGCAGTCTTGGATATATCTTCATCTCGAACTCTCAGCTGATGATATCCAGATCTTAAGTCAATTTTTGAGTAGAAACTTGACCCTTGAAGTTGGTCGAATAGATCGTCAATGCGGGGTAAGGGGTAGCGGTTCTTGACTGTTACCTTGTTTAACTCTCGGTAATCAATGCACATGCGGAAAGTCCCATCTTTCTTTTTGACAAATAAGACTGGGGCTCCCCATGGCGATGAGCTCGGTCGGATGAAACCTTTATCCAACAGCTCTTGAAGTTGAGTGGATAGTTCCTGCAACTCACTTGGTGCAAGTCTATATGGTGCCCGAGCAATAGGCGCTGCTCCGGGTGTTAGGTCGATCTGAAATTCGACATAACGATGAGGTGGAAGACTAGGTAGGTCTTCAGGAAATACTTCTGGGAATTCGCGAACGATAGGGATATCTTCTAACTTTTTCTCCTCGGTAGACTTGTCAGTGACAAGGGCTAATATAGCGGTATGACCCTTACGCAAACACTTCTGCGCCTTCATGAAAGATATGATGCCCATCACTGCACCACTTCTTTCGCCCTGGACGGATAAGGTCTCTCCACTAGGAAGGGGTATACGAACGATCTTCTCACTACAGATTATCTCGGCTTGGTTTTCAGACAACCAATCCATGCCCACAATTACGTCGAAACTGCCGAGTGTAACTGGCATGAGATCGATGTCGAGTTTGTGACCAGATAGTTCTAATTTACATCCCTTGAGAATGTGGGTTGCCTCGATTACTTTACCGTCTGCTATCTCTACGGTATAATGGTGTTCTAATAAAGTTGGGTTTATTTCTAACTGACTACTAAGTTCTCTAGATATAAAACTTCTATCGGCGCCAGTATCAAAAAGTACAGAAGCATAATGATCGTTTAAGAGAAACATACCGTTAACAACGTTCCGATCATTCCGAGCTTCTCCCGATCCAATTACAAATGCTCGGCCCTTTGCGCCATTTCCGTTGTTATTACCATTTCCTCCCTGGTTATTATTTCCATTACCACCCTGATGATTGTTGCCATTTCCATTCCCGCCCTGATGATTGTTGCCATTTCCATTCCCGTTTCCGTTTCTTCTCAACCGCAGGCAGTTTTTCTTGAAATGCCCTTCTTTACCGCACTCAAAACAGCCTTTGGGTGCGTCTCCAGGTGGTGTCTGTTTGTTCTGCAGGTCTACTCTACAGTCTTTGGCCACATGACCCATTTTTCCACACCGTTGGCAACGGTACCGGTCACATGCTCCATGATGATGAAAATTACATTTGTTGCACTTCGGATACTTGCCAACATAAGAACTCTGATTCTGCTGAGAAGAGTTAGACTGATTGTTGTTCTTTGAAGGTTCAAACTTACGGTGCTGATGTTGTTGCTGAGAAGGTGGGTTTGACTGGAAGGTTTTGGGGAATGAACTGTCAAACTTCCGCTTGTTGTCAGTTGTCTTTGATAATGCACCTCTAGAGGGTAGAGTGCCCTGAGTGACTGCCTGATCTGTTAGCCTGTGAGCCAACCTGATAGTCTGCTGAATAGTAGTGGGGTTGGAAGATGTCACCATACTCTGGATTTGCGGTACCAAACCATCAATGAATTTCTCAATCCTTTTGTAGGGAGGTGTTACCATTTGCGGACACAAGTTCGCCAGTTCGTGCGAACGAGTAGTGTAGGCTTCAATCTCAGATCCTTCCATCTTGAGATTCCAGAATTCACTTTCAAGTTTCTGTACTTCATCGCGTGGACAATATTCCTCCCGCAGCATAGTCTTGAATTCATCCCATGGCAATGCATTTGCCATCTCAAGAGTTAGCATTTGCACTTGGGAGTTCCACCAAGTAAGGGCTGGACCCTCAAGTGTGCTAGATGCATACTTCACCTGGTTGTTCGATGGGCAATTACACATCGCGAAGGCAGATTCAGATTTCTCCATCCAGCGGAGTAAGCCAACAGCCCCTTCGGCTCCACTGAATGAGTGAGGCTTGCAATCCATGTAAGCCTTGAAAGTGCAAACCTGCTGGTGGTTGTGTTGACCTGAATTGTAAACAAGAATTCGCTTTATGGATAATATATTCGAATTGGGTTTTTGAATTAATGATGACTCACTAGAGTCGATAGCAATTTGCTTTACCTCCAGCATTAACAGCGGCGTGAGTAGCTGCTACAGATTTAGCCACACGCTCATTTATGAGTGCCGTGAGCTCGGCTGCAGTCATGTTAATGTTTCCGCGACCACCGCGTCCTCCGGCGCGTCCACCACGTCCATTTCCTCTTCCAGACATTATCTTAACATTCACAACATACAATAATGAGAAAAACACATCGTATTTTATCATCATACCAGTACAAGTAAATAAAGAAATTCAAACCACAACATCTAACATTTCAATAATAGTAATACTTGATAAAATAAATTGTAACGATTATAACTAAATTCAACCAAACATCAAAATTCTAGAAATATCTGTTGGATGGGGACAACCCTGCCCATCTAGGTTCAAAAGGAAAGACGTAAATAAGTAATGAAGATAGAAAATCAAATGTCACTGCCGACTGATGTAACATCGGATGCTGCATCATCGTCCTCATCCTGGTCTCTTGCAGTGCATCCTCTGGTGCAACTCCTGCTGCTTTAGCAGCTGCAAGTCGTGCCTCCACTTGCTCTACCCTGGTGTGGAGTATATCTAAGTTCCACTCTGCAATGTTCAGCCGGTCCTCCATATCCACACATCCATTTGCTAAATTCTCATGAGCTGTATCAGTTGCTGCTAAATCTGCAGTCAGTTTGGTGATCCTCTGATTCATCAACATCTCTCGCTGAAATATGCTAGTAATCTCTCCTGCTGCATCTCTCATGTTCCGGATCTCCCGGTCCATCCTAGCCACAAAGGCAGCTATCACCTGCACATAGGGGTACTGCAATGGTGGCAAAGCTCGTACAGAAGATGAAGATAAAGAAGAAGAAGCAATGTCAGTAGTGAGTGGAGGTGGGACTTCCTCCTCGCGGATCCAGTTCCTGATCCTATCGGGATACCAATCCCAGTCCTGCGTGTTGCCTCTGACACGCACATGAATAGGCTCATCATGCCCTATAGTGGTGTTGATCGGGTTGAGTCGACGTCTCCTCGGCTCTTGCAAAGGTACGGTAGGAACATCGTGCTCCTGAACAACTGGGGATGCTGGTGAATTGGGTGGGGTCGACATTTCCTGTAACGGGATGAGTGAGTGCCATGTATGAGTATAAGTGTTGTGTAACTAATGCATGTACGTGGTTATAGTCTAGTATGCATTTCCTAGTTCTCTATAACCAATGGCTCTGATACCAATCTGTCACACCCCAAAAATCCACTAACGGAGTTTTACAGTTAGGAGCGTGACATAACAGGATCTCAGTCATTAGTTACTTTGAAAGACTCTATATGAGTTTAAGAAAACCACTAGTATTGCTCATAGTCACGATGAAACACTAGTAATGAAAACACTGATTTAATGTAAGACTGCGGAAGCGAAAAGTTAAATGAAAAGCATGCGCCAAAACAGTCGCGCCAAAAATAAACAATCCAACAATAATTAAAATAAATAGTTCTTGAGTTTGAAAACGATACACTTCGAATGCATGCATGCCTTAGCTTGTGCTTGTACCTTATTGACCTGAGAAAACATGCTAAAACGTGTCAACACTAGGTTGGTGAGTTCACAGGTTTCAAATGTTAGTAAAGTTTACTAGATAAAACGATTTACAATTATATCATAGGTAGCTAACCTAATACATGTTACTAAAGCGTTTCGACACCGAAGCTGACTGTTTATGTTTGAACTGCCTCCTACCATGACTATCACAATCAATGGTAAATGTTTAGGTCAATGTTACACCCGTTCGACTTCCCGTCGTGTTAGCGCGACTAACGCGGGTGGGGCTTGTCAATGCCCAGTAGTACTACTCAAGATTACCTCGCTAACCCATATACTAACGGTTCGATAAGTAAGGACTTGCATGATATGTTTGCGCTTAGTACACAAGTGATATAAAAGAAATGTAGAATCTAAATGTTCGTACCCATGTTTTCTCCCCCAAGTTTAAAACGTAAGAAAAGGGGCCGTGAAACTCACCTTAGAGTGCGTGCGAAAGAAAGCGAACTTAGAATGTTTAACGACTAACTGCCACCTATAAACACCGGTTTATAAGTGTGTGTTTGTGCAATATGATACGAACCCTTAGTATCCAAACAATACTATTGTTTAAGTGTTTGAAAAGAGTTTACAAGTTTGACTCATGTTTGACCAAGTTTGACCCGACGACCCGTTGATGACTCAATGTATGAAATAGTGTTAGATTAATATAATGCTTCCATATTACACACATAAGATAATGCAGGTAACACTTAGCAACAATTCCTTATTGTTCTAACAAACAAGCATGATTTTCAAAAATAGAAAGTTTTCAAAAATAGAAAGTTTCCAAAAATAGCAGGTTTCTATAAATAGCAGATTTCTATAAATAGTAAGTTTTTATAAATAGTAAGTTTCTATAAATAGTAAGTTTGTATAAATAGTAAGTTTGTATAAATAGTAAGTTTCCTGGAAACTATCATCATTGATATGTTCGTAGTATCACTCTAACATGTTCTAGATCATCACATCACATAACAATTGTCTAGAACCTAAACATGCAAATCATAATTCCAGACAAAGTTTCCAACTTTATTAACCTATGACTAGCATGCGTGATTTCAAACACCTAACACGTTACAACAAGTTATTGTGTCCTATCTAACATAGATCTATCATCAAACCATCTCATGTATGTCTAAATAGCAAGTTATAATCACTTTTAACAATTAAAGTTTCCTTATTTGGCAAGTTTGTAAAACCGGGTTATGTATTCAAAATCTGATTTCACAAATCATCTAAACATGTAACAAGTAGCATATGAACATCCTCATATCATTCAAATCATGTCTAGCATGCAAGTTAGAAAACATAAAAAGTTTCCCTTTTTAGCAAGTTGTCCATTACACGCTTTATTCACAAAATTAACACATCAAATCAATTCTAAATCTTTCAACAAATATAATTACAACTATATTAATCATATTTCACGTCTAACATGCGATTCCTATACTTCACATAATCAACAATATTCAATTTTCATATCATATGACAACTAGGGTTTCACATACGTTCATAAAATCATCAATACGATACAATAATATCAAACATTTAACCAATTCATTATCATATTTCAAAATCATTACGTTTGGATAATCTAGGGTTTCGATCTCAAAAATAATAATGAAATAACAACGGATTTTTATAAAATTACTTACGTAGGAACGTTAGGAATGCGTAGACTAGCACGTATCTACTTCCGGATTCACGATCGGAGCTCGATTGAAGGTCATATGGCTTGCTCCTTGATTCGGTCGAGAGGGGGGGTTTTCTTGAGGTCGACGGCCAAGAGTGGGGTAGGGTTTATGTTTAAATTTTTTTTTTAAACTTTTATTCTTATCTAATCCTTAATGGGTAATTAGATTGGCCTGCGGGCTTAATTAAGGCCCATAAGTCTAATTAGTTAATTAATATCTTAATTAATAATTAAAACATTCGGTTTTTATTTTTATAAAAATACTAACTTTTATAAAAATACTAAATAGGGTTTACACACGATAAACACGTACGAAAACAATAATAATCACATAATTCACGTAATCACATAAAAATTACATAAACTCGTAATTTATATTAAATATAAATTATTAATGTTCGTAATATTAATTTCGATTAATCACCAACGTTCCGGGTTAGACTCAAGTGCGATTCGCTGTGCGTGAACTAACCGACAATGCACGTGTGACTAACTGAGATAACTGGGTTTATAATAAATAATGTTTGACTAACGATGTTTGAGTTAACGGAGTTAACCTGAAATTGCCGGATGTCACAATTCATGTTTTAATTTGAGCTAACGCTTTTTTCAGCTAAAAAGTCCTATCACTTGTAGCAGGTACATCACTTCCATTGCCACTTTGAGGTTCTGACTACACAAGCGGTGCACTCGATGACCGAGGCTTACCCACCGGAGCGTATTAATAGACAGACAACTGTTGGGATGGGTATTGCTAGAGGCAGAGGTGTAGACTGCATATGGTCTCTTGATACGGGCCATAGGCAGAGGTGTAGACTTTGGAAGGAATTTTGAAGTTTTAAAATAATGTGTAAACTTGTTTTGATGAAAATAACATCCCTAAGTTTAGTGGAAATTTGTTTTTCAAAGATTCTCTTCCAAACTTGTAACAATTCTTTATTAATATTTCTAATTTGACAAGGTGAGTGACCCGGCCGGTGGGTTTTCATCTTTATTTGCATGTGAAAGACAAATTCATGAGCCGGATTTTGAAAGATATGGGGTTGTTAACTGTTTTCGGTGAATTAGCTGGGAAGAGAATCTTGCTTTTCATTACGATGGGATTGATGATGTGTATGGTGAAGCAATTGTGGAATGGATGTCGACTCTCCAACGCATTGAAGGTGATAATCTGCCCCAAAGTACAATTTTGAGGGGTAAGGTGAATGGGAAACAAGTAGATTTGTCGTTTTACGCGATCGACAAAATTGCCCATTTTGATTCTGGAGCAGAAAATAATGAACCATATAAATATATCTCTTATGAAAAGTTGAAAACTCAAGTGGTCCGTGAAGGAGTTTGGGAAAATATGATAAGAGCACTTTTTTTATGGTGGATGACGATTGTGATGTATGTTCAAGTTAGTGTTGAGAAGAGATATGTTGAGACCACTTCCCAAATTGCTGTTGGTGTCGGTGATGTTGAATGTGGTTCCTAGGACGGGGGATAAGACCAAGGTGCGTTTTTATGAGGTTATGGTTCTTCATGCATTGTTGGCGGGTTCTCCGGTTAACATTATTAAACAAATTTAAAATTTCTTATCTATACTATATAATAAATAAAGGTTTTAGATGGACACTTGTCACTCTCCTATGCATTCTCATCGATTTTTTCTCGCCTCTCTCTCTTATTAATTATACAAATTTTCTTTAAATGTCATTTTTATAATTTTTTGTTTTCACGTCTCTTTCCTATTAAATAATAATGATTTTTATAATTATTTTTATTCATTTAAAAAAATAGGTTTGTTCATAAAACATTTTTAGAAATTAAACATTTTTTCATTCTTTTTATAAAACATTTAAAATAAATAAATATATAACGTTTCTAAAATTTTTATTAAAAACTATATAATATGTCATAAATATGTAATATATAAATTTGTATTACTAAGTGTATAATATTGTATTTATTCAACCCATGTAATACACGGGGTTTCTAACCTAGTTCTAAATAAACAAAAGCAACAATTTTCTTATTGCATGGTTTTCCTTTTTTTTTTATTTAACCAGACTAATTTTTTTATATAAAAAATTTCTAAATAAAAAATGAATGTAAAATTAGATAAATAAGGATAAAATTTTATAAAGTAAATGATGTTTTATAATAGAAATCAATAAATAGATTAATAAAGTTTTGTACAAGTAGTAGTCATAATAATATAGCATGGGTGACGGTTTAAGATTTCTTTTAAAGAAAAAGAGAAAAAAATGGTATTATATATATATATATATATATATATATATGGTTTAAACCTAATTCACTTCAAATCAGCCGTCACATTTTCATCTCCTCAACATCACACCATTTTTCAGTCTGCAAGATCATTCTCTTCCCGATCTGGGTAACCACTTCTGGTTTTAGTGTCTTGATCGGCTTAACAACAACCCTACGAATCTATTCCATGAAGGTGTGTTCGTGTGGAAGTCTCTTCTCTTATAAGATCCCATGGCTATTATCTTCATCTCATTGTTGGAATCGGTAGACTCGGAATTATAAATTCAGATCTGGGTAACCACTTCTGGTTTTAGTGTATTTTTTATTTTCGTTTGCTTGTGATAGTAATTTTGCTTCTTGGTGATTTTGTTGTGGTGTTCTGTTTTGGTCATGATGATATTAGTGTGCAAGTTCATAGTCTAACAAAAGTCTTATTATAAAAGTTAAACAGAGTGAAAGCCAAAGCAGGATTAAAACAAGAAAGGTAGATTAGTCTTTTTCACTTTATTCTCTGTTTAAACCATTCTTTGGTTGTTAATGAGGTGGATATAACTGTTTAGCCATCTGATTAGTTAGTGACGTTTTTCTCTCTTTTATCTACTTTATTTACATTTCCCGGAATATATAACTAGTCCCTATTATAATGATTTGTGTTAAATAATAATATGACATCTTTTTTAATACAGACGCTTGTTGGGCATATGCTTCGGTTTCGTGTGTAGAAGCCCTGCACTTCATGGCTACGGGAAAGTCAGTAGCATTATCTGTCCAACAAGTTCGAGACAGCCTCAAGGTTCACAAATGCAGTGGAGTATGCTACATGGTGGATTGTCCACCGAGAGGGACTACCCTTCACTAGAGGCTTAGGCGTATGCAAATACAAGGTTTGTCCATGAATTTAAATTTGATTGATGTTAGGATTTTTTTGTTTACTTTTTTCTGTTTTTTTCTTTTTCATGAAAAAAAGCCAAAAGCTGTGAGTATCACTGGTTACGGCCAAGTCCCCCAGGATGATGTGAGATGCCTTAAAGTGGGCACTGGCCTATGGACCGGTGGTCGCTGTTATAGAAGCCACCGAAGAGTTCACTACTAATTCTTCGGTACACCCTTGTGATTTGTGATGAAAACCCTTGTGATTTGTGATGAAAACAGGAAATTTATGATGGTAAATTTACTGGTTGGTTATCTAGAGGTGTACAAACCAGTTGGAAACCGGTTCAGGTTGAAACTGGTTTGGGTGAGGGTTTAAATTGGGGCTCGGTTCGGGTTTTACGATGTTGGAACCGGTTTCATCGAATAGGGTTAAGAACCGATCTCAAACCTACGGGTTGGAATGAAACCGGTTTGGCAACCGTCTCGGGTTGCCGGTTTTAGTTTCCAAACCGGTTTTTTTTTCATCTCTAACACTATCATTCACATTTATTAACATACTTGCTTGGTTTGTCACAGGGCCTATATTCACATTAGTCCAGATCATTATATCTAAACCATTCTGTCCTCCTCACTGGGTATGGCAAGAGCAAAAAGATAGGCGAATATTGGATTGTATTTATTCAACCCAGTTCTAAATAAACAAAAGCAACAATTTTCTTATTGCATGGTTTTCCTTTTTTTTTATTTAACCAGACTAATTTTTTTATATAAAAAATTTCTAAATAAAAAATGAATGTAAAATTAGATAAATAAGGATAAACTTTTATAAAGTAAATGGTGTTTTATAATAGAAATCAATAAATAGATTAATAAAGTTTTGTACAAGTAGTAGTCATAATAACATAGCATGGGTGACGGTTTTACACTGCATTTCAATGTTCAAAACTAAGTCGTTGTCGTGCACGCACCGCCGCAACGCGCGGATAAACTCACTAGTTATATACAAGTTGGAAAAAGATTTCTTTTAAAGAAAAAGAGAAAAAAAATGGTATTATATATATATATATATATATATATATATGGTTTAAACCTAATTCACTTCAAATCAGCCGTCACATTTTCATCTCCTCAACATCACACCATTTTTCAGTCTACAAGATCATTCTCTTTCCGATCTGGGTAACCACTTCTGGTTTTAGTGTCTTGATCGGCTTAACAACAACCCTACGAATCTATTCCATGAAGGTGTGTTCGTGTGGAAGCCTCTTCTCTTATAAGATCCCATGGCTATTATCTTCATCTCATTGTTGGAATAGGTGGACTCGGAATTATAAATTCAGATTTTATAAAATGGTAAAATCTCATCTCTTTCTTTTAATCTTAATTTACATTTTTATGGCACAGAAGGTGTGTAAAATCTGGCTTAAACGTGTTAACAACCTTAATCTTGTCATTAGATAATTTTATCCAGAATGTTAAATTGCAAATGGTTGATAATTACCTCAAAAGTACATTTGTAGAAAAGATTAGATCTTCACATAATTTATGCAATTGGTGTTCCTGGAATTGTAGAATCATATTCATAATAGTTATAGTAAAATAATCTCATTCATATTTTTAATTTTATTTTACTTCGTATTCATAATCCGAAGACAAAAATTATGTTTTTTCTTTGTTGGTGTTATTTATCTAAGACATTTGTTTGGCCACAATTCCACTGCGAGAACATCATGAGTAGTTCATGTTATAAATTGGTAGCCCATCCATTTACTCTTATATTTTTTGTTAATTTAGTTTGATTTGTTAGTGTTATAATATATTGTTTGTTATTTTAGATTGATGAAAACAATCAACTTCAAATGGAAAATCAAGAACTTTTTCAAAGTGGTTTTTTTAAATATGGCTAGTTATTGCATGTGTATATATATTTGTTTGCGATGTAAGTTGTTATTATTGTTTTAATATGGTACACTAACATTTTTAAATATAATTTAGTTTACTAACTTTATCACATATATATAGTTAAGGTACTTTTTTTTTGTCGCCCAAATTCGAATGCGCAATCTTTTATCCGAACCGCATTAAAGGTTCAGATTGCATAAGACAACCAGATGTTGTGGTAGAACACACCAAAGAAATATACAAGTATCATGAAAACAAAATATATTTTCTTGCACCATATTATGTCAGGTAATATATACTTTTCCATAATGCATACACATACATATATTTAATTATATAGTTATAATTCATACACATAAATATATTTTCTTGCACCATATAAGACATGTCGTTGGTATAGGGTTGAGGCAGATTGGAGGGAAAGCTAGCGCCCAAAGAATTATTGGGGAAAATGGGAGGAAGCCCCTTCCCATTGATGTTGAACTTCATGGCAGGGGGTACAAGTTCGTGCGTCTGAACGCTTCTGATTTTATCCGTGCTATTTCTCTAGAGGTTGAAAAGGTTGTTCCTCCACATTAACCTAATTGGGCCCAAGTTTCAAATGAGAAGAAACGGTCCGTATATCTCACTCTTTTAGTAAGTATAGATGTTTTATAATTACTTACAATTTCATAACTATTAGATTTTTTTAATTACTTTCTATTTGTTGGATTATTTTTATATGGACACGTGGAGAAACACTGACAAGTGGCGAGACGTTGAACTCGGAATCACTGCCGAGTGTCAGAGGGCTTATAAAGATCACAAGAGAGAGTTGAAAGTTTATTTCGACGAGCATGGGGGATACGATGAAGCTTGAGGCGGCGAGGAATAATCCACCACAAGATGTTGATCGAGGAACTTGGGATATTTTGATTAATGAGCTGTTTTTAGATGCGAGGTATAGAAACTGCTCCGAGAAGAACAAACAAAACCGAGCACAACAACGCTACCCAAGTTTACATGGCATCAAATCATACGCACAACGCCGACACATGGAGGTATGAAATACAATTGGTAGTATTATACAAACATGCTTATTAATTCTTAGTGATATTATTTTTGTTTTTCACAGGGACCGGCCCTATTGACGTGTTCAAATCGACCCATTATAAAGAAGGGACGGGCTGTGCCAATGAGATTGCGGCAATAGATTATGTAAGTAAAATGATTTTGTTGTTAGAACATCCAAGTTTGACTTTAAACAGGTCAAAATAACCCAAACACACTTTAATAGACTTAGAACATTCAACTGTAACTTTAAACGGGTCAAAATGACCCAAACACACTTTAATAGACTTAAAACATCCAACTCGAGCCCAATTGTTGAATATGTTTGCTAATATTATTAGTATTTGTTGTTATTAGTGTTGGTTGATTGGAATTTGTGAATTTGGGTCGTTTATGACTTATAGTTTAACAGGTTGGTTATCCATTTTACAACAGTTATGTTGTCGAATTTTAGTAAAATAGTCAAGTGATTGGTTATTACATTGTTTAATGAAGGACCGGATCCAAGAGGAATATACAAGATCTTCTGCTGAGTCTGGTGGTGACTCATCTGTTGTCAATGAGTTTGCATGCTTGGAGCGTGCATTGGGTCATCGGCGTGGCCATATCCGGGTTATTGGTCGTGTGGTGAGTAATCCCACACCGGATGTGTTCAGTACCCCCCCTCCACAACCACATTGGCAAGAAGTGGATTGAGCGTGCGGCTACTCTTCAACAACAATTCCAAGAACAACGCGAAGCCCAACTAGAGGAAGAACGTCTCCTGCATAATCAACAACGAGAGGAAGAACGTCGTGTGCATAATCAACAAATGCTTGAAATGCAACGACAAATGGATGAATTGCGTCGAATGTGGGAACGCCGAACTAGCAGCGATGATAATTAGCTTGGAGTTGTTGCGCCTTTGCCTTTGTTGGTGTTTGTCTTGAACAATTTGCATATTTGTGTGTCGAACAAGTTTATGTTTTGAATGTTTGATTTGTCGGACAAATTTATGTTTCGGATATTAGTTTTTATCGGATTTGAATGTTTGAATGGTTTATATTTAATGATTTGTAGGTTTTTGTTTTTAGAAATTTAATATTTCTAGAAAAATATTAAAAATTAAATAATATAAAAAAACTAGAAAAGACCTATACCGACGCATGTCGTCGGGATAGGCCTTTTTCAAAAATTATTAAAAAAAATAAAAAAAACCTATACCGATGACATGTCGTTGGGATAGATTGAGTCTGTTCGGACAATATGTCGTCCGTATAGGGCTAAACCCTATACCGACGACATGTCGTCAGTATAGAGTTTCTTTTTGATTTATTTAATTAGACTCTATACCGACGACATGTCGTCGGTATAGGCTTACCTATACCGATGACATCTATACCGACGACATACTTGGGCTATTGGTACAAAGCAATCCTGACGACAAGTCGTCCATATAGGGTAAAAAAACTGTCGCTATACGCTTTTAATCTTTGTACCGAGCATCGCAAGCGCATATATTGTTGATTTTATTAAAAAAGGAAAGAGCAAGGATAGTTACGCCATTTTGGATCTAATTGCTAGCGGATTCGAGAGAGGATTTAATTGGACAGTGACAAATGTGTGTTTTCTATTTATTTTTACGTGTTTAAAATTATTAATTGTGTCTTGTCATTAGGACAGTGGGACACGCTCGTTGGGCCTCAGAAATGGTTCTAACATTGCTCATTTGGTCTTTGGATTCTGAATTGCTTGATATGTTGATTACCTCAGGCTTCGATGTGGAGAGGCCTCGGCTTGTCGCATCGGGGATTAACTCGGACTTGACATAATGTGTCATGGGTAGCACTGCGGTTATATGGTGATTAAACATACGCGGGAGTTTGTCAAGACCGTTCAACATGATTTTACTAAAAGAGTAAGTGTTTTGCATATTTTAAAATATCAACTTTTAAATTTATTTGTATATATTTAGATACTTTGTTTATTTGTTTTCAGTTATGGAATACAGAAGAGATTACATCGAATGAGGAAATTGAAATTACGGTCATAGTCTTAATGGGGGCATTGGATTAAGAAGTTGTTGGTGTTTTAGGGCCGGACATGAACTCCGTAAAGGCGTCTAAAGGTTAACCCAAATTCTTCCATTTAATGTTCATTGATATCTAACATGTCAACGAAAAACTTTCTTATATACGAGTATGTAGTATAATTATATGTATATCTATATATATTTGTATGTAGTATAAAATACATATAATTTTGTGCATGTAGTGTATACGAGTATGTAGTATAATTATATGTATATATCAACCTGAACACAACATGGATATACGCGAGTTAACACGAACATGACTAGTTTAACCCGAACTTAAATGACAATTTAATAGGACAATTTTATATTAACGGGTCAACATGTGAATCCGTTGGGTTGAACGAACACGACTCGGTCAGCTAAACGAATTGGAGGTTTCAACGTCAAAATAGTAAAGGGGTGTTTTGATGTGATTGCAAGGTGGTGTTTGGATGTGATTACTCCTATTGAACAATTCAAAATAGTAAATTATCTACTCATACTCAAATAAGATAACACTTGCTATGTACTAGTGTGTGCTTTTACACCTTGATTTATACCCATCCAAGTATGATATATTCTATCTTGATTATGCTTACACCATGCTTTTATTGTTAAAAAAAATAATTTACATATTAATCATAAACCAATTGCAGTAATTTTTCATATCCCAGCTTATAATTAAAACATAATAACTGTAAATTAAAACAAATAAACTTACATAGTAAAACCTTACTCGTAGTAAAAGGTAGTGGCAGTGTCTAGAGCGACAAGGAAAAATCTCGTGAGATGAAGCAATTGCTCCCATTAAATTTGCTCTGCTTGCACTATAAATAGGTTTTAAATTTTCAATGCACACTCGAAACGGTTATGTATACATGTTTTTGACTTATTAAGTTATTGTTTTTTGTTTAATAGTAATTTACTACTAAAATGTCTACTAAGCGCAAACGTGGAGCTTTAAAATGTAAGAAAGTTTACAAACGCCAAGAATTTTACAATTGAATTTAACGAGGCCCGTTTAGCAATGGGAACAAAGGCTGCATTTTTTTTATGTCATGGGTCGGTTTGAAGTTCAGAGACACTCATATTATCAAGTCGTTAAAGATGTTGACAAAAAGCCGTATGATGATATTTGGAAATAAACTAAGGTATTGTATTTATAATTTTATTTTAAATATTATTTAATAAAGTTATGTCAGACATATGAAACCTAAACGAACTCGTTTTATTTAATTATTTATTTTTGTTATTTAATATATTAATGATTTAATATTACAATTATACTTCAAAAAAAATCCAAATGTACATAAACAATTACATTTTAGTGATAAAATCTTATGTTAAACGGATTCACACCCCTATATTTGCCAACTTTGTCTTTTTTTTAACGGCGACTTTCATTTTTGAGTGGCAGTCGTATCTCCGACAAGTCGGAGACCCATCACCCCTCAATACCTGACCACTACGTTGTCTGAACCGGGCCCGTGGGTTCAGAGCAAGGGGTTAGGCGTTCCCCATGGAGTCTGCTGCCCCTTGACAGCAGTTGCGCCGCTACACGGGCCAAGACCCGCTAGCGTAACGCACTCCGGACTAAAACCCGGGTTGGCTCGGGTTTGAACTTGCGTGACTTCTTTCAATCCTTTATTGCCTTACCACTGGACCAAAGCCAGTGATTATTTGTCAACTTTATCTATTAAATACATAGGAAATGTGTAGCATCCATGATGATCACGCTGAAAGCAGAACCTTGAGAAAAGGGAAAAATATTATGAAAATTTTCTGATGTACACTTGTGAATAACTACGTTAAGGAAAATAAAACTTCTTTTGAAGATTACCCATATCTAGACAGGAAACATTGCGATTCTTTCGTAGCAAAAACTACATTAGAAGAATACAAGGTATTTGTGGATTGTTATTATTATTATTGTATGTTGTAATTAGTATTAATAGGTTTATATTTAATACTCAACTAGTAAAGTTATCCACGCGCTGCGGCATTGTATATTTTAAATATTTTTTTAGTAGTCTACCAATGTGGCCTTTTTTAGCCTTAAATACATTAATATTTAAGTCGGCTTGCAAAAGAGTTAAAGAGTGTTTAGCCTTACAAAAGAGTTAAAGAGGTCTTTGTAGCCTAATACTTTATAAAGGGCCGTGCTGGGGACATCGTTGGTTTTATTTCACACATGACCTAGCCGTCACGTATAGGTCTACAAGTGACGGTTGTGACCAAAACCGTCACGTATTGGCCTAAACGTGACAGTATGTCTCTCGTGAGTCCGGGAATAAAAAAGACACTGATGATATGAGGTTGATACGAGGTTGTGCAGTTTGCAAAAAAGGGAACCCTACCCATCACGTATAGGCCAATACGTGATGGTTCAGTACGAGGTTGTTTTGACAGAAAGTTAACGTTAACAGTGTTATCGGGCACCTAACCTAACCGTCGCGGTTGGACCTATACGTGACGGTTAGGTATGCAGATTCAGCATATATTAACACAACTCTCACCACTCACTCTCATCACACTAAACCCACCATCCTACACAAACCCGACACTACCATCTTCACCATAATTAAAAAGAACATAAAGTATAGACGAAAGTGCGTGTTTGAGTTCTTGGTTGTGGTTATTTGCTGTTGGGACACCGCTGTTTTTTTTGGGACACCGAGGTTGTTTTGAATGTGATATTCTATTGGCCGAGATATGCATTTACAGACGCATTGGAATGGCAAGTTATGTACCAGGATCGTATTGACCAATACGTTACAATGATGGATCGCCTACGAGGCCCCGACCCCGTCGCCCCGACCCCGTCCCCAATATTACTATATCAGGATATCGTATGTATTAATGTATCTTTGTAGTGGCTATAAAATCTTACAATGTATAATATTTTAAGTGTGAACACATGCATATTCGGAGTTGTGCATCGTATGTCCCTTAGACGGTTTGCTGTTGTCAGCAACCTCTATACCGAGGAGGAGACTCGGGAGCCGATCTACACCACGACTATCTATATGGGGGCAGATGACGCACACCGGGCCTGGTGGCCTGTGATTGGTGACCATGCGTTTGGGGCCGATAGTAGGGTCTCTCACATACGAGACCCTCTTTATCGTTACATGCACCGACCGATCGCCACGTCCATCGCTGGACGTGGCAAAGGCACCGATAGGGTCACCTCCATAGACCTCTTCTATCTTCGGTGTCTGCTCACACACACACCCTGTCACCTCGCTCGTGGCCTGGCGGATTACTTTGCCGGTTACTATCTCAGGCAGTCACGAGGGGCGTTGGTCGACGGCAACAACGTGTCGCAAATCGCTAGAGGTCTGGGATACGCTCATACGATGGTAGAGCTACCTATGGCTGCGGTTTCCCTGCGTGTGGCAGGCCGAGCCACAACGACCGGGATGAGGATCTCCCGGAAGTTCCCGGACAGGCAGTGGCGTTTGGTGAGGAGATATGATGTTTTGGAGGCCTGGATGCCCGAGCCATTGGTGGACCTAACCCACCGGGTGCGCACGAGGTCTAACTTGAGCATCTTGAAGAGGTGGCCGGCGGAGGGGATGAGCCGTTTCAGCCGGCGGTCCAGCCGGAGGCCGAGCCGGTGCCGCCACAACATCCTCCGCGCGTGTACCATGCCGTGTGGTTGCCTGCCGCCACACTGGATATGATTCGGGATACTCAGGCCCGGGTCACGCGCACCGAGGAGATGCTGCAGTGGCTCATCGACCACACGGTCGTGAAGTATCGGGCCACCGGTAGGCCGTTGTTGAGACCACCACCTTGGCGGTTGGGCGATGACGGTGCTAGCACGTCCGGTGTGGGTGGGTCCGTTGCTTGTGGGTCCGATGCAAATGGTGATGACGAGATGGAGGGGTAGATATATTGTTTAGATAGATTTGTACTTTTGTTTTATATGTACAAACTCATTGTATTTATGTATGCAACTTTATTTATGATGGTTATGTTGTGTTTGTGATTGTTTGGTTGTTTGTAATGGTTGTATATGATGTTTATATATGTGGTTTTATTTACGAGTAGTTTAACACGTGAAAAAAACTCTTAGTTTTACATCTCAAACCGAAAATCAAAACAAAAACTAGTTTTATAATAAAAAGACGTGATCGGATTTTAAAAACTATAACTACCGCTTTTTACAAACTCTTAACGTGATAAAAAAAAAAAAAAAAAAAAGATAAGTCATTATTCACTTTTTATATCTCAAAACGATAATCGAGGTGACCGGATTTTAAAAACTATAACTACCGATTTTTACAAACTCTTAACGTGATAAAAACAAAAAACTAAATTAAAAAAAAAATAAGTCGTTATTCACTTTTACATCTCAAACCGATAATCGAGGTGACCAGATTTTAAAAACTATAACTAACGATTTTTACAAACTCTTAACATGATAAAAACAAAAAACTAAATTAAAAAAAAATAAGTAAGGGGTGACGGATTACCCTCTATGTGACATATACACCACCAAAACCTTAAAACCCAACTCAACCCTTAAAAAACCCACCAACACATCCCAGCATTCTCTGGCGTGCTAATTTCAAAGTCTGGTGGTAAGGGTGACGGATTGCCCTATACGTGACATTTGGTGCCCTAAACGCCACATTTAGCCCTATACGTGACGGTTAGGGCAGGTATAGTTCAAAAATTAGACGGTGTCTCTAAAATTTCCCTTTATAAAAGATGTTACTGTAGTTCTTAGACAAAATATGTTACTGTAGTTCTTAGACAAAATATGTTACTGCAGTGTTTACAAAACAGTTGCTACTTGCAATTTTTATTATGTCCGTGCGGTACATTTTTTGATGTGTTGTTACATAGCGTTTAGGTGTCTTGCTTGACGATTCTTCTTATGTAAAATAAATGTTTTTGTTAGTTGATATGTTGATGTATTTTGTATGTTTTAAGTAGTGGTGATACGCACCAGGTGATAACTGCATGTATTTGGCTGATGTTTTAGGATCTGGTGTTGTCGGGGGAAGGGTTGGTTTGTTTTCAGCTTTGTTGATTGCAATTGTACCATCTTTTTTCACAGCTACATGCAGTAACTTTTGGCACCCTTTGATGTTTTGAATCTCTGGTGGCAGTTTTCTCGGATCTTTGTTGCCATGTGCAATCACCAAGTCACCGCAACTGATATTTAGTATATCATTCGTCGCATCGTTAAAGAAGACTGGATTTTGGTTCTCCGAGCACCTTTTGTGCCCCTTTAGAGCATGTGGCATAGTACCAGGTTCTACTCTCGTGTATGTCGACAATGGATGATATGTATGTGTATCTTTTTGGCTGCAATACATTGAATGTTAATAGATGATGCATTAAATAGGCATTTGTTATTATCTCTGAGATGGTACTTCAAGGTCTTTGACTCGAAATGCAAATATAGAAATTTATGTGAAGAGAACAGGAAATAAATGTCTATATTCTCGATGGTCATTTTGGATGTGCACGGAATAGAGTAGGACGTATATGAAATGTAAATATAGAAAAATTTCGGTTCATTTTTTCATTCTCACATAACTTTCTATAATGTGCATATGTAATTTTAGATTTTGACGCATTAGTAGGATTCATTCTTTTCCTCTCCACAGATACCGAGATCTATCCTTAGATAGACACACTAGAAAGTTAAACAGGAATGTTGAGTCACGCATGTCGCTTCGATGCACGCTAAGACAACCGCTCCAGGTAGGTGCTTAGCTTGTTAGGAACCGAAGGCTGTTTGCGTACTTGCTTGTTAACTGAAAAGAAGGCAATAAGGCGCACTTCCTCTCCTAATATGAGACCAGAATCGAAGATTGCTGCTAGTCTGATACAAGGTAAGGCTCATTTACTTCCCTTTCTTTTAGTAGGCGCCAGTCTTCTTCATCTGGCCGTGCCCCTAGCACGAGATCATCGAACTGAACTTTAATTAAGTTCCTCGATGAAATCCCACATAAGGACAAAAAACTTAAACCCATCATCAAAGCGGAATTGGAAACATTGATAGAAAGGGGAAGTGGTAGGAATACACTTTTTTAGGTGTGCCTCAGTGCCTTTGAGGGATTCCTTCTCACTTGCTTGTTGTCTAAGCTCTTCGATCCCATAAATTCTTTTCAGTTCCGAAGGAGGGAAGTTGGATAAAGCAAGGGAATTCAATTCTTTCACTAGTATCAGAAGCTCTTTGAGAAGTTGTTGGTCAAATATGGAAAGGTTTCGAGGCCTACTATAGATGGTAAGCTAGAAGCCTCCTAGTTAGGACTCTTCCCCAGTTTTTTCCATACCAACTTAGCTGCCCGGAGCTGCTATTGGCATAACAACCGACGTACCCGGGCGATAAAGAAGAAATAAGTAGGGCGATCGATCTCACACTGATGATGAAAAAACTTTTTTATCTGAATCAATTTGAAACAGGATTCGATGTTGCACCATCTTCAGGTAATGAGCCTGATGAGTTGACCATTCCCATAACATCAATCGGTACCGCAAAAGGCTCAAAATCTAAGTCCCCTGATGGGTATCAAATCTTGCCTTGGCCACTGCACCTAGCCTGGTCTCACTGGAGAGTTTTGATACGGTGGTGTCCTTCCAGAAGCAGGGGTCTTCGAGCCTGCTGCGTATGATTAGGCAGCCGGCGGCAAAAGGATTCTAAGCCCCCATGCTATGGTTCCCCGTGGTCCGAACCCGATCGGCTTTACCAAATGCCCACCACTGGCCCGGGTGGTTGGTGGCCCCTTCGAGAGTTGCGGGTCGTGTTGGATGCTCTTTACCCTCCCCACAATGGTGGATGTCAAAGACCAGAAGCTACGCGAAAATTTTCATTGGATCTCGGTTTGGGTTCAATGCCTAAAAAGAAATCAAAATCAAAAGGGGAAAGATGACTCTGTCTATTTGTCATCCCACTATCCATTAAAAGCAACTTGTGCCAAAATAGAATTTCTTAATTTAGGTTATTTAAAAATGTATGTTAAAGAAATCAATCGCATGTTGCATTAAGGGTTCACACCCTAATATTTCTCTATGGTGTGGATATGTATATATGTATGTGAAAATATTTATATATTCTATAACTAGGTTAGAACCCGTGTGTTACACGGGTTTTATATTGAAAACGATATAATTTATAAATATATATATATGCGTTTTTATTCAAATTTCATTTTTAATATATATATAATTATAGTTGTGACTCAAATTTCATTTTTAACGACCAATTCCAACAAATTTCTTACGAAATCTCACTACTAAAAAAATGAAAAATTTGCGACAACAATTTTGTGGGAAATTTGTCAGAATTGATCGTTAGCGACAAGTTTCCGACAAAAAAAATGTTTGTTGGAAAAAACTCCGTAGAAAATGTTTTTTCCGACAAAGTCTTGACTAATTTTCTGACGAATTAGTGACAAAAGTTTTTGTCGGTAATTTCCGACGATTATAGTAAATAAATAAGTTAACTTATTTAATAAATTTGTCGGAAAATTGTAGGAAATCGTATAATTACTTTTTTGTTTTTGTTTTATCGAAAATTTGTTACTAACTTGGGGGAAATTTATTTTATCGGAAACTTTTGTAGAAAATATATTTGTTTTCTAGTTGTGTCAAAGAGAGGGGCAAGGTGGGCGACGGCTCTAGGCACGGTCTTTTGAGAGGCCCAAAGTTTTAATTTTTTTTTATATATGTTTTAAATAGTATATTTAGTTTATATATTCATTTTGTGTACATCAAAGTTTGTTTAGTGTAATTGGAAAAAGCATTACAAGAAAATGTAAAGGTCATAAGTTCCAGTATTGACAACAACATTATTTATTTTTCATGTGTTATATTTCTTTTTTTTTCTTCTCTTCTTTTTTTCTCTCTTTAAAAGGTTGTCCCACAAAACCCATAATTGTTTAAACTATTAAATCAAAAACAAAAAATACACAAAAAATGTATATATTTAAACCCATTACATATAAAAAAAAAGTTATTGATGCCCGTTTTTTTATTGTGTCCCGGACCCAAAACGTTTTGAGGATTCTCGGGAACAGCCCTGTGTATACCAGATGAACTTAGACATTAAATGAGGCATGAAATATTTTTTTAAGAAGAAATTCAAACATTGTACATCTTTTTACGTTTCAACCTTCAACCACCTGTTACCTTTTATTTCGGATTCATGTAACATAAATATTTCATTTAAATATTTCATTTATATCTATTTTTTAAAGAGTAAACTGCAATTTGCATCCCTGTGGTTTAGGCCCGCTGACACTTTGCAACCCTCTTTTAAAACAAGTGCAATTTGCACCCCTGTGGTTAATTTTCTCTTTCTTTTTGCGTCCCTCCGTCACTTTTCCATCCATTTAACCGTCCATATATGTGTTAAATGTCCGTTTTACCCTTTGTTTCTATTACTTGTCTTCCCCCAACAGCCCTAAATGCACCTGATTCATTCTTTCGTCATTTTGATCTTCCCCAACAGCCCACAATGTCCCATTACTCTTCATCGTCATCTTCGAAATCGAGGTCACAAAGGTACGAAGTATCTGGTTTGGTATGCGCTTGTGGTGCAGCTGTATGCTATCGTATTTCTAGAACAGATGCAAACCCTGGCCGACGATTCTTGTGTTGTGTAAGAAATTTTAGGTTTTTTTCGTTTAATGTTTCAGTATATTTGATAATTTATATGTTTTGGGTTCAGTTAGTAAGTTTCTGATTTCATTACAGAAGGGCAAATGTGGATGGCTAAGTTGGGCTGATACTCCCACATGCCCCAGATGTGAAATGGTTATCCCTGGTTTGTTAAGGAGTATCAACAACAAAGATGAATTGGCAAAAAAAAATATAAGGAAGTCATAAAACTGAAGATCGTGTTAGGAATTAGTTGGTTGTTGTTTGTTGTTTACTTATTTAGCAATTGAATGGCTCTATGATTGTGTCAGATTGTAATGCAAGCTTGTAAACCTCTATCAGTTTTAATATTTGCATCTTATTGTTTATCCATTTTTATATTTTATGATTGTGTCAGATTGTAATGCGCTTGTGGCTCTATTTTATTGTAAACTAGTATACTATATTTTAATATTTGCATCTTATTGTTTATCCATTTTTTGTTATTTGGTAGTCATCTTGTAACTGTTCTCGAGTTGATGACGTTGAACAAGTTGATGAAGTCATACCCGTGTTAGAAAAAGAAGAGCCTCAGTATTGTGATCCATACGAAGACTATGACCCTGATGTATTGATAACGGCTTGGGATTATGAAATCATACCTTTTGAAGATCAACAAGAAGAGCCCGAGTACGAGGAACTAAATGAACAGAAAAAAGAAGAGCCCCAGTATCATGATCCATATGAAGGCTATGACCCTGATGTATTGAAAACGGCTTGGGATTACTACAGTCCAGAAAAACAGGTGGAGCTCCAGCACCGTTACCCATATGAATACGAGCATGAATCTGATTCAGAATGGGAACTTGATGATT
Source organism: Smallanthus sonchifolius (assembly GCA_023525975.1). Classification (NCBI taxonomy): domain Eukaryota; kingdom Viridiplantae; phylum Streptophyta; class Magnoliopsida; order Asterales; family Asteraceae; genus Smallanthus; species Smallanthus sonchifolius. Next base: position 95,221,796 of record CM042029.1, read on the forward strand.
GTCACTGGAAATAGTATTTGACTTGTATTGTTATTTGTAATGTTGATTTGGAATTTCAAATGTTGGACTTGTATTGTTATTTGAAATGAAGGTTGACTTTTAATTTTTACTGTTTGACTTGGAATGTAATGATGACTTGTAATTCAAAATGAATGAATTTGGTAATGAATGACTTTGGTAATGAATTTGTAATGTTGACTTGTAATGTTAACATTTTAATTTGGTAATGCATTTGGTACTGCATTGACTTGGAATCTAATGTTGAATGCAGTATATGCATACTGTATTTGGTCTCAATTACCCTGAAACATATTATTTGGTCTCAATTACCTAATGACCATCAACTAACTGCTGTGAATGATTTCATAATGACACAAACCTAATGACCTTTAACCCACTGCAGTGAATGCCATTTACCTGTGAATGCATGGGTCAAAGACTAATCTATGAATGCCATATGCCATTTAACTCACTGGAGTGAATGCAATTTACCTTCTGTGAATGCCATTTACCTGTGAATGCGTGGGTCAAAGACTAATCTGTGAATGCCATTTAACCCACTGCAGTGAATGCCATTTTCCTGCTGTGAATGCCATTTAACCCACTGCAGTCACAAACTAATCTGTTCAACACAGACTAATCTGTTTTTTTTCTTTTTCTAATCTGCTGAACCTGCATGACCATGAAACTGCTGAACCAAATTGACCATATAACACAGACTAATCTGTTCAACACAGACTAATCTGTTCAATATACCATAACATAAAAAGGCTTCATGTTCAACATACCATAACATAAAAAGGAACCATGTTCAACATACCATAACATAAAAAGGAACCATGTTCAACATACCATAACATAAAAAGGAACCATGGTCAACAACAAACCATAACATAAAAAGTAACCATGTTCAACTACAAACCCTAACATTAAAAGGAACCATTAAAATGACATGAAAGTCAACAGCTCCTAAGCATCTTGTGTCCCAGATTGAAGGTTGCAGGTCCTAATATTGTGGCCATTAGTCCCACATTTGCCACATGTTGTTGTGTTCCCCTTCCTTGTCATTTTACCTCCATTTGAAAACACTGCTTGGATCTCTTCAATTGACTTTGTCCTCATTTTTTTAGGCCTTCCAATCTATGTAAAAGACACAAATATACTTATAGCATTTGTTAAACATATTAAATTAATTTCACAGAGCATGCAATTCAAACCTGCTTATGATGTTTAGGTGGAGTAAGTTGTGTGGGACAGTGAGAGCGTTTCCACATTTCTGGACCAGGGATTGGATCAATGACATGACTGTAAACTTTCTTCCATGTATCCAACCAGTAAACTTCAGACACCCAACTTTCTGGTATGCCTGCTCTCATATCATTCCTGGTCATATCCCAGATTGTTGCTACTGCATGTTTACAGGTCAATTCCCACTTCCTGCAGGTGCAAGTTTTCAATTCCACATTCACCACACACTGGGACCCACTACCTTTCACCTGGTATTTTGCAGAATCCACCATTAGAACAGTAAGTTGAGATGCTTCCTTTTTTATGGTATCGAAGGTATTTGTTGCAGCTGGTGTTAATGGACCGGTACTTCTTGCTTGTATTTTCTTCACATTGACAATCCTCTTTGTTATGTATTCCCTGATGTACTCTAAACATGTGATCACAGGCTTGTCTCTTGCACCAATTAATTGCCTATTAAACACCTCACATATGTTGTTCAATAACATATCACAATTTGCCCTTGTAGAAAAATGGGCTCTTGACCAACTGGTAGGTGGGATTTTACTAAGCCACTCAAATAAAGTTTTGTCTGCTCTCTTTATTTCATCCATTGCATTGTCATAGAAAGGCAATGTAGTGGCTGAAGCTACTCTCCAGAGCATGCTTTTAAAGACATCTCCACGCCACTGCTTCCTCATGTTCTCGTGTATGTGTCTAAGACAAAACCTGTGCTCAGCATCAGGGAACACCCTTGATAATGCTGGAATAAGACCCTATAATAAGACACTTCAATTATATACATGTCATACAAGTAAATTTAAGTGATTAAAATTAATATCAATTGATAAAAATGTCAATTACCTTCTGTCTATCACTAATAAAAGTGAAGTTAGTATTCTTAGGTAAATCAAGATCATCCATGAGCAATTCTAAGAACCATGACCATGATTGGAAACTTTCAGCTTCCACAAGTGAAAATGCAACTGGATAAATACCATTGTTACCATCTACACCAACTGCACTCAAGATCTGGCCTGGATATGGACCTTTCATGAAACAACCATCCAACCCTAGAATTTCTCTTCCACACGTCTTAAAACCTTTCTTCATAGCACCATAACATATGTATATTCTTCTAAATTGTCTGGTAAGACTACTAGGGTTAGAGGATGGCTCCACATCTATTTTGATAGTGCTCCCAGGGTTGGCTCTTAAAAGTTCTTCACAGTAGTCTCTTAGCAACCCGTACTGCTCTACATAATCACCAAACAATTTCCTTGTTGCAATCCTCTTAGCTCTAAAGACTTTTGGAAGTGAAACCTGGACCTGGTGCCTTTTTTGGATTACATCTTGAAGAGCTGTTATGGGTATTTCAGGATTTTTTTCGACCAGGAGCTCAATCTCCTTGGCTATGGAGCTCATAGTGTACAGACCAACCTCTCTAGTTTGTAGACATTGATGTTCACCTTGGATTGTCTTCACACACCAATGGTCATCAGTAGTGGGTCTTGAGATCTGGATTGCATAGGGGCAAGTGGGTTTTGTATTTCTTTTACTAACTTTCTTGGGTTTGACACTAGTGGACGACCCACCTACTTCACTTAGGAGGATTTTACTATTTTGCCCCTGTGTTCCTTCTTCAGCATCCAAACTCGGATTTGTACCCAAACACACTACCCTATACCTTAAGCTTTCATTTTTCAGAATATAAAGTTGCCTTCTTGATTCAAGTGCAAAATGTTTAACCATATCATTCAACCTCCCCTTATCTTCTATTAACTGACCTATATAGAATGGACATGGTGATTCAGATGAAACCCTACTATGTTGTCTTTTTCTCCTAATTCTCCTTGATACCTTTCTTAATAATGTAGTATTCTCATCATTAGAGTCACTATTACTGTCAAAGTTTTCAAGGTCTACATAACTGTCATGCAGACCATCACACTCAAAATCCTGATGACCACCACAATCACCATCTTCTTCTTCATCACCATCAACATCAAAATCAACATTAGCCTTAAAGTTCTGCATATCCACTTCTACATCCTCCACCTGATTATCTTTATCTGCAATATAGTCAGGATCATCTTCCTCCTCACTATCCTCATGTTCACTATCTTCACTTTCCTCTTCCTCTATATTAATAGACTTAAAAAACACACGTGAATTCCAATGTTCAATATATATTTCAATCACCGTATTGCCTCTTCGTACATGAGCAAACAAGTTCTCAAAATCACTATCATTACTCAAACACTTAAGACCCAAATCTAAACACACACGAGGTATCTTAAAATGGTAGTAGAAAACCATATCACTAGGATATCCCAGGCCCTTAACCATTTCTTCCAACATTCCCATTCCAAAACCATCAATATCAACATTATCAATGAATGTTATCTTACCATTTACGTATTCTATACCCGGATGGTTTGAAAATTGACCTCCATGAAAAAACTTCAAGGTAAACATGGTTGTTGTGTTTACTGAAATAAAATTATGAAAATCAACTTAAATCAATATAAACTTCAATGAAAAATTCATCAAGGATAACTTTTTAGACACATAATCAGGAAAATACTTACGTGATTTTGGGTATGGCTCGAATTCAGCATCACCATCACGCATCCTCCATAAATGAACAAATGTTGATTCTTGAACAATTTCATCAGGCATGATTCATGAAAAAATGATGATTCGTGAAGAAATGTTGATTCTTGAAAACCACAGGGACGCATACGATTGTAGAAGGGTGAGTTAGGGTTTCAAAAAACATATACAGAGGACTTTTGGGCAAATGTACTATAATACCCTTCCTCGTAACGGTTAAATGGATGGAAAAGTGACGGAGGGACGCAAAAAGAAAGAGAAAATTAACCACAGGGGTGCAAATTGCACTTTTTTTAAAAGAGGGTTGCAAAGTGTTAGCGGGCCTAAACCACAGGGGTGCAAATTACAGTTTACTCTTTTTTAAACAGAAATTAATTGATAATTTAATTTATTCAGAGAGTGCCACCAGAAAATGCAGAAAAAAAATATGGTACTATATATATATGGTTTAAACCTAATGAGGTTCAAATCAGCCGTCACTTTTTCATCTCCTCACCATCCAATCTCTATCCGATCACACCATTTTTCAGTCCGCAAGATCTGTCATCCTACAAACAAGCTCATTCTCTATCCGATCTGGGTAACACTTCTGGGTATCTATGCCATGAAGGGGTGTTCGTGTGGGGGTCTCTTCTGTTATAAGATCCCATGGCTATTATCTTCCTCTCATCGTTGGAATCGGTGGACTCGGAATTATAAATCCAGATTTTATAAAAATGGTAAAATCTCATCTCTTTCTTTTGATCTTAATTTACATTTTTATGGTAGAGAAGGGTGTGTAAAATCTGGCTTAAACGTGGTAGCAACCTCAATCTTGTCATTAGATAAAATTTATCCAGAATGTTAAATTGCAAATGGCTTAAACGAAAGCCCTATGTTAATTTTATCAACATTGAATTTGTCAAGATCTGTAATCTAGGGTTTATTCTTAAAACATTTTGGGGATTTTAATTTTAACAACGATCTTAATGAAATTAAATTATATGGGTAGATTCGAAATGTTTCACTTGTTAAAAGCCCCATGTTTTCGACAGATTCCAATATCGAATTTACTCGATTTGATTTTGTGTTCATATTTGGTTTTTCAATCGATCAATTAGCGACCAGAAATTGTTGTTTATGAAATTTAAACTACCCACAGACTCGAAATGAACTGGTTAGCAGAACCCCCATGTCCTCTGGGTCAATCGCGATCGAAACCAAACGGATTTGGATTTATTGGTTCATTCTGTTAAACACTGTGTCTGTATATCCAGGAGCCATGGTCGTGCCAAGTTTTAGCACGGTCATGCCTCATACTCTGACCCGGTCGTGCCTCTTGGCTAGATCTAGTCATGCCTCAGAGACCTAGACACGGTCGTGCCTAGTGATCAGCTTTATTGTGTCTTCTGTTTGATTAACACGGTCGCGCCCCTAACCAGCATGGTCGCGCCCGTGATCTTAACGCGGTCGTGCCTTGTCTTTGGCGCGGTGGTGTGTGAGAAAACCTTGTGTTAGAATGTTTTGATTAATATTTATATTTTCAAAACAATAATTGTTATATTATATAAATATGTTTTAAAACCGGAAAAATCACCCGTAGACTCGGGTTTAGTCTTGTAACTCGTATCCGTTATTTAAAACTCGTTTATAAAATAATATATTATTTCCAACCCTCGAACTCAATTAAAAATGATATATATTTTTATATTATTATTATTATTTGTCACTCGTCGCAAATCGTAGTTTTTCTTAGTTGAATAATTTAAGAATCATGTATTCTCACGGACACGTTCTTCTACTCATGGTCATTAGAGCGTTGCCTTTAGGAAGTTCCTTATTCCGTGTCGTCGTCACAAATCCCATTGTATCCCTAACTGTTATGTTGTAATTCTAGGGCATTCGTGAGTCGTGTCAGGCTAACGTCTAAGATTTCAATCTCGTACTTGTGTGATTACTACCAACGCCATCAGGTAAGTTTTCACGGCTCTTTTTACTGTTTTAAAACTGGGGGATAAAACATGACGTAAACATTTTTTTGTTATTTAATTCATATATGTTATCACTTGTTTAATTATGGGTACACATCTATCATTAAGTCCTCACATCGGACCATTAATATGAACATAGCGAGGTAAGTTGAGTAGTACTACTGAGTTTGACAAACCTCATCTGCGTTAGTCACGCTAACCCGACTTGATGTCGAACGGGTGCATTCTTGACCTAAACATGCACCATGGTTTATATGCCTGGTTGGAGGCAAAAACATAAACAGTCAGATGTCGGTTGCGAGCGCATTAGTTAACATGCTTATGGATTAGCTACATATTGATTTATATATTGAATGTGCATTAACCTATTGAACTTTGTTGTATAGGGCATGCATGGATCTTATGATTTTGGAGGGAGTGACTTATCCGGAGGTCCAACTGCAAGTAGTAGACCATATTGTTGAAGGACTTCGGGAGAGAGTGTCCCACTTAGAAGCCCAACTACAAGCAGCCCTATTTCCAGAGGACATTCCACTTTCGGACGACGACGAGGAGCCCTTCGAGGATGAGCCCTTAGAGGAGGAGCCACCCGAGGAGGAACCGGTGGAGATCGACGATGCATAATCATACGTTTCTTTCGGTGACGAGGATGTTTGATGATCCTTCTATTTTATCTTTCATTTTCATTCATGTTTCATTTATGTTATTTCTCTTTTCAAACCTAGATGGGTAAGGTTGTTCCCATTTAATAAAAGCATGAGAAGTTTAATGTTTTTAGTTATTTATTTTGTAGCTTTACAATTTATTTAATTTTCAAAATGTTAGATGTTGTATTTCCTTACTTATACATAAATAATGTTTAATATGCGATATATTTCTCATTGTTTTGTATTTGTGAATGAAGTCTTATGATTAAATTATAAATTACTAGGTTAGAATCCCGTGTATTACACGGGTCGTATATTGAAAACGATATAACTTATAAATTTGTAAATACATCCTAACTTGTCAGACTATTATGATCGTTTCGAGATATATCAAGTGAAAATGTGTGTATATAGCAAATTAATATTTTTCTTTAATTAGTTATATTTTGATTTCCTATTATATATTCTTATTTAATATAATTAGTATTTTTTTTAATAACATATTTATAATATCATTTTTATTCAATAAGATACATACGTATTTATTAGGAGAGAGAGGCGGAAAAACCAATATGAGGAGCACGAGAAAGTGACAAGTGTCCATCTTAAATTTTTATTTATTAGTATAGATATATATATATATATATATATATATATATATACATATATATATATATGGAGAGGATCAAGAGAAAACCACAAAGTTAGGCGAAAACCAAGAAAACCAATCTCAGCCAATCAGAAAATTTAGATTTTAATTATTTCTTTTTTATATAAAAGGGTATTTTAGTAAATCTACATTAATTTATATTTAATATTTATTGTTTTTTCCATCCAAAATCCCTAACTATTCTCCCATTTTTATGTTTTTATTCTCTTGAAACTAAAGATAGATTGCATATCATCAAAGATTATTTTTTCAAAATGATTCCATTATTTTAGGAACCTGATTTCAGTTTCCATTTTAATCGGTATTTATCAATTTCAAATATCCCATTCAAACGAATTTTGTTTCTAGAGAATGGAGTCAAAGTTTTCTTGTTCGTGAATTATCTCTCTCGCTCTCTCTAAATTTTATAAACCACTGCATGATGAATAAAATAATCGGTCAATGGCACTACCACTTTTAACAAATCTGATGCAAGAAGTGATCCGGTACTCTAGTGGATGCTATATGTATTGTTTGGATTGGGATGGCAATACATTCATCTATTATCTTCCCTCCATAAAGATCACGTTCCAAGTTAAATAGTCTACTTTTTTAATTAGTCTACACATTTCCTTCACACTCTGATTTGTGATACCACACTGTTGTAATGTATGGTTCCATTGATTTTTTTTTTAAATAATGAAATGTAGATTATAATATGATATTTGATGTTTGTATAATGCATCATAAACAATGCAAGGGTTTTCTTTGCATTAGAGTTAATAGTTTCTGAATTCTAAACAACACAGTGGGTTTTCTATGATATTTGATTTTTGTGTAATTCTAAACAACACGTTTTCTATGATATCATGTAATCTGCAACTCATGGTGATGTTAGTTTCATGAAATTTTAGGTTGATTTCTAGTTTATGAAACTATCCTAAAAATTTTAGTATATTAGCTACGTACAAGTAACTCGTTTTTGCCATTTTTTTGTATGAGCTACATATACGTAACTCGTTTGAGCTACGTCTATGTAACTGGTTTATTCCCATTTTTTTATGTTATGTTGACCCATTATTCCCATTTTTTTATGTTTTGTTGACCCATATTAATATATTAGCTACGTATACGTAACTCGTTTAATTTTGCCACTTTTTTGTATGAGCTACGAATGCGTAACTCATCTAAGTTACGTATACGTAACTCGTCTAAGTTACATATAAGTTACATATACGTAACTGGTTTATTGTTTTCAAAATATAAAAATTACAAACTACCCAATATACCCCTATAGCATTTAATTATATTCATTATCCATTAAATATTTACAGATTTGCCACTAATTAATCTCATCCATTGATCAATTTCAATCAATGGTGAAAAGTTGGTGTTCTTGGTTTTCGCCTAACTCTTGATCACATTTAATTATATATATATTACAGGTGTAAAAATGTATTACATATATACTAAGGATAGAAAACAAAATTCAAAATATGTAAAAATTAATATATAACTGGTTTTCAAAAATACGTTAATTACTATTTAATGTAATTTGACTTTTATTTACTATTTGATTGAAAATAAAAGTTACATAATTAGATTTCAAAGTTTCTTATAATAAAAGATAATTTAAAATAAATGTGTTTTATTAGTATAATTAGTATTTTCTTTAAAAATGTATTATTATTAAAAGATAAAGGTGTATTTATTAGGAGAGAGAGGCGGGAAAAAAATGATGAGAATGAATATGGAGGCGACACGTGGCATGAAAAAACCTTTATTTATTAGATAGTATAGATTATTGTTGATTTGCTTTGTACTTTGTTTTAGACTTTGTTTGGACCGAACACTTTGAGATTTTTTTTGAGCGCGTTTGTTTTGCGCATTTATTTTCGTTTTATGCTTTCGCACTTTGATCATTTATGATATATTTTCATTTAGTCTCATATAGTGTCGTTCAATGTAACTAATGACTGAGATCCTGGTTTGTCAATTCTCAAACGGTAAAACTCTGTTAGTTGAAATTAAGGATGTGACAGCTGGGGATAATTATCTAACACATTTGTTTGGCCACACTTTTATTTTAAGGAACTTTTTGCTATAAAACTATTTAACTTACCACATAACCATTATTGAAAGGATTGTAAAAGTTGATTTTATGGAATTTGTTACATTTTTTTCTTCCAAAATGCCTCTTCTTTGTTATTTAAAGTCATTGATGTTAAATCGGTCTCGTTTTTATACATTGGGATGAACAAAAAATGTAAAAAAAAGAAGAAGAAGAAGAAAATGCCCATTAAACAGAAAAAGTCGGATGGATGAAATATACTTTTTTTGGAAGGTAACCTATGGATCTATGACATGAAGGTGTGTTTGTGTTGTATCCCTTTATCCCATGACATTATATTCCCTTGTTGTTTGAATTGCACTACTAGAAAAAAAATTAGGTTTTCCACGGAATATTTGCGATTGTTTGTTGTATACACTTTAAATTGTTTGAGATTTATCATATGATTACTTTCATAGTGGTGTTAATTTTATATTATCCTTCTGACCCATTTTTGTTCTATTAAATACAGGGTGTCTGCAGTATTATACAAGCATGCTTATTAATACTTAGTAATATTATTTTTGTTGTCCTATTAAAGTATTCAGAGCCACCCATTATAAATAAGGGACGGGTTGGGCTAATGAGACTGCAACATCAGACTATGTAAGTAAAATGAAACGGGTCAAAGTGACTCAAACACACTTTAATAGGCTTAGAACATCCAACTCGAGCCCAACTGTTGGATATTTTTGCTACTATTATTAGTATTTGTTGTTATTGATGTTGGTTGATTGAAATTTGTGAATTGTTATCGTTTATAACTTATAATTTAACATGTTCGTTATCCATTTTACAACAGTTATGTTGTCGAATTTTAGTAAAATACTTAAGTGATTGTTTATTACATTGTTTAATGTAGGACATAATTCAAAAGAAGTTTACAAGATCCTCTGCTGAGTCTGTTGGTGACTCATCTATTGTCGATGAGTTTGCATGCATGGAGTGTGCATTAGGTCATCGACGTGGTCATATCCGTAGTGTTGGTCGTGTGGTGAGTAATCCCCCACCTGATGTGTTCAGTACCACCCTCCACAACCCTATTGGAAAGAAAATTCTTAGACTTTCGCTTCTTGTTGTTGTGATAAGATTTAGGCTTAATTTCTTTGGTGGGTTCAGAGGAGGTTGCTGTGTCAACGACTTTATTTGCACCTTTCCTTGTTAACGTGCCCGTCTTCACATGATTATCACCTTCACGTGATTATCAGTTAACGTGGCAGCTAGGCGGATAGCGTCTTTATGGGTAAACCACCGATGTATTTCTCAATACACCAAGTCAGTGGTGTGACCATGTGAGGCACAAGAAGGCGTAACTAATGGAAACGAATTGTGTAGATTAAGTTTTCACCGCTGTCTTGGGTAAGATCCCAAAACTCAGCCTCTAGCTTCTTCATTTCGTTACGAGGGCATAACTCCTCGGTCTTGAGCCTTTTCACTTCATCCAATGGCAAGGCCATTGCCACTACCATTAGCACTACCACTACCACCATTACTGTTGTTATTGGCTTGAGTGAGTTTCTTCACAAGCTGAGTGAGGAGTGTAGCAAGATCAGTGTTGTTGTTGTTGTTGTTGGTCTCGTTGGCACGACGGGGAGGCATCTTGTAGATTTAAACAACACAAGGAGATATGTAAGAATTTATGCGAATTTCTTGGATTAAAATAAGAGAAATAAATAAACATAAGTAATCATAGTTTGGATTGCAATCAAATAGTAACATAACCACTTGAATGCTATGACATATTAAGGTTAATTAAACTTATATAACTTTCGAGGAGACATGCTTTAGCCTATAAGTAAACACTCATCCCGGGAATTCCCAGGAAAGCATACGGACCCCTCGATTGATTGGGATTTATATGAAATGCTTTCCTAGACAGAAAACCTAGAATACAGGTGTCACCCTTCCAGATTGCACGTGTCCTCTAATAATTAACAAAGTTTAAAACCTTAATGAGGTGTAATTTTTTTTATAAACTTGTGGCTATGAGTATGACGTTCCACATGCTATGAGAATGATGTTACATTTAACAAAAGTCTAAGAACAACAACGAGAACCACAATGCCAACAACAATGAGAGGAAGAACAATGACAAATGGCTATCCATAATCAACAAATGCTTGAAACGTAGTGCCAAATGGAAGAAATGCTTTGAATATGAGAACATCGAACAATGAGCGACGATAATTAGCCGTGAGTTGTTGTCTTTGTTGTTGGTGTTTATTTGGATGTTTGTTTTTGAACAATTTGAAAGTTTGTGTGTTTCAGACAAGTTTATGGTTCGAATATTAGTTTTTATGGTCCCGACAACGTTATGGTATGATATTAGGTTGTTTTGAATGGTTAATATTATTGAATTTGCAGGTTTGTGTTTTTATAAATTCTATTATATGGATAAATTTGCAAAATAAAAAAATATAAAAAACCCCTTGTATGATATTAGGTCTTTTTAAAAATTATTAAAAAAATGAAAAAAATTATTTACCGACGACATGTCGTCGGCATAGGTTCGGTCAGTCCAGACGACATGTCTGAATAGGGTATAAACTTATACCGACGACATAGATTTTCTTTTTGAATTATTTAAATACACTCTGTCAAGACGACATGTCGTCGGCTTAGGTCAACCTATCCCGACGGCACCTATACCGACGACATCATTGACTTATTGGTACGAAACAATACCGATCAAACCTATATCGACGACAAGTCGTCGGTATAGGTCAAAACAACCTATCCCGAAGATTTGTCGTCTGTATAGGGCTATGTTTTTTCGTCCCTATAACGTATGTATTGTTGTAGTGAGTATGTTCGGTAGTCGTCATACTCATGGTAGTGGTGGTAGTCATGGTTCTCATGGACATGTCATGCCTCCGACAGAGGGATTATGCATGCAACATTTAGTTAACTCTAGTCCTGTTAGTGGTGATGCTATTAGTGTACAGAGATACACCTAACGGGAAGCATCATATATCGTTGGGTACATAAGTAGTAGTCGTGCAGATGTGGGTGCGGGTGATCTCATGGGTGACATGCATGGGTTTGTTCGTGATTACACATACCATCAGCACTTACAGTCGATCGCTAACCATGAGGATGATGGTTATCATCGTGAATCGGACGATGACAATAACGATGGGGATGACTTGTCACTCTCCTATGCATCCTTAACATTTTTTTCTCGCTTTTCTCTGCTATTAGTTATGCACATTTCTTTATTTTCTATAATTTTTTGTTTCCCGCATCTCTCTCCTATTAAATGATAATGATTTTTTATAATTCTTTTTATAAAACGTTTTTATATATAAAAAAGGTTTGTTCATAAAACATTATTCATTCTTTTTATAAAACATTTTTAAAAAATAAATATATAACGTTTCTAGAATTTGTATTAAAAATTATATAATATATCATCAATATGTAATATGTAAATCTTTTTTAATAACTATATAACATTGCATTTATTCAATCCGTGTAATACACGAGGTTTATAACCTAGTATATAATATATTAATATATTAACATGTTTTAGTTTTATTTTTTTTATTTATAATTAAGGGGTATTTTGGTCATTTTATGTCCATTTAACAACAAAAACTTAACGGTCATTCATTTTGGGGCCCTTAGTGTTACCAAATGGAAAAGTTATAGACCATTCTTGTAGTTTTTAAAGTTAGGAGCCAAAACTGAAAACAGGACATACCACAAGGGCCATCTTTGTAATTAACTCCAAAATTAATTTTTAAGTTATATTGTATTAATTTGAATTGTCTTTAGTTTGATTCGACTAGATTAAATGACAATGGACTTTTATTAAATTTTATTAAATCACTATGATTTTCAATCTTTTTTATAACTAATCTCACTATTAGTTTAGTGTTAGGGTGGTGGGAGTGGTACATTTCCGGTTCAAATAAACTCACCAATAAGGATATGACATCTCATTTTGACAAACTATTCTCCCAAACTACAACATCGATTCGGTTAGATTGTAGTGCGGATCCATAAACATTTTCACATCCTGGTCCATACGTTCCTCCCGAGTAGCCGCTCGTTGCTCCTCCACCAAAGCCCTTAGGTCTTCGTCTTTTTGCTTTCTTGAATCCAAGAATTGTTTCATCATATCCTCTCAGTTTAAAAACTTTTTTGAACTCCATTGTATTTTTTATGTAAAGAATAGAGGAGAAAGAACGTATTTTTTTATAAAATTTATTTTCCAATAGAAAAGAAAACATAAGGCTAACGGGTATACCTCCATAAAGAGGGTTCGTGGAAGTGACATGACGACCGCGAGTTGTGGTACACAACACCCCTTGCACGTGAACCTTGGCTGTGGTCATTTGGCATGGAAGGGGAATCAATAGGAAGATGGCGGCTGAAGAAGTGAAAATGGTTGGGCTGGGTCTCTTCGGCTTCCGCAAGAAAAGGGTTAATGTGTGAAAAGAAAAGGGGTTACATAAATTTGTTAATTTAATTTTTAAAAAAGGGTTTTAATGTATTTGAAAAGGAAAAAGATTTTTGAAAAAAAAAATTTAACTTAAACTTTTTTCAATCCATTTTTTAACCCAACTTCGTTAATATATTTTTAATCATTAATGTTTTAGTTTGTAAATTATTAAAAGAAATTGAATTTATATAACATTTAAATATGACGTGATTGTAAAAATCTACATTTTTTCCTCTTAAATAAGAAAAAAAACTATGAAATCTAATGTGACGCTAATATGACACTGAACTATGAAATATACTACTCAATCGATAATTGATATTCTAAATACTATTAAACGGAAGTGTCGGTGGGTGGTTAAATTTGTTATTTCTGATTAAAAACTCAAATTTTGGGTTAGAAGAGCTGGTAAGCTGTTTAGGTTTCTTCATGGGTTTGATTCCCATGGCTTGCCACTATATTTAATTTTTTTTCCTTTTTTTTCTTTACTTTTCACTTTTTCTATTAGTTTTTTTTAATTCCTATATCGTAACGTTCTAGACATGATAATGTTTCTATATATGTTTCAATCTCCATAACCGTCCGCCGTAACTTCATATGTTTATTTTACTTGTACCGCTCCGCCACAACGCGCGGACACCATAAAAAATGAGACCGACACGTTAATGTCACCCCTTACGCCCCCGCCACGGAGCGCGGGGCAACATTTCTCGTTTCTATCAAGTGGCAACAAAACTTTTCAGGGTTTAATTTTGAAATAGAAAACCAATATCAATTCCACCATCTTTCATTTTTTTTTGTAACAAAGTATGATAAAGATAAATATAAAAATAAACTTTTGAATAATATAATAAAAGATTCTAGTTTGTTCTTGGGTTTGTCCGTCACACTTTCATCTCCACACCATCCCTGTTTGTAGAACCAAAAGAAAGGGTTTTCCAACCTTGTTCGTAGAACACATTGTATCTGTCACCCACTGAGTAACCACTTCCGATTTTATTGTTTGGATTGGCCTAGCAACCTACGAATCTATGCCATGGTGTGTTCGTGTGGGAGCCTCTTCTGTTATAAGGTCCCATGGCTATTATCTTCGTTGGAATCGGTGGACTCGGAATTGCATGTTCAGATATGGTAATTACCTTTTCCTCTCATAGTTTCTTTTAATCTTATTTATACTTTTATGGTTTAGAATAAAGCTGTTAAATCTTTATACACACCTGTTACCAACCTCCGGTGACGGATCCAGGGATTTCCGTTAGGGATGGCAAAAAATAGGTCGGGTCAAACAAAACAAGAAACTATACAATTGTGATGACTAACAAAGTCTTTTTAACTTTAATAATCATTTTAAACTAGTTAATCAAATAAGTAATAAAATTAACATTGAGAAATAAGAAAAATTAAATTTTCAACTAAATATTTATTCAATGTTTTAGGTAAAAAAATTCAAAATAAGGTTTTGATATTTCATTTTGTTTTGTGAGTGTCTCCTTATCGTTAATTTTGTTCACAATGTGCCTCCTTACCCTTAGTTTTGTTTTGTAGTGTGCTCATTTTTCTTTCCGAAATTAGCCTAAATTGATCTTTACAAACAAATTTTGAAAACTTTTAATGGAGGGTTGGCTTGCTTACGAGTGTCTGCCAACCTCAATTGCAAATAGTTGATAATTACCTCAAAAGTAAATTATGTAGAAAAGATTAGACCTTCACATAATTTCTGCAATTGGTGGATCCTGGATTTGTAGATTCATATTCATAATCATATTATAGTAAAATCTCATTTATTTCTTTTAATTTTATTTTACTTCATATTAACAACCAAACAATGAGCAAGTGCTTGAACAGGAAGGTACAATCTTTTTTTTTTTTTTTTGTACAACTTCAGAGTTCCCTTAACCTTATGTATTTTATTTTGCATCTATTTATTGGTTTTAGGGTTGGTTGGTGGTAAGGTTGGTGTTGCTTTAACTCTAAGGTCTACGGTTCGAGGCCATGCGCCGTTTTTTTTATGGATTCTTCACAATCACTGTTCTGGCCGGTTTTATTTTTTATGTATTCTTCAAAAACTGCAGGTTACCAGATATGGCAACTGAAACAATCGCGTCAATCAGGCTTGGTAGATCAGACGCGATCCTTCAGGTGCGTGTTATCAGAAAATGGGCCTTCAGTTCTCGACCAGATGAGCCATGGTATCTTTTTGTTGATAGAAATGTAAGTGGTCATTACATAAACAGATGTATTGTTAGTTATCAACCAGCATATACTTGACATTTTTTATAATTACAGGGAGATAGGCTTTTGCAGCAAAAATTGGTAAGGATAACATTGAAGCACGTTTATATATGATGTCATATTTTTAGAGCCTTAATCCATCATAGTCAAATCAATCTATTTATAACAGCCTACCTTTACTTTGTTAACATCTTCACAGCTTAGAAGACATTTCCGTCACTATTTGGAAGGAAACTCTTGCAACTTTTGATCGTGCCGCACTTGACACAGTCAACAATCCTGTGTTATGGCTGTGACTTCAACAAGAGTATCCATATTCGCAGGTAGCTAAACTCTGATAAAACTATTAAAGGTCATATAAATATATCTAACTTTACTTTTTTTAATGTAAAGAATTTTTTTTTTATAAATCTCTTAACATTCTATCTCAAGAAACATGCAAACTTATAAGTCGGACACAACTCGCAACAACGTCACCGTAATTTTTTTAATATATATCATAGGTTTTAGCATCCCCTACCCAAAATTTAACTATAATAAGTTTTATATATGTTTCAACATTTAAAATATCTACATGTACAACCTAAAAAGCATGTTGTACAACATTCTGCTGCACGAAAGAAGACTGTACATGAGGCGCAAGCTTCACCTCCGCCTCATGCCAATTTTTTTTGCCAAAAAAGCGCCTGCGCCTTTCGTTTACACTCGCCTTAAGTCACCAAAAGCGAAGCCCTTTGCGCCTTAGGTCGCCTCGTGCTTAGGCGCGCTTTTTAAAACCAAGACTGTTACACCATTTGATAAAGACTGCTCATATAATCTATTACAAAGTTTAAAAGTCCAAGTTTTTTAATAAACTGAATTAATTTTTTTTAGTCTGAATTTGATATTAATTTTCTCAAAAACAACTACCTCACCCATCTCCTAATCCTAATCTAGTTTTCTTATGTTGTTCAATTTCATTATGACTAGCTGGTAAAACAAAAAGATACCATAGCTCATCTAATCAAGAACTGAACACCCATTTTCTAATTTGGTGTTTGTACAATGACTACTTACAAAAAGAATACTGTTAGAATTTTTTTTTATAAGTTGTTTATTACATAAACATTACTGTTTGCCTTCTTCAACAAAAAGATACCATGGCTCATCTGATTGAGAAGTGAACGCCCATATCCATGATATCTTTTTGGGGTTGATGTATCTTAATAAAACATGAAGTACTTTTTAGCTTACTTATCTCCTTTAACAAAAAGATTCATCATTCATTAAAAAATATTACATGCAGGGATCGACATTTGTTTGTGATGCATCAATCACACAATATTGCAGAGGGTATGCCCTGGTTTTATGCTGTACGTCCAATATGTCAAATGGTGATAGACAAAAGCGATGACAAATGAGAATGCGCAACAGACGGAATCACCGACTCACCAAAATTGTGAAACAATTGGTAGAGAAAGACGTTGCCACACCCCAACCTACGGCGGAATACGTCGAGACGGACGTGTAAACTGTTCATAAGCACATGATCAAGCTAAAGTTTCATATATTAATTACATCAAGATTTCATTTCATAAGTTCAATCAACAACCAAAATCAAATTCTTCGTTCACTAAGTCCAAATCCTATATGTAGTATCTTGCATATGATCTCATATACTAGTACCTGAAACATGATGAAAAAAAGTCAACTAAAAATAATTGGTGAGCATACATAGGTTTTGACATCACAAGTAATATCTTAGGCCTTTGAGTGCTTCAAAAACTTTAAGAGAAAGGTAGAAACAGAAACGGGAAGTGTTAAAGGTTTGAGAACTGACCTAGGGGGAATTTATTCAAGGAATAAGAAGACAGTTAACCAACGCATTTACACCACAGCAAAACGGCGTCGCCTAACGAAAGAACATGGTGGTGACCTTGTTAGCAGCAAAGAAGATACCTAACGAATTCTGAAATCGGTTTCCTTTTGATCTTCTTAACTGATTTGATTTCGGTTTGGACGGTCATGACTTCTGTTTCTGAACCGATTTATTCATAATCGGTTTCTTCTTCTCTGCACTGTTTCGATTTCTCGAATCAATTTGTAGACGGTCGATTATTTCTGAATCGAATTTGCAATCACAATTCTAGAAACAATTTGAAGAAGTTGAACACAATGAGCCCTAGGCTCTGATACCAATTGTGGCTTCCAAGGATCAAATGAATCAAGAACAAGAATTGATAGAAACTTAGTTTTAGATTACACACCATGATTGTATCAATTACATACTTAGTTTTGGGTTTTATAACCTAAATTCTAAGGGATGCGTCCCTTTTCTCTATATGGTTTCACACTTTGGGTTTTAGCATATACAACCCCTTGACTTCTAACTATGTACATAAATGACTCAAAGTACACCTTTAAATAAAATACAACTTTGTATCGTTAACTTTCAAACTTGGGTAACAATTAAGTCTAACATCCTTCACAAACACCTTCGAATTCGATCTTTAGAATGTCTGTTCACTAAAATTGCAACTCCCATGCGCACTCGCTCTGATACCAATTGTTAGCAATCAAGAAGCAATCGGATGAAGATGAAACACAAAAGGGATTAGATTTACAATACTAATAATCAGTGTTGCAAAAAATCCCGATTAGTCGGCGACTAATCGCCGATTAATCGGTAATTGCCGTTTCACATAGGAATTTTGCCCTAATCGGACTAAAAATCGCTAATCGGAAAATTGTGGACCTAATCGGCCGCTTCCCGTTTTCCGGCGAGTTTCCGGTAGGGTTCCGACGAGATTCCGGAAGGTTCCGGCGAGATTCCGACAGTTTTCCGGCGATTTCTTGTAAATTCCAGCTATTTAAAAAAAATGTGCGTCTATATACATATAATTTTGAAAATTACATATAAAAATGTGTGTGTGTATATATATATAAATATGAAAATTACATATAAAAATTCCAATTCGATTAATCCCGACTAATCCCTAGTCGGTACCCACCGCCTGACTAGCGCTTAGCGATTTTTACAACACTGCTAATAATAATGCTATAATGTAGTTTAACTTTTAACACATCACTCTGTCATGTTTATCTTAGTTGTAAAAAAAAGAAATATTGGAAAGTTTTTTTTTGGAAAGTGACAATCTTGAGAGACAACATAAAGATTTTTAAACATTCATGTTGGTTTTAAAGGTGTAAGTATCCAAGGAAGACATGCTTGAGAAACTTTTTAGACACAAAGATGAAAATGATAAAGAAAATGCTTTATTTACTTCACATTTAACAGAAACAATAAAGAATATGGTGCTTATGATACAACTAACTTAGCTCTAGCATGGCCTTGCGATACCTGGAACTGCTCGGTGATGCCCAAATGCGCCATCAGAAGCCAAACATGAGTCAGAAACTCGCCCCCTTTCCGTAGCTGCTGTTCATGTTGAAACGCTCTGCAGTGAGTAGCAGCATAAGCTAGAATCTCAATCCATACTTGACTCATGACTTTCCACATGCGTTCCTCTTCCATATTTTTCAAAGTAAAAGCGAGCCTGCAGCCATCAAAAAGTGCAGATTTGCATCTGTCCCCCTTCACTTGACTAGGCAAAACATCAGGACAATAAACTTCAAGCAACTTTCTACACGCTTCAACTTTTTCTGTTATAGGACCATTTTCTTTGAAGTAGCGGGTGGCTTCAGCGCAAGTGTCACGATACCTTATCAGGCCAATACCTTCTGTCAACATAACAGGATATGACACGAGAAGATATAACATATAGTCAGATATGCGCTTGCTTTCTAAACGACAGACATTGATTTCCCCTTGATCTTGCTCGTCAAGGTCTTCTGTGTAATAGCATAGAGTGGTAGCAATGTGCCATATGATAATGCTTTGATCGAATTCTACTTTCGTGATACTCCATAGAAGATCGTCACATCCATTCTCGCGGAGAGAAAAACTACCTTTGTGACTGCATAATGCTTTCGGATCCGAGCTGGGACTCATGAACACATGAAACTGCTTGTAGATTAGATCTTTCAAGTTGTTGGAAGCTTTGCTATAAGTCTTGTAACGGTGCTTTACGCGATACTTATCTATCCCAAGGAATTTCTGAGTTGTCAAAAGGCTAGCAGGCTTCTCTTCAAGCGCGAAACTTAGCAGGTCTACCTGTGCAATGGAATTGGACCATCTTACTTTAGTTGGTTTCTTTTTTAAGAATGGAAGTATTAGGACGTCTCGCGAGTAGTTGTGCTGACTCAGCCAAACATCTGTCCAATCCGAACGCAGCATGGTAATAACCGAAAAGATTTCCATTATAATTGCTGTTGCGAATAGTAGATAAGTAATGGAAACATCAATGACTCTGTACTCATCCACATCACAGAGAAAATAAAAGCCCATGCTTGCCATAAGAAGGATGAAAACACTAGTAAGGCGAATTACTAGCCCGACAAAGGTGTATACGACCTTAGCCTTGGTGTAAAGCATGTCGTATGCGAATCCAAGTTCAATCTCAACAGCAGTGAAAGCTTCAATAGATGTAAGATGGCGAAAGTAGGACTGGCTTTGATCTTTATCTTCAAATGCGAGTATGAGGTCAACGAAAATCCGTTTGAATGTTTGGAATAGAGCATAAGCTTCTGATATTACATCACCCCGTGAAGGACACGCGTGATCAGTTACTGGTAACGGAGCCTCTGGGACTTCCCCAATGCTCACATCATGGCCCATTCGTTTTCTCAAGTGGTAGTCTTCCAGGAATTTGGGATAATTGGGACCAGGATCAGGAGAACCAAGCATGGAGTCGCGAAGATGCTCAGTGTTTGCTAGCCTTAGTGCCTGAATACGCTCATAACACTTGATGAAACCGACTATATAAACCAATATGCTTAGTAACGGGAGATCAGAACAGCCTGGCCATGACAACAGGAGGATATAGAGCGCTACTCCAGATTGAAAAACGACTTCTAACAAGTGTCGTAACCAAAGTTCATTATCTTCCAACGAGTAGGCGGTAATGGTGTCTGGACCACCAAGGTGAAGAAGGAGAAAGGGTGCCCAAAACGACACGAGCTCACTTGTGTTCAGTTTTTCATATTTTGAATTTTGATTAGATGTGGTGCTGCTGCTGCAAACGTCTAAGGCACTTCGTGTAATGACACTAAGAGCTCCTGATGCAACTGCATATGCCAGTAAGTAGGCAGACCAGAGAGCAATTCTTATTCGTGTTCTTGGATTGTGTTTCCGAAGGTCGCCTAGTAGAAATAAGACAATCTGTGAAACGACGCTGATCAAAACCAGTCCCTCAGGTGCCCACTCGCTCCACTTCTGCTTCACATGATCTGGTATGATCTCAAATAGCTTCCTGTGATCTCCTCCAAGGGCAAGAACACCTATTGCTGGAAACAAGTTATATTTATAAGACTGGGAATTTGATTTGTGAATCATTTTTTAAACTTTTGGTTTGCGAGTCATTTTTGAAACTTTTTTGGTTTATGAGGAGTCTGCTCCTCCCACAAGCGGACTCTGATTTTTCAAGTTTGAGTCCACTCCTCTCACAAGTGGAGTATGAGGAAATGGCTTATGTGGCAAACGAAGATTGGAGAAATGATGGGGCTCTCCTCAAGTCTGCTTGTGGAAGGAGAGGATTCAAACTTGAAACGTCAAATTCAGCTTGTGGGGGGACCGGACTCCCATAAACCAAAATAATTAACCTGATCATTCATGCTAACTCCACCGTTTTTCTATAAAAAAAAATCCTCATTTGAAGTAGGGAACGAGTTCTATATCGTTAAATATAGCCCATTTTCTTGCATACAACTAAGTTTTATTAGTTTCTCCAAAGTATTACCAACACCGGGTTTTATTTCATAAAATCTCCATCGTTCCCTCCACGAATATCTAAGATAATAAATCTCAGTTTTATGTAAACAACTGGGTTCTATTTCCTGCAAAAAATGGACACTTGTAATTTTCATGTTTGCTAATTTGAAATTGCATTACAGGGATAGATAACTAATATGCATTACAGGAAGAAATCTCAGTGTCAAACTTAGGAACTAATGTGCATTACAGGGAGAAATTGTGCATGAATCTAAAGAAATAAGAAAGTATATGTTGCAGAGTTTTCAAGGAAAGTGTGCATCACTATGTGTTTAACCAAGTATATTCTTTTATTTAAAGTGATATCTTTTTGCAATCACTATTGTTATTACATCATGAGTATCTAGATGAACTTCATATTGTTTTCTTTTACAACATATCTAGCTTTCATACAAGTTTTTACCCTTGTTATCGTCGAAAACAAAATCTTGTATGCTAGTTGGATATGTTGTAAAGGAAGAATCAATGAAGTTAATCAAGATATAAATTGGACCCAAAGCAAGGTGACTGAAAGCCCTAAATAATGTAATACCAATAACGATTGCGACAACATGCAATCACTTATAACAAAGTAGTTGTCTTTAGTAACTAATCAAATTGATGGGAATTCTTACTTAACTCTAATTAGTTGGGAATTTAAGACCAATAGAAACTTGTGGACAAAAGAGTAGTTACAGTTAACTTGGTTAGAATAAACAAGTATAAAGTAAAACAGAATGGTAACTAATGGCAAGAATTAGAGAACTTACCAATAGAATTCATCTATAAACCAGATTCTTGAAACCGCTCACTGAAACACATATACAAAAGGTATCTGTAAAAGAGATTCTTAAACTTGTTTCTTGATTGTTGTCTCTAGCTTAAAGAAAAAGGAACTGATTTAATATAGTGAGAGTAGTAGTTTATTCCCAATTTCTGGGCAAGTTACCAGAAACAATGAAGAAATGGATAACAATACTTTCATAGCAAGAAATGAGCAAATATAGCAGCCATGACCAAAGACAATGGTGGGAAATGGTGACTTATGTGCCAAGTACTTTTTTCCAAGAAATTGTCCTGTGCTGGTTGTGGACTAGTGTTGGTGGTGCCTACATGATAGAAATTGAACATTTCTTTATGTCTTTAAGAAAGTTATATTAGTTAAGGACAAGTGTGGGTCCTAGATTAGTTATTTTATTTGGAAAATATTGAGAATCTGCAAGTTGAATATAAAAATTAACCAAATAGTCATTGACTTTTAAGTAGGCTGTGGAGGTGGCGGCATTGTCGGATTATGGGTGTGTGGGCTCTGAAGGTGTTAGATTTATAATATGTGGGTTGTGAAGGTGTCGGATTATTGTTGTAGTGGTAGTGATTCAATATAATGAGAGTAGTAGTTTAATATAATAATAAGATAGTAGTAGTAGTTTAATATAATGACAGTAGTAGTTTAATATAATGAGAGGACTACTAGTAGTAGTTTAATATAATAATGATACTAATAGTGATTTGATATAACTAGAAAATTTTTCTAGTGGTATGTGATAGGAAATGGATCTTAAACGGTTTACTAGTTGTTATTAACGTACCTAAGTACAAAAAGAAACGTGGTTAAATAAATTTTGCCCCGCGTTCTGTGGTGGGAGGCGGACCTTAACGTGGCTATGCACAAAAACAATTGTAGTTAAAAACGTAAAAGAAACGTATGAAGTTACGACGAGTCGGTTGTGGATATCAAAACATAGATAAAAGACAATTAGATAACGATACCGATGCTTTTCAGTCGGTGTCGGTCTCATTCTTTATGGTGCGAGCACGTCACCGTTGGTCAATATAACCCACAATACCTAAAAAATATATTATTTTGAATATGACTCCATTTAAAAAAAATTATACCGGGATGTCAAGAAAAAAAATAAACAAACAAACGCGAAAGTTATTAAGGAAAAATCTGATTATATATATACTACAGAGGGTAAACTCGAAACTTTAGAAATTTAAGATGGTCAAAATGATATTTTACAAAGTTGGAGGTGACTTTTATCATTTTAATAAAGTCGAGGGGGGAGATTGGTTATTGCCACCAGCGCTTCATAGCTTCATATTAACGTTATTGTAATGAGAGTGGTAGTTTAGTATAATAGGGGAGGGTTCAGAGAAAACCAAATAGTTAGGTGAAAACCGAGAAAACCACTAAAAAAACAATTTTAACTAATAATATAATAATATTTATTTTTTATTTTTATTTTTTATAAGAGTATCAATGTAATATTACACATTTTTATCAAAAAATCATTTAAGTATTGGCTTACGTATGCGTAACCCATAGTGTTACGTATACGTAAACAGGAAACAAAAAAAATGTGGTTACGTATACGTAACCCATAGTATTACATATTGTTTTAATGGTTTTCTCGGTTTTCGTCTAACTTTGTGGTTTTTTCTTGATCTCTCCCCTAGTATAATAATAGTTTAATATAATAATAGTTTATTCCCAATTTCTGGGCAAATGAGAGTAGTAGTTTTATTTGAGAAAAAATTGTGGTGATTTTCCTTATTTTATGGTATATTACCAATTTTAAGTGGGTTAACACGCAAACTCGAGAAAGTCTTTTATGTATTCTTAGTCTTTCAAGTGGATTTGGATTTTTTAGCCATAGGTTCTGAGAAATTGCATCATATTTCAGCCATAGGTTCTGAGAAATTGCATCATATCTATGTTAACAGGAGTCATGTGGTGGTTGTTGTGATATAAAATTAGATTGGTGGTGGTGGTGCTCTCCAACATTTTCCATGGAACCTACATGACAGAAAAATTGTCTGTGTGTCCCACTATTTCTATCCATTTAACACATAATTTTCTAACCATATTATTAGGAAGTTGATATTTGACCTTGGATATTCTTTTTTGACTTCGGATTTAGATAGTAGTTTAAAAAAAATCGGATATTTTGGATATCCAATTTTTTTAGATTATTTAGAAAATTAGAAGGGTAAGTAGGGTGTCGGATCCTCTTTTTATGATCCTATTCACCTTAATTAGTAGGGTAAGTAGGGTGTCGGATCACTGAGAGTTATTGGATGGTTTCTAATTTTAACTGATTGCTAGACATGACTGGAATTTAACATGAATTGATGGTTTTTAGAACTATATTACATAAGTAATTAAAATGTGGTCACAAAATAGGTTCGGGTTTAGTGACTTGACAATTACCTTAACTTGATAGATGCATTAACATACTACATATACATAGCATTGTTAACGTAATTGAGTGATTAATAAGCAAATGACAATGCACTCATATAATTAATCATTATTGATAATTAAACTAAACAACTGACATCATATGAAGTGATCATGAACAAAATCAACCCATTAATTGACACTGTAAATCAAATACACTTTATTCTTCAATGAGATAGACCTAAATGACAGAAACAATGCGATGATGTGATCAAGAAGTTTGTTTTCAAATCACACAAAGATGCAAACACATGAAATCACCCAAAATTACCACGTACTCAAGTAATCTAAATTAAATTCATGTCTAATACACTTACAACTCAGATGAACATCAAGTTACAAGAAACCCTACATCAATATATAACCACAAGTGGTTTAGTTGCCCATGAACATAGTTGGAATGGATGATAAGATGCAAACTCGGGAAGAAATCATGATGAATTGGATGGAAGAATGTTTTGCCATACTAGATTCTTGCTCTCTCCTTCGTACTCTCTCTTCTTTGGTGATGAATGACAGTTTCCTACTCAAAAATTGCCTTTAAATTCTTCATAAACTGCTTAAAACGCATCAGTCCATAACCTGGAGTAAGGCTACGCCACCCGGACCATCCACTTTTACAATTATTGGGTTTTCCATTAGTTACGCCACCTTTACATTGGTTATGAGAAATCTAATTCTAGGGTGTCGTAATGTTGAAATATATGTATTCTTTCAATTCAATTACAAACATATATATATATATATATAGGGATATGTTCAATTAAGAACCATCATTTTGACAAGAACCAAAAGAACCATACATTTCTACACAAATATAAGGATGCATATATGCATTTATGCATATATAAAGTAAGGATGCATGTATGCATTTGTGTAAAAATGTATGGTTCTTTTGGTTCTCGCCAAAATGATGGTTCTCAATTGAACATGTCCATATATATATATATATATATATATATATATATATATATATATATATATATATATATATATATATATATCTAATTTGTGGTATTTTTTTGGTTTGTTCTTTTGCATGGTAAATGAGTATATCTTGGGCTCTTTGGAGTGGATTACATCTTAACTGGATATGTGCTTGGATTTGATTTCTGCTTAAGTGGGCTGGATTTAATTGCGCTGATGGCTGGTTTTTGAGAAGCTTCAAATCCATGACTCGTTTGGCCTTTTAAGACACACGCGAGTCATGATTCTCCATGGGTGATGCGGATTACTGTTGGATCTTTATATAAAAGGAAGATGATGGATGAGTCTTCTCTTGTGTAGCTAGGGTTTCACCTTATGTCTTCTAAAATCGCTCATTTTTACTCGGCCGTTCATATTCCTTTCGTCTTCATACAGTCTAATCTAGGGTTTTGTCATACATAGGTTCGGGTTTAGTAACTTGACAATTACCTTAATTTGATAGATGCATTAACATACTACATAAACACAGCATTGTCAACATAATTGAGTGATGAATAAGCAAATGACACTACAATCATACACTTAATCATTATCAATAATTAAACCGAATAACTGGCATCATATGAAGTGATCATAAACAAAATTAACACTACAAATCAAATACACTTTTTTCTTCAATGAGATAGAACCAAATGACAGAAACAATGCAATGATGTGATCAAGAAGTTTGTTTTCAAATCACACAAAGATGCAAACACATGACACCTGAAATTACCAAGTACTCAAGTAATCTAAAGTAAATTCATGTCTAATAGATATATGAACATCAAGTTACAGTAAACCCTACACCAATATATGACCACAAGATGCAAATACAAATCTGGAACTGCTAAACTTTACACTAACGAATCTCGATACACAAAAATCAAACGAACAAGATGATTGCTATACAAATGAATGTGTAACAGAGAAGAAGACTAAGAATGAAAACCCTCATATGCTCTCTACTCAAACCCACACAAAGCAATGAATATATATCCCAAATTTGTGAGACAACCAAGTAGTACCTCAAGATGTCTAAATATGCACATTTAATCCTTCCTAGCTCCAGTGAACTGCTACAAGTCCCACAACTTTCCAGTACAACAACATTAGTCCCTAGAAAACATACCAATTTAGACATTAAACCCAATATGTTTGCTAGTGAATTAATATTTTTAACAGTTTGTAATGTATTTTTTTTTGCTTTCTATTGCACATCAATTGTTTCCTTGGAGTAATATCAACTTTTAGCCTACTCATATGAACCGTCATTTTAAGGTAATGGCGATCCACTATTCTTGTGTTGATGCAAATAAGTTGAGTGCATATGATAAAATTGAATTGGTTTGTGAACGGATCACTCAAGCCATCTCTGAATAACAGATTAGTCATATGACCAGTCACCTTTTAGATAACATTTATCGTGATTAGCTAGTAATTAGACATGATAATGTTTTGGGATATTGTTTATGGTTTGTTAGTAATTATCTTTAGATAGCATTTATCGTGATTTGGATTTTGGAATGAAGGTCGGAGGGCTGCAGGTTGGAGGAATGAAGGCTGAACTAGCCAACAAGCAACAAGCAAGTTTTATGTTTTGTTTTCTTTTTCTTTTAATCTTGAACTTTCATATGAAACAAGCAAGTTGTATGTTTGTTTGTTTTTATCATAAACTTTCGTATGTAACACATGTAGGACAACCATTCACATAAATAAAAATAAAACATAATTTTTATTATAGAATAATAAGATTACAATACAATGATAAAAAATTACAAAACTAAATGAATATAGATTACAGAAACAAAGAAAAGGAAAAAAACTGAAACAGAAAGAAACTAAAAAATCGAGTAGAGGCTGAGGATTTCGGGGCCGTCTGTCTCCTAGGATATAACAGCCGAAGCAGGAAGTACTGTCGGGATTAGCCTAGCACCCGACACTATACCTGAAACAAGAGCGCGAAGCTTGGAGAATGCGGGGAATTCTTCTGGAACGGTTGCATATGCGATTTTCTGCTGTGTATCAAACCAGGAACCCAAGCCTTGTTTATATAGGCTAGATACATAATTCGCAATTTATGGCAAGTCATAACTCAGGGAGTTAAGTTCGCAACTAATGTAATCATAACTCTGGGAGTTATTTGCAACTGATGAATTCGAACAGTCTCTTGTAACCGGAAGAGCTTGAACCAGACCTGAACCCGCGAGCCACCGGTCAAAAATACTAAGGCGGCTCGCGATGCGAGCATGCGAATTGCGCCATCAAAATGCCACATTACGCACATCGCTCCTCGGTCTCGTGTCCGGTGTCGGTCCCGTGCCCGTGCTCGGGCGCGTCTGGTGCTTCGCACCCTTGCAACTACCACTGTGTGTCTTGATGTACAAGAATAATCTTGTGTGAACCTTCACACTTATAAGTCAAGCGAAAGTTTCTCATTCCTCCTATGTGGGATAAATTCAATTCCCAAGACATGTTCAATTTCCAATGTCTCAACATTTAATACACACAACTTTGAGCATCGATATCGCATTCATCTTAGCTCTATTTTAGACACGATCCAGTTCGTTGTGATCCTCTCATGTAATATAATACGAACGTAATAAAAAATAATTATATTTGTAACAAATACAAATTAATTATTTAAGTCCAAAATATGTGAAAACCATATTTTTCACATAAAATTTCCAACACCACCACAAGTTGTATGTTTTGTTTATCTTGAAACTTTCATATGAAGCAATCAGGTTATAAGATTCGGATATCTGTTTTAGTATCTGGATATCCCAAATTTCGGGTATAGATTCGGATAGTAAAGCATATCTAAAATTTTCGTATATCCGAATTTGAACACACCTACTAATATGGCCCTCACAATCAATTAGGAATTTGAACACCCCTACTAAAGTGTCATTTTCGTCCCTGTGGTTTGGCCATTTTAGCCAATTTAATTCAAAAACTTTTTTTTTAGGTTTTTCGTCCCCGAGTTTTTAAAATCTAGTCATTTTCATCCAACTGACTAACTTCGTCTACATTTTAACGCTAAATTAAAGGTCAATTTGAACTTCAATTGTGAAAATCTAACTTAATTACCCCTGATTTATGCAAAATTGGCCGTGATTTAATGTTAAAATATAGACGGAGTTAGTCAATTCGATGAATATGGATAGATTTTGAAAAGTCAGGGACGAAAAAACTAAAAAAACAAGTTTTTAGATGAAACTGGCTAAAATGGTCAAACCAAATGGACGAAAATGACACTTTACTCTAATTTTTTTTTTTTGTTATTTCCGGTTTTTTTTTTGTTTTGTTTATTTCTAGCTTTTTCGTAGGTTTTTTTTTGTTTTTTATCGTGTCATTGCTTGTATTTTGGTTTGTGCTCGCGACCCCGCCTTGAAGCGCGGGCATCATTTACTTGTTAAAGAACAAAAGAACAAAAAAACAAAAAAAATAATAAAATATGAGGTTTTGTATATGTGACAACTAAAAGGGTGAGGTGTATGAATTTAAAACTTTAAAGAATGGGATACAGGTAAAAATAAGGGGGTTTTGCGTAAAAGGTCTCCTCTTGAAGAGGTTTTGCGTAAAAGGTCTCCTCTTGAAGAGGTTATGAGTTCGAATCCTGACGAGTTGGCCCGCTAAAAAAACACTTCAATTCTTGGAATTTTCCATTACCTTTCCCTATATGAAGTATGAATGAACACGCAAACAATCATTTTCTTTGTACCTTAAATGAAATTTCTTGTACAAAACACAAATCAAAACGTCCCTTCGTAGTATATATAAATACTATAAACTTATTTGGATGTAGTTATTTTGCTTGTCATCTGCCAGTTATTATCGTCTTGTATTATACCTAAAAGTAACCTCGGTAACATGATCATGACATACTGTTTTGTTTTCCGTATTAAAATTACGAATATATATACGGCTAACGCCCACGTCCACCTAAGCCACTAGCCAATGAGGGGGTGTGCACTGTTAACAGGCACGCGAGAGAGAGTTGTCTTTGTTTTTTCTTTAATTTTTTTAGCCAATTACATGCTTTCAAATCACCCATCTTTATTTATATTTTTTTATTAAACCATTGCACGTTTTTAAATGTTTTACTTAGTGAGAGACTGGGAGTCTCACTCCTTACGTGACAGACACTTTTATTTTTTTCAGTTAACCCAATATACATAGTCTAACAACTATTTGAAATGATGTGGATTCAAATCCTTCAATCACAATTTTAGGTAGTATTTATGAGTAAAACAATTATTTTTAGATCAAGTGTAGTGTAGTGGGTAGGGGTGTTCAAAAAAATCCGAATCCGAAACCGAATTATCCGAAAATCCGAATCCGAATTATCCGAAAATTCGGATATCCGAAATTCGGATATCCGAATTTTCGGATTCGGATTCGGATAGTGATTTTCGGATATTTCGGATAGTTCGGATATCCGAATATCCGAAATATTATATTTATATATTTTTTTAATTGTTTTTATTATTTAAAAATAAGAAAATTTGAATCAAAACCCGATATATTATATTTATATATTTTTATATGTATATTTTCTAATGTTTTTAATTGTTTTTGTAATTTAAAAATATTATTTTTATATATTTTTTTATTTTTTTTATATTTTCGGATATCCGTTTCACTATCCGAATCCGTATTCGACTTTTCGGATATCCGAAGTTCGGATATCCAAAATTTCGGATTCGGATTCAGATAGTGAAATCAACTATCCGAAAATTTCGGATATCCGAATTTTCGGATATCCGACTTTGAACACCCCTAGTAGTGGGTTAATGACCACTTGCCACCTCACCCAATAGGGCGTCAAACACCACGTTGTAGGGGCGTTGTCCGGGCGCCATGGGCTAGGCGTTGTGGGTTTAATGAGTGTGAAAGACTTTGTGTGTTTAATGCTGACGTGGCCCAATGAGAAATGAGGGTCGGGCATTAGGGTGTTGCCCTACTACACATAATCTTAAAAAAATGATAAGTATATCTA
Organism: Smallanthus sonchifolius; assembly: GCA_023525975.1. Lineage (NCBI taxonomy): Eukaryota > Viridiplantae > Streptophyta > Magnoliopsida > Asterales > Asteraceae > Smallanthus > Smallanthus sonchifolius. The sequence goes on from CM042029.1 coordinate 95,252,757, forward strand.
TACTATCTAATAAATAAAGGTTTTTCTTGACACATGTCGCCTCCATATTCACTCTCATCATTTTTTTCTCGCCTCTCTCTCCTATTAAATACATTTCCATCTTTTAATAATAACAATATATTTTAAAAAATACTAATTATACTAATAAAATACATTTATTTAAATTATCTTTTATCATAAAAAAATTTGAAATCTAATTATTTAACTTTTATTTTCAATCAAGTAGTAATAAAAGTCAAATTACATTAAATAGTAATTAACATATTTTCAAAACCCAATTATATATTAATTTTTACATATTTTAAATTTTATTTTTTATCCTTAGTATATGTAATACATTTTTACACCTGTAAAAAATATATATAAAGATTTTAGAATTTTATGTATGATATTTTTCAACCCGTGTGTAATACACGGGGTCTAAGCTAGTTTATAATAAATTAAGACCAATCTATATTTAAAACATGATAATGATAATACCATTGTTGATAACCATTATGAATAATAATAATAATAATAATAATAATAATAATAATAATAATAATAATAATAATAATAATAATAATAATATCATCTCTACACATGTGAATTTCCTCCAAAATAGAATTAATAATAACATCTCCACATAGGTGAATTTCCTCCAAAATACAATTAATAATAATAACATCTCCACACAAGTGATTTTCCTCCAAAATACAATTAATAATAATAATAACATCTCCACACAAGTGATTTTCCTCCAAAATACAATTAATAATAATAAAATAATAATAATAACATCTCCACACAAGTGATTTTCCTCCAAAATACGATTAATAATAATAATAATAATAACATCCACACAAATGAATTTCATCCAAAAATACAACTAATAGCTTAGTCAACGAGAAATAGAAACTTACTTGCAACTTCATAAATGACAACAATAATATCTTTGTCATCCAACACTTCAATTCTTGGAAATTTCCATCCACTTTCCCTTATAGAAAGTATGACTACAAAAATAATCAATATCTTGGTACCTTAAATGAATTTTCATCTTGTAAATTTCATCTTAACTTCCTAAATATCCAAACTTTTTTAAGAAAATATATAGAAACTTACATGCAATTAACCTCATCAATCATTGTATGAACATGGGTGGGCCAACAACAAAAAAAACACGGAATTGCATAGGATTTGATGCTAGAAACTTGTATAAATGGTCTCATGATCATGTTTCATGGTATCAGTTAATCCAAAATACCAGAATACAGAAAGAGAGAGTTGATATCAATGGCAATAGAGGCTGTAGTATCGGTGGTGTTACAAAAGGTGACTGATATGCTTAAAGGCCAATCACTAACTCAAAACAAACTCTTGGCCTATGAAGTGCAGGAGATTATGAAGTCACTCGAATCGATGAGAAACCTGATTATGATCTCCACGAAGGAGATTAACGCACAAGAGGAAGATCGGTATCTTGAAGCTGTTTATATGGTTGAGGATGGGATAGAGAAGTTCACTCTCAATGTCGTCCGAAGAAGGAAAGTATTCGGCTTCTTAACAAACCATATTTTCTTTTTCGATAACTTGAACTCTTGCTTGAAGATACACCAAAAGATAAAGAAAATAACCACCCAATTGATGGTCAAGATAAAGCACAATGGACATTACACAAGTATATGCAAAAAAGATGATAAAAGTTCAGACACACGAGCGACGGATCATGTGAGTTTTAGCTACTCGTGCAATGAAGACGTGATGCAGATCGTTGGAATCAAAGAACGGTTTCAACAAACGAAACAAATGTCAAGTTTTTCCTACAAAGAACAAGAATTGGGTGTTTTTGGGTTGAAACAAGATGTGGACCTTCTAGTGAACAAGCTCACAAACAACTGTGAACATGTTGTTTTGATTGTTGGTCAAGGAGGTATAGGTAAAACTACACTAGCCCGTACGATCTACAAAAGTAGAGACATCAAGCAGCATTTTCAGTTTCGTGTTTGGGTTTCTGTTTTGGAAGACTATACGACAAAGGACATCCTGCTAAAGTTGTTGAAATCGACGGATAGCGTGACAGATAATGCCTCTAATAAGGATGATCATGAAGGATTGAAGTTTAAGGTCTCAGAGTACCTCAAGAACAAGAGGTATTTGATCATCTTAGATGGTGCAAATAGTTTTAACATCTGGGAAGACATAAAAGAAGCATTCCCTGATGTAAAGAATGGGAGTAAGCTGGTGTTGACTTCTTCACTGAAAATGGAAATGGAAACGGAAACGGAAACTACACAGGGGAGCTTATTTTTGCATTGTATGATGCCTTTAAATGAAGATGACAGATGGAAAATGTTCAAAGAGAAAGTTGGTAGAGAAAAAAGTTGGGATCTGGTTCCAAATGAATCAAAGCAAGCAATTTTGCAGAGCTGCAAGGGTCTACCACTGAATATACTCCTGCTTGCGGGTCTTTTCTCAATGACGGATCGAAGTAGCTGGGAGGAAGTCTTCTCAGGTATTTAGAGCTTTTATCTCATTCAGTTAAGTTAGGTGGAGTAAGTTATATTGGCCCAGGAATGATCAAACAATCAGAGATTGAACAAAACAAAAAATCAAAGAAAACTTGAACTGCACTTGGTGTTCGTCCCCTTTGTTTCAATCGACGCGTCTATTCTAAACGTCGTATCCCTATAACCAAGTTTACAACTCTAACTCTTCTTCTATATAAAATTACACAAGACACTAAAACATTAACTACTAACTATTTACATAAATGACCCATTAACTCTTAAACTTGGATTAAACAATTATGAGGCCAACAAGTTATAGAAGCTTCTATTTTCTGTTATCTGTTTGTTTAGTCATTGGTTGTCTATATATGATTTTTTTGCTAAAATGGGGGGACTTAGAGTTTTCATTTTGGTTTCCGGGTGAAAAAAGAAAGCAATTTGGTTTATGGGGAGTCAGCTGTCTCCATGAGCAGGCGCACATGGCAAGCGGACTTGGCCAAGTTAAGTGCGTGAAAATGAAAGTAATTTGGTTTCTGATCTTCCTGATATGACTAAGTCCGTTTGCCACGTGCGCTGATCATAACCAGGAAATCTTAAGTCCGTTTGTGGAGATAGCGGACTCTCCACAGACCAATTTGCTTTCATTTTCAACACAGAAACCAAAATTAGAACTCAAAGTCCCCCATTTCAGCAAAACTTTCATCTATATTTAGATGGTCTATTGTGTGATCTACTGATTCATTGAGATTCATAGCAGATAGCTTACCTCATCTAGTGTTTTCCTTTATCAGGCATGAAAAACTCAATGGATGTATTGTCTCTTTGCTATAATGACTTGAGTGACAACTTAAAGGTATGCCTGCTTTATTTGGTGCTTTTTCCTAAAGAATTTGACATTCCAGTAAGGAGGTTACTGCGGTTGTGGCTTGCTGAAGGCTTTGTGAAGCATGAATCCACAGAAGGGTTTCCAGAAGATACCGCACAAACGTATTTTGATGAATTAGTTAACCGAAACATGATTCAAATATCAAAACTGAGGTCAGACAACAGCCCAAGACAATGTTTCGTGCTTGGAGTTCTGCATGATTATTTATCGCTGAAAGCCAAAGAAACCAATCTTTTTCACACATATCGTAACTTGATTAACTGCGAAGAAGATTCGTTTCTAAATGTTCGCAGGATGGTTGAGTATGAAAGTCCAAAGAAAGAACAAGTAAGCCAAAAACAGTTAGGAACTGAAAAAAACTCCAATCAATCTTTCCATAAGAAAACACAGCCTAAGAGCCCTTCGTTTAATCCCTCTCACCTGCGGTCTTACATGTCGTTTAACAATCAACAAACAGATTTTATGCAGGCTAATCGAATCGGGAGTTTTCTAGGAAATATTATCAATGATGGTTTTGGGTTATTACGCGTGCTTGACTTAGAGGGCGTATATAAACCAATCTTGCCTGAAAATATTGGTAACTTATGCAACTTGAGGTACTTAGGTCTAAGATTGACATATTTGGATAGTCTCCCTTCATCAGTTGGTGAACTGTCCCATTTGGAAACTCTGGATCTCAAGCACACATGCATAGATGAGCTACCATGTTCCATTTGGCGGTTGAAGAAGCTCCAGTATCTCAATCTTAACGAAATGCGTCTTGACATGCAACTGCGCTCTTCCTTGAGGCTCTTGACACTATGGGGATTGTTTTTGGACAAGAAAGTCCCTATAAAAGATGGTTTCGATAAGCTGCAAGATCTTAGAGAATTGGGTGTTACATTCTTTCTAGCCTCCAACCAAGAAGATTTAATGAATTGGATCGCCAACCTAAAGGACTTAAGGTCTTTAAGGTTGCGATCCAAAGATAATTTAGGACGCGCTTCCAAACTCATGGTCAAATCCATGTCGAATCTTGGAAGGCTTTCTCACCTCAACTTGTTGGGGAGTTTAGAAAAGCTACCTAATTACAATGAATTCCCACCAACACTAAAGGTTTTGACATTGTCAATCTCATTGCTAAAGCATGATCCTATGCAAACAATTGGTCAACTTCCGTGCTTAACGGTTCTTCGGCTCTTGGGACAATCCTACATAGGGAAAGAAATGGTTTGTGTTAAAGGAGGGTTTAGTAGGCTTAAAGTGCTGAAAATGTGGATGCTAAAGGAGTTGAAGAGCTGGGTTGTTGAAGAAGGATCAATGAAAAGCCTCAAACATCTAGAGATTAGGTGTTGTGAGAAACTACAAAGTATTCCAACCACATTGATGCAACAACCGCGATTAGAAAACCTGGTTTTGACCGGCATGCCACATACATTCACAGCTGATGTGGAACGCTTAAAATCGGATCATACAACCATGACCATCAAGCATTGGAAATTTCCTCCCTTACCTGTGAGTTCTTGATTTCCTGTTTATTATACTAGATGTCTTTTCTGCATTAATAACCAGGACCGTCTAAAGCTTTTTGGGAGTTTAAAACAGAAAATAAAATTAAGGTTTTATTGTAAAAAAAAAGTACATTTCCGATCATATAATTCCTATATTATGTGTTTGTATGCATAGTTATAAACCACAAACCCCACCACCAGTGATCTCAAAGCCCAAATTACCTACATATATTTTTTAGAATGTGGAGGCCCCGGGAAAGTGGGGCCTAAAGCCCTTGTTTTATTTCACTCCCCCTTAAGGCGCACCTGTTAGTAACATATCTCTAAACACTAACCTTGTTTATTCAAGTGACAGGAGGAACAACGCGATTCTACTAAGGTGAACCGTGGCTAAACTTTAAGCTCCAAATATGTTGTCAATATGAATAAACAACTAAAATTTCAAGAACACAATAATAACCTATATGTAATCATCGTATCTACAAGGTCTCTATGTGCAATATTACATTCTATATATAGAGTTTATATGTAATATTCTGTCATACACATAGGTTTGTTTCTTGTCATAAGTTTGTAATTTTCTCAATGCAAATCATAGCAAAAATGGTATTTTATAGCAACATTGATAAGCATTTTATTGATTGTCCATGTAATGTTATATCGACATTTACACCCAATAATGATATATGTGCCTAAAACCAATGCTTTGAAAACCGGACTAGTGATCGAACCGGTCACTTTATCGGTTTGTTGATTGGATGACCGGTCAGACTGCTTAGATCGGACTCAAACCGGATAATGTTATATTTAATTTTAAAAGGTTATTTGGATATTACCTATAATTTAAACAATAACTGAAAACTGAAATACAAATTATTAAAACAAAAATAGATGAATTGAAAACTGTAGGACAATAAATAATGAAGTAATTGGCCTTAAATTATAGTTACTATATAAAATTGATAAAATATTATTCAATTGATGGTTAAAAGTTAAAACAGACCATTAACCAAAAACAAAAAGATTTGTTTATTACATACCACATCGCTTAGACTTTCTATAAACAAGAAGATATCCTCATAAAAACAAAATGAAGCACATCCCAATATCCCATTAACCCAGTTAAATTCACCGGACCCATCTTGGGTCCAGTTTGGCCCGTTTGTAAACACTCAAAAAACCAACCGGTTCACTTGTTGGTGGCCCAACCCATACGAACTGATTTGGAGGTGCAAAAAAAAAACGGTTGAAGATCTTAAACTGGTTTTCAAACCAACACAAACCAATTGTTAAACCGGTTTGACTGAAACATATACACTGAAACCGGTTTAAACTGAACCGATTCAAATCCTCAAAAACTAGTTTTAAACCGGTTTGACTGAAACCGGTTTAAACTGAACCGATTCAAATCCTCAAAAACTAGTTTTAAACCGGTTTCAGTCTGGTTTCAAACCAGTTTCGATTTGAAAAACCAATTTGTGCACCTCACCCATACGTACTGAATTGGCCAAGGATACATCGAATTTGTTCTGTATTTAAATATTGGTTAGACATTTTGTCTCTTTATCTTTACTTTTTATTATGTTGTCATGTGTCTCAATCTTATTAATTATTAATCAAAGTTTATTGAATATTCTTTTAATTACAAGTTTTCTCATTACTTATACATATTATTTATACATATATAATATGTAAATTTGTAATTTTCTATGCTTTTGAACCTAGTTTTTGGTGTTTCAAAAAACTCTCTTTATCATTCATAAAGTTAGATTGTTAAAAGCTTCACCTGTACAATTTAATATGTGATTTTAATGAACATTTTGTAACTATAACTTAACAATATATTTAAATTAAAATATCTAAGCGTTTAGAAAATGAAGTTCAAATAAATTAGAATTAGAACCATAGAGAACCGGTTAAAGATAATCTAAGATGTTATATGCATTAGAACCCTATCCAAGCCTACGGTGTACGTATATGACAAATGAACGGTTCTGGCTAGGAAAGATACAGTAATCTAAACAAGTCCTTTGCGACCGACCCCTCTTTCCTGGGAATCTTTATATTGGATGTACTACTCTAGATGAATTATCAGATTCTATTATACAACCACCTGCCCTCCTTCGTCATTTTCATTCAAACTTTCTCTTTGCGTAACGGTAATTCCTTCAACTTATTCAATTCTTAAATTCTATAGGGCACATCCACTAAGGTTGATATATCCGCCTCCTCTCTAATCATCAATGTGAGATTCATAGCCCCTTTTCTTCTAATCTTTTGGGGTGGAATATGTAACATGTAAGTACAAAGGGCGTTTTCAAAACATATAATTCAAACAATTGGCAAAAGGGTTTTCATACTCGACGCTAAAACATTATTTAACTATGGACAACATGACTGCATAAACACGTTAAGGCCTCCTTTTTCAAACACATACACAATCATCAACTTGTTACAAGCCTACGGTAGTACAATTATAGCGTTATAGGTGTGAAAACCCACCCATATTCCCGGTAAGGGGTTTGGGTGATTGAAATCCGACACATATGCTTAGGTTAACCCGTGAGAGGTTGAACTGGAGAGGGCATGTCATTAGGTTTGGTTGTGGCTTCATGTTGTGACGTTTACTAATGTAGGTTATGTGAATTATTGCTATGAATTGTATACATCTTTCTGTGTTTATTTTATAAAAACCTATGTATCTCACCAACTATGTTTAGTTGACCCGTTTTATTACATGTTTAAGGAAATACCGCGTAAGGATAGGCTTTGGATTTGCTCACATAGGATGGCCTAGTTATCAATTGAAAACTTATGATTTATTTTAAAGTTGTTTTGTTTGATCAAGATTGTTATCTTTGATTATTTTGAGACACATGTAATCAATTTAATGTTTATGAAATCTTAATAGTAATTTTCTTTATTGCATTGTGTTATTTTATTCAATTTCGTCGCACTCCCGTATTTCCGTCGTTGGCGGATGTGTGACAACAATGAATTATTTTCTAATTGTAAATCATCATTGTAATGTTTTATTTGACATGTAATTTAATGTATTGTAAAAAAAACACATCACTTATGAAATTATTTTCATGTATATTTTTGATATTTTGATTACTCTAATCCATATAATATTAACATTTAACAAAATAGAAAATTTACTAATACAATATAAAATTTGTATAAAAAGAAGTACTAAGATATTTATCAATATAGTTTTAACGTTTCATCCCGTATAACACAGGAGTTAAAGCTAGTAAATAATAGAAAAGACCATTTACAGCCGTCATAGATAATTAATCTTGAACATACTATTTGAGACTTCTCCACAAATCTTAGTAATCAATCTTGACATTTCCATCAAATTAAATAAGAAAATCAAATTTTCTTTTAATATCATAATCAATTCTAAAAAATCGTAACATTTATTTTCCTGTACCATCTTGAAGATAAACTTGATACTTTAACATTATAACCTAGATTCTAAATACTACATTATATACTTTTCTAAGTCCCAAATTCAAACATCATCTAGGACTAGGGTGCCAAATAATGTTGAGAAGATATAAACGAATTATATTGTGTTGTATTTTTGAGATCACCGATTCCAATGATAGAGACACACAACTGCTTATGAAGTTTATCATATGAGAATAAAATCTGTAAAAACTGAAGCAAGATCCCCGCTTCCCATCGCATGAAGTTGTTTACTAGGATGGTTCGAGCACTTCAACTTGTATATTAGCATGAAGATTTGAAAAATAAACTAATTAGCAATTAATCAACTATTGTACTTCTAGTTTTGCGAAGTGATTTAAGGTTTAAGAAGAAGAGAGGTTACAATTGGAGTGTGACTGTGTCAGGGTAGATGAGTTAGGTTAGAGCTTCACTCTATTTATAGATTCAGTTTTTGGGGTTTTGTACTTGTTGAGCTCACTAGAAAAACGTGTGTACTTTAGATATAATCATGTAATATTTAGTTAGGTAAAATTGAAATTTATATATAAAAAAGTTTAGGCGACTATTAGTAATTTGAAGAGATAATGTTTAATAATCATTTTTATAGTATTGTTTGTTTTACATTAGTGTATTCATATAGTTCATTCTCATCATTATTTAACTAAAAAACACTTTTTTATCAATCATTTATTAAAATTCTCATCCATCTTGTTGCATATCTATCTCTATTATTAAACAACACTTTTTATTTTAATTTATTTTTTTTATTTTTTTATCACTTATAAAAAATATAAAATAATAGGTATACAGATGAATGATGAATCCTCAAAAATAAAGGACTTTACTTTCTTCTAAAAATATGAGGATGTTGTATGAGGAAGAGGAATGGATTAGAGTGGTTTTTTAAGTGACTTTATTAAAATTTTAATATGAATATGGGGTTAAGGATAGGGATTAGGTTATGAGTACTCTTAAAGCATTCATATTCTTATCCTTATATTTTATGTGATAGAGTAATGACTCCATCAGTTAAAATAAAATAAAAAAACTCAAATTTAAGCAACTTGTACGTACAACGTACACCAAGCTGCTGAGATCATAAAATGTGAACGATATTGCAACTGTCTAATTCTGTTTTAATCTTAAGCTATTAACAGCCTAACAGGTTAACATGTTATCACTTGATGATACATATAGTAAACTTTTTTTCATTTCTAATATTTTATGTGGATTAACTTACTATTAAAAAAAATAATAAATGGCATCTTCAAAAAAAATAGAATTCAACTTTTTTTTTTTAATGCGACTGTCTTAAATCTCTACAGCCCTACTTTTTTCGGGAGCAGCTCGGGTGTTCCTGTAAATCATGCATGTCTTTCCCAGTGGGTTGTAATCACAGCGGACTCGAACCCGGGACCCACCTAGGAAGAAACCCACAACTGGGAAAACCTCCTGACTTAACCTGGAACAATTTGTCCCAAGCGAGACTCGAAACCATAACCTTCCATTTAAAAAGTCATGAAGTTACCACTCAAACATAAGAATTCAACTAGCCTACCTAATCTGAATAGTTCACTACCCATTTCTTCCCCGTCACAATTGAATTCCACCACACCTAAACATAACAATATAAAGTGGATTTAGGGTCGGCTCTACCTTTTTAATCAGGAAACAAATTATAAAATTGAAACCTTTTCTATAAAAAATCATTTTCTTTCTTAGAATTTTAACACATGAAAATATGATTATGCACATTTTTGTATATATAATTTTTTTTAAGTCACACAATCACATGTATTAAAGTTAGAGTGAGTTTAGTAAAAAAAAACTCTTTCAGATATACTAATTTTTTGTTATCCTTGTCAAAACTTGAAAATCAAACGATGTTAAATCCTAAAAATTAGGGGGCCCTTAAATATGGAGTCTTAAGCAGCGTCTTATTTTTTGTATAGTCGAGCCACCTAAGATAATAATCGAATCAGGAGAGATATGAAAGACAATGAGAGAGATGAGTACATGCGGGTGGTTAAGTTATCATAAAACTAAATAATTGTTTGCCAAAAGTGAAATCTATATTATATAATAAATAAATGTTTTTTCATATCACGTGTCGCCTCCACATTCATTTTCGTCATTTTTTTCTCGTTTCTCTCTTATTAAATACATCTCTATATTTTAATAATAATATATTAAAAAAAATATACTAATAAAACATATTTGTTTTAAATTATCCTTATTATAACAAATTTTGAAATATGATTATGTAACTTTTATTTTTAATCAAATAGTAAATGTAAGTCAAATTACATTAAATAGTAATTAAGGTATTTTTGAGACCTAATTATATATAAATTTTTATATATTTGGAAAAAAAAATTATATCCTTAGTATATATAAAATATATTTTTACATCTGTAAAATATATATATAAAAATTTAAGAATTTTATATATTTATATTATTCACCCTGTATATAGTACATGGGTTATAAGCTAGTAAACAAATAAACAAATCATGCCCAGTTAGATCCCACTGTTAGCAAAGCTATAGGTAGGGTATAGGAAGGTGGGATATAGGTAAACTATGCCCTTAGGGTGAAGGGGGCACAACCCTCACCCAAAAACTACCCTAACAAAACTAACCAATGAGGTTGTGTCATCTCGCTTTTATCATTTTCCTACCCTAATAACCTAAAGTGAATGGGGCACAACCCTAATACCCTCATTTTTTCTTCTTTTTTTCTTTTTTTAAATTAAAACTAATAAATAAAACACATTTTATTTATTCAATAAAATAAAAATAACAAGAAATACAAAAAATTACATAGAATAAAAATAAAATAAGATAAAATCAATCTAATCTTCGTCTATAACTGGATCATCCAAATGGATCGTGCTATCAACATGTTCGACAAGATCAAATCGTAGCCTAAAATGTGTACTCGCATCGTGCAACTCCGGAAGGACATTATCGTCTATAACTGGATTGATTGGAGGATCCCTATGTAGACCGGTGATATTGTATTTCCGTCATCTTTTATGATCATATTGTGGAGTAACATGCACGCATAAAACCACATTTCTAATCTTTTCCGGCTTACGAGAGCGAGCGGGTCGCCTAATATACCCCATTTAGATTTTAAAACACCGAAAGCTCGCTCGACGTCTTTTCTTGCCGACTCTTGCACCTTTTTAAACTCCTTTTCTTTTGGATCGGTTGGATAGGCGAACGATTTCACAAACGTAGACCAAGTAGGGTATATACCATCGCTAAGATAGTATCCATGTTTGTATTCTCGCCTGTTGACATAAAATGGACATTTAGGCGTGGTTCCAAGTTGCTCGTCGGTAAATAATGGAGATTGTTGTAGAACATTGATGTCGTTGTTTGAGCCCGACGGACCACAAAACGCATGCCAAAACCACAAATCATTAGAAGCCACCGCTTCGAGCATGATCGTCAGGTATTGGTGATCACCTCGCATATATTGTCCACGTAGCCTTGTCGGACACATTCTCCAAACGAAATGTGTACAATCGATGCTACCGAGCATACCCGGAATGCCATGTTTTTCTTCATGCGCGTTGTACAAAAGTGCAACGTCGTGGCTTGTCGGTCTGTATAAGAACTCGTTGCCATATAGTATAACTATGGAATTACAAAAATATTCTAGGCATTCACATGAGGTCCTACAAGCCATACTTAAATACTCATCGTATTCGTCGAGAGGATTACCGGTTGCGAGTTGTTTGACCGCAGATGTGCATTTTTGTAACGCCACGAAACTCTTTTTCATCCTCCCGTCTAAGTCCTCTCGGAACCATTCAAATTTTGATTCTATATCCGCAACAATTTTTAAAAATAAACGTTTTGACATCCGAAATCTTTCACGGAACGTTGCTTCATCAAATTTTGGATTTTCGTCGACGAAATAATCGTTCATTAGAGTTTCAAGGGCTTGTTCACGATCACGTGGCACATATCTTTTTTTAGAGGTTGTCGTGTCTTCTTTTTCGGCATAAATTTGAATAGGTCTTGAAGATAAATGAATTGATAATTAATCTTGAACATAGTATTTGAGACTGCTCTACAAATCTTGAAATCACTCTTGACATTTCTATCAAAATAAATAAGATTAAATCAACTCCTATGTAAATCGAGTTTTCTTTTAATGTCATTTTCAATTCCAAAAAATCATCACAGTTAAAAATCTCTTGTTAATTGATAGTTTGTGTTAATCAAAATAATCTTGCTAATTGCTAATCATCAAATCGAAATCAAAAGTATTAATCAGGTCATTTTAAAAGCAAAAAAAAAAGTAAACCAAAAGCTCTAACTGAAAGGCCCCAAAAATTTATCTCGCTTAATGCTTTAACTATGTTTGAGCCGCCCCTGCATCTAGGACTAGGATGCCAAATGATTCTAAGAAGATATAAGCGAATTACACGTGAGTCATATTCCGAGATCACCAATTCCAACGATAGAGACAGATAACTGACTTTAAAAGTTATGAAGTTTATTAGATGATAATAAGATGTGTAAAAATTGAAGCAAAATCCCCTTCCCATCGGATGAACTTGTTTACTAGGCTGATTCGAGCACTTCAAACTGTATATTAACGTGGAGATTTGAAAAATAAACTATTTCAGTTCAAGTAATCGCCAATTGTACTTCTAATTTTGCCATCTATGAAGCGATTTAGGGTTTATGGAGAAGAGAGGTTACAATTGGAGTGTGATGGTAGATGAGTTGGTTAGAGCTTCACTTCTTTATTTATAGATTCAATTTTTGGGCTTTCGTACTGGTTGAGGTCACTAGAAAAACATGTGTACTTTAGATGTAGTTATGTAATATTTAATTAATAAATAAAATTGATATTTATATATGAAAAAAGTTAGGCGACTAATGATATTTTGAAGTGATAATGTTTTAACAATCATTTTAATGGTATTGTGTGTTTTACATTACTATTTTAGAAAGTAGGAATAAAAGTAAACAAAAATAAGAGTTTTGTTGGTAAGGACTATTTTACTTCTATGATAATGATTTTGTTGAATAAAGTATTGAATCGAAATATATATTTTTTAAATGGCAAATGTGATCTACAATAATTTTGGAAGAATTTCAACTTTTTAAGTCGTTTCAAGAATCAAAGTGTTGACGTAAAAGTCGAGAAGCTAAAACTTACCAAAATCTACTGAAATGGATACCCGATGGTGTTAGCCTGTTAGGTGACTATTCAAGAAACCCAATTGTGATCTACAATAATTTTGGAAGAATTTCAACTTTTTGAGTCGTTTCAAGAAACCCAAATCAATCACATACGATTCAAGAAACACAAAACGTCGTTGGTGGCGATTGCACGAGTCGATTCAAGAAACCCAAGCCGATTTGATAACGATTCAGGTCGTCGAGGGTTGCCGCTTGCAGGAGTGTCTCTACAGTACAAGCACAAAAAGCAACCGTTTTAGGCCCTCTAATTTTAAAGGCCCCCAAATTTTTTTAAAAAAAACACTACTTCGGTTTATATTTTAAGCTGAAAATATATTTGACAATCCATCAATTTTTGTGTTTTGAGAGAAAATTAGAAAAGATAACAAAATGATTGAAGGCATGAGGTTACTGTAATAACATTCGGCCTAAACATTAATATTACACGTTTTGACGCTCTATAAAATTACATTTAAAATTTTAAAAAAATTTATATAGGTAAAAACTTTGATAAAAAGGCCTCAATTATTTCAAAGTTCGTTTTAGGCCCCTAAAATATGTTGAGCCGCCTCTGGCCAGTTGTGACGATTTTAGGTGAGGGTGTTTCTGACATAGACGACATACTCCGTGTGGTTGTGACGATTTCAATAATAAAGTCAGATATTGTTATAAATATTATAAAAATTCAAATCCATAGCGATGCGTTTATTTTTGTCTACATCCTGATATAAATCTCATACAAAACTGAATCTGAAGCGTGAGTGCACAAGCCACCAAGCTGCTTCAAAGTTTCGTTTCTATAGGTTTTTTTGTTTTCATCTTACAACCATTAAAACTTGATATTTTATAAAATTCCGGATTTGCTATTCCATCGTGCTTCTTTTATTTAGTGTTTCGACATGAACTTTTTTCACGGGTCAAATACCGGTGTAAAGTCATAAAAACTGAGTCTTCTAAATTTTAAAACCCTCATCACAATACGTAGATACAAGCACACTCGTTTTCTTTTAAATGCGCTTAATGGCATAATTAAATGATTCTTTAAATAAATATTTCTTCTCATAACATGAAAAACTAACAAATGCTTGGCGTAAAAATGTAATATATTAATCAAAGAATTACATCAATTCAAAATTTAACTCTAAATTATCTAATAAATCACAGCTTTTTTTATAAATTTACATACATCTCTAAATTAAGCTTATTTGCCAAACAATTTTGACAATGACAAGAATTTTCCTTCTCTATCTCCATATTGAAGCATCCACTTTCATCGTATTATACAACGGCATATTTTAAATATGAAATCCGTAATATTTGCTAAGCCATGGTTAGATGAGTTTATCCAACATCAACTCAGCTAAAATCACAGCTTTTAATCTTTCATTCTAGCTATAATCGTCATATTTCACATTATAGTCGACTAAATCCTAGTTCCAGACATTGTCCAGGACAACACATTTAGTAAACCTTGTAAAATATAGCGAAAAATAAAATAGAACCATTTTTCCGAGATCAACAATTCCAACAATACAGACAAATAATTGCTCTACAAACTTATAGGATTTATTAGGTGAGAAAAAGATCCGCAAAAAATGAAGCAAAGTTTGCCTTCCCATAGCTCGAATTCGTTCACTAAGCCGATTTGAACACTTCAAACCGTATATTAGCATGAAGATTAAAAAGGAAACGATTTACCTTCCGTTAGCGAATGGGAGTTGCAATTTTAGCATCTGTGAAGCGATTTGGGGTTTTTGAGAGAGATTAAAGGTGGAGTGTGATGGTCGATGAATTAGGTTGCTTTGTATTTATAGCTTCAACTTTCTGGGATTTCATAATTTGTTAGGCTGCTCACTAGAAAAGCTATACTGAGTTAAATTATCATCGTTGGTTATCTAGTACAATGGTAGCCTCAAGATTTCTCATAGTGCAAGTCTTGGGTTCGAATCCTGGTCACAACAAAAAAGGGGTATATGGCCAGGTCAGGGGGTTTACCCAGTTGAGGTTCCTCCTGTGGTGGGTGCCCCTGGATGTTCTAGGTGTTGTCCCGGGAAAACTCAATTATCCTACAATATCTAGGTGTTGCCGTTAAAAAAAATATCATTTATGTAAAAGAGTTGGCTAATTAATGATATTATGAAGTGAAAATGTTTTAATAATCGGTTTTTTGGGATTGTTGTTTGGCTACATGAATGTTTTAAGAAAATAGAGGGAAAAAAGGTAAGGATAAATAACGGCTTTGTTGATAAGTATTTACACTTTATATTTTGCTAAAGGTTTTGTTAAATAAAGTTTATTAAAATATTGTAATTTAAAATAATAATAATAATTGTTGTTGTTATTATAAATCAAATATAAAAACTAACGTATTATATATTAGACTGACGTCGGTCAATGTATCCTTTTCTTGGAGTGCCTATGTTGGTTGGATCAAGCCAGGAAAGAATTTGAACTGTTTAAATTGAGAGGTTATGCAATTTGATTTGTAGTTACCTCCTTCGCCAACCCCGCCCCCACCCCCACCCCCCTCACACACACTACCCCATTATCCCTGCTTCAATTGTTTGTAGTTGGTTTTCATACGGTATAGATTTGATAATCTAAACAGCAACCAAGATAAAGAAATCTGAAACCAAGACACTTTCACAAAATTGAGAAAGCTCTAGGAGTGTACAAACAGGGCCGTCTCCGAGAATTCGAATGCCCAACACGAGCAGTAAAAAAAAGGCCCATAATGAAAATTACTTTTTTAAAAAGGCCCAATAATTTTTTTTTAAATCCTCGAAAATTTAAAATATATATATAAAATTTTTTTTTTAGCCCCCTACGGTCGTGTTGCCCGCAGTGCCTTCCAGCCGGCCCTGTGCACAAACAAAAAAATTGTTGCTACTACTGTAGACCGGGTAGGAACCGGTTCCAGTTGTAGGTAGAACCCTCATATCCGGTTCTAGAACCGGTTTTCTGTACCTCTAGTTGTTTCCACGTCTAAAACATGTGACCTTAAGATTACAAATCATCAGCCTTATAAGTTACTCTAAAATTTGTAGTCTCGATATGACTGGTTGAGTGAGGGTATATTCAATAAAAATAGGGAAGCTGAAGTGGCATGATCACTGAAGAAAATATGTGTCATACTTTTCATATGACCTATTAATATTATATTGATTTATGTTATTAAATTCTTATATCTTTCATGTTCAAACTTTAGAAAATGATCTATGGCATGTCGTCACTAATTTTTGAGTCAATTTTGTCAGGATACATATTCATAAAACAAAATCGAGCTATTAAACAACATTATATAATCCCTCATTTTAGTTCTTAGCTTCATGTTCAATCAACAAATTTGCATTTTCTTTTTAAAAAGTGAAGGAACTTTCTACATGTAAATCCATGATAACCAAACATAAACGTCTTTAAACATAGCACAAAATAACAAACAAATTTGCATCTTCTTTTTAAAAAGTGAAGGAACTTTCTGTAAATCCATATAACCAAACATATAAATGTCTTAAACACAACACAAAAATAACAAATGTTTAACATGTTAAAATAATCTAAAACATAAAAATTTAATTGAAGAATTACAACACAAAAATAAACACTATATCATTATCAATCTTGAAGATACCAGTTCTGGATCTTGTCTTCTGACCTCATAATAAATTCGTGTATCTTGTATTCTTGAGATCAAGTTTTCTTTTAACACAATGATCAACACTGGTTTCATGATCAATCTTACAACCAAATTTGATGAATCCATAATTGTTTTTTTTTATAAATCATAATCAAACTTGCAGATAACATCCAAACATAATACAAATACAATCAACAAGTCGTGTTTAGACACCATAAACTTGTTGTTTGGGCATCATAAACTTGATTAGGCGAGTTCATCACACTTCAGCCAGCCCAAAATCGCAGTTTCTAACACCCAATTCCAATCGTAACCGTCATATGTTATAATGTATTTTTCTAAATCCTAGTTCCAGACATCATCTAGGACAAAGAAAATAATTACATTTGCGAAAACATAACCAAATTAAGCTAGAATCATATTTCCGAGATCACCAGTTCCAACACCGTAAACAAAAAATAACCGTTGTACAAACTTATCAAGTTCATCAGATGAGAACAAGATCTGCAAAAACAAGAGCAAAATCCCTCTCACCATCGCATGAATTTGTTTACTAGGCTGATTCGAACACTTCAAGCTGAATATTAGCATGAAGATTTCAAAAAAGACACGCTTTACCTTCAATTAATCGCCGATCGGACTTCCGGTTGGTTTTGGAATCTGTGAACCGATTTAGGGTTTCTGGAGAGGATTTGTTGAAAAGAGGTTTGACGGCTGATGAATTAGGTTACAGCTTCACCTGCACCTGCTTGGTTATTTAAAGATTTAATATTTGGGCTTTCACACTTCTTGTTGGGCTCAATAAAAAAACCGTGTACTTTTATGGTTTAATATAATTACGTAATATTTAATTAACTGAGTTAAAATACTTATTTAATGCATTTCTATTTTTTTACTAATAATATATATTTAAAAAAAATACTAATTATATTAAAATGAACATTTATTTTAAATTATCACTTATTATAAAAACTTAAAAACATAATTATGTAACTTTTATTTCCAATCAAATAGTAAATAAAAGTCAAATTATATTAAATAATAATTAACGTATTTTTGAAACTCAATTATATATTAATTTTTACATATTTTGAATTTGTTTTCTATCTTAAGTATATGTAATATATTTTTACAGTTGTGAAATATATACATAAAGATTTAAAAAGTTTATATATTGATATTTTTCACCACGTGTGTAGACACGGGATCTAAACTAGTTAATTAATATAAGAAAGTAAAGTTAAGCAAGTAATAATACTTTTTTTAAGGATAATGATAAGGTTTAAAAATCTGATTTAAGACTCTTCTAACTTAAATTTTATTTTTTTTCTCTTATAATATAAGTATATAGTATATAACTCAATCCTGATGTAGATGTTCTTAGGGTATCCGGTATACCTGGGTTTACCACGTCGTGATCCAACGTGGATGACTAAATCACGCCGTGATTAAGTGGGCACACCGCCCCCTCAATTCTTTTTTCACGTCGTGCTCATCTCTAGTGAAATTTTTCACGCCAGTCATCGCTTCATTTCAACCAAATTGATCCGTTGAACGGTAACTTTTATGATCGTTGGTAAATAATAATTTTAAGCTCCTTCGGTTGGTACCTGCAATGTCGCGATGGTTGAGGTTGATTCCGGCAACCGTTCTATGGTAGCGATTATCTGGTGTCAGAGCACAAAAGACTCCGGTGGTCGCACAAAAGATTCCGACGACGAGCGGTGGTGGTGGTGTTGAATTGGGAATTTGAGAGGGAGTAGGTGAGTGGGAAGATAAGTTATGTTTTATTTTATTTCATTTGGGTTTTAAACTCTTTGTAGGTGATTTGGATAGACTAATTTATGTTTTATTTCTTATTATTTATTAAGTTTTATTTTATTTTTATTAATAAAATATTATGTTTTATTTTATTTAAATAAAAATTAAAAAATAATAACATTTAATTATCACAACACCACAATCACACGGGTATACCCCTTGTCAAGTGATGGGTGGTGTGATAATGAGGATAGTGACTTGGTGCCACGTGACGTGCACTTTATTATCTCATCACACCACAATCACACCGGTATACCCATACTCTTAGGCAACTAATCTTTTGTTAGGGTGGGGGTTGGATTTAGGCTAAGGGGAGTGGTTCCACATTTCCACACCCCTCCACGTCAGCCCCACGTCATATTTTACAGCTTTTCCACATTCTCCACATTAGAGAGAAATGGTTCCACATTTCCACACTGACACGTCCTTTTCTTTTTTAAATTTAATTAATTTAATATTAACTTATTTTATTAAGTAATAAAAAGCATTAATAAATTAAAAAATTAATAATTAATAAAAAGCCTTAATAAATTAAAAAAATATATAATTTGGGCTTTTTTATTGGATAAGACTCATTAATTTTGAGGGCAATATTAAATTTTTATCGAGTTTTTCTATCAGTCAAAAAAAAACAATTTGGGCTTTTTTTAGGCTAACCTATATTGCGCTTCAGGTACCCGCCAACAAACCCAGCTCTATAAAACCTTCTTTGATACAGCGCCTACCACACCCCATGCTTACCGGAGAAGACAAGCCGCTTCCGTGCTCCCCGCCGACGGCAGCTACAAGTCCACCCGCAGATCGCTTTAAATTTACGGCCGTTTGAGAGGGTAGGCCCCACCCCCAACGGTTACAAGTTCATTTCCACGCCGTGGAAATTCTCACGCTAGCTCTCCACGAGCGTGGACCACGGCCTGCGGGCCTGGTGTTCCACAGCAGCCACGCTGCCAGGTCAGCTCCACGCTGCCTTTTACGGGGTACTCCCCTCAGCCTTAGTGGTAAATAGGTATGGGTTGAGTGATGTTCTCACCCAACCAAATATTATGAGTTCTAGTTTTGGAAGTGACATATCCTAAATTATATAGGTGTTAGATTATTTTATCCTATAGATGTTGATGTTAAAAAAAGCTAATGTTTTGTTTATTAGTTAGCGACTTACGTTATTTAAGTAAAAAAAAAATGAAGAAGAAGAAGTAACGTTCGTCACTTGAGAGTTTTTGATTAGTCCTAGCTTATGAACATTAATTATGTGTTTTACGTCGAAGTTGATAATTGTTATTTATCTATACTCCTTTATAATACATACTAGTTTAAAATCGCGTATATTACACAGGCTGAATAAAAATAATGTAATCTGTTAACGCGTACACTCGTCAAAATATGTCTTTAAATAAATATACTTTGACGTGACACTTGTAAATTATGTTAATTTATCTTTTAAAACATTTTTTTAACTGGATATTAATTTTTTTATATAATTCATATTAAATTTATTTGGTTAATGATATAATAACTATCCATAGTTAAATATTAAGTATCCAGAATTAGATTTATATTAGGTACTAGGTTAAAGCTCATGTTTTATATGGATTGAAAAAATATAAATTGTTATAAAAAGTATTTTCTATAAAGAGTTGTACGTTGGATGTTATTAGTCATCTGTAAAACAAGAAATAATGAAGATTTAAAAATTATAAATAAAAAATAATAAAGACTTAAAAATTATAAAATTGTATTTTAAAATAAGATATAATTGAAGTTTTCTTATGATTTAGTATTTTTTAATAAAATATTAAAATAAATTTTAAATATTTAATTATTTAACATCATCGTTATTTAATAGGAGAGAAAAAATAAAAACAAAAATCTAGCATTCATCAAAAGTCGACAGGTACCAAATATAGTTATTTATCTATTATAATATATTAATATAGGTTAGAAACCCTGTATATTATACAGGGTGGATAAATACAGTGTTATATATACTTAGTAATAAAGATCTAATATTACATATTTATGACACATTACATATTTTTTAAAACAAATTTTAGAAACGTTATATAGTTATTTTTTTAAAATGTTTTATAAAAAGAATGAAAAAATTATAAAAATGTTTTATGAACAAAGCTATTTTTTGATTAAAAAATATTTTATAAAAATCATTATTATTTAATAGGAGAGAGAGGCGGGAAACAAAATTATAATTTTTTATAGAAACTTGTATCATTAATAGGAGAGAGAGACGGGAAAAAATGTTAAGGATGAACATGAGAATGACATGTGGCACCCCAAAAACTTTATTTATTAGTATGTATAGATTTAAAAATATATTTTTTAACATTATTATTTAGTAAGGTCCGCGTGTTATTTAATCCGGGTAATGGTTTAGACGGGAAAAAGAAAGTGAGATTAAATGATGTAGTGACACGTGACAAAACATGTAATCATTTATTAGGTTAAGATTAAGATGATACAATTGTCTTTTTACACCCAATTTTAAGACGTCGCTCCCCCCCCCTCTCTTTTTAAGATGTTTGACGTCGCCAGAGACGCATTAGTCACACCGGAGACGATTACGATTCCTTCGCCATAAAACCCCATTCAATGAATTCCTTGTGACAACTGGTAATTTACCACATAATTATTTAAATATAATTGCGCATATTAGACTAAATTTTAATTAATTAAGTCTAACCCGGTCCAATAGAGTCCAACCCACACACGATTACACGGGAGATATTAGATATTTTCAAGTCACATATCGCGTTAGTGATAGACCAAAAATAATATTTAGACGACTCGAAAACATCCTCTTTATATATATTTCCGTTATATATATTATTTATATATTAGAGGATACCCACTCAAACGGACTATAAAATTAATATATGTCGAACATATATTATACCCGAACTACTAAATTATTATTATTTCGGATACCCGACTCAATCCCGACACGTAGTAACAAACGAAAATACCGACACGGGTATTTTACCAAATAAGTAACAAGCGGATATCACTCCACACCTCAATTAAATACTACAAAAAGGGGTGAGCGTACTTATTGAAAGACATGGGATAAGATTTCAAATCCCAAACCACCCCCATATATACGCATGAAATCCCTATATATACATGTATGTGCAACTCCTCCAACCCATACCTCAAACCACCCTCCTCCCTCTCTCCCTCCCTTCTTCCCCACCCGAGAACCCCCTCACCACCACCGGTCCACCCCCCTCATCTTCACCTACAACCCAACACACCTCCATCTCTCCCTCTCGGCTCCCTCACCACCACCTCCACACCACACCCTCACCACCACCGGTCCACCACTTACACCATCAACACCACCACCATCGACCCCTAACATCACCACCTTCATTTCCAAACCACCACCCCTACCTTCCCTCCCTATCGGCAACTCCCACAAGCCACAAACCACTAACCGACCACCATCCCAACACCCTCTCCACCACCCGTTCCAGACTCCTCAACCCCGACCCAGTGCCCGACAGCTCCGAACAACCACCGTCGTCCACCGCTTGCACCACCACAGCCCTCCGCCACCTTTGCGGATTCTTTCGGGACGAAAACCAGTTCTTTCGGGTCATCGTTTCTCGCCTACGGTCACCACATTACGTTCACGTGAAGCACCGGTTCATTTCGGGAACTTACGGAGTCATTTGGGAAGTTTCGGGAAGGAATCGGACCTCGCGTATTCGCCGTCACCTTTTCCCGACGGTTTACGTGAGATTCCCACTCGATTATTTTTAACATTATTAAAGTTGGTGATACAATAAGTTATAATCAGATTATAAATTAAAGAGTAAACTTTGTTTTTGGTACTTGTGGTTTAGTCAAAATAACAGTTTTGGTCCAATAGTTTCAATTTGACTTTTTTGACCCTTGTGGTTACCTAATTTTCTCAATTAGAACCCTGGCACTAACTCCGTTAGTTTTTTCTGTTAAAAATAAGGGTATTTTAGTCTTTTTACTAATAAGGACTAATTGTGTCATTTTCCTAAATTATAACAAGGACCATATGTGTAAATTATATAAAATAAAACCCTTGTCTTCCAAAAATAAACCCTAAAACTTCACCTCCCCCTCCCTCTGCCACAACCAGCAGCCACCCACCACCACAATCACCATAGCCATCATTGGCCACCACCACAAAGCCGACCTCCTTGTCGTCACCAACATCCTCCACCACCACTGCTTCGCGAAATCGGGACCTGCAACATCAGCATCACCACAAATCCGACCTCCTCTTCATCTTCATCATCTATGAACATACCTCCATCTACCACCATTATCACCACCGTGATATCTAGGGTTTCTGTCAATGATAGGGCTTTTACAGGTTTGATTAGGGGCAGATATGTGTGTTTGTAAATCTAGGGCTTCGATTGACGGCAGTACGAGATGGAAGGTGGTTCTAGGGCTTCGATTGACGGGTCTTCGAATTTAGGGATTTTGGAGGGATGCAATGGTGGTGGAAGGTGAGTGGGCTTGTGGTGGTGGTGGAGGAAGTGAATGGGTTGGTGACGGTGAATGGGATCGTACTCCCATCCCCTTCTTTCCCGGAGGCCAGTCATGATAGGGTGGCGGTGGCAGTGGAGGGTGGTGGTGGTGGTGGTGTGGAGGGTGGTGGTGAATGTTTGCAAATGTGCGTGTGTGTGTATATATATATTAGTAATTTACTGATAGCGCAGCGTAATATAATCTAGGTAAGAACCAAGTATCGAACCATGGACACGGATCCCGTACTCAACCCTCGCTATTGTCTGAGTAGAATAATAAGTTGGAAAATGGGTTTTGTTTAAAAGGAAAATAAAAAGTTAAGAAATTTAATTAGAACTATTATTCTGTTTAAGGTGTTACTCTAGTTGTTATCCATTGCTAATTAATGATGTATTCAAAGTAAGGTTAATCATAGTTACTAATACTAACCATTTCGATAGGGGAGTTAGTATGTCGTAGTGGAACAGTGGATACGGTCGGCCAACTGTTCCTTAATGAGTATAACAGACCCTAAACGGGGCATGAAGTCCGTCGGTATCATCACAACTCATTATTCGGACTTATTATCCCTATGACTGGCGTACGTCTAGTCTTGTAACTTCTTCCGGTAAGTCAGAATGCACGACTTCCTCCAAAGGTACTTTATGAACGCTCGGACCTAACTAATTATGTTCTTAAATAGTTGTCTTTACTTATAATATTATTTCAAATAAATAAGACTTTTCTTCTCAAGATCAAATCCCATGGCTCCAGCTAGAAGTCCTCTACAAGTCGATACAAGAGAAGTAGAGTATTACCTAGGGGTGCAAACGAGCCGAGCTGCTCGCGAGCTACTCGAGATCGGCTCGTTAAAAAGATCGAAACGAGCCGAGCTTAAACGAGCTCGAGTCGAGCTCGAGCTTAAGAATAAGCTTGTTTATTAAACGAGCCCGAGCCCGAGCTTCACTTATCGAGCTCGAGCCGGCTCGCGAGCCTTAACGAGTCTTTTATTTATATAATGTTTTTAATATATTTAATATATATTTATAAAATAATAATAATAATTAGTATATATAAAATTAAGATAAATATAATTAAATAATATGTATTATGATATATAAAAAAACTATAATAAAATTTATATAAAAATAATTATAAATATATATAAATTAATTAATATATAATAAACGAGCCGAGCCCGAGCCGAGCTCAAGCTTGTAAAGCTACCAACGAGCCGAGCCCGAGCTTCAAAATTAGAGCTCGAATCGAGCCGAGCTCGAGCTCGAGCTCACAGTAAGTTAAACGAGCCGAGCTCGAGCCTAGTCAAGCTCGGGCTCGACTCGGCTCGTTTGCACCCCTATTACCGACACAAACCGCCCGGTCTATTTAGGGCTCAAACGGCCTGCTGAATACTCAAACCTCCAATCAACCCATAATATTAAATCTATACTAACCGGCAGTGCTAGCATCAAGATTTGTACATAGACCGTACAAATATCGAATAAGCTTCCCGAGCAAAAAGTCTTGCTTGAGTAACTCACAAGATAAAAGATTATTAGATTGATTTAAAGATCACTTATTCTGGTCTTTTCTAGATAAATTATAGTAAAGACTTTAAAAACATAACTTGCTAAAAATACTTCATTAATTAATTAAAGTTCCGCCAACTCGGGCAGCACAAGAAGACTAGCCATAAATGACCATACAAGTGACTCCACTAACCCTTAGATAATGTGTGGAAGTGTTCCAACACCAAGGGAGAGTGGGTATAGGTTGCCTCTTGTTTTACTCGAACGTGAAGAATAAGTTCATATTACAAGACTTAGAAAAGAAAATAGAAATAAAAATCTAAATGGACCAAATCCGAGAGAGTTTCGGCTCTTAGCATAGCACTAAGGCCTTCCCTTCTCTTGGTAATGGACACCTAAAACACTAGAATGAGCTTGCTATTTATAGACTCTGAGTTTGGTAATGCACGGTCGTGCAAAGCACACATCTATTGCACGTGAGGGAATCTAGCAGAGCAGGGAAGTATAGGGACCCAAAATAGGGTTTGCACGACCGTGCATTGCCATATTTTGGTCCCTGTTTACTTTTTTGACTTTTGGGTTGACTCCATGCGTCCGGTTTCGTTCAATTGGCTTCCGAATGCTGATGTTTCCTTGTTTTTGGGTGTTTTCTTCATGTTTTTGTATGCGAGGGTTAATTATCCTGTTGTAACACAAATAAGTGGATTAAGTATCATATCTTATCATATTATCTATAATTTGTGCTATTTATGGGATAATTGTGCATATAAAACATGTATAAATGGTGGTACATCGTTTACATAAATGGTCCCTGTGTTAATTTAAAAAAATGACACAATTAGTCCCTATCAGTAAAAAGATTAAAATATCCTTAATTTTAACAGAAAAAACTAACGGAGTTAGTGGGTTGGGCTTAATTGAGAAAATTAGGTAACCACATGGGATAAAAAAAGTCAAATTAAAACTATTGGATCAAAACCGTTATTTTGACAAAACCACAAGGGCCAAAAACGAAGTTTACTCTAAATTAAATGACGAGTTTTGAACGTATCACAGACGGATCATGGTTCTAATATATAAAATACGGGTTTTTAAAAGAAATAGCGATTATAAAATATAGACTAAAAAACCTATTTTCATAATAAAATAAAAGATTAATTTATTTTATAAAAACACGTTTTATGGTAGTATTAACCATAAAAGAAGAGGAGATTTTTATAAAACTTTATTTATAAAAATACCTCCGTATGACAAAGGTATACTAATCATAGTTATATATATATTTTTAATAGATACATTAATGGGTTGAAAAGAAATATAAATAATATAACTATTTGAGATATATTAACCTATTTTGCATAAATATATATATATATATATATATCATGTAATTACAAGAAATCATTGATATATATATATATACATCGACAAAAAGGAGTTTAAATAATAAAATAATATGCCTATTATTTTATGACAACATATTAATTGAGAATAATCTTAATAAATATATATTACATATATTTATCCTAAGAATCAATTTAAATAAAGTTTTTGGATAAACAAATACTGAGTCGCAATATTTATTAAAAAATTTAATAAATATAATAAACTTGAGCAACAAGTCGTATCACTAACGGCGATCGGTCGGACCCTTGTAAGATATTACGAGACAAGGGTCGAGACCTCAGGGTATTGGTCAGGTGACCAAACCACACTTAAACCATCTCATAGGACCTAAGGTGTATTAAATAATTTAGGGCACGGATAGGTCGGACATTTGTTGGACATACTGCACATCTCATCACTCATCATCTCGAAAGATAAGGTGAGTCTCACGGCCCCACTTTTACTTGTTTTAAATTTGTTTTTAAACAAAGGGGGGAGAAAACTTGCTCAACTAAACAACTGGACACAAGTACATACAACGATTGTTTGGGTGAACAACACAACGATTGTTCGGAGGAACAACACTCAACGATTTTTCGGATGAACAACACTCAACGATTGTTCGGGCGAACAACACTCAACGATTGTTCGGGCGAACAACACTCAACGATTGTTCGGGCGAACAACACTCAACGATTGTTCGGGCGAACAACACACCATTGATACCTCATTGGTTCGGAGAAACAATACATAACTAGAAATCTTGTGGTCCAATATCAAACATTTCAACTAAACCTGTGAACTCACCAACTTTATGTTGACTTTTTAAGCTTGTTTTCTCAGGTAACTAGAATCATCATTTGCATGGACATGCACACACATAGAACATCTTTTGGAGACATCTCGGTATAACCTAGGTACATCTAGGTCTTAGCCGACAAACTTATTGTATGAAAAACCGTATGCTTTGGATTTGAAGTACGGTACCTTTGGCATATAATATATTGGAAACAATTTGTGTTTCCTTGTAACAACTTAGAATCTTTGATTATTAATGTTATTAGAAGTCGTTCAATGTAATCAAAGGCTATGATCGATCACCTACTCTGCCGCATCCCGTGTTTCCGCCCTAGGCGGGGTGTGACATTCCTTCGCCTGAGACTTTTCGTGTTGGTAACCGACCACGACAATAAAACCCACCCATGTGCACATATCTTCTTAACCCCCTTATTTTCCTTTCACCATCAGAAGAAAGATGGGTCATCGGCGGTGCTGTCGTCTGTTAAGAAGTTGCTATGAACATATCGATATGAGGAATCGACTAGAGGCAGCGAGAAGATACTCAAGTACCGAGAGATCAGAGAGCGAAGATGAGGGTGGAGGAGGACTGGACGAGATGGCGCTGGTTATCTACGGTGGCGATGTATTGTTGTTTTGTTTCCGTAGTATTGTATCTAGGAATGTTTACATGAAATTCTTTTTTCTTTGGTAACTGCATTAGCTCTATCTTGATTGTGCCTCATGAGTTGCTTATTGACATAACGCAGATGTGTTTCACTTTCTTTATTACACAATGGATAGGCCATGTACATGTACTATCTTTGTGTTTTATGATCTCTTTTGATGGTGTTGTAATCATTCTCCCCTGTATAATGAAGGATAATTTTACCAAACTGTTACTATCATCTAAAATACAGTCATGGCTACTGTCTACAACTTTATTACTTCTTATAGTAACCATTTAGGAGAGATCCCTTATAGTAATATTTACAAAATCAAAAAGCTAACAAATGAAAAGTTAAAACAGTTTTAAAAAAAGGTTTTAGTTAAGATTTTTTTTGCAGGAAATACACTTGGTTTTGTAATAAAATGATAATTACCGAAATTGATTTATTTAAAAAAACAAATTAAATCTTAAACTAAATAGCTTATTTAAAAAAATAGTGAGATAAAAGGATTTAATTGGATGGAAGAATTGTGAGATTGCCCCCACGCCCTCACCCATTCATGCCCTTTTCACAAACAGGAGGCGGTGTTCACTGGTGTAAAAAGGATGAGATGGATCACGCCCCCCTTTCACGATCCCACTACAAAAGGCATAAGTCACTCATACACAATTATCAAATGTTGAAGGTATTTATATTTGATAAACAAAGTCATAATCAATCTTGAAGGTATTTTTGAAACTTTCCAACATATCTCATATTTAATCCAAAGAAAATCATGATGTTTTTTCTTTAAAAACATGATCAATCATAATTAATCAACGAATTCGGAATTACTTAAAAGTCAAACTCAACTCTAAGTTATCTTTTTTTTTAACGGCAGGGAATTTCAATAAAACAAGCTAGAAACACTAGCAAGAAGCTAGAGAGGGTATAACGAAATTACAGTGACAAAGAATTAAAATTGAAACATACTCCAATTAGACCAATCTAAATTAACTAAATTGGATTGATGTTTAACCCAAAGGTAGCTAGTGGCCTTGATATCCTCCAAAATCCTGAAAATTTGCATCCGCTTGTTGTTGAAGACCACCTCGTTTCTTGCCCTCCAAAGTACCCTAACGGTCGAAAGGATGATTGCATTAATAGCCTTCCTTTTAGGATTTTTGCCCACCCCATTTTCATAGACTTGGAGAAGATCCTTGAAAAAGAAAACGAAAATAGGAGGAATGTTGCACCATTGCGAGATGATAGACCAGAAGACGTTTGCAGTCTCACAATGGACGAAAAGGTGCTCGGCCGATTCGATATCCTTGCCACATAACACATATGTCAGCCCCCACATTGATACCTCTTTTCATTAGAGTAAGACAAGATGAAATTCTTTCTTTCGGACCTCCAAGCATGAATATTAATTTTTGACGGGGCCCAATTACTCTATTGAAATACAAAAGCATTACCTTGGGAAGATGGCTAATTCAACCTATCTTTAATGTATCCAACCGTGAAGGTCCCTTGGTTATCTCCCGTCCACTCCCAGTTATCGTCCGAGTTAGAAAGAGAGAATGGTTGGATAGAGTCTTTGCAGCGCTCAATCTCGTTTGTTTCAGCTTGGGAAGACAACTCTCTCTTCCACATCCAATTCCACCGAGATTCTCCATCTGTGATAAAACATCTTTCATAAAACTCTAAGTTATCTAATAAATCATAAATTTCATATTTCATGAGATGATTTACATAAATCTTGAAGATAAACAAATTAACGATAACCGATCATGAAAATAATATTAGACTTTTGTTGGAGTTTTTTTTAAATTGTGTTGGTGAAAAAATTATTTATCAAAATGGTGTTGTTGGAAAAGTATTTATCAAAATAGTGTTTTTATGACTTTGTTATTTTTTACTCCTAATCTTATTAGATACCGAAGCCACTTAATGAAAATTATGCAATCTTTACGAAAAATTTGATTTATCAATTTTATTTAAGTTGTTACTTATTTAATTAATATGATTTTTTATGTTTTACTATCACAATATATAAGAGTTAATGACAGTTATCATCCAAGGTATGTTTGTTTTTTTAAGAACATGTTTTTACACATGGTTAACTATATGTCGCGTTATCCAAAGTTAAAAGTAGACAGACTGAAACTGTTGATATTAGATAAGTATAATAAAGTTACTAACGTTACATCAAATATTGTATACTAAATAAGCAAATTCCGTCCATGGTGGCTTTAGGGGTAGATTCTTTAACGAGAAGGAGAAGACAACCACATCTCAGATCGTCGATGGAGTCGGGTGATTCCTCTCAGATATGCAATCATCGGAAAACGTTTGTTAGAGGGCCAAGAGCCGTAGCTCCGAGGGCACTCCGACGCTCAAGTCAATCGAGGCCTCGTAAATGTGTGTGTAAAGAGAGTGTGAGCTAGAGAGAGAATACAACCTTATTCTTTTGGAGGTGACACATCTATTTACAGAGGGGCAAGACCTAACCCTAATGGGTTTTTCCTATGAGTCTACTAGGCTTAGGCTAAACTCGAGTCTTGGTCCATTTAGAAGGGTACATCCATAGTATGTTTTTTAAGACAAATTTTTTAATTTATATTAAAATGGGACTTGAATTTATAATCTTCTCAAACTTTGATATTTCAAACATTAGATATGTAATCAGTATAAAACATATAACTATAATAACAAAGTTATAAACATAATAAACTAGTGTATTTAATTAAAAAATAGGTTAGGTGGTTATAATAACGAATTTTTTTTAAGTATGTTCTTTTTAATTAAAGTCAATTACAGCTTGTTATGCAATAATTATCTGCAAACAGACGAACCATAAACAAAATAAAAAAATATTACTTTATAAATACAAACAAATTTTATATTCAATGTAAACTTGTCAATGAAACATTTTTCATAAATGCGCCCTATCTTTTACCCTTTGTTCATATAACAACCCTAAGGTTTACATATTATCGCAACACAAATCCAAAAGCGGGTTCTCAAGGGAAACACTAATCTATACTATATAATATAATAAATAAATGTTTCTCAATGACATGTGTCGTCTCCATATTCATTCTT
Organism: Smallanthus sonchifolius; assembly: GCA_023525975.1. NCBI lineage: Eukaryota > Viridiplantae > Streptophyta > Magnoliopsida > Asterales > Asteraceae > Smallanthus > Smallanthus sonchifolius. The sequence continues at coordinate 95,283,705 of CM042029.1, forward strand.
ATAAAAAATATTTCGCCTCTCTCTCTTAATAAATACACTTCCATATTTTCAATAATAATATATTTTTAACAAATTATTAATTATACTAATAAAACAAATTTAATTTAAATTATCTCATATTATAAGTAACATTGAAATGTAATTACCTAGTTTATGTTTTCAATCAAATAGTAATTAAAAGTCAAATTACATTGAATAGTATTTAATGTATTTTTGAAACTCAATTATATATTAATTTTTACATATTTTTTGATTTTGTTTTCTATTGCTAGTATATGTAATACATTTTTCCACATATAAGATATATATATATGTATATATATATATATTTAAGAAATTTATATATTGATATTTTTTCACCATGTGTAGTACACAAATTCTAAACTAGTTTTTAATATATTAGGTGTAAATTATTATTTTTATTATTGTTTAACTTTTTCTCGACAAGAGTAACAAATTTCATTATCATCAATATGAATCCGATATTGACGACTCGTCTTCTCTCGGCAACTGATGTTTTGGGTTTGTTTGGATATACAATGATTATGTTTGTAAAATTTGTTATTTGATGTGTGTAAAGTGTATACAGAATTTAATAAATATTTTTCACATAACGATATTTTAAATAAAGAAACGATTATCACTCTAGAACTAAACTACACACATAATAGACAAGTACACATATCGTATAGTAGTATAGCTTTAGGTAAGAATCGAGTAACGATCCGTGGACACGATAAGTCTCGATATTAAGTCTTTTGTCCCTGTGTAGATCAATAGAAGATTTGATATTCTTGTATTTTTAATTTAAATAAACAAAAAGAAATAAAAGATTGATAAAAGTTAGGAAAGATAAACAAGTAAGAGAGAATATTCACTTAGACTTTGAATCCACCTACTCAAACAATGACAACATACAAAAATTCTTGATGAGATATTTTTATACCCATGTAACACGGAAATAGAAAAGTCTCCCATCGGTGTTATCTAATCATATGACTATTCGAAAAGTTAAAACGATGGTAAAAGGTCTATTTTGGACAACCTCTAGACTCACTAAGCAAGCTTGAACAACCCCGGTGAGCGTGCTAAGGTACACACGCAACCCCCCCCCCCCCCAAGCCCTTGAGTTCATGCACAATGCTAAGCTTCCTATTTTAGGTTTTTTATTGCATTTTCGGGTGTTGATCAGCCTAGTCTTGAAGGAGGATTGTTGGTGGACCACTTGAGATAATCACTACTTTTTTTAGACGGCCTCTAACAACCCTAGAGGTGTCCATTCTAGTCTTTAAAGCCTTGGTTATGTATAATGCCAAAAACCCTAATTATAGTGCTTTAACTGCACGGGTTGTAGATGGATACTATGGGTAACCCGTTAAGGGTTTGGTTGGGTATTATGAGTATGGTTTCATGGGAAGGTTTAGCCACACGTGTAAAGGATGGAAGTTTGGGTCTTTAACGGGTCGGTTTGGGTTGCATGCAGTGTAATGGAAGGATTACATGGAATCTATCCCGTTTAGCCCGCTAGGCTAATCCTCTTGAATTCTATCAGATGTTGAGGAGTATTCTTATGTTAACAAGTTTCTAACCTCATTCTAGGACACGCTCCACCTGTATTAAGCCCTAGCTTGTGTGGACTTGCTTGGCACATTAAGGTGACTTTTCGATTCCCTCTTTTATACGCTTTTGAGTTTTAAGGCTAATATACGTGCTTACCAAAACGACTTGAATGATGAAAAATGATTTTTTGAAACCTATATGTTTATGTGCATATTAATACATGATTTCATATATGTTGCTAAAGTATGTTTGGATGTATGAGATGATGTATTCCAAGCCATGATTTTATGTATGTTATTCAGGTAAATGTTTTGAAGTATGATTTTATTCATAATACCGCGTGATGTTAAACGAAGTATAAAAGATATATGTTTATATAAATATAAGCACATTTACTTGCCATGTCTTGATTTTAAGGATGAATATGATTTTATGTTTAAGAGATGTGGAGGTCGTATGATTATGTCTATGATACGTACTATGTTTATGTGATGTGTTATGTTTTTAAGGCCTTGCCATAGACGGGTCAACTTGACTATCATTGTAGGATATGCTATAGTGGGGTATGTTGAGGAGTCCTTTGAGAGTACTACTACCTTAGAATTTGGTTTGTTCTTGGGGAAATTTTGAGGTACATTTATGAGGTATTCTAAGTCCTCTTAAAGAGGCAAACTACGAGGAACAATTACAAGGTATTCTACGTCCTCTATTAGAGGCAAACACGAGGTACATATTATGAGGTATAAATTATGAGGTACCAATTATGCGATGTGTTCTTTAACCCCTTACTTAGTGTTTTGGATTAGTTAGAGACGTGATAGACCCACATAGTCTAGCGCAATGGCCTGACCCGTGTAATGTCATGTTAAGTATATATTTCTTATACGCATTATGTTATGTTTATAATTTTTTTCAGGTTGATTATTCGCGTGGACCTCTTGGCATCCCGATGAAGCTACCCGTACCCGAAGGTTGACCTTTTCTTTTATTTAATGTTTTCCTATTCATAATAGAGTTAGATGTTTGTTTTATCCTGATTGTTTTGGGATTTTATGAAACTTTCCTAAGCAATGTTTACTTTGATCATTTGATGTTCTTAGTTGAACTTGTATGCTTGACGATTACCAACTGCGAGGCTTTTTAGGTATGAGACCTTATAACTTCTATACCATTAATCCACTATAGAGTTTCTAAAATTTTGTAATATCAGAAAGTAAAAAACACGATGTCGTCGCTGGCCTAAAAGTCTAAAACACACTACTTAAACAATGTAACACCTCGAATTTTCCCATAGAAATCAAGGGCTAAAGATGTAAAGAATTGAAGTCCAGGGGTTGAATTGCCATTATTCTAAAGTTGAAGGTTTTAAAATATAAAATTTTGAAAGTTGACTGTAGTGGACAGCTACCGAGGTCCTGGCGGTCCGCTACGTGGAGAGAAAGGCAATCGTGAGAGAATGCCACGTCATCAGACGCGTGTCTGATGACTCAGCCCTATGGCAAACCGCTAAGCCTTTGGCTAAAGGTTCGCTTGCTGCCATTTGGATCCGGATCATGAGGAATTGACACGTGTCAAGTGACTCGTTAAAACTAGTTGGGTGGCGGACCGCTACCACCCTAGTTAACGGTCCGCTACGTGGGCGCTAAGCAAAATAAGCCGCCATAAGGGGTGGCGGACCGCTACAGCTTTGTGTAACGATCCGCTACGGGTGCCATATTGCCCTATAAATAGAAATCGATGGCCAGAACCTTAGACACCATATTCACACACAAAAACACACTCACCAACACACACTTAACCTAGGGATCCGTGACAGAGTGCCGGTACGCGTTTAGAAGTCCGATTTCTAGCCTTACGCCTTTAAAATTCTGGAAGATAGTGCTGAGGTAAGGTTCCGATAACTTGGTTGCAAACCATTAAGCTTTGATTATATTATTAAGCTTATTTTAGATTTTAAAGCAGTTAACTATATATTGAGGTGTTGTCCGAGGTGTTTAACAGATTATTGATACAATAAGCAGAAATATTGTCTAGGTGAGTTCCTCTGAATTAAATGTGTATAGTTACACAGTTGTTATTTGATATATTCCTGATGTGATGCCCTATTCCAAGTATATATAATGCGTATTAAATACTTATTACGTTCCGAGAGTGGATGGGACCTACAGGTGGATGATTATCTTATCTTACTGGGGAAAGGTGGGCCAATAGGGTAGGGTAGTTATCCATTTTATACTGGTGAAAGGTAGGCCAGTGACGGGAACGGTTGACCATTTATATATATAACAAAAGCTTATTAGTTTTGTGTAAACTAATGGGTGAGACATGAAATTGCTGGTGATTGAATAACAACCACGTGGTAAAGATTCATGAACTCATCAACTTATGTTGAGCCAGTTGCTTTTATTATTTTTAAGATTGTTGCAGGTGTATCATTTAGTTGGCATTCCAGGCAGATAATGTATGTGAATAGTTATGAGAATGGTCAGAGGATTGTTATGGATGAAGGCATGCTTGGAAGAGCTGTAAGCCCTGTAAATGTTTTGAGTTCCTTGACAGAGACTGGTGTTTGTTAGTTTGAAATAGAAGTTTGGTCCATGATGTAAAACAGTCTAGTTATTAATGAAATAAGTTTTATGGTTTAGCTTTCGCTGTGTGTTCTGTACCATGCATCACGACTAACCGGTGCCTGAAACTGGGGTGTGAAAAACAAGTTACAAATTATTTTTTTCTATACATAAATAAACAGAATTTAACTTCTTTAAGTATAATATATAAAAATTCAACCCTTCAAATTTAAACTATCTTAAAATTCACCATATTTTTATAAAATTTGTCCACAAATTTAACAACTTTCATAAAATGTAAAGAGTTAATTGCATAAATAGCCCTTGTGGTTTAATTAAATTGCATATTTGGCCCCTAGGTTTTAAAAGTTATAAATTTTGCTCAAACTTTTGAGACCTGGTTGCGTCTTTAGCCCATGATGTTACACAAATTAGTTTTTAATAGATAGCTAGTCTATGTGCCATCCACGTAACTCCCGATTGCAAACTTAATCCTAAAAATGAGTTAAAATCAATAAAAACATTAAAATATCAATAAATTTTTTGTAAAAGTTAGTAAAATTTCATAAAAAATCAGTAAAAATGACTAATTTTTTTTACTATTTTTACTCATTTTTAAGAAAAGTGGAACAATATGTAAATATATAAAAGAACAGGGGCCTGCTATGCCTCTGCAAATTCCTTTTTCACCACCGTCCCGCTTCTCTCTCCTCTCAAGATACCAAAATTCGCTCTCGTCAAAAAAAAAACCCCTAAATTTACAGCAAAGAGCAGTCGGAGGAAGCTCAAACGTGAAATTTCAACTTTTCCAGCTCGTTTTAGAGGATTAAACGTATCAGCATCATCAATTCTCAATTCTGTAAGGTTTACAACTCTCTACTGTTGTTAATTTGTTCATTTGCTTTTCAATTTCACATTCGAGCTTGTATAATGGCTACATGAGTAGATTGAACTGTGTAGTTTCTATATTTAGCCGAAGAATTACTGTTAAAGCTGCAATTCGTCTAACTTTTAAGTTGTAACTAGGTTTTTGTTGTAATTTCAATTTCGATTTGTTGATTTCCCCTATTTTAGGTTTATTTACTCACTAATTGTGTTTAATTTTAAAATTATCAAAATGTTTTAGGCTTGTTGCATGTAATTAGTTAGCAAAGATGTGTTGACTTTTGGGGTAATTATGTACTTTAACAGGTATAATATTACTATATGGGGAGTCAAGAGGTATTGGAGACTACAATGGCCTTTTGTAGTGCTGATGGAGTTCATGATTTGGAGTCCAAACAAGCTGGGATTGGTATGGAACAAAATGAGGATGTAAATGTTGAGTTTTTAGAAGAGTATGATATAATGATGGAAGATCTTGATAGGAGACTCAGGGTTGCACGAATGGTGAGTGATTCAGTGATTAAAGGAATGGTTAGTGCTGTTGAACAAGATGCAGATGAGAAAATCAAAGCAAAAGAATTGGAGCTGGAAAGGTTAAAGAGCTCTCTTTCGTTTTTCGATGTGAATGGAGATCGAAACGAGTTAATTAGTTTTGAAGTTGTTTGTGTGAAGCATGATAAAATGAAAGAATCTGTTACAGACGAGTTTAAGAGGCTTAGGAAACAGATTGAAGGTGTGAAGGGTGGTAAACTTAAGAGAAATGGATCTTATGAAATGGTGGGGTTGGGTGGTATTTTGAAAGATGAGAATGATTTGGAAAAAACTGTAGATAATCTTGAAATGATGATGAATAACATGTCTAAATTGGTAGATACCGTGCTTATATTTTCTAAAGATTCACTTAGTGAATGGAAACACAAGCATGAATTGAAAGAAGAAATTGAGGATATGGTAATTCAAAGTTCCATTAAATGCATTCAGGAAGAGTTTCAAGAGGCTGGAAGTCAAAATTTACTTTTGGCTGAAAAATTTAGTAACATTTCAGATCTAAGAAATGATCTAGTCTCATTAGCAAAGTTGCTACCAAGTCATGATTCGGGGCATTTAATCTCTCATGGTTCTTTAGATGTTGATATGACTCATGGAAACCCGTTGAGAAGCCAACTGTCTTCAAGATGGGAGGAGAATGGGGAGTCAAACGAGTCAAAACCTGATGTTGCTGATAGTTATGATGCTAATACATTAAGCCACATGAACAAGGAGGAGCTGGTTAAATTTTTCAACAACATGATGTTAGATCGAAAGAGGGAACATGAAGCCGAGCTTCATGAAATGGCAGATAATTATATTAATTTGAGAAGGAAATACCTCAATGAAAGGCAGTCTTTTGTCCCGCTAATTAAGGACTTTGACGTATTAAAAAACAAGATTCCGGAAGTCGTTGCTAAATTGGATGACATTCTTAATGGAATTGATGGATTTATTGGAAAAGGTGATAATGTTGTCAGCCTTAATGCCGTTTTAAGAGAAAATCGCCAACTTAGAGACTCACTTGCTTTTATGAAGGATGAAGTGAAGAATCTATCATCTCAACTAACTGTTGTTTCTGAAATTCACAAATCATGTATGGCAGATGCATTTCTAGAAGTTTCCATTGTTGAAAATGTCTACAAATGTGTTATTAGGGAGCTAAATTGCCATATTCAAAACATGAAAGAAGAATCAGAGCTAGAATTTGTTGCACTGCAGGATATTTATAAGGGTCTACTAGAAAATGCTAGTATTCATGCAACGGAAGACATGCGTGTGGAATCATTATTCATGCAAGGACTGTTAGAGACTGTATTCAAAGAAACTTTAATGGATGTTAATCAAAAGCTTGAGAGTATACATGAAAAATACATAACCACGAGTGAGAATCTAGTTTCCCTTGAAACAAAGGCAATGACAATGGAGGCTGAAATGACATTGGAAGCTGAAGAGAGAGAAAAACTAAGAAATCAAGTGAATTTTCTAAGAAGTTTAATGGAAGAAAAGGAAACATTTGTTAGGGACGAGATTAATAATTTAAGAAAGCAGGAAACATTGATGTTAAAGACCAACAAGGAGCTGGATGAAATGAGAGAAAAGTTGTCAAAAGCAGAAGAAAAACTTTTATCGGATAAAATGGAAATACATTCACTTAATCAGAGGCTTGCACTAGCAGTGGAAGAGATTAAAACATCAAATGAGTATAAGAACATGTTTCTTGATCTTTCTCAGGAGAAGCAGAGGTTTATGTCACAAATTGAAGCAAAAGAGAAAGAACATAGGAAGAAGATGGAAGCTGTAGTTGTTCTTGTTGATGAGTTAACTGCCAAGTTTGTTGATTTCGAAGCCAGGATAACATGGGATGTCAAAAATAATTACACAAGGTATGCATTTAACTTGGTCTTTGTTGTTATTTCATACATACAATAAGAGGTGCCATTTCAACCATTTACTTATGAGTGAGTCAATTTGGGTTGTATTTTTTTTATCTCAAATGGGTCAAATAAAAAGAATTTTAGCTACTAAAATGGGTCAAACAAGATGAAAGTTCTGAAAGTAGTACATTCAACCTCTTAGATCGTTTTTGCCCAAAAATTTAGACGGTTATGGTAACAATGACTATTGTAATCACTATTAGCTCATTAATTAAAAAAAATAAATAATGGAGAGAAAAGTGTTTGTGGGTTGATCCAACCAGTTCTGATTCAACCCCAACCAAAAGTCCTGTTCTGACCTGAACCCGTTACTTGACCTGTCCATCTTGACACCTTTACATGCAATCGTACGTATAACTGTTTTCTTATATAATAACACGAGATAGGGCTGTATTCATAAGCATGGCTGATTTAGTTAGATTTGTGTCAAACTGTTTAGGTTGGAAAACTCAAGAACTCAATTAAGTTCTCTCGTCACGGCAGCTAATGTACTTAAAAAGACTGGGATCCTATACAAACAAAAGCTTGAAATGAAATGTTGTGACCTTCAAATGGCTGAGGAAGAGGTAATTCTTGGAAGTTCTCTTGTTATGTATCTTACATTTTGAACTTGAACTTAAGAGTACAGAGTACTTCCTCAATTTTGCTATCAAATTCTACTTACAATTGATAGCAAGGTGATTTGTCTGCATGTGAGCCTAAATATGTTTAGTATAATAAAAATAATTCAACTTAATTTGGTTGGTGAGATATTTTAGTAATTAATGAGGATAGGCACATGTTACTTGTAGGACACATAATTTTAATGAAATTTTGGCCCTAAGTTTTTAGTGCCTGGGACCGTTACCTTTGATGTTCTCTGCTGTTTCTACCATTTTTTATTACTGCTTCTAAGTTAATTTGCATGTGCATCCCATGTGTTTTGCAACCTTGCCATGTAGGCATTCTCTTTTACACAAATTGTAAAAGAGAATGGACTTAATATTTAACTGAAGGCTGTAATTTACAATGGAGGGAACCCTCAATATATAGGACAGAAACCCTAAGGAAACCTGTCTTGGGCCCGTGGGCTAAACACAAATAAACCCTAATTATAAAATAATAAACTATATTTAACACAAGTTAAATGCCCTTATAGTATTAGAACAGTAATAAACACTGATTGGACTACATAACTTTACATTATATCTTCTTAGATGGAATTAGACAGACTAGTTTCCCTATTAATATGTATATAATATTAATTTTCTTTTGACATAGTTTGAATGCTTTTAGTTTTATTTTTATGTATTTAATGTTATTAGAAGTAGATTTGTAGTTTGAATTAGATTTCTTTATCATTGTAATGGTTATAATCTAATTTGGAAAGATTGTGTTTTTTAAGTTCTTGACATTTTCTTTAAATCTAGGTTGATCTCCTGGGTGATGAAGTTGAAACCCTTTTAGGCCTTCTTCTGAAGATATATATAGCTCTTGACCATTACTCGCCAGTGTTGCAACATTACCCTGGGGTAAGACAATTTATTTGTTAAATGGGAATATGTTTATCAACTTTGTTATTATATTAAATATCATTCATATAATAGTATATGCTTTAAATGTGACAAACAGATTTTCTGATTACGAAATGTCATGTTCAATATCATTTATTCAAAATGGAGGTGGCAATATCGACCCATTTGCTTATGAATGGGTCTATTTGGTTTATGTTTTTATACTAATGAACAAACGGGCAATTTAAAAAATATTTAGCTGAAAATGAAGCAGGTGGAAAGTTACCCAAAGTGTTTTTTAAATATTAATGTCTATAACCTCCTATATTGTTTTATTTTAAAATACGATTATTATTGGAATAATTGAGTTTTTGTAACTATTTTCTACCCACTAGTTATTAATAATGAAATCTAGAACAATTTGGACAAGAAGTATTTCGGGTCAACACAACCTGACCCGTATTTTTTTTACCTATCTTGGCCCGTTACCCAATGTGCTCCACCCGCATAGATTACCACCTCTAGTACAAAGTAACAGAATAAATGCTGAATGCTAACCCTTCTGTTAAATAAGTTAGCATTTGTGTCTGATTATTAAAATTTAAAATTGTTCTTTCTTTTGCTTAACAAGCTAATACGAAATGTTAGATCATAGATGCTTGTATATCAGTTTAACAGCCTCTCTGTCTCTATATATATATTGCAGGTTATTAAAATCCTGGAGCTGGTTAGGAGGGAATTAAGCGGTGAATCTTTGAAACCACTCCGAGGCAGCTTTGAGCGAGGTAACCCATAAGCGAATATTTATCCGACATATATGCAGTAACTTGAGACTTACTTGTATGTTGACTTAAACCAAAGTATCAAATTTGACCCATGTACTTATCGACGGGTTGATCGATGTTATTTCTGATCTAAAGTGGTTAGATTTAAATTCAAAACGGGTCAAATGGGCTGAGAGTGGCCAATAGTCTTATTTCTAATGCATACAACATCCTACATTTTATTCTTAATTTTATTGCTTTAATAATCAGTTAACCCATTGGTTATTTCAGATAACATGCATAAATGTGTTTGCAGGTCAACCCGACCTGACCCGTACAAGAAAATGACCTCCGATCCCCATTTTGACTTTAACTTTTGGTGAAACAGACGTTTAGCAAGAGACATTGGCGGGTTCCCTGGAACTATTTCGTTATTTTGGCAAGGATGCAGGGTCAATGACTGAAAAGTAGTTAATGTATTACGCCTGTGCGATAGCTCAAGTATGTGATTTTACAATTTTGTCCATGTTTTCGTGTAGGCCCGCACACACAAACACAAAAACACACACATGACACATCCACCCCAACCTTACTGTTTTGTTTCTTTCCCTGCATTCATTAGTTCTTGTATATATACTGTAATAGTATAGCAGCTTTTGGTTCTACCTCTTGTCTCAAATTTGAGATCAGACTTTGACATTCTTTATGTTTTTAGATTTTGTACTCCGTTCAGAAGGTCATATTAATTTTAATCATTCTACATAGTCAACACCACTTAGACTTAGATATAATGTTATGAAACGAGGCCAGAAGTTTTTATCGACTGATGTGGCTTAAATTCTAGTTCGAACGGTTTTGAAAGAAGTTATGGGCCGAACCGCTAATTGCGATCAGAAAACGACAAGTCAAACTGGATGGGTTGGTTAGGTGGGTGGGTGGGTTTGATTGGATGGTTTTAGCAGTTTGAACTGATTTTTTTGGTCATAATAGTTGGTTTGCGTGAAACTTGTTGGAAGGATGAAGATGATTCATGAATATAATACGTGTTTCAAAATTGAAAAACTAATAGATATAATAAATTTAAACGTTAGTTTGGTTAAATGACTGGTTCCAAGTTTCGAACAATCGGTCGGATCGTTAGATCGTCAAAATGTGAAAACTAAACACTAAGCTGAACCATATAAATCTTAACTAGATTTATTTGTTTTCGTTTTTTAACGGTTTATGAACACCCTTGCTGTCACGCGTGCACATGTATATTTTAGTATCCATTTCTCACCATAATTCTTCTATAATAAACCTTGTGTTCCCTTGATGGCTAAGACATGTTAACATATCTAACAATTTTAAGTGGTTTAATTCAAAGATTTCGTGGATGACATATCATTTCAGTTACTACCCACCCAATGTTATTTCTTTTATTTGATGTAATACAAATTTTATTTCATTTGATATTTAATTTAAATATAGTTTTAGCCTTTAGGTTTAATTTGGTGGGGGCTCTAATAGAATTCCTTTAGTTTTTGTTAGAAATCCCATGTATAAGTCAATGAATGAAGGTGTGTTGTTAGAGACTGATCCAAGATGGTCAATCTTTCAAATGATAAAACCAATCAGAGATGGCGAATCTCCTAAGAAATTAACATTCAACCTCTTGAACATTAATGTGCAAACACTTTAAGCAAGAGAGTACTACTACTTTCTGCATAGGATAAAGTCACCATCCGATGACTTTCAATAGATGACAGTGATATGGATGCCATCCACATCCACATACAACCTGCTCCACCTCATGCTAATCGAAAGACAAAACCTTTTGGAATCATTTTTCTGCTTGCTTTTTATTATGCAAAACGATTACATATAAAGAAAATTGGAATGGAAACATCACATCCTAAGAAAAATGAAACCACTTTGAACACTGTAGACTAATAGTCTAATACTCATAACTACTCTCATGCATGCACTATTACAAAACTAAAAACAAAACTAAAAATAGATTTCAATTCAATGATCCGGGTCCTGGTGGGTCGGGTAAGCACCACGGGTCGTATCATGTGTGCACATCATTGAACATTGATAAAGACATACCCAAGAGGTTTAGTAGAAGCTCGATGTGGTAGAGAACATAGGTTGCAAATTGCTTATTCTTGTTGCACTTTGTTGAGAGTAGAGAAATACTATTGTTGATGAACTCGAATATGACTCACATATTAATTTCTGTAAAAGACGTTAACCTTAATTCAACCACACCTAAAACCATATAACACAAATACGACACGTATAACATGTTTATCTAAACATGTTACAATTTGACAATTGTAAGTGGCTATTAACCATGTGGTCGTGGGTTCGAGTCATATAGATGGCGCCAATGTTGAAGCAAATGCCTGCTGTGGTAGATTTAAGAGTAGATGCTCCAATAACAAGGAGTATACAACCCATCTCAGATTTATTGTGGAATCAGTTTCTTTTGCTCAGATCTTCGTGTTTACTGCAACCACATGAAAACACTCGTTAGAGGTCCCATGGAGCTATAGACTCTGAGGACACTACGACGCCCAAGTCAGTCCGGACCTCATAAGTGTGCGTGTAAAGAGAATGTGAGCTAGAGATGGAGAGAGTAACATGTTCTTGTGTTAGAGGAGACCCTTTATATTTACAGAAGAGAAGGATTTAATCTTAATGGGCCTTCAAAAGATTGATACTCACTTGGTCTTGGTCCAATTAGGTGGGTAGCTCTATAGGTTTGTAGGTTGTAAACACATAACAACAAAAGTGTACAAGAGTTAAACATGTTTAAATGAGTTGAGGAGTTAATCTTATAGATTATATACTTTTAAAATTTTATATTATGATTTTAAACATGTTTTTACTTTTGTTTTAGTACAATCCAAATCTAATTTATTTATTAAACGTGTTAGACATGTCAACTCAAACACAACATGTTTAGGCTCACCAACTCAAACAATTGCGCTTGGTTTTTGTCGGAATGGATGAGATTAAATTGTTTTAAGTGCTTATTAAATTGATGGATTTTTATCTTTAATTTTGAATATTAAGTATTATATAAGAATTTAATAAGCATTGGAGCCTAAACATTTTACACCCAAATCTATACTATATAATAAATAAATGTTTCTCAATGTCACGTGTCGTCTCCATATTCATCCTTATAAAAATTTTTCCGCCTCTCTCTCGTAATAAATACACTTTCATATTTCAATAAAAATATATTTTTAAACAAGTTATTAATATACTTATAAAACACATTTATTTTTAATTATCTCATATTATAAGAAATTTTAAAAAGTCATTACCTAGCTTATGTTTTTAATCAAATTGGTAAATGAAAGTCAAATTACATTGAATAATATTTTATGTATTTTTTAAACTCAATTATATATTAATTTTGACATATTCTTTGATTTTTTTCCTATTATTAGTATATGTAATACATTTTTCCATCTATAAGATACATATATACAAATTTAAGAATTTTATATACTGATATTTATTCACCCTGTATAGTACACAAGTTCTAAGCTAGTGTATAACAAGGTCTACACATTTACGTTATGAAAAGTTTTCCATGCTGATATTCCAAGCTTGTAAACTTACACCTATATTTTACACATACGTGATATTCTAAGCTTGAAAACTTACTCTCACTAGAAATCATTTAGGCCCATAATTTATGAAATTTTTTTTACCATAAGAACCCATTATTGGTAAACTCATAGGACCCTATCAATACCCAACTAACCTATGGGATCAAGTAAATTGTAGCATGCACTGAATAGATAGCCCTCAAATGGTTATAGTAGAAAACCAGTGAAAACAAGATTCACACTTGAAATCTATATATATTATTGGGGAATCAGGTGCTTTAACATAATTTTATGAATGATTATGCACTTTGGGGTTTCTTTTATCATTCCATCCTAAAGACATGTTTAAAACAAGAAGTACAAATACATAAACATGTTACATTGATCAATCTACATACTCACATTTTGCAAACTAAACTGTCAACAATCATATTATCGAACCAACACAACACTACCTTTCCTAGATCTACCACGCGTGTACACCTTAACGGCTTCTTCCATCACAACCTCCTTCACAGGAGGATCAGAATCAGTGTTTGATGAACCCGTTTGCTCGGTTTCCATCATCTCTACTTCATTTGAAGTTTCAGGTTTTGCCGTCACTGTTAGGCTTTGTGATGAGATTGACTTTTGTGCTCTCAAGACAGCAGCTGGAGAAGATGGCACTGGTGGCACTACTGGGCGGCACTCAGCATCTGCTGCCTCTCGTTGGTGAGAAGCTGAATCAGATGATGAGGTGGGAACAGGGGATGGTGGCTCGTTGGTCTCCTGTTGAGTGGCGATGCGTCGGGATCTACCACTTTGAGGCGGCTGCAATTCAAGTACTTTGATTAGTATCATAACAAAACACGACATGGCACACACGACATGTCTTGCCAGTTCTAGTTACAGTCTGGCCGACAGTTTGGAACTTAAAACTGGCCATGTAAACCGAACCAACACTTGAAACATTTTTTTTTTGTTTTTCATTTTTGGAATATACAACTATGTAGTATATGTACTATATTCATGAACCATCTATCATTTTAAAATTTTTAATACAAACTAACGATTTTGAAAATAAAAAATAAAAGTATCAATTCAAACGGCAAAACCCGAACCGTCAAACCGCTAAAATTAGCCAGATGCAACCCAACCTTAAGCCGATTAATTTAAGCTAGCATGTTAGTAGCTTAGTTATTTTCTATTTTTCTTATGAACGGTAACATTAACTTCATGCATTTTGTTATAAATATGATCAGCTAAACTTTTTCAGTCTCTGGCCTAAAATTTTCACCAAAACCGGCTGGACCGGACCATGAACACTCCTATTTTTGAGCACATTATAATGTATCATCAAATATAACTATCGTCACAAAATCGAAATTAACATGTCCGGATTCCAGCATTTGCAGAATGTGGTTATTTGGTAATTAAAATACCTTGGGTGGTCGCGGTTTGGGGATCGATTGTGAAGCAATGTATTGAAGAACATCAAATATTCTTGTTTGACCATAACTAGCTGCTCTTTGCCAGTACAAAACCAACACGTCTCCAACTCGTGTCCTCAATTCCATCAAGTTACGATCAATCTCCGTTTCATGCTTTGAAATGTATGGTCTGAAGAAGGAATCGTATACATAAGCTGTTCCCTGAGATGCAATTGAACCAAAAAAAAAATTAAAATAAAATAAACATAATTTGAAACAATAAAAATTAGACCGTATATTTTGATCTAATAAATATCAGAAAAAATATTTACCTTTGTTTTTGGGTACCACAAGTATATGTAAAATGCCAACTTTGCTTCACTGTACATTGGAACCCTTCAAAAGTAGAACCACCAATAACTCAAATGTAAAAGAGGAAAACCCTATAAATCTATTTCGAAATGGGTTAGTCGGGCCGGTTAGGGAACGGGTCAAACAGGTCGGGTTGGCCCGAAATACTTTCTGTCCAAAGTCTTTACGTTTTAATAGATAATTAGTGTGTCAAATATGATTTACAAAAGTCACGTTATTTCAATATTTTTCTTACTTCTTTCAAAATAAATTTAATTGGGAGGTTTTATGAATTAAAAATAAACTTTTGGGCGACTCTCAGCCCGTTTGACTTGTTTCCTCTGAAGTATTGTTTAACATCTAAATTATTTTCAACATCCAAGGTTTATGATCGTACCATGAAACAAATGTATCACCAATCCGTTCACTGACAGTCAGTACAGCAACTAAGATCCTGAAAACCTCATTATACAGTTTAAGATCTAAGCCTGTGAATCGATTACTTTTATACAACTAAAATGTATAGTACCAGTATTGACACCAAAAACGAAGTTGCTCAATATCAGGCTTATTCTTCTCCACTGATTTGAAGCACTCATATGCTGGATATACATATCCAAACACCATTCTGCATGCAATTAAGTAATTCCACAGTTTGAGAAAGTTAATCAACAATCTCCATGAATGGAGAAGAAATAAAGTTTTACGTCAACATACATGAGCCCTCTGGTAAGAAAGGATCCGATCATCTTGAAAACCTGTTAAAGACACCAAACACAATCATTAAGTGCCAAAATCTACAACCAAAAGACGTAATATACTATTTTTTTGACATTAAAAAAGGATAACTTTACAGAATGGTAACCAAGTTTTCCACCTGTTCCAATTTAGACGCTCAAACTTTTTTTCGTCTCCTTAAAGTCACTCTAAGTTTCACATGTTCCAATCTTACGTAATTACCAGATTATAGCTTCTTCTTTTTTTTTTTTTTTTTTTTTTTTCTGAATCTCATTATATGGATATGGTGAAAATGAACTTCAAAAAGAGCAAACCAGAATTTTCACCATATCCATAAAAGAAATCCAAAAAAAAGTAACATGTTAATGTTGTAATTGCGCAAGATTGGAACAATAGGTGAAACTTGAGGGACTTTAATGAAAAAAAAAGTTTTTGAGTTATTGAATTGAAACAGATGGGAAACTTGGTTACTATTCTGTGAAGTTCCTCCTAAAAAGATATGAAAGTTGGTTCTTTTACATTATCATGTTGTTCTCCTCTTCTCGTTAGAGTTGTGTATTGTTAAATTCAAACAAGTTGTCAAGATCGAGATCCTACTATGGATTGCTTTTTGTTTTCTCATAATCGTAAAGTGGCTTAGGCCCCTAAATTTTAAGAGTCCCAAAAATTGAAGAAACTACTTCAATACATATATTAACGTAAATATATATATGATAATTTATCAACTTTTGTATTTTTAGAGAGAAATGATAATCTATCAATTTTTGTGTTAACATTATGCGTTTTCATGCTCCATAAAATTACATTTTAGTAAACTTTATATATTTAGAAAATTTTCACAAAAAAGCCACAATTTTGATGTTGCTTTAGGCCCTAAAATATGTTGAGCCGCCCCTCGTAAGATCAAGTCGGGATCAGAAGATCCTACTCGAATGCCATAGTGATACATGTCGTATTACATATTAAAGACCAAATGAATTACAAATTCATTAAACTAAAAGAAGAAATATATTCTTATCCATTACAGGAATCACATTTTAAAAAAGTTTCTCTAACTACTGCTACAAGCTTAGAATCTAGGTCAAAAACGTATGCAACACAATGAACAAATTCGAAGCTATTGATCACAAGTTCATAACTACAGCTCCAGATAATCAATTTGCCGGTCATAAATTCATCAGAATAATACAACAAAACAGGTAAATTAAACCTAAAAATTGACGTAGCACCACCAAATCAATCTAAAATTCGATAGATCGCAGATAACATTAAGAACAGATGCAAAACGAAGTAAAAGTTACCTACGGTTCTTCTAATTGCTTGTGATAGTGGAGAAATTGTGCAGAAATTGGAGTGCTTTGAATAACAGATACGCAACTTGTTCGCATACGTGTTGGAACTGAATCCGATTATGC
Organism: Smallanthus sonchifolius; assembly: GCA_023525975.1. NCBI lineage: Eukaryota > Viridiplantae > Streptophyta > Magnoliopsida > Asterales > Asteraceae > Smallanthus > Smallanthus sonchifolius. The sequence continues at coordinate 95,300,963 of CM042029.1, forward strand.
CGGAGTTTGACGCCGGCGTAATGCGACGGTTAACGGCGGAGACGTTGGACGGAGGAGAGAGATAAACGGGAAAAGGATTCGATACGTTTTGAGGACATCCTCGCATTTTTTATTTGTATGGTAAACCTTCAAACCTTTGAATTATATAATATTTTTTATTCTTTTTATTTTCTTTTTTTAAAAGACAAATCTAAATATCCTATTCATGGTCGGGATAAACCTCACTCAACTCACCAACGAATACTAGTATAAGTCCAGCTATCCGCGTAAACCTATTTGTGAAAACAACGCTGGTGACCCGGCTCGTCCACCATTATAGAGGAAACCCATCACCCAAAGGACCACTGTGATAAAATCTATGGGTCACCTGAGCATATTGCACCAAGTAAAACTCGAACTCATGACCTTCATAATTGAAAGTCTTTAAATATGACTTCTCTCAAACCAATTGATCTGTGACTCATTAAGCCGAAATCCAATTAAATTGGAAAGTAGCCCACTACTTTTCATATAGACACACAATTATTAGTAAATCTATTTTTATTAATCAAGAGTTGAGTTTTCTTTTTACCCACACCAGTCTAATGCTCCATTAATTTTATTTTTGGCCATGGGTTACATCAAAATAACAGTTTTAATTCGTTAGTTTTAATTTAATTTTTTTCTCATAGTGATATGTAATTGACTCAAATAAAAGTTTTGTTAAATTAAAGAGTGTTTTAGTTTTTTTATCAATAAGGACTTATAGTGTAATTTAAGGGACTATTTCTGTAAACTTGTTAACTAAATATTCAAAGTAATTAAAACCCAACCCCTCCTTCCCCTTCATCATCGTCACCTCTCACCGCCTCCCTACACCACCGCCAACGTCAGTGACGCCATGAAAGGAGTATGGTCTGACCATCACCCACCACCACCACCTCCCTACACCAGTGACACGATGAATCCAGTGACGCGATGGTGATGGCTTCGATTAAAGGGGTTGACGCAATGGTGATGTTAATGCGATGATACGAGTGACGCGATGATGATGATGAATCAAGTGACACGATTGACGGTTGTATGTGGTGGAAGGTGGTTCTAGGGTTTCGATTAAAGGTGGACTTTGACTTCAAGGATTTTGAAGGGCTTCAATGGTGATGCTGCAGGTTCCTGAATCACAGGGAGGTTACAACAAAGATAGATGGATTTGTAAAGATGGGTGGATTTGTCAATTTGAAAGTGAATTTTCTAGTGTACATGTCGTCGAAATCGAGCGTTACAAATTTTTAACACCACCGCCGCAGTAGTTTTACCTACTCGTTTATATATAAAGAATCATAATATCAAAACTACTTATTTTTATAGTTTAGCATAAATACTACTTGACAGGACATGAATAATAAATCTACCATCAAATTCATTTAGATAAACGGTTGTGTTTCATAGCATAAATGATTTAGGTCAGTTTTAGGTCTAGCAAACACATTTAGATAAACGGTTGTGTTTCCTGACGAGTTCACAACTTGACCTATTTAGTCCATTTATTATTATTTTTTTGAACTTTTATGTTATAAATTCAATTGTTTCAGTATTGTATGACAAAAATTAAAAAAGTTAATACATAATTAAAATGTAATTGTATTAGATATATATTTATTCTTATTTTTTGTTGTAAAATTGTAATTTTAAAGTATTAATAATATTTTTTTTAAAAAAGAGTTAATCAGGATGTGTTTGTGTCAACCTAGAATATTTTTGTCAAATCAGGTTCATATCTGACACAATTTTCGAGTTGTTTCGTTTTCATATTAGACCCCGCCAACCCATAAACACAACCAAATACGAACGGAAAAGGTATAACAATCCTATTAAAGTATATTTAATAAAATTAGTAAATAAGAGATTTTAAGTGTTTTAAGTGCATTAAGATTTGATCGAAATATGTTAATTTGCAAAAAAAAAAATACAAAAGATTAAGTTTAAAATATGTAATAATGATTCAAAACCACTATTCCATCGTCAACTTAAAATCATTTTCATTTTATATCTTCACTTAATCAATACATACACACCTCTACCTTAGACATGGCCACCACATCTAACTCCCATAAAGAAAAATGATATATTTGGTAGATCGAGTTAGAGTTGATGGTTTAACTTTTATTTGTGTACAATTGTTGGAGTATAAAAATATGACTAAAAATGAAAACTAAAATTATCTTAAGCTCAAGTGAAACGTTTGCACTTATTGTTTACAAGGCTATCACATCCGGTATATGAATAAAAGATAAAAGTATTACGGGTGGCGACTTTTTACACGACATAAAAAGAATTATTTTTTAAGATATCAATATGACTGTTTAATAAATAAATGATGTTGGTTTATCTGTTTATCCCATTTAGTTAAAGAGTTTGTGTTAGGTTAACCGTTTAAATAGGCCGGCCCGTTTAAAAATAAAAGATAATAAGATCAACCCACTAACATCTTAACCTCTTTAAAATTTGATTACAACGTTTTTACGAACCGATTGGGGTCGTTTAGATAATTGAGTTACGCGAGACGTACATAGATTACACGATTTTAATGTGTTTGAGTTAACATTAATTTATTTGACACAATTTAATACATAGATCACCCGTTAATCCAACATAGTTTTCTATCTAAAAAATATTCATAATTTCTTTTAGATATTATAATTTTTGTCACCCATCCCAGAGTAGTAAAGGAGGAGCAAGTAGGTTGGGGCAAATGGCCTTAACCGTACACTTGAAGGGGAAGTAACAACAACGAACAAACCCCCAAATTTAAATACAAGTTATAATATTTTGTTTAAATAAAATATTTAATATTTGGATGGATACTTAGATATATATATTGCTAGGTTAAAATCATGTGTATTACACGGGCTAAATAAATAAAATGTTATATATTTAGTAATAAAAAATTTATATTTTTAAAAACCCGTTTAATACACGGGTTGAATAAACCAGTATATTAAATCGGTTGAATAAAATATAATGTAATTTGTTAACAAACGCATTTGTCAAAATATGTTTTAAAAAAATGTAATTTGTCGTGACAGTTATAAGGTCTGTTAAGTTAGTTTTTAAAACATTTTTTTTCAACTGAGTATTAATTTTTTATTTAATTGATAAATGTTGGTTCATATTAAGTTCATTTGATTGATAATATAATAACTATTTGTAATTAAATAATAAATATTCGTAATTAGATTTATTAATATAAAGATTATTATTTAATATGAGAGAGAAATAGAAAATCTAATATTTAATAGGAGAGAGACGAAAAAATAAAAATGATGAGTAACCAGAGAGTGACACGTGTCCTGAAGTGATTTTCATTTATTAGAGTAGTAAGATTATAACAAATTTTTTAGGATACTATTTTGTATGTATTACAACTTTACAAATTAATTTTTTGTCGTTTAAGGAGATGGTGGTAATTAGAGATTTAGAGGTGATAAAATAGATTAGTCAAACATAATGGATAACAAGTAAAAATAAATAAACTAAAATGGGTAATATTTATTGTGGGTGAAGTTGATTTGTAAAGTTTATATTTAATTTTTATAAATGGTTTATGTTTTAGATAAGATATACTTAAAACATATAGGGGAGAATTTCAGAAAAAACCACATAGTTAGGCGAAAAATCGAGAAAACTATTAAAAAAAACTAATTTTAACCAATAATATTTATTTTAATTTTACCTTTTTATTAAAGTATCAATGTAATATTACACATTTTTATCAAAAAAATCATTTAAATATTGGTTTACGTATACGTAACCGATAGTGTTACGTATACGTAAACAGAAAACAAAAAAATTGCGGTTACGTTACGTATACGTAACCCATAGTATTACACATTGTTTTAGTGGTTTTCTCGGTTTTCACCCAAACTTTATGGTTTTCTATTGATCACTGATTTGATATATATAATTTTTTTTAAAGATAGTGTCACTATTTTTGTTTTGTGAGAGGACGGAGGGCTTATGCTAAGGGTGGCCTCATCTGTTTGCACGGCGCCACCGTCCCCACTCCCACTATGACGACTCAATTTGGACATTCACGGCTTTGGAACGACGTAAGGGCTTGAACAATTTGTAACGTTAATATTACCGTTGAACGGTAATATCCATAAAAAAATTAACCCACTATAAATATAACCATTTAAACATAATTTTCACACAACCAAATTTATACTCTCAAACTCTACTCTAATACACTCTCATTCTACTCAAACCACTTTTATATTTAAAAAAAATGAAACGCAATCTAATTATTCCCTTCTCCAATTCGAGTAATTCCGACTCTGACGGGCTAGAATTTTTTATCCTCCTCCAACAAGCAGAAAACGAGACTGAAGATACAGAAAACTCATCAAAAAGGATTGTGTAACATGATCGTGTAGAGATTCTTAGGGTTATTTATGTATTTTTATTTTTATGAATTAAACAAATTGATTAATTAAATTGTGTTTTGTAACTTTTAATAAAAATATTGGTTTGTGGCTTCAAGGGGCTTGGGTGCCACCATCGGTGTGGCTTCAAATGAGGTGTCACATTTTTATTAGAGGGTGTGAGGCTTCATGACATTAATGCTCCCTCTAGCCTAAACTTTAAACATTCATATGGAATGTTTTAAGATAATCACATATAGAAAGGAATGTCAAAATCTCTTGAACGGTGAAACTAATTTCAATTTTATTCGGTGTCAATCAGACATATTTTTCTGGTAGAATTCATTTAAATTTTAATTTCGGTGAATTTTAAGAATCAAACACGGTCTTAAACTTATAAGTAAGGCTTGATCATGATAAGATAACATTCTTGTTAACTGTCTTTCATAAGATGAATATAACATTGAGGAAATGATACAAAAATAAAACGTCGACAGCAGGGTTCGAACCTGCGCGGGCGAAGCCCAACAGATTTCAAGTCTGTCTCCTTAACCACTCGGACATATCGACTTTTGATATAAGACTCAAATGAGAAATATATCAAGACAATACAACTATTTCCGAGGGTTAGGGTTTTAGCATTCTATTTCTATCAGAAGCAATAAGCTCATCCTGCAAATCAGCAATCAGAAAGACAAATTGCAGGTCGAGGAGAAAGATTGAAGATGTTGTACGTAATCGGATTGGGATTGGGAGACGAAAAGGACATTACACTCAGAGGATTAGAAGCCGTGAAGAAATCCCAAAAAGTCTACATCGAATCCTACACTTCTCTTCTTTCATTCGGAATCTCCAAAGATGGCATCTCCACACTCGTAATTCTTCTTCCAACTTATCTACTTCTTTGTGGAAAATTGTTGTATTTTGTTTGAGATCATGTTTCTTGTTCCATCAAAATTTGGTTTGGTGTCCTCATATTGAATATTATAGCCTAGAGTATAATTATGTTATTTTTAGCGGTTTAGACATGTTCAATGCCATTTTTAGATGTTTCAGACCGGTTTTTGGCCTAGGTGGAAATTTTTCGGCCAAATACGTATAAATTAACACTACTAAGCGGAAAATATGGGGTGGGGGGGCACTCAGATAACAATAAGATCCACTCTTCGATTATTTTGAGTCTTTTATGTGAATAATATGTATAATTGATATCGATTTTTTTATAGGAAAATATGTATGGAAAGCCGGTTATAGTTGCAGACAGGGAAATGGTGGAGGAAAAGGCTGATGATATATTGTTGGAGGCTCGTGAGTTTGAGGTTTCTTTCCTTGTTGTTGGAGATCCTTTTGGGTGATGATACATTCCTTAACTTGTATTTGATTTATTTTCTGCTATAAAATTTTTGTTAAACTGTAGTTTGTTTATAAATAGTGGGTTACACCATGCTCCGTGGCAGGTAGAGGGTCGATTTTTAATAAAATTTAAACAGAAACGTAGTCGCAGACACGACGGTAAAAATAATGTTAATAAAAAACAAGCCTAAAAACAATTTTTAATAAACTTTAAACGGAAACGCAGATACAACGGTAAAAATAATCTTAATAAAAAACAAACCTAAAAAAGAATTCTACTTGCCACATGGCAGACCTCGCGTCACTATTCATCAGTCACAAAAGTTGGCCTTTTATGTATATCCATAGTTTTGAATTTTAGGTTTTTTATTTATTAACGAAAATATTTGTGAAAACATGGAGGCCTGATAGTTTCTATGAGAAAATTCAAAGAAACCGAGGACTTGGACTACATACTTTGTGTTTATTAGGTAATAATATTATTATTATTCACATACTCGAGATATTTAAACTGTAAACTTATCATTTGAGAAATCTCTGTTTGCTTTTTATCCAAAATTTGAACAATATCCCAGAAAAAGTGATGGAAATTTAAACATTTTTATTTGAGTTGTTTTCGGTTATCTTTTGTCTCCCACAGCTTAAATAAACATTTAGGATATGAGAGGCTCGAGTGTAAGGAGAAACATAAGGGTATAGTAGTCATATTATAAATTGTATTTAATATTTTAATGAAACAGGTAAACATGAAATTTTAAGTATTATGGACAGGTATATTTGACATTATTTTTTTTGTTCGGAAAAATATGATATTATGCAAGTTTTTAGGGGTATATGTGAAATTGTCTCAAAAGGAAACATGTCAAATGAGTGAAAACTTCCGAAGTGTGTTCACTTGCTTACAACTTAAATTTTGTATCATATATAGTAAGATTATTATTTTTGATAATATTTATTTGTGTAGTCATATTTAATTCATTGATAATTTAAAAAATTTCAGAAAATATTTTTTTTTTGTTTACAGGTAAACAAAAATTGTGGTCAGGTAAACTCAACCTGACCACAACCAAAATTACCAGTTTTGACCCGCACCCATGTTGACCCTTTAGGCAACTTGACAATTTTAATTTAGTGAAGCTTATGATAAAACTCTATTTTCATTGCAGATATACGCGTTAAAGAACCTTCATTGGAATCATTATGCAGGTTAGAATACAGATTCCCGCCATATAAGTTCATTTCATTATAGCATACCCGTACTAATGTTTTTGAACTTTATGTTTTTAAATAATCTTTTTAGAGGGAAAAAGCAGTATGAGCCTCCTAGTTTTATGACCATTGGTGTTGCTATTGATCAGCTCTTGGAGGTTGAACAACTACGCGGAGAATCTGGTTAGTTTTTTTTAGCTTGTTAATTTCCATTGTATTTTTTCTTTAAGTTTTGAGTAAAATAAAATATATAAATATATGTGCCTTCAATAAGATGTTTAAATATTAGTCGAATCCTCGAAAATATTCTTCAATAATATGACAAAGTAAAGGAATAACAGGGTTAACCGAACTTGATCTAGCCGATTAGGATTAGCATGATTAGCTTGCTAAAAGCTCAAATCGAGCCAAACTTCATACGATGAGGTTGACGAGGCTCGCAAGCTTAAACAAGCATATAGTTTATAAATATACAAATTTTTTATTTAATATAATAAATATTATTATATATATAATTATGATAGAAGTAACCAAATAGTATATATTATGATAGAATTAACCAAATAGTATATATTGTATTAAATATATAATTGTTTTCTTATATAATAACTATACTTATAATATATATAAAAATAGTTATATATGTATATAGTAAAATAATTAAATAATTAATAAATAATAAACGAGCCTAGCTCGAGCTTGAAAAATTACTCACAATCTAAGTTCGAGATTTAGACAGAGCTTGAAATGAGTGAGCTTGAGCTCGAACTCTCAAGTTGAATGAGTTGAGCTCATGCTTAGGCAAGCTCAGGCTTGTTTCGGCTCGTTTACACCGCTAAGCATGATAATCTATAACGATGAAAACGGCAAAGAAGTAATTTTAGGTAAAAAACGAAATGCTGCAAATTTATGATAATTTACAGTTTAGTTTCTATACTCATTGCATTGCTTTGTGATTTTTCAAGTCATTTTATTCAAATAAAAGAAAATCGCGATCATGATATTGGTTTCGTTCGACAGTTTACAGTGAAGACACGCTTTGTGAGGGTTTTGCGTGGCTAGGAAGTGAGAATCAGATGGTGGTGGCGGGTTCAATGAAGCAGTTAAGGACCATTGACTTTGGTCAACCTCTTCATTGCCTCACAATAGTTGGCAAAACTCATCCTGTGGAAGAAGAAATGCTTGATTTCTATAGAAATTGAAACAAAATAGATGCAATTTTGCAGGTGGATGTATAAGTGTATACTATGTTAGACTTGTCATTTTTGCTTCTTTGTAATGCTATTTTATAATATATTTTAACTTTATTCAGAAAAATATAAGAATAGTATTGAGGGATGACTCAACCATTTTTAGGAGTGAGTTAGTTCAAGACAAATTATAAAATTAAGGCTCTTTTAAAAAAAATATTTTACTTCTAATCCTAATAAAAATCACAAGTTATTATTTTTTGTTCGAAATTTTAATGTGGGAATGAAAAACTATAGTTTAAGTTTCAGTTGTGTGTTTTTGAATCAGTTGGTCATGTTTAACCCGGCCTGGGCAGGGTGAGACAATTATCAATAGTTTAACCCAAATACATGTCCTGAATGTTAGGATTTCAGGTTTTCTCCTCAGTTTCGAGTATTTTTTCCATCCCCAATAGATTAGTGAACTTAAGGACCCATCAATGAGTAGTTTTTTAAATGACCATAAAATTATATAAGTATACAAATAGTATAAGTTTTATAAAATTATAAAAAAAATACATGAACTTTATCTTCTTTCCTATCATCAACTCACTCGGCACAATAAATATACATGAAACAAATGCACACTCTCAATCAGGTGAATTAACATCTATTGTTCAAAAAATTATAACAGAGTTGTGGTGACTTGCCAATCTAACGGTTGTAAATGATCTTGAGTTGGGATTTGTGGGGATGAGATTAAGTCAACGTGCAAACTCAAACTCTGACTTTGAAAAATAACCCAATTGTTGATCCGTTTCCCAACTAGACTTAACTCCGGTCCAATTTTCCGGTTCATATTCCTGGTCATAATCATAATCATTAATGTTAATGATTTGCCAATGGGCCCAACCATCAAAGTCATGACGTAGAGCCCATCGTATGTGGGCCTTTCTTTTAAAAGATGGGTTCAACTCCCACTAGAACCCAAATACCAAATGGCTTTCAGTCTTCAAATATTTGGAATTTTTCAATTTTGTTTAAAAATTAAAATTAATATTTTTAAAAGGACAAAATAGTAGGAGGTTATATTACCTCAAGCTTGGACAAGAGTTCATGAGCGGTTTGGGCGGAGACGATAATCCTACGAGCATCGGGGGTGATAAAACCTTCGTTGACCGCATTGTCTATGAAAGATAGCAGTGAGTTGTAGTACCCATCCACGTTCAACAATCCTACCTGTATTTATTAAAATTGGAAGGAAAAAAATGTGGATATTTTTTTTACATAAAACGACGTTGTATTGATAAAGCAGGTGAAGGTGACTTTTGTATATAAAACATACAGATATAATAAAAGAACAATAACACTCGTATGTGTATGACACATGGTATATTGCATATATGTGTCTTTGGTAAACACGTATGACTAGGGTACCTATACCATATCCCTACGAGTCATATACAAGTAACCTAGCAACAACACTTTCTCTATGACTCAAACAAATACGAATTTTTTTTATTCACATCTTGTTTACCGGTTTTTGGTGGATGCCGAGTTGTGCCCATGTAATCACTTCAAGAAGTTCCTCGAGCGTCCCATAGCCACCTATATAATTTTAAAAAAACCATAATTAAAATGGAGATACTATAAAACATCACATATATACACACATATAATAATAATATTATTAATAAAAAATAAATAATTGTTTGTGCCATGTTTCGCATGAGTTTAAGATTATTTTTCCTATTAAGTTTTTTCTTAATTACTAACTATTTAATATTTTTTATGCTAACTATTTACTATTTCTTTTAATATTTTCAAAATCTTCATTACTATTTAATATTTTATTTATAATATTCTTAAATCTTCATTATCAACTATTTAATATTTTATTTATTCAACCCGTATAAAGCACGAGTTTATAATCTAATATATATAAATAAAGTTCAAAAGGAGACATGCCTATATATACTTCAATCATTGTCATGTTAGTTACATCACCTTGAAGTAACATTGTTTTGGTTAATATGCATGGAAATGTATCTTTCATATATTCTCCATCAAATAATAATAATAATAATAATAATAATAATAATACCAGGCAAAGCTATGAAGGCATCAGCCTGACGGGCCATCTCTGCTTTCCTTTGATGCATATCCAACACTTGTTTTACATCACCAACAGTTTCCCCAATGATCTGAAAAATTCCAACATACTTTTGGTTTCCTTACAATATCAAATTCAAAAGTATTTATTGATTAACACACTTACCTCTTTTGGCATAAGCACTTTAGGTATCACCCTATACAACAAAAATAAACATTCATATTAACTCTAAAACTATATATGTCTATCATAAAAATAAAAATATAAAAAATTTCATTACAAAACACTAAATCACTATCTAAATTGCTTAAATTTTTGACACATGGTTAATATTTTTAAATTTTGTATTTCTTAGATACAAATATGTATGTTTATGTACATAAAAGCATTAAACTAATTTTTGTTTGTTTTTATATCTTTAAAATTTTACCTACACGTGTAGGTTATATATAAAAATGAAATTTGTTCGTACTCTTTTTTGAATCTCATTCACGAATTTTTCTTTTATATGGTTATCATTTTTAATATTTTAAAATTTCTTAATAGTGAAAAAAAATTAAATGATTTATTTTGTTCTTCTCATAATATTTAGTTATATACATATATATATAGGGGAAGGTTCCACTAAGAAGTGGTTTTTCGCTAACAAACGCTAAAAAGTGGGTCAAACGAACTCCGATTGAGCTCATTTAAGCGGCGTTGGAAACGTCTCATTGAACTCTAATCCGGACCCAAAAACCTAACCCCCCCCCCCAAAAAAAAAAAAACCTAAACCCACCCCCAAAAAAACTTAAATCATAAAATCTAAACCCTAAAAGCTAAAATCATAAAATTCAAACGTAAAATCTAAACCTTAAAAACTAAACCCTAAAAGCTAAGATGGTAGAGTTCGACGATACGGTCCCAACACCATTAAAATGAGCTCAATCGGAGTTCGTTTGATATCGTTTCTAAACGTTTTGATCATTTCTTATATTTTTTAGCGAAAAACTACTTTTTATTTAATCATTCCCATATATATATATATATATATATAAAGCCGAAGTTATTACCCTAACACATGGCAACCTCCATCAAAGACGGCTTTGGAAACAAGGCCCATCAATCCAATGCTTCCTCCTCCATACACTAGATCAATCTTACTTTCAACCTGTCATTTTTCAATTATTTTATACGCTTTTATTTATTTATTTAATAATCAAATCATAAAACACAACTATAGTTTAGAAACCAATATCTAAACATAATTATACTATAATTACCATAATAATTTAATTATCAAAAATATTTTATCATTTACTCATTCATTATTAAATTAATTATCAAAAAACATGGGTGTACATGACAAAATATCTATAATGGGATTTTCTTTTCTTTTTATTTTTTTATTAAAATAACTAATTAATTAAACAAGCCTTTAGCTTTGTTGACTGAAGTAATTAATCTATCAAATTCATTTATCTTTTTATTAATTAACAAAGAAAAAGATGTGAACCAAGGTTTACCTACGTGGGCTAATTGCAATTATTAATTTTATGTATTCTATAATAATATATTTTGGATCTTATATAATAAAATTAATTTGAATCAATACAACTACTCAACTAGTACGATAATTGAGTTCACATGTAATAAAACTATTTCTAAGGAAGAGATGTTTTGACAAATAATTAGGTTATAGTAATTATTTTCATACAAAGTTTTCTATATCTATACTTCACATGAAAGAATATTTGTGGTTTATTAGTGAGGTTTCTTTACATAACCACATATATAATACATTAATACGTAAATTTATGAGAACAATCAAATTAATTTATGTATAATTAAATATTAAATAAAAATATGTAGTTTTAAAAAGATTATATAATTTAACTTTCTCTCGTCTTTTGAGATATGTGGGCTCACTTAAAAAAAGTTTTTTTTTAACTTTTCTTTTGTTTTAATCCCCTCATACTTTCTTTTATATTATACACTAGTTTAAATTGTAAATGATAAATTAATTTTTAATAAAAATTTTAAAATTAGTAAAGAAAATATTAAATAGTAACAAAAATTTAGGAATTAATAAACGTAATATTAAATAGTTAGTAATTAAGAAGAAACTAAGCAACAAAAAAATAATAATCTTAGGCTCATAGAATTATGACACGTGACGCAATCAGTTATTTATTTATCAGACACATATATATATACATATATATATATATATATTAAAGTTATTTTTTATTTTCTTTTTAACGGCTAGAATATTATATATATATATATACGTTTTTTTATTATATCACTAGATATATTTAAATTTAAATATATTCTATTAATTTAATAATTGATAATCAAAACAAGTTATTATATTATAAAAACAATTTAAATATGAAAAATAAATGTAGAAAAATATGATAATATTAAAATTTGTAAGAATGTTTGAAGGGTATGAGAGAAAAATGTTTGCTTTTGAAAAAATTATGAAAATGTGATTTAGTAGTTTGAGTGGGTATGTGTTTTTAACTAGTGGGTGTTTACCCACACGTTGAGACGACTCGGTTATAAAAATTAGAACGTAGATAAAAAAATCATGCCGCGACCGTATATTTGATGGGCACGAATTTTTTGGGGTCATTCTTTAAAATCTACTAGGGTCATTCACATTTTTCTTACATAATTACTATATAAATGGAAGAAAGCAATGAGGTCAGTTGACCCATTCAAAGATACGTAGCTCCGCCACTGTGTATATATACAATGTTGTTAATGACAAATTGACAAACATGAGTCTTCATTCTAATTAAAACTTGAACTGTTAGCAACTTGGTTAACGTGTTATTTTATCTATTATTGATACACCGCTAACTTATGCTAATGGTGGTACTTTAATAGCTAATTTATAAATTATTATTAATGATAATAATAACACTAAAATAGACCCATTGTCGGGTTGCATATAGTTCAAAACGACTGCATGTACTTGGCCAAAAGAAATCACTTCAAACCATTTCCCGTCACCGAAATGGCCATTTTACAGTTTGCGACGACAACTACATTTTGTCACAAAATTTTTGATAAGTTTTAGATTTAAAAGTACATATACCATATGAGAGCTAGCATATCGTTGATCAAACTTCATTACTTGTTCTAGGTTTCAAACTCATTGTTAATTGTATGGCAAATGATATATTTTTCTTACATAATCCATTTAGTGACAAGTGATAAAGATTTTTAATAGTATATATTATTTCCTTTTTTGTGGAAACTATGAAAATATAGATGCAGTCGAAACGGGAGCCAGTCATAAAATCTATGATCTATATTCTATTTCTATTTATTTAAGTCTTTATATTTTATTAAAATTGTAAATCTACACCAAAATGTATAGTGTTTCATATACTCTTTCAAATTAGATATGTATAAATAATTTTAATTTTTCTATTCATTAGGACATCATCTGGATCGACCAGTCCAACCAGTTTACTGGCAAAGAGGCCGGCCAGTCCAGTCTAGTCTGAAAACATTGATGTAAAAACGTACGTACCAATTGGGTGCCTAGTTGGACGGCAGCATGGCGGTAGATAGGGTTATTGCCAGAGCAACTTCCACAGAAGACACAAATCCGATTAAACCTAGACGGTTTCGCCATGATCACCGCCGTTGCTCCGCCTTGCTTGGGATGCTTATTAGTTTCCATTTATGGAAATAATATGCACTTGCTCTTTTATTGTTTAGAGAGAGAGAGATAGAGAGAGGTGCGAATGGTGGAAGAGATTGATTGTGTTTAAATAGTTGTAATATTTCTATTAGTATCCAAACACCTGGCAACATCCCACTATCAAAGTTCCCTTTTTTATATAAAGAAGAAGACATAGATGGGATCGCTTTCAATACTTATGGTGCCAAACATGATCTAGTTTTATCTATGCCTTTCATGTGCTTTACTTGCTCATTTTCATCAATTTATATAGAGAGGTGGCATCAAGTGAGGGTTTGTTGTAAAAGCAAAAGTATAGATGAGAGGAGATTGACAAGTGGCATGAAAAGTATAAGGAAATTTACAAGTATTTTATATATTATACCATGTGATAATAGAAAAATATACCTTTTTTTCGATAGTTATCTTGTTATTACATCTATAACTATGAGATACGTGAGTCTCCAATGTGACGTATTTAGATTTACTCAGTATATATCTTGCTACTATCCCATCAATTCAGACTAAAAGTTATGCGAATGATCATTCATGTATAAACATTTTACTCTCATATCATCAACAAACAAACCGCAACTGACGAAACTAATATATATCAAATATGAACTCACATATTATCTGGTTTCTTCACATATCTTAAGCGGAAAAGACAACACAATACTTGTTCTTTAAGACATGAAGTTTAAACACTACAAAACTAGAACGTCATGCATTAGCAGGGTTTTTTTTTTATCGAAGGGCCAATAGCTTACCCAAGGCTTTGGTCATTACACCGATAAGAGAAATGGGCCTAAAATCGTTTAGTGACTCCTGTTCCGTCCTTTTAGGTGATAAGCTAATGAATGAGGCATGCCACCCTTTAGCTATCGACTTCTTAGATTCAAAGTGTTTAAAGAAACCTATAAACTCTTTCCGGATGGTATTCCGAAATTTCTGAACGAACTCAAAGGTTAGGCCGTCTGGACCCGGGGTTTTCCCACCTGCACATTCCCATACCGCTGCACGTATTTCCGCATCTGTAAATTCAACAACAACCATTGTACTTTCAGCTTCACCGAGGTAGCCCAGGTTAGTATTGTTGAAAGCCGGACGAGATGGAAATTGTTCAGTGAACTTAGTGGAAAGGTCTTGAGAGAAAGCCAAGGCCATTGTGAGTAGAGCAGAGATCAAAGTATGAAAATAACTTGTCTGACGTTCTTCCATTCACACCACATTGGATGGGATATAAGTTTTGGACATCATTACTTGAGGGTTGGAATACCAACCTAGTGAAAAAAACACTAAAAATATAGGGAAAGAAAGATCTCGGCTCGCAAAGCTATGTCATGGTTAGAAAAAGAATGGTAAAAGATATATATGTTAGGGTTTGAGAAATCTATTAATAGTAGTTTTTTTGTATTACTACCGGTATATAAAGGATTTACAGTACATGATATCAAACCAATAATTACAGAACAAACCCTATACTATACATCATGTCATAGTACCACCATAGATTATGTATTTTATCTAACATACCTCCCCGCAGTTTGAGCGAAGGGAACATGTACATTAAAATTGGATCTAGTCTAAAAGCATATGTGATGGTAAGCCTTTGGTTAATAAATCGATAAACTGGTGATCAGAGAGAACATGCAATACACGAACCTGACCAATGGCAACACCGACGTGTGCAATTCATAACATAAAATATTTAGAGAATCCTTACACAAGCTCAGTTTCAATGATTATCACTAATAACCACACTACACACGTAACTTGGAATGGATGGCGGAGCGTAGGTGGCAAGCCGTTATATGTATACAGTGCTTCACTTAGGTAGTGCACCTATCGCATGCGGTATAACATATAGATACTAAATATCAATTCGTGAACTCGGTGTCTCCTGATACTCAACCTTCTACCAATATCTAGCCTAAGAAAGAGATGTGAATTTAACTGACCAATTTTTGTGAACAAGACTCAAAACAGAAAGAATTTAGGAAGCTTTAAGAAATCAAATTAATGAGATAACCGTTAGACTCGAATCAATTATGTTGGAATGATAGACAAGTTAATTTGTTATGTTAGTTGATTTAGACAAAGAATAGAACATTGCATGAAGTGCTAGAACGGATTAGAGCCCGTTAGGGTTAATCCCACATAACAAGAATATAAGTGCTATAGACACATTAATACCCTAATCTTGTGAAGTCAACTTTATTATCAATTCCTTATGATATAGAGTTTCTATAGTGTCCTAGACAGATAAGTGCCCTAGCGATTTACAACATGTAATAAGACAACTAAAGAAAACCCTATCAAGTTCACATTTCCTTTTATTCGGATCCAATCCCAAGGTAGTTCACTATTTATACCAATTTTACATCTGATTAGTCTATTACCGGTTATGTAAGGTATTGTATTTTGATAAGCTATTTGCTCAATGAAATTTTCTTGTTTTTATGCTAAGTCTTTATAATAGCAAGTGTACTTAAAGTTGAATCTATAACAATCGCAAGTACACTTGAATCATAAGTAAGTTACGATAGCAACCAGGTTATCATTATAAGTAACCCAATCGCAAGTAGTACTATGTCTGGTCATGAAATTAAAAGAGCAAAAAGACATGCAATGTCATGCAATAGGAATAAATGAAAAAGATATGCAATGTCATACACAAAAAGACATGTCAATGTTGCATACATATATATACATATTTTCTTTTTCGGGTATCTGTGTCTCGTCGTGGAAAACTTATAAAAACATGGCTTGTAAGTCCGACATGCCTGTACGTCCAGTTTTTTCATAAAAGTTGGGCATGTAAGTCCGACGTGCATTTAAGTCCTACAAATTATACAAAATTTCAAGTTTCCATGACTGGTTCATAGTAACAAAATTTCAAGTTTCCATGACAAGTTTTGTAAACCACGAGAATGCACAGGAGAAAAATAAACTTTTTGAATTAAACTGACAAAAATGACTAAAGCACATGGACGAAAATAACTGTTTACTCTTTGAATTATTAAAAAATAATCTGTTTTTTTAATTAAACTATTTACATAATAGCAAATAGTTTAATCCACGTAAGTACATAATACAGATTTGTTATCCACTCAACCCATTTTGACTTTTAGAAAGTTTTGAAACTCATCTCAAGTTTAACCTTTGATGTCTTTCAACATGACCAGACCTTTTTAGTTTGTTTCCATGATGTCATAACCTAAATGTTCAATTCACATATTTCATCGAATTTTTTGGCAAAATTGTGTATTTGAAGACTTAAAAGTGTTTCTGGGTTGTATTTGGAAACAGGGGAGTCCGCTATCTGAGATAGCGGATTCTAAGAAAAGGACGTTGGAGTCCGCTCGTAGAGATAGTGGATTCGAGTCCGCTCGTGGAGATAGCGGATTTAAGGGACTTTTTGATGAGGTGGCAGATGGAGGGAGGATTCAAGTGAAAAAAAATTAAATAGAACTTAAAAAAAATGCTTGACTCCGTTATTTTCACGAGCGGACTCTGAATCCGCTATCTCCATGAGCGGACTCAAATGTCTTTTTCTTAGAATCCGCTATCTCAGACAGCGGACTCCCCAATTTCCAAATACACCCCATGCAAAATCCAGAAACACTTTACAAATCCAAAAAAACACCATTTCACCAAAAAAATTCATATTTCATCTGCATTATTTCAAATATCACGTCACCAATTAAATAACATATATAGTTGGGAATTGATTTCAAAGTCATAAAAGTATCGTCAAGAACTTATGAATACATGCAGACAAAAAGATGATGAAAATTTGATGAAAGTCTCCATGCATGTGATCGTACCTTCCGCTTCACGCGGAAAGTTAAAAGCTTCCTCAACTAATCTCGGTTCTGGTGACATCAAATATGTCAATTAGTCCTATATTTTATCTTTAAATTAAAGAAAAACCCGGAACCAAAACTTCTTAGTCGTGGGCTCTATTATTAGAAGGTTTTTCTAAATGTAGTAAGAAAACTCATCGTCCTAAACGTATAGTGTAAACGATTCAAGTTTTAATCTAGAAATCACGTTTTCCTCAATTAAAATTCATGTTTTTTTTCTTTTTAAAAAGTTCGTGTTTTCTTCTCAAACGATGATAATTTGAAAGGTCTAACTCATGATTTGCTAAAAATGTCACTATTTACCGGGGAGTTTGTCTCTTGACCATTCTTGATTAATTGCTAAACTCAAGTTGATGTTATAATTCATGACAGACAATTTAAATTTTTTTTATTGATAAACAAATTATCTAGTAATGTTTAGTTTATTTTTAATGGGTTGACAAATGATTAAACCTTTAGTTGAAAAGGAGGGAATATGTTGAAAACTTAACAATACTCATTCAATGTGTAGTCAAGGTTGCATAAAATCATTTTCCTGGAAAAGAAAGATTTAGATTTTATTATTATGTTTAATCATACTTATCATATAAAATTTTAAAAAAAAGTATCAAAAAAAGTTTTTGAGACCAAGCCCGTACTAGCCTTGGTGGAAATCATTTTGTATGGTTATTTAAATAACTCATGTCTATGAACTTGTGGTCTGTTGATATTGATAATTGCCTCTTATAAAAATAAAGGGGGTTTAAATCCTAGAAGTGTGTTAACCAAAGATTTAACTCTTAAGAACACTTGATTTACATACACAAACACACGAATTTATTATAGACACAATGACCCGTTTGATCCTATTTAACCTAATACACATCGATGAAACAACGCATTCATTGACCAAGCAATTTCTAATTTGACTTTTAACACGTATAGCCCCTGGACTTACAATATATACACATGTGACTCAAAAGTTATACTTTACATATTTACATAATGACCCCTACACTTTAAACACACATAGATTAGGAAATTACAATCAATAAATGCAGCTTTATGTGATATTTAAGAGTAAACAATTGTTGTTAAAAAATTAAATAACTTGTGGCTCTAAAGTCATTGAAGAAAGTCGGTTTGAAATTAGCATGAATATTTTTCAAGGCGAGCGGAGTATGCTTGTTTAAATTTCAAACCAAGCTCGAGCCGTGATGAGCTCGCTCAAATAGAAATTACCAACATGTATGACATTTAATGTACGTATGCATTGTGCCATTGCATATATAACGTGTATATATGTCCATGCAATTTTGTATTTGAAGATTTGATATACATTTATGTATATGTACTTTGTTTTCATAATCTCTCATGGTATCAATATAAATATAAAAGTACATCCCGACATGGAGAAAGTCGGTATACCGGTTACTTATGAAAGGAATGTATAATTAAATATTGCATTAAATTGGAAAGATGTTTATATATGTCATGGTTGACCCGTTACTGCTTTTCTGGGTTTCTGTTATATATATAAACTGCATTAAAATCGTAAGCATATATGTCATATGTCATTGTTGACTTCATGTTACACATTCATATACATACATGTATATTTACACATTCATATACATATATTTACAGTATATATATATATAAGAAGTATCATGAGAAAACTCTTTGTTTTTAAGCGCGCGCGCGGGGGGGGGATTGTTTGATCGATAATGCTAAACATACTGCAAATCTCGTAGTCCGAAAGATACATATTTTTCTACTTAAACCTGTGAACTCACCAACTTTATGTTGACATTTTCACATGTATTTCTCAGGTAATTAACTTGGGAATTGCATGTAGGAAATAAGGCACATGGCGTCATCATGCATAACTTAGCTTTTGGAGTTTTCCTGTTACTGTCTATAGCGTTAGGCTATAACTGTAAAAATTGTTGTCACAATTTGATGTTGCTCTTAGGGTAACTATGTTGATTCATGTTGTCACTTAAAACAATTATATATGATATGTAATTTGTGTTGTCATTTAGAGGTCGTGTGTCGTAATCAAAGGCTATGTTAATCACCGACTCCGTCGCACCCCATTTTTCCTCCTAGGCGGGGTGTGACAGCAGCCAACAAAACAAAAAAATGTATTACCAAAAATTAGTGTTAGACTTTTAAGAACTCGTTAACTCGTGAAAGGAAACGCAATTCAAATAATCAATTTGCAAACAGATATTCAATTACTCAATACCTAGTTGATGAAGTCGTGAACCTGCGTCGGACGATTTGCAACAAGGAAAGTAGGAAAAATAATTCAATTTGCGAACATGTGTCAAACTCGTTGCAAAAACAATTTGTCGGACGTCGGTCGATTTTGGAGAGGATCGAAATCAAATGACGAATTGGAATTTGTGATGGATGTTGGATGATTTTGGAATGGAGAATTGTAATTGAATGGAGAATAGATTGTTGATTGCTTGCAGAATTTAGAAGTCGAGGGGGGAAAACGAAAAGGCAGTGAATTTACCGGACCGCATTTTCATTTACACTAGAATTTTGTTGTTGAGGGGGTGCCGAATTTGTTGTTGAGGGGGTGTCTCAAACCCCCCCCCCCCCTCTCATGTTTCTTCCATCAGCCCCTGGGTTGAAGGCATTTACTAAGAGTGTTGGGTACATTTGGGGTTCCTCGCCTTAAATGCACCAATGTATTTTGCATACATTAGTTGTGGATGAGAGTAGAACTCCACAATTACGTGTGCTTGGGTGTAATGATTCCATGATGGAGAACCTCCATAGAGGTCTAGAAGCGGCAACAAAAAAGAAATCTAGAAGTGTGCAATATTGGTTGGTATAAGGGGTTGGATGTTACAAATGACATCATAGTCACTCATGTGCCTATAGGATAATGTGTCATACATCATCAAGGACGATAATTCCTCGAAGGTGCATGTGAGATATTAGGCGTATCTCACATCCTTGATTGGGATGATGCAGCAAACCTCATAAAGAACGATGACTCCATGAGGGAGGTGACCGTAAGAGCCTAAAAAAATCTCACAACGGTCGTAGACACGAAAGATGTTAGGTACATAAGGAATTTCCTGCATCAAGTACTAACAACATGTCACATGGGTTGGTAGTCCAATGGTAAGAGTCAAATATTCTTTGGAGAGACCAGGGTTCAAATCATGGCACGAGGTAGATTAGGAGTAGACGTAGATGGTTGTCTGAGTCGTCGTTGAAAAATAATACCAACAACGTTTTTTTAACGCATTGAGTGTGGATGAGAAAAGAACGCCACAATTAAACATGTTTGAGTAAGAGTAACTCAACGAGGAGTGACCTCTTGGGGACAACGGATAATATTGGGTGGTACGAGCGACGAGCTATTGACCCGTCGTGTATATGGTATTTCACACACTATCGTTTTCATTTATAAAAATATATACTAATATTATAGTCAAATTAAATAGAATTAATTTATTGATTTTATGGTATAATCATAAGCATTTGATTAAATGGTATCCAGATGTGTTGCATGGTATCTTATTTCTAAGAATTTGTGAGTTCTAGTCATGTCGTTGACAAATGGTGTAAATTAAGAGTAGATTTAGCTTTGTGTGAGAGTTTACCGTTAAAAATAAACATAAAATAATTTAAATGTTAAATGTCAATACAACTAAATTTAAGTAACTTCTTTTTAATTGCAAAATTGAGATATTATGTTTCACGAGACATTGTTAAAACACTGATATTACAAGACCTATGTCGGGCATAGGGAGAAAGTTGTTATCCAATTTGATGCGATATTGCGATGGCAGGTGGAGACATGAAAAAGAATTTTGAAAACTTTTATAAATATCATTTAAATTATTATAATGTTTAAAAAATGGTCGCTTTTTGAAAATAACTAAATAAAATAAAAATAAAGTTAGTGGATAATTTTCCGTACACACGTCTATTGTCGTATCCCCTTATCCTTGGAATTGGTCTTCAACCTCTTGTCGGCTTTCATTCCCTTCACACCATCTTATCATCTATGTTTTCCTCTATTTTAATTCTCAAATTACTTTTTTTAGTATTATACTTTGAAGGGGTATTGTTTTGTACAAAGAGTATTTAGTGTGGAAGAAGAAGATCCTTCATCATGAGATGATGGCCGGAAGCCTTTAGTGGGGTATACTCTTATTCGGTAGAGCCAAGTGAGAGTACATTTTCTGTTACGTGGGCGTCATATCAGCGTGATAAGTTCCTCACTTGGGTCTCACTTGGCAAGGGAAATACCCAGTTGAGTGAAATGCCACATATTTCACCATGGGGGATGTAACATTCCGAAAATCCGTAAGTTGGTGGTTCGGGTTAGTGGACGACCCGGATACATCTTAACGTAATGAGAGCAAGGTTGGTCGTGTTTGGGGCTTTTTAACGACATTAAACGACACGGTTAGTCGTTGTCAGGGCCGTCCCCGAGAAATTAAGTATCCGGCTCGACATAAAAAAAATGCCTCATATCCCCCTCAATATGCACGTATATAAAAAAAATTCAATAATACGGCGATAATTGTAATTATAATAATAAAGAAAATAAAACTACCATAGAAAAGTATCTAGTTAGTAGTTACATACCTAAATGAGTCGGGAAGCTCTCCTAGCATTTTGCCAAGTTAAGTTGTTGACCAAGTATTCATATTGCATGTTTTCTAGTATATCGCTCTCAATAGCAATCATTCTCAATCTATTAAGTTGTTCTTGGGACATTGTAGATCGTAAATAAGACTTCAGTAACTTCAGTTTTGAAAAATTTCTTTCAGCAGATGCCACCGTGACAGGAATAGTTAACAAAATTCTATATGCAATTGATACGTTAGGAAGATGAATAGCTTCCTTCAAAGACTTGAAAGCATCAACGAGGCTGATAATTTCACTAGATAATGATGTGCAAAAATAATTTACCTCGAAATAAAGTTCCTCACCATTAATATCTAATCCAACTCCTTCCCCTTCCTTCAGTGCATTTTCAAGACGAATACAACACGCCTTTAGCTTTTGGGCTTCAAGTTCTTTCAATTTTTTAATAAACAAAAAACCAAATACTTCTTCATATTGTTTGTATTGTTCAAATCTGGTCTCCAAAGAAACACGTGCTTGATCAACAAATCCATAATTCACAATAAACTTGTAATCACGTTTTGGGTTGTGTAATTGGGATGGGCTATGGGATAAATCAATAAAGATTAGGCCATTTGGGTATTATATTATTAGGTTAGGTATAACTATTAAATTGGGTATTATTGGATTGGATTTAAATTAAAATAACTTTGCCCCTAAATTTTATAAAATTTTACAGAATTTATAAGTTATTTATTTTTTTATAATATATATATAAAATTTTTTTTAAAATATATGCTCCACTCGTAAACATGCCCCGGTGCCGCGGCACCACCCGCACCACCCTCCAAGTCGGTCCTGGTCGTAATCATAACCTGAGATCAAAACGAGCAAAATGGAATTGAAGGTACCCGAATGTAAAATAGAGGGGTTTAAAACCCACCTTATGTGGGAACCCTAGGTCGCTAACCGATCTAGGGGATTTACGGTCAAGAATAATGCGACGAGAAAGAGAAAGGAAGGGGATCAGACGAGAAGGAGGCAACAACGAGGCGGTACTTTTCGGGAGGTTGTGTAACTCTTAAGGTAATCCTTTTTATGATTTCGTTACGTTTATCCGATCATTTTGCTTGGTTTAGTAAAACTTAGGGTTTCGTTGGTTGGTTACGGGAGAGATGGTTGTTGAGGGTGAGGGTCGGCCGGTAGTGGTCATAGGTGGTGCTAGGCGGCAGTGAAAGCAGGCGAACAGAAGCCATGGTGGCGGTTGCGATGTCGGGACAAGGAGCCGGTGGCGGGCTAGGTTAGCCGGGACGATACGACGGTGTGCATGGTGGCTACCTGTGAGGAGCATGGAGACACGATGAGGAGGAGTATGGGCTGGTGGAGTAGTATTAGTGGTACAGGGCGGAGGACGGGACACAGTGGCTCGACAATGGTGGTCACGGCGTGGAAAACAAAAGTACACGGGGGTAAGGTGGAGTCGAGGGCGGTGATTCCATGGTGATGCATAGCCGACTAGGGTTATTGCTAGACGAAGAAGATGGTGGTGGCACGTGAGGGTGGTGACTGGCGAGGAATACGAAGACAATAGAGACGATGGAGCACGGGGCGGAGTCGTACGTGAACAACGGGGACTCGTCCGAGTTGTTGCATGACGTTCATGCATGGGAACCCAACACAATTCACGTGGTTATGGTTCTACTGTGCATGAAAGGTATACGGGTAGGGAACACGGTTCGAATGCACGCATAGACGGGGACTAGTGTTTTGTATGGACACCCATGAGATGAAGCATAGTTCGGGTATACTATTTCTAAGCTGGTCGAGGACGATCCGGTTGGTGTAAGCACTTGGAACTAGGGTTTCGTGGAAAGAAAGGACGAGCTGACGAGACAACGTTGGGGTTTATATTTTATGCATTATGAGACGTATAGGTAGAACGTATTCTGATCATGCGATCGTACGCTTGATAGGTTCGGGCTTCAAGCGAGAGGACGAGTTGCAGAGCAAGGACTGAGACTCAGTTTAACCTGTAAGTTTCTAATCCCTTACTTTTAAACATTTTACTGATTTTGAGACTATCATACATACTTATAAGAGGTTATTATTATATTAAACGTGCTAACAGTTTTGGGTTCAACCCGATGTGTTTACAAACTAAAACATTCATTAATGAGATCTAGGGTCTATGGGGTATCTATGAGATTATGCGAGCTAGGGGTAAAAGTGTTATTGATGTGTGTCGTGTTAAGAGTTAGTCGGAATGAGTCGGGATATGAGCTAGACGCTTATGAGTATGTGTAGGATATGTTATCCTAGGAATGTGTGTGGGATACATGCCTAGTTAACTAGTCATGCAAATGATATGTGATGTTATGTGTTATACGCTTGTTATTGTGTTTGCATTGTTGTCTTTGCGACACGGCAAACGGGATTGTGGAGGACGAAGTCCTTCGGTAGGTCACCAAGTGTGACAAATGTCCAACAGGACAGCGATGAGCATAGGGTGTGTCGAACACCCTGACAATGGTGATCGTGGCGAGGTATGTGTTTGTGTGCATTTTTTATTAGATTTAATTGCATACCAGTATTGATTTATATTTATTGTGCTGAGTTGATATTACTGCGGGTGAGTATTAAATTGACCGTTGTGTCAGGTTCAAGATGTTGTGTTTACAATTGTTGTGTCAGTAGACTTGTGAGAGTCTTGGTTAAGACTGGTTTGTTAGTGGAAATGATGAAATATGTAAACTTTTCTAAACATAAAACACAATATCTATAATTTCTTTAAATAAAGGAGGTAAACTAAAATTTAAAAAATAATTAAATAACGTAAAATATAATTTACTCTTATTATTTAACACTTACGAAAGTCGAAGCATCTCTCAATTTTTACTGTTCATAAAAATTAAAATAATTCATGTTCATAAGTAGAAGTTTTATGCACAATTTTGGAAAGTTACACCATGCCCCTCTAAATTTACATTTCACCCTCCTCGAGTTTAGCTATACTTATCACTTAACCTTATACTTATCAAAAAAATAAGTATAAGCCCACTCACAATTTGTTGCTTTTTTGTTTTTCGTTTATAATTTTTAAATTTTGATGTTTTATAAAATTCTAAATATACAGTACGACGTGCTTATTTTTATCTATGTTTCGGTACTAGTTTCGTTGAAAACAGAGTTGTGCACAACAATATGTACAAGTCTTCAAATTTCAACGGCCCTGCCGTTGCGCCGTGATTATCATAATCAATTTTTAGACGTTAACTTTTTAAGCGATTTTGTTTTTTATATAAGGTTTTGAATATTATGAACGCTCTCGCTAAGTTTCTAAGACATTAACTCTTTTCACGGTTTAACACGCCGTAACACACGCGGATTTAATACCTAGTTATTATTAAAATTACGTGAGTAGATGATAGATGTGATATGATAAACCTGGTTCACAAGTAGGAAGGAGATTTTATTTATTTCATAGTTAGCTGATTGAAATGTGTTACATGAAACCCTCTATAATTCTAAATTATGATAAATCCGAGCAAATCAAAATAAAATCTCACTTTAAAATTAGGTCAATCCCTATCCTATGATCCCATTGAAACCCTAGTTCGTTAAGGTCTAGTTGCATAAGAGCGTAAACGAGCCGTGTCACTCGTTAGCTAGTCAAGCTCGAATTCTTAAGAACTCGAATCTAGTCAACCTTATTGACCTTGAATCAAGCATGAACCTAAATTAAAGCTAATTTAATAAACGAGATCTGAACCCAAATTTCATATACTAAGTTTGACGCTGGTCTAAACGAATTTCTTATTTATATAAATGAGATAACTTTTATTAAATATAACAAATAAAATATTATTATACGCATAATTACAATATAAAAAACTGAATAGTATATATTAAACTAAACTTATATATATAATACGAATAAAATAATAATAAACAAACTAAGTTTGAAATTTAGTCAATATGTCAAACTGAACTTTAGACAAAATTTGAGCGAGCCAAACGTGAGCTTAAAAGAGCGGGCTTGGTTCGTTTACACCCACCCCTAGAGTCGTAATACAATTCTTTCACGCCTCTTTTCAAGTCAGCCATAATTCACTACGGTTACAACAATTTAATTTTTAGTTTGTTTTTTTATTCTTACTTTATATTATATGTTAAGACACAAAAATCACAAAAGGAGAGGATTGCACACTTGGTTTGCTTCTTGCCCCTTGCATGTAGAGGTGCACAAACAAACCGGATCCCAATCCGATCCAAACGATAATCCGAGACCGGATCCGACCCTAACCGGATAAAAAAGAACCAGACCGGATTCTTTAGGATCCGCCGGATCTAGAACCGGTTCCAAGGATTTATGTGGACCGGATAAAAATCGGACAAAATGGAACTAAACAAAATCGGACTTAAAAAATCGGGATCCAATTGGATAAAATCGGATATTTAGTCAGATCCAGTTCCAAATAGATTCCACCTCTCCACTCCCAAAACCAGATCCGATCCGGAGCCAGTTCCCTCATGTCCGGTCGTTGACCAACATTGACTGATCCGGTCTAAATCCGAAAAAAATCCGATTTGTGCACCTCTACTAGAGTTCTGTACTTGTGTTTTACTAACTTCCTTCTCTTAATCACTTTATTAACTTTTTATTAATTCCCGTATTTCATTGTTAGTGTAGAATACTTTAATCATTAATACTCTTAGCACTATCTATTAAACTTTATCCAAATCAAACACAGAATTTGAAATACTAATATAAAAAAATTATCTTTTGTTAAATTACCAAAATAGAGGTTGTAATTTGTAAGGAAAGACTCCTTCACATGAAACATAGTAGTTCTCTTTTTGTTGGCTAATTTTTTTTTTAAAATACTAAAATAAAAAAAACACATATCTAAATACGGGGAAGAAACAACTCAAACACTCTAGGTCTAACTCGACGGTTTGAGCCTTTCACCCTCGTTCACCCAGCAGGGGTTCAAACATGATAAATATTATCCACACACACCATCCATTGTTCAATACGAGATCAAACTTCAAAACCCAGCAGATAAATGCTAATGATCCAAACATTATGTTCAGCACCAACAATGTAGATTAACTATTGCTTTATAAGTAGATTGAATAATCAGTTTGTTGAGAGAAAATAAAAAGAATATTTGCAAGAGTCAACATAACACAACAAAATCAACAAATGACATGCATTGCACAATGTTTCAACCCATAACAGCAGAGGTTGAAACCGGGTCTTGTACCTGCGCTTCGAGGTTTTTTAAAGCCTTAGCCTTGTTTCTTTGGCGTTTTCTAGACTTCTTGTTCTCTTTGCCGCCACTTTGACCGCTTTGACTCGCCCGCGGCACCCATCCTTTGCCCTGATGTTGATTATGGGTCATCCCACCAGAAGAATTGCCTCCACCGTTGGATCCACTACCCTGATGCAGATGAATGTCACCCGGTACTTTGGTGGGCCCTTGGAGCTCATGTAAAACGGGTTCAGGCCCGTTCAGATTGCCAACCTGATGTGGATGACATTCATCCGGCACTTTTGTCGGCCCTTGGAGACCATGTGGAACAGATCCAGGCTCCTTCTGACCGCCACTTTGACTTCCCTGTGGCGCCTGCACTTTGCCCTTACGCTTCTTCTTCCTACCAGAGGTATTGCCTCCACAATTGGATCCACCATCCTGATGTGGAGGAATGTCACCAGGCACTTTGGTGGGCCCTTGGAGCTCATGTGAAACGGGTCCAGGCCCGTTCAGACTGCCACCCTGATGTGGATGACATTCATCCGACACTTTCGTCGGCCCTTGGAGACCATGTGGAACAGATCCAGGCTCCTTCTGACCGCCGCTTTGACTTCCCTGTGCCGCCTGCACTTTGCCCTTACGCTTCTTCTTCCTACCAGAGGTATTGCCTCCACAGTTGGATCCACCATCCTGATATGGAGGAATGTCACCAGGCACTTTGGTGGGCCCTTGGAGCCCATGTGAAACGGAAACAGGCCCGTTCTGACCGCCACCCTGATGCCGATGAATGTCACCAGGCACCTTGGTGGGCCCTTGGAGCCCATGTGGAACGGATACAGGCCCGTTCTGAATGCCACCATGATGAGGATGAATGTCATCCAGCACTTTGGTGGGGCCTTGGAGCCCATGTGGAACGGATAAAGGACCGTTCTGACCGCCACCCTGATGCGGATGAATGTCATCCGGCACTTTGGCGGGTCCTTGGAGTCCATGGGGGCCATGTGGAGAGTTTCCAGGCACTTTAACTGACTGGTGTTGGTTCTGCTCACGTACCCATGAATCACCAACCCGAATAAGACGCCCCCTAGGCTGTGGATTTGGCACATTGGTGGGCCCTTGGGGGCAATGTGAAGAGTTTTCAGGCCCTTTACCTGATCGGTGTGGGTTCTGACCAGGCATCCATGAATCACCATCCCAAAAAAAACAAGGCCGCCCAGGCTGTGGATTAGCTGTATCATGTTGGCCGTGACTCGGACCGCGTACTTGACTCGGATTTGGCACTTTGGTGGGCCCTTTGGGGCCATGTGAAGAGTTTTCAGGCCCTTTACCTTTTTTCTTTTTTGAAATGCGAATTTCTTTGGTGGGCCCTTTGGGGCCATGTGAAGAGTTTCCAGGCCCTTTACCTTTTTTCTTTTTTGAAATGCGAATTTCTTTGGTGGGCCCTTTGGGGCCATGTGAAGAGTTTCCAGGCCCTTTACCTTTTTTCTTTTTGAAATGCGAATTTCTTTTAACCTTGTCCCTAGTGGGACTTGAACCCATGACCTCCAAACCTTTGGGTGTTCCAGGCCCTTTACCTGACCGGTGTGGGTTCTGACCAGGCATCCATGTATCACCATCCCAAAAAAAACAAGGCCGCCCAGGCTGTGGTTTAGCTGTATCACTTTGGCCGTGACTCGGATTGCGTACTTGACTACCGCCTGTTTCAACTACCACCTGTCCATGTTGGCCGTGACCAGGCTGTCCATTATCTTGGAAGCGTGAGAAATCAAAGAATGAACCCGGACTGCGTACTTGACTACCGCCTGTTTCAACTTGTATGTTGTTGATCACGAGCCTCCGGGCCGCCTCAGCTAACTGATACCCAGAAATAGATCCACGGGGATTACTATGCTGGTTTTGCCTATTGTGCTGGTTAAATGAATTCCTGAATCACAAATGTTTACTCAGATGATTCAAATATAGTGCTCTAAATACGATTTCAAAAAACTATGTTATCACAATACTAATCTATCTAATTAAAATAACGCTTTTATTTCGACCCGTTTTGACCTGTTGAGGCTAACCCTTAACCTGAATCGACCCATTTAACAGTAAACAGGTCGAAACTTTCATATTTAAAAATAAGCCCAAACAAAGAAAACCAGCCCAAGTGTACCTGTGCCCTTTACCCTCATGCCATAAGGCAGGTGCGGGTTTCAAATCTGCCATTGTAACCGTCTGTATAGCAAAAAAAAAGGAGTTAGCATAAAGTGACAATTGGTCCTAAAATAATAAACCTTGTTATATAACATCCTAGAATTCGCAAATTGGGCAGGCCCGGGTACATATGAATATATGTGAATTCTTGGTATGGGTTGGGACCTTTTGTCCAAAATTAATACATATATTATAAAATTGTGTCAAATATGAATATATTCATTTTATTATTTCAGAAGAAATTACTATTTTAATAAAATGATTGAGAGGGTTTATGCATTAGAAATACATTTTCAGCTAATTTCCATTTATCCTAAATCTTTTACTATACCCGGTTTGACCTATCAGAGATAGAACATAAAAGCCGAATCAACCCATTCAGGCATTCACCAGTGAAGGGGACTTGATAATTTCATCTCATTTACTTATATAAACCGGTCGGTTTGGATTATGTTTGATCTCTAAAGGGTCAAATAGGTAACAGCAAAATATTAGCTAAAACAAAAATGTACAAACAAGAGGAAAACATTAGATTTTACACATTAGTAATTTATTTAAAAAGAAACAAATATGGACATAAAAGTGTTCAATCCAAACCGTACCATCCCATTTTGACCGAATAAATACAGCGAACAATACTTATTTACCTTTTTTGGTATTTTAACTTCAGCAGGAGGGTGAGCTATGTGTTGCTGAGGATCTGGAAGTTTGTAAATTGCACAACTAGAATTTAAATCAGCAAACGAAACATTAGCCTATACATGTTACACATATATATTAATTAAATATATAGCATTGTATTTGTTTTACATGACTCGATTGTCTGTTATATCGTCCATCCCCTTGATAGGTGATCTATAAATTCCAGGACAGGGGTCATCCGCGGGAAGAGTAAAATAGCCATTCATTCCATCACTGCAAATTACCCAAATTAAATTAAAAAAAAAAGTTGATTGCAGGTGAAACGAATACAATTAAGCATATGATGTAGCTAAAAACAAACGGGTCAAACGGGATGAATGGATTAGAATGTATCCAAAGTACATTGAAGTAATTGGATGTTTGTCTAACGGGTTGTTTGGATGTGTGTTTTGTAAGTGATAATGTGAAACTGGAGATCAGAATTAGATAATCCAGCTGCAAACAAACACCATGCAGAAGATAGACCTAAACTAGATTTTGTTGATTGAGTTGTAATAATCTCTTTTTGTGATGTTGACTATTTAGCAAATTCTGACTGTCGTAATAGAAAAAATTAAGATCAAACAAGGAAATTAATTAATTTCATTCTATTCATTGATAATCGACTTTCTTGCTGGTAAAATCAAACTGATAATCAGAGATTTGACCCCCAAATACATTTCATCATAGGCAATGGAAATTACCCAACTGATTATTGTCATCATTTTAAAAAAATGACTGAATTTGAGTAACTTTTGTTTGGGTGAAAGTGAAATTGAGTCATTTTTGTATCGGTCAGGTTGGGCTAAAGCCGAAACAGTTTATCTTCCAATTTTTTTACTCGAAAAAATAATTATGGTGTCAAATAAAAGTACGAAAACAATAATTTTTAATACTAATTTAAGTAATGGAATACAATAGTATAGGAGGTTTTATGCAAGAAATTTAAAAAAAAATCACTTTTAGATGACTTTCAACCTGTTTGGCCTGTTTCTTTTTATGCTATTTTTTTCATATTGACCCATTTGACCTGTTAAAGATAAAACATAACTCAGATCGACCCATTTAGCCCTCAAGGGATATCATTACAAACCTTGCATCAGAGTTGATTTGTATCTTAATTTCAGCCCGCTCATTTGCGGGCAGTTTTCTAGTACGGTCATATAGAGCAGATATGTATGGAGATAGCTTATGTGACACAGCCACAAAAAGCATATCATTCATCATGCTGTTTCTCCTAGTTTCTTCCTCCTTCAAGAACCCAAATCACAGCCACAATTAGGAACTCAAATCTTTTGTTTTACCAGATGTCAAAAAGCATTAATCACCATACCGTTAAAGCATTTTCAATTTTCTCCACCTCCCTGAGAAGACGGGTTTCATCAATGAAAGGCAAGACCGCTATACCCTAAAAGTAATAAGAACGTAAAAAAGTGTCAGCATTTCCAGTAAAAAGATGAGCATTGACTTAAATGTCAAACGAATTAAAATGAGGGTCAAATCAAGCGAATTAGGTTCACACACCAAGACTTTCTATCCAAATGTTATTAAAAGTTAATGTATTAAATGTGATTATAAATACCATACTATTAAAATAATATGAATTGGAATAAATTTATTTAGAATAAGAAATAAATTTTAAACAGCTCTTTTGAGAGACTTTCAATGCATTTGACCTGCTACACCTGTTTGATTTTTGCATAAGCTTTTAAAATCAAACATTAGAGATAAATCTAATCCAAAACATATTAAAACTACCACCTCTACTAAAAATGGTCGATTTAGGTAATATTTGTTGGATCAGGTCCAAGAAGAAGACACACAGAACACACACAATGGAATGCTTTCTCTACTGTGTATTGAACTTGAAAATGGATTAAAAAAAGGGGTACAAAAGAAAATAGTAAACTACTCCTATTTATACATAAATAAACCCACATGCAAAATACTTCCCGTATCCTTTATTCAAGCAACTAACTTTGCAACGTGCATACCATCCAACAGAAACTTTAACAAATTACTTGGTCAGCAACACATAATTCCTCCTTCAATCTCGGTCAACACTTGACCAATTCATAACCCATAATCCAACGTGAGTGCATGGACCTTTTATTTCCAAAGCAAGCAGCCCACAACGTCGGTTTTAACTTCCATCGCACAGCCATGAATATTTTGAACCAAAACCCATGACCCATGAACGAACACGATTAATCCAACAATATTAGTTTCCAATGAGCCGACTGGGCAATGTTCACCCAACAGTACAGTAAAACAGTTTTTCTAATTGTTATTGATATAGTAACAAATATAGACGTAAAAAATGAACAGTAGAATATTAGCGGGTCAATAAACCTGACACGACACATTTTGACCCATAATTAATAATTAGCTATTTTGATCTGACCCGTATTCACCCATCACCTAACCCGCATGGTATATCCATTTTTATCACATCTGCATAGATACATATAATAGTAGCTAACATAAGCAATGAGACGGACCTGCCATTCAAACCGCTTCCCGTTCATGTCTACTTCAAAATCTAATGAACAAACAACGAACATAAATCCACAAGCGTTAAACATAAATATATTTATACACCAGATATACCTGTTGGATAAAAATCAATAATAGGCGAGTTCGGATCTGTCATCAGTTTCCTATATTGCTCTGGAAGTGCATGGGCACTGCAAAATTTCCGAATTAATAGAAAACGAAAATTTAAATTTAAATATTTAATGTAAAAAGATACAAAGAGAGCACAACCTTGCAGCAGGGAAAACCCCTAATAATTGATTGAATGGTTTGAATGGTGAACCAAGCTCAAAGCTTATGTTTAGTTGACTAAGATCTTTAAGATCAGAAGCAAATGGAGCATAATGGTAAGGATAAAACCTGAAAAATAAAACAATCCACCATTGGAAATACAAAATATACATGAAAAAGTGTTTTTTTAATATAAGATTGAAAATTAAAATCCTGAAAAAAAAAATATGTGTGTGTGGTGAATAGGAGGGGGTGTTTATTACCACTTCCAGGAACAAACACCTTGATAGTAATAATGCATCACCCAACATAGGCCTTCTGTATATTTTAGAACCTACAAAGAATTTTATTAGATATTTCATACAATATTTCAGTTAATAACTTTTTTATTAGTATGCTTGGTGTTGGTAGAGATTTAATAGCTATGAAAAGATAAAGTTCTTGATCGTTACGCGTATTGAAATGGTTATTAATTGGCAATGTTAAAACTTTAAGAAACTTACAACATCTCTCCTTATTGCATCAAGCTCCTCAGGGGTTTTGGCTGAAAACTTCTCTTCATAATACCTTTCCTTCCACCCAGGGGAGCCGAGTTTAATCTGCAGCAATTATTATTTCAACGAAACCATAAAAACTTTACTTGACAGGTTGATAAGAAATAAAAAAATGGTCAATCTAACAAGAGATGAAAGAAAAATAATTGCACAAAAAAATACATTTCATTTAAAATGTACAATTAGCTGTCATAACCACATAAAAGTACAAAATGACATTGAAGCTCTAACCTTGTCTTCCTCCTGCTCATCAGAGTTAAAAACATCTGACTTTTCACGCAGAACCTCTTTCAACTTTGCCATTAACTCTTCTTTGTTCTCAAGTGCCTGAATACAAACAAACAGATTTGACCACAGTAAATAATATTAAATATGATATGACCAGTTTTGAAGAGCCCAACAAGCAAGATGATGCAAGAATTTTTTAGCTGAGCAACTAGCAGCTATATTGACATTTTGCAAAATGTAAATAGATAATATGGTAAAGGGATTAAATACATAATTTAACTCTAAGAGATCAAACAAGTAGGGAAAAAAAAGAAACTTACCAGAAAAATTAACAGGGAAATCAAACGGAAACAGCATTCAAAATTGTTTAATTCAAAATTTTAGATTACTATGGTTGTTTTTGTAATCATATTGAACATTTAACATTTCAAAAAAAAAGGTTTGCGACCTACACCCATTTTGCCACCTCTACAACGAAATTTGGAATGATTGTAGCATTCTTAGTAGAGGTGGAAATTTCGAAGCATTTATGAGTAAGCAGGTTGAGCTGGGTTATACTCTCTAATGGGTAAAAGTTAAATTAAAACTATTAGCTAAAACAAAAACGGGTTTAAATTCGACTAAAAGTATTTAAAATGGAGAAATTCTCCAAAATCAATTATAATCAATGTAATGAAAAAGTTCTCCCATCATATTTAAAACATTAATCGTTGATATCAGTTCGAGAAAAGAACAGACAATAAAGGGTGCTTTGACCAAGCCAGACCTGTCCCTTCTTTTGACCCATACATAAGGTATTGATCCATTACCCAGCCCGTCCATTTTGCACCCTCTAATTCTTAGTTCCAAACTAGCTCAAGCAAAAAGAACATTCCCTGAGAGTACATGGAACAAAGAATGCTGAAAAAACAAAACCCCAATTCAAGTAAAAAACATACTTCTTTTTCAAGACAAGTTTCTGCTTCCACGATAGCAGCTCCAGAAGACAAACGTGCAACTTTTGTAGCCCGAACATTGCCTTGTTGATCATCATATTGCATCTGCCTTTTGCTCCTGATGTCTAGTGCAGATAAATCTTCAGTAGCATGCTTAACTTGGTACTCATTTTTCAATGATGTTTTGGAACTGCTTGATCCTCCATGTTGGTATGGTGAAGATTGATGTGATGCAAGCCGTGATCCATGGAACTGACGAACTGGAACCACTGAATCGGGTTCAACCCGTGGTGCAGCATCATATCCTCTTTTGGCTTGAGCCTTATCATGTTGGATCCTCTCGGCTTGTCTCTGAACAAAACCTTGGTAGATGTAAGATATGGTAGCAAAAATTGGCAGGTCAGGCAGATTGGTTAACAGGTCAAAACTGGTACTTTATCAAAGTGGTTCGGAATGGTTCGAGTTGACCTTTAACGTGCCTGTCACTCGTCCACCTTTTAAAAACTTTTTTTTATAAATAATTAAGGGTACAATGTCATATATTAGCAGTATAGTTTTGGTGTGTTGGAATCCGCGTGTAAATACATGTATTTTAGTAGTCCCACTATGGTAATTATAGGGTTAAAAAATAATGAACAGATAATGGCAAAAAACTTACCACATAGAGACAAAGGAAACTTTAATTACCAAAGTGAGCCTACTAAAAAGGATTGAAAAGATTATAACTACCAAAATGGATCACCAATAAAAGTATATTGCTATTTTATGACATTCTTTACCCTTTAGATGTGTGAAGTGTTACATTATCAAATATTAACCAAATTATTGGCATAAAGCAATACATGGAAGGTTGTATGCATTAGAAATACACAATGAGATTTGTTTGACCTAAAACAACATAACC
Source organism: Smallanthus sonchifolius (assembly GCA_023525975.1). Lineage (NCBI taxonomy): Eukaryota > Viridiplantae > Streptophyta > Magnoliopsida > Asterales > Asteraceae > Smallanthus > Smallanthus sonchifolius. Next base: position 95,336,870 of record CM042029.1, read on the forward strand.
CAAATTGACCCATTCTTAAGTAAATAGGTCAAAATTGCCACTTTTTTGTGTAAGATAAGAATCACATTGTAAATGTAGAGATATTAGGGTTCAAGATAGCAATTTATACCAGATTCGATTGAGCTCTTTTATGAAATATAGTATCTTCATATGATCCAACTGCCTGAATAAAATGCTCTACTTTACTAAGATCTGGCTGCAACAAGAAAATCAGTGTCTAAATCAATGTAAAAGCAACCACATGGTATTTCAAAAGTCAAAGTTTGATAAAAATCACTTAAATAGATGGTTAAATCTAATCAATCACCTTGCTTGCATCCGTCAAATACCCACCCATAGCCCTAAACTCTTTCTTGTATACTGCAAACAGTAAATTAACCGCACCCTGAAAAAGCAAATGTTAAAGAACTACAAAATATCATATGTAACAAATAGAATCATCCAATTTAAAATAATAAAATCAGAATGCAAAATTGATCAAAACATACCTCACGAATTTCCAATGTAGGCATATGTGGTAGAAAATCATTTCCAACAAAAAAACACATAAAAACAAAATCATCAACAATTCGCTCAATATCAATCTCCTGATTCGGAATCCTCATCTCATGTTCCAGGTACTCTCTAAGAATCCAAATGCTGAGGAACTGCAAAACCAGACCAATTTATGTCACCAAGGGTACAAAATTATGAACATTATTATTCAAATTATGCAACTAGGTATAAATTCTGAATATCAGTATATAACTTATGTACCTGATATGGTGGCTTCTTAGGAGCTGCATCACCACTTACTTCATCAAATTCTCCTGCCTTTCTCTTTGCCTTTCCTTCACAATTTGCTGCCTTATGACCCATTTGACCACAACGAAAACATTTGTCCTGTTGTCCCGGAAAAGATATAACCTTAAACATAAAAGCAGAAAATACGTTAGACGTTGCAACTTTTATGGGATGGAGGGGGTATATTTAAATAGAAGCAGAAACACATGATTCACCATCCAAAAGGCAATATTTTGATGTTCAACATGGACTAAAGTTTGTGGAGTATTATTTAATTAGGTACTAGTAGACGCACATGAATTCAGACATACACGAGCATGCCCTGAATAATAAGTAATAGATTTGGTGAAAAAATAAAAGTTTGTTGCATACCCTGAAAAAAATGTTATTATCTTCGAAAATACAGTGATAGAAACTGAATTCCCGACCAGGGTACACACTACCATTATAAAAAAATCCCAATGGATGTACTAGAATAACATTCTCCTATTAATTATCATATTGCACAAGAAAACACCACAAAAGAAATTCACAGTATGTAGGTCCACCCCTGGTAGCAGGAGATAAGCCGCAAAATTATATTCCTTGCCTTTAAGCAAAAAAAGTTTATTATTATTAGCTTTAAAAGACAAAGACGGTTAAAAATTATAAAATAAAAATAAATAAATTCTAATATGACATCAACCACCTTTCTTCACAGATTCGCTAACTTTTGTATGATTTCCTGTTATTAAGAGTTAATCTTGATTTTATGAAGAGGGGCCGGTTTGATGGAACGTAAAAGTTAAGGGGTGTTTTTGGAAGCTTTTGGAATTAGATGGGTTGGTATGAAAAAAAAGTATTTGAGTTGTAATTGGATGCTTGGCCGTAAACTTGGAAAGGAAGGGAGAATAAGTCGTAAGTTTTGGTGGATGGATAAGAATTGTTTGTTTTTATTTAATTTAGTAGGGGATAAATACAAGGCTTGTTTGGATTATCTAGTAGGTTTTTGAGTCCTAGTATGATTAAGTAAGTTGGGTCTATTTATAGGGTTTATTTGTTTTGTAAGTTTAATTAATTGTAAGTCAAGAATTATAATAAAACAGAAAGAGTCGATCTTGGTTGGGATCAAATTCCGCGTTCATATTTTTGGGCCTGATTTTCCAACATTATTTGCAAAAGGTTCAAGGACATTTACTTCTCTAAGTATTGAAAAATGAACTTCGTGCGTAGCCAAAGCCAACATTATCAAATCTGCATCCTGTAAATTGACAACAATAACAAATTTTCTTAACTTGAAACTGAAGAAAAGCAACAAATAAGAGCAAGTAAATGATACAATTAAAAAGTAGCAATTTTAACCAATTACTTATGAATGGGTGGATTCGGTTATAATTTATCCCTAACAATTAGAAAGGGTATAATTATTATATGAAGTTATAAGAAAAGGGATTCAAAAGTCATCCAAATTGTTTTTACTGCATCAAGCACTGTAAATCCTTTAATTCTAAAAACTTGTATCATCCTGATACAATATAATATTTGTAATCATATTGCAGATTAACTATTTATAATAAATTAAAATTTTGGAAGAAAAAAAAGTGTTTTGGGTCAGCCAACCCGCACCGAAAGAATTAACCATTTTGGCCCATTACCCAACTTACCGTCTCACCCATTTAGCTACCTTTACGTACAATAATACAAATGAGTTCGAGAAGACAATCATACCAAACCATATAAGCAATGACGAGTGTTTGGATCAAAATTAGGTCTGTTCCGTTGAAGACGAATATATGACATAATTTTATGTTCTCCTTCACCAGGAACATTTGCATCAGAAAGCATAACCTTCAAACAAATAACAAAAACCATAACTACTTCAAAAATAACGAACATTTATAAACTTCCATGATAAATCAAAACCTTGAATGAACAATACCTTTATAGATTTCCATCCAGGATCATTGTTTAATCTTTTGTGGATATAATATTGTAGAGCAACTGACAAAGCAGCCATGAATTCAGTTCCTGGAGTGATGACATTAGAATCAAAAGTTTGTGATTCCTGCTTTGAAGGAAGCTTTTTGCCTTCTTTCTCAAACTCTTCCCTCAGCTTTTCTTCTTCAGCTGCCTAAAATACATATTTCACAAGATTTAATTCAAGCCATTTATGTAAGAAAGGGTTCATTTGGGTTACGCTCCATTGAAAACAGGTCAAATAAAAACCAGTAGTTACAAGAAAAAAGTTGGTTGAAAAATTTAAGAATCTCACAAAGTATACTCAGATATTATTTACAACCACCTAAAGTTCTTTATTTACAAAAATCAGATATTATTTAAGTAATAGCTTTTGAAATCATACAAATTATTAATTATTTATGAAATTGAAGAAACCGAACAAAGATTTTGGTGGGTCAGCCTAATCAAACCTGGCCCATTTTGACCTAGTACCCAACATGTTGACCCTCCCATTTTGACACCTATAATCAGGGGCATAAGAAAGGTGCATACTGCTTCAGCTGCTGATTTTGCTGCTCTAAAACGCCTAGACCGTTGTTGATTCATTTTTGCTCTTGGGGCAACACCATCTGAAACATATTAAAAGGTAAACAAAAGCTTTAAATTCCAATTCATAAATCAAAATCAGAAAAGAATCACACTTGATGATTACCAATAGCCATAAAGAGCAGTTTTCGTGGTCGAACCATCACAAAAAGCCGATCAATATAGTCAAACACGCATTGAAACACCTCATCAAAAGAGGTTGGAGAAGGCTGTTTACATGAAAAAAGGTAAAAATAGAAATAATTAATCAAAAGACTATGTAAATAGCAGCAAGCAAAATCTTAAAGTCCATAGTTTCACACATACTACATGCATCTCTCTAAAGGTTCGAACAAGTTAATAAGATATAGCAACATAGAACGAAAGCTGGTAAGAATATATTGGCATAGCTTATCAAAAACTAATTCTTTTTGTTTCCTATAGCTATCCAATTCTCTATAGAAGTAAAAAAAAGTTAGTCGATGCAAAATTAAGTAAATGTCAGTGAAATAAATACAGATCCGAAGCCTTTATTCCACCATTTCCTAAAGTGACTTGCAGTATATACATCTAGAAAACCCTTCTACGCACTGTTTTATTAATAATAACATACTCTAATTCATTAAACTTTTTATAAGCGACAAGTAGCAAAAACATTGATGTTGAAAATAACTTATACAAATATCAACATCAACCAACGTGAAATGGTTTCATGTTCAATTGTTCACCACATATCATAGTTGTCAAGGCGCATAGGCCTCACCCGGAGGCTAGCTGCAAGGCGCAAAAATGCAAGGGTTTTTTTAAGCGAGGCACATAGTATAAAAATAACATTTTTTGGGTTTTAGACATGTTTTAGGCTTGTTTAGGGCTAGTGATGATGCCAGGCTAGATTAGGGGTTTTGGATCGGTTCAGATAATTTTTTGGCCGAAAAACCCGCCCGGTAGCCTGAAACTCTGCCTACATAGGAAAAGCGCACTCCCCGCACTGCACTTCTGCGCAGCTCACGCGCTTTTGACAACGCATTCAAAGAACAGTGAGATATGGAGTGTTTGGATGTGCATTTTCAATGTAATTGTCCCCACTAATAATATCTAGCCAATGTTACATTTTTCTACCTAAATGGCTAAATGTGTAAATCTGAACAACATATATTGAGAAGATCATAATCACATTGTGTTCACCAACACTCAAACCTGATTACCGCCAGATTAACAGCACATCCACAACAACATAATGAAATAAAAATTACAAATTGAAACCGTTTAGGTTTTCCAGCATTACTAAATTCACATCAAATAAAATGAACAAATAAAACCTAATCGTTACCCTGTCTTCAGGATGGAAGCACGGGTGAATAATCCCGTTCATGTCGAGATACAAGTTATCATACTCGATGAAATTAGGGTTAGGTTTACTCGTATCGACGGGGATTTTAACTCCGTCGATTTCTACAGGCTCTTCTTCAACGACGTCACACACCATCATTGGATACTTCTCAGCTAACCACCGATAAAACGACGGCACACCCATGGCGAACCAAATTTGATGTAACGAAGATGACAAATATAAACCCTAGCCAGATTTTAGGGTTTTTCAATTCTGTGAATCAACGAGAAACGAATATGCGAATTAATAGACGAGATGTGGGAAATCGATGGAGAGTCTAGGGCAGATGATTTAAAATCGATGTGACGAATTTACCCTTTAAAATCGAGAAACGAACATTTGATCCCTCATTAAAAAACTTAACATCATTAGATTTTATTTGACGTGGACATCTGCAAACCGTCAAAAAATCAAGTCAAGCTATCATTGAACTCGTGGTAGGTTTTGAAATCCGACCAAAGCCCTGCACCCTACTTATTGGGGTGACAACTTGTATGTGAAGTAAATGATGACGGCTATTATAAAGTGTTTTACAATACTCGCTCACCCGTATAAGCTGGCTCATTTTAACAAGTATTTTTAAGAATTTGATAATCCTAGTTGTAGAGGAAAGAGTGTCATCGGTTGGCTAGTAATGATATTTTGGTAATAGGATAGTAGAACACAGAATTAAGGACTTGATATATATATATATATATATATATATATATATATATATATATATATATATATATATATATATATATAAATGAAAATGATAACAATCTATATCTATACTATATAATAAATAAAGGTTTTTCATGTCACGTGTCGAATTCATATTTTCACTATTTTTTTTTCATGCATGTCTCTTATTAAATACATCACTATCTTTTAATAATAATATATTTTTAAACAAAATACTAATTATACTAATAAAACACATTTAATTAAATTATTCATTATTATAATAAAACTTTGAAATTTAATTATGTAAATTTTATTTTCAATAAAATAATAAATGAAAGTTAAATTAATTAAATAGTAATTAACGTATTTTCAAAACCAAATTATATATTCATTTTTACGTATTTTAAATTTTGTTTTCTATCCTTAAAATATATAATGCATTTTTACACCCTTAATATATATATATATATATATATATATATATATAAAGATTTAAGAATTTTATCTATTCATATTTTTCAACCTGTTTATAGTACACGAGTTCTAAAGTTACTTAGAGATCCATATATTTGATAGAATGAAACTAGATTTAAATGAAAAGTCTTCATCTTTTGTCTTTTCAACAATTTTTAACTTCATATTACTTACAACTTGCCACCTTCTCTGTTTTAACCATTAAGATAGTGTTCTTGAACGACCGAACGACCACAACCTAGACGTGGTAATGGAGTGACCAACCAGTATGAGATGTGTAGCCGGTGATGTTTTTCGCTTTTGTTCCCTTGGTTGTGAGATATGGAATTGCATGTTTTGAATGCGTTAAATTTATAACTTTAGGTTGCAATTAATTCTAGCATATTTAACCGAATAAATTATCATTATTTGATATGTTTTGACCCGTCCATTTTAGCATATTTGACCCTTTTTAATTGGTTTGGTTTTTGCATGCACTAGAGAAAAATCATGGATCCATCACTAGATCCACTTGTGGTATAACCAGTCGGTTATTGACGAACTAGGTTGAACCATAGAGTGAATTATGGTTGAACTGTGATATCGTATTTGTTGGAAATGGTGGAACGTGATGAACAATAGTCATGTGTCGATGCATGCGAGTTGTTTTTTTCTTCAAACCATAGCTACAAGTGGTACAAAGTGGCTCCAAGTTGTTTTATACCCATATATTCAAGAAATTTTATTGGGAAAAATACGAAAATGGATATTTGATCAAGAAAATACTCAAAAATGGATATCCTTATTTAACCTACTGTTTCATGGACGTAGCCGGCTAAAAACGGCTAAGCTTAGCCGTCTTTAGCCTTTTCGCAAGAACAACGTCCATGAAACAGTAGGCTAAATAAGGACGTCCATTTTTTAGTATTTTCTTGATCAAATGTCCATTTTCGTATATTTCCCAATTTTATTTTTCTTCAAAAATAATCAAAACCATGGGCTCACTCCGGGTAGTTTTATCTATTTATTTTAATTATCTTTTAAGTTTTTTATTTTATTAAATGATTAATATTTACTTTTTATATTTATATATTTTAAAATTATTTATATTAATGTGATTTTATTTTTGAGACTGGTCTAATGTATCGTTGAACGGCGACCAGTTTAATAATCTATCTTGTTTTTAAAACATTGATTACAACTCAAGGTTAACGAGGATGGTGTCGATAATAATAGGTTACTACTTTAGTCATTTTCTCTACCACTAATGATAAAATGTAGATTTATATCGATTATGAATTAGTATGTTGGCTGGCTATAGATTGTTGTTGGGGGATGATGGCTCATCATGGTTGTCAAGAACTACCGACCAAGGCATATCATCTTCTTCATATCATATGTTAGCCTATTTGATACGTTGAAGGTTCACCATATAATCTACCTTTCTAAGGTACAAAATAACAATATTTTACGCTGAACAGGTTGTCACTTGTTAAACATTCTCGTCTTACGTTAAGTTAAAAAGTTTACACATTGTTTTCATCTTAATAATTTAGTGATTGATTTCACCAAAAATTAATGCAAAAATGGAAGTACAATAGAGCTTAAATGTTTTGCGTTACATTGTTAACGCATGTCACTAAATTATGGTGGTGAGAGCAATGTATACACACTTTTCATTAAGCAAATGGGGAGTATATGTGAGGACCAACAACATATTCAGTGTAGTATATTGTAAAGGTGCAAACTCTTGTAAACGTATGCTAGTTAGATTAGAGTGTTCTCTTCATTACGACAAAATAGAATATGAGGACAACGTTTGGCCTCCGCTCTACGTATAACGTAGTTGTTACGTTATTAAAAACGGCTAGTAAACTCAGACCACATAATACGAACACTAACCTGGTGTAAGCCACGTCCTTTTTTTGTTACATGCTATAAATAACTGGAATTACGGTGTGACACCGATAGTGCTCTTAGCTTTTGATAAGTTAAAAAGATTCCACAACCACTTGCGTAAGTGGTTGGTCCATACTTTACGAATCCACCATGAGTAGCAATTGATCTTGTGATTCTAAAGACCTCTAATGTGTGGATCATCATCTTCACTAATAGACCTCCAATGCATCTGATCTATCTCTGTATGTTTTTCAATTTGTATTTGTAGTGATACTTATCACCAATATTGAACGCCTTATATATAAAATCCACACACCGTGTTGTCAATTTCGTTTCGACGCATAATACACGATTACATGAGGCTAAGTCACATTTATACCGATTTTTTGCGAGTCATGTATGATATGTGTTTAAGCTTTTACCGATGGTATTAAAGTCTAATACTGGAAAAAAAAAAGTGGATACACAACACTAGAGTCACATATCTTATAGATGTAATTGTTTTATTATATTACTATAGATGTCTAACACATAGGAAAACAACTACTTTCACTACTAGAAAACTGGTCAAATGTGACCGAAATTTGCGATTGAATTGTCGGTTGCAAAATTTGCGACTGATTTGCAACCGAAATTATAATTTAGCGACCACACAATAACCGGCCGCAAAATAGTCACAAATTTTGCGACCGCTCAGTTTCGGTTGCAATTCAGTCGCAGACCTTGCGACCACTAAACTTCGGTCGCAATTTACTCGCAAGTTTTGCCACCGCTAAACTTCGGTCACAATTTAGTCGCAAAATTTGCCACTGCTAAACTTCAGTCGTAAATTTTGCCACCACTAAACTTTGCTCGCAATTTTCCACCACCAATAATTGTGAGTTAGAAGCCAAACTATGGTCGGTTAGGGGCTAACAACGGCCAGTCATGAGTATTAGGGTAATTTATGGTCAATTAGTGTCATTAGTGGTGGTATTGGTGATTGATGGCCAACTAGGATTAATGATGTTAAATTAGTGCTAGTGATGATACTTTATGCAAATTCAGTCCAATGATGGTGAATTATGGTTGTTTATGCTTACTTAAATCGTTAAAGGTAAGTTATGGTGATTGATGGTCAACTTTAGTCAATGATTTTCAATTATGGTCAATAGTGATACTTTGTGGTCAATAAGGGTAATTTATGCTCAGTTACTTTCATTGAAAGTCAATTATGGCTAATGGTTGACTAGGGGTCAATAATGTTTAATTAAGGTCATTTCTAATACTTTTTGGTTAACTCGGCCCAATATTGTTAATCAGGGACGTGCACACTCAATTGTTATCATTAAAGTTCTAATAGGGTGATTTATAACCAACTAGGGTCAATAATGTTAAATTATGGTAAATGATGATACTTTAGGGTTAGTTATGCCCAATATCATGAATTAGGGTCGTTTATGTTCATTGTTGTCATTAAAGGTTAAATAGGGTGATTGATGGCCAACATAAATATCGGTCACAAAATGTCGTAACAAAGGTCGGTCGCAAAACAGTCGCAACAAGAGTCGGTCGCAAAACAGTCTCAGAAATTGCGACCACAACTCTAGTCGCTAAAATCAATCGCAAACTTTCTACCGGTCGCAATAGACCTTTACACACGGAGGTATATGTGACGGCCGTTTCGGTCGCAAAATGGGTATTTGCGACCGTTTTACGACCGAAACGGCAGTCGCAATTTCTCATTTTTCTAGTAGTGTTTCATTATTTTAACATTTTAAAATCTCAGCTACTTTTGTGGAAGACATGGATAGACCATGTTTTTAATGTTTATAAAGTTTCAGTCATCACAAAAACAAAGGTAAATTACATGGAATTGTATATAACTAAACATCATTAAATATTGTACTAGGTTAGAATCCCGTGTAATACACAATTAATTTGAATATAATGTTATATGCTTATAAATAAAAATTGTATTTCTTTAAAACTTGTTATCACACGGGTTGAATAAACTCGTTTATTATACGTGTTGAGAAAAATGTAATATGTTAACACATACACTCCCCAAAATATGTTTTTAAAAAATGTACTTTGACGTGAGTATTATAAAACATTTTTTTTCAACTGAGTATTAATCTTTTTTATGTAATTGATAAATGTTAATTTATATTAACTTTATTTGGTTAATATCCATAAATAGATTTATATTAAATACTTAAAAAATGTATTAGTTTAATATTATCATTAAATATGAGAGAGAGAGGCGGGAAAACATACAATCAAAACATTTATTTATTATATAGTATAGATATATAATAAATTTTAAAACTTATTTCTTCTTATCTTTTTATTATACGTATCCTTCATCAAGTAATCAAAAAAGAAATTACGAGATGAGAACCATATTGGTTGTCACGTCACCATTTACACTTTATAATACCTAAGCTTATAAGGTTTGGCAAAAAAGTAATTTTATAAAACTGAAAACTTTATGTAATTTATCTAGTGAGGATAAAACGCTAAAGCTTAATAATAGTAACTTTATGATAAATAAATTCTTTTATAAAATTATTTTCTTCTACAAAAATCGCGGTTAAAGACGAAGACACGTTTGAGGCTGAAAGAATGTGTCTAGTCTGCAAGGCGAACGTGGCTTAGCTTGCCATAAATGGCTTCAGTCACATCTCCATACTATAACTCCACGTGATGTTTTATTTTAAAAGAAAAATGATATTTCTTATATTAAATTATAATTATAATATGATGAAATTTGATATTTTCTTATTTTTACATTTGATATTTTTATTTTATTACTTAGTTTTGATCTTATAGTTGGTAGGTTTTTATTTATTTTAAAGACATACCATTGTGTTTATTTAAATTGAGAGAAGTGATAAAAGTTTAATATATCAACCTAATTAAAAGTAAAGCAATCACAAGATTACAACAAATGATAAAATCAAAGATAAATATTACAAAATAGTTAAATAATTTAACTTCAATTTTAGGTTGATAAATTAGGTCTTTTGATATATCCATTAACTTTCTTGTATATCCATTAATAATATATTTTTTATTTTATTAAAAAATTTGATTTTTATAAGCTTTGTAATAATCAACTTGACACTAAAAGAATACACATATTTAAACAGTATCACGTTATGGTCCTAGACCACGTCGGATTCTATATGCATTTAAACACGTGATGTGTATGCAATCAAAATTATTAATAAGATTGTAGCATTTGATCGCCCCGACCGTCACGCTCCTCACACCTCTTAAAAATGCATGTAAACATCCTTATATTTTAGAAAATAAATAAAACCGTGAAATCTTCAAAAGATATTATATGAACCCTACACTTTTATACTTAAGTCTCACCGTGAGTGACTTCATCATTAGTATAGCTATTAAATACATTTAATTCACCATATAATTTCAAACCACACTAGATAATATGGCATGCTCGATAACACCATGATAAATTTTGGACCATCCTATTTATTTGCCACATTAATATGTAGGCTTATGGTCACCCATTACATGTAAAAACAAAACAGAAATCTTTTATCATCATTTTCAACTCAAGTAGATGGATGGTTTCCATGTGCTTTACTCCCCATTGGTCACTTATAAGTGTTGCGTCTTGAGATGTATAATCCTGCTTCTTTTTATTTCATCGGTTATATGATATAAAAATATAACACGTAACGGCATGTTTTACACTATTACTTTACAACACAAGTAAATCAAACGTGAGAGAGATAAATTATAAATTAGATATGTGCTCTTAACCTTAACCTAGTGACATCATTACCATCAATTTACAAGGAGAATTACCATAATAACACGTTTTTATTGTATAACTGAGAAATTTTCACGGTGCAAGACACACCGTGAAAATTTATATAATAAAAGAAACCTTTATTTTTAGCGATGTTAAATTTAATTAAATAAAAGGTGTTCCGGTTTAAGTAAAAGATAAAACTATAATGTGTAAAAAAAAAATTAAAGTAAATACAAAATTAATTTTGTATATATTTATTTATAATATTTCTTAGTCAAACTACTTGATTAAAATTAGTGATTTTAGTGATTTTAATACATTAGTCAATTATTTAACTTTGGACATGCACTCAAATAAATCATGTACTAAAACTATTTTATAGGATACCATATTTTTTATTGTATCACTAAGGAAATTCTCCCGCACAACGAAGGGGAAAATTGTATATCTAAAGAAAAAAATATATTTACAATAGTGTTAAGATTATTTAAATTAAGCACACGCCCGTGCAAGTAAAATATAACCCCTTGTCCAAAAAGTTAAAAGTAATACTAAAAACGAAAATATTTTTGTATATATTTATTTTATATAATTTTATAGTCAAACTTCTTAGATTAAAATTAGTGACTTTAATATATAGGTATAACTTTTGATACAATCACACAATTACTTAACTCAGTCAAATAATGCATATATTAAAACTATTTTATAGGTTATTCTAAACACATTTAAAACTGTTACTTAATACACTACAAGAATTTTAGGCCGATTCAACGACATGTCTAGATAACATATCATCGAGATGGCCTTTATCGACGACACGTCGTCGAGAATGCCCCGTCGACAAAACTTCGTTGAGACTGCTTGAAAAGTCGTCGAGATAGATTACCATTTTCTCGACGAAACGTCGTCGATATTTCCCCGTCGGTAATAACTTTTCCCTTTATAAATAAAAAGATAAAATAAAATTTAAATAGGCAGTCTCGACGTCGAGACTGCCTATTTAAATTTTATTTTATCTTTTTATTTATAAAATCTGGAAACCTCAATCTCGACGACATGTCGTCGAGACTGGGTTATTTTAAAAAAAATATCTTTTTGAATTTTAAAAATTTTCCAGTAATTTAATACACAAAAATTCAGAACCTGTCAAACCTGTTATATATTAATACATTTCACACCAATATATTACATAAAACATCTAATAAAAGTATACAAATTGTATAAGTTATTACATATCGTTTAAATAAAAGTTACAACCAAGTTTATTCATCATCGTCGTCATTTTGGTTGCCGGATTGGTTGCGGTCCTGTTGCATCTGTTTCACGGTCTCATTCAGTTCACGAATTTGTTCTTTTAATTCGTTGAATTGAGACTCAGAGAGAGCCGAAACATTAATGGGCATGTTTCTAACTTTTCTTCCAACTCCTCGGCTCCAACCGCGTCTCTCGCCAAGGGCACGTTTTAGGACCTCTTCCTCATCAACATCTCCGCCGGCTTGTTGCATCCGGGTCAATTCTTCTTGAATTGTATTCTTTAATAAACAAAAAATAAACATATATCAAAAAATTTTAAAAATCCGACAGCATAACGACTGCAAAATTGATAGCCAACCTACTTAACAATGCTCAATAAACATAATAATTCAACAAAACTCAATAAAAAACCTATAATAACACCAATAATAACCAATATGATTAATATTTTAGTGTATTTCTCAAACTAGAAATACAATATACAAACTTATTACTCAAATAATTTCTCAAACTACAGTAAAGATATATATACTTACCCAATGTTTTGTGCCCGATCGTTGACTCATGTGCCATAAGACGTGTGCATACGTCTCCAACCATCAATCTTGTACCTATAAATAACAAAAGTAATGTTACTAATATTTGACTAACTTATGAATTCATTTTTAGAATAATATTAACAACGTTTGTTACCTCCTCATGTCGCTGTTGAGCAAATGACTTACTCCCACTAGTATTGGCGTATGGTTGTTTAGCTCGGTTTGAAGAATTTTGATTGCAGCGTGTAATATATGCGGGATCAAGGTATAATTTGTCGATGAGAGAATTCCAATTGTCGGAACTGATGGACTCATGAGGATAATTCCTTGCTTCTTCCACATCCTCGTAACCACCTACCGATTCAAAATGTCTCTTTAAAACTGATTTGCGGTCACGAAATCTACAGGCACAATCATCATGGATGCCCGTAGATATTTGTGGCCATTACGGTGCGTTACTCCAGCTTTCTAAATCAAAGTAATTCTGTAAAAAAAAGTAATTAGGAAACACTTAATAATTATGAATGTTAAAAAATTACATTTTATACTTATATGAAGATTGCGAAATACGGTGCTTTGATGCTTCCTAGGAACAAACTCTCAACCAGAATAGTGTGATGGGATTTTCTCTTGAACAATAGTTATTTGTCGGACAAACCATCGACCGTTCGGACCGACAAACTTGTATGTCTAATGGGTTGGATCAAGCTCAAGTGGAAGTGGCTTGTGGCCGTTTTGGGCGAACGCCTCCAGCATATCAAGGTTTCTACCACGACCCCTTACTTTTTTCGAGGAAGCTGTTACATGAATTTAAATAATTAGCAAATTAAAAATATACACAATATAACTTACAAGACTCGCAGATGTTACATGAATTTGAAGAATTAGCAAACTAAAACAAGTAACTTACAAGACTCGCAATCTGTAGGGAGCCTCCTAGAATTCCCCCGCGGATCACGACCCCCACTGTCACCACAATGTGGACGAGCATAAGTCGCCATATATATACCTACATAAATTTGAAGTCAATAAAATTTCAGTGTCTACATACATCAATAAAATATAAGTGTCTACATACATAAATAAATTATAAGTATCTACATACATCAATAAAATAAGTGTCACATACATTAATAGATCTATACAAACCTACAATTCATCAATTTCACAAATAATACATACATTTATATACTTATACATTTATATAAACCCATAATTTTCACAAACAATACTTACATTTATATATATTTATCTATATTATTGAACTAAAAAATAATTAAAACCATACAAACTCTACATCTATATAAATTAACCAAAATATTAAACAAACACTAAAAATCTATATAAAACTACCCAAATACACCTATAAACACAAAAATTATACATATTACCTCCGGATTTTTCTTGAAACGACGAGATGTTATCGAGAAAACCCTCAATCTAGCTTCCAATTCGTCCACTTAGCCAATCTCTTCACCAACACAAGATTTATATTAAAAATTTACAATAATAAAGAAAAATTATAAAAAAGTCAAAATCGGGTCTAACCACTTGAATAAGAAGAGTAATGGTGGAGGAGGAGGTAGAAAACGGTGGATTTTGAAGAAAAACGGCCGGATTTATGGGTGTAAGCCGAGAGGATGATTGAGAGAAAAAAAGAGGGCAAAATGAGGAAGAAGGGTTTCTGCGTGAGATAAATACCTGGTAGGACCAGTCTCGACGACATGTCGTCGAGATTGGGTCATTTTATTTTAATTATTTTAATTATTAAACAAAATAATTTTTTATTATATACCAGTATCGACGACATGTCGTCGAGATTAGGTATTTTCTTTAAAAATAAATTTTTTAATATTTTACTAGGTAAAAAAAAGGAAAAAAAAATTAAAAATACCAATCTCGACGACATGTCGTCGAGACTAGTATTGGGTAGGCGCCAAAAGTTTTCACCTTTTTCCGGTTAACCATCGCCGACGACGTGTCGTCGAGAAAAGGTGAAAAAAAAGTGAACTTGGTCTGAGACCATCGCCGACGACCTGTCGTCGTATTTGGTCAATTTATTTCGACGACACGTGTCGTCGAGTTTGCCTCGTCGAAACTGCCTAATTTTCTTGTAGTGATATCTTAATTTATAGAATACTAGGTTAACACCCATGTATTACATGGATTGAATAAAGATAACTTGTTGTAAACCAGTAGTTTTTATAAAAATGTTTTATGAATAAACCTATTTTTTAAATATATATGTTTTATAAAAATTATCATTATTTAATAGGAGAGACAGACGAAAAACAAAAAATTATAAAAAAAATTAAAGAAAGTTGAATAATTAATAGGAGAGAAAGGCGGGAAAAAAATGTTAAGGGTGAACATAAGAGTGACAAATATCACATCAAAACTTTTATTTATTATATAATATAGATTGATGCTATCATGTCTTAACCACTTCCGTCATTCGATAAGTTTTTATTGGATGATGTTGTTTATTTTTCAAAGGACAAGATTTTATTTGATAATGATATTTATTTTTCATTTATTTGGTATTCGAGTAAGAAGAATAAGAATAAACGGAAGTGAATAGAGTGGTTACAAAATCCTTTATTATTCATGTAACTGTTCATTTTTCCTTCTAGTTTCTTGCTAGTCGGCGTTTATAATATCAACCGTTTAAAAAGAAACAAATATCAATGTTGAAAAGTTGCACTGTACAATTAACGACATGACATTGGTGAATTTCACCCAACCAAGTGGCGAGTTTTTTCACCTATGGTGGGTTTCTTCTTGAGGATGGTGGAGATGATCGGGTGGGTAAGTGGCCGTCAGTGATCTAAATTACCGTTAAAAAAAGTGGTGAGGGTTCAAACCCATTATTAATAATTAAGTAGATTTTAGGTGGTGTAGAATTAGAGACTATGTCGTAATTAAAGTAAAATTTTAAAACAAAACAAAAAAAAAAATAAAAACCACCGTACCCTTCTTTATGAATCTAATAATTACTCATTCAAAACATTATGATACAACAATATTTGCCGATGATTTCTTTATTTCTAGTTGTCTACTAAAGTCTTCATCTATATCCTCAATGACATGCCCCTCTAACAAAACAAATTCACTAGATTATCCTATCTATCTCTAACGGCAAATAAATAATTTCTGTGCATTCAATCATTCACTTGAATCCCTGATCTTTGCATCACCTAATCATGGAAGTAAGTGACACAAAGACTTGTTCTTCGCATGGAATAGTAAGGCCCATATCGTGATCGAACCCGAATTCTTCCTCAGCTTGTTGAAGCAGTCTCTGGAACTCAGGATGTGACAAGAACGATATAGGGATGATGTATCGACTGCGGTTTATGCCAACGTACACAACGAAGTGGCCTTTCGGGACGTCTTGGTAGTGTTGGTGCTGTTTCCTACCTAAGCTTGAACACCTGTTCACTATGAGCTTCAAAACTGTTGTTTGTGAGAGTTTGCCTGAGGTTTTCTTCAATGCCATTTTCAGAAGTTGCAATTTTGTTGAGGTTTTATGTGCTTTGAGTGTCTATATATAATATGTGTGTTTATAAATAGATAGAGAGATAAAGGGGGGAGAGAGAGGGATGGTCATATGGGTATGTTGGTGAAGGAAAGATGATGAAAATAACAACCGCTTGTTCTTTTGTTTTTTTGGGCGATATGTAAAGCATTTATAACATGTTAAAAGGGCTGTTTTCTTTTGTAATCTTTCTTCCACATTATTACACCTTTTTGGGTTTGGATTTTAAGCTTGTGTTGTGGCTTTCCTTATACCATTTTCCCCGGAAAGTGTTGGAAGACATGATCTTTAAAACTAACAAGTCTTGGGATTCATCCAAGTGTATGTGCCTCAAAATGACTGACAATAATTTTTTTAACCATAGGAACAGATGGATCCAGGGACTTTCGTTAGGGGACAAAATATGGTCAGGTAAAAATGGATTGGGTTAAAGAAACAAATGATAAAATAATATGAAACGTTTTAATACAACTTTAAAAAACAAACTTAAAGTAATTTCTTTAGGAATTTTGATAATGTCATATCTTAGCAAAACAATGGTTTGAATTTAAAAATCATTAAGCGCTAATTTAGAAAATGATAAAAATATTTAATATGTGGTATTATTTGCTTAATAATAGTTGATTATATGCCACATACAAGTTCTTGATAACATGCAAGTCGATAATCAAGTCCAAGATTAAACAACTCACTAAGTATACTTGTTTATTTAAGATCAAGCCAATAAGTCTACACATATTACAAGATTATGTCTCCAAGTTATTAATTACGCCAAGACATCAAGATTTCTTAAAAATATCAATAGAAAACCGACACGTGTTACAAAATATTAATGTTAAATAAAGATCAGCATGAAGACTAATATGAAGTCAACACGTCACAAGTAAGTGATGACAATCAATGTTTGATGACGTAGTTAATAAGTACTCGACACACGCAATTGATAAGCGACCACAGTTTTATGCATTAAAACTGTGTAACATATTATATTTATGTAAATTAACATGTGTAATACAAAAGTTTTGTGTAGATGTGCATGTGCAGGTGTTGAAAGCTTAAAGTATGATTTTGGGAGGTATTAGGTGAGAGATGCAAAAGTCGGAAGAGACACGGAAGAAACGGGGCAGAAACCCAGGATCCAGCGTAAGCCTACGCCATGCAGCGTAAGCTTACGCCGACCAGCGTAGGCCTACGCCTAACCAGTTTATTCACAGCATGCTTCAGCGTTGCGGCGTAAGCTTACGCTGGTTACGTTTTCTGGACGCGAATTTTCGGGAAACAGCCGATTTTGGTGTTTAATTGGGGGTTTCTTCCCCAAAATTCAGATCCATCTTTTGCTACACACTCCTAGGGCGATTTTGGATGATTCTAACATCCACTTGAAGATTGAAGACGATCTCCATCACCATGGGCGAGTAATTCACTTGTGGCTTCCTCCAGGCGGACGGTTCATATAGGTTTCATGTTTTGATTCAGTTTATTTATGTTTTTGGATCTATTTAGTTTCTGACAATAACTGAGTAGATTGATGTATTAGTTATGTTAAACAGTTTATTTGAGTGCTTTGAGTTTGCTTGCTTTACGATCTTGTTCGGTTGATGACAAAACCTAGTAGCAGGGTCGGGTGACTAAAGGGGGTAACTTGGCATTCATGAATTGGGTGATTGAATTATACTGGTTTGTGACGGAACTGGTTGTATAGGTTGCTCACAACAATCTGTCTTCAATTACTATTTTAACTGATTTTCCAACACTATGTCTATGTGGTGTCCAATTAAATAACTGAGTTTTGCATAAACCTAGAATCTGAAGTTTGGAGGATGTTGCATTTTTATTTGATCTGTGTCTTCATTCTCACTATCAAACTAAGCAATTCCACTAACCACTGATTCCTCGTGGATACGATACTCTTCTTACCCTTACTAGTTAAGTGTTAAAGGATTGTTTTTGACCGACCTAACGACATCGATCAAAATGGCATCAGCAATCAAGAAAACATACGAGGACCCACTCCCTCTCAACCCTCCTCACTTATTTAGGTGCTAACATTAACCTATCAGTGTTTTTCTAAGCTAAACCTAGGAGAACCCACTCTCACTCGCATTAGTATTCAGCTTGCTGGCCAATCAATAAAATACCCAAGAGGTATTACTAAGAACATGCTTGTGAAAGTCAATAAGTTTTTGTTTTCTATAGATCTCATTATTTTTGGACATGGACGGAGATAAAAATGTGATTCATTTTATGGCAACCTTTCGTAGCCACGTACAGAACAATGGTTGATGTCTTTGAAGGGCTTCACGTAGATGAGTAGAAAGTAACCTTTAACATTAAGAATTCAATGAAGAACACACATTTATGTCATCGTGTCAAAATTGGGTCAATATCTACAAGAAATACGCGAGAAGGATATTTCTGACACATAAAGGTATAAGCCCTGCATTTTGTATTCACAAGATTCTAATGGAAGATTATAGTGCAACATCAACGGAGACTTAACCCAAATATGAAAGATGTAGTGAATAAGGAAGTTATAAACTTGTAAGATGCATGAACAATTTATCCTATATCTGACTCGACATGACAAGTAGTACCAAAGAAGGGTGGCATGACAGTTGTCACTAGTGAGAAAAACGAATCGATTCCCACTAGAATGCTAGCGTGTTGGAGAGTTTGCATCGATTACCGCAAGCTTAAGGACGCTACAAGAAAAGATCATTTCCCCTTGAAGTTCATCGATCAGATGCTGGAGCGTCTATCAAGGAAATTGTTCTAATGTTTCCTAGATGGGTTCTTGGGATATTTCCAGATCCTCATTGCACCGAAGGATAAGGAAAAGACCACATTCACTTATCATTATGGCACCTTTGTGTACCGATGTGTGTTGTTTGGACTGTGTAATGCTCCAGCTACATTCCAAAGATGTATGGTGGCAATCTTTCAAGATATGATAGAAGATTCCATTGAAGTTTTATGGATGACCTTTCAGTTTTCGGGAATTTCTTCAACCATTATCTGAAAAAGTTAGAAAATAAGCTAGCTAGATGTGAAGAAACAAATATGGTGATCAACAAGGAAAAATGCCACTTCATGGTGAAGGAGGGCATAGTCTTGGGACACAAGATTTCACAACCAAAGTAGAAACCATTTCTTAGCTCTCGCCACCCACTTCTGCAAAATCAATTTGAAGCTTCCTAGGTCACGCATGATTTTATTAACGGTTTATCAAAGACTTCTATAAGATCGTCTGATTAGTGACTCAACTCCTTGAAAAATATGTCCCATTCATATTCATTGACGAATGCATGAATGTGTTCAATCTGGTGAAGGAAAAGTTATTAAACACCCCTATTATGGTAGCTCCAAACTATGATATTTCATTTGAATTAATGTGTGATGTGAGTGAGTATGCAATAGGGGCAGTTTAGGGCAAAGAAAGGATAAACATTTTCATCATATTTACTATGTAAGTAAGACATTGAATGACGCAGAGGAACAATAGACCACGACTTAGAAGGAACTTCTAGCTGTAGTCTTCACTTTTGATAAGTTCAAATCCTATCTTGTCCATTCTAAAACAATCGTTTACACATATCACACTGCCTTCAGATACCTGTTCAACAAACAAGATGCTAAGCCAAGACTTATCCGATGGATTCTTGCAAAAT
This sequence comes from Smallanthus sonchifolius, assembly GCA_023525975.1. NCBI lineage: Eukaryota > Viridiplantae > Streptophyta > Magnoliopsida > Asterales > Asteraceae > Smallanthus > Smallanthus sonchifolius. The sequence goes on from CM042029.1 coordinate 95,357,358, forward strand.
CTTTTTGTTTATCCATGATAGAAAAGCAATGTGTTTGGTTTCCTCAACATGTCGGTCTGATCATGATCTAACTTAATATATCCCGACCACAATGACTAATAAATCAAAATAAGCAGAAAGAAAATAAGTATAATAAACTTAATTAGTTCACATAAAACCAAAATTTGAATTCTCACCATGATAAGAGGTTTTAAAACTTATAAAAATGTCGTAAGCATTATAGATCAACTCAAATATATAGAAATCAAGGGTGATGAGTGAAGCCACACACTCTAAACATGTCATATTAGAACCAATTACACAATCGATCTAACAAGAATATTTCAAAAACCATAAATATGTAATTTAAAATTTTAATTAGATTCAAAATAAATACAACTAGAAAGTTTACCCGCGCTCCGCGACGGGAAGCGGATCTTAAACAGTTGAAGCGGTGACATTAACGTGACTAAGCACACAAAAAGAAATGTGTTTAAATAAATTTTGACATGCACTCCAAGGCGGGAGTCGGACCTTAAACGGTTGAGGCGGTGACGTTAACGTGACTAAGCACAAAAAGAATCGTAGTTAAATATATAAAAGAAACGTATAGTATGAAGTTATGACAAGTCGGTTGTGGAGATCAAAACATAGATAAAAGACAGTTAGATAACGATTCCGATGTTTTTCAGTCGATGTCAGTCTCATTCTTCATGGTACCAGCACGTCACCATCAGTAGATATAACCCACGATACCTAAAAAATACAATATCTTAAATACGACTCCGTTTAAAAAAAATATTATACCGGGACGTAAGAAAAAAACAAACAAATGCGAAAGTTATTAAGGAAAAATCAGATTATATATATCAAAGGGGGTAAAGTCGAAACTTTAAAACTTGAGTACGTCAAACTAAAGACTTAAAAAATAAAAGTTTACATTGTGTCATTTGGATAAGAATGTTACGTAATTTTAATTTAGTTAACAAATTTCAAACAATTATCTTATAAGAATGTGAGTCTCATTCTTCATGGTACCAGCACGTCACCATCAGTAGATATAACCCACGATACCTAAAAAATACAATATCTTAAATACGACTCCGTTTAAAAAAATATTATACCGGGACGTAAGAAAAAAACAAACAAATGCGAAAGTTATTAAGGAAAAATCAGATTATATATTTCAAAGGGGGTAAAGTCGAAACTTTAAAACTTGAGTACGTCAAACTAAAGACTTAAAAAAATAAAAGTTTACATTGTGTCATTTGGATAAGAATGTTAAGTAATTTTAATTTAGTTAACAAATTTCAAACAATTATCTTATAAAAGATGGTAGGTTAGTTTGAGTTAGCTATTATGAAAGTTAAGAAAAAAGAATATTTTTTGGGGAGAAGTGGTTTCTATAAAAACACAAACTTATGTGACAAAAGTAAAAAAAAGGCAAACTTCTAAAAACAAAAACTTATGTGGCAAAAGTAAAAAAATGCAAACTTCTAAAAACAAAAACTTATGTGACAAAAGTAAAAAAAAGGCAAAGTTCACTATTATAAAGAGGTTGTCTTTTAAAGGTTTTTGGTAATAATATATATTTCCAATTAAACCATAAATCAAAATCAATTTAAGCACAGTAAACTAGAATGGGGAGGGTTTGGAGGTGTTGTGGGGTCCCTCTTTTGGCCACTAGTTTAGTTATTATCTTCTTGAATCGGGCTATCCCGGTCATTTTTTCACTTTATACAATTCGTTTCCAACATTTTTTCAAATACGATCATCCTTTTCATTCTATGGTTAAATGGACAGAGGGGCGGCGGTTGAATATCCTCGTACTTCGGCATCAGATAGTTCTCACGCTCAGCTTCCCATCAATCATCACACCCATTAGCGTTGTTTCTACTCCTCCCCCTCGAGATGTGCTCCGCCCTTGACGTGTTGTAGATGAGGAAATCCCATCGCTGTCGTTGGTGCGTCTCTCCATATATATGAGTGCTACCAAATACATACATATATTCGTATATAAACCTATAACAATAACCATACCCTGTCAAATCTCCCCGGTAACAAAGCTATTCGTAGGGGTCAGGGGAGGGTGGGATGTAGCAAACCATAACTCTATCCTAAAGGATAGAGAAATTGCTTCCAAGGAGACTCTGAACTCCAAAAAAAAAAAAATAACCTAACACGATTAGAAAATAAAAGAAGGTTAGAGCCAAAATGTTCTACAAATAGGATGTAACCAGCATATAACAAAAGAAACTAATAATACAATAGTAAGTGAACTTAATATATATACACAAAGTCATGCATAAAAAACATATGTATTCCCCCCACCACAAGTGTAGAAAGTACTAAGCCCTGAGATTAAGCCAAGACAAATCTATGTCTTCTCCCTAAACGTCCATAACCCTAATCACATGTCTCTACGAAGTCCTAATCATATGCCTCCATGAAGTCCTATCCTCGACTTTTCAAACGGAGAGTTTGTTATTAATCTTGTCTATAATAGATCTCTACTCTTCGAAAGGTTCATGTAATTTGCTCCCACCGAGAGAACCAAATAAGTGTACGGTAATGATCAAGCTTGGCAAGGAAGTGAAAAGTTAGGATGGTTTTATTCAAGACAGTGGCAGTCAGTTTCATTGTGTTAAACAGTGGTCCATGGTTCAATAGCTAGCTATAGTTATTGATTTAGATTAAACCTCAGCCATAGAATGGCATTATTGGCATAAGGAAAGATCGTCAAGGAAGTAGTTGTAGTAATTGAGATATAGTAATGGTGGTTTTAAGTAGATGTGAAAACTTTGACCAATTTATTTATTAATTGAATTGCTTAATAAATTGAATTGCTTTTTATTTTGAAAGGCAGAAATTTTATTAACAAAAAAAAAAACCCCGACTAGTTGGAGCTAGAAGGCATCAAATACAAAGAGTAAGGTAGCGTTTAATATGTAGGAATAGGAGGTGGAATGGAATGAACGTTTACGAGGGAATAAAAAAAATGGTGTTTGATTGGACGATGTAATGAAATCACCCAGGAACGTTATTCCCTCTAAATCTCTTAAATTCATTTCATCCACCCTCGTTTTTTTTCAGTCCATCTCCTCTTTCACCCTTCATCACCACCACACCCTACTACCACCACCCACCACCACCTCCCACCACCGCTTCCACCACCCACCACCGCCGCCATCACCCACCGTCACCCACCACCGCATCCATCACCCACCGTCACCCACCACCACCCACCATCACCACCGATTTTATGTCTTCGTCTTTTCCAGCCCACCAAACAACATAAAGTAATGATTTATTTCATTCCCTCATGATAACCAAACAAGACAATGAAATGGAATGGTCCATTTCATTCCTTTGTCCATTTTATTACCTCGTTCATTCTATTTTCTCGTCCATTCTATTATCCCATACCAAACAAATCATAAATACAATAAGAAATTAACAACACAAATGAAGTTAAATTTTGAATGCACATCAATTCTCCCAATCAAGGGACCCGGATCCAAGTCTCTTCAAAAAATCATTTCAAGGTCGCTCTTCTACTATCAAAAAGCCAATTTATTTTATTTATTATTTGAATTGTGTTAGCCCTTTTTGGACAATTAAAAACAATTATACTTTTAATTTTTATATTTTTAATTGAACATAAATAATTGTATATACAATACTCCTAAAAATGTATAGAAAAAGGTTTGTTTCTAATATATACAACAGACCTTGTAAGTTGTATGTATAAAAATAAAAGTTTGTTTCTAATACATACAACCTATCGATTTATCGGTTGTATATATAAATGTTTTCACAACTCAATTTATATTTTTAGTTAAATATACAACAGATCTTTTAGGAGGCTGTATGTATATAAAAACATTTATATTTTTTATTTTGACAATATTATTTATTAATTGAATTGTCAGGGCCGGTCCCGAGAATCCTCAATACGTTTTAAAATATATATATATATATATATATATATTATTTAAAAAATTAAAAACTACGGACCCCTTAAAAGACCGGGCCCCGGACGGTCGCCCTCCCCGCCCCCTTAAGGGCCGCCCCTGTGAATTGTGTTATACCACTAAATTGCACTTTTTTAACCAACTTTTCAAAATAAAAGTCCATTTCTAATATATATACATATCTCTAAACCAAGATTTATATTTTTAGTAATATTTAAGTGACCACACCTCTAGATGTTGCTACTTAATCTTGTATGGTATCATTCCTTCCTCTTGGCTATTCAAAGTTATAGTAAATGTTCAAGCCGATTTGTTAGTTGGCCACCTAAACGCTGCTTCATTTATGACGGGAAATTGATATCATCATCTTCTTCATGATGTAAGTGAGAGAAACTAATTAATACTCATTTTTCATTTACAACTCTCTCTTCTTCATCTTTGTTCAAACTGTCCAATTTTAGCTTCACTATGAGGGAAGTTGAGATCATGTCAAACCACGATTCTGGTGAAATCCCTACTCCAAAAGTGGACTTACAACCCGATTCAAGTTCGTCGGATGCGAATGCTTCATTTTCGGGCTTATTTTACGCAGCCGATAAATGGGATTTGTTCTTAATGTTGTTTGGGGGCCTTGGAGCTTGTGTTCATGGTGCTGCACTTCCGGTTTTCTTTATTCTATTTGGTCGTATGATCGATTCTTTGGGGCACTTATCCGCGCATCCTCATAGTTTATCTTCCGAAGTTACTAAGGTTAGTACACGCGTTTTCTCTTTCTTCATCTTTTACGGTCTGTTTTTGATGGTTTTTAGTTAAAGTGTGAGTCAAACCATTAGTAACAGCTTTTTTTAATATTATTTATTATAATCCAAACCAAACTGTTTCTATCGGTTTGGTTTCACGGTTTATACTTCTTGGATCTTTAAAATAAAACTGACAAATACAGTAAAATAAAGAAACGATAATGTTTCAACGGTTAATAAACCTAAAAACCGGTTCTCTCTATTGCATTATTAAGAAAAAGCTCAATTAAAACCGGCTCTCTCTATTGCATTATTAAGAAAAAGCTCAATTATGTGCCTACTATATAGTCCAACGTAAAATAATTAAAGGTGTAAGTAAAAATATAAAAAAGTTATATTGCCCGAAAGCCTACGGTTCTGTTTTGTTTTTTCCTTCTAGTTTCGAGTATAAACCGTAAACAAAAGCCGTTCGGTATGGTTTGAAATTTCATAAATTGACTTGCTTAAAAAATTTCAAAAGACCGACAATAAAACCAAACCAATGACCTGTTAATTTGACGGTTTCATGATTTTAAACCGGACAGTTAACACCCGTATTTTCTTACTTAATTCATGTCAATGTGCAGAATTCTTTGTACTTGATTTATCTTGGACTGGTAGTTTTCATATCTTCATGGATAGGTAATTTTCTACCGTTCATTCATATAAATAGTCAAATTTTGACTTTTCAGGTCAAAATTGATTATCTAACTTGGTGATTTACAGGTGTTGCATGCTGGATGCAGACTGGAGAAAGACAAACAGCACGTCTACGTTTCAAATATCTACAATCTGTGTTGAGAAAAGATATTAAATTTTTTGACACAAAGGATCAAAATGTACTTTTTCACATCTCTAGTGATGCAATTCTTGTGCAAGATGCTATAGGCGACAAGGTACAACAAACCTAACAACATACTTTGTGTTTAATTTCATTTATTACCGTTTATAGCAACCAATTACGTGTTGTTATGAGTATATGCTTACAATTTTCGTTCTTTATCTATGTACCTATTTGCATCTTTTGTCATTAATTATATTGGTTATCCTCTATGTATAGGGTTTGTCAAACGTTTCCTCTTTTCAACTAACTGATGTTAGATTTCATGGTAACTTAAAGGACAAGAATATCGAGTTTCCATGGCAAAAACTAACAAAAAGAATAACCAGTGTAATTAGTGAAAGCTAAGGACGAAACGTACAAATGGGTACATAAATAATCGACGAAATGTCTAATTTATAATTGAGTAAATTACAAATTATGTCCTTTATAAATATATGAAATTACATGATATGTTCTTTGTAATTTGATACAAAGTGTTTTTCGCCATGAAATATGGTGGTGGGGTATTATGTCAAAAAAGGTAATAAAAAATAGTTTTAAAGACTTCTAAAAATCTTCATAAACTCAAATCCTATATGAAACGGTATTCACGTGAATAGACTTGTTAGGCCAAAACTTTTTAGACAAGTATACATTTAATAAGTTGTTGAAAACATATTTATTTTGAGGATTACAAATTATTATATGAATGTATAACTCATTTAAAGGGACGCCACGTGAACACAGAAATCTCCGTTAGCGCTTTTCAAAGTTCGAAAAACGCAAGCGGTGACACGTGTCATGTTCTCGTGGTATAAAAGGAGAAAAGCCTCGGAAATCGTCATTGACGTTGTGACGTGACATCTTATACGTTGTGTTGCCACGCACATCATACGAGTGGACGGACGTTGGGTCACAATCTATCAAAATTTGTCAAACTAGCATCCTGACTAGATATAAAGTTGGTTAAATGGATTTTTAGACTAAAAAGAAAACGAGTCGATGAGTTTTTCGATAACAGGTTTTCATGGTTACCAAAAAAGATTGGGTCGGAATGCTAGAATCTAATGATTTGTTGTGAGTAAAAAAAAATGAAAGTAGATTGCAAAAAACACATTACCATGCAACGAAGTTGTAATCTATGCAAACTTTGTTGCGATTCAAGAAATTTTCTCTTTTAAAGCAATCATAATAACTTATTTGGTAAGCTTTTGATTGGATAACAATGCAGATAGGGCATGGTTTACGATACCTTTGCCAGTTCGTTATCGGGTTCGTAGTGGGATTTACTTCTGTTTGGCAGCTCACACTTCTCACATTGGCTATTGTCCCGCTCATAGCTTTTGCTGGTGGTGCTTATACGATGATCATGTCTACTTTATCGGAGAAAAGTGAGGCAGCTTATGCTGAATCCGGGAAGATTGCTGAGGAGGTAAAAAATCACTTGCAATGTGTAACGTATGTTTGAATGTGTGTTTTGAAAGTGATTATGTGAACAGACGAAGAAGGATTGCAATTTTAGGGTCTAAAAAGGGCAATTAAATAAATTTGTTCTTTGATTTGATAATTAACAAGCGACTTATTACTTGAACCCTAAGCATCAACTTTCATGTAGGTAAGTTCACATGGATTGTCATGCAATACACAAATAGTTTTAAGTAGTATTTATTTGTACATATTGTTTTGACTATAATACATAAGGCAGTTATACAACCTCCAACTATATTTAGCCGGTGTTTATACGGTTTTTATGATTCTCTTGTTAAAAATGTTTCTGTATTGATCATGCTTGAGTGCACACATGTTTGAAAACTAATGTAGATCTTTTGTTTTTTTTTAATGGATTTTTCAGAATATATCACAGATTCGTACCGTATACTCATTCGTGGGCGAGAACAAAGCGATTGACTTGTACTCTAGATCGCTTCAAAAAGCACTAAAATTAGCGAGAAAAAGCGGGTTTGCAAAGGGAATAGGCATCGGCTTCACATACGCACTCTTGTTTTGTGCTTGGGCGTTACTTCTTTGGTATGCTGGCATCCTCGTCCGACACCATGACACGAATGGCGGCAAAGCATTTACAACGATCATCAATGTCATCTTCAGTGGATTGTAAGTTTGATTTACTAAAATCTTGAAAATAAACAATCACGACCAGCGACTGGTTGAACACGTCAAAATTTATCAAAAGTGTATTTTTAATGTATAAAACTATTTAAAATTTTAAAAAGGCAAATGGGTTGTCAATGAAATACTATAACCACCACTAGAAAAGAAAAATATTATTAGGGTCACCAAAAAGTGTCACTAAAAGTAAAAAACATCCACTAAATACATCCATGTGTTGTACCTATAAATGTGGTTTTGTAGTGCTCTTGGTCAGGCTGCACCGAACCTTGCAGCCGTTGCTAAAGGTAAGGCTGCTGCAGGAAACATTGTAAGGATGATTAAGGAGGATGTTGACACATCAAGAATGTCAAACACAGGGATGGCTTTCTCAAAAGTTAATGGGAATATTGAATTTCGTGAGGTCTGTTTCGCTTATCCCTCTCGACCGAATATGGTTTTCGATGAGCTTCGTTTTACGGTTGGTGCGAGGAAAAGAGTCGCGATTGTTGGTCCGAGTGGTTCGGGCAAAAGCACCATCATTTCCTTGATTCAACGGTTCTACGACCCGACCTCCGGTATCAAACAATATCCTATGTCATTCGTTCATTCTATCTTGTGTCCATTTTTTATGGAAAGATTCACACAATAGTAATCAAGTTTTCTAAATATTTTACTAAAATTACTCGACTTTCACTAGATTTCCAATCTGGTGAATTTTTTTATAAATATTAAAATATTTTAGAATTTAGTTACCTCAAAAGAACATATATGAATCTTTGGTTAGTATTTACTAATTATTGTTTAAAAATTTTAATTGATTTATTCGATATTTTTAAAACTGGGCATTAGCGACCGCCAAAAAGACTACAAATCAGTCGCAAGTCCTTTTGTGACTGATTTTTGACTGTTTTCGACGGTCGCTAATCTGATTTGCGACAGAAATCTCTTTGTGACTGAAACAGTCGTCGCTAAGGCAGCCACCTTTTGTGTTCAGTTTCGCAATCAAACCTTTTGCAACCGAACTTTTGCGACATATTTGTTTTCGGTCACAAATTTTGAGATGTTTTTGTTTTATTTTGTCGCATATCTATTTTCTTAGTAGTAATTTCGCGGTATCTAAGTTGTCTTTATTTGTATTTCAAGGGCAAATAATGTTGGATGGACATGATATCAAGAATCTTCAGTTAAGTTGGTTAAGAGGGCTCATGGGTTTGGTTAGTCAAGAACCCGCATTATTCGCAACAACTATAGCTGAAAACATTCTTTACGGTAAACCAGATGCGGATCTAAACCACGTAATCCAAGCTTCCGAAGCCGCAAATGCACATTCGTTCATTCAACAATTACCCGACGGTTACCACACTCAAGTAGGAGAAGGCGGGACCCAGCTTTCCGGGGGCCAAAAACAAAGAATCGCGATCGCACGGGCCACACTTAGAAACCCCAAGATTTTGCTGCTAGACGAGGCTACAAGTGCACTAGACTCCGAATCAGAACTCATCGTTCAACAGTCGCTAAACACGGTTATGTCAAACCGGACCACGATCATTGTCGCGCACAGATTATCAACCGTCAGAGACGTCGACACGATCATTGTGTTGAAAAACGGTCAAGTGGTCGAAAACGGGACCCATTTAGATCTAATATCTAAAGGTGGAGAGTATTCAAATCTAGTAAGTCTACAAACATCACAACCCACAAGCACAAAGGTTCAAACAAGTGTGACACAACATTCCCATTATCAAGAGTTTGACCCGTTGACCAAAAAAGTCAACCCTAACCGTGAAAATGAATCTTTATCAAAATCAACCAAGATCAACCCGTCGATTTGGGACCTTGTTATGTTGAATAAACCCGAGTGGCCTTACGCGTTGGCGGGATCGTTGGGTGCGGTTCTAGCCGGGATGCAAGCTCCTCTATTTGCTCTTGGGATTACATTCATTTTGACTTCTTTTTATTCTGGTCAAAATTCTAAAATCAAAGAGGATGTAGAACGTGCATCGTTGATATTTGTTGCAGCTGGGATTGTTACCATTCCTATATATATGTTGCAACATTACTTCTATACGTTAATGGGAGAACGCCTCACTACGCGAGTCCGTTTATCCATATTTTCAGGTTCGTTTTCGTTAAGATCTTATTAGCGTTTTCTGTAACGCGAGTACTAGAGCCAAAAAAATATTTAAAACGGGTCGAATTTACAAAACTTTTTAAAACTTTTAGGAAACATTTCACACAATGGTAACTAGTTTTTTCAAGTGTTTCACTGTAGCCACTAAAAGTGTTTGTGTTCTTCTAAAATCACTAAACTTTCACTACGTGTTCCAATATTGTAAAATTTGTTTAAGTAACTTACTGAAACATATGAATCCTGGTTGTTATTTAATGATTATTTTTCTTTATATTAACTTAAAATAGGAGGAAATGGTGATAACCAAGTTTTATAATTGTTCGATTTAAATAAATCTGGAAAAGATTTTTAATAAATGGCAACCAAAATTCATATATGTTCCATTTAATTTAAAAAAAATTAATATTTATAAAATTGGAACACTTAATGAAAGTTGGAAAAAAAAACTTTGAGCGCCTTTATTTAGTGCAGTAGAACACTTGGAAAATTGATATTATTGTGTAAAGTTGCCTCAAATTTTTATAATAAAACGGGCCTAGGGCTATTCACGAGTTGAGTCGAGCTCAACTTGAGCTCGAGCTTGAAAATATAAGAGCCACTTGACTCGGCTCAGAATCTCTCTGCAGTTAAAGTTTAAGCTCGAATTCAACACGGTTACTACTTGAACCTGCTCTTGGCTCAACGAGCCGTCTCGTTAAAAAAAAGATTAACACATATTTGAACTGAGAGTTGATTTCGAGCAAGTTCCAAGCCACAAGCTATTTGAACAGCTCTAAACAGAGAACTTCATAGTCTTTCTTACTTTTTGTTCTTTTTTTTGCCAGCTATGCTTACAAATGAAGTCGGTTGGTTCGACATGGATGAAAACTCGACTGGTTCGCTTTTGTCTAAACTCGCAGCGGATGCTACTTTAGTAAGAAGTGCATTGGCGGATCGGTTATCGACAATCGTACAAAATATATCACTCACAGTGACTGCATTTGTGATATCTTTTGTATTAAGCTGGAGGATAGCATTAGTCATAGTTTCTACATTTCCCCTTCTTATTGGAGCTTCCATAACTGAGGTTAGACATTCTGTGTCCCTTTGTTTGTAGTTTGACTTTTGAAGTCAAATCTACGACACTCGAGTTCTAACTTTATATAGAATCTATTACGTATTCTGTCCCGTCTTTTACCGATTTATAGACTTTGTTTCCAAACGTAACGACTCGATGAACTTTTGTCAAAATTTCTATCATTTCATATCAATTTTAAAGTCAAATGTTACTTCGTTTGACCTCAAAGTCAAACAATGCCTTTCAAGATGTGCTTATGATAAACCTCGTAAACTAAAGTTGATTTCATCGTAAACTATCATAGATTTACACTTGTTTTGATGATTTTAAATGAAATAGAGAAATATACAATCGAAATTGAGTGATTGTCCTAGTAATATAATTGAATGTTAGGACCATCATTGGTCAAAATTGTTAGTATGGATTATTATCGGTCAATGGGTCATAGTTTAGATTATTAAAATCCAATTTGATTTTTTTTAATTAAATCTATATATTTCTGCAGCAACTTTTTCTAAAGGGATTTGGTGGAGATTACACAACCTCATACTCCCGAGCTACATCAATGGCTCGTGAAGCGATAGCCAACATCCGAACCGTTGCTGCATTTGGTGCTGAAGATAGAGTATCGACTCAATTCGCCACGGAACTCAACCGGCCCGGAAAACAGGCCCGTCTTCGTGGCCACATATCGGGTTTTGGGTATGGTTTTTCACAACTCCTCGCTTTCTGTTCATACGCGATCGGTCTCTGGTACGCTTCGGTACTAATCAAACATAAAAGTTCCAACTTCGGTGACATTATTAAAGCCTTCATGGTTCTAATCATCACCGCGTTATCAGTAGCCGAGACACTTGCTCTCGCACCCGACATTGTGAAGGGAACACAAGCACTCAGGTCGGTTTTCGAGATCCTGAACCGGAAATCGGCCATAAATCCCGACCATCCGGATTCGTTGTCGGTAAGTCGTATCAACGGAGATGTGGAATTTAGAAATGTGAGTTTCGCGTACCCCACGAGACCGGATATTTACGTTTTAAACGGTTTGAATTTGAAAATAATGGCGGGAAAGAGTATGGCGATAGTCGGGCCAAGCGGGTCGGGTAAAAGTACAGTTATCGGGCTAGTTTCGAGATTTTACGACCCTAGCTTTGGTTATGTTTTCATCGATGGTTTAGATGTTAAAAAGTTGAATTTAAAATCGTTAAGGCGAAGAATTGGGTTGGTACAACAAGAACCGTCATTATTCTCGACTACGATATACGATAATATAAAATACGGTAATGAAGAGGCGTCGGAAATAGAGATCGTAAATGCTGCAAAGCTTGCGAATGCTCATGAATTTATATCGCAGATGCCCGAAGGTTACAAGACGGAAGTGGGTAATAAGGGGGTGCAGTTATCGGGTGGGCAAAAACAAAGGGTCGCGATAGCCAGAGCAGTACTAAAAGATCCTTCGATTCTGCTTTTAGATGAAGCAACAAGTGCTCTTGACACGGCCTCAGAGAGGCTGGTTCAAGAAGCACTTGATAAGTTAATGGAGGGAAGAACCACTGTTTTGGTGGCACACCGGCTGTCGACAGTACGTAATGCTGACAGTATCACGGTGTTGCAAAACGGAAAGGCAGTTGAGTGTGGGACCCACGACATGCTTGTGGGTACGCCAGGGAGTGTGTATGCTCATTTGGTTAGTCTTCAGCAAGAGAGAAATATACAAGTTGAATGAAGATTGTACTACACTGATATATAGATTTTTGAGTAAATATGTTACTATTATGTCATCAAACTTATTGTTTGATAACGTGTCACATAACACGACATGATGATGAGTCTTACTTTTCACTTTTGATAACGACAATTCTAACGGTTGCAAGTTTGCAACATGGTTTTATATTTTTATCGGTTATATTTTATATTTTATGTTAGCGAGATTAAAGAGAAATAGAGGTAGGGTAATGTAGTAACATTTATTCTTTTAAATAAATTTAGAATTTTAAAATAGTAAAGTATAAAAGCGGTTAAAATATACATATTACATAGGGGTTGTGATAGTTAACTGATGTACGTCACAACCAAAATGTTGAAAGTTCAAACTCTACAAGACGTAGGTTGTGAAGTATTTGACTTATAAATAATTACTAGTGGGGAACCCGGGCGTTGCGTCGGAGCGTAAACCTAGGGGTATTTGACTTATAAACAATACCGTTGGTATAATTAGATTTCAGTGTTACACTTTCCCGAATTTGATATTTTGAACAAATGTAGCAAGTTGTTAAGTCAAGATATTATTATTACTATTACTTCATTTATTCTCAATTTAAATGCCTAAATTACCCTAAACATGTCATTACAAAAGTTTTCCCTGCCTACGATAAAATTCGATATGAATTTGTTTAAACTTAATATATATATATAAAAACATAACTCTACTTTAGCAACAACAAAAGAGCGATAACAAAGCGATTTAAAACTATACAACAAAATAAAAAATCCCACTAACATCAATTTACTCTAGCAATAAATGTCTTCAACGGGTAAGGATGCACGACAATATGCTTAAACAATGCACATGGGAGACCTATGATCTGCAAACCGATCGGATCTAAGTGTTGGGTCTACATAAATTAGATAATTATTAAAATAACTGATTATATTAACAAAAGTATTTGAAAAAGAAATTAGTTTGTGAGATAAACATACATAGAAGGAAACCCACGCGATGTAGCCGTGTACAATTATTAGACGTAAGCAAATTTGTGTATGTAGACATAACCTCTAAACAACCTTAGTTTTACAAATTCATGTATATTTACAACTGTGAATACCAAGACATGAAACAAAGGACGAATTCTTCACGTTATGTGAATGCAAAGTCAACAAACCACAATCGAGCCATGTGCACAGCAGGAGCAAACATATTGGGAGGCATGATATCACTGCTTCATTTTTCATGCTGCAAATTACGGGTCAAGAAAATCAAAGTTTTAGCATATATAAAATTCTCAGATCACACAACATATATGCAGCAACGAAAGAAAAGATATATATCTGTCCTAATAAGATAAAGCACAATAATACAAAGGATTCGTAATTACTATCCAATATAGATTGTAAAAGCTATCACACTACAATAAATCAGGTAATGGAGTTTTGGGCCCAAGCTTGCCAGTTGGGTCCCAGTCAAGCATGATCTTAATCTCGATACCAAGAACACCCTATTTGGTTTACACAACATACACAAGTTTTAGTTATTTTTAGAGCATGCGTAGGCGAAAACATATAAAAAGAAAGAAATCTCTTCCTAAGTATAAACAAAGAGTAACCTGTCTAAGAAGCACGTGTCTGACAGTAGAGTCAATATACTCCTTGACTGGTTGACCAGATGAAACCATGTATCCATACTTGAATTTCATTGATTTTGCACGTTGAGCCCCAAGTTTTCCACTAACAATCACCTGAGAATAGTGAAAAAGAGTGTTGAATAATAATACAGTTTTGCCATGAAAGACAACGGTAGGACAACCATCTATTTAGTTATTTACATACCTCACACCCTTTAGCTCCATTCTCCATAACAAACCTTGGAATACCATAGCAACTTAGCAAGGCCTGACAACACATCATCATATGATATAATCTTATCATGCTAAATCTGCTTTATAATAGCTACGAAGTACTAACTAACCGTGAGCTCGTTGATTAGTAAGAAAAAAATAGGTTTAGAAACCTGCAAACAGAAAGACCTCCAAGAAGCTTGTAATGCAAAGATTCAGCCTACGCAATGGCACAGAGACCTCTGTTGTTGACTCTTTCAGCATAAAGCTCCACACTGTTTTCAAGGAACTTAAATCTCTTCTGAACAAGTGATATTAGCTCCCTAATTCAAGTGCAAACTGCACTTGAGTTACATGTTCATCTTTTGGTGTAAATGACATTGTAATTACATGTCTCTCAAAAAAGTACCCTCCAACGCCAGGAAGAGGTGGATAGCCAAGAGCCGCGTATAGACTATTTATCGCCAAGACTGAAATAAAAAAGTAATAAAAAAATATGAACCTTAAAAACTACTAAAATGTGTATAGTCTTTTTATTATTTTTTACTGGTTTGAGTAATAAAAAAGGAAAGTAACCCAAATAGACAAACTTATAAACACACATTGATTAAAATTGCCACCTCTAGCTTAAACATAACCTGGATCGACTCACTTATAAACAAATTGATCAAAATGACACCTCTAGCTTAAACATAACATAAGATCAATACCTACATCAATAAATAGTGTTCAATCAAAAAATGAATATAAGTATATAACATATAATATTTTTTTTGATATTATTCTATATACTTATGGTTTTTATTACATTGTTGACTATTTGGAACCAGATCGATGATATTCCAGCAGAATTGATCTTATGAGAATGCAATGTTTCGATATTTTTTAACCATGGTTTATAGCTCCCTAGTACTTGAACTCCAAGGAAGATACCAGTGACGTTTGGAGTTTGCAGCACCAGGTGGATGGCAGAGGGATCTTCTACAGCATCTTGAAACAAAAAATTAGGGGTAAAGTCAGGGTTACGTGTAATATTAAGTTGCTGTAGAAGGGTGATGGGGGGTTGACGTTGGTCGACACAACCAACGAACGCCGACGACAGCCTCGGAACCGCAACCGACGTCGTCATCGTCCCTTTAGCGCTGTCCTTTTCCGTTGTCACTTCAGGAATAGAGATCGATGATAAGAGAAATCATCGAAAGAGAGAGAAATCGTACATCAGAGAGTCGCTGGAGGGTGATGGGGGGTTAAGGGGAGATTGGGCGCTGGGCTTTAATGGTTAATTAAATGTTAGATTTTAATTATAGAGTTGGGTTAAATAGTAAATAAACAAATTTTATGCATTACTAAGTTGTATTCTATGTATATGAACTTGTATTAGGTGTCTTAAAAAATTTAATAAATTAAAATGATGTCCTTCGAATATGTATTATATAGTAGTATAAATAAGTCACTTTACATTTTAATGTTGATCATGTGCAAGTATGCAATGCACATCATAATGTTTGTCCGACTAAAAAAAATATTGATTTTGAGGAATAATAGAAGGGCCAAGTGACTCATAAATTCCTATCACGTGACAAGATCACATGAAGTTTGTTGGACATTTAAATCGATAATACCAAACAACTTCAAATATGATTCTGCAATTTTATGACAAAGTATCATAGTTATAACATTAACATGTATTCATGACCCATTTTATATTGTTTTCGGGTCATGTCATAAATTTTCTCTCTACTACATATCCTAAAAAAACATTTATGTTTATTGTTACACTAAGTTAAAATCCCGTATATTACACGTGTTGAATAATATAATGATAAATACGTAGTAATAAGAAGTTTATGTTCTTAAAACCCGTGTAATACAAGGGTTGAATAAAATATAATATAATTTATTAACACATACACTCATTGAAAGAGAACATTATGAATATATAAATATATGATTAAAAGATTTTTATTTGAATCCTAAGTTGGTATAAAATTGTTTTCAGTTTGTAAAGTTAATAAAAATATGATTGAATAAATTAATTGATGATAAACATAATTTTTAATAAAAAAATGTGTAGATAAAATTTAAAACAATTAATTTAGTTTACTAAAATAGTGAAGTTGATTATTAATAGAAGAGAGAGACAAAAAAAAATAGAATGAGAAGGTCTAGAATTTTGACAAATATCCAACTAATTTACTTATTTATTAAGTAGTATAGATTAATACATTTTTATGTTATAACTATAAATACAAGAAAGAATGTATTGTTAAAAGTAAAAAAAACTTTTTTTGTGTGAATGAGTGATGTTTTTAGTTAACTTTTGTTAGTGTAAATGAGGTAATGTTTTTTTATGAAGTCATAAGTGACGTAATCCATCTTCTTGTGTACTTTCTCCTCAATTTCCGGGATCAATCATCGTCTACCCGGAGAATAAAACCACAAGAGTCTTCTCACAATTCACTTCCACCATCAACCACCATGCAACAAGGCGATTACACCTCAACCACTCCATATTACCCCAATTACCCTCAAAACCCTAACCCTAACCCCCCTACCACCGATCTCCACCACCCACCGCTAACCTACGCCTCCGCACCTCCCTTCACCACCACCTACCACCCTCCACCACCACCCGATTACTACCCTCCTTGCCCCCAACACAATCCCGATCCTCCCCCTCCTACCGCCCCATCATTTTCTTCCCCCTCACCAAACCCTAATTTACAACCCTCACCTTTTCCCCAATTCGAAGCATCACATACTCAATTTCAATCCCAACCGCCTTACGATCATCACACCGCTGCTAGTTATAATTATTCCATCCCATTGAACCACACTTCAACCATTCAGTATAATAATCCACCCTCAGTTACTAATCAGGTTCCGAATCAGGCTCCGAGTCAGGCTCCAGCGGGTCCTGGATATGATAGTTTTTATGGTGGCGATTACGGTCGTAACGGATCGGATTTAGGCGGTGGGGGTGGGGATTATTATGGGAAGGGGGCGGGTAGCGGGGCGTCTAGGTTTGAATCGAATGGGGGATATGGGGATGGGGTTTATGCTTATCAAGGGGGTAAGGTTGAGCCCTATGGTTCTAGGGGTAATGGGCCAAAGTCATCAACCTGGAAGGAGAAGGTGGTTTTTGATGATTTTGGGCGGCCGATTGGTAATGGTAAGGGCTCGACATTGGTGTCGTCTCCGAAGATTGTGAAGGCGGTACCGAAGGCGGAGACACAGGAAGATGTTAAGGGTGGGGTGCAGAAGTTTAGGGTGAAGTTGTTGGCCGAAAGTGGTGGGCAGAGTACCATGGATGTTCTTTGTCAGGTACATTGTTTTGATAACTTTTAGCCGATTAATGAATTTGTTCGGTGTGAGTGTTTCTATGCTTTTTTGCTGATTATTGTAGCGTTAGTTTACTACTATCATTTTTTGTACTTTATATGGTTGTTTCCTTGAGTGTCTTAGCCATATTTCTATGTTACCTCGATTACTATAATATACACGTTAAAAAAAGGGTTTTATTTGGAATCGCGGTCTCACTGGGTGTATCCCAGACTCTACCAATAGCTCTGCTGTGTGTGAAATTTTACTGGGTACGTTTATTTGTTTGTTTCTTGTTAAGTTCGATTTTTATGGCACTTGCTACAACAAGAACTCCATATTATTGCTTGTTTGCTTTTAAATATGTTAAGAATTTAAATTTTAAATGGTTAATAAATGAACTATAGTTTTTGACTAAAAGGTGTGTGTCTATTGCTGTACCGCTTAGTGATTCACTTAATTAATTAATAAATGAACTATAGTTTTCGACTTCCATATTTGTTGCTATTGCAATCTTCATCAAGTTGAAGCACTATCCAGTTTTCTAAATTTAAACCATTAGTTTACCCTTGTGATGAATTTGCATACATGGTTTACTCATTCACAGCAGGTTCCCCATATATTTGTGAGTGGAGTTTCCTATATTTTAAGGAGTGGTTTAAAGTGGTTGTGAGTTGAGCTGAGAGAAAATGTATATTTTTTTTGTCTATTTGGGGAAAACACTGTTCACCTGCATAAATTTTTTAATATTTTTTCAAAATGTTGTTAGTGGAGGAGAGATAAAAGGTAATGATAAGTGTATAAAAAAGTATTATTTAATTGAAAAGAAGAGAGAAAAGATAGTGATTTTTAGTGTAATTATAGAGATGGGGATAGGGAAACTGATGGGAATGCTTTTAGTGTTGTTGTCAACCCAAATAATCATGTAATTATTTCTTGAGGCCTTATTTCTGAGATTTTGTGAACTTCTATCATGCAAGAGTTCCTGTTTATCCAAGAGCATGTAATTGTCAACCCAAATAATCATGTAATTGTCAGTGTGTGCTTGATGATTGTAGTTCCAAGAGCATGAGTTGGGAAACTCACACTTGTATTTCATGCAAGGAGTCTCACTAGTAAATCAAGACTGAGTTGGCAAAAGGGTTTTATCACCCTTTATTATATTTAAAATGAACTTTGAAACATCAAATAGGGTTACGTGATCTCTATATTTTTTGAATGTTATAAACGTGATTTTTTCAATGTTACACATGTCTATAAGGAGTATGTGTTAACATGGTAGTTTTCTTCTTTTTTCCCATAATCATGCTTTTTGTTTATTATGAATACTGTTCTCACATGGTAGTGTTTCTTTTGTCATACAAATGCATTACAAACTGAATTTCAAATAGAAATATTAACTTTTGGAGTACCAAGCATTATTCTTCTGTGTTATACATGTAAAAAAGGTTTTTTGGAGCCGGGGGCTCATCGCCCACTGGGAATAACCTCTCTACCCCTGACCCTACCAATAGTAGTACTATGTGTGTGATTTTACTGGGTTGGTTTGTTTGTTTCTTGAGTTGGAATCAGTTAAATTTGTGTGGTCTTCATTACCAACCTAGACTTCATGTTTTGATATATATGACATCGATTTTAGCTATCACCAAAACATCCATTTACTTCTACATAACATGGCATTTATTTTTCCTATTTTCTGTAGTCCTCTTTGTGGTATTGCTTGATCTGTTAACCTTCATTCTCCATATATTCTGCAGTGAATCTGAATTCCTCGTTTTTTTTCTCAGATTGGATTGGATGGAATCAGAATGCTTGATCTCTCTACCAGTCGGACTTTGAGAATATATTCTCTTGACACAATAACAAGATGTGAAGTATGTTTTTCCTGATTTTCTTTTCCATTTTTGTTTAGTATTTAATCTTGCTACCATCTATAATTGAACTTTTTCCATGTATTTTGTAGGTGTATGACTCATCTACCTTTGCATTTTGGTCCAAGAGTTCTGTAGACATTGAGTCAAGGCGTATACGGCTGCAATCCAACAGTTACACTACAAACACATTACTGGACACGGTAACAGCAGCAACGATTCAGGTTATAAACTGCAAATTGAAGAACTCACATAATCTTTAATATTTTGGGAAAATTTCACCAAATAGTAACCATGTTTCCTAAGTGTTCCACTGAAGTTACTTAACTTTTATTAGTTCCAATCTTGTAAAAAAAATTTATAAGTTTTTTTTTTAAATTAAGTGACCTAAATTAAAACATGTATTAATATTTGTAACTATTTAGTGATTATTATTTTTGGATTTAAGTTGAAGTGGGAAGTAATGATGAAGAAAAAAGATCACTTGATAATAACAAGTTTCAAAATTTTTCAATTTAAGTCGAATTGGAAATAATAATTGCTAAATAGTAACAAAGATTCATATATGTTTCATTTAGGTCTCTTAGTTTTTTTTCACAAGATTGGAACATCTTATAGAAGTTGAGCGACTTTAGAGATTCAAAAAACTTTGAGGGACTTTAGTTGAGCAGATGAGAAACTTGGTTACTATTAGGTCACCTTTTAATATTCTTTAATCCAATCCTATGTATTTAAGGGCTTTTTTTGTGTGGAAATGGCAGTTCAAGGAAATGGGTGGGAGGATCAGGCCCGTTGAAGCTGTTAAAGTTACTGAGCAGTCAACCGAAAAGAAAAAAGGTTTGGGTGACTGGATGAACATAATCAAACCCGCAAATGAGGAAAAAGATCATTGGGTAAGCGTTTTACCATGCCTTTTTTGTTTTGTTTTAAATGATTCTTTATTTGGAAGATTGTTCTTATTTTCAGTTTTTTTAGGTACCCGATGAAGCTGTTACAAAGTGTACTGGTTGTGGATCAGACTTTAGTGCTTTTAATAGGAAGGTTAGTAAGCATTTATACGTACCGGATTTTTAAACGGCTTCTTTTGTGATACTTTAATCAGTCTTTTTTTTTTACTAATAGTTTTTATTTATTTATTTTGTAGCATCATTGCCGGAACTGCGGTGATATTTTTTGTGATAAGTGCACACATGGAAGAATTGCTCTTACATCTGAGGAGAACGCTCCACAAGTTCGTGTTTGTGATAGTTGCATGGTATGCTTCAAGTTTGATTTTCTGCTCATGTTTAATGTGTTCGATTTCAATTTTGGGCGGTCAAGCATTATCTAAGGCTGTTTCTGTTACTAGTAAAATTACTAATTGAAAATTAAATAACATCTTATATGGTTATACTATTTCTTGAAAGTATTATATGAAAATTTCAATTTTTTTTAAATTTTTAATTTTTTTGATTCCAGGTGGAGGTTACTCATCGGTTGAGCAGTGCTAAGGAAACTGCTGCAAGCAGATCATCTGGATTTCAGTCTCATGAAGATCTTGCAAAGAAACTTCAGGTTAGTTTTAAGCCATAATTATTATGCTTCACCTCTTATACTCTCTTTCGTCATTTTTGAGCTAATAAAATATTTATGCTTCCACGTCATTTTCTTTTTGAGATGATTATTGTGAAGTATTTAATGTTTTTTTTTTTTAATACAGGAGGAGTTGGCAAGAAATCACAAATCATCATCAGGTATAATTAATGATCTACCACTAAAAGTCACATTGTTCAACTAGTATCTTTATGAATCATGCTTTCTTTTGTCGTTTGATTCGCACAAATCATCATCAGTTATATTTGATTTTATAGGTTCCAAGTTTGAAGGGTCTAGCAGGCGGATGAAAGAAGTTGCATGTCCCACTTGTACTGTACATTTGCAGGTTCAAATCATGTTCCCGATCTCTATTAAAATTCTTTAATTCCAGGTTAAGGTGGCAAATAAGCGGGTTTGACGGGTTAGGTAACGGGTCAAGATGGACTTTTGTAAATATGGGGGTAATCTTTTAGCCCGTGTGAATCGGGGTTGGGCTAAATAGTTCATTTGTCCCCTTTATTTTGGGTCTGTAAACGAGCTAAGCCGCTCATGAGCTACTTGAGATTGACTCTCTTAAAGCTCGAATCGAGCTGAGCTAAACCGATCCCAAGCTTACTTTGGAGCTCATTTAGTAAAGCAAGCTTTAGCCAGGGTATTATATCAAGCTTGACTAGACTTGCGAGCCCAAGCGAGTCCATCTTTTTTAATATAATAAATATATTGTTACATAATAATCATTATTATATATGTAGTTATATCAATCTAACCATATAATGTATATTATGCTATATATAAAATTATAATTATAAATCTATATAAATATATATATATATATATATATATAAATAAAATAATTAGATAATAATTAATATTTAATTAATAAATCGAATCGAGCTTAAGCTTTAGACAGAACGAAGCCCATATCTCTTTTAAGTTAAATGAGCCGAACTTGGGCTCAACTTGTTTACAAATCACACCCCTTGTAATTTTATTAATAATTAATGTGCTAAATATGAATGCACTTCAAATTACCTTCATATCCATTTGATCGGTTTCTATTTCAGTTAAGTCTTTTAGCCTAAACCCATTTGACCTGCTCGAGAAAACTAAACACAAATCTAAACCATTTATATGTAAATGGATTGAAATTGTCGCCTTTGGTTAATTTCATGATTATCGATTAACATGGTAAGTTTTTGCAGGTTCAAGTTCCCAGCTCGGGATCTGAGACCATAGAATGTGGAGTCTGCCAGCATCCGTTTCTTGTAAGTGCACGTTGACGGACTTAGGGGCTAGGGCGTAATATCATTTTATTTTCCTGTTGAGTTTCGGGCGGGTTCAATCTATTTGTTTTTACTGGTATATTCATGTTTAAATAACCCGGACTTGTTTGGCTCGTGTGGTTTGGTTTTTCAAAATTGTATTCAACTTTCTTTTGTAAATGTACAAGCTTTTTCATTGTGTAATTCTTTTTACCAAAATTAACACCCAAGGACATGGAACAATGTTGCTTTTGGTACTTGTACATCATGCAATGTAAGTTGTATGTTGTTGAGGGTAAGCGCAGCTGGAGTTCTACTCGATGTTGTTCGGTAAAACCTGAATTTGTTTGTATTGCTCGGCTTTAAATAACGATTCGACGATTATGTCCTTAAAGCAAACTTGTAACTTGGATAGTGTTAGGAAATAGTTGAAAGTTAGACAATGAAAATTGTTTGTTCTGTCACGTTTTATGGATTTGCATAAGATAGAAATTATTTTTTCTCTTGGCATCAATTATTGACTCAATAAAATTAAATTATTTATACAAATTTTCATTTACCGTGAAAGAATATACCAGGTATGGGAATAAGACGTGGTAAAATGGAAAATTGTGTAAAACTAGAAATTAAGCCCATACCATGTGGCGGGTTTGTGAACTTCGTTTTCGCGTAATGCGGCGCGTTTACGAACTTCGTTACGCATCTTGCGGTGGTGAGACTAACGTAGTTAGGTATATAAAAGAAACGAATGAGGTTGTGGCAACTCGGTTCTGGAGATCGAAACATAAATAGAAAACCATTATATAACGGTGTCATGTTTTTCGATTGTATCATTTTCATTCTTCACGATAATAGCACGTTCAGTCATAATTTATAACTTCATACAGTTAGATTGCTAAATTGTGTCAGAAAAACTCATCCTGTGATAACTTGCTTACGACATGGATTCGTGTCTGTGACATTCTAGGCGGGCTGAGTAGTCGCATCTGCCTCATCCTCAACATCTAAGTCTTCATCGTCATTGGACATTGTATGATTGGTTGTCCTCCCAAACCCATACTGTAATCCACCAAGCTGAAATCCATCTAGTTGGGATCCCCCATGTTGATGCTCGAGTGTGCATATCACTCATAGGGTCACTGTGACCACCATTGCTACTACTACCACCGTATCTTCGACCAGAATGGCTACTAAGACCCGGACTCGACTCCAATTGTACACGACAGCGAATTGAGTCCTCCACTCGCCGCCTGAATGATGTATCTCGCAGAGAAGGGATATGCCCACGGCTACGACCCGTCAGAATAGGATTCCTAACAAGCAAGTCACTCTTCATCTGAAGAGTGGTCTGGATAAAGCATTTCAACATCATCATCATCATCATCAGATGTATTTTCTTTATCTTCAAATTCTTCCTCTTTAGATTCTTCATCTTCTAATCGTTCCTCTTCATATTCTTCATCTTCTACTCGTTCCTCTTCAAATGCTTAAGTTGTATTGGTATTTGTTATTAGGCACAAGCGTTCACTCCTAGTTACTTCATTCGGTAACTCAAACTATTCATCAATTTGGAGGACCCCATGTGCTTCTGTGTTAACATCATTCACGTGTGTCGGGCTTTTGTCTTGACAGCCGCCCGTAAATCTTTTAGATAATTTCTTACGACAGGGTATGATGTATAGAACACTTGTTCCGCTTGCGAGGCTAAGACAAACGGGTCATTGGTTAGTAGTCGAGACTTGCATTTGACATCAACTAGCTTATTTGTGTCAACTACAACACCACGATCGTTATCAAACCAGTCACATTTGAAGAGTACAACAGTTGAACTCCTGTTTTCGTAATACTTAAGCTCTAGTATCTCGTCCAATAAGCCGTAGTAGTCCTACTCTTCGACGTTATACACCTCACCTCTCACGCATACACCAAAGTTATTGGCACGTCCCTTAGCATGTTACCGCGTGTGGAACTTATAGCCATTTACAAAGTACCCTTTGTGTGATCGAGCGTTATTCAATGGTTTCTTTACTAAAATATCCAGATGTTGTAAACCACTTACGCGGGTTGAAAACCACTTAGCGAAGTGTTTATCTCCGAGACCCATAACCAGCTCACCTGGATATAGTTCTGGCACCACTCTATCGAACTCGATGACGTAAGGTTTAACTTCTACACAATTTAGTAAAACATAGGTATGCGCCTTGTGAAGTTCATCATGAGTCATGGGTCTTCTCTTTCCACCACTTTCATGTAATCTTCTCGATGGAAAGACAAACACACTTAGTTGAGAGTCTCCACTCGAAGAGCTGGGATGTTGCGGTGCGAAATTTCGAGGCTCTCAACTATGATGTGTCTCAATTGTCGTGGCAAAGTATAAAGAACAGTAGGTAGTGAGTTCATTCACTAGGTGTTCCCTTGCGATTGACCCCTCAACTCTTGCTTTGTTTCTAATTCTTCTCTTTATCAAGCCAAGCTTCCTACATTTAAAAATTATTAAGAATGTCTTAGGAGCATTGAATAAAATTATGAAAAAATGTTTGATTAGTAAGATTAAAATTTGTGTGATTACCTCTCGTATTGATACATCCATCTGTATTGTACAGGACCACCAAGCAACGCCTCATCAACTAGATGTATGACTAGGTGTTCCATAGAATCAAAGAAACCAGGAGGGGATATTCTCTCCAGCTTGCAGAGAGTTTGAACAATAGTGCGCTTCATTTTATACAGGTCATCTAGATGCAACATTTTTAAGCATAAGACCCTAAAGAACATGCACAACTTTGTTACAGCCTCATATATCTCATTTGAAACAAACCCTCTAATAGCAAGTGGAAGCAACCATTGCATAAACACGTGACAGTCATGGCTTTTGAAAGGATAAAAAATGTTATCTTTGATGTTTACACAATTCCCTATGTTTAACGCATACAGAAATTTAAGCTCCTTTAACCATTTATAAACTTTTTTAACCTTGTTTTTTGCAGAGTGTAATCTCCCCTTCTTTTTTTTATCTCCCCATTGGGTTCAATGATGATGTTTAAAAGAGGTCGGTCACAATAAAGCTCAATGTCTTGCCTCGCCTTCATGTTATTTTTGGATTTTTTGGTACCCATAATTGTTTGAAACAGATTCTCAAATACATTTTTCTCGATATACATCACATCGAGGTTGTTTCGTCTCAACAATTTACGCCAATAGGGAAGTTCCCAAAAGATGTTTCTTTTAACCCAATCTGGTTAAAATCAATTTGTAGGAAATTACCGATCATTTTGCAACCAAACTCTAAACAATTTGGTTAAAATCATTTTGGTCGGAAATTTGTAGGAAATTACCGACCATTTTCCGACCAAAATCCAAACAATTTGGTAAAAATCATTCTGGTCGGAAATTTGTCGACAATTTCCGACAAGTTTCTTCTTTTGTCGGTCATTTGTTGCAAACTTGTTGCTAAATTTAGGGTTTCGTTTTGGTCGGAAACTGTTCGGAAAGTTGTTGGAGTTTCCGACAAAAATATTTTGGTCGAAAATTCTTGTTGGAAAAATCACATTTTTCTAGTAGTGTCCTTTACTTTTCTTTTAGACTTTTTCTCATAAAACCCGACTAATATGTTCAAACCTCTTAAATTTAATCGACCTCTGCTCATCGGCATAACACTATCGTAAAGCAAGGGAGTTACAAACTTTAGTTTGACAGTTTTTCCGTAGGTTTTCCCTACATTGTAGGGAAGCACTGAAGCAGTTATAAACGGTTTTTCAAACGGTCATATCCCTTTCATTGGCAACGGTTGAAGTGCTTATATATATGGATGCATGTTTAACCATTGATGTTAATGCAAGTGTCAGTTTCATTCATCATATCTTCTTCATTCTCTTTCTAGTTAAATACTTGTAAAATAAACAGTCCCATGAATTCACATATTCATATCAAAGATTCGAAGGGCAAAACTGTATTGCATGTTGGGCGATATGGAATTAGCAAAGAACCAATTGATTTTCTTCAACAAAACCATCTCTATTATCAGGCTAAAGACAAGGGACTCCTTTGGGTCAAGAGTAGAGCAAAGTTACATTATTGTCGGATTAGTGTAGTTTTAATTTTGGAAATCTGGTTACCAAAACCTTTTAACATATCTATACTATATAATAAATAAAGGTTTTCCAGTGATACGTGTCGCCTCCATATTCATTCTAATAATTTTTTCCCGCATTCTCTCTCTTAATAAATACACTTTCATATTATTTATTTTTAAACAAATTATTAATCTATACTATATAATAAATAAAGGTTTTGAGATGTCATGTGTAGAGGTGCACAAAAGCCGGTTTTTGAACCGAACCGGTTTGGTCAACGCGAACAGTAAACCGGTTTTGACCAAAACCGGTTCGGGTTAAACCGGTTTAGTAAGTATAAAACATCGAACCTGTTGAACCGGTTCAGTTCGGTTCTGGACCGGTTCGGGTTGATAAACCGGTTTAAACCGGTTTTTTTTTTTTAAATTATAAAATAAATTAAAAAATATTACAAAATTACAAAACATTATAATACGAGAAAAAGAAAAACATAAAGTTCAACGTTTATTCATATTGTAGGGGTTCAGAAATCACAAAACATTACAAAATTAAACATTACAATACGAGAAAAAAATATATATATTTTTATTTTTTGGAGTTTTTTTGTTTAATATTAGCCGTCATTCTCGGAGTTACTAGTGGATCCTCGTAGTCTATCATCTTCGGCGAGTTCTTCATTTGTAAGTGGGCTCGCCAATCCTTGGTTAACCTCAGATTCGCTACTTGATGCGCCCGCGCCCATCATATCATGTGGGGTTTGTGTTGTACCATATTTATGTAAATAAATATCAAACAAATCTTGCAAACATTTGTTAAAATAAGTTTTTGTTACGGTTGAAAAATGAATATCTTCGGCATTCAAATCCAAATCGTAAGTTATTTTATCAATCAAGGTTTCAACACCGTAAACATTAATTGTAAGGTTTAATGCGGCGGCACAAGTTATAACCGGAGGCATTTTTTTAAAATATTTAACAAATTTTTCTTTCATCGGTTTTATCATTCTCGTAAAAAAAATATTTTTATTTTCAAGTTCGGCTAATTTGTTACACATTAGAAATATTTGTTTAAGAGCCAAGGGACTTGTGGGGTAATAAACCCCGGATAAAAAAGTAGTGGCGGTTTTGAAAACTTCGAGCAATTCGGTTATATTTTCAAGAATGTCCCAACTTGTAGACGGAAAACTTTGAATTTTACGACGCGGTTTTGAGGAAAGCATATCATGAAAAATTGATAAAGTATCTTTTTGTCGTATAGCACTATGAAACATTTTATAAGTTGAATTTCATCTTGTTGGGAGGTCCCAATTGGGACCTAAGCAAATCAAACCCGTATCGTTACATAATCTAATATATTCATGGTATCTTTTTTTACTACTACTAAAAACGTCTTTAAGCATGACTCGAAATGCATTACTTAATTCAATAACGGGTTCAACCGCAAGCCCGTCTTGCACGGCTAAGTTGATGATGTGTGCAATACATCGACTATGAAAAAAAGCGCCGTTGCAAATCGGATTATATTTTAATATTAATTTTTGAACCGCATTTGTATTATTTGAGGCATTATCAAAAGATATTGAAAATAATTTATTTTGTAATTTAAAATCGGTTATCACATCATCTAAAATGTGAAATAAATTTTGACCCGTGTGAGGATATTCAAACATATCAAACGCGATTGTACGTTTCATCATTTGCCACGTATTGGGATCAACCCAATGAGCAGTAACGCAAATATATGAGTCGGGAATACCATGTGGAGCCGACCAAACGTCGGTGGTTAAGTTCACACCGGTTTCTAATTTTTCAAAACCTAAAATTAATTCTTTTTTTGCTTTTTTCCACATTTTTAGACAATCACGTCTAAGAGTATTACGACTTACTTGATGATAACGTAGTTGAAGGGCTTCTTGAATCATCCTCGTCGTGAGCGGGTTGTCGAAGTGGTTGAACGGCAAACCTCTTTGAATAACTAATTTCGCCATTCTATCTCGAACAATATTTGGATCGAAGTTCCAAATTCCACCCTCGCTTGTCATAGATGCTTGACCCTCATCCGGAATTTTCTTCAAACTCGGGCAAGATTTTTCCATATGAGTTTTTAAAGTAGAGTTTGAATCCTTTTTAAAAAACCCACCACATTTTTTGCAACGAGCACGTTCCAACCCGTTAGACATCTCACATAGATCTTAGTTTGACCAAATTGCGGGGTTCCTCGTTGTTAGTATGATTCTCACAACGCTAACTTCGGAAGAGGAAACACCAAAACTTGAAGAAGTTGCCATAGCGTTTTTTGAGCGTTTGAGAAGTATGATTTAACCAAAACACCCACTACCTATTTATAATGTGTTTGGGGGTTAAAATGGGTGAAAAAACGGTCAAAAATAGGGTTTAATGGTCAAAAACGGCTATATAGCCGTTACCCAACGGTCATTTTTCGGATATTACCGTTAAACCGGTTCGGCAAACCGGTTAAAAAAAAACCGGTTCTAAACCGGTGTCTCGTACATAACATTAAACCGGTTCAAAACCGCCGGTTCAAACCAGTTTGAAACCGGTTTCGACTAAACCGGTTTGCATCCGGGTCGGGTTTCGGTTCGAAACCGGTTTGGATTTCCAAACCGGTTTTTTTGTTCACCTCTAGTCATGTGTCGTCTCCATATTCAATATTATCATTTTTTTCCTGTTTCTCTCTCTTATTAAATACACCTCTATCTTTTAATAATAATATATTTTTAAATAAAATATTAATCTTTATATTAACAAATCTCCTCACATATTTGACGAGTCTATGTGTTAACAAAATAAATTGTATTCCACGAGTTTATTCAACCCGTATAAAACACGAGTTTTTAAAAAAATAATTTTTTTATTATTTAATATATAATATTATATTTATTTAACATGTGTAATACACGGGATTTTAACATAGTTCTTATATATAATAAAGTTTTTGTTGCCTTCAAAAATCAAAACCTTTTAACATATTCTCTGACCGAGACATGTCCCTAAACAAGACAAACCGAACACCTAGTAAACTCGACCGATGAGACCAAAATTTTATTTGCGATAACACGTTCAGCCGGATAAGTTCATCTCTTTATAAGGAAGTGAATTCTTACTACTATTCTGTTCTAGTTTAAACTAATATCTAGTACACTGCTACCTTCGGTTGTTAAGGTAATACTCATTTTTCTATATATATGCGTCTCTTTGTTTATGCTTCAGTAAAAGCAAGTCCCCCATTCCATAAATTTGGATGTTACAGTTTGACTCTTGACTGGATATTTATTAACTTTTAGTTTAATTCATACAATTATTAAATTTGAATTATGCAATTATTTACCAAGAGAGTTTGTAGGTTGTAGCCCAATAGGCCAATAGTACCGATTAATAGAGGTGCTCAATAGAACCGGATCCAAATCTGATCCGGCGGATAATCCGGAATCGGACCCGGAAGGAACCGGACAAAAAAGAACCGGACCGGATCTTTTGGGAACCGCCGGATCCAGAACCGGTTACGTGGTTTTCGGTGGACCGGACAAAAATCGGACAAAAAATGTCCGGACAAAAAAAACCGGTTCTAGGCGTTGGGCTGAAAAAAAAAACGGCTATATAGCCGTTAACTAGCCTTTTTTTGGGTTTTTTGAGGTTTTTGAGACTTGAAACTTAGTATAAATAGGTATTGGGGGTATGTGTTAGTTCACCACAACATTCTATCTGAAAACGCAAAAAAACGCTCACTTTTACGCAAAAAAAAAACGCTCTCAATCTCTCATGGCTTCCGCAAGCACTCAAAATTCGGTTGGTGGTTCTGCTAGCGATGCCACGGTGGTGAGAGTACTTCCATGCTCTCGAAACCAAGAGATATGAGCTTATTTCGATTTATGTGAAATGTCGAACGGTTCGCAAAAGGCTCGTTGCAAACATTGTGGTAAAATTTTAGGTGCTGCGGGAAATAGCACTTTGAGGAAACATATTGGTAGTCACGCAAAACACACTCAAGGTGAAGATCAAACTTAAATTGGTAGGGATAAAGGAGTTTGACAATAATAATAGTCAAATGTCTAGATTGTGTGAGTTAGATGTTAAAAAAATATCATATAAAAATAAAATATATTCTCAAAATAATTATGGAAAAGTTGGAATGCTACAAAAGTTGGTTAAGTATTCCTTTCACTAAAAATAAATGCGACAACCATTTGATTTTTAAAGAAAAAATGTTACAAAAGTTGGCTAAATGTTCCTTTCCCTAAAATAGGGTTCTATGTACTTTTAACTATTAAATTATTTTTTCATCAAATTTGGTTTAAAGTCTGTGATATACGATATCATGATACTATATATATATATATATATATATATATACACATTAGCATTTCACTAATATATCTTTATCAATCGTTGTGTTTTTTTATGTGATATGCGACAACAACTTGCGTATTTATAACTACTTTTCCCCTCGCGCTATACGGTGGGAGTTTGGTAGTTATGGGGATAAAACTTACGTCAAAACACAAACTCGCTATAGCGTACGATACGAAAAAAAATAAAAAAATACTTGGACCGTTGACAAAAAAAATAAATAAACAAAGCTGTGATCCTATTTAAAAAAAAAGTTAATGAACGAAAGTTGAAATTATTATAAAATCAAATGGGTTAAAATTGTATATTAGCAAATTTATAAAAAAACCAAAGTTTTGAAGCAAAAAAAAGCTCCTATAGTCCTATAGTTTACTAAAAAAAAGTAAACCCATTGAATTTTTGTTATAATTTTATAAAAAAAACCCAACTTAAGAAAAGAAAACTAAAGTTTACTCTATTGAACTTTTATGACAAATCTATAAAAAAGGGGAAAAATACGAAAATGGAAATTTGATCAGAAAAATTATCAAAATAGACACCCAAATTTAGCCTCCTAATTTATGGACATTACTCTAAAAAAGGAGGCAAGGCACGAAAGAGTTACTAGCTTTAAAAGTTATCAAAAATAAACACCCAAATTTAGCCTCCTAATTTTTTACCATTACTCTAAAAAAGGAGGCAAGGCAATAAAAAAGATACTAGCTTTGTAGCAATGTTAAAACTTAAGTCTCAAAACATCCAACCATCAAGTTAACTTGTAATTTACTTTGGATATTAATTAGGTTCCGATAACTTGAAGTTTATTTTGGAATTTTAATTAAATTTGATGTTTATTTTAAAATGTTATAACTTAGGGAGGTGGGAGTGGTATTCTCCCACTTCAAAGTACCCTCCCAAACTCTCATTTTAAAAAACTATCTTCTCAAACTACCCTCTTAGGTGGGAGTGTTACCCTCCAAGTATCCTCCAACCTTCTTATTTTTAAATTTTTTTTTAAACAAATCAAATTAATAAACTAAAACTTTAATTAATTAAAAATACATAATAAATTAAAAGACAATATATAAAAAAAGACAATTAATAAAAACAACTTAAAAAAACACCTAAAAATTCAAAAATCGCATGGTCAATTATACTTTGCGGCTATTTCTCGTTTTCGTTTTAGGATTATTTCCAACATCGGTCCGGTTAGATGGTCATGCGGTTCCGAAAATAATTTAAACGCATTTAGATTATTTGCATAAATGTTGGTCTTAATATTGATTGAAACTTTTTAAACAAAATCCAAATAGTTACTTTTAGAAAACAAAATATTGCTATGTTCGTAAAGATCCCTATTAAAACAAAATATTTTAAACAAAATCCAAATAGTCAATGAGGCAAGCCACGTATTTCACCATTTTCAGCGGGCTCCTTTCACCATTTTCAACGGGTACATATACCCGCTGCCATTATCCGACGGCCTTTATCCGCCGAACCCGCTGAGGATGCGGCGGTGTTCCACCCTACCCGCTGGCTACCCACCTTGAACCCGATGTCCACTCGCACCCCCCTAGATGTTTATTTTGGATCTTTTGAAATGTTATAACTTAGATGCTTATTTTGGTACTTTAATTAGCATGGTTATATAATTTTGATATTTGTGAGTTTTGGTTCTTCAAAACAGCCCTGTGCAGGGCTCACCTACAACATAAATAGATTATACGAATTATGTAATCAGTACTTTTTCTTTTTTGTATTTAATAAAACAGAAAAAAGCTGTCGTGGAATTGTCCACCACAAAACTATCGTGTGAGTTCTTATTTTTCCACATATGCAATGGGATCTTTTCAATGAAATATTTATAGGTGGTAGTTGCACCTTCACTAATAATTAAATATTGGTAGCTGTTATTATTCTTGAGAATGCTTCATTTTTATTTTTATTTTTTTGTACATTTATATATATATTTCCCTGTTAACTTCCTTTACATATGCAATGGGATCTTTTCATTTTTACTTTTTCTAAAATTTAATTACATATTTCCTCTTTTTAAAACCTATATATTACATATTTATCCAATTTATTTAAAATAACTTATTTTATTATCATTTTACCCTTAATGAACCAATTAAAATACTATTATATATATATGTCTTCCTAAATATTTATGGGGGTAATTGGGTAATTTTAAGTTAATTGGATAAATATGTAATTAAAGTTATTGATTGAGGATATATGTAATTTAGAAGTTTAATAGGAGGAAACATGTAAAAAAAAAACCTTATTTTTTAACAAGACCTAGAACCTTATATGATAAATATATCACAACCTACACTCACGATTTTAGCCCCCAACTTTTTGGTTTTGGTTAAGTCACTTAACTATCTCTTACTTCTCATGAAGCAAAACCTTTATCAATTGCCTCTAATTTAATAACTTGATCAATTGACTTTAATGACCATGGTCCAAAACAAGATAACACGACCTCCTTGATTAAACATGATTGATGACCAAACACCTTTTTATATACAAGCACATGATGACACTTAAAGCCACACCAAATTCATTACTTTATAAGAGGTGAAGTCTTGCTTCTTTTGTTCTAGTTTAAAATAATATCTAGTACAATGTTACCTTCGGTTGTTAAGGTAATTCTCATCTGTTTATATGCATCTCTATGTTTATGCTGCATTGAGGCAACAGTAAACATATTGAGAAATAGCTCGGTACCGGCAGTCATGGCGTTTGGAGATTCGTTCATGGATTCCGGGAACAATAACTTCCGAGAGACACTTGTGAAAGCTGATTTTCCTCCATACGGAAAGGATTTTGTAGGTGGGAAACCAACAGGAAGGTTCAGCAATGGGAAGACACTTGCTGACTACATTGGTAAATAATTAATGCATGGTTGTAATATTTTGAATCACTTGCATGTCTAAAACCTATGGGATTGGTCGGTCATTACTAGAAAACATATATATTTCCTATAAAAGTTTTCGACAAAAGAAATTTTCCACAAGTTAGCGATAAATTTCCGCCAAAACAGAAACAAAAAAGTAACTATACGATTTCCTACAATTTTCCGACAAATTTATTAAATAAGTTAACTTATTTATTTACTATAATCGTCGGAATATTGTCGAAAATTACCGACAAAAGGCTTTTGTCGCTAATTCGTCGGAAAATTAGTCGGGACTTTGTTGGAAAAAACATTTCCTACGGGTTTTTTTTCCAACAAACACTTTTTTGTCGGAAACTTGTCACTAACGACCAATTCCGACAAATTTCCCACAAAATTGCTGTCGCAAAATTTTAATTTTTTTAGTAGTGAGATTTCGTGAGAAATTTGTCGGAATTGGTCATTAGCGACAAGTTTCTGACAAAAAAATGTTTGTTGGAAAAAACCCCGTAGGAAATGTTTTTTTCGAAAAAGTCCTGACTAATTTTCCGACGAATTAGCGACAAAAGTCTTTCGTCGGTAATTTCCGACAATATTCCGACGATTATAGTAAATAAATTTGTTAACTTATTTAATAAGTTTGTCAGAAAATTGTAGGAAATCGTATAGTTACTTTTTTGTTTTTGTTTTGTCGGAAATTTGTCGCTAACTTGTCGTAAATTTCTTTTGTCGAAAACTTTTGTAGCAAATATATATGTTTTCTAGTAGAATTCATTAAAATTAGTTTGAATTGGATTTCAAATGTTATTCTTTTGCATGTTTGGCCGGCTAACGGTGACGGATCCAGAATTTTTTTCATGGAGTCGGTTGACAAGTGATATATAATATGCATCTAACACTAAAATGTTTTCATAGGGGGCGATCGGGATTTTAACGTGTATATAAAACTAACTTTTTTTCATAGAGGGCGCCCCCCTCCCCCCATGTTCTCTTAGTAGGTCTGTCCCTAGTCGGCTAATAGGTGAAATTGAAATTAATTCAAACCAAATATCTGAATTGATCGGATTCAGAATTTTTCAACATTTCAAAGGAAAACTCTTGAATGTTTATTACCCTATCCATTTTTCATCTTTTTAAAACATTTTATAATATTTGAGTTTGGATCTTTGTTTTACATTTTGTTAATTTTAAAGGGTGGTTTTGTCATTTTTGGTATTTTTACAATCCAATTCTATTAACAAATGTATCAACCATACGTATTATGATTTTTCAAATGAATCATTTAAATTCCATGAAGAGGGTTGTTTGATTGGTATAAATTTATGTGAATTCAATGGAATATATATATTTTTTTATCTTTGGTTGACTAATTCAAAAGAAACCTCAATAATATTCATAATTTACGTAATTTTTAAATTTTAAGTCGTAATTTTGTGATTTTAGTATTTTTACATTCTCATTCATTTAACAAAGGTATCATCAACACACATTAAAGATTTTCAAATGAATTTAGTCGATTTAGGTATTCAAATTCCAATTCCTAAACATTACGAGAACCTAACGCCCTCTGAATTTATTTGATGTCAATCTTGAAGTTGAGAAATTGGGAGTGAAGGACTATCTTCCTGCTTATTTGGACCCTTCTCTACAAGATGAAGATATGGTTACTGGTGTATCATTTGCTTCTGCTGGTTCTGGTTTTGATCCCTTAACAGCAAAACTCTTGGTAGGCATGCATTTCCTGTTTTCACTACCAAAAAATCGAAACATCTGCGACAACAGATTTTATGTGAAATTTGTTGGAATTGCCCGTTAACGAAATGTTTATGACAAAAAAATGTTTGTTGGAAAAAAAAACCCGTAGGAAATGTTTTTTCCGACAAAGTCCCGATTAATTTTCCTACGAATTAGCGACAAAAGTCTTTTGTTGGTAATTTCCGACAATATGTCGACGATTATATTAAATAAATAAGTTAACTTATTTAATAAATTTGTCGAAAAATTGTACGAAATTTTTTGGTTACTTTTTTGTTGGAAAGTTGTCAATAACTTGTGGGAAATTTTTTTTTGTTGGTGACTAGTCGAAAACTTTTGAAGAAAGTATATGCATGTTTTCTAGTAGTG
Source organism: Smallanthus sonchifolius (assembly GCA_023525975.1). Classification (NCBI taxonomy): domain Eukaryota; kingdom Viridiplantae; phylum Streptophyta; class Magnoliopsida; order Asterales; family Asteraceae; genus Smallanthus; species Smallanthus sonchifolius. The sequence goes on from CM042029.1 coordinate 95,393,238, forward strand.
AATATACCTTTTTTATGAAATGTCGAGCTAACTATCATTTTCATTTCTGTTAATTTCTAATTCGCTATGACGATTAGAATGTTTTCTCATCACGGGACGAAATCGAAATGTTCAAAGAATACATTGTGAAGCTCAAAAGAATTGTAGGAGAAGAAGAAGCCAACGATATAACAGCAAAAAGTCTGTATTTGGTGTCATGGAGCTTCAACGATTGGGCTATAAGTTACACTGCTATTCCGATACGAAGAATTCAATACGACGAGGCTGCTTATGCGAACTTGTTAGTAGAAAAGGCGACAGAGTTTATACAGGTAATCTGTTCTTTCTCTTGATATAACTAAACATGTATTCATTATTTTCAGTGAAAATTTGATTCAAAATCTCTATTAATTTTTTGAAATATTTATCACTTCAATCATTGTTTGCTTCTAAGTAAAAGAATTCGATACAGGCTTTTTAATGGGGATTACAATTAGAACTTGAGTGTCGTGTTAGGATTTATTTCCTTTATTCTTTTTAAATTACTTGTTACAACGTAAAAGTTTGCGTGAAAGTATTGTTAATACATGTTTAACTATGTCACGTAACAGGTCTTGATTCTTATTTTTTGTTTTGTTTATATGTATATTAGTTGAACAAGGAAAATCAACAAAGCAAGGGGGGGTGGAGCGGGTTGAGGCACCTGCAACCTTGGCAACCCATGCGGGTTTCATCCCCGTCTTCCCAAACCAAGCTGCCGAACCTAGTTTCCACTCCCGGCCAGCCACCACCCCCCCCCCCAAGCCATTTTTTTTATTTTTTTACTTTAGGTTATTTAGTTATTTTTTGTGTTTTATAAAAATAAACTTTAAGTGAATATAATTATAGTTTTTAAGGTTTCTACTTTGGGTTTCTTTCTGAATTTTTTTTTATTTCATTTTAGGTTTTTTCTTGTTTTCTTTTTATTTTTTTTTCTTAATATTTCTATGTTAACTTTATTTCTCGTTGTTAATACAAGTATATAGGTTATAGAAATCGTTGTTTACAAATTTCATCTATGTTGTTCCAAACCGAATCATCGTTACGCGAGACACCTCACATCGGGCAGGTGTTTATGCTAGTTCTTAATGATTTATAAAGAGAAAAAAACCCAATTTTTGTCTATGTAACTATGTGAACTTGACAAATATCGAACCGTTCCTCCTCCTAAACTAGATAATACTTATAGCCCAATATCTTTAATTTAACGTTGCATTATGCTTAGTGGACCAACGACGCCAATATTATAGTAGTGTATCTTAAATAATGTTTACTTTGTTTAAGGAAATGTACAAATTGGGAGCAAGAAAGATGGTTTTCTTCAACACACCGATTCTTGGGTGTTTTCCAATAGCAAGAACCGTAGGCGGAGGAGTATTTCGAAAATGTGGTGACAAGTTCAGTGAAGAGGCACAAACCTTTAACACAAAGCTAAACCGTCAGATCCAATATCTTGGTAGCACTCTCCCTCAGTCAAGGTTTACCATTGTTGATTACTTCAAGATTGTACAAGATATCGTTGACCACTCTCTCCAATATGGTATGTATATATCGTCAGTTGACCCTATACCAACAATATGTCGTTTATTATATTGTGGGTTCCTTGTGTATGTGCTAGTTCTATTAACTACTCTAGTTCAACAAATAAAGCTTTTAATTTTTTTTTAAAAGGAAAACTAGGTTAACACCCATGTATTACATGGATTGAATAAAGACAACTTGTTGTAAACCATCAGTTTTTATAAAAATGTTCTATGAATAAACATATTTTCTTTAAATATATGTTTTATAAAAATAATTATTAAAATCATTATTATTTAATAGGAGAGAGAGGCGGGAAACAAAAATTTATAAAAAAGTTTAAAAAAAACCTTGAATAATTAATAGGAGAGAGTAGCGGGGAAAAAAATGTTGAGGGTGAATATGAGAGTGACAAGTGTTTCATCGAAACTTTTATTTATTATATAGTATAGATTTATAATATCATTAGTATTTAATAAGATAGTGGTGCATTTATTAGGAGAGAGAGGCGGAAAACTAATGTAAGGAGGCATGAGGAAGTGACAAGTGTCCCTCTCAAAACCTTTATTTATTAGTATGTATAGATTTCTTTATTTATGCGGGAGTGGGACTTGAACACATGACCTACTCAAATCTTGGTGTTTCAAGAGGTTTTAGTTGTACCACTGCGCACAATTACACAAAGCCCAATGGCTAAAGCTTTTAATTGTTAATACTGCTTCTAATGTTTATAGCTTTCCAAGTTTAGTTGGAAACTTCAAGCACATAATAACTTAGGGGTCTTAATTATGTTTGAGATATTTGTATCTCATAAAAATACCTAATCTGTTTAAGATATTATATAAAACAAATTATTTTAAATAAGCGAACCCACGTGGATACAACCCATTTAACTAAACGTGTCTACAGGTTCCCCAGAACTAACCCCAGATTTTAGACTAAATCCAAATTTCAGGTTAGTATTTCAGGTTAGTGTGTATGAGCATCACACCCTTACTTCATATGATCCAATATACATATATTTCGAACTATAATGTAATTTGCAACATGAAATGAAATGAAGGTATAATTAATTAATCAATTACATTTTGGGTTTAAATTGTTATGTTTTCAAACATTATGTATCATCTTCTTGTCTATTTGCAGGCCTGGAGGTAGTAGACAGAGGTTGTTGCGGGACCGGAGCGGTAGAAGTTGCTGTTTTATGTAACAAACTAAGCCCAATATGCCCCGATGACTCCAAATATTTATTCTGGGACAGTATTCACCTAACAGACAAAGGATATAACATTGTTGTTGATCATGCACTTCAAGATGTGATGAATACTGTGATCTAAAATCAAGAACATCATCGTGACCGTGGTTCATCGATTTGAACTATCAATCTATCTTTCTGCACTTTGATAGGGGTTAACTATAGAGGCTTATCTACAATGAATAATGTGATTTCTTCATGGTTTATGTATTTAAACGCATAGATAATACATTCATTTTTGTTAGCATAATAACTTGTTATGGGCTTGGGCTTTAACCCATTTATCTTGTAAGGCTTAGTCTGCCTATTTAATTCTTGTTTTCTCTTCATTTGTAACTAATCTTCATTTGTGTAATATCATAGACTCCATCTTTTCTCTGTCATGTTCATTTGTTAACATGGTATCAAAGACTACTCGATTCATGCTTGATTGAAGATTTTTGTTGTCGCTTCCGCTCTGTTGTTGATTCATTGTTTGGTTTGTTCGTTGTTGAAGGATTGTTTCGTTCGTTGTCGCGTCTCCTCAGCTTACAACGGTTTTCGTTGACTCGTGAGGTATCAAAGTTACGGATTCTGTTTTATTTGAACTGACTTGTGTATTTGGAAGAGCCCCTGGACAGATTGATAGGTTTGGACCTCGTTTTTGTCACGTTTTCAAAGTTTGCGATTTGTTCATCAGGTTTGCGGTTCAAAGTTTGCGGTTCAAGGTTTGCGGTATTTGAAGTTTGCGGTATTCGAAGTTTGCGTTTATTTGAACTTTGCGGTTATTCTGCTGTGATTCTTTTTTTGATAATGTGGCTGGGAAAGATGACTCTCTTCAGTCTATCCGACTCTTCCAGTTAACCCCGTTAACTAAATCCGGTTAAATCTTAACTTATTTAACAAAATCCAACCCCAGGGACTAATTATGTCAAACTCTAAACTCTAATTCACATAAAATTGCAGGTACTAGTTCTGCCAAGTCCCAAAACCCAATCTGTTGACCTACAAAGTCAAAATCATGAGCAATCTGGCTTTGTTGACCTTTAAAAGTCAAATTCACAACTTGTAATTCGAATTCAAGATCTTTAATCGATTCCTAGTTGAAATTTGTAATTGTTATGGACGTTACAGTCATTATGGATCATCATTACGGCTCTAACTATCATCATCATTGCCGAATTAATCCGATTAATGACTAATTATGTCGAAACCGTCGACCCTCGGTCCATTATCAACCAAATCCAACAAATTCGGTTACCATTCTCACAATTACGCATACTATCACCTCAAACGAATTGTTGTCTAGCTTCTGCGCGTATCAATTCGATCGAAGGAGTGGCCGGAGACTCAGAGAATCGAAGTCGTCGACGTCGGAGCGTGTTCTAACCAGGAACCTTCAATTCAAACTCGTTTCTGGTAATTGTTTACATGCTTAGTTTCGTTTCAATACCTAGACCAAAAGCCCCATCATTACTCGAGCATACAGCATCGAATCGATCACGAACCAGAATCTAGGGTTCTTCGTATGAACTGTTTAGTTGAACCCTAATCTATAATCGTTTTCAATCCAATCAAACCTCAGGGGTAGTTTCGCAATGCCCTAATCTGTAAAAGCCCTACGAATTCAACCGTTTTTAATATTGGATTTAATCGATTTGATTTTGAGTTTAACCTAGGGTTTTTCGGCTCTTTGAAACATAAATTAACGAACCTAAACTCAATCATTTTACAATTAAAATCATCCTCAGTTTCGTATAAGCTTGATGAACAAAACCCTTATGATCCCTTGACGAATCGCGACTGAATTCGATGGGATTGGGATGGGATTTGATTCGGTTCGCGCTAGGGGGGGAGAACTGTCACACCCCCAAATTTATTTACTTAATGAATAAATAAATAAATACAGGTTGCAACGATTGGTTCATTACACGATAGCGGAAGCTGTAATAGTGATTTCTAAGACTTGAATACATACACAAATACTAAGACTAAGTAATACAATGATCTAAGTTCTTCTAGATCAACGACAGACTTGAGACCGGATAATCTATGTCCTTCCAGCTAGTAGGAATTTATCCAATTATAGCTAGCCTATTCCAACCGTGCTATGGCTATGAATTACCTGAAAAACATACTTAAAAATGTCAACACAAAGGTTGGTGAGTTCACAGGTTTGATTGTTGCAATGTAAAGTGATTTTCCTTGAAAACATTGATATTGTGTACATGGCCATGATACGAAACTGTTTTCCTTGAAAACATTGAAAATATGTACACGGGTTTAATGTAAGGTTGTTTTCCTCGAAAACATGTGATGACTTCATAGTCATAAACGAGTAGTTTTCCCAATGAAAACATGTGATGACTTCATATTCATAAAACGAGTAGTTTTCCCAATGAAAACATGTGATAACGTCATAGTCATAAAATAAGTCGTTTTTTCCTGAAAACATTGATACTGTGTACATGGCCATAATATGAAACTGTTTTTCTTGAAAACATTGATAAAAACATTTCCACGTAAACGAATGGCAAAACCATTGGTGTATAAGTGATTGGCAGATCCATCTGCACGAAAACGTTTCAATGAATATGATAAACAAAACAAGTAATGTTGACCCATTTGTAGACTAGCTAGGAATACAAATAATATGTACATACATGAGGCATAACCAAACCATGACACGGGTGTTTTGCCCCTCGCTCATACCTCACGAGCAATGTTTGAACACTATGCAGTCATTTGGCCAGAGGGACCCATGGTTAGCGCGACTAACCATGACCGGGGGTGTCAATCCCAATAGTACTATCCATAGAATCCCAGGCTAACCTATAGCTAATGGTTATAAATATGATGGTCAGGGGACTTCCAGCGCTCTATATGTGTTAACTCATGCAAACATAAAGGTCGGGTCTTGTTTTCTTGCTACCATATGAAAATGTTTGTAAGTACGTTTTATGTTTTCCCGAATGTATCAGGCAATGATGTTCCCAAATGTAGTAAACAATGATGTCTCATGTTTTCAAACTTGTAAGCAAGTATGTTTTCCCCCCGGTGTTTCTAAAACATTTAAAAGTCAAAAGGGGGCTGTGAAACTCACCTGGTGTCCGACGATACCATAGCACAGTATTTCTTCAAGAAATACTCAACTATACGAACCCTAAACACAAAGGGTATATAAGTGTTAAAAGACCTATTGTCATAAGTGCAATTTGTTCATCCGCTTTAGTAAGTCTGGATAAGGAGATGTTTAGTTCAGAAAAAGGCGTTTCGTGATGCGACCCGTTGGTGATTATTACTTTGTTATATATGTGTTCCTAGACACAACTTATGGTGTCAAGACTTATCATTAGTATGTCTAGGTAAATAAATAATTACCACGTATTATTTCTAATTAGTGGTTCACACACATTGTCCACGAATAATTGTACCTAATATATATATCCTTAATATATAGTATTCTGGTATTCGTCGTATCAAATATTTATTTACCGATTTAGTGTCTCGTTAATAAAACAATTCAATCAAGGTTACATCTTTTATTTCGCTTGACTTGAAACAATAACATATTTAAAACAATTTGATTCTTTTCAAAACGTCTTCCTTTTCATAAACTATTTTCTTTCAATATTTATTTATAACACATACAACGATGGTTTCATAAACCGTTGTTAATAAATATTATTTCATGTATATTCAAATCATGTTGTTTTAATATCCAAGACATAACTAATCGTTTTTCAATTATTACATCAATATTATTTACATCTTTCATCTACCAAAACGTTGTTTACCAAGTTTCTATCCATATTAACATATCACATACATATACATCCGTATTTCTATTTTATGAACTTTACTCTAGATTTGTTGATTATGACCTCCATATTTCCACAACTTGTATATACATATTGTTATCATCTAAGTTCTAAAAGTTAATCATACACAAGTATGCATGCATATATACGATATACACACATATATACACATACAAATTCTTCTATTTTTAGTTTTCATCTATTTCCGTGATTCAACATATATACCTACATATATATAGCAAGATTTCCATAATTTTATGTAACATTATTTTATTCTCGACACATAACCCATCAAAACAAAACATACTATCATGTATTTATGCAAATCGACCTATATGTGTATACTTTTACCATTTTTAGTTCCATCTACTTATATGACCCAAAATATACACATACACATATATATTTAACAAGATTTCAAATATTTCATCAAAACCATGCACATACATATATATTTATGCAATTCGACATACATAGAATACATATTATTATTTTTTTAGTTCCAACGAGTCCAACACTTTGTTTAGTTTCTTGTTTGTTTAAAGATTATAGTGAAAACCCTCGTATTTTTAGATGAACTTGCACTTTTTGTACAAAGATTAGATGTAAAAAGAGTTGTAGCATTTTATACCAAAAGATGGTGTAGATTGCGATTTTTGGTGGGTAAATTGGGTTGTGATTCTTGATCCCTTGCTTGATTTCTCCTACTCCTCCTCTTTGATGCTCCTTGGATCTCTAATGGGTGTGAATTCCCCTTGATTCCTTGATCTTTACTCTTGAGAAGTGTGTGTGTAAGTGTGTGTTTGTGTGTGCCGAGAAAAAGAAAGAGCAAGAGCAAGGCTCTTGCTTTTCTTCCATACTCTCATTTATATATTATCTAGGTGGAATGCTAGCTTAGTCATAATCATTAGGCATCATAAAAAGGTATGGTGTTGGAGTAGTGTGTAGAAGAAGGGGAAAATGATTGGTATGGGGTGGGTATGGTGGAGCCGTGAGGTGGGGGTGAGGGATGGGGGGTTGGGTTTTGCTTGTAGTCTTCACCTTTGTGCCATCCCTTGCCATCATTATTCTAGTCTCATGGATAGTTCTTAGTTCCATTGTAAGGAAATATATAGAATGATGAAGGCTTGGATGGTAATTAGTTATGTTGATATTTTATAGGGTGATTTGGATGTTCAAATCGGTAGTTCATTATTTTATGCGACCTCCCATAGAAATATTAAAATGTTCATTTATTTTATGTTGAGACTTATATATATTGAGTTGTTTCTTTTAGTTGTACTCGAGCGTTGGAAATTTGTAACAATCATAGTCATAAATATAAATTCATATAATTACTAATGACGTAATTATATCAAATAGAGTCTTGTCATGTTTTCATATATGCTAGGGTTTTCATTCCACATTATTTGCTATCCCAACATGTGATCATATATTTTTAGTCTCTAAGTATTGTTCTAGTTATTTATAAATAATCATCAATGGTTGTGTCATGCGGGTCGTTAGTTATGATATTAGTAACTCTCAAAAATTACTAAATCATGACTAAGCATTATGAGACCTTTGCTAGACTTTAAACTATATAGTTTCATTTCAATTTTTTTTTTCAGGAATTATTAATAAGTAAACGCGTTTATAAATAGTATGGATAGTGACATGTTTTCCCGGGTGTCACAAGAACACTGTGGGGCTGTTGATTAAAACCAATCTGATCTGGTCTATGTTGCGATACCCTAGCGGGCGGAATTGGTTAAGGTTGTGTGCGTGTGTGGGAGAGACCCGGGTTCAAGTCTCTCCACACCCTTTTGTTTTTAAAAATTGTTTTAATTATTATTTTTAATATAAAATCAATACCCTATATTATTATATTAATATGTTAACGTTGTTTGGAAACCCGGAAACACCCGAAGGCTCGGGATCTATTTTATAAAACATTTTAGAGAATTTTGGCGATATTAAAAATAATATATTAATTATATTATTTCACAAAATTATTATTTAAAAACATGCAAACAATTGTGTTTATATTTATGATCGGGTTTAGTTTTGTAACCGTTTTAATATTATTTCCCATAGTTAAAAATAATATATTTATATATTATTTTCGTCGCTTTAACGAACGTTGTGTAAACGCTTCGAATCCATAAATAATATACTTTGTTATATTATTACCCTATATATATATATATATATATATATATATATATATATATATATATATTCCCAATAAAAATAATATATTATTTTTGCCACATAAATGATTATCATATCAACGTTTCGAGTTTAAAAATAATATATTAGTATTATTTTTCTAGACCATTATTTAATGGTGAAAACGCTTGAATATATTTATTATATATTATGTTGTTTCGTCATTCGTCGCGTAACGTGTTTATCGTATTTGCTAATTAAGAATTCTCATTCCCGTTGACACGTTCGTCTACTCTTTGATCTTTAGAGCGTTTCTTTTAGGACGTTCAACATTCTGTCTCGTCGTCACATATCCCAATAATTCTCATTTTATCCCTAATAAGTTATGTTGTAATTCTAGGGCATTTGTGAGCCGTGTCGGGCTAACGCTTGAGATTTTAGTCTCGTACTTGTGTGATTACTACCTACGCCGTTCAAGTGAGTTTTCACGACCCCTTTTACTGCTTTTAAACTGGGAGAGAAAACATGACGCAAACACTTTTTGATTTTTGTACTTCATTATGTATCACTTGTTATGACTATGTTTAAACTCTATCATGAAAGTCCTCACATCGAACTGTTTAAATATGAGTATAGCGAGGTATGTTGGGTAGTACTACTGGGTTTGAAAAACCTCACCAGCGTTAGTCGTGCTAACTCGATTGGATATCGAACGGGTGCAATATTGACCTAATCGTGCACCATGGTTGATAGGCCTGGTGGGAGGCATTCAAACAGTCAGTTTACGGTTGCGAGCGTAATAGCAAACATGAACATGGGTTAGCTACCTGTTGATATATATATATATATATTGATTATACAATAAATCTGGTAAACGTTTATTTAAATATTGAAACCTGTGAACTCATCAACCTCGTGTTGACATTTTCTTACATGTTTTCTCAGGTCGCTTAAGATAAGGCACAGGTGCACGCATAGGGCATGCATGGAGTCTTATGATTTATTTATAAAATAATATTGTTGAATTGCTTGTACTTTATTTTGGACTTTGTTTGGACTGAACACTTTGGGACTTTTCTTGGGCGCGTTTGTTTTGCGCATTTACTTTCGTTTTACACTTCCGCACTTACTTTGATCATTTATGATATATTTTCATTTTAGTCCCATATAGTGTTGTTCAATATAACTAATGACTGAGATCCTGGTTTGTCACTTCCTAAACGGTAAAACTCCGTTAGTTGAAATTGGGGGTGTGACATTATGTCATAGGTACTAAGGGAAAGCCTACTGATAAGTCTAAGGCTACTGAATATGACTTAGCTCTCGATACATGGGAAACTGATAATTATAAAGTTATAACTCGGATCAACAACTCTGTAGGTCAATCCATTGGTATCCAGTTGGCTAAATATGACACAGCTAAGGAAGTTTGGGATCATTTGAAAAAGATGTATACTTAGTATAACTTTGCTAAGCAGTACCAATTGGAGTTTGATATTCGTGCTCTTCAACAGAATGAGATGAGCATTCAAGATTTCTATGGAGCCATGTCAGATTCATGGGATCAATTGGCACTTACGGAATCTGCAGCATTGAAGGGGTTTAAACCTTATATTGTTCGAAGGGAGGAACAATGTTTGGTACAATTTTTGATGACATTACGTTCAGATTTTGAAGGATTGCGTGGAACGATTCTTCATCGTTCCCCTCTTCCAACATTTGATTCAGTTGTTCACAAGTTGATTGCAGAGGAAACTCGGTTAAAATCTCAGGTTGATAAAGGGCCTAAAGTAACTACTACTCAAGTTGTTTTTGCCGTTCCCCCAATCAGCCTAGACAAGGTGCCAAAGTTGCATTTGATGAATGTGCATTCTGCAAAGGAAAAAATCATTGGAAGTCTCAATGTCCATTATTACTTAGCAGAAGGAATTCTACCTTGCAGAAGCCCCCACAACAGAACAGATCAGGTGGAAAATTTTTGTCTCGCACGTCCACTTATGTTGGTTCATCTGGTCCATCTTCATGGACATTTAAACCACATCAGTTTACTGCTGCTGCTGCTACACCACCATATGTAGAAATGAACAAACCACCATCTGCTTTGGATCCGCAAGTATTTGAACAGTTCAGACAGTTCCTTGCCGCCAACCCTACCGTTGTTTCTGCTGTGGGACTGCCTTCATCTGGTACCTCAGGTATTTCGTCATCATTATGGATTTTGGATTCTGGTGCCTCACATCATATGTCTCCTTATCTGTCTTCTTTTTTTCTTTGTCTCCTGTTTTGCCAGTTTCTGTCATGTCTGCTGGTGCTACATCCATGTTGGTGCTACATCCATGTTGGTAGAGGGTGTTGGATCTGTGTCTACCCCTCATGTGTCTCTCAATGATGTCTATTATATTCTGAAGCTTGCCTTAAATCTTGCTTCAGTCAGTCAGTTGTGTAAATCTGGAATTTGGGTTTTCTTTTGTAACATTGTTTGTGTTGTGCAGGATCAACACACTTAGAAGGTGATTGTGATTGGGATAGGTCAGGGTGGGAGATTTATATATCTTAGAAGAACTCAAAGTGCCTACACCTGGTGTTGTTGCCTCTAGTGTTGATTTATCTTCTTTTCGTTTAAGTCCTTTGTCGTCTGAATTTTGTATTTGGCATTCTCGTTTGGGACATGTGTCCGCATCTCGTTTAAAATTTTTGGTTTCTTCCAGTGCTTTGGTTCAGTTGCAAACTTGTGATATTTCTGATTGTAGCGGTTGCAAACTTGCTAAATTTTCTGCTTTACCTTTTGATAAAAGTATTTCTCATTCTATTGCACCATTTGATATTATTCATTATGATGTGTAGGGACTATCACCAGTATCCACTAAGGGTGGTTAACTTTATTATGTTTCCTTTATTGATGATTACACTCGTTTTACCTGGATGTACCTTATGAAACGTAGATCTGAGTTCTTTGACATTTATAAAACATTTAGGGCTTATGTTCAAACGCAACATTCTGCTATGATAAAGTGTTTCAGGTGTGACTTAGGGGGTGAATACACCTCTAATGATTTTACTCAGTTGCTTGCATCAGATGGTACAATACACCAATCGTCTTGTACTGACATTCCTCAACAGAATGGTGTTTCTGAAAGGAAACATCGCCATCTTATGGAAACCGTTCGTTCGTTCCTTTTATCTACTGAGGTAGCTAGTGTCTTTTGGGGAGAAGCACTCCTGACCACCCAATATGTGATTAATAGGATCCCTAATTCTCACAATGATGGGATGTCTCAATTTGAAAGTCTTTTTGGTGAACGCCCAGATTATGGTGAGTTACGGGTTTATGGATGTACTTGCTTTGCCCTCCATCCTCATGTTGAACGAGACAAATTGACAAATAAGTCAGCATTATGTGTTTACTTAGGCTATGCCAGTGGTCCCAAAGGATATGGCACGGGACAGAAAGGATATCGTTTTTTGATCCTGTAAGTCAGAAGTTATATGTATCAAGACATGTTACATTTCTTGAACATATTCCCTTCTATTCGATTCCAGCTAAGTCACATGATGTAACATAGTCAGATCATCAGAACATTGATACTTTTTGCTAGCGACACTGATATCCGAACCTCTAATGTTCTCAATTCGTCTGTTGATCCTAATATGCCTGCTCCAGATACTTCTGTTGCACATGATGTGCCAGTTCATGAACCTTCCACGTCCTCTGGAACCAATGTTGATTCTCCTCCACCTCCGAGAAAGTCTACTCGTGCATATAAGTCTACTCAACTACCAGATTTTGCATACTCTGCATATTCTGCTCCGTTTAGCTCTTTTATCGCGGGCATTCATCATCTGTCTGAATCAGATTCATAAAAAGAGGTTGTCTCTGACCTTCTATAGCAAAATTCTATGGCTGAAGAGCTCACTGCTCTTCATCAGACTCACACCTGGGATTTGGTTCCTCTACCACCAGGTAAACATAAGGTTGGTTGTCGTTGGGTGTATAAAATTAATACAAAGTCTGATGGCTCTGTTGAACGGTACAAGGCCAAACTTGTGGCAAAAGGATATTCGCAAACGTATGGTATGGATTATGAGGAGACCTTTGCCCCTGTGGCAAAAATGACAACAGTTCGTACTTTAATTGCTGTTGCGTCCGTTCGACAATGGAAGATCTGTCAAATGGATGTCAAAAATGCTTTTCTGAATGGTGATCTTCATGAGGAGTTTTACATGACTCCACCCCCGGGAATAGCTCATCAGCCCGGTGAAGTCTGCTGGCTAAGAAAAGCTCTATATGGGCTCAAACATGCTCCTCGTGCCTGGTTTGAAAATTTCTCTACAGTCATCACTTCTCATGGTTTTCTTCCTAGCAATCATGATTCAACATTATTTGTTCGATGTACGAATGTTGGATGCATTCTCTTGTCTTTATATGTGGATGATATAATTATTACAGGTGATGACTATGATGGCATTGAATCTTTGAAACGTGACTTGGCTCACCGTTTTGCTATGAAAGACTTGGGATTATTACAATATTTTTTGGGGGTTGAGGTAGCTCAATCAAAGGGATATCTTCTCTCTCAGATAAAGTATATTTCTGATCTGTTTAAACGTGCGAGACTTTCTGATAACAGAATTGCAGACACTCCTCTTGAAACCAACGCGCGTTACTCTCCCACTGATGGTGTTCCTCTATCTGATCCAAGCCTATATCGTACTATTGTAGGCAGTTTGGTTTATCTTAGATCTACTCACCCTGATATCGCTCATGTTGTTCATGTGGTTAGCAAGTTTGTTACCGCTCCTACTTCTGTTCACTAGGGAGCTGTTCTTCGTATTTTGAGATATCTTCGTCGCACTCAGTTTCAAAGTCTTCTGTTACCCTCTACATCTTCTCTGGAATTGTGTGCCTACAGTGATGTTGATTGGGATAGTGATCCCAATGATCGTAAATCCACTACCGGTTTCTGCATTTTTCTTGGTGATTCCTTAATCTCATGAAAAAGTAAGAAACAAGATGTTGTCTCTAGGTCCTCCACTGAGGCTGAATGTCGTGCTATGGCTGTGACTACATGTGAAATTGTTTGGTTATGATGGCTTCTGGCAGACATGGGGGTTGTTGTTTCCTCAACTACCCCATTACATTGTGATAATCAAAGTGCTATGCAGATCGTCAAGAACTCTGTCTTTCATGAACGGACAAAACATATTGAGATAGGTTATCACTTTACTCGTCATCATTTTCAGCTTGGGACCATCTCACTTCCTTTTGTTCCATCAGCCTTGCAGATTGCAGATATTTTCACCAAGGCTCAATCGTCTTCTCGGTTTCATTTTTTGTGTGACAAACTCTCAATGTTTATTTCTGTTGCATTGTGAGTTTGAGGGGAGATGTTAGCATAATAAGTTGTTATGGGCTTTGGATTTAGCCCATTTATCTTGTAAGGCTTAGCCTGCCTTTTTAATTCTTATTTTCTCTTCATTTGTAACTAATCTTCATTTGTGTAATATTAGAGACTCCATCTTTTCTCTGTCATGTTCATTTGTTAACAATTTTAAAATGTATAAGTTTGTTAAAAAAAAATTTTTTGAATGACAACACCTAGATATTCTAGGATAATTGGGTTTTCCCGGGGCAACACCTAGAATATCTAGGGCAGCCCACCACAGGAGGAACCCCCAACTGGGTAAACCCCCTGACCTGGCTTCAAACCCCTTTTAGATAACAAACAACAATTTAAACAACCAGTTATACTTTAACAAAGATTTAATCTTTGTTATTTTGAACCAAGTTTTGTTATTAAAACTTTGAAACAGTTCATGAAATTACCCATATTAGGGTTATAAGTCCTATTTTGATTAACCATGTCAGGAAACAAAATCCGTCATGACTTTTAAAGAGGTGGGAACAACTATTTCGAATTTCCAATGTCCCATGTTGAAATCTGAAAATCATACAACCCGGGCAATTCGAACAAAGATCATGCTAGAAGCAAATGATATGTGGGAAATAATAGAACCCATCGCTGGAACAAGTGTGGATGTCAAAAAGGATAAGTGTGCAATCGCTTACATAGCCGAGACTCCACCCGGAGATTTAATCTGGCATGTACAAGATTGTAAAACTGTAAGAGAAGTTTGGGATAGACTAAAAACTAGACATGTTGGTGCCACACAATTGCAACAGGCACAGTTGCAAAGCATTAAGTCTGAGTTCGATAAGTTACAAATGAAAGACAATAAAACCATTGATGCTTTTACAACAAAACTAACGAGTATTGTTAGTAAGGCAACTACTTCTCGTGCAAAATATGATCAGCCCACTTTGGTACCTAAGAAAATTCTTGACCGCTATGACTAATAGATTCATACATATAATTACTTCAATTGAGAAATTTATTGACCTAAATGAGGTAAAGTTAGATGATACTACTGGGAGACTAAAAACCTTTGAAGAAAGGATTAAGTCTAAAAGAGGGACTACGATCGATACTCAAGACGAACTTCTAATCACACATGATGACAAGAATGAAAGTCATGGAAAACAATTTAGACACCGTGGACCAAAGAAATTCAATTCCTCACGGAAGAATTGGCATAAGAGAAATCAAGAAGATAAAAATAAAAGCTCTTCTCAGAAATCCCATTACAATATATTTGCTTAAGAAAGTCCATAGATAGAGGCTCTAAAACACACGGTGTTTGATTAATGTTTGCTTAAGGTATTAGTCTTGGCTATAACATGATCATCTTTGGAAGTGTAATATCCAAGGGGGGGTGAGGATTTCCCATACAAGCTAAATCAGTAAGGTGGCGGTTGATTATTTATAGTAGTAGGTCCTGAAACAAGTTTATAGGTATGGGAGCTTTGGATAACCGACTCGTCCAGGTTAATCTAGCGAGAGCCTAGCCCTTTAGGGAACCACATTCAAAGCTTCAATCATTCATATAATCATTTTATCACTAGTCAAAGATTTGATATCTAGATGATATATCCTTTATCCCCTTGCTTCCATTTGAAAATTTATTTTCAAATATTCTTAAATTTAAATCAATAGTAAACCTAGAAGGGTGTAGTATTAGGAGTTGCCACAAGTGTCCTGTGGATCAATACTTGGTTCTTATCATTCCTATGTTATGGATACGATAGGTATACTTATCTAACGTGTGTGTAATATTTAGTAATTTTTTTTTATAAATTTAAAACTTATAGCAGAAGAGTTTCACAATTAAATTATTTTCACACGACCAACATACACCAAATATAAATTTGTTTCTCTTATACCGGGTTGCTTCATAATTATGATGGTATCAAACGTGTTTTTTTAGTTACTTGTAGTCTTTGAAAGCTGTTTAAATCGGCTTATCACCATGTGCTGGATATTGATAAGGTATACTACTCTAAGCATACCGTACAGTTTTTTTTTTGTTTTAATAATGGTAGGCCGAATCTTCTTCAAATATTAATAGTAATCAACAAACACTCAGATTACATAATTTACATTCGATGGAATCAGGGATCCCACAACGAATCTTTCATCATTTTTTGCTGCTGAAAGGGATATTGTTCATTCTTATAATGCATAATCAATATTAATGGACTAGTTGATAAACATCGAATCAAAACTCCTTCAAGTAAGTGATTCAATCCATTTTTTAAACATCATTATTATAATAAATGAATAACTTTAATTGTACGAGTATCAATCGTGTCAGGTTGGCGGGTTAAACGGGTTGAATTCTTCAACCCTAACCCAACCCATATATTTATTTTGTTTCATTCATGAATATAAGTAACACCCACCGACTTAATTGTCTTTTTTATTGTTTTGTTTCTTTGTCTTTTATTGAACAAACTTGGGTTTAAACATTTAGCTCGAGATTAAAATAAACAGATGGTAAAACATTGGAGAATTGGTAGTTTAAACTAATAAAATAAAACTGTTGGGAGTGAAGAGTTGATGAAATAATTCAAAAGTGAAAATTAGTTTCACCTTTAAAACTTAATAGTTAGAGGAAAAAAATAAAAATAAAAATACTTAACTTTAAATATTAACACTTTCCATCTCTAAAATAAAATACTAACTTTTTTAAAAATCTTTAAACGAGTTAACAGGTCAACCCACGGATTAAGCGAGTCGTATTCAGGTTGACCAATGTTATAAAAATGTCATATCAGTCGACCCAAAACCTGTATACTTTCGTGTCGGGTTCGGATCGTGTTAGGAACTGCCGTCACTATTTATCTGTCACGTGTCGACTTTTGTTGAAATTTAGTTTTTTGTTTCTCACATGTTTTTCTATTAAATAACCCGCTCTCAAATTAAATAATAATTATTTTAAATAGTCAAATATCAAAAATTTATTCTAATATTTTATTAAAGTTTAGTAATCATAACAAAATTTCAATTATATCTTATTTTAAAATATAATTTTATAATTTTTAAATGTTTATTATTTATTATTTATATTTCTAAAATTATTTGTTATTTATAGGTCTTAAATCTTAATTATTTCTTATTTCATAAATCGCTAATCACACAACACACAAATGTTTGTAAAAAAATCAATTTATTTAAACGGGTTTCTAAACTAGTGATCTAATAAATATAGATTTTTTTAACGGCATGGGCTCAACTGACACGTCCCACCAGGGGAGGCTCGTACATCAGTCTACCCATACAACCCCCAAGGAATTCGAATCTGCAGAGGGTGTTCCTAGTTTTTATAAAGTGCACCTTGAAAGATTCGAACTCATGACCTTCACAGAAGGGAAACCCTTTGGAAAAACTTCCCTGACCACCGAGGCAGAACCTTGATGGAACACTATCTTGATCATCACATTTAAATTAAAATAATCAACATGTGATATGCTTAAAGCACGACGTTTTGTAATTAATTTAAAAGTTGGCATATTATATTGCCCTTTTTATGAATAATCAAAATAACAAATTCTTGAATTTCCCACTAATTTGAGTGTTTTAAATTTACTATTTTTTAAATTTTGTAAAATTGTCACTTTTGTCTAGTCTTTGAATTTGATACTGGAGTAAACTTTCGTTTTAGTCTATGTAATATGCACCAATTCCCTATTTAGTTTAATAGTTTTAAAATCCTTATTTATATCCAATAGTTTCATCATTTGTCTTCTTTTTAGTCAATTCACTAACCTACATCCAATTTTCTATTAAGTTTTAACTAAAAATACCAAAATACTCCTATTAATAATAAACAAAAATACTCTTTTATTTAAAAATATCCACATCCACTTTCTTCTTCTCCAAAAAAACCCTAAAATATCCACCTCCACCTCCACCTCCAAAACACCTGGTCTAGCCAGAGAAATGACCGGAAATATTAAACAGAAAACAAGTGTCAATATTGTGCAGGTTTACAGCCGGAATATCAAGAAAATAGGGAACAAAACTCACCGGGTATCTGGGTTTGTCGGAAAGAAGCATTTGGCCGGAACCCTAGGTCTCCACCGCCGGAAATTCGGGTTTTAAAGAAACCCTAGCCGCCGGAGACCAAATGCCACCGCTGAGCAGCTGCAACGTAGAGTTTCGCAGCCTGAGGAAAATAAATGAGTAGAGGGATGGTGGAGGTGTCGGCCTGAGGGTGGCCGACAGTTTTTTGGTTGGCCGACGTTTTCTGATTTGGGCCTCCACTTGTGCGTGTGGCCGGAAAAACGTGGGGGAGGGTGGTAGTGGTGGTTGCGGTGGTGGGGGTGTGGTGGTGGCAGTGGCGTTAGTGGTGTGGGGGCAGTGATCGCGTGTCGAAGGCTAATAAAAAACACTTATAAAAATTACTACTTACCTACCTTAGACTATAGACAAGAAAGTAGGGTTGTCAAATTCATAGGGAACTCGTGGAGAATGCTACTAGTAAAGTTACTTAACCGATACTACTAAAAACTGAAACTTGATTAATTTGGAAGAACTTGCAATTAGTAAAACAAACTTCGATTGAATTGAAAACAATTATGAGAAATAGGTAATTACTTCCAGGATTCAGATTCAAAAGATCAACAAAAGTTTAGGTTCAACTAGTTAGAATCCACAAAACGTGGCTTGTTATATTTTGATTAAAGTGATAGATGCGGAACAATCTTTTAAGACTCGTTCGTTCACACAACTATTAAGATATAAATGTCAGGAGGTACAAAATAACCAAATAGCTAACGATGCAAGAAAACTGAAATCAGATGGCAAATCATACAACCTCAACACAGATAAATCATTTAAATTAACCAAAAACAAGTGTATGCAAGTTGTTACTCAAGAACACAATTCAAAACCTAGTAAAAAAACAAACTAATGTATCACTTACAAGAATCCTTCACACGGAAGCAATCACGAAGAGACTAGCCACTCATGGTAGTCATAAGATCACAAGAATTAAAGGTAGACATCAAAAACATAAAGCTAAAGTGAAAATACTCCAAAGTTGCTCTCAAAATCGTCCTCAAAACACCCAAAAACGGCTGGGAATTCCCCTTTTCCGTAACCCTAAAGGTATTCTTCAAATAGGGCCAAACTCCCTAAAAATCCGCATGTAACCGACTCCCGACCGTACGAATATGCTCCAAGCAAGTTTTAGACTTTGTAGTTTCTCTATCTGTTGTATAATTCCATATCCATTCTTCCCAATTACTTGCAAAACACGTACTTTAGCTCCAAATACCTGTGGACAATAACACACTCAAAGTAATCATGTTCTACACCAAATCACACATAAAAACATTCAATTAAACATCATAAACATTAAACAAATACCCACTGATCAGGTAACGGTAGTGGGGTGTGGTGGTGGCGGTGGTGGTGAGCTTCTTGTTTGTGGCAGTGGCGTTGGTGGTGGAGGTGAAGGTGGAGGTGGGAGCGGCGGAGGCGGAGGTGGAGGTGGGTATTTTAGGGTTTTTTGGAGAAGAAGAAAGTGGAGGTGGGTATTTTTAATTAGAAAAGTATTTTTGTCTATTATTAATAAGGGTATTTTAGTCTTTTCAGTTAAAACTTAACATAAAATTGGATGAAGGTTACTGGATTGAATAAAAAGGAGACAAATGATGAAACTATTGGATGTAAATGAAGATTTTGAAACTATTAAACTAAAATAAGGAATTAGTGCAAACCACAAGAAATAAAACGAGAGTTTACTCTTAATACTATTGTTTACCACATTTGCATTCACTCTTGTTGGAAACTGGATCATGCATACTTCTAAAAAATCAAGTCACCAAAATCCTTTCCTTAACCAAATTACCAATATGTCATTAGATTAATAGTTAAATCAATCAAACCAAATCTCACAAGTTCTTCTGATTTTTTTGCAGTAATAATTGACTAAAATTTCACATATTTAAGTGATATGAGATTCATACATCACCTAAGAGTTTTACACCATTTAATATGACAAGATAGTCAAATCAAGAAACCAACTTTATATAAATAAACAAAAAAAAGACACTTTAAGCTTTAGCATTTAAAAAAATATTGGATGTGTATAATATATTTATAACATTATTTAAAATATCTAAACTTAATTTTTTTGAAAGGAAAAAAAATTATAGTAATTTTTATACTATTTAAAATATATATTTAGTACTTCAAATAAAACAATTAACGAAATATTCAATTTAAAAATTATTTTAAGAACAAACCTGACTTTTTTTTAAATAAAAACCGTTTTATAAAAAAGAAACTAGAAACTCAGTTTAAAGAAGAACGTGGGTGAACAGTAACGCCCCCAATGTGGGAGTGTCACGTGTCAGTTAAAATATAAATTTTTTTATTTTCATTTTTAACCCTTAAAATATATATATATATATATATATATATATATATAAAAGGTTTTAACATTTTTTTAGTTTTTTATAAAAACGTTTTTAAGTTTTTACGTAAAATATTTTTTTTAACTATTTAAAAAAAAAGTTTTTTTTACTTTTTTAAGTGAACTAGTTTATAAAATAGTGAACTGTTTATTAAAAAAACGTTTTCAAAATAGTTAAAAAAACGTTTTACGAAGAAACTAAAAAACGTTTTTATAAAAAAAATAGTTTAAATGAACTTTTTATTAAAAATTTTTTTTTTTTCCTTTTTAAATGAACTAGTTTTTAAAATATATTTATTTTAAAATAGTGAACTATTTATTGAAAAAAAAACGTTTTCAAAATAGTTAAAAAAATATTTTATGAAAAAGCTAAAAACTTTTTAATAAAAAAACTAAAAAAATGTTTTTAAAAACGTTTTTTTATGAAAAAAATTAAAAAAAAATATTTTTAAAAAAGTTAAAAAAACGTTTAAGCGGAAAAAAACTAAAAAAATGATTTTAAAAAGTAAAAAAAAAACTTTTTAAAAAAGTTGAAATTTTTTTTAATGAAAAAGCCTAAAAAAGTTTTTAAAGTTAAAAGCAAAAAACGTTTATAGTATTTTTAAATAAATTAAAAAAATATTTATGAAAGACTTAAAACATTTATAAAAGTTAAAGAAAATGTTAATAAAATAATATTTAATTTTTTATAAAGTATGACGATCCAACAATAAGTTTCCATTAACACTCTTTTAGAAAAAAAAAAACTAAAAAAAACGTTATACAATTTTTTTTAATAGTTAACTTAATTTAAAAAAAAAAATAATAGTTAACTTAAATTAAAAAAAATATATTAAGTTTATATACAAAATTTAGAGTAAAATAAAAAAACAAATAATCCAAATAATAATGAGTAAAATTTAAAAATAAAAAGTAAGTTAATTTAAATTTAAAAAAAGACTGATTTGACTTTTTTTAATGATGTATGATAATAACGGTTAAAAACAAACAAATCACATCAAATGATGTACAATTATTATTTTAATGATGTATCAATCATGATTCACCATATTTAAACACGAAAATATTATCTAGAAGATATCACTTCAAAATTGTTGCTCGACCCTACTCGAATCTATACTGTATAATAAATAAATGTTTTTTCATGTCACGTGTCGTCTCCATATTTATTATCATCATTTTTTTCCTGGCCCTCTATTTTATTAAATACACATTTATCTTTTAATATTGTTATATTTTTAAACAAAATAGTAATTATACTAATAAAACATATTTATTTTAAATTATCACTCTTTTAATAATAATATATTTTTTAAATTCTGAACCGGCTAAGCTGGACACGTGTCGTGCGATCATTGGCTAAATAGCTTCATTGGAGTGGAGGGATTGGTGCTGTTTTAATGAGTAATCTTGTTTTTTTTTAAAATTAAAGAAAGAAATAATTGTATTTAAATATTTAAAGTCAAACTTGGAAAAAGCGATTTGATTAAAAAAAATAATTTATATTTAAATATAAAATCAAATCAAGGAAAAGCGATTTTATTGAAAAAAATAATTATATTATATCTATATTTATATATTTAAAAAAGAAGCAAATGAATAGTAACTTGATTTTTTAATAATTTTCATATTTTATTTTACACCTCTTATACTATATATAATATATGTTTTCTAATGATTTTATTTTTCTGTAATTGCTTTCGCTTATTAACTTGTTTTTTTTTTTAAATGGACTCTGCGGCTGTCAACTTTAGTTTTTTTTGTCAAAGTTCCGATTTAATTTTTTTTTTTGAAAACGGAGTTGTATTTAAAATAGAGTTTTTATTTTGTATCGTAGGCTATAGCGGACGCCGTTACCATTGAGGTATCGTGAGGAATCAAACAGATTATGAGTGAATAACATCGTTGTCGGTATTGGTATTATCGAAACCATATTGGTATTCGCTTTATGCTTTCGAAGAGCCGAAAATAACATCATTGATGTTATTGCTATTATCAGAAGCAAATGAATAGTAACTTGATTTTTTTAATATTTTTTCAAATTTTATTTTGCACCCATCATACTATATATAATATACGTTTTTAACCTGTTTCAATTTCTAATGATTTCATTTTTTCTGTATTTGCTTTTGCTTATTAACTTAAAAAAACGGATTGTGCGGCTGTCAGCTTTTTTTGTTAACGTTCCGATATAACTTTTTAGGGAGAGAACTACAAAACTTCGCATTAAAGACAAAAAAAAAATCATAACCCAAAATATAAAAAAAGAAAAAAAAGTGGTTTGGAGAACTTGTTTCCCACGTCGTCCTCGTTAAAAAAAAACTTAAAAAATAGTCGGTTTAGCTTTAGAGTTTAGTTTTTTGAGTTTAGCTTTTAAGTTAAGTTTTTTTTTTTTTGAAGGAGTGGGTTTAGGTTTTTGAGAGATGGGGTGGGGGTTTAGGTTTTTGGGGGTGAGCTTCAAAATACTTAGTTTTTTAGGTGGTACTACACATATGCAGTATTACATTATTTTTTTATTTTTTTTGGAACGACGACGACGTGGGAAACATGGTCCTCGAACCACCTTTTTAGTTTTTTATTTATATTTTGATTATGATTTTTTTTGTTTCCCTTTAATGAGAAGTTCTGTAGTTCTCTCATTAAAGTTAGTTCTCTCATGAACTCAACTATATATATATATATATAGGAAAAGGATAATGTGTAAATCACTTTTTATTGTGTAAACCACAAAAATCAATTTTACACAATTCATTTAATTTCATAATATTATAATTAGTGGTACAAATTGGCTAAAAATGTTTTAAGGTTGTAATGGTAATTTGACTTTTTTCTTTATCTCTCCTCACAACCACGTATTAATTTATTACATTAAATACATATTATTACATATAAACTTAATTTATTATTTAAGAAAAACTAAAAAGTTGTTATCTATTTAAAATTTTATTTATTATAAAATTAAAACTATTTAAAAAAAGTTTATTATAAATTTAAAATAATAATTTATTTAAAATATTGAGAAATACTAAATGTTATTTAAAATTTTATATACTAAATGTATAAGTAATCGATCACGGTTCCATGCAGGTACCGTAACAAAACAAACCGATAACGGCGTCGTCATTTTAGGAACTAGTAACGATATTTTTTTTGTAAAACACCTGCATGTATCAATTTGAGCATGTAACGACTTTATTGTTAGCTTTTCTCTTTTGTTTGCTATGTGAGTGTCGGTTCCATAACGAAACGAACCGATACCAACAAATTCTCACTACGTAACGCGGAGGAATCCCACAAGTCAATTATTAAATCTGTCGCTATATATAAAACTAAATAATTAAATATGTAGCTAAATATAAAATTAAACAATAAATTTATAATATTAATCGTTAACTATTTCATTAAGAAAATATAATAATTAAGCGTATTGCTACTTTCATTGACATATTTAAAACAAAAAAATGGTAAAACTAATGATATGAAATATGGTTAATTATTTTGTAATCTGCTACTACCTATTACATGTATGTAATATTGTACCACATATGTAACAAGATATTTACATATATGTTATAAGATTTTACTTATATGTAATATGATATTACATATAAGTAATAACATGAGATTACATATATGTAATATGATAATACATGTATGTAATATCTCACTTCAGATATGTAATATAAACAATTACATATATGTTCATATTACATATGTATGTGATTGTATATTACATATATGTAATTGTTTTTATTTATTGTAAAGGTTAATCTTTTACATTTATTTTATAATATAACAAATCATTTTAAATGCACATTGCTATTATCTAAATACAAGATTTAAAAAACATAAAAACAATTTATAACAAGACTATACTTAAATTTTCTTACATATATGTAATAATAGAAGTTAAAAACATTTATATAGCAAGAGTATAATAGAATTAAAGATAGAAGAATGCTCTATTTAATAGTGTAATTTTTATAAAAATATAAAATTATATGAAAATTTTATTAATGTTCTAAAAAAGAGAGGATTTTGAATATTTATATCTATATTACATATATAATAACAGACGTTAAAAAAATTAATTTGTATAAAAAGGTTATTAATGTAATAAAAATGAGAGGAACGTTTTCAAAAAAGAGAGGAAAATTTGAATAGATGGAATCTTTTATTTAAAAAAAATGGGTGGAGCATGCAATTACCATATTTAACTGTTTAAATTTTGATATATGTAATTTTTACATATTAGATAATATGAACAAAAACATTGTACAAAACATTATTAGTATTCTAAAAAATATGGGGAATATTTTAAAAAAAGTTGGAATATTGAACAATTAAATTTATGTTTATATTATATATATGTAACTGTTCTTTACGCGTATGTAGCAACAAACGTTAAAAAAAATAAAAAATTATATAGCAAGACTATACTCGAATTAAAGATAAAAAGACGCTCTATTTAATGGTGTAAATTTTATAAAAAAATAACATTGTATAAAAAAGTTGATTAGGTGGAATCTTAAAATATTAAAAAAATAGTGGGAATGTTACTTTTACCAAAATACCCTTTTGATAAAAAAAATGATTATGAGGTGTCTTTTTCTTATTGGGTTTTTTGGTTTACATATGAAAAGGTGGTTTACAAATGACCCCTACCCTATATATATATATATATATATATATATATCAATACTCTATAATAAATAAAGGTTTTGGTTATATAAATTTTCCTGCCTTCTCTCATATTAATTGCATAAATTTTCTTTAATTGTTTTTTAATAATTTTTTTTTTCGTCTCTCTCCTATAAAATAATAAAGATTTCTATAATTCTTTTTAGAAAAATAATTTTTTTAGAAAATGTTTTTTAGATTTCTATAATTCTTTTTCCTTAATAGGTTTGTTCATAAAACATTTTTGCATTCTTTTTATAGAACATTTTTAAAAAGTTACTATATGACGTTTCTAAAATTTGTATTAAAAAACTATGTAATATACCATAAATATGTAATATATAAATATTTATTATTAAATATATAAAATTGAATTTAATCAACCCGTGTAATACACGAGGTTTAAAACCTAGTATATATATAGGGGAAGTATTAAATACAAAGTGATTATAGCGTGCGAAGCGTACGAAGTATTTTGAAGCGTTGATCTAGAGAAATCAATTGTTAAGATCAGAGGTGTTTATTTTAAGCGTGAAAAAATTATGAAAAAGGTAAAATTGGAATATCCTACATTTGTTGGTTTTTTACAAGTTCCCCCATTTTTTTTTAAAACAAGCATAATTTTTTTATATGACATTATTTTTAAAAAAAATTATGCCATAAAATCGAGCATTTTATTCTCTTTAATTTGAGTACACTTTTACTATAGTTTTTTTTAAAAAAACATTTTGATTTTTTTTTAAATGTTGATGTGCTGAGAGTGATTACGTGATTATGCGATTATGTGATTAATTTATGAATATGTGTTATTACATAACATGCGTGATTACGTCATTATACAACTGTTTTGATGTGCTGAGAGTGATTACGTGATTATGGTCATACGTTATTATAAATCATGCGTGATTATAGTGCGGACGCATTTACCCATAGCCACTGAACATGTGTCGCATGCTGGTGCCTTCGTACGCTAAAACACTTTGTACGATAACCGATCCCTATATATATAGGGTGAAGTTCAGAAGAAAACTAACATTTAGGGAGAGAAGTATATAACTATTCATTAAAGGAAAAAAAATAATAAAAAAAAATCATAACTCAAAATATAAATCAAAAACTAAAAAAGCGGTTCAAAGAACTTGTTTCCCACGTCATCCTCGTTAAAAAAAAACTCAAAAAAATAGTCGGTTTAGCTTTAAGGTTTAGTTTTTTGGGTATAGTTTAGCTTTTAGGTTAGGTTTTTGGGTGGCGGTTTAAGTTTTTGGGGGTGTGTTAGGTTTTAGGGGTATGGTGCAATTTAAAAAAAAAAATAACGTATGCAAAAAATAAAAATGTTTAAAGATTTATATATTTTAAGTTCTAGTTTTACCCTTTCTTTTTAAAATCCTTCCCCTTCTCTTTTTAGTGGTTCTGTAGTTCTCTCATTAAAATGAGTTTTCTCATGAACCTAACCCTATATATATATGGAATGGATCATTTGAAAACTCTTAAATATCTTGAGAACTCCGAGAACTTCTATCAATGGTTTATATTTTTTATATGTTGTCGTGTATGTTTATGTACATAAAAAACAATCAAATTAATTTTTACATTTTTAAATTTTTACCTACACGTGTGTAGTCATGTGTAGGTTTTACTACCTACACATGTATAGGTAAACGGTTTTTAAATTGTTTCAATATTTTCAAGTTTGGCCACTGTATTATTAACCACTTTATTATAGTTTGCAGCCTAATAGTTTTAGAGTTCAAGAGCACTCACACTATCATCATCCATATAATTTAACTAAAATTCATTATTTCTTAGATTTATCTAAAAATTTTGATTTTGAGTCTATTACACGGATGGTCCATGTGGTTTACACAAATTGCAAGTATGGTCCCAAAATTTGAAAAATACACCAATGGTCCACAAGTTTGCTAAAACGTAACACGAGTGGTCCTTGACATGGATGGGCGTACCGTTATATAATACAAGCACATTTATGAGGGAAGAAAAATCTTGTTACATAAACCGGATGCAATAAACCTATTGTTATATCAAGTTTGCTAAAACGTAACACGAGTGGTCCTTCATTTTCTAAAACCTATTGGTCCTTGGCTTGGATCTCGGGATGAGCATTTGGTACCAAGTACCGATACCGATACCGTACTGGTACTAGAAACCCTCTAATTGTTTGATTTTTCACGTTTTTTTACATACCTCAGTGTAAATAACCCAATATTGGTTCACGGTCAATGACATCTTCACCATCTAGAGTAATAATGAGTCGAAGAACACCATGCGTTAATGGGTGGTGAGGTCCCATATTGACTATCATGAGGCCTTTATTTGTAGATGGTATAGTCATAACTTTTTTCTGATTCATTCTTCCATGAATTTGTTGAAAACAAAAAGAAGTTAATCAAACTTTAAGCGAATAATTCAAACTAACTCTTCAAATTAACGAGTTTTTCTTTCTTGAATATCGAACTACCCTATTAGTTCGTTAGAACGCGCTCTATTTTTTATCGTATTCATAGCTTTAACCCAATTAACATGAGTGATCACTTCTATATATGAGTTAGGCTCTACATTTTTGTTTGAAACAATGTTATGCCAAGCCATATAGCCATTGCCAACCTTCGTAGAGTATAAATACACCCCCAAAATTTGTTTTTAAGAGTAAGTAAATATCTAATACATACAAATTCTATACCCTTACAAATACAATTTGAGTGAACAGTTAGTTTTCCTCATTGGTCCACGTGGCCTCACGTGGTTGGTTGAGTAATTTTTTTTTTCATTTCCAACTCTTATAATATGCATACGATTTTAAACCGATTAATTTTCTAATAATTTTTTTAGGTTTTTATGTTTTTTTTGTGTGAACATTCTGGTATAATTTTTTTAACGGGGTTGTAATCAAAATCGAGTATATATTTTTATTTCCTGTCGTACGCAATAGCGAGCGACATTACCGTTGCGATGCCATGACAAACCCAATCGCTTATAAGCGAGCAACACTGTTAGCAGTGTTGTGGTGTTATCGTATCCGGTATTGGTGTTCGCTTGCATGGTTTGGACGAGTCGAAGCGATGAAAATCAAACTCCTGCCACATGATGCGAGAAAAAATGATCGCGCCCTCCGCTAAACGTGCAATAAAGATACTAGTTTCATATATACGCAATTTAAAAACCTAACGCTCACGGGTTAGACCTAAAAAAATCCGTAAATATAACATATAAATAATTATTATATAAACTTTGGGCCAAAAATGTTTGTTTAAAGCAATTCACATTTTCCCTAACAAAAACTTCACCGCCTCATTGTTTCCCTAATAAAAACCCATATAATCTATCATCTACTTATATATAAAAGAAGACTTTGAGATGATGTCATAAAAGCTTATTTGGCAAGTTTTTAGATATGCCAACTAGGATTTGCTGACTCATGCTTACATCATTTCTTGAGTTATTTAAATGTAAAAAAGAAAATCAAAAGGAAGTACAAATATGACATTTTAAATTTAAATTTCAAATTTGTACTTATCAATGCATATCTTCCAAGAAATGATTTCAAATTTTCCTCGGTAATTAAAATCTACTTTGTACTTATCAATGCATATCTTCCCACTTCCATTCCATTCTTCCATAACACAACAACCTGTTTCTCTTTCTAAAAACCATTTGACGATTCAATATGCAGTCATCAACTGATGCTTCCAACAACAAGCTTAGTTTTATATCTGATCTCAATCCGGCGAAAGATATGTGGAGTATGAAGACACGTATCATTAAAAAGTGGATTCAGAGTTTTCGCATGGATTTGATCCTGATCGATAAGAAGGTAAAATTTGTATGTTTTATTAAAAAGTTTGAATATTGAATATTTTTACTTCACTGTCCATGTTTAATGTTGAACCTTCAGTTTATTCTCTACGTAAAAAGTCATTTTGTAATAATTTTCAGGGAGACAAAATTCCAGCCGGTATTAGGAATCATTTGGTCCCATTATTTGATTCTCAGCTTCAAGAAGATGATGTGGTCATTCTTTCTAAGTTTGGTGTTGGTGAAAACAAAGACAAATATAGACTTTTAAGTCATGAATACAAGATCAATTTTTACAAATGTACATGTGTTCAGCGTGTTGATGGTTGGCAAGGAGTTGAATACGGTTTTAAGTTAATTCCCTTTTCAAAGATCTTGTCAGGAGAAGCATCTGAGCTTTTATCTGTTGGTTTGTATTTTATTCATAAAACTATTTTATTTTAATGTTGTTTAATATGATTTAGTATATAAAAATATTTGAAAATAATTCTTATTTTTATTTTTTTTTGATGTCTGTGGCAGTGTTGTAGACACCAGAACTCTTGACATATTTGGACAACCTCCAACAGAATATAAGAAGATGAATTTTGATTTAGAGGATTTGGAGTAAGTGTCATTTTTTGATTAAAATACCTAAAGATCATTTAATACAAGTCTGTGTTGGATTCTGTTATTTATTGATATTTTTTTAGGAGTCATAGGTATCAAATTTCTATTTGATGATCCCAAAAGTGATGTTGTATTTATTGTGTTCATGTTTCTTTTATATACTGTTAATTTATGGCTGTTCATTTATTTGTTCATCCTCAAAAATGAATTATATTTATTGTTGTATTTATTGATGTTGTAATAAGTGAAATTTGTCTGTGCATTTTTGATCACTTTTCTATTTGTTTGTTAATGAATACTTTTATTATTTGTTTTTATTTTAATTTAGGTTTAATTTACATGCATGTTTGTTTTGACCTGTTAGGGGAAATGTGTTGACATGTACATTTTGGAATCAGTATGCCCAAGAGATGTCAGACTTTGTTGATAAACATCCTACCGGTGAACATTTAATGGCCGTAATTCAGCATGGAAAGATAAAGAGTTGGAAGGGTAATATTTGTATGTCTAAGACTGTGGTTCATTTATGCAATGATCGTTATATGAGGATTTTGCATGTGTATGTTTTTTAATATAGGTAAGTTCTCCGTTCAAAGTGACAAGTTTGGGACTCGTCTCTTTCTGAATCAGGAGATAAATGAAATCAATGACCTACGGAAAAGGTACGTGGCTTAATATTCTTTGGCCCATTACTTATACTATGTTAATAAAACTAATTTTGTAGAGTTGTCATACTAACGTGTTGTTGTAATATTCTATAGTCTGTTACTTAAACAAGTACAGGCAGGAGCATCAAGTTCTCAAAGAGTTCTTTCATCACAAACTGTTTATCCAGTTCGTCAAGATTTTGTTGTTGATACCCCAAAGAAGCATGTTGACGAGATTAATGATATTGAAATGGTTTGTATAGTTTAAAATAAGATATTTTATATACGTATGATATATATAAAAGAAGACTTTGAGATGATGTCATAAAAGCTTATTTGGCAAGTTTTTAGATATGCCAACTAGGATTTGCTGACTCATGCTTACATCATTTCTTGAGTTATTTAAATGTAAAAAAGAAAATCAAAAGGAAGTACAAATATGACATTTTAAATTTAAATTTCAAATTTGTACTTATCAATGCATATCTTCCAAGAAATGATTTCAAATTTTCCTCGGTAATTAAAATCTACTTTGTACTTATCAATGCATATCTTCCCACTTCCATTCCATTCTTCCATAACACAACAACCTGTTTCTCTTTCTAAAAACCATTTGACGATTCAATATGCAGTCATCAACTGATGCTTCCAACAACAAGCTTAGTTTTATATCTGATCTCAATCCGGCGAAAGATATGTGGAGTATGAAGACACGTATCATTAAAAAGTGGATTCAGAGTTTTCGCATGGATTTGATCCTGATCGATAAGAAGGTAAAATTTGTATGTTTTATTAAAAAGTTTGAATATTGAATATTTTTACTTCACTGTCCATGTTTAATGTTGAACCTTCAGTTTATTCTCTACGTAAAAAGTCATTTTGTAATAATTTTCAGGGAGACAAAATTCCAGCCGGTATTAGGAATCATTTGGTCCCATTATTTGATTCTCAGCTTCAAGAAGATGATGTGGTCATTCTTTCTAAGTTTGGTGTTGGTGAAAACAAAGACAAATATAGACTTTTAAGTCATGAATACAAGATCAATTTTTACAAATGTACATGTGTTCAGCGTGTTGATGGTTGGCAAGGAGTTGAATACGGTTTTAAGTTAATTCCCTTTTCAAAGATCTTGTCAGGAGAAGCATCTGAGCTTTTATCTGTTGGTTTGTATTTTATTCATAAAACTATTTTATTTTAATGTTGTTTAATATGATTTAGTATATAAAAATATTTGAAAATAATTCTTATTTTTATTTTTTTTTGATGTCTGTGGCAGTGTTGTAGACACCAGAACTCTTGACATATTTGGACAACCTCCAACAGAATATAAGAAGATGAATTTTGATTTAGAGGATTTGGAGTAAGTGTCATTTTTTGATTAAAATACCTAAAGATCATTTAATACAAGTCTGTGTTGGATTCTGTTATTTATTGATATTTTTTTAGGAGTCATAGGTATCAAATTTCTATTTGATGATCCCAAAAGTGATGTTGTATTTATTGTGTTCATGTTTCTTTTATATACTGTTAATTTATGGCTGTTCATTTATTTGTTCATCCTCAAAAATGAATTATATTTATTGTTGTATTTATTGATGTTGTAATAAGTGAAATTTGTCTGTGCATTTTTGATCACTTTTCTATTTGTTTGTTAATGAATACTTTTATTATTTGTTTTTATTTTAATTTAGGTTTAATTTACATGCATGTTTGTTTTGACCTGTTAGGGGAAATGTGTTGACATGTACATTTTGGAATCAGTATGCCCAAGAGATGTCAGACTTTGTTGATAAACATCCTACCGGTGAACATTTAATGGCCGTAATTCAGCATGGAAAGATAAAGAGTTGGAAGGGTAATATTTGTATGTCTAAGACTGTGGTTCATTTATGCAATGATCGTTATATGAGGATTTTGCATGTGTATGTTTTTTAATATAGGTAAGTTCTCCGTTCAAAGTGACAAGTTTGGGACTCGTCTCTTTCTGAATCAGGAGATAAATGAAATCAATGACCTACGGAAAAGGTACGTGGCTTAATATTCTTTGGCCCATTACTTATACTATGTTAATAAAACTAATTTTGTAGAGTTGTCATACTAACGTGTTGTTGTAATATTCTATAGTCTGTTACTTAAACAAGTACAGGCAGGAGCATCAAGTTCTCAAAGAGTTCTTTCATCACAAACTGTTTATCCAGTTCGTCAAGATTTTGTTGTTGATACCCCAAAGAAGCATGTTGACGAGATTAATGATATTGAAATGGTTTGTATAGTTTAAAATAAGATATTTTATATACGTATGATATATATAAAAGAAGACTTTGAGATGATGTCATAAAAGCTTATTTGGCAAGTTTTTAGATATGCCAACTAGGATTTGCTGACTCATGCTTACATCATTTCTTGAGTTATTTAAATGTAAAAAAGAAAATCAAAAGGAAGTACAAATATGACATTTTAAATTTAAATTTCAAATTTGTACTTATCAATGCATATCTTCCAAGAAATGATTTCAAATTTTCCTCGGTAATTAAAATCTACTTTGTACTTATCAATGCATATCTTCCCACTTCCATTCCATTCTTCCATAACACAACAACCTGTTTCTCTTTCTAAAAACCATTTGACGATTCAATATGCAGTCATCAACTGATGCTTCCAACAACAAGCTTAGTTTTATATCTGATCTCAATCCGGCGAAAGATATGTGGAGTATGAAGACACGTATCATTAAAAAGTGGATTCAGAGTTTTCGCATGGATTTGATCCTGATCGATAAGAAGGTAAAATTTGTATGTTTTATTAAAAAGTTTGAATATTGAATATTTTTACTTCACTGTCCATGTTTAATGTTGAACCTTCAGTTTATTCTCTACGTAAAAAGTCATTTTGTAATAATTTTCAGGGAGACAAAATTCCAGCCGGTATTAGGAATCATTTGGTCCCATTATTTGATTCTCAGCTTCAAGAAGATGATGTGGTCATTCTTTCTAAGTTTGGTGTTGGTGAAAACAAAGACAAATATAGACTTTTAAGTCATGAATACAAGATCAATTTTTACAAATGTACATGTGTTCAGCGTGTTGATGGTTGGCAAGGAGTTGAATACGGTTTTAAGTTAATTCCCTTTTCAAAGATCTTGTCAGGAGAAGCATCTGAGCTTTTATCTGTTGGTTTGTATTTTATTCATAAAACTATTTTATTTTAATGTTGTTTAATATGATTTAGTATATAAAAATATTTGAAAATAATTCTTATTTTTATTTTTTTTTGATGTCTGTGGCAGTGTTGTAGACACCAGAACTCTTGACATATTTGGACAACCTCCAACAGAATATAAGAAGATGAATTTTGATTTAGAGGATTTGGAGTAAGTGTCATTTTTTGATTAAAATACCTAAAGATCATTTAATACAAGTCTGTGTTGGATTCTGTTATTTATTGATATTTTTTTAGGAGTCATAGGTATCAAATTTCTATTTGATGATCCCAAAAGTGATGTTGTATTTATTGTGTTCATGTTTCTTTTATATACTGTTAATTTATGGCTGTTCATTTATTTGTTCATCCTCAAAAATGAATTATATTTATTGTTGTATTTATTGATGTTGTAATAAGTGAAATTTGTCTGTGCATTTTTGATCACTTTTCTATTTGTTTGTTAATGAATACTTTTATTATTTGTTTTTATTTTAATTTAGGTTTAATTTACATGCATGTTTGTTTTGACCTGTTAGGGGAAATGTGTTGACATGTACATTTTGGAATCAGTATGCCCAAGAGATGTCAGACTTTGTTGATAAACATCCTACCGGTGAACATTTAATGGCCGTAATTCAGCATGGAAAGATAAAGAGTTGGAAGGGTAATATTTGTATGTCTAAGACTGTGGTTCATTTATGCAATGATCGTTATATGAGGATTTTGCATGTGTATGTTTTTTAATATAGGTAAGTTCTCCGTTCAAAGTGACAAGTTTGGGACTCGTCTCTTTCTGAATCAGGAGATAAATGAAATCAATGACCTACGGAAAAGGTACGTGGCTTAATATTCTTTGGCCCATTACTTATACTATGTTAATAAAACTAATTTTGTAGAGTTGTCATACTAACGTGTTGTTGTAATATTCTATAGTCTGTTACTTAAACAAGTACAGGCAGGAGCATCAAGTTCTCAAAGAGTTCTTTCATCACAAACTGTTTATCCAGTTCGTCAAGATTTTGTTGTTGATACCCCAAAGAAGCATGTTGACGAGATTAATGATATTGAAATGGTTTGTATAGTTTAAAATAAGATATTTTATATACGTATGATATATATAAAAGAAGACTTTGAGATGATGTCATAAAAGCTTATTTGGCAAGTTTTTAGATATGCCAACTAGGATTTGCTGACTCATGCTTACATCATTTCTTGAGTTATTTAAATGTAAAAAAGAAAATCAAAAGGAAGTACAAATATGACATTTTAAATTTAAATTTCAAATTTGTACTTATCAATGCATATCTTCCAAGAAATGATTTCAAATTTTCCTCGGTAATTAAAATCTACTTTGTACTTATCAATGCATATCTTCCCACTTCCATTCCATTCTTCCATAACACAACAACCTGTTTCTCTTTCTAAAAACCATTTGACGATTCAATATGCAGTCATCAACTGATGCTTCCAACAACAAGCTTAGTTTTATATCTGATCTCAATCCGGCGAAAGATATGTGGAGTATGAAGACACGTATCATTAAAAAGTGGATTCAGAGTTTTCGCATGGATTTGATCCTGATCGATAAGAAGGTAAAATTTGTATGTTTTATTAAAAAGTTTGAATATTGAATATTTTTACTTCACTGTCCATGTTTAATGTTGAACCTTCAGTTTATTCTCTACGTAAAAAGTCATTTTGTAATAATTTTCAGGGAGACAAAATTCCAGCCGGTATTAGGAATCATTTGGTCCCATTATTTGATTCTCAGCTTCAAGAAGATGATGTGGTCATTCTTTCTAAGTTTGGTGTTGGTGAAAACAAAGACAAATATAGACTTTTAAGTCATGAATACAAGATCAATTTTTACAAATGTACATGTGTTCAGCGTGTTGATGGTTGGCAAGGAGTTGAATACGGTTTTAAGTTAATTCCCTTTTCAAAGATCTTGTCAGGAGAAGCATCTGAGCTTTTATCTGTTGGTTTGTATTTTATTCATAAAACTATTTTATTTTAATGTTGTTTAATATGATTTAGTATATAAAAATATTTGAAAATAATTCTTATTTTTATTTTTTTTTGATGTCTGTGGCAGTGTTGTAGACACCAGAACTCTTGACATATTTGGACAACCTCCAACAGAATATAAGAAGATGAATTTTGATTTAGAGGATTTGGAGTAAGTGTCATTTTTTGATTAAAATACCTAAAGATCATTTAATACAAGTCTGTGTTGGATTCTGTTATTTATTGATATTTTTTTAGGAGTCATAGGTATCAAATTTCTATTTGATGATCCCAAAAGTGATGTTGTATTTATTGTGTTCATGTTTCTTTTATATACTGTTAATTTATGGCTGTTCATTTATTTGTTCATCCTCAAAAATGAATTATATTTATTGTTGTATTTATTGATGTTGTAATAAGTGAAATTTGTCTGTGCATTTTTGATCACTTTTCTATTTGTTTGTTAATGAATACTTTTATTATTTGTTTTTATTTTAATTTAGGTTTAATTTACATGCATGTTTGTTTTGACCTGTTAGGGGAAATGTGTTGACATGTACATTTTGGAATCAGTATGCCCAAGAGATGTCAGACTTTGTTGATAAACATCCTACCGGTGAACATTTAATGGCCGTAATTCAGCATGGAAAGATAAAGAGTTGGAAGGGTAATATTTGTATGTCTAAGACTGTGGTTCATTTATGCAATGATCGTTATATGAGGATTTTGCATGTGTATGTTTTTTAATATAGGTAAGTTCTCCGTTCAAAGTGACAAGTTTGGGACTCGTCTCTTTCTGAATCAGGAGATAAATGAAATCAATGACCTACGGAAAAGGTACGTGGCTTAATATTCTTTGGCCCATTACTTATACTATGTTAATAAAACTAATTTTGTAGAGTTGTCATACTAACGTGTTGTTGTAATATTCTATAGTCTGTTACTTAAACAAGTACAGGCAGGAGCATCAAGTTCTCAAAGAGTTCTTTCATCACAAACTGTTTATCCAGTTCGTCAAGATTTTGTTGTTGATACCCCAAAGAAGCATGTTGACGAGATTAATGATATTGAAATGGTTTGTATAGTTTAAAATAAGATATTTTATATACGTATGATATATATAAATGATGTTAATATTTGTTCTAACAGGAAATGAGTTGTGTTGTGGTTGCTACAATCAAAATTGTTGAAGAAAATTATGGATGGTTTTATGCTGCGTGTCGAAATTGTCAAAAGAAGGTGATGACAAAAAGTGAATACTTAGAGAAGTTTGATGTTGTTGGTGAGGAAATTCTCAATCTGCCTCCGAGTGCTTTAATTTGTCCAAAGTGCAATACTGAATCTACATCCATTACTACAAAGTATGAATTTGATATAACATTAAATTGTAGTAGTTTATTATATAGAGTTTGTTATTATATAAATTAGATACATTTTCAGGTTTAAGGTGCAAGTCAGAGTGCAGGATGAGACTGGTAGTGTGTCTTTTGTTTTATTTGATAGTCATGTGTTGAAGATTGTGGGGATAACATCAAGTGATATCAGAGAGAGACAAGTGAAGGCCGGCGATACAACAAACCTCCCTCATGAGATCTCCCGATTGGTTGATAAGAAGCTTGCATTTAAGATTGATGTGTCTGAGTATAATCTTAAGAATGATTATCGTGTTTACACCGTCTTGAAGATATGTGATGATCCGGCTATCATTTCTGAGTTGCAAAGTTTTGATGACAACGCTGATGAGGTATGTGGTTGTTACTTATTTGTAGTATTCACTTTTTGTACATAGTAGTTCTGCATATAGATATTATGTTCCTGATATAATCTTTTGAATTCAAACCATATAGGTTAGTCAGGGTCCTGCTGAAATCAGAGATATTATGCTTTCAGAATGTTCACAAAATATTGTCAATCCAATTTCAAAGGTGAGTATGTACTTGTGAAAGTAGTTTTATGATAAAAGGATTTTCTATATTAAATACAAAATTATTAACACTTAATTAGTTCTTTTGTGATTTGTTTGAAGGATGCTTTCTCTGTTACGGCCGACTCCTCCGCCGTTGAAGCCGAGATTGATTCAGGCACAACTCCTAACGGAAAACGGTGTGTTCAAGTTGTGGATACTCAGATTGTTGGTGATTTGTCTTCTACCACCAAAAGAATCCGGAAGAAGCCTTCCAAATTTGAAACTTAGAATCATCTCAGATTTGTGTTTTGGTTGATGAACATGTTTAACATGTATTTTTGATATAATACTTTGATAATGTCTCACTACTTGGATAATATGTATGTTTGATGAGCCATTTCAAATGGTTCATATTTTGTTGCGTAAATTTAATAGGTCTCTTTATTAACAATTTAGTAGTCAACTTTTAATCTTTGGTACATTAAAGTGATAAATTTGAGTTCGTGCTAATCTGAGGATGATCTTAATAGACTTAGAATGATTTTTTTATCAATAATAAGAAGTTAGAAATAATAATACTAATAATAAATGACTGTTAGAAAAAAATAATATTAAAAAATAGAATTAAGTATAATACATAGTAAAAGTTAGCTACTCCTATAATAATATAAGCAAAAAAATTAAAAATTAAAAAAATGAAACCGTCAAAGTAAGATTATCAAAACGTGTTGACAGCATAGGAAATGATTCATGCTGCCAAAGTGATTTGAAAAGACATGCTAGGGTGGTTAATTATTAAGGTCTCACCAAATCAGTTTTATATTTCTTATAAATTATACACGGTTTCTTATTTTCAAATCATCAAAAAACTTTAACACAATACTCTATCAAAATACTTCAATACTTATATATATATATATATATATATATATATATATAGTAAGGTTAAAATAAAAACTCATTTTTTCGTAGGAATGGTAAGAACCAATAGTAGTTTGACACGCGGGATGAGATGAGTAAAACACTAAAGGGCATTTGGGTCTTTTATTCATAACATTGTGTTTTAGTTTATTTAATGTGTTTTAGTTTATAACATTATGAATCTTAGTTTTTTTTACATATATGTATAGCAATATGGTACTCATATTGAAGGTAAAAAAATAATCTTTATTATGGTGTAATTTTTTTATAAAAAATTATATATATAAAAAATTATTGATTATTAAAAAAGAAGGGTGGATCTTGCATAAAAATAGCAAACAAAAAACACAATGACATAAAATGACTCTACTACCCTTTTCATTAAAACTAACTATTTATAACTAAAACACTATGAGGTTTTTTAGTAACTTTCAATCATAGCCATTAAAGCCACTGATTTAATGGTTGAGATCTGTTCTTACCATTCCTACGAAACAATGTGTTTTTATTTTAACCCCACCATATATATATATATATATATATATATATATATATATATATATATATATATATATATATATATATATAGGGTATGGTTCAAATGAGAACTAAATAAAAATTGAGAACTATAAGAATTACCGTGAGTCACTTTTTCTTTTTTGTAATATATTCATCAATTAACTCGTAATGTGGTTTACAAAGAAGTTCTACAAAATGTATGAATATTTATAAAATTTATTTTTTGGTTCAAATAACATCAATGTATTCTTGATACAAACAAACACTAATTACAAAATTTTATATCATGCCTGTGATTCTCACAGGGTCTAACTACTAGTATAATAAAAGAAAACAATTTGAGACACGTGTCATGATCATATTCTCTCTCAGACTACTTTTTCCCCGCCTAAATTACTTTACCCATTTAGCATAAACACGCGGATCTAACCCGGTTTTTAGGACCCGTTTACTAAGAAACCCTAACTGCATCTTCATTCGCCTCCCGTTCATCTCCAATCCTTCTCGTTGGGTCTTCACCTTCTTCATCCAGGTTAAATCTTCAATTTATGGGTTCAATTGTTTAGGTTCCACCTTCGGTGATTTGTTTTCTAAACCACCGTGTTCTTTAATTGATTAGATGTATAGAAGACATAACTATCTACCAGTGTTTCTTCATCGCCTTTTTCTGTTTCCTCTCTTCTGAATCCGTCATTTAAATTCAGGTTCGTTCTCTTCTATTGCATCTTTCTGTTGTTTATGAATTTACAGTTTATTAATCGAAATCAGAATTCTAGAAGATGAAACCCATAAAATTAAATCCAGAAGAAGCAATTCATCGAAATCTGAAATCCA
Organism: Smallanthus sonchifolius; assembly: GCA_023525975.1. Taxonomy (NCBI): domain Eukaryota; kingdom Viridiplantae; phylum Streptophyta; class Magnoliopsida; order Asterales; family Asteraceae; genus Smallanthus; species Smallanthus sonchifolius. The sequence continues at coordinate 95,432,937 of CM042029.1, forward strand.
ACATAACTTTGTTTTCTGTAACCCTAATTTTAATTATAATAAGGGTTCATGGATGATCGAAGATTTGGGATTCCCCCTTTTCTCTTAAACCCATTGAAATTGCAAATTTTGTAGGTGTCAAATGATGGTTTTTGTGATTTACTGGAAATCAAAATAATCAAAGAATATGTCTTTTTTTTTAATGGGTTTTCCCATTTGTGTACAAATCTGAAACAATTCAACATGTCATAAATTGCAAGTGAATATAGAGAGCTAAATTATCAATAACAGAAGCGAACGAATAAAAATTTGTATATTATGTGTTGACTGGCAAACTGTTTGTCCATTTAGAATTTGTTTACCTTTAACTATTTGGAAAAATGCTACTCTTAGTTTTGTTAGTTTTTTATTCAAAAGATGCATCAATGTACCCATTTTACCGGTTTGACCCGTTGAAGTTAAACATACCCAAGTCGACCCTATAACAAACAGTCAAATGCCCTTGCCTAAAAAGCATCATGTTCAGTAGATAAATGACCCATTTCATAAATAGATAGTGTTTTAATATTTGGGACAACTGGACTCAGGAAGAACACATTTGACTGCATTCAGTCAATTTTTACATCGTTGTTCTTAGAAGTTTGTGTTCAGTAGAAGATGCTTAATTTCAATTAAGTGATGTAAAATAGGATACTTAATTTCAATTTTACAATTTTACATTATTGTTAGTGATTGCTATTTGACTTTTGATTGAATTTTAGAAGCTGTAAGGCGATAGAGGATTCAAACGGATGTGAAAGAAGACGTGATGGCTGCGGGTAGTATGCGGATGAACCTTATAAAAACTTTATTGGTATAATTCTACTTATGTTTTCCCTTTTATGTATATGTGTGTGGATGAACCTTATAAAAACACATGTTGAATGTCAAACTGCACAAAATTTTTTTTCTCATTTTATAGTAGTTTATTAGTTAGTTATGATTTAAAAACATTACTATTTTGATTATATTATAATTTAAAGCTTGGAGGTAAAAAAAATAATATAACTCTTAGAACAAAACGTTTTAGTGGTTGTATGTATTCAAAATAGACTTTTGGTAATTTTCAACTCATTCCCCTTTTATCTATAATTTGACCCTTTTGCCTTAAAACACAACCCATTTATAAGTAAACGGGTTGAGACCGCCACCTATGATGTCAGTTATTTATTCTCACATGTAAACATTTTTAGGAGTTCATTAGTCATTACCAACCAAAATCGGCCCAAGTCAAATCGTGTAGCTCGGCTTATTCAAGGTTATGGAACACATTCATTTAAGTCAAACTTTGAGTCATGGCCATCTGGTTCAACACCTTCCGCTCCCGAGGAGGGTAGAAGAAAAGTAGCAGATGATTTTTTTTCATTTTTATATTAAATGCTATTGAAAGATTTTCAAGCAGTGTATGAATTATTGTGGTTGTTTTTTATGTTATTAGCTAAAATTGAAGCAACATGATGTTGGCCTTGGCCTCAAAGGGCTTGCAAAAAGTTCTATTGGTACTGAGCAAATCCCACCTTTGCTTGAAGAAAATGGAAAGATCGAGGTTTGATCACGGGCAGTTTATGTTGTGCTCATTTTTTTTTGGTATACAAGATTTTATTTATTCTTTTTGTGCGCATTTAGGTGTGGCGGATTAATTGCAGTGCTAAAACACCAGTACCAAAGGAGGACATCGGTAAATTTTACGGTGGAGATTGCTACATTGTTCTTTACACCTACATGTGCTATTGGATTGGTAAAGATAGCATAAAGGTACAACATTAGATTATTATTATTATTATTTTGTATTTTAGTTCTAATCTATATGTGTGATCTATCTTTGAGATAACATGAGGTATCTTGCAACATTAGGTGGACCAAAACATGACTGCTCGTCTTGCTACAACAATGTTCAACTCACTGAAAGAAAGCGCTGTTGGGTGGTGTATTTATTATATATGTGTTCTTCTACAACAATGTTCAACTCACGAAAAGGAAGAGTTGTTCAGGTGGCATTTTTATTATATTATTGTACGTAATAAAAAAAACTTCAGTTATGTCAATTTTTGTACACATTATAGAATTATATAATTTCTATTATACACATTTTAATTTTATACTTTTATTTTTTTATTATACAACCCGTGTAATACACGGGTCTATAACCTAGTAAATAATAAAAAAGAAAGGAAATAAAATCCCAACGAATACTTCACCGCCTCATCGTTTCTGATTCAAAATCTAAAAACCCTAATAAAAGAGTTGCATTATTCGATATTTTGTTTGTTGAAAAACAAGAATCGCTCGTTTATTGAATGTCCGAGGGTAAGGGAAACCCTAAAACAAGAATCGTTCGTTTCTTGAACGTACGAGGGTTAGGGTTTTTCAATCATATGACGAGAATCATCAAGGTATGCCCACCAGTTTCTCTTTTATCCTTTCAGTTGCACAGTAAGAACACCTAAACCGGCATATGTATGTATGGATGCAGTGCTTCTAGTTGGTTTTCTGTTGTTATACTCACAAACATTTGTGGATTTTGAAGATGATATGATTTCTTGGCGAAATACTGCTCTAATTGTAGTTGCCCTAGATTGATTTGTTACATGGATTTTGCAATTTTAATTTATGGATTTGATACTTGAGGAAATCAATTTAACCTAGAAATAATGTTGATGAAGCAGAGTGGTTTTATTGATATTCTTGTCATTTAACTTTTTTATTTTTGTCTTACTTTTTTTTACTTTCTAACAATGAAGTACTTTTACATGTCTTGTGACTTGAATCCCCTTACTATAACACTAAAACGCATGTGACCTATTTCAACCTGTCTTGTACTTTGGTAGATTGCGTGTATGTAGGTTGTTGTAGCGGGTGTTGCCTTTTGTTTTTTCAGTTTCTGATTTATGGTTCACGATTCATGCCTTCACCGTCTCAAGACTTTGATTACTGTTTTTGATTCGCTGTCCAATTTCACGATTCGTGTTCAGGTGTACTAATTGTGTTTATTGGTATTCAACTCGGATTTTCAGTAGTTGTGCTTGATATATGCTCAATTTATACTTGATGTCTACTTATTATATGCTTAATTTCTTATAATTTTTTGGTTGATATTGCTAATTTTATGCTAGATTTATGTTTAGTGTTTAGTCTAAGCTTCAAATGTTCTATTCTGCTTTGAAATTAGTATGATAATTGGTTGTATGTGTCCGATTAAGTCAAGCTGGTTTTTGGTGATTTGATTCCATAATTAAGAATGTTGAATCATACAAAAGATTTATGTTGACAGATTATAATGTGTATGTTTGATATTAATTATATGTCGAATACTGTACATGATATGATATTATGATTGGTAGGGCTTAAATTTCACCAAAACTGACATGTTTTCTATTTCTAGTCACTGTTCAGAATTTTAACTCGAAAATTGGAACTACCTTGACTAAGAAGGTATATTATCTTCAATTTTGTTTCAGTTACAGCTCATAAGTCTCTACATTTAGTATTTAGTTCTGTCAGTTGCACCTAGAGGATCCTACATAGCAGACCAAAATTGACAACTTTATGGTTCAAGAACTTAGGTAATGCATAAATATGTGGGTTTTTTTACATATGTAAGTCTTTGTAAAATCAAAACACAATTGATAACAAATCCTATTTTTTTGTTGTGTTTTTTTTAGATTATAGGTTTTCACAGCAAGAATTTCTAGCTTGCAAGCCAATTCATACCCCCAAATGGGTATGTATCTTTATTTCCTCATGCTTCTTAATCTGCTGCAGGTGATTTCAGCATTCATGCTTGTGACAGTTGTCTTCATACCTACAGGACTTGCTTCCCTCAAAGTGAAAGGGCTGCTGCACTTGCTACCATTTTAGCTGCACGAGAACGCTTTAAAGATAACTGCAACTCAAACAGTGAAGTCGGAATCGAGCAAACTACTGCACATTGAAGATGCAAGTCCTACAGGTATGAAGGCGATTGTCATAATTAGTGTTGGTCCTAGCTTTATACCCGTTCTCTGTTTGGGTATTTCAACAGAAAATTAAAGATTAGTTTTATGTTATTCTAATTATGATTGATAGAGTAATATTCGAAAGATTAGTTTCATATATGTATTTGAAATCAGGCTGATATGCGGATTGGTTTATTAGTGGGTGGTGGAAAGCTGGGCTGGTAGCAGGGTATGTTTTACTGCTTTCATCACCATAAATACATATATATTGGGATAAGAAGGGGTCGTTTGGGATTACTTATTGAAAGTGCTTATTTCTTTTTGATACAGGAGGTAAGCATAAACAAAATCATTTTCTAATATTTTGCAGAATTTCGTATTAGGGTTTTAGGATGAGTGACCCGTTGTGTGGGAGAGTAGAGTTGTTTAGCAAAGATTTTGCGTATGTCTTGTTTCTTGTAGGTGTGTTGTGTTTCTTGTGACTAATATACTCTAGTCATACACTGCTAATTGTTAGATTACTGTTAGATTTATTTTACTTTATTACTCATTAATTTTATTTATATTTTTATCTTTTTCTTTCCCATGGAGCCGGGGGTCTAAACGGGAGCAGCCTCTCTATCCCTTGGGATAGGGGTAAGGTTTGCCCTCATCACACTCTCCCCAGACCCTACTAATAGCGTTAGCTATGTGTGGGATTATACTGGGTACGTTTGGTTTGGTTTGGTTTGCAGAATTTCGTTATTTGTCATACTGCTTTCTAATTTTTTTTTAAATCTCCATGTTGGCTAAACTTCCTATAAATTAAAACGTTTGCTATAGAAAGGTGCATTATTGCTCCAAGATAAGGTAGTTAGACACCTGTAAATATGAATTTGGTAGCTGAAAAAATCTCATGAGTTCAGGACAAATGATTTAGTGAATAAATGATTGATAATTTTGTGTTATTCTTGTCACGTAACTTATTTTTTTACGTGATTTTTTTCGCATGTTTTGTGGTTTAACAATGACGACTTGAATCCCCTTACTATAACACCAAAACACATGTGACCTATTTGAACTTGTCTTGTACTTTGGTAGATCGCGTGTATGTAGGTTGTTTTAGCAGGTATTGCTTTTTGTGGTAAATGTTCTGTTGCTACTGTGTTCTTGTTTATCTTGACTTTTTTTTTTAAATTTTAGTTAACCTTCTTTCTTGGTGATGGGATTTTATTTGTACAACTTACCAAGTTTCTTACCCTTGACTTCCATTTACTTTATTTGGTTTTGAACTTTTAATGGATGGAGTTACATATGTTCTTAACGTTTTCCATTGTTTGTGATGCCAAGCTCACTTGTTTTTGTACATTTGTATACTTTTTGGTCCAATTAACGTTTTCCACTTACATGAACACCTAAATACTCATTTCAACGTGTCTTGTACTTTTCTGTTCAAGATGTGTAAATAGGTTGTTATTGTTGTGGGAATTGATTTCTTGATAAAGGTCTTTATTTTGCTACTTATATTGTGTGGATTTTGACTTTGTATGGTTGAACACTCCCATACTAATTATCTTACATTTGAGAACGGGGAATCCCTTTTAACACCTAAAAACTTGATTCAAGTTGTTTTGTACTTTGAGGCTTGTACTTTACAGTTTATCAGGTGTATGTAGGCTGTTATTGTTGGATTTCGTTCTTGACAGAGGTCTTTCCTTTGCTAATTCTTTTACACTGATTTTGACTTTGACTTTGTTATTGTTATTTTCAATATATTTGACCGAGCTTTGCTGTTTCCTTATATTTTCTTCAATTTTTACCTTTACACTCTTATATTGGAAATGTCTTACCATACATTCGAGAACTAAGAATCACCTTACTAGAACACCTAAACACCCATTTAAACATGTTATGTACTTTGAGGCTTGTACTTAATGGTTGAGCGGGTGTATGTTGGTTGTTGTCTTAGGGACTGATTTCTTAACAAGGATGGGGATTGCTTTCTTAATAAGGGTGTTTTCGGTTCCACTTCATTTTATTCTTTTATTCTTGATAATGAGATATCATTTCCTATATTTTATTAGAAGTAACTTACTTTATTTCAAGAACTGAGATTCTGCTTACATGAACGCCTAATCACTCATTTCAACGTGTCTTGTACTTTGAGGCTTGTACTTTTTCGTTGATGAGGTGTAAAAGGCTGTCATTGTTGTGGGAATTACTTTCTTGATAAAGGTCTTTATTTTGGTTTTCATTTTGTGTTAATTTTGACTTGTTTTTTCATTTTATTTTCTTGATAATGGGATATTTTAGCTATAGTTTAATGATTTTCTACCTGGCTTCACACCTTACATTGAAGATATGCAATTCCCTTTACTAGAACACCTAAAAATCTGTTACAATGTGTATTGGTACTTTGAGGCTTGTACTTTGCACTTGATTCGGGTGCACATAGGTTATTATTGGATCGAGAATTGCTCTCTTAATAAAGTTGTTTGCCTTTCTATTTCATATGCGCTGCTTTTGATTTTGTTGTTTTTACTATATGTTTTATTTGGTAATGTGGTTTTTGTAAGTATAGTTTTCCTACTTCATTTGATTTTGGCCTTTTAGTTAATGGGGCTACATATGTTCTCAACTTTTTTTCATTGTTATCATTTTGACTTCCAAACTGTATTGGTTTTTTTTCATAATCTTTTTGACCTGTTTTTCTCTTTTTTTAACATATGTTCTTGTTGTTTGACTTGTTTACTTTACCATGAATCCTTAACTAGAACGCCTAAACATTCATTTCAAAGAGTATTGTACTTTAAGCCTTGTACAATTCACCCGTTTTCTATTCTTGACATCACTTTTCTTTTCTTTTTCTTTTTTTTTTCTTTTTTGACTTTTTAATTAATGATATTACATATGCTCTCAACTTTTGACATTGTTTTTTTATTTTTTATTTTGGTTTCCTAACTTATTTATTTTGGTTAAGTTTATTATGTTTTGCTTGTCATTTGTTTTCTGTTTCCTGAACTGATAATGAACATTAGTGTGGCCCAGTTGAGTATCTTTAAAGAGAAAAGCATATACATGTTGATGGATTTGTGTTCAGGTTGAATTGCATAATATACTCCACGTTGAATTAAACACTTTATTTGATTTTTAAGTTATCTACGCATTAAGATTAATCTTGTATGACCCACTTGTTCTTGCAGTTAATGAATTTACCCGTATGCTATTGTGTTATTATATATAAACCATTTGAGAATATTAGTGTCAGCTTAGTTATTTAAAAAGTGGTTTGGAATTTGATTTTATCGGGTTGAAACAGAACCCAACAGAATTAGAAATTACCTGTTTTGCCCAATTGCCCCATCTAATTGATATCATCAGTTTATGCTGCAATGATACAAAGTTGTATTTTCTAACATCTTTGGATATTCACATGAAACCTGCAAATTGAATAACAACTATGGACTAAACTCATACATGTATTCACCAATTCAAGATGTGGCATATCTGACCCTTCTTATAAATGGGTCGATTCTAGTTATGTTTTATTTGTCACTGGTAGTACAAAAAAGATTAAGTAAAATGATATGGATTAAACGGGTCAAAAGTGGACCAATTTGTTTTTAATCCATACAACCTTTTATAAAAGAGTTAGATTATTAACAATGTGTTGGGATTGATAATCTCAGTCTCAATAGTCAGTATTGAAAGAAAATGATGGCAAAAGGAACCAAATTCTTGATAAAATATAAATTTTGGTTTGTTAAGGAGTATTTGTTGTGATCATATGCTGCTTGTACTTTTTAGGGCAAATTACATAGTAATATATCCATCTTTTACACCTATTGCATTAAATACATGCAATAACAATAGATGCCCAATGCGTATAATAACAATAGATGAGAAGTTGGATACATATTCAAGCACTCTGCTTTACTCTTTTATCTATGAGCCAATTGGTTTGATATTTGGATTGATGAGAATCTTTGTACTTAGTTGATAATGAAATAGAAATTTCTAGAATGTTGTATGGTACTAGTTTGTTCAATTTTAGTATAAGATATATAATGCTTGGCTACATATTTATCAAGGCATGTTTGTTATACGTGGAGGCAGGTCTGTTTTTTGACAATGTGGTTTTTGGTGGATTAAATGATTTCTATTTTCATAACTATGCTTCTTTTCATTTTTGTCTAGTGTTTTTTAACCATTGTTGTTATTATTCAAGTATTTATTTTGACTTCTTCTCCCTCCTGTTTCCGATTTGGTCTGCGATACTTCTGAAATATTTCTCAGGTATCGGTTTTTAATTAAGAGATCACGTGTAGAACAAGAAGAGGTACAGTCAAATGTTTAGCCTTCTTGACGATTCATGATTCTGATTCAAGTCGAACACGCTAATCAATCGATTGTTTTTAATTGTTTTGTTTTTTTCAGTTTCTGATTTATGGTTCACGATTCATGCCTTCAAGGTCTCAAGACTTTGGTTACTGATTTTGATTTGGTGTCCAAATTCACGATTCATGGTCAGGTACTAATGGTGTATCGTATTTTCAGTAGTTGTGCTTAATTTATACTTGATGTCTACTTATTTTATGCTTAATTTCTCCTAATTTTTTGGTTGATTATTGCTGATTTTATGCTAGATTTATGTTTAGTGTTTCGTCTAAGCTTCAAATGTTCTATTCTGCTTTGAAATTAGTATGATAGTTGGTTGTATGTGTCCGATTAAGTCAAGCTGGTTTGTGGTGATTTGATGCCATAATTAAGAATGTTGAATCATACAAAAGATTTATGATTGGTAGTGCTTAAACTTCACCAAAACTGACATGTTTTTTATTTCTAATGACTGTTCAGAATTTTAACTCGGAAATTGGACCTGCCTTGACTAAGAAGGTATATTCTCTTCAATTTGTTTCAGTGACGGTTCATAAGTCTACATTTAGTATGTAGCTCTGTCACTTGCACCTAGAGGATCCTACATAGCGGACCAAAATTGACAACTTTATGGTTCAAAAACTTAGGTAATGCATAAATATGTTGGTTTTGTTACATATGTAAGTCTTTGTAGAATCAAAACACAATCGATAACAAATCCTATTTTTGTTTTTTTTATGTGTTCTTTTTAGATTATAGGTTTACACAGCAAGAACTTCCAGCTTGCAAGCCAATTCTTACCCCCAAATGGGTATGTGTCTTTATTTCCTCATGCTTCTTATTAATCGACTTCTGACAAAGAACCGAGCTTCATTTCTTTTTATGTAATCTACTGCAGGTGATTTCAGCATCCATGCTTGTGACAATTGTCTTCATACCTACAGGACTTGCTTTTCTCAAAGTGAAAGGGCTGCTGCACTTGCTACTACCATTTTAGCTGCACGAGAACACATTGAAGATAACTGCAACTCAAACGGTGAAGTCGGAATCGAGCAAACCACTGAAACATTGAAGATGCAAAGTCCTACAGGTATGAAGACGATTGTCATAATTAGTGTTGGTCCTAGCTTTTTACCCGTTCGCTGTTCGGGTATTTCAACAGAAAATAAAAGATTAGTTTTATGTTACTCTAATTTTGATTGCTAGAGTAATATATCACGTGGTGAATCGATATAATCCAAGAACGAATTAAACAAACAAAATTAGACAACTCCCAAACTTTATTTATCAAGAAATATAACTCAAAAGCTTGATTACAAATAACCATAACTCGGTTTATATAGCCAACCAATACTTGTTGGACTATAACTAGTATCTAATAAATTAAATACTAAATAATAGTTTCCTAATCCTACTCAACTACGAATATTTAATTAATAACCAATCTTTGACCGACTTGTCAATATTGGTCCCTCAAGTTCACCGACTTGTGACTTGAAGTCCGAAATTACCAACAATATATATGCTTATTGGTTTATTAATGGGAGGTGGAAAGCTGGGCTGGTAGCAGGGCATGTTGTACTGCTTTCATCACCATAAATACATATATATTGGGATAAGGGGTCGTTTGGGATTACCTATTGAAAGTGCTTATTGCTTTTTGATACATGAGATAAGCAGTTTGAGGGTCATTAAAACATGAGGATAAAAACAGATCATGCACTTTTTCGCTGCTTTTGAGGCCCAAATAGAACTGTGCTTTGCTTTCTTTGTTTTTGACCATCAAATATTCTCTTCATGCTACTCAAGTCAAATGGAAAATGAATAAGAAAAATACCTTTTTATTCTTTGTTTTGTGGGTGAATCTTGAAATGTGAACTGAGAGAAAGTTAGAGAAACAGTTCATGAGAACATATATTCCATCATCTTGCATTGCCCTACTGGTTAAACTGAAATAATTTCTGTTTGATGATGCATTATTTCTCTATGATAAGGTGGACATGAATTTAGTAGCTGAAAGTTTAGGACATAATATTGTGACTGAATGATCGATAGTTTGTGATCAAATCCGCAGGCTATTTAAGCATTATGAACGCGTACAACATAAGTATGTCTAAGTCTAACTTTTTCCAAGCTAAGTGACTCGCGATGCATGTTTTAAAGTCTTGTAATTCCTCCTATATGTTTTACCTTGCCTTCCTTGAAATAAGTACACAAAGCTTGCATTTATCTCGCACCAAACAGCCAATGGGTTTTGCCTTAGGACCCTTTCTGGTGTGTTATTATTGTGTTTGAATAGGGACCAAACAGGTACAAAAAATAAATGATGTTAGTTGATGATAGCGACCCGTCACACACCGAATTCAGATCTACACAGATGCTAGTGATTTGTTGTTAGCCGCTCCAATCAACACGCAGGAGGGTAATATCGTCAACAAACAGAAGGGTAAAATTGTCGACTAGATTTCTTATGAAGATGCAGCCTCTTCCTGACTCCACATCCATGCAACCAATCCTACGTATTTCAATTCATACATGTCTCTTTTTTTTATTGTTAGGCTTTTATTTATTTAATCACTAGGTTAGGATCCTGTGTGTTTACACGAGTTGAATAGATGTAATGTTTTATACTTAATGCTAAAAGAGTTAAAAATACATGTGAATTGTAAGGGTTGAATAATATAATGTAGAACTGGCAAAATAAACCTACACACCTTGGGTAATTTTAAAAGTGAAATGGGTCAGGATGGGTCAATATAATACTTCAAGAGGGTCAGGATGGGTTGATAAAAAATAAATGACTTTTGTTTACGGGTCGAGATGGGCCAAAATAATTCTTTAAGGGGGACGAGATGGGTTGACTAGATATAACTGATTTTTGTTTACCCGGATGAGCCAAAATAATACCAAACCTTGGGCATGTTTGTTTATGGGTCAGGATGCCACCGCCCTAAAAAAACGACCATCACAACCTACAACCATCCTCAGCGGCGGCCACCTCCACCGTCACCACCAACCATCGCCCTCGACCGCCATCGTTGCAAACCACTGACCGCCGTTCACCGTGGCTCGCCACCGTCTTCTGTCGCCCTCAAGGAAGGACCATCACAACCTACCACCATTGTCGGCGGTGGCCGCCCCCACTGCCACTGCCAACCATCGCCTCTGACTGCCGCCGTCCACCATGGCCCTCAACCGTCTTTCGTCGCCTTCAAGGAACGGCCATCACAATCGACCACCGACACCAGCGGCGGCGGCCGCCCCACCGCCACCACCAACCATCGCCCCCCAACCGTCTTCCGCCGCTGCTGACCATTGTCCACCTCCACTTGGGTTCGTCGGAAAGACGCATTTGGCCGGAACCCTAGGTCTCCGCCGTCGAAAAGTCGGGTTTTATAGAAACCCTAGCCGCCGGTGACCCAACGCCACCGCTAAGCGGCTGCAACGCAGAGTTTCGTTGCCTGAGGAAATTAAATGAGTAGAGGGACGGTGGAGGTGGCGTCCTGAGGGTGGCCGACAATTTTTTTTGGTTGGCCGACATTTTCTGATTTGGGCCTTCACCTGTGCGTGTGGCCAGAAAAACGTGGTGGATGGTGGTTGCGGTGGTGGTGGTGTGGTGGTGGCAGTGGCGTTATTGGTGTGGGGGTAGCGGTAGTGCAGTGTGGTGGTGGTGGTGGTGGTGAGCTTCTTGTTTGTGCAGTGGCGTTGGTGGTGGTGGAGGAGGTGGAGGTGGAGGTGGAGGTGGGTATTTTAGGTTTTTTGGAGAAGGAGAAAGTGGAGGTGGGCATTTTTAATTAGAAAAGTATTTTTGTTTATTATTAACTAGGTTAAACTCTCGTGTATTACCCGGGTTAAATAAATAAAATTTTATATATTTAGTAATAAAAATTTTATATTTTTAAAAACCCTTGTAATACACGGGTTGAATAAACCAGTATATTACATCGGTTGAATAAAATATAATGTAATTTGGTTAACAAGCCATTTGTCAAAATATGTTTTTAAAAAATATAATTTGTCGTGACAGTTATAAGGTCTGTTAAGTTAGTTTTTAAAACATTTTTTTTAACTGAGTATTAATTTTTTAATTTAATTGATAAATGTTAATTCATATTAAGTTCGTTTGATTGATGATATAATAACTATTTGTAATTAAATAATAAGTATTCGTAATTAGATTTATTAATATAAATATTATTATTTAATAGGAGAGTGAAATAGAAAATCTAATATTTAATAGGAGAGAGAGACGAGAAAATAAAGATGAGGGTAACCAGAGAGTGACATGTGTCCTGAAAAGATTTTCATTTATTAGAGTAGTAACATAGGGGTATTTTAGTCTTTTCAGTTAAAACTTAACAGAAAATTAGATGAAGGTTACTGAACTGGCTAAAAAAAGATAAATGATTAAACTATTAGATTTAAATGAAGATTTTGAAACTATTGAAACAAAATAAAGAATTAATACAAACCATAAGAAATAAAACGGGAGTTTACTCTTAATACTACTGTTTACCACATTCTCATTTACTCCTGTTGGAAACTGGATCATGCATACTTCTAAAAAACCAGGTCACCAAAATCCTTTCCATAAACAAATTACCAATCAAACCAAATCTCACAAGTTCTTCTGATTTTTTTGCAGTAATAATTGACTAAAATTTTCACATATTTAAACATGAAAATATTATCTAGAAGACATCAGTTCAAAATTGTTGCTCGACCTACTACGATCTATACTCTATAATAAATAAATATTTTTTTTATTTCACGTGTCGTCTTCATATTTATTATCATCATTTTTTTCTCGGCCCTCTATTTTATTAAATACATATTTATCTTTTAATATTATTATATTTTTAAAGAAAATAATAATTATACTAATAAAACATATTTATTTTAAATTATCACTCTTTTAATAATAATATACTTTTTAAATTTTGAACCGGCTAAGCTGGAAACGTGTCGCGCGATCATTGGCCCGTACTCTGACAGGTAGAATGTTGGCACGGAAATATGAGCCGGCTAAAGTGAGTAATTTTCATGAATGAGCCGGCTAAATTTGGATGTTCATTTTAGATAAAATTTTTGATCAGGTTCTATGGAAAACAAGGAATAAATCACTTTTTGAAAACCATCAAGCATCGGCTACAAAAATTATCAAAGAAATAAAAATCCTTGGGTTCCTTTGGGTCAAAAATAGGGCTAAAATAGCTTCACTGGAGGGGGGATTGACGCTCTTTTAACGTGTAATCTTGTTTTTTATCAGGTTCTATTCCTAGTCAATAAGGTAGTACATGTTTTCTGTTCTTATCTAGCTAATTCTCTTTGTTTCTATTTTTTCTTTTTCTTATTGTATTGTTAGCCTCTAGTTTTCCCTCTTAGAAATGAAAGTTGTAAAAAAAAAAGATAATTTTATTTATCAAATATCCATTTTAATATTTAAACTCCCCATTTTGTTCATTACAACGTCTCTGATTCGTACATGTATGAAATGGCTAAAATGTCCAAATAAGATACACAACCGTCAGCCACTTGGCAATAGCTACCATTCGACATGTTTTCAAGTAGATTTTAAATAAATAAATTGAAGTCGTCTTTTTCAAGTGCAAGTTTAATTATTTAAAAAATAAAAAATATTTAAATTAAAGTCAAACTTGGAAAAAGCGATTTAATTAAAAAAAATAATTTATATTTAAATATAAAATCAAATCAAGGAAAAGCGATTTTATTGAAAAAAATAATTATATTATATCTCTATTTAAAAGAAACAAATGAATAGTAACTTGATTTTTTAATCATTTTTTAAATTTTATTTTACACCTCTTATACTATATATAATATACGTTTTTAACTCGTTTAATTTTATAATGATTTCGTTTTTCTGTAATTGCTTTCGCTTATTAACTTGTTTTTTAAAAAATGGATTGTGCGGATGTCAACTTTAGTTTATTTTTTGTCAAAGTTAAGATTTTTTTTTGAAAACGGAGTTGTATTTAAAATAGAGTTTTTATTTTGTATCATAAGCTATAGCGGACGCCGTTACCATTGAGGTATCGTGAGGAATCGAACAGATTATGAGTGAATAACATCGTTGCCGGTATTTGTATTATCGGAACCGATACTGGTATTCGCTTTATGCTTTCGACGCGCCGAAAATAACATCATTGATGTTATTACTATTATCAGAAGCAAATGAATAGTAACTTAATTTTTTTAAATATTTTTTCAAATTTTATTTTGCACCCATCATACTATATATAATATGCGTTTTTAACCCGTTTCAATTTCTAATGATTTTATTTTTTCTTTATTTGCTTTTGCTTATTAACTTAAGAAAAACGGATTATGCGGCTGTCAACTTTTTTTTGTCAAAAAAACTTTTTAGGGAGAGAACTACAAAACTCCTCATTAAAGGCAAAAAAATAAAATAATCATAACTCAAAATAAATCAAAGTCTAAAAAAGTGGTTTGGAGACATTGTTTCCCATGTCGTCCTCGTTAATAGTCGGTTTAACTTTAGGGTTTAGTTTTTTGAGTTTAGCTTTTAAGTTAGGTTTTTGGAGGTGGGGGGGTGGGTGGGTGGGGGGTTTAGGTTTTTTAGGTGGTACTACACATATGCATTATTACATTATTTTATTTATTTATTTTTTTTTATATTTTTTTGGAACGACGACGACGTGAGAAACATGGTCTCCGAACCACTTTTTTAGTTTTTGATTATGTTTTTTTATTATTATTTTGTTTCCTTTTAATAAAGAGTTCTATAGTTCTCTCATGAACTTAACCATATATATATATATTTATATAGGGGCATGTTCTTTTGAGAACCGTGAGAACCACACAAAGCGTGTACATATCGCTTTAGTGAAAAAGGTAAATTTCAAGAATAATGTTTTATTTATCTCTTCCCACTCTTAGTTTGAGTTTATCTCCTCTCTCCTGAATTTTTTTTAAGAAAAGTAAAAAAATATGCATATATGAATTCATTTGTGCATATAGTGTGAGTGGATATATGCATTTAAAAAAACGATTATAAATTCGAGGTCTTTTAAAACCAAACCTTAAACATATTGAAATGTACATGAATTCTAGTCAATTTATATTATAAATAGAGCAAGAGTTAATGCGGTTCTCACGGTTCTTAACATATTGTTGGTTCTTAAAAGAACATACCCCTATATATATATATATATATATATATATATATATATAGTAGGGTTCAAATACTAACAAAAATTTATGTGATAACCATGATAACCACTCTCAAACATAGTGATACGTATATGTAACAATTATCATTTTTGTTAGTGTTACATATGTAACACTAAGTGTCACGTATATGTAAAATTATGTGATACGTATATGTAAGACTCCTTATTTCGTATTTATATTCAAGATATATGTTCAAAAAGTATTTAACAACTAAAAGAAAAAATAATTTATAAATTATGTGATTGTTTTATAGTGGTTATCACATAAAAAGTTGGTTAGCATTTGAACCCTACCATATATATATATATATATATATATATATATATATATATATATAGGGAGAGGTTCATTACAGAACACTAAATAACCACAAGAACAAAATGAACAAACTTAAATCGTTTAATTTCTTGAACCATGAATTACATTTTTAAAATATAGGGTGAAGTTCATAAGAAAACTAACATTTAGGTAGAGAACTAAAGAACTCCTCTTTAAGGGTAAAAAAAATAATAACTCAAAATATAAATAAAAAACTAAAAAAGTGGCTCAGAGATCTTGTTTCCCACGTCGTATTCGTTCACAAAAAAAAAACTCAAAAAAAATAGTCTGTTTAGCTTTAGGGTTTAGTTTTTGGGTTTAGCTTAGCTTTTAGGTTAGGTTTTTTGATGGGGGGTTTAGGTTTTTTTGGGGGTGGGCGGGGTGGGGTTAGGTTTTTGGGTTGGGGTGGGGGCGAGGGGTTTAGGTTTTTGGGGATGGGTTAGGTTTTTGGGGGTGGTAATACACATGCAGTATTACGTTTAGGGTTAGATTTTTTAGGGTAGGGGTGGGTGTGGTGGGTTTAGGTTTTTGGGTGGGGGTGGATGGGTTTAGGTTTTTGGGTGGGGATGGGTGGAGGGTTAGGTTTTTGGATGGGGGTGTGTGGAGGGGGGGGTTTAGGTTTTTGGGTGGGGGTGGGTGTGGTGGGTTTAGGTTTTTGGGTGGGGGTGGGTGTGGTGGGTTTAGGTTTTTGGGTGGGGTGGGTGTGGTGGGTTTAGGTTTTTGGGGGTGGTTGTGGGGGATTTAGGTTTTTGGGTGGGGGTTTAGGTTTTTGGGGTAATACTACACATATGTAATATTAAAAATAATAAGAAAAAAAAGACGAGTTAATTCTTATTTTTTATAACGTTATTTATACTCAAATGAAAGATAAAGAAATTCTTGATTTAATGGTGTAATTAAAAAAAAAAAAAATAATGTATGCAAAAGATAGAAATGTGTAAAGATTTATATATTTTAAGTTTCAATTTTATCCTTTCTCTTTAAAATTCCATCATTCTTTTCTTAATAGTTCTCTAGTTAAAATGAGTTCTCTATTGAACTCAACCATATACACACACACACACACACACATATATATATATATATATATATATATATATATATTATAAAGGAACAAGAAATAGATTACCAATAGGACAAATCTATAGTGGCAGTATGCTACTAGTAGAACAACAAAACCTCAATTATGGGTAGACGAAGTTCTTATATGGGAACAAACAGTGGTAAGAATGTGGGAAACCAATAAGAAAGATAGTATGGACATGTTTGCCTATTTAGAAACGATTCTAGGCCCAACAGCCCTAGGAATATGGCAAAAAAATTGGCATTTTTAATAAATGGGAAACGGTTGCAAAATTTATACAGTGTCCCGGACCAATCTACAAAGGTTACCACAGCTTCTCTGAAGCATTAGACACAGCCAGAAACTAAGACAGGTCCATGTCAGGCAGCTGATATGCTTAAGTCCTATTTATATGGAAACCCGCTTAGGTGAAGATTAGGGAAAGAGTTTGCTTTGAAATACTAAACTAGTTAAAGATATATATATATATATAGGGGACGGTTATCGTACAAAGTGTTTTAACGTACTAAGCGTACGAGGTCACCAGTATGCGACACGTGTTCAGTAGGCGAGGGGTAAATGTGTACGCGTTATAATCAGACATGATTTATAATAACGTATGACCATAATAACGTAATCACGCATGTCATAATCATGACCATAATCACGCAATCATGTAATCACGCATGGTATACGCACAACAAATCGAACTTTTTAAAAAAGGTATTTTTTTTAATAAAAGTATAGCAAAAGTATACTCAAATTAAAGAGAATAAAATGCTCGATTTTATGGTGTAATTTAAAAAAAATAATTTTGTATAAAAAAGTTATGCTTGTTTTAAAAAAATTGGGGGAACTTGTAAAAAGTTAACAAATATACAAACCACTTTAGAGTATAAAATAATGTCATATAAAAAATTTATGCTTTTTTTTATTAATATTATAAGAAGGGGTATAATGGTTATTTTAAAAAATTTAATAGAAAACTTATCCTCCATCCACTTTAGAGATCACTCGTGTTACGTTTTGACGAACATACAAACCATCAATGTAGTCTCTGAAACTTACGGACAATACTTGTAATTTGTAAAAATCAAAGAAACCATTAGTGTAATTTACTTTTGCTAATAAAAAAATAGAAGTTATTGGGGTTGGTGGCTCGGAGTTAGAGGCAAAACCTCTCAAATGATTAAATTTTTTTACTTTTAATAAAAAAAGTAGATGTGATACAGATCTGTCTTGTGAAGCACAAACCATTGCATTGAGAGCATTCACATTAGATTCTGTATATGTTTTAAAGTGATTGTGAGTAAAGGAGAGAGAAAAGATATAAATTTTCTATATATTTGTGAAAATAGTATTCACCTGTATAAATTTTTTAATATTTTTTGAAATTGGTGGTGAGTGAAAGAGATATAAAAGATAATGATAAAGTTATAAAAAAATAATATTTAACTGAAAATGAGAGAGAAATGGTAGTAATTTTAGTGTAATTATAGAGATGGAGATGGAGAAACTACCGTAAATGCTCTAAAAACTACAAACCAGCTAAATAAGAGGTGCATCAATTAATGCGCATACAAACCATTAATTAATGCGCACGTGCCAGTTAAGCCTACGTCGTTTAAAAAAAAATTTAATCCGCACGTGGACCTTAAGAAGAACGTGTCATTATTGTTTTGAAAAAAATATAATTTATCATCAAACATGGAAGAAACATGTACGGCATTCATCCTTATATAAATCTTGCTCTTGCTTTTGTTATTGCATAGAACATCTTCTTTTATATGTTTTTCATAATGCCTCCTGCCGAAAAATGTGTCCGTATCGGCTGTCCTAGCATTTGGAGACTCGTTTGTTGATCAAGGGAATAATAACTATGTCAATACTTTGGGCAAAGGAAATTACCTGCCTTATTTTGAGGGTGGAAAACCAACGGGAAGGTACACCAATGGGAGAACACTTTCTGACCTTTTAGGTACTTGTTTGTTTTCTCATATACCATCTTAGTTAAAATGAAATTATGATTATAATATATTAATATCTTTATCATACAAATTTTACTATATACAGTTGTTAAAGCTCGAATGTGTTACCCACCTGAAACAGATTTAATCCTTTTATCCATGTTTTTTTTACCTTTTATTTCTACGCTTTTTTTGACATTTTTATTCTTTTATTTTTGTCCTTTTTTCTAAATAATTTAGTTTTATGTATGTTTTATAGTAACGAAACTTTGAACACAGCGTCTATGTTTTTACGGAGTAGTATTCAAAATCAAGTATTTTTTTGGATCGTGTGCTATAGCGAACGACATTACCTTTGCTGTACCGTTACCAGCCGATATCGTTCTTCGCTTTTATGATCTTCGACGACTTGCACCGATAACGACCAAACTTCTGCAATGTAATGCAGGGGAAAACGACCATGCTCTCGCCGCGAAGTGCGGGTTCCAAATACTTGTTTGCTTTCTAAAAGTAAACATTTTTATTAAGAGAATAGAACATAAAAGTATAATCAAAATCAACAAAAATATAATAAAATATTTAATAACAATAGTGCAATAATAATAAGGATTATTGGATTTTAATAATCTCACATTTTATCAATTGGCCAATAATAATTCCAACTGAGAATATTCTTACCACCAGTCCTTACTTTCAAACTATTTTCTTACATTGGACCCCCCGTTAAAAAAACTTAACGCCATTATATTTTATATGACGTGGACATTTGCAAACCGCCGGAAAGTTGAGCCAAACTAGCAGTAGTCTCGTGGTGAGTTTTGAAATTGGCTCTGATGGTGTTTAACTGGTCTCGTTTTTCAGGCAAGTCCGAACAGAGACACGGTGGTGTTTAACGAGACCGGTTAAACACCACCAGAGTCAACTTCAAAACACACCACAAGACCACTGCTAGCTTGGCTCGACTTTCTGGCGGTTTGCAGATGTCCACGTATTTTAACAGCGAGTCCAATGTAAGAAAATAGTTTAAAAGTAGTGACTTGTGATACGAATATTCTCAGTTAGAATTATTATTGGTTAACTGATAAAAGGTGAAATTATTAAAATCCAATATTCCTAATAATAATTATAAGAAAAAGAAACATAATAAAACAAAGTTAGTTTGCTAGGATGAGATAAGTATACTAAACCTCTTTAGATTGACATTGACCAGATTTGTATGAAGGGAACCGGGGCTCCATTATGAAAAAAAAATGCGGAGTAAATTACTATTTGAAATTTTGATGTTTATTCATTTTAACTAGTTGAGTGTTTTATGTTTTAAAACCTTGGTTTAAACCCTCATTTTTATTTTTAACTCATTTTAAGTCTAGATAGCTAACAATGTTAGATTAACATTTAATTTTATTTGTGAAATAACCAAAATACCCTCAATGACTCAAACGATTAAAAAATATATATATTCTACCCCCTCTCTTCTCACCATCACCACTAACACCACCACCTCCCAAAACGCCCCATAAGATAATATGACTCGTTCCTAAAACATAGGATAATATTAACAAATGTGAAGGATTTATGATTTATTGTGTATCTTTATTATTTCCTCTAACGTAAGTGCAATAATCTGATATGAACTTCATAGCAAAGGCATTAGGAGTAAAGGACTATCTTCCACCATCTCTTGACCCTTTGATTAAAGACAATGATCTTCAAACGGGGGTAAGTTTTGCTTCCGGAGGCAGTGGGTTTGATCCACTAACGACGACAATAACGGTATACAAGTATATATTGCTTTTAATATAAACTCATTGAAACCATCTTTAAGTATATATGGCATGCTTACTTGTTTCATGTTTTGTTTTAGACTGCAATACCAATGTCGGTTCAATTGGACATGTTCAAAAAATATATTGGGAGGTTCAAGAGCACCATTGAGGAAGAAGCTGCCAATAACATAATCACCAACAGTGTAGTTGTGGTGGTCGCAGGAAACAACGATCTCTTTCTTTCGCTTCTAAACAGAAAGCCACAATATGATGTTACAACTTATTCTAACATGCTCGTAAACCTAGTCTTGGATTTCATACAGGTATTAATTTTCAATTAGATTTCTAAGACATGTAAAAGTAAATTATGTAGCCAACTAGACTTTGCATCATTATTCTTGTTTCAAGGATCTACACACTTTGGGAGTTAGAAGGATAGTTGTCTTTAGCGCACCCCCAATCGGCTGTTTACCTGGGGTGAGGACGATATCTGGAGGTCTACTAAGAAATTGTGGAGACCAAGAGAATAATGCAGCACAATTATACAACAACATTCTAAAACAACAGCTTCAGTTTTGGGCATCAAGTTTTCCTCAATCCAGGGTCGCCTTTGTTGATTACTACAATACTCTTTTAAGCATCATTGAAAGCCCTCACAACTACGGTATTAAGTTTTATATTATTGGCAAGGTTTCTAATTTCTGCAATTCACACACACACACACACACGTGTATATAGGGGAGGGTTATATGTAGAACACTAAATATTTGTGAGAACATACAGAACAAACTGAATTCTTCGTTTTTTCAATCTTCAAATTTTTTTGAAATATATGAAAATGATAGAGAATGCAATGCTTATTCGTTTCTTCATACACTTTTAAGAAAATATAAGCAATGCTTTTTATTCTTCATACACTTTTAAGACCTTTTTGTCTTTTTATTTAAACCAATGTCATACGCCGCTCACACACACGTGTGTATATATATATATATGTGTATATAAATAGGGTGAATTTTATAAGTTAACTAACATTTAGAGAGAGAAATAGAGAACTCCTTATTAAAGGTAAAAAAAATAATAAAAAAATAATAACTCAAAATATAAATAAAAAACTAAAAATATGGTTCGGAGACCATGTTTCCCACGTCGTCCTTGTTAAAAAAAAACTGTAAAAAGGCTGGTTTAGATTTAGGGTTTAGTTTTTGGGTTTAGTTTACCTCAAATTTTGCATCTTCAAATTTCAAAAAGCTCTTTTTTCTATTGATCACCTCGTTTTGCTAGGCTTCGATGTGGCAGATAAAGGATGTTGTGGACTTACCGGTGAGATAGAGGTGATATATTTATGCAACAAACTAACCCCTACATGTCCCGACGACTCTAAATATTTGTTTTGGGATGGTGCCCACCCGACAGAGAAAGGATATAGCATCATTGTAAATCATATTCTTCAAGATTTGGTGAATACTTTGCTCTAAGATAATCGAGAGAATGAAATAAGATATTGTTCAAAACTAATTCCTCTCTCTCTTTGTTTGTGTATTTTTAGAGTGAGTATTATATTTGTATGACTATATATATCTTGAAGCATTGAGGATCTATTTATGTGTAAGAACAAAATAATTTTTTATTTTGTTTATACAACAAATTTGATATGAGATAATCACTATAAGCAATTACGACCGCACATGCCGGTCGTAAAATTAGCGACCGATTGCATAACAGTCATAAAATTAGCGACCGAACAAGATTTGGTCGCAAAGTTTTTGACCGCTTAGTTTTGGTGGCAGATAAGTATGACCGATAGGAATATGAACATCTTTGAATCAGAGTACGATTCATCCAAAGACCGCGGGCGACAATCGCGCGAGTTTAAAGCCGGTTTGCATCCTCCCAAGGTATATCTCGACATGCTTACTCACATATGCGTTCAATTATTTCTCTTGAGATTAACATTTGATCTATGCTTAGTGCTGCAATTTAATGTGAATCCTTGAAACATGTTTCTAGTGCCATCATGTGTGTCAATTAACCCATGATTTGTCTTTAGCTGATTAATCATGCGCTTTCTTTGGTCCGAACTCAATCAATGGGGATATGTGTGGACGTAAGCCCAAAGAAGTTCAAGATCACATTATCGGTGTATACGGGCTTCATATGGACAAACAATATTTCCTTGCACCATATTTAGCCGAGTAATATATTATCTTTTTTGCTTCTTAGTTTATTATAATTAGCTATAATTAGCTTTCCTTTTCTTTATTAATTATAATTTACCTAATTATTTTATAACTTTGTTTTTTTAGTAAGCATTGGACATTATTTATCATTTCTCCTTCAAAGAAAGAAGTATTCATCTTAGATTCGTTAAAGGGTAAAAAAGACAAAAACAATTATCTTCTTTCGAAAGTCATTGAAGATGTTTTCAAGGAAATAGAATTCACATGGAGCATGGTCCAGGTATGCATTTCTATGTCTTAGTTAATTGATTTTCTTAAATTTTATCTAATTAGTTGTTAATTTATTGTAGTGTAAACAACAAGAAAATGGATGGAAATGTGGGTACATTGTGTTGGGCTTTATGATGGAGTTTGTTTGCACTTATCAAAAACAATTTCCAAGGAATGTAAGTATTTTATATGCATAATTAAATTTTTTAACCCTAAATGAATATAGTTTAAATCTAACCATTTTTATTTATTTCTTTTTAGATTTGGCGAACAACAAGAGTTGCTAAACAAAAGGATATCGACGAGTTACTTCGAATCATAATGCCGTTGCTTTTTTGTGACTTTGATTTCAAATTGGAGCTATAAGTTGAATTAGATTTGGTGTAAATTACTTTTTATAGATTTCTATCTTGTAGAAATTTATGCATTGTTGGATTTGTAAATTTATGAATTAGTAAACGGTGTATTGAATTGCTTCTTGAGTGATAATTGAATTCTAGGTTTTATCAAATTTTAATTGATTTTTTTTTTGAAAATATGAATTAGTATCTAGTGTATGGAATTGGTTTTGGATTGGTATTGAATTTGGCTGGAAATATGAATCACTAGAAAAAAAAATTAATTTTAATTATTAATAAAATATTCAGGGAAACGCTGCAAAAAACATTTATTATTAATTAATATTTAAAAAGATAACCGCTGCAAAAAAAATTCCTTATTATTTATTATATTAAAAAAAACCGCTGCTAAAAAGAATGTTTAACCGCTGCTGTATCTTTTGAAGCGCTTATAAAACGCTTCTAAAAACTCTTCTGACCGCTTCTAAAAACAGTTTTTGTACTAGTGATTGTTGTATGGTACTTTCTTGTTTATGGATTTTCTATATAGGGAAGCTTATTCACGTGTCTCCTATCGTTTCAAAGTTTTGGACCTTCAGGTTTCATAAAATCATTTTAAACGTTTTTGATTTGAAATGGTGTAATTTTGAAGCAGTCAAAGTCAAAGAACTTGGTCATGGGTAAATTGGTCATTTCATGGATAGGTTGTGTCATGGGAGTTGTCGGTGTAAATGATGGTTGTTGTTATGCGCCTAGTCAACATTCGGTCATGGAGGTGCGCCACATGGTCGATGTTGATTGGTCGTATCTTTCTGACTTGACCAAGGGTGTGAATTTAGAAAGTTTTCAACTTCAACAAGTCTAAGTCCTTTTAATACCAATGGATATATTAAAGTCTCACATGTACTAGGTGAAATCTACTTGTGTGGGACTTTGATATCGTATTCGTGTTTGAAGATCCGTTGGTATTAAA
The DNA here is from genome assembly GCA_023525975.1 of Smallanthus sonchifolius. Taxonomy (NCBI): domain Eukaryota; kingdom Viridiplantae; phylum Streptophyta; class Magnoliopsida; order Asterales; family Asteraceae; genus Smallanthus; species Smallanthus sonchifolius. The sequence goes on from CM042029.1 coordinate 95,457,336, forward strand.
GGGACTTGCAATTGGAAGAGAAATGACGAGGGGTAGTTGTTGTATATGAGAGTGAGATTTGAGCAAGTTGTGGGGAGTCGTGACTCGAAAGCGTTTTAAATGATGAACCCGGACACAACAACGGATCGAGGGCCTGAACTCAGTATATTTCTTCTTAGAATATAGTCTTGTTAGGATGAGTTTACTTTTAAATATTTTAATAATAGTTTAGAACCTGTGTATTACACATGGTGAAAAAATATCAATATATAAAATTCTTAAATCTTTATATATGTATCTTATAGGTGAAAAAATGTATCACATATACTAACAATAAAAAAGAAAATAAAAAAATATGTAAAAATTAGTATATAATTGAGTTTAAAAAATACATAAAACACTATTCAATTTAATTTGACTTTCATTTACTATTTGATTGAAAACACAAGTTAGATAATTACATTTCAAAGTTTCTTATAATATGAGATATATTTAAAATAAATGTGTTTTATTAGTATAATTAATAATTTGTTTAAAAATATATTATTATTGAAATATGAAAATGTATTTATTATGAGAGAGAGACGAGAAAAAATTTATAAGGATAAATCTGGAGACGACATGTGGCATTGAGAAACCTTTATTTATTATATAGTATAGATTTGTAATTTTACTTTCCACGGAGATGTGGTGGAGGGGACGTAGGCGGCGGAGAATGGTGGTAGCCGGAGGAAGATGAGGGTTGGGATTGGGTAAATAAAGAAGATATGGGTGGATCTCATATTTATTAATTATTTTCTTTTATTTTTTGTTTTTAATATTTTAATGAGGGGTATAATGGTTATTTTAAAAAAAATTTAACAGAAAAATTACCTTCCATTCATTTCAGTGATCAGCCGTGTTACGGTTTGACAAACATATAAACAATCAGTATAGTTTCTGAAACTTGGGGACAATACTTGTAATTTGTACAAATCAAAGAACCATCCGTGTAATTTAATTTTGCTAATAAAAATATAGAAGTTATTAGGGTTGGTGGTCCAGTGTTAGACGAAAAAAACCTTTTAAAATATCAAAGTTTAAGAATGTGATGGATTGTAGTTCCACTCGCACAAAATCAAATAAATTTTACTTAAAAATAAAATAAAAAAGTAAAAGATATGCATATCTGTCTTGTGAAGCACAAACTATGGCATTGAAAACTACAAAACACCAAAATAAGAGTTACATTAATTAATGTGCACATGGACATTAGGAAGAATGCGTCATTATTTTCTTGAAATAAATATAATTTATCATCAAACATGGAAGTAACATGTACTCCATTCATCTTTATATAAGTCTTGCTCTTGCTTTTATTATTTCATAGAACATCTTCTTTTGTATGTTTTTCATAATGTCTCCTTTTGTTGCTGAGCTTCTTTTGTTTTGTTTATACGCCTCTGTTTGTTTTTTTCGCGGTGAGGGACAAATAACTTTGCCGAAAAATGTCTCCGTATCCGCCGTCCTAGTGTTTGGAGACTCTTTTGTTGATCAAGGGAATAATAACTATGTCAATACTTTGGGCAAAGGAAATTACCTGCCTTATGGAAAGGATTTTCAGGGTGGAAAACCAACGGGAAGGTTCTCCAATGGTAGAACACTACCTGACTTTTTAGGTACGTTTTTTGTTTGAGTGTTGATTAACATCTTTTATACTCATATACCATCTTAAATATAATTTTTTTATCTATAACTTTGAGTATTCAATTTTAGAAGTAATTTACCTTAAAGGCTAAAACCGAGGTAAAAAAGAGGGTTGTGATTGAAAATAATTTCAACTATAGGAAAAAAAGGAAATATTACACTTATATCAAACAAAATAAGTAAAACATATTGATTTGAGACCAAAAATAAAAAAATAAAAAAATCATGAAGTTAATAAGTACCAAATATTTGCTTTCTAAAAGTAAACATTTTTATTAAAAAAATAAAACATAAAAGTAAATATAAAATCAACAAAAATATAATAAAATATTTAATAACAATGTACAATAATAATAACTAGAACGTGGACAGCAAACGCGTGGCCCTTGCTTGCACAATTAGCTTAAAATTTGATACCCTGTTTACAAGCGTTGTAATTTAAATAGGTTATATAATTAACAGTCGTTACCTTAACAGTTAACTTTTTTTCTTCTAAAATAATTAAAATACGATTAAGTACTTAAATGATTAAAAAACATTATATATTCTACCCCTCTTTTCTTACCGTCAACCCCCCCCCCCCCCCCTCCCCTCCTAGGATAATATTAACAAGTGTGAAGGAGTTATGTTTCATTGTATATCTTTATTATTTCCTCTAACGTAAGTGAAATAATCTGATATGAACTTCAAAGCCAAGGCTTTAGGAGTGAAGGACTATCTTCCACCGTCTCTAGACCCTTTGATTAAAGACGATGATCTTCAAACGGGTGTAAGTTTTGCTTCCGGTGGCAGTGGGTTTGATCCACTAACAACGACAATAACGGTACATCTTACTTTTAATATAACTCTTCCCGTTTCTAATTTAAACCATATTTATGTATATGTGCACATGCTTACTCATTTCATGTTGTTTTAGACTGCAATACCAATGTCGGTTCAATTGGACATGTTCAAACAATATATTGGAAGGCTCAAGAGGACCATTGAGGAAGAAGGTGTGAATAACATAATCACCAACAGCGTAGTTGTGATAGTCGCAGGCAACAACGATCTATTTCTTTCCTTTCCCCTCAGAAGACCACAATATGATGTTACAGCCTATTCTAACATGCTCGTAAAGCTAGTTTTGGATTTCATACAGGTATTGATTTTCAATTAGCATTCTAAGACATGTAAACGTAAATCATTTAGCCAACCAGACTTTGAATTAATACACATTAAAATAATAATAAATGTGACATAATATGTGGGACCAACACAGGGTTTGAATGCAGTGTCATTATTGCATAAAATAAATAAATAAAAATAAAAAATATAAAAAAAAATCATGGATTTTACATTGCATAAATGTACTCGTTTGAAGGAAATACACACTTTGGGAGTTAGAAGGATAGTTGTGTTTAGCGCACCCTCAATCGGCTGTTTACCTGAGGTGAGGACGATATCTGGAGGTCTACTAAGAAATTGTGGAGACGAGGAGAATAATGCAGCACAATTGTACAACAGCATTTTAAAACAACAACTTCAGATTTGGGCATCAAGTTTTCCTCAATCCAAGGCCGTGTTTGTTGATTACTACAATCCTTTTTTAAGCATCATTGAAAGCCCTCATAACTACGGTATTAAGTTTTATATTATTGGCAAGGCATCTTATTTCTTCAATATATGTAATAGGTACGTAAATACCGTTTTGACAATCAAAAGAAAAATAATTTGTAAATAATGTGAATAGTTACCTTGATTTTCTCTAGGTTTCACATAAGTTTGAAACGAAACGATATACATATATATATAAAGGATGTTGTGGACCTCAAATTTTGCATCTTCAAATTTCAAAAAGCTCTTTCTTCTATTGATCACCTCGTTTTGCCAGGCTTCGATGTGGCAGATAAAGGATGTTGTGGACTTACCGGTGAGATAGAGGTGCTATATTTATGCAACAAACTAACCCCTACGTGTCCCGATGACTCTAAATATTTCTTTTGGGATGGTTTCCACCCGACAGAGAAAGGATATAGCATCATTGTAAATCATATTCTTCAAGATTTGGTGAAAACCTTGTTCTAAGACAATCGAGAGAATGAAATACGAAATTGTTCAAAACTAATTCCTCTCTTTGTTTGTGTATTTTTAGAGTGAGTATTGTATTTGTATGACTTTATCTTGAAGCATTGGGGATCTATTTACGTGTTGTTTGTACAACAAATTTGATGTGAGATAATAAGCTGTTTGTGTGGAGATAGTGGACCAATATTATGTGTTAACGATATATTAATTAATTAAATATGTTAGTTGTGAACTTGTGAAACATCTCAAACTGGGTACATCTCACAGTTGTCACAAAACATAACAAAAATAGTTCTTAAAACCGAAAATAAGAATCTATTACAACGGAAGTCTTTAATTTAAAACATTCATAAACTCAAACTAAATAAAACATTGTTTGAAACATAAACTATCGGAACGAGAATGCTAGTGTTCAGCACAGCAACCCGACATACATGTTATCCAGCCCTCATGGCTCCTTTACTTTACTTTTCTCTTTACTTTTTCTACGTGTCATGCATACTAAAAGTCAGCTAATGCTGGTGAGTTCTATTTTTTACTTTGAGCTGAAAACTTTCTTTTAGGTAGCTTAATTTTATAAAAATAAAATAAGCTTTTCTTTCTCAATCTTTAAAACACTTTAATTTAACTTTAAAACTTTATAACGTTACAATTATAAAACTTACGCTACTGTTAACTTTACTCAATACAAATGGTAACAAGTAATATTCCATGTTAACCTCTTTAACTCATAATCTTAAGCCTAATATGAAACGGTAGTCATTGGAGAATTTGGCTATGTTTTACATATACACAACTTGAATGCGCTTTTATTAGCTGCAAGCAAATGGGTTTCAACAAACAACTTTAATGATTATTTATATTACGCAGCAGAGCCATGGATAACTTGGACGAGTTGTTTAGATTGCATATCTGAATTAGGTCTATTATGAGTTGCTTGCCTACAAATTTTGAGCCCGAAATCTCAAAATATGACAAGTTTGAAGTGGTATAGCTTGACTAATTTCACTTGTTGATATTTTGCAAATGGACTGATTACAATCGTTTGACAGTTGCAATGTTTGATTTTATGTTTGTGGAAAACATTTGCATTGTCAAAGCAGAGTTCAAACTACAGAGCCAAGTGCGCATTCTGTGATTGGTTTCGAAGTTCAGACTAAAAATTTCAATTGTTTTAAGCTTGCGACCATTTGCGTGCCTTGGGTTTCGGTCAATCAATATCATCATGAAAGGAGTTCAAGAAGAAGAGTGGGAAGCAGGACTTCAAAATTGTTGGTGAAATGACAATTTTGCCCCCCCCCCCTCATGTGACGTGCACGTGAGGGTGGGTTAACACAATCGTTAGCAACCGTTACCAAATTGGACGAAAACTATTAAAATAAAAAATGTGAGGGGCTCAAAGCGTTAAAACTTTTCGAATTTTACGAAAAGTGATTTTTAGATTAGACCTCGGGGACGATTTCTATAATTTGCTCTATGACAAATCTTGAAGAGATATATGATTATGATCACTATGTGTACATCCAGTACGTATACAGCTAAGTGATATGTGTATATCAATTCTTGTTTAATCCATGATGCATGTGATATATATAAAGCATGATTAAATTATGTGATGGATCAAAAAGTTGCCAATATAATTTGTTTGTAATACTGATTTTGTTAAAAAAACAAATAAAAGTAAATATTATGCTTGATTTAATTGATTAATACTTAATAAAATATGGTGTTGGTATAACTATATTGACCGGCTGATACACCATGCATTCGATTACAAATTAACAAAGGAGATTGCTTTTGCAATTTGCTTCTCTACTACGCAAGTTGATGATTAAATATTTTCCATGCATAAAGGATACTAATTATTTCAATTCTTCACGTTCTACATTTTCGCCAAAGAAAGTCGAGGATCTGAAACTCTTTGTAGTGGGCCCATATTTTGTGCAAAATATTTATTTTATTATATACAATATTTGTGAATGTCCAATATTTTTCAGACGTGATAATTTATCTAAAGAAATGTTGTGATGATAAAATGAAACTGAAAATGAGAGAGAGACAATCGGAGGAAAATGACTTTAATTGATAAATTAAATAATAGTTATAAAAATGTTTATATACCAGAAATTAATCAAAGAAGCGAAAATAGTAAAGAAAAAAAAAAAGTTTCGCCCAACAAGAAAACGTATTTTTGTTAAATACACAACTAGTCCTTGGTTTGCAAAAGTTTGATTGTTGTGCCACCTATTGATTAATTAACATTATAACATATATTCTAATATTATGTTGGTTTAACTCCTCAAACACCATATTGACTTATTGAGTGATTCATCGTTCATGTAAACAAACGAACCCAAGCCCATTGTAAGAACCTGAATTTCGAAACTGTCGGGACAGGGTATTGGGACAGTTTTTTGTGCTATATATAAGACCGGATATGAGATTAGGTTTAAAAACATTTCTGGGTATAGGACGAGTATAATATTGGATGATACGGGCGTAAACATACATATCGGTAAATATTTTCTTTTTATCTTTTCTTTATACTTGGATAATAGAGTAATCTACTGATCCTTTGATTTTTTTAGTTTTTTATATAAATGTTAAAAATAGTAAAAAAATGTACATGAAAATCTCAACATGTAATGTGTAACGAACCAAAATCCGGGTTTCGTTATAAATAAATAAATATTCTAATAAATATTATGGTGAAAATAATATTTTAGAAATAAGTTGAAACAAGTGGGTTTCAAGTTAGTAATGAGGTTATATTAGTTTTTAACTAGTTTTGTAATGAAATTGGTGAAATGAAAGTTGAGGGGCTAAAGGTGTAAAATGATAAAATCTGCCATATTGACTAGAGGAAGTCAAAATTGAGACTTCACTTTTGTGTTGGGTCGTTCTTGAGCAAGAGAGAAAAGGGAGAAAGTGGAATTGAAGCAAAATCGCGCATTTGAGCTTGAATTTGTGAAAGTTTTGGCTCACATATCACCTTTCTAAAATCAAGTAAGTGATTATCTTCCATTGATTTCACCTTTGATGAGCTAGTAGGTGGGTTTTATAGAAATCCAAAAATTTATGATGCATGTGGTTAATTGGTGTTAGGTTGTTGATAATCTAGCTAAACTAAAGGTAAAGAATGATGATTAACATCCTAGAACCATTTGATTATGATTATGAGAAGTTAGGGTTCATATGGAGAAATTTAGGGGTGTTTGGATTATGATGATAGTATGTTGAATTAATGAATGGTTAAGTGTTTATATGATGTTAGACACTTGAATGAACACCATATTAACCTAATGAAAATATTGAATGAGAAATTAGTGTCAAGGAATTGCAAATGAAACTCAAGTAGGTGAGTTTGGATGGAAAGAGGGTGTTTGGCTATGGGAATAACCCAAATGGGTCAGTTTGGGTTGAGAATGGGAAATTGGGTTGTGAACCCAATTATAATGTGATTTTGATGTATGATTAGATTACTAAACTAGGTGTATATGTTTAGGTAATCAAATTGTGAATCGAGAAGGTGGTGCGGGATCTTCTAACCCGAAAGGTAAGTGCTTTTGCACTTACTTAGTATTGATGATAAATAGTGTTTATATGCAATGTGGTATGCATAATGTGTATGAATGTGTATGAACTAGTATGTGTAAATGAATGAATGTAGTTATAGTTTGTAATACTACAATGGATATGTGTATATGAGGTTATGGTCTAAGTACCATAATGGAAATGTAGATATGAGGTTATGGTTTAAATACCATAATGGAAATGAGGTTATGGTTTAAATACCATAATGGAAATGAGGTTATGGTCTAAGTACCATAATGAAAATGAGATATGAGGTCAATGGAAATGAGGTTATGGCCTATGTGTCATAATGGAAATGGAAACGTGTTAATTATGAATGATAAATGAAAAGAATGGAACTTGTAAGGTGAAATGCAAGTCATATGTAGCTTAATGACAAATTGGGTGGAAACGGGTCAAATGGGTGAATGGGTGAAAACAAGTGGATTTTACTTGTTTGATATGTTTTATCTTTATTATTAATGGTGATACATGTGGTGTTATGTAGGAAAAGCTCTGATGTAATTCAAGTCAAGTCCAAGGCGATGTCAGGTTCTCGTATGCGAAATGGGTGTTTTTGGGGTGTAATTAGAAATCCATAAACGGTTGATATTGATGCAAGAATTGAGGTTTTTGGGTGTGTAATTATGATGTATAAATGTTTTGAAACAAAACCTAAGTGTTGGGATAAATTTGGAGTCAAGTTGAAATAGTAATGGGTGAAAATTTGGCTAAGTGTTGGAACTGGGAGAAAAAGTAAACTTTCTGTATACTGGGCTTCTTCGCGGTACGCGAAAGACAGGGGATGGTCTGAATGCCGGAAAGCCACTTTGAGGCTCCTTCGCGGTACGCAAAGATGTGGGGCTAGTCCTTCGCGACATGCGAAGGTATATATAAAAAAAATAAAAATTCTTGGGATAATAGCTTCCGCGCGTTTAAATGTTTTTAATAATTGGTGTTTCAATTAAGGGTGTTACATAATGTTTAAGAAATTATCGGTTCTCTCCAATTCCGGATCCTAATGAGTAAATGTGTACCCGGCGGACATGAGACCTCGCCAAAACTTGTCCCATTACCATACATAATAATTACGTATTAAATCAAGATTACTTTCAAAGTCTTTTTGTACAATTTATTTATAAACTCTTTATTCACTAAATGACAAGTATTTTGTTGCAAGTTTGGGTAAGTTTAGTGCAATGTCAGAAGTTGAGGGGCTAATCTCTCAATAATACTTGTTGAGGGTTAGTTTTATATTTTCTGATGTAGTTAGCTATTAGGTCAGCTTAGTAAAAATTAGTTAGTTAAGAGGGATGATTCTTTCATTAGCTCATAGTTCAATTATGTTATTCTCATATCAATTCCTTTTCTTGTAATTGTTTCAATCAAGCAATAAAGACTACAATCGTTTGCCTTTGTTCTTGATTTGTTCTTCTTGGTATACAATTCTTAAAATCTTTGGATGTTAAGCGTTATTCAATTCCGCGATGCCGTTAACAGTTAGTATCAGAGCCTTGTGCTCAATTTCAAAGGTTTTTCGATCGATAATTGAATCAAGAAGGTGAGCAATAGTTTCTACATAGTTTGGCCAAGAGGAATTTGATTTTAAGAACCACTTCGGGCTCTGTAGACTGAAGATAAGGCGTTGCTTGCTCATAAGGGGGTTGTGGATACACTTACTGGATAGGCAAATTTACCGGCCAATCTTCCACTGTGGTTATGCATGAAACAAAAATACATAATGACTTCGTTAACGTGACATTAATGTTTATTTGTCTCTTTTGATTGAAGACTTAAAAACTCCATGGAGTGCAGGTGTAGACTTGTATGATGCTTATAAAAAAATATTTTGAATAGTGGGCTATGAATTTTTGCACCGTAAGTGATTGTTCTAGCATACAATAATTTGTTAGGATACAGTATGAAAGGTAAGCAAATGTGTCCTGTTTGTGAATAGGAGACAAGTTCGATCTAGTTAAATAATTGCAAAAAAATTGTATACATGAGACATCGAAGATTCCTTCCAACTATCCACAGTTATCGGAAGAAATTAAAGAAGGAATTTGATGGAAACATATTGACAAGTCCACAAATTGACAATGTACTCGAACATACATTTCTGACACATTTCTCATATATTTATAGTTATCATTACTACTAACATCGTCGGAGTCGGTCTTCTCCCTATCTAAGGAAGAAGTTTTGCTTCAAGTTTCATATATTGTACATTATTTGTTACTATTATCATCTTAACGATAAGACACCACTATGGTGAGGACTAGCAATACGATAAGACACCACTATGGTGAGGACTAGCAATACGATTATCGCGAATTCTAAGCTTAAAAGTTAAAAGTTATAAACTAGATATCTCATTAAGATGAATATGAAAAAAACGAAAGAGGTGCAAATCTGTCCAGTGGAGCATAAAGTAGAGTCGACAACCAAAAAAAACTCCTAAGAGGAACAATAATTAATTTTAAAAAAACTCCTAAGATGAACTATGATTAATTTGAGGTGTGGCCCTTTTATAAAGGATGCATCATTTTCTAAAACAATATTATACGTTTATTCTCAAACATGGAAGTGGCAAGTACACTATCCATCTCTATATAAGACATACATCTATTTTTTATGTTATACAGGAAATATTCTTTTTTTATGGTTTTCATAATGCTTCTTTCTAGTGTTAAGGTTATTTTGTTTTGTGTATATTGTGCTCATTTCTGCAGCAGCAATGGAAGGATAATTCAGCAGAAAAATGTGTATGTATCCGCTCTCCTCGTATTCGGAGACTCCTTTGCTGATCAAGGGAACAATAACTATATCAATACTTTAGTTAAAGGGAATTTCCTCCCTTACGGAAAGGATTTTCTGGGCGGAAAACCGACCGGGAGGTTCTCTAATGGAAAAACAATGTCGGACTTTTTAGGTACGTTATTTTGTGTTCTTGATTTCATTTCAGAACAAGAAAATTCTGCGATAACAGAGAGAAAAAACCTAAATCGTTTAATTTTTTGATCTATGGTAAAAAAGTTTAAAATTTTATATTTTTTAGATATAAATATGTATGTTTATGATCAGATCAAATCCCCTTACGGACTTGCATCTCCATCATAATGAGCACTTGACCACATTTCCTTCATATTGATAAATTAAAACATTAAAGCAGATCACCCTCATAAGAACATGGGGAATTTTTACATATTTTAAAATAGATGTTTGAAAATGGGATATATTTTATTTAACAGCAAATAGTGTAGGATGCGAAGGGTAAATCAAAACGATTTTGATGGATTTATGTCTTATAGCACTTTCTTATCGCGTATGGAGTGGCAATGATGCATTTGTTAGAATTAATTGTTACCCAAGTTTAGATAAGTTAACAGGTCAATGTGTAATTGAGTTAAAGTGTATGTTAAAATTCATTTGTGTAAATATTTAGGAGTCAAAAGGTAGTAAGTGTCAAACTCAATTGTTTAAACCGTATATGGGCAAAGGTACGCAACGTTTCACCAGGGATGCGTCTTTTAGGATTAAGGTTATAAATACGGTTCATGTAAACAGATCAAACAAGTTCTTGGTTCGTTAATTCAAATTTTTGTTTGGGTTAATCCCTATTGTCTTGTTCTATATTTTGATTCTTGATTATGGGTTGATTAAATGATTTCTGGGATCAATAGTATTTAATGCCAAAAATTGACGTCTGGTAGTGTAAAGGACGAAAATTTTAACAACGACGACTTTTGCAATTTCCTTAGCTTAAAGACGTAAACTGAAATTTGGTAAATACCTAAAGGACGTAAAATATAATTTACTCTATATTTTAAGATTTTCGCTTATATATGTGCAATTGGTTGATATGAAATTCGAAGCCAAGGCATTAGGAGTGAAGGATTATCTTCCGGCATCTCTAGACCCTTCGATTACAGACAAAGATCTTCAAACGGGTGTAAGTTTTGGTTCTGCTGGCAGTGGGTTTGATCCACAAACATCCACATTAACGGTATGCATGTTTATCTTGCTTTTACTTCAACTCTTCTCATGATTAACAACTAAAACTATTGTTATTTCTCTCCCTTTTTATGACATACAACAATAAGTCTACTATACCAATGTCGGTTCAATTGGACATGTTCAAAGAATATATTGGGAAGCTAAAGAGGAACAATGGGGAAGAAGCTGCCAATAACATAATCACCAACAGCGTAGTTGTGGTCATCGCAGGCAACAACGATCTGCTTGTTTCCCGCGCCATCAGAGGATTACAAAATGATATTCCAGCTTATGCTAACATGCTGGTAAAGCATGTCATGAATTTCACACAGGTACTATTTACCCAACCAACTTTGTTTGCTACACAGAAAATAACTACTAACATGCATTGGTACCACGAGTTAAGGTGGTCCGGTTTTAAACATTGAAAGGTAGATTAAAAACACGTATCCGCTGTAAATATAACACTTAGGGTTTAAAAGACTAAATATTATATTAATTAAAATATCAAATTTAGTATTTCAAAAACTATTAATTAAGAATTAAAATAAATAAAATAATTTTATTAAATGAATATGTGAATATTAGAATTCTGTACTTTTTACATTTGCTGGTAGCAGCTGTAGGTAAGATAATTCTTGGTATTTAATAAAATATTAATTAAGAGATTCCATCGGCTACGCCCCAATCACAAAAAGAAAATAATAAAACACTACTAGAAAAAATAACGTTTTCGACGCAAATTTGCGTTGTAAATACGTCGGAAACATCAAATTCTGATAAAATTGCGATAAAATCCTTTTGTCAGAAAAACCCTCATTGGAAATTAGTTGCGACAAAAATGTTGTGTCGGAATTTCCGACGCAATTTCTAATTATAATTATTATGCTTATAATTATTAACATAATTATCTAATTTTTACTTTTTCTAATTTGATTTAAATGAAATAGTTTGTCGCAAATGTGTCGGAAATTTCCGACGACTTTTATTTTTAAATTTGTATTTTTTAATTATTATGTATTATTTAATTTTCATCACTATTTTGTCACAAATTTGTCACAATTTGCGATATAAATTTTGCGTCGGAAATATTTCGTAGTAAACTTGTTTTTTTTCTAATAGTGAAAGTTCACATCTAGCAATTGTTTTAAGTAGGTGCTTTTTTTTTTTAGCTTTGTATCATGTTTTATTGGTATGTAATGAAAAGTATTTGGTTTTTTAGTGAATCATAAATAACATTTACGAAAGTGGGTTGTTTTGTAAATGTTATTTACGAAAGTGATTTATTGGCACGGTTTGGTTAGCTTACATTATTTGTCATATAAGCATTTTCGTATATGGCATTTACGAAACTCCTCACTTTCATAAATGGCATTTATGGAAACCCAAAAACAAAACACTCTTCAAAAGATAAAGTAAAAAATTCCTATTCCAGAAAAATGTTCGACAGAAAAGATCAGAAACTGCAGGTTAACATGCAACCAAACGTCTAGGCCAGACTACTTTTTGTTTAACAGCTTGTTAATATATTTTACTAATAAAAAAGTGAGTTTATTTAATAATAAATTATTGTTCATAACAAGCAAATTGTATATATACTAGTATTTGGCATCGCATGTTGCGGCTGGACGTCAATACCGCTTTGTAAAATTTATTATACAAGTTGCAGGGGTAATATTAACAAGAAGTTGTGGCGACTCGCCGAAACATGGATAGAAAATCGTTGTATAATGACACCGCCGTTCTTCGATCGGTATCGGTTTCATTCGTCGTGGTAGCAGCACGTTACTGTCAACCGATATAACCTACGATAATAAAAGGTTGGAGGCAGACCTTAAATGGTTGTGGATGTGTCATTAATGCGAGTAAACACAAAAAGAAACGTCGTTAAATACATAAAAAAAACGTATGAAGTTACGACGAGTCGGTTGCAGAGATCGAATCATAGATAAAAGACGGTTATATAACGATACCAATCTTCTGCAGTCGGTGTCGGTCTCATTTTTCATTGTATCAGTACGTTATCATCAGTCGAAATAAACTGTGATACCTAAAAAATACCCTATTTTGAAAACAACTCTATTTTAACCAAAATTTATACCGGAATGTTAAGAGAAAAAGTTAAACACAACCATAGATTATTATTATTATTTTTTAAATTATCAGTTATTTAGGAAAACCATATACTACAGGGGGGTAAACTCTAAACTTTATAAACTTAAGGGGGTTAAAATTACATTTTATAATGTTAAGGGGTTAGTTATGACAGTTTAACAAAGTTGGGTTGAAAATAACTTTAAAAACATGAGGGGATAAAGGGACATTTTCAAAAGTTAAGGGGTTAGTTTTGACATTCTAATAAAGTTAGGGGTAGTTTTTTGTCCATGACAAATTCCTTCGACATTGGTAAATGAGTTTCTATGGAATACATTTAACCGTCCAATTTGTTTGCTAGACAGAAAATAACTAATTAACTACAGGCAACTGCTGATACTACCACGTATCCATGCAATTGCCCCACGTCTGATTTTCATCCATTTGTTTTCTGCATTTAGTACTTAGAAGTATTTTCCTTTAATTGCATTCTCAACTTCCAGTAGCATAACACGATCCCATGTTTGCATGTTTACGTATTTTTAGTTCTCATTTCTTTGTATTTAAGAAACATTTAATTTAATGAAAAAGAGGTAGAGAAAATTGCAGCAAATTAGTTTGTCTTTATCTAGTTTTTTGAGAATGTTTACGTATTAAAAAAGGCTAAATTATTTAGTAGATTAACCATCTCAAATCAGCATTAACTGTTGTCGACAAACATGCATATATGTTTACATTTGAACATTAATGAACGAGAAACATTTATTTAAAATTATATTAATAAAAGATGATCTATAAACACGTTTGTAGGAAATATACAAGCTGGGAGTAAAAAGGATCGTTGTCTTTAGCGCACCCCCAATCGGCTGTTTGCCTGCCCTGAGAACGTTAGCTGGAGGTCCTCATAGAACGTGTGTAGATGAGGAGAATAATGCAGCACTAATGTTCAACAACATTCTAAAGCAACAACTTCAGTTTTGGGCAGCAAGTTTTCCTCAATCAAGGGTTGCCTTTACTGATTACTACAATCCTCTCATAAGTATCATTGAGAACCCTAAAAAATACGGTATAAAGTTTTATATTATTCCTAAGGCTTCTACATTTTGTATCCTCAAATTTCAAAAAGTTTTTATTCCACTGATTATCTTGTTTCGCTAGGCTTTGATGTTGCGGATAAAGGTTGTTGTGGAACCGGAGCGATAGAGGTGTCGTATGCATGTAACAAACTAAATCCTACATGTCCAGATGACTCTAACTATTTCTTCTGGGATAGTTTCCACCTATCGGAGAAAGGAAACAACATCGTTGCAAATCTTATTATTCAAGATTTGGTGAATACCACTACAAGAAAAGGACCCTGTGCCGACGGAGCCTATACCGACGACACTTGTCGTCGGGATAGGTCACCCTATACCGACGACATGTCGTCGGGATAGGCCAAACCCAAAATTTAATAGGGGAGACCCTATACCGACGACATGTCGTCGGCACAGGGTTGAGGCAGATGGAGGGAAAACATGGCGCCCAATGAAAAATTGGGGAAAACCTGTGCCGACGACATGTCGTCGGTATAGGTTAATTTCCATTTTCTTTTTGTTTTTCTTTTATTTGATAAATATTCGTCGGTCAAAAATTTTTTTTTAAATTAAAAACAATTATGGGAAAACTCTATACCGACGACATATCGTCGGTATAGAGTTTTTAACTTTATTAACTGGTCAAACCTGTACCGACGACATGTCGTCGGGACAAAACCATATTGCGCCGACTTTCGAGCCTATACCGACATGTCGTCGGTATAGGTTAATTTCCATTTTCTTTTTGTTTTTCTTTTATTTGATGAATATTCGTCGGTCAAAATTTTTTTTTTTAAATTAAAAACAATTATGGGAAAACTCTATACCGACGACATGTCGTCGGTATAGACTTTTTAACTTTATTAACTGGTCAAACCTGTACCGACGACATGTCGTCGGGACAAAACCATATTGCGCCGACTTTCGAGCCTATACCGACGACATGTCGTCGGTATAGGTCTCAGCGAGAATAAACCCAGAAACAGCTTCCTGCTTCCCATTTCCACGAAAAAAACCCCAAAACTCTCTCATCTTCTCTCTTTGGCGATTTCCCGTTTTTGGTGTGTTTTGTGGAGCAATCTTCACCAATCTCTCGGGTTTTGAGGTTAGTTAACATCTATGTTTCAATTTTGACCAAAAAATCAACATTTTTGGGTTTTTACTTAATTTCTTTGATTTTTGTTAGTGTTTGAAGCTTTGACCATTTTTTGAGGATTTCAAGCTATTCGAAGCTAATTTGCAAACTTGGTTAGTAATTTTTCTATAAATTAGGTTTAGATGTATGTTTGTATGTATATTGTTGTGTTTATTTGTATGTATGTATATATGGTTTAGATGAATGATTTTATAAATATTTATGAAATTTTATGATGAAATTAGGTTTAGATGTGAAATTAGGTTTAGATGAAATTTGGGAATTTGGGCATTTATATATGTATGTTTGTATATAATATGTATGTATATATGTGTATGTATGTTTGTATGTATGATTATGTAATTGTATGATTTGTATGTATATAATTGTTTATGTATTTATGTAATTGTGAATGTATGTATATATGTTTGTATATATATGTATGTTTGTATATAATATGTAGGTATATATTTGTGTATGTGTGTTTGTATGAATTTTGATTATGTTTATGTATGGAATTGTGTTTGTGTATGTAATTTGGGAATTTGGGCATTTATGTATGTTTGTATATAATATGTATGTATATATGTGTATGTGTGTTTGTATGTATTTTTATGTATGGAATTGTGATTATGTATGTAATTTGAGAATTTGGGCATTTATTTATGTATGTATATAATATGTATGTATATATGTGTATATGTGTTTGTATGTATTTTTATGTATGGAATTGTGTTTATGTATGTAATTTGAGAATTTGGGCATTTATTTATGTATGTATATAATATGTATGTATATATGTGTATGTGTGTTTGTATGTATTTTTATGTATGGAATTGTGTTTATGTATGTAATTTGAGAATTTGGGCATTTATTTATGTATGTTTGTATATAATATATATGTATATGTGTATGTATGTTTGTATGTATGTTTGTATGTATTTGTATGTATGTTTATGTAATTGTATGATTTGTAGATGTATGTATATATGTTTGTATGTATATGTAACTTTATTTAATTTTGTTGCAAGTTCGGAACTCATTACGGTTGACGAGGTGTGAATAACATCATATTTGTGTTTTATTGAATTTATTTAAGGTATGTATCCCGACTTTTATGCCTTTGTGTATTTAATTTTTAATTTCATTTAGGCTGTAAACGGCTCGTTTATCATAATTTTATAAATACTATTACTTATATATTAAAAAAATATATATTTTATAATTTTATAAAATAAATAAGAAAAAGGCTTACACCCGTAATGTCATTTATGTACGTCTTTGTTTATGTATGTCATGTCTCATATTGTGTACACTAGTATGTTTATTTAGGATAACCCTTTAGAATATACCCGTCCGAAATTTATCTGATAGAGATAAATTTTGGATTGTCCCCTTTGGGACTGCTTTTTGAATATTCTATCTTATTTAGGATATGTATACATTTTAACGGGTTGACATTTAAGAAAAAAATTGGTAGCTATTTCTCTTTACTCCTTCGAGGTTGCGGTTTATCTGCATACTTGAGGAGTTAAGGGGAAATGCTGCTGATTTATTCTTAAATAGTCAACTCGTTAAAATGTATACATATAAGATAGAATATTCAAAAAGTGGGTTAGGATCCACCGCCTTAGAGTACCGATCAAATCACATACATTAAATTATATAATTTATTACATGCATGTATATGTGTATGCTTATAACACAATAGATATGACACTAGATATGGAAATTGATAAAAGTTGGGTTACACTGGGAAATCGGAATTCTCCGGCTTTCTTAAGCGGTCTTCGCAACTTTATAGAGACGGCCAAGAACCATGTCGACGGTCGAGGTAGAGCGTTTTGCCCGTGTAGACGTTGTTGTAATGCGTGTCGACAGGATTTGAAGACGATATATGGCCACATACATGACCGTGGGTTTCTACAATCATATCAGAATTGGATTTATCATGGTGAACAACATCCTCGTGTGGCGGAGATAGCATCATTTTTTGCCCCAAGAACAACACCAACTCCTCCAATAACTATAACAACAAATAATGAGATGTTTGATGCCATAGGAAAAAACCTCAAATTATATAAGAAATTTGAGGAAAATGGGAGGAAGCCTCTTGACATTGATGTTGAACTTCATGGCGGTGGCTACAAGTTCGTGGGTCCTAATGCAACTGATTTTATACGTGCTATCTCTTTGGAGGTTGAGAAGGTTATCCCGCCATATTATCCTAACTGGGCCAAGGTTCCAAATGAGAAGAAACAGGCAGTATATCCCACTCTATTAGTAAGTATAGATGTTTTATAATTACTTACAATTTCATAACTATTAGATTTTTTCTAATTACTTTCCACTTGTAGGATTATTTTAATCTGGACGCCTGGAGAAACACTGAAAAGTGGCAAGGCGTTCAACTCGGAATCACCGCCGAGTGTCAAAGGGCCTATAAAGACCGCAAGGGAGAGATGAAAGTTCATTTCGACGAGAATGGGGGATACGATGATGTGGAGGCGGCGAGGAGTAATCCACCACAAGATGTTGATCAAGAAACTTGGGATATTTTGATTAATCAGCTGTTTTTAAGTGCGGGCTATAAAAACCGCTCGGAGAAGAACAAACAAAACCGAGCAAAACAACGCTACCCAAGTTTCCATGGCAGCAAATCATACGCCCAACGCCGACACATGGAGGTATGAAATACAGTTGTTATTATTATACAAACATGCTTATTAATTTTTAGTGATATTATTTTTGTTTTTCACAGGGGACCGGCCCTATTGACGTGTTCAGATCGACCCATTATAAAGAAGGGACGGGCTGGGCCAATGATTTTGCATCAACAGATTATGTAAGTGAAATTATTTTTTTGTTAAAACATCCAAGTTTGACTTTAACGGGTCAAAATGACCCAAACACAATTTAATAGACTTAAAACAAAATACTTTAACTTAAACGGGTCAAAATGACCCAAACACACTTTAATATACTTGGAACATCCAACTGTAACTTTAAACGGGTCAAAATGACACAAACACACTTTAATAGACTTAGTACATCCAACTCGAGGCCAATTGTTGAATATATGTTTGCTAGTATTATTAGTATTTGTTGTGAGGCCAATTGTTGAATATGTTTGCTAGTATTATTAGTATTTGTTGTTATTAGTGTTGGTTGATTGGAATTTGTGAATTTGGGTCGTCTATTACTTATAGTTTAAAAGGTTGGTTATCCATTTTACAGCAATTATGCTGTCGAATTTTAGTAAAATAGTCAACTGATTGTTTATTACATTGTTTAATGCAGGACCGAATACAAGAGGAGTATACAATATCATCTGCTGAGTCTGGTGGTGACACATCCACTATTGATGAGTTTGCATGCATGGAGCGTGCCTTAGGTCATCGGCGTGGCCATATCCGGGGTGTTGGTCGTGTGGTGAGTAATCCCACACCGGATGTGTTCGGTACTCCCCCTCCACAACCACATTGGCAAGACGTTGATCAACGTGTGGCTAGTCTTCAACAACAATTCCAAGAACAACAACAACGCGAAGCCCAACGAGAGGAAGAACAACGATTGCAAAATCAACAACTAGAGGAAGAACGTCGTGTGCATAATCAACAAATGCTTGAAATGCAACGACAAATGGATCAAATGCGTCAAATGTGGGAGCGCCGAACTAGTAGCGATGATAACTAGCTTGGAGTTGTTGAGCCTTTGTAGTTGGTGTGGTGTTGTCTTGAACAATTTACATATTTTTGTGTTTTGAATGTTTGATTTGTCGGACAAGTTTGTGGGTCGAACAATTTGTATGCTTGTTTTACGTTTCGGATATTAGTTTTTATTGGATTTGAATGTTTGAATGGTTTATATATAATTATTTGCAGGTTTTTGTTTTAAGAAATTTAATATTTCTGGAAAAATATTAAAAATTAAAAAATTAAAAAAAAAACAGAAAGACCTATACCGACGACATGTCGTCGGGATAGGACTTTTTTAAAAAATATTTAAAAAAATGAAAAAAACCTATACCGACGACATGTCGTCGGGATAGGTCTTTTTAAAAATTATTTAAAAAAATGAAAAAAACCCTATACCGACGACATGTCGTCGGTATAGAATTTCTTTTTGAATTATTTAATTAGAACCTATACCGACGACATGTCGTCGGTATAGAATTTCTTTTTGAATTATTTAATTAGACCCTATACCGACGACATGTCGTCGGTATAGGCTGACCTATACCGACGACAGCTATACCGACGACAATCTTGGGCTATTGGGACGAAGCAATCCCGACGACACCTATCCCGACGATATGTCGTCGGCATAAGCTATCCCGACGACAAGTCGTCGCTATAGGGTCAAAAAAAGTCGTCGGTATAGGGTGATATTGTTGTAGTGTACCTTGTTCTAAGATAATCTAGTTTTTGTTGAATTATTCAAAACTATTAGTATTTCAGTTTATGGTTTAAGAATTATTGATATTTTGTGTCGACAACAGATTTGACGTGTAAAATAAATGTTGATAAGGATGTTTGGCAAATCAGATACGAATTGGATTAATAACACAAAAGATTTGACAAACTTGCTATTGATTTTGTGGAATTTCGTTCATACAACATGGAATTTGATACATACGGTTTGGGGTTTTTATAACCCTAATTCCAATCAACGTATCGTTTAACATTAACACAATTACATACTAGCCTATACAAATACATATAAGACAAACTGTACTTTCTAAAATGACACAAGGACCCTTATACTTGGCACTTGCTTCTGTCCAACTTGCTAACCATATTTTTATGTACTCCTGACCGACTTGCTAATCAGGTTTTTATGGACTAACATACTTTGACCAAAGATTGGTCCTTTCTTGCAAAGTTGAATCACAATGATTCTACTTACTCTTACTAATTTGAAAAAAAAACTGTTGGACTTGCTATTTGAACCAAAGGTTATACTTGCTACAAACCAACGAGTTTGTTTGACTTGATATGAACCGTAAGGGTTCGATTTGACTAGCTATGAACCAAAAGGCTCGGGAGTTGCTACAAACCACACGGGTTTGTTTAACTTGCTATGAACCACAACACATCTCCTTGCTAATTGAGTCGTAAAGGTTTTTTATTCACCTTGCTTTTCTTTAACCGATTCAAAGACTCAAACTTTCCTTTCAAATCATAAATTTGCAACCCTTTAAACTTTCTAGTTTGCAACAGTTTCAATATTTGAAAAGAATAACCTATGTATCCTTTTCTGACATATGAAATGGCAAATTTAACTTGCAAAACTTATTTCAACTTGCTCAAACCTTCTTTGACTTGCAGATAGTTTGATTTCACTCACAGGATAAGACAATCCAAATTCTCTTTGATTTATGACTGAAAATTAAAAACCAAAGTACCCGTTTCTTGCAATAACACACAACAAAAATCGATTTGTTTTCGTTTTGGGTTTTACAATTTAACCTTTCTTCTTGACTTTTTCGGAGTCTCGATTGAATTTCAACAACTTAACATGGCTGATTTCAACTTGTGATTTGATGAATTTGGATGGTATTAAAATGTCTCTCAAATTGTTCTGACTTTGAACAATAGGACCAAAAAAAAACACAGCCCCTTTCAAACACTTTTGATTGGATTTTGTCTTCAATTTGTAATATCCAATATCCCAAATGTTTGGATGACTCTAATTATATCTTCCAAATGACTAATCAATTTTAAACATCGAAACATAGATAAAAAAAACAAGTAGCAACGGTAAACATTACGCTCAGCATTTGAATCGGCGAGAACCCCATATGTGTTTTGTAGATAGAAACAACCCCTTAGGTGATTAGGAGATGCCCTATAAAGCCCATTTATGAAAGAAAAAAAATCTGATTAAAATCACGCAGTGGCACTAATGGCTTATGAAGATCAATACAAATGCAAACATAACTTTTATTTATTTTCTAACATTGTAGTAAAGAAACTTATTGGATTGAACAACACTTGTATTTATTTTGGAACACTGTGAAGTTAGCAAAAAGCTAGCAGCTCAGAGTTGTTTTGAAATATCTCCATGTCTTGTTTTCTCATGCACACAATAGCTTCAATGCCAACCCCATCAGCATCAGGGGCGTCCATGAGAACAAAGCTATTCATTCCTAGATGACCAGCCATAGTTGTTTTCATTGGCTTTCCCCATCCAAAATCAATATCATATGCAGGAGATCCACACATGCTGGAACATGTGTAAGATGCACCATGTCTTCTTTGCTGCTCTTCCAAATCAGCTTTCGAAAACTTATTCCAAAGATTACTATACACAGTTTCAAGATCTTTAAGGCCTGGGAGTTCCATCTTTTTCTTCTTCAGTTCACGGATAAAAAACTCCGGCTTTATTTCATTTTCATTCTTTGTTTCAATCTCCATCACAGCCAAAAATATTTCCTATTCTATTCACTGGCAATGGTTCGATCATTGTGCGTCTTATGTTGGTTGGAAGGATAATACCAGTGGGTTTAAACGTGCCTGAGTCTGAGCCTGAGCCTGATGCCACCGCACATTTATAAAATAGCCAAGTCAAAACTTCCACCTGAGTAGGGTTCGTGATGGGTTGACCGGATTCCGTGGTCATGGATGTGACTTTGTGTTTAAGATCATATATCTTTGCCTTTGGGAACTTGAAACTCCTTGTGACACAATCATTTCCCCCCTCAATCGAAAATCCTGAGAAATTTACGTTTTTATGTTGAAAGGTAAGAAAGTGTGGCTCAATGGAACATGATCGCGTCACTTTAGCCCAGTCGTTTAAGAACGAAATCACACTACTTCCATCTGCTAGTTTATGGAATAACGACACTGCGGCGGCTAATCCTCCACATTCAAAACGGTTTACTTGAACCTCGAGGGGAGTCACTCTATCGCTTTGATCATGATATCCATTGTTTGACTTGTACCATACTAGACCATTTGGAAAGAGTTGATCGAGATCTTCGTGTTGTGACTTTTGGAGGAAATCAGATAGGGTACTATCGATAGATGCTTCGAGGAACTTGGCTCCTTCGTCGTTGCAATCAACATATGTTGGGGCAGTTTTTGTAAGCCTACCGGCAAATGGATAGTATTTTGTTAATGTTTCGGATAATGACTTCTTGAGGGCAAGTGTTTTATCATGGGAACTGCCATAAAGGCTTGTGTTTGGGAAGAATGCAACTATTGGGGAAAATGTGCTTGTAACAATTTGATCAAACAATGAGAGATTGTATGTTTTA
Source organism: Smallanthus sonchifolius (assembly GCA_023525975.1). Lineage (NCBI taxonomy): Eukaryota > Viridiplantae > Streptophyta > Magnoliopsida > Asterales > Asteraceae > Smallanthus > Smallanthus sonchifolius. The sequence goes on from CM042029.1 coordinate 95,480,203, forward strand.
AGATGAGAAGGGGTTGGAGAAGAAGGTTTAATGATTTCTCTTTGGACAATTGTGTGAAGATGTCTTCTACCAAGTCTTATTAGACTGGTTATCATGGTCATCTTCAGAAATAATAGATAGAGCTTTCAAAATCAAGAGAAAATGTGGTTGTTATAGAAGGATACTAAAAGCCTTTATAACTTGTTGAGTTGGTAGTAGATGGTCAAATAATGGCCATGGTGTGGTTACTATCTGAAACTTTTATTTGGGTAGAGTGGTTATTATATTTCTTAGATAGGTGGCTCTAAGGATTGGTCTGTATTCCTTTTTAATGCTCCAACTCAGTGACGGACTTCAAAATTTTTTTCATGGGAGTCAGAAATTTTTTATGTCAGTTGACTAGTGATATATAACGCATATATAACACTAAATTGTTTTCATGAGGGCGATCGGTGGGCTATTACAAAAATTTATGGGGTGCGATCGAGATTTTAACACGTATATAACACTTAATTTTTTTTTTCATGGAGGGCGGTTGTCCCCCGTATCATATATATGTGGGTCCGCCTATGGCTCCAAGGATAACTTCTTATCTTGATTAGTATGAAACTAAAATTGTTTGTTGTGTGTAATTTTATTCACTCTTAACTTGTATGTTTCAATTTCTATAAATTAATTTGGCTAACGAATATTGTTACATATTTGTTTTTTAAACATAATTATTTAATTGAATTCCCAATCCATTTTGTCATTATATATGCCTTTCTTATCACCTTCAAACACTACAAAACATGGGGTTTTAGTGACGAGCACATCCGTCTGAAATCCACAGTGAAAGTGAGGCTATCGATGATATGTGAGTGATGTAAAGTCCTTCACGAAGTATTATGTGTGTAAAGAATTTATCTAGGAATCATTAAACTAAAGCATTACCGATGTATTGACGGAGATCAATAAACATTATAAAAAAACTGAGCAATTGCGACTGTGTTTTCGATCACAAATCGACTGTTAATGCCCTTTTGTGACTGATGTGACCGGTGTTAAATTTGCATCCATTTCTAATCCTAATCCTAAGTGATAATAAATTAACATCAATGTCTTTAATTTTAATTTAAATTAACTTATTTTCAATTTTTCGATCGGGAGATTCAATTTTAAATTATTTATTTTTTCATCGATTTGCAACCAATAATTAACTTAATTTTTGTATTTTTTTTGTTTTGCAACGGTTTTACGACCTTGCATTTAAGCTTTAGTTTTTATAAATTCTTGACAGTTGACACTAAATTATTAAAAAATGTTATCCGAATCCGAAATTTCGGATATCCGAATTTTCAGATATTTCGAGTTCGGTTTCGGATACGAATACTTTTGAACACCCCTGGTCCTAATATTTGCTACCTATTTTAGGCTTGTATTCACAATTTAATTTTGACTAAATATTTTCTTTTTTTTTAACAACCAACGGAGCAATTTTATTCAAACAGACCAAACTTAGCAAGAAGCTAAGAAACACAAAACTGAAGAAATTTCATGGAAGCAAAAATAAAAAATGAGGATTAAACCAAAAAGTCTACTCCCGAGAAACGACACCAATCTATTTGGGTAATATTCCTCAACTTGGCTCTATTTTGGATCCACCAGAAGGATGTTTCCTTAACGTCGTCTACCAATCTGAAACATGAAGAAGAGACACCATTAAATATCTTATGGTTGCGATTAATCCATAACCTCCATAAAGTCATTACGAAGATAGCATGGATCACTTTTTTCCTTACTTCTGAGCTTGCTAGATCCCGAGCTATCTCTAACATACCCGAGACTGTAAAAAGCATGAGGGATCAGGACTTTTGCCCAAACACAAACTTGCCACCAAACCGTCTTGGCTACCAGACACGAAAAAAGCAGGTGATCTGCTGTCTCTGTTATGATGCCACAGCAGTTTCACAGAGAAAGCGTCATTGTTTCCATTCTCATCCTTCCAAGCCCAATTGTCTTCCCCGTCATTTATGTGTTGCTGTTGTAGAAGACTAATTAGTTGGGAAAGTTCATCACGTTCCGAGGTGGATTGGGGGTCTAACCCATGCCCAATCCCAAAAGTAAAGACCCGCCATATTCTTGCAACAATCCGAGATGACGGTTTCTTTACGTGATACTAACCTGAACAACCCTGGGAATCGGTCACAGAGAGCACCACCTTGAATCCAATTATCATACCGGAAGAAGGTTTTGTCCCCTCTCGCCACCTTTAGAATTAGTTTTTGACGGATATTGATGTTGTATTTTGCCAATTAGGTATCCACTCGCCCTATGTTGTTCGAGACTCATGTGAATGTTTTTTTTACCGGGATTAGCTTGGGGTGCCTTGTTCCACCATGTATTGCCGATATGACTCTCGCCCAAAGATGCGATGGAAACATTCTAAATCGCCACCACCATTTCGACAAGACAGCTAAATTCATTTCCTTAATCCCGCCAACCCCCAATCCCTCGAACTGCTTGGAGGCAACTATACGTTCCCACATCTGATTTTACCCCCTGAACCTGAACCCGAACCCAAACCTCCCCATAAAAACCTTCTTCGGATTCCTTCCAATGTTTTAGTCACGCCAACAGGAGCTTTGTACAGGGAGAGATAATAGTTTGGGAGGCTTCCAATGACTGATTTGATGAGGGTGATTCTCCCCGCAACAGATAAAGTCTTGGCTTTCCAATTCGACAATCTGGAATTAAACTTGTCTATAATGAGCTTCTAGTTGGCAATCTGATTCATGTTATCTCCCGCTATCAGCCCCGGGTAGGAGAAAGGGAACACACCCATTCAACATTGCAGGATTGAGGCCAACCGATAAGTTTCCGAATCATCCGTTCCAACCCCAAATACTTTGCTTTCGTTTAGGTTCACCTTCAAACCCGAGATCATGTAGAAACACCTCAAAATTCTGTTTAGATTCTTGAGATTAGATTCCGACCAGTGTCCAATGAAAATAGCGTCGTCCGCAAAGAATAGGTGGGAGATCATAGGGCCATTGTTGGGCAGAGACACCCCATTGAATATGCCAAGATTAGTTGCTTTTGACATCATTACGTGCAACGCCTCCATCGCCAGAGTAAATAAGAGGGGGGAAAGGGGGTCGCCTTGTCCGTTTAATCTGGAATTCCTTAGAAGGAGAACCATTGATCAAAACCGAGACGTGCCCGGAGAACAATATTCCCATAATCCAATTTCTACATTTAGGAGGGAACCCCATATGGTAATCAAGAATTTCCAGTTAACTGTATCAAATGCTTTTTCCAAGTCGACTTTAAAGAACAATAATTTAGTGTTACCTTTTTCCGCCCAGGAGTACACTTCGTTGAGGATAAGAGGCCCGTCGATAATGTTTCTACCTTCAATTAAGGCACTTTGCACCGGGGAGATTAATCCATCTAGCACCCGTTTCATCATGTTGCCTAATTTTATATTACTTGTGTATTATATAATATTTGATAGTTTTCAGACAAAAAACTAGTTGGCTTGGTGGTAAGAAATCCGTCTGGTATTTCAATGCTTTAGATCAACCTTGCTTCGAAACTCCCATTTGCTTTTTCTAGATCTTTTTAATAGATCTCATTTTTTAAGGGATAATCATCAAAATAGCTATTTGACCATTGTGAATCTCTATTATAATAAAAAACCTAAATTTTGTGTCACTTATTAACACAATATTCATCCTTACATTTATTTTCTTTCAAAATCATATTTACATCCTTCATCCAATATTTTCATATTTAGCTTATTTTTTTAAAAAAAATTAATAAATATACATTTTACCAAATCAATTTCGTCGTTATAACCATTGACTCACATTTTTTTTAAAATTTATCATCAAGAGTGAATATTAAAAAAACAAGATTAAAAAAATAGAATATATTAAAAAAACGAGTTTTTAAAGTTTATTATTTAAAAGCTGGTTTTTAAATTTTAATCAATAAAAAACCAAAATTTTAATTTTACATATAAAATTTGAAAAAACTACTTTTGTATTTTAAATTAATATGTGTTAGAATAATGTTTGCTAATATTTAATTAGTAGTTTTTTTAATTAAGTTTGATATCAAATTTATATAATAAAATGTGTTAAGATATTTATCAATATAATATTAATGTTTCACCACGTGTGTTACACGGGGTTTAAAACTAGTTAACAATATAGTCATTTTTTTTAAGTTTACCAAAATATCCAACCAATGAGGTGTCGTCATTTGTCAAAATGGCGAAACTTTATGGCTATTTTTTGCTCGTAGCGAAATATTATGTCAATTGTTCGCCAAAATGTCAAAATTTTGCTAACAAATTTTCAAAATTTCGCTAAAAAAACAAACTTTCGCCTTGGCGAGATATTATGGCATAATTTCGCCCTTTTTTATTTTAAATTGTAATGCAATATTTTTTTTCGAAATTTTAATATAATAATTAATTTTAAATTTTTTTAAGCAAACGATAATTAATTAAATTTATATTTACTTAAATTAAATATTATTTTCAAACAAATATTTATACCACTCTACATTTCATTTTTCTCAACCATTTTTCACCCATAAATTTATCATTGAACTTCATCCAATTTATCGTCAAACTTCTCTCACTCTCACAAATATATCATCAAATTTAATCCATTTATCATTTTACCATCAAAATTCTCACATAAACCTCACCAAATTACAGCTTATTTTTAAGTAATGTCTTGTGATATTTGGATGTATCATCATCCGGAACCTCACCCCAAAAGCTAAAGCTATCTCTCCAGTAATCTTGTTGTAATTCTAAATTAGTCGGAGAAATTACTAAGGCCTCGTAACCTGGCTGATAAATTAAAAAAAAATGTTCAGAATACAACCTTAGATAAAATATAACTTTAACAAAATGATAACTAACAAAATGAGAACATTGTAATATTGAAGTTGATTGTTCCAACGTTAGTCAACTAAATTTATTCCACCCAATACAACGGGGTAAATTCCCTTCCCTATCAATTAACATAGCAATCTCTGGAAATATCTCAAATATTCACATCTAAAAATATAAAAATTAAAAACTGATTAACTTAATAGAATATAAAACAAAAGTAAATAATGTATTATATAAAAATAAAGACTAACCTTAAATGCCCAGATAAATCCTTTGATGCTATAAGTTAGTTTTATTTTTCGTTCGTCTCTATTATTTTTAGAAAGGGCATTATGAATATGTGGGTACGTGTGTTTCCAAATATAAGAACCTCAAGGATAATCATTTCATGCCCTTAGATCGTTAACCATCTTTAAAAGAAACGGATCCAACAATTTTTTAGGTTTTAACCCCTTGAATCCATTTTCAACCAATAATAACAAACAAACCCGAACAACATCTATATATTCTAAAACTAGTTTAGATCTCATGTATTACACACGGGGTGAAAAATAGAAATAAATAAAATTTCTTAAATTTTTATGTGTATACTTTACAATATACTAAGGATAAAAAAGAAAATTCAAAATATGTAAAAATTAATATATAATTGGGCTTCGAAAATACGTTAAGTGCTATTTAATTTGATTTTCATTTATTATTTGATTAAAAATAAAAGTTATATAATTAGATTTCAAAGTTTATTTTAATAAGTGATAATTTAAAATAAATGTGTTTTATTAGTATAATTAATATTTTTGTTTAATATATATTATTATTAAAATATGGAGGTGCATTTAATAAGAGAGAGGGGCGGAAAAAAAATGTTGAGAATGAATATGGAGTCGACATGTGGCATTGAAAAACCTTTATTTATTATATAGTATAGATTAGCAAATCATTTTTAAAAATATATAATAAATCTTCTAACTTAACTTTGTGATTACCAAATAACCTTCTTTAAATAAATGGAGCACTTTGGTAATTTACGTGAGGTTTAACTTCCCCAAATCTAAATTCAGTAACCAAACAAAATTCCTTAGGACCAAAAGTTAAAGTCCGCCCACCTATTGAAAAATTTATGTCATTTTCTGGATTCTCAGTGAATATTTGAGTTTGAAAAATCAAATGAACTAATGGTGGATCATTACTAGTAGATTCACAGTTTAACCATTTACCAAAATATGTGTTACTAAAAATAACGAGTGCACTTAGATATGTTCTTAACTTTTCAAGAATTTGTGTAACAATTTTCATATTACATCTAATAGTCACCTGATGGAATAAAAGTGATCATGAATAATAAACAAAAATATATAATTAGTTTTAAATAGTTTAATGAGATTGATGAAATGATGAAAGTTGAATATAAAGAAAGATTAGATGATAATAAATAATAAACTTACATTAACATCCATTCTTAGTGATGTATGACGTGGGATTCAATATAACGTTAGTGGAGATTCGATATAATGGAAGAGGAGATTCGATATAATAGAATACTATCTCCAAACTTCAAGTAATTATCCAAAAGCTTTAATTCAAAACTCACCCAATTTATTTTTAACTACTTCAACCCTAAGCTTCACATGTGAACTCTAACCATTAAACCTTACATTCACCCCCATAATGGCTAAGTTCACAATCTTTAATCACATTAACGGCGCCCCCTTTTGACTAACCTCTTAAGTGAGGTTAGCTTCTTGTTTCTTGTCATTCCACTTGGTGCACTCATATGCAAAGTAACCAAACTCACCACATTCAAAACACTTATAATCACTTTTTTCACCTCTTCCACGTCATCTCCCAAAACCTCGACCACGGCCTTTATTTCCATCACCTCGACCCTGACCATAATGCTAACTGTCTTGATCTTCCACTTTCTGGTTACTCGCACTTGCCATAAGCAACTTACTTTGATAGTTCTCTTCCGGTGCTTCAAACACTTTGAGGCGTTTCTTCAAATGCCTTTACCCTACCCACTGCATCTTCAAAGAGGATCTTGTCAGTATCATAATACTGCTCCATAGAGTCTATGAGGGGTAGAAACTTCTTTGGAACTGAGTTGAGTAACTTTCTCACGGTCACCATGTCTTTCAGAATAGATTCAAGAGATCTGAACTTGGCTCTTACCCCCACTCAGTTTTCCAGCAAAGCCATCCACCGTTTCATTCTCTTTCATCTTCATAGCTTCTAGTTCACTCCTCAGCATTTGCAACCATGTTTTCTGAACCATCTATGCTCCTAGATGTAGGACCTTGATCGAATCCCACACCTCTTTCATGCTTTGGTATTGAGCTACCTGCATCAAAATATCTTCAAGCAATGTCTGAAAGATCATTGCCTTTGTAGTAGCCACTTTCTTCTCATCCACTTCTGTACCTACTTCTTCATTCACCACCTCCCAAAGGCCATAGGCCCTCAAGATCTGCTCCATGAGAATCGACCATGTGGTGTAGTTCGATTTGGTCAACTTCGGGCATTGAAGTGACATGTTCCCTTGCTCCCGTACTGGACCCACTGCTCGGTTTGGATCTCCCATTCTTTCTCTTTCTTTTCTTTCTCCTTTCTTCTTTCTTTCGACTTCTTTCTTTCTCATTCTTTCCGCTTTCTTTCTACTTTCTTTCTTTCTTATTTCTGCTTACTTTCTTTCTCTACTTACTTTCTTTCTTTCTAAACATTCAATCTTACCTTCAAATCATCAAGAAAAATTGTTCTTGATTACTTGCTCACCCAAAAGCTAAACACCCTCCTTGCTTCTATTGTTCTCGGCCAAGAAAAGGCAAAGTACCCGCTACTTCTACTAAGTCAGGTCAGGAATCAGAAAACTGATTGGTTGCTTCTGCGATTTCATACTGAAGAGCTTATAGCTCTGATACCAATTGTTGGCCCAAGTACACTCAAACAAGAGTGCTACCAGATGAATAATAAGAAAATTCAAACTTTGCAATATGATTGAACAAAAATAATTGATTTATGTGAACTCCATAATTAACTAAATTAAAACTTACGAACTAGCAACCATATAAAAAGGAAAACTAAACTAAACCTAACCTAACTTGACTCAAACACTTAATTGATAAACTAAACAATTAATTCAAATAAAACTCCTAACTTATCCTGACTTGCGACCCACTTCGGCTTCATCAGCACATTCCAAACTCCAACACTATCTCCAAGCTTCAAGTAATTATCCAAAAGCTTTAATTCAAAACCAAACATCCAAAACTCACCCAATTGATTTTTAACTATTTCAAAACACACCCTAAGCTTCACATGTGAACTCTAACCATTAAACCTTACAGATATAACCTACGATAATAAAAGGATGGAGGCGGACCTTAAATGGATGTGGATGTACCATTAATGTGACTAAACACAAAAAGAAACGTTCTTAAATACATAAAAGAAACGTATGAAGTTACGGCGAGTCGGTTGTGGAGATCGAATCATAGTAAACACATATTAATTTGTTCTTTATCTAATTCTGTGAGAGTGTTTGCCTATTAAAAAGGCTAAATTATTTAGGAGAGTGACCATCTCAGATCAATAGCAAGTGTTGTCAACAAACATACATATATGTTTATAACTTTGAACAATAATGAACAAGAAACATTTATTTAAAATTATATTACTAAAAGATGATCTATAAACACATTTGAAGGAAATACACAAGTTGGGAGTAAAAAGGATCGTTGTCTTTAGCGCACCCCCAATCGGTTGTTTGCCTGCCCTGAGAACGTTAGCCAGAGGTCCTCGTAGAACATGTGTAGACAAGGAGAATAATGCAGCACTAATGTTCAACAACATTCTAAAGCAACAGCTTCGGTTTTGGACAGCAGGTTGTCCTCAATCGAGTGTTGCCTTTATTGATTACTGCAATCCTCTTATAAGCATCATTGAGAACCCCAAAAAATACGGTATAAAGTTTTATATTATTCCCAAGGCTTCTACATTTTGTATCCTCAAATTTCAAAAAGATTTTCTTCCGCTAATTATCTTGTTTCGCTAGGCTTCGATGTTGCGGATAAAGGTTGTGGAACTGGAGCGATAGAGGTGTCGTATACATGTAACTATTTCTACATGTCCAGATAACTCTAACTATTTCTTTTGGGATAGTTTCCACCTGTCAGAGAAAGGAAACAACATCGTTGCAAATCTTATTATTCAAGATTTGGTGAATACCTTGTTCTAAGATAATCCATTATTTTGTTGAATGATTCAAATCTATTAGTATTTAAGTTTATGGTTTAAGAATTATTGATTTTTTGTGTCTACAACAGATTTGACGTGTAAAATAATTGTTGATAAGAATGTTAGGCAAATCAGATACGAATTGGTCTAACAACACAAAAGATTTGACAAACTTGCTATTGATTTTATGGAATTACGTTCATACATCATCGAATTTGATACATATGGTTTGAGGTTTTTACAACCCTAATTCCAATCGACGCATTGTTTAACTTTAACACAATTACATACTAGCCCCTAGACTTCATAAAAATACATATAAGACAAACTGTACTTTTTAAAATGACACAAGGACCGTTATACTTAACACTTGCTTCTGTCCTACTTGCTAACCAGATTTTTATGTGCTCCTTATTGTCTTGCTAATCAGGGTTTTTATACACTGTATAACTTACTTTGACCAAATATTGGTCCTTTCTTGCAAAGTTGAATCACAATGATTGTACTTACTCTTGCTAATTTGAACAAAAAATTGTTTGACTTGCTATTTGAACCAAAGGTACTACTTGGTACAAACCAACGGGTTAGTTTAACATGCTATGAACCACAAAGGTTTGATTTGACTTGCTATGAACCAAAAAGGCTAGGGACTTGCTACAAAGCACACGGGTTTGTTTAACTTGCTGTGAACCACAACACGGGTTCCTTGCTAATTGAGCCGTAAAGGTTTTTGATTCACCTTGCTTTTCTTTAATCGATTCAAAGACTTAAACTTGCCTTTTAAATCATAAATTTGCACCCCTTTAAACTTTATTGCAACAGTTTCAATATTTGATTCACCTTGCTTATTTATTTCTTTTTCTTTCTGTTTTATGCAATCACCGTGAAAGGGAAACCACAAACGGTGATCGGTTTCTCTCCCATAATCGCAAGAAGGTGTGGCTGAATTGCAATCAAAGCATCAAATTTTGTTACGGTTTATTGTATTAATCTTCGTCGTATGATTAATAACGGACTATTTTTAAAATTATCTGTATTTTTATATGAGTTTTTATTATTCTGTTAGTAATAAGGATGATATTTCTTTTAATAAATAATCATGTGTGATACTATTATAAATTTATGCATTTTTATGAGTTTTGTTAATAAAAAAAATAATTATACACAAATCACACGTGATAGTTCTTTTAATAAATAATCATGGTTATTATAATTTTCTGTATTCTTATATGAATTATTATTATTTTATTAGTAATAACAGTTTATTTACGTATACATATCACAAGATTTTATTTCTTTTAAGTAAATAATTATATCATGTGTCCCTTAATTTAATTGTTTATTAGATACTATAGATAAATAGATTTTTTTTAATTGATCACATCTCACACAAGCAAAAAGTCAAAGATTTTTTTTAACACCAAATCTTTATATATTATAAAGAGCCATAAGTACCTAGGAAACACCAATGCAAACAATCATAGATGATATTTCTTATAATAAATAACTTTGACTTTCATGATCCTTCCCATCATTTTCTCGATTAATGTAAATAATAATAATAATAATAATAATATACGTAATTTGATTTTCTTTTCATCTTATATAAGATATGATACTAGTAATGTAGAAAAGAGCCCTTTGATTATTTATGAAAATGAAAATGCTAAGCACTCTAATGAGATTTGGTAGAAGACATCTTCACACAATTGTCCAAAGAGAAGTCATCAAACCTTCTTCTCCAACCCCTTCTCATCTTAAAACATACAATCTCTCATTGTTTGATCAAATTATTACAAGCACCTTTACCCCTATAGTTGCATTCTACCCAAACACAAGCCTTTATGGCAGTAACCATGATACAACACTTGCCCTCAAGAAGTCATTATCTGAAACATTAACAAAATACTATCCATTTGCTGGTAGGCTTCTGAAACATGCCCCAACATATGTCGATTGCAACGACGAAGGAGCCGAGTTCCTTGGAGCATCTATCGATAGTACCCTATCTGATTTCCTCCAAAAGTCACAACACGAAGATCTCGATCAACTCTTTCCAAATGGTCTAGTATGGTACAGGTCAAACAATGGATATCATGATCAAAGCGATAGAGTGACACCACTCGAGGTTCAAGTAAACCGTTTTGAATGTGGAGGATTAGCCGTCGCAGTGTCGCTATTCCACAAACTAGCAGATGGAAATAGTGTTATTTCGTTCTTAAACGACTGGGCTAAAGTGACGCGATCCTGTTCCATTGAGCCACACTTTCTTACTTTTCAACATAAAGACATAAACTTCCGAGGATTTTCGATAGAGAGGGGAAATGATTGTGTCACAAGGAGTTTCAAGTTCCCAAAGGCAAAGATAAATTATCTTAAACACAAAGTCACATCCATGACCACGGAATCCGGTCAACCCATCACGAACCCTACTCGATTTGAAGTTTTGACTTGGCTACTATATAAATGTGCGGTGGATTCATGCTCAGGCTCAGGCTCGTTTAAACCCACTGGAATTAATCTTCCAATCAACATAAGACGCACAATGTTGGAACCGCTTCCAGTGAATAGCATAGGAAATATTCTTGCTGCCATTGAGGTTCAAACGAAGAACGAAAGTGAAATGAAGGCCGAGTTTTTCATTCGCGAACTCCAAAAGAAGAAGATGGAGCTTCAAGGCCTTAAAGATCTCCAAACCGTCTTCGATAATCTTTGGAATAAGTTTTCAAAAGCTGATTTAGAAGATCAGCAAAGTAGACTGGATGTATCTTATGTGTGTTCAAGCTTATGTAGGTCTCCTTTTTATGAGATCGACTTTGGGTGGGGAAAGCCAATGAAAGTAAGTATAGGTGGACTTGGGGGAATGAATAGCTTTGTTCTCATGGATGCTCCGGATGGGGATGGCATTGAAGCTCTTGTGTGTTTGCGGAAACAAGACATGGTTGTATTTCAAAGCAACTCTGAGCTACAAGCTTTTTACTAATTTCTATTATCTTTCAATCCAATAATTTTCTTCCATGTTTCAAACCTTCGAAAAGTCTTTGATTTTAATAAATATGATTTTAATAGGAGTGGATTACTATTGAGCTGGTTTATTAATTCAAGTGATAATTGTTAGTTTGTTTTTTTTATCATAAACGCTAGATAACAAGCGATCAATTGTATTGGGACTTTATTCATACGATTGAATGATTAATTTACAAAAGAAAGAAGATGAATACATGAACATCGAAACAAGAATTCAAATCAAATCAATTAGCCCCAAATCTGCCCTAATTAACCCCTTAACAGATTGCTAACAAACTAAGAACAACAAATACAAAACAGCCCCTAGCTCTTGTTGAACTTTGACATAAAGACAAAATGCCTCCTGGACTTTGTTCTATCGTTGACTTTCCATATAACAATCTCCATCTTGAAAGGTTAACCAACACCCAATGAACTTACGCAAAAATCAAATTTAGTCCCTGGAAGAGACTTGGTAAACACATCAACAAGATTTTCTTTAGTATCTTTCTCTTCAACTTGCATCTCCTTTGAACTAATCACATCTCTAATGAAGTGTAACCTCACATTGATATGCTTCGTTCTATCATGAAAGACATTGTTCTTTGAGAGCTTAACAGCCCCTTGATTATCACAAAACACAATAGGACAATCTGAATCAAACCCCAACTCAGAAACTACCCCTTTCAACTAAAGAGCTTCTTTGACAGCTTCTGTCAAAGCAATATATTCAGCCTCAGTTGCGCTCAAAGCAACAACATGTTGTAATTGAGTTTTCCGACTGACTACATTCCTAAGAACCTTGAAGACATGCCTAGTTGTTGACCCACCCTTATAGGGTCTTTAAAAAAATCAGATTCCACAAAATCTTCAACCACCCTTGGACTATTATGATATGATTTCCCAAACTTCAAACCCCAATTCCTTGTGCCACTTAGATACTTCAAGATCCACCTAGAAGCCTCCCAATGAGCTTTCCATGGTGTGGCCAAATACATGCTAACAAGGCTAACTGCATAGCTCAAATCTGGTCTTATACACGCCATTAAGTACATTAGACTATTTACCACATTTGCACAAGTTATCTTGTCCATATACTTTGCCTCATTTTCTGACTTAGGATAATCCTTTAATGACAACTTGAAATGAGCAGTTAAAGGTGTCTTCACATGTTTACATCCTTCCATGGCATAAATTCTCCAAATTTTCTAAACATATGAGTCAACAACAACTACCTCAAACCTATCTCTCTGAATCTCCATGCTTAGAATCTTCTTGGCCTCTCCAAACTCTTTGATTTCAACAGATCCTTTGTAGCATTAATCTTTGCTTTATCCTTACATGCTTGAAGCATGTCATCAACATACAGTAGCAAATAAATGAACTCCCCTTTGCTATACTGATGATCGTCGTTTAGGTCATGCAAAAACCTAACAAACCTAGATTGAATGATCAATTTACAAAAGATTGGGACTTTATTCATACGGTTGAATGATTAATTTACAAAAGAAAGAAGATGAATACATGAACATCGTAACAAGAATTCGAATCAAATCAATTAGCCCTAAATCTGCCCTAATTAACCCCTTAACAGATTGCTAACAAACTAAGAACAACAAACACCCCCAAACTTTCAAACAAATAAAAAACAACCCCTCTAGTTGAACTCTGGCACATAGACAAAATGCCCCTGAGCTTTGTTTTGTAGCTGACTTTCCGGTCTGACTTATACTTATCATTGACTTTCCATATAACATTTTTATTAGAGTAAACTTCTGTTTTGCTCCTTGTAGGTTGATCATTTTAACCATTTTGCTTCAATAGTTTGAAAAAATAGCCATTTGTCTCCCTGTGGTTACACTTTTTTCTCTAGTATTCTCCCCGTCCCAACTCCGTTTATTATCCCCGTTAAATGGTAGTCACACGCCCCTCACATGAGGGGCATTTATGTCTTTTTCATTCAAATCAGATTCAACGCTCGCAAGTGATTTGGGAAAAAAACCCTAGTTAAATAGGCGTTGAATCTAATTTTGAATGAAAAAGACAGAAATGCCCCCCGTGTGAGGGGCACGTGACTGTCATTTAACGAAGATAATAAACGGAGTTAGGGGCAGGGAGAATATTGGAGAACAAAGTGTAACCACAGGGAGCAAAATGGCTATTTTCTAACTATTGGAGCAAAATGGTTAAAATAGTCAAACCAAATGTAGCAAAAAAGAAGTTTACTCTTTTTATTATTTGGAAAGTTAGCTTAAAGGTCAAGTTAAGTTAGTATTATTGCTTTTTCTTATTCATTATTAATAATAGAGTCAGGAAAACGGTGTGTTCAACCAAAACTGTTGTGTTGTGCTATGACTATTACCTTCGATTACTAATTGAACTGCTTCAATTGGTGTGGTGTCAGGGAATAATTAAATTTTTCATAAACGTTTTTTGGATCGAATCCAAGCTGGACCAAGACCAAAGGACTGGAAACACATAGATTAGAGGAGAGAAGTTGTGATCTTGTTCACAATGAGTGACCAACCAAGAACTGAGAAGACTTAATGGCAACGACCCAAACCACCCAAATCATACCCGCTAAGGAGATCGGCTCCTTACCGTTTCAATGCCTGGTTTTAACCTCATCCAACTACATCAAATGGGTTGTTAAGATCGAAGCGATCTTTAATATTCCTGGAATCTGGGACCAAAGAAAAACAACATGGCCATAGCCTCTCTCTATTAAGCAATGCTGGATGAACTTGTTCTCCAAGTTGCTTAGTACACTTAAGTGAAGGAAATACAGGATGCTTTGAAATACGAGACGTTGGTTCTTATAGAGTCCGAAAGGCCCACTTGCAAACTCTATTGCACCGAGTTTGAAAGAATGAAGATGAAAGATGGAGAATACATCGATGAATTTGTAGGACGGTTGTCTATGCTTGTTAAACCCGACTCGATTGGATAAAAAACATTCCGGTGACCCAACCCGTTAAATATACCTCCATATAAACAAAAGTAGACCCAAAAATTGTGACCCCACTGCCCGAGACAACCTGACGGGTTCGAGTTTATGCACGAGTTTATGTCGAGTTTGTGTTAACATGTGAATACACAAGTTGTCTTTGGTTCATTCCTCTAACACAATTTCAGATTTGTGTTATGCATGAGTTTATGTCGAGTTTATCTCGGTAATCCGTAAACACAACTTTTTTAACACCCTCACTACAACAAATTGACCCTGTCCCGACGCCACCTGTACCGACGACATTTGTCGTCGGGATAGGTCACCCTATACCGACGACATGTCGTCGGTATAGGTCAAAACCAAAATTTTGGTAGGGAGACCCTATAGCGACGACATGTCGTCGGTATAGGGTTGAGGCAGGTTGGAGGGAAAACTGGCGCCCAATGAATTTTTGGGGAAAACCTATAGCGACGACATGTCGTCGCTATAGGTTAATTTTGATTTTCTTTTTGTTTTTTTTTATTTAATAAATTTTCGTCGGTCAAAAAATTTTTTTTTTTAAATTAAAAAAAATTCTGGAAAAACCTATAGCGACGACATGTCGTCGCTATAGGTTAATTTTGATTTTATTTTTTTCTATTTAATAAATTTTCGTCGGTCAAATTTTTTTTTTTTTAAATTAAAAAAATTTCTGGAAAACCCTATGGCGACGACATGTCGTCGGGATAGGGTTTTTCCAAAATTTTGAATGGGACACCCTATAGTGACGACATGTCGTCGCTATAGGTTAATTTTGATTTTCTTTTTGTTTTTTTTTATCTAATAAATTTTTTTTAAATTAAAAAAAATTCTGCAAAACCCTATAAAACTAATATCATTAGGGTTGATGGTTCAACGATAGAGACAAAACCTCTAGAAACATCTAAGGTTTGAATGTCACGGATTCAATTTTTATTTGTAACATGGTTAAAATGTTTCGTCGTTGTAAAAAAAATATAAAAGTAATGCTAATTAAATTAACATAATGATGATAAAGTGTAATAATGAATTAATGGGAAAATGTTATGCTCCTTCCCTATTTATTACCACTTTCAATATTAGATAATGCTAAATTAACATAATAATGATGATTAAGTGTAATAATTAATTACATTTATGATAAAGAAAGATTGAACCGCTCCAATGATGATTAAGTGTAATAATTAATTACATAATAATGCTAAATCCATAAAGAAAGATCTCTGTGGATGAACAAGCTCAATGCAAAAGATTGAACCGCTCCAAAGAACATCATGATGGCGGTGCTAGAATACTGCAACGAGTATCTTTTTCCAATGTTTGATTGGACAAGAAACCATGAAGACCACAGAATTGTACCTGCAACCAATGCCAAGGAACCTGAAGTCCATCTTGCTTTCTTCGTTGCTAAAACTGAACTTAGCCTTCTGAAGATAGATTGAACATGGATGGATTCATTCGTGGGATGCAAATGTGAATGATGGTTAAATAAAGGCATTCCTTTGTAGAGGGTCAGTAAAGTGGCACCTCCTACACAAACTATAGTCCCTATCACTTTTGCTCTTCCACCATTTGATTTTATGTTCACCCTTTCCAACCTAAATCAGAGTGACACACATGCCGGTATAAGTATACAACCTCTATATAAAGTGAGAAATTACATATGGTTTGATACAAACCCAGAGGGTAATGACATCATAAATGTGATCACCGGCACCATGTTGAGAAAAACACAAGAGCAAGTGGCGGATGTGTGTTGTATACCCAAAAGGAACAAGTACTGTATGAGGGACGCACTGCAGCCATACAAAGATTATTATGTTAATTTAGCATTATCTACTTCAATGATAATTATTATCACTACTTCAATCAAGATCTTTTCAGGTACACATTTTGTCACAAAACAAGTTGCATTTGAACCTCAAGTTTAATAACATAATCTAACACCATTTTGGTTTTTGTTTTTGTTTTTGCAGGCATGACGATGCACTTTTCAACCTTCTCGATATGAACCGAGTTTCATCACATTACTTTTCTGATTTAGGGTTTTCATATTTCGATCCCATTGATAAAGATATAAGCTTGTGGGAGTGTTGGGGAGACGGTCATGTGTTGCCATTGCTAAGTTCCAATGATGATCACAATGGTGGTGGTTCCGGTGATCACGGTGGCCGGAGGCCGTCGAGACCGTTGGAATTGGAAGAGATAGAGAAGCATTTTGAGTTGCCAATAGTCATGGCAGCCGAGAAACTTAAGGTGGGATTAACCATGTTGAAGAAAAGATGCAGAGAGCTTAATATAAAGAGATGGCCTCATAGAAAGCTTAAGAGTATTAAATCTCTTATTCAAAATGTGAAGGTATGTAATATTGTACCTATATTACCCTTCTTTTTTACATTCTCACATGTCGTCGCTATAGGTTAATTACCCGTTAACCTTTACAATAATTTACATAATTACAAACCCAGTTATTTTATGAAAAATCGGGATGTTACATCTTGGGTCGTTGAACCCTTATGGGTTAGTGTTGAAGTGTGGGTTATTAACATGTCAATAAATGACAAACCGTTTTATAAAGAATTGTAATGTTCTGAGTTCAATCAAATGGTATTTCTTGTTTGCAGGTGAGGTATCTTGGCTAGGGAGCGGTGCTACTCGGATTGGTGTGTAGGCATTTGTAAGATAAGATTAAGATTGATATTGAGTTTATAAAGGGTTACAACTATTTTAAATTAAGACTTCCACTGATTGTTTGTAATAAAGCGAGTATTTTTAAAGAGAACACCCAGTGATGAGAACCAACTGTAGGGTACCCAGTTTGGGGCCATACAGGCTGGTCTTGGGTGTTTCACAAACGTCCGAGACATCGTGAAGGCAATCAACAGACTTCTAATGTCTTGCACGGTGGGGTTCCGATTAAAAATTCTTCTTATTCCATGAATCTTGCTCAGGTAACGGTTTCGATTTTTCTCACGAATTTTCCACTTAATTCTTCAGTGATTGAGATTTGGAAGTTCTGCTAGAATGGGAGGTTGAGAATTAGAATTTTGCTTGACAATAATAAATCCTATGGATATATATTGATTATAAATTAGAGATTTTATAATTTTGTAGAAATTTTTGGTTTGATTTATTTTTTTATATATTTATGTGCTATTGGATATATATTGATTATAAAATAATTTTTTTATTTTAAACAGAAAAATATGGATTTCAAAACTTTAATTTTTTTATCTTAATAAATTTTTTTTTAAATTAAAAAAAATTCTGGAAAACCCTATGGCGACGACATGTCGTCGGGATAGGGTTTTTCCAAAATTTTGAATGGGACACCCTATAGCGACGACATGTCGTCGCTATAGGGTTGAGGCAGGTTGGAGGGAAAACTGGCGCCCAATGAATTTTTGGGGAAAACCTATAGCGACGACATGTCGTCGCTATAGGTTAATTTTGATTTTCTTTTTGTTTTTTTTTATTTAATAATTTTTTTTTAAATTAAAAAAAATTCTGGAAAACCCTATGGCGACGACATGTCGTCGGTATAGTGTTTTTACCTTTATTGACTGGTCAACATCCTGTGAAACCTGTGCCGACGACATGTCGTCGCTATAGGCCACTGTACCAACGACAAGTGGACCTATGCCGACGACATGTCGTCGCTATAGGGTGCAGCGTGAACAAATAGGAAAACAGACGGCAGAACTTCATTTTCAGCCAAAACTCTCCAAAACTTCCCCAATTCTGTCTCTCCGGCGATTTCAGCGTTTTCGGCTATTTGGAAGCAACTTTCACACAAGCTTTCGGGATTTAAGGTGAGCTAACATCCGGGTTCATATTTTAGCTAATTTTTTAAGATTTTGAAGTTTTGTTTGTTTATTTTGGTTAGGTTTTGGAGGAATTTCACCATTTCTTGAATTTCTAGCTTTGTGAAGGTAAATACTCGTTTTAATTACTAATTTGTGTTGAAATTTGGTTTATATCAAAGATTTTTATGATTTTGTATGTATGTGTTATGTTTGTATGTTTGTATGTATGAGTATGTATATTTGTATGATGGAATTATTAAATTATGATTAGTTTATGTCATTTGGTTTAGATGTGTGTTTATTTTATATAATTTAGTTTATGTAAATTAGTGTTTGTATGTATGTGTATGTATGTGTGTAATTTGTGTTTATGATGATTAGTTTTAATGTTTAGTTTGTATGTATGTATGTATGTAATTTGTGTTTATGATGATTAGTTTGAATGTTTAGTTGGTATGTATGTGTGTAATTTGTGTTTATGATGAAATTTGGTTTAGATCTAAGATTTTTATGATTTTGTATGTATGTATGTATGAGTATGTATTTTTGTATGTATGATGGAATTATTAAATTATGATTAGTTTAGGTCATTTGGTTTAGATGTGTGCTTATTTTATATAATTTAGTTTATGTAAATTAGTGTTTGTATGTATATGTATGTATGTGTGTATTTTGTGTTTATAATGATTAGTTTGAATGTTTAGTTTGTATGTATGTGTGCAATTTATGTTTATGATGATTAGTTTGGATGATTAGTTTGTATGTATGTGTGTAATTTGTGTTTATGATGATTAGTTAATATGAATGTATATATGTGTATGTATGTTTGTATGTATATGTTTGTAATTATGTAATTGGACATTTATTTATGTTTGTATGTATATGTTTGTAATTATGTAATTGGGCTTTTATTTATATATATATGTATGTAATTGTGATGTGTAGGTATATAAGATGGTATTTATTGGGAGCAACTTTCACAAAAACTCTCAGGATTTAAGGTGAGGTAACATCCGGGTTTCATATTTTAGCTACTTTTTCAAGATTTTGAAGTTTTGTTTGTTTATTTTGGTTAGGTTTTGGAGGAATTTCACCATTTCTTAATTTCTAGCTTTGTGAAGGTAAGTACTCGTTTTAATTACTAATTTGTGATAAAATTTGATTTAGATCTAAGATTTTTATGATTTTGATGTATGTGTATGTATGTATGTTTGTATGTATGAATATGTATATTTGTATGTATGAATATGTATATTTGTATGTATGATGGAATTATTAAATTATGATTAGTTTAGGTCATTTGGTTTAGATGTGTGATTATTTTATATAATTTAGTTTATGTAATTTAGTGTTTGTATGTGTGTAATTTGTCTTTATGATGATTAGTTTGAATGTTTAGTTTGTATGTATGTGTGTAATTTATATTTTTGATGATTAGTTTTGATGATTTGCATATTTGTGTGTCGAACAAGTTTATGTTTTGAATGTTTGATTTGTTGAACAAATTTGTGTGTCGAACAATTTGGATGTTTGGTTTATGTTCCGGACATTAATTTTTATCCGATTTGAATGTTTGAATGGTTTATATTTATGATTTGCAGGTTTTTGTTTTTAGAAATTTAATATTTCTGGATAAAATATTAAAAATAAAAAAAATTAAAAAAAAACAGAAAAGACCTATACCGACGACATGTCGTCGCTATAGGTCTTTTTCAAAAATTAAAAAAAAACAGGGTTGGACTCTATACCGACGACATGTCGTCGGTACAGGGTTGGACTCTATACCGACGACATGTCGTCGGTATAGAATTTATTTTTGAATTTTTTAATTAAACCCTATACCGACGACAAGTCGTCGGTATAGGCTGACCTATCCCGACGACACCTATCCCGACGACAATCTTGGGCTATTGGGACGAAGCAATCCCGACGACACCTATCCCGACGATATGTCGTCGGCATAAGCTATCCCGACGACAAGTCGTCGCTATAGGGTCAAAAAAAGTCGTCGGTATAGGGTGATATTGTTGTAGTGCCTACTTAAAAGTTTCCAAAATGGAAACAAGGTTGAACACTTACCAAATGGTTATTCTCCACTTCTAGTCACTAAGATGTTGGATAATGATTCACCTTCAACTACGCTCTTGTTGCTTCATTGGATCATCACACACACACTTAAGCTCTATTTCTTTCTATTATTAGGCGGCCTCAATTGTGAACCATGTGCATGACTAGAAGATTTATTTTAGGCGAATGACACAAATGGTCCCCCAAGTACTATTTGTTTGATCATTAACACAATTATCGTATTATTTCAAT
Source organism: Smallanthus sonchifolius (assembly GCA_023525975.1). NCBI lineage: Eukaryota > Viridiplantae > Streptophyta > Magnoliopsida > Asterales > Asteraceae > Smallanthus > Smallanthus sonchifolius. Next base: position 95,501,408 of record CM042029.1, read on the forward strand.
AATAAGAATAACTTTAATTTTTATTGAACCGTAATTTATATTTTTTTCATCCCAACACACAATTAAATAGGAACTTCTCTTTTATTAAATAAATATAAAATCTTCTCAGTACTACTTAAACTTTTTGTAACGAGTGCTTTTATAAACTCTTTTTTTTAAAGGCAAATATTGAATGTTGTGACGTCGCACCCCTCCGTCATATGAGAAAGCCTTGTCTAACTCCGGCCAATATGTTGTTTTAACGGGGCTCACTTGGCGTCAGAGTTGGAGAGCTTCCAAGGAAAGATCTCACCCAATACGGTCTCTTCCGGTCTTGAGGGAGAGCCGAGGCTCGAACCCTGGATCGTTATAAACTCTTTTCAAAAGGCAAATATTATTAACACCAACCCCAAGTAGAAACAAGGAGCTAGCCAAGAACCGAAAGAGGAGAACTAAAGCATAATTACAAAATATTGATACAGCATTAATCCTTTCATTGAAAAAAAAATATTCAGTTTGGAAAAGGGATTTTTTTGTTTCTAAAAAAAATACGAAAACTATCAATTTTGTACTAGTTTATGTCCGTGTATCTAGTGCTGAGCATTTCGGGTTTCCCAGGTCAATTAGGGTAACCCGATCTCGTTCCCGATCCCAAATTTGTATTAAAGTATTACCCGAATACCGTCCCTAGGTCACACATTCGGTAATGGGTTTCGATCGGGAATGAACGATCGGGAAATAGGGTATTCCCGATACCGTAAAAACTGGACCGAATCTGATTCGTATCGGTTGAAAAAATGGCTTATGATTCTTGGTATGAGTTTTAATACTTGTTTTTTCTATTGCCGATCCCGACCCAAGTAAAAGGAACAAACAGACCGATGGATACCTTTACTTTAAAAAGTGAATTTTCTATTCATGTAAACTGATACTATGCAAGAAAATTTGCATATTTATCAACAATGGTGAATGATGTTATACTTATAAGCTTCATATTTTGATCAATTACATGATAACCTGTAACATCCTTAATTCAAACACCGGTTATTTAAACATTAAACACACGCGGAAGCTACGCGAACTTCTGGAGCACTCCTTTCGCGTGCCGCGAGGGAGTCTCAAAACACCAGGCCAAAGATCTGGTTCTTCACGTGTTGCGAAAATTTGGTTCTTCGCGTGTCGCGAAGAACCTTTCCCAGGTCTTCGCGTGGCGCAAAAACATCCGGTAAACAAAAAGTTTACTTTTCTGCCCAGTTCAACACTTAACCATTTTTCCAACATTTTTCAATTCAACTTGACATCAAAAATATCCCAACACTTGGGTTTTTGTTTCAAAACATTCACACATCAATCCATATACCAAAATCAACATAAAACATGTATTAAATTCATCCATTTATAGGATTTCTATTTACACCCCAAACATCATATCGCATATGAGAATCCGCCAAAACTCCTTAGACTTGACTTGGACTTCATCGGAGCTTTTTCTACATAACACATGTATCACCATTAGTAATGAAGATAAAACATAACAAACAAGTAAAATATACTTGTTTTCACCCATTCACCCATTTGACCCGTTTCCAACCAATTTTCCATTAGGTTACCTATCACTTGCTTATCACCTTGCAAGTTTCATTATTTTCATTTATCATTCATATTTAACACAGTTCCATTTCCATTATGGCTCGTAGACCATAACTTTATCCCCACATTTCCATTATGATTCTTAGATCATAACTTTATCACCCATTTCTATTATGGTGTTTAAACCATAACTTCTTTACCACATTTCCATTATAGTAATACAACTATAAATACATTCATTCATCTCTATACACATTCTTAACACTTAACACATTATACATACCATGTTGCATATAACACCTTATATCAACAAGTAAAATCTGCTTGTTTTTACCCATTAACCCATTTGACCCGTTTGCACCCAATTTGTCATTAGGCTACAAATAACTTACATTTCACCTTGCAAGTTCCATTCTTTTCATTTGTCAATCATAATTAATATATTTCCATTTCCATTATGGCACGTAAGCCATAACCGCATTTCTATTATGATACTTTTATCATAACCTCATTTCCATTATGGTATTTAAACCATAACCTCATTTCCATTATGGTATTTTAACCATAACCTCATTTACACATATCCATTATAGTATTACAACTATAACTACATTCATGCATTTACACATATCCATTATAGTATTACAACTATAACTGCATTCATCCATTTACACATACTAGTTCATACACATTCATACACATTCATTTCAACAACATAGTATGCACACATAAACACATGTACCACCCTTTATCATCAATACTAAGTAAGTGCAAAGGCACTTACCTTTCGGGTTAGAAGATCCCGCACCACCTTCTCGATTCACAATTTGATTACCTAAACATATACACCCAGTTTAGTAATCTAATCATACATCAAAATCACATTATAATTGGGTTTACAACCCAATTTCCCATTTCCAACCCAAACTGACCCGTTTGGGTTATTACCATAACCAAACACCCTCTTTCAATCCAAACTCACCTATTTGAGTTTCCTTTCCAATTCCTTGACACTAAATTTTCATTCAATAATTATCATTAGGTTAATTTGGTGTTTATTCGAGTGTCTAACACCATATAAACACTTTAACATCACTAATTCAACATCCTATCATCATAATCCAAACACCCCCAAATTTCTTCATAAGAACCCTAACTTCTCATAATCATAATCAAAGGGTTCTAGGATGTTAATCACCATTCTTTACCTTTAGTTTAGTTAGATTATCAACAATCTAACACCAATTAACCACATGCATTCATAATTTCCGGATTTCTATAAAACCCACCAACTAACACATTAAAAAGTGAAATCAAAGGAAGATAATCACTTACTTGATGTTAGGAAGGTGTTGTGTGAGCCAAAACCTTCACAAAACAAGCTTCAAATGTACGAAATAGCTTCAATTCCACTTTTCTCCTTTTTCTCTCTTGCACATGAATGACCTCAATACAACAATGGCTCAATTTTGACTTCAACTAGTCAAATATGACAGATTTTGTTTTTACACTATTAGCCCCTCAACTTTCATTTCACTCATTTCATTCCAAAACTAATTAAAAACTAGTATAACCCCATTACTAACTTGAAACCCATTTGTTTCAACTTATTTCTAAAATATTATTTTCACCATAATATTATTTAGAATTATTTATTTATAACGAAACCCGGATTTTGGTTCGTTACATAATCATTTTAATTTTTTTTTAGATATTTTGTAAATTTTGGTTTCAAGTGTTTGTACAAGATATTTTTTTAACTTATAAATTTTCGAGTTGAATATTCTTTGTCTTTTCTTATTCAATTGTGTATGAGAGTTACAACTTTACAAAGATACCATGATTTGTTATGATCTTCTGTCATAATGCAATAAATTATAATGGATTTTTGTTAATTTTTAAACATATCGGTTCGGTAATATTTTCTCGGTTTCATAGGGAATTAACCGATCCCGATCCCGAAATTTTACGGAAACAGTGACCGAATCCCGAAATATGTAATGCAAATCGGCTCGGTATCGGGATTTTTTCGGGTCGGTCTTCGGTGATTTTCGGGTATTCCCGATCTGTGCTCACCCCTACGTGTATCATAAAAAATGTCTTAATTTATAAGAAACTATTAAATTGTACCACCATTTTAATTTAATTATACCTAAAACTTATATTAAACATCTATTTTTTCTGACATTAATTTTCATGTATCTATTTTATTTTCTTAAAAACTAAGAAATAAAAAGACTCGTTGTCTTCTAACCGGTGTTCACCTAAGTTCTCTTTCTAAAAAAGAAAAAGAAGCGGAAATTGGTCGACCAGAATATGAAATTCCCTTTTTCACTCCATCCAGAAACAAGATCGGAATCAAATCTTAGAAACTACAAAACATTTCTAACAAACACATTAACATAAAAGTCCAACACTCAAAATTTATTCACTAATTCATAACTACACCACAAAATCAAATTTTATTACGCGATTTTATCGTCTTTTTAGAGTTCAAACCGAAATACTTTTTAGAATAACAAACAGAGTAACAAACATAACAACTTTTTAACCTCTACGTTTACTTGCGACTCACGACAAACGGACTCCTCACTCGATGCTTCCCATTCGACCACGTAATCGCGCCAAAATTATCTTCCTTCAATTTGCCATCGCCTTTGAAGATCACCTGGTACGTCAATTTCTTCTTATCCTCTGTAAATTCCAGTTTCTTCGGTGTAACTTTCACCTCCAATCCATTTGGGGCTTCCACCGATACTCGATAGATCGTATCACTATCTTCAACATTCGTAACTGTTCGATCTACTCTTCTCTCTGTCCCGTTGAATTTTGAGATCGCGATTGACGGATAGTTCATGTTGGAAATTGAATTTTCCCTAGGGTTTGACGGACAGGCGAAATTGGGGGGAAGAGTGGAGGAGATTCGTTTGATTGTGTCGAGATTGTAGCCTATGTTGCATAGGAATTGTAGGTAGTGGATAGTTTCTGTTTCGTAAATGAGTCCGGGTTGTAATGGGCTTGATGCTACTTCTCCTGCACCGAAATCGTAGGGTGTGGCGGTTGATCCGAAATTTGTTGTGATTGGCTTCCTCATGTTGTTTGTTTGAGTTGCTGTGATTGAAATGTGTTATAAATCGTGGCTTGATATGAGTTAGTTGTACTTTTAGCATGCTCGAAATCAGCTCGTTTGTAAGTGAGGCTCGGCTCGGTTTGGTTTGTAAACGAGCTTAGCATGAGCCAAGATAAGCTCGGCTTGTTGGCTCGTTTGATATAAAACCTAAATTTTAATAATTATAATATATTTATAAGCTTAAATTTCACTGTCAACCTAATATTCAAATAGACCATGACCATTTTGGCATTTTCTGTCGATAAAAACAAATATGAATTTATAAAAGAGCTCGAGAAGTAATAGAAGAATTCAGTAAATTCTGTTGTTTATAAATTATGTATTATGTGTATGTTAAAAATATTATTTTTTGTTTTTATATATATATCAATATTTGTAAAAAGTATCAAATTTAATTTTTTTTTAATAAACGAGCTGGCACGAGCATTTTACGAGTTGGGTCCGAGCTCAACATTTCAGCTCGTTAAGAAAAACGAGTCAAGCCTAAGCCCAACCTGCCTTGGCTTGGGTCGTTTACAACCTTACTTTGATTTATGAAATTTAGTATAACATATTTTTTATGCTTAAATATTACTATCAACCCAATATTCAAATAGACCATAATCATATGGCCATTTTGGCATTTCCTAATGAAAAAAATATAAATAAAATAATGGAAAAATTCAAGAATTACTAGAAGAATTCAATAAATTCTGTAGTTTTTAAATTTTGCATTATGTGTATGTTAAAAATTTTATTTTTTGTTTTTATATGTATCAATATTTATAAAAAGATATCAAATTTAAAAGTTTTTAAAAGGAAACGAACTGGCACGAGCTTTCTACGAGCCGGGTCCGAGCTCAACATTTGGGCTCGTTTACAGCCCTGCTCTGATCTATGAAATTTAGTTAAGTTTGTGAAGTTTTGTGGGATTTGTAACCTGTTGTCATGATTGCTGATCTTATTGCAGATGGACTCCAGTTAGGGTTTTGAGATTTGATCATGGCAGCGAGGCCAGAAACGTGTGGACAGGCCATAGAAGTTCCTGAAAGTATATAGAAATGTGGAGGATTCTTGCCCGCCAGTTTTACTACAGAATCATTGTCTGGCCATGAAGCAAGAATGGCCACCCCTGGTGCTGCAACATCAGGCTGCAAGGTAATCGATCGTGAAAAAACTTATTTACTTTGGTTAAAAATTCACCCCGTCGTAACTAACTTTTTCATTTGTTCCACCAAAGTCACTCAACATTCACGAGGTGTTCCAATCTTGTGAAATTTCTTTATAAATATTATTATTATATTTTTAAAATTAAGTCATCTAAATGGAACATATATAAATCTTATTATTTTTTCCAATTTGACTTCAATTGAATAGTTATGAAACTTGGTTATTATTTAGTGGTTTTTTTTCTTCACTGTCACATTTAATTTGTTAAAATTTGAAGAAAAAAATAATCACTAAATAGTAATAAGATTTGTATATCCATTTAGGTGATTTAAATATAGTATTTTAATATTTGAAAAAAAAAATTCACCATATTGGAACTTTTAATGAAAGTTGAATGATTTTAGAGAAACAAAAAACTGAGTGACTTTAATGGAACAGATGGAAAACTAGGTTACTATTGAATGAATTTTTCCGTATTATTTAACCACCAAAAACTTTTATAACTGATAGTGTCATAGCATAATAGTGAACTTGCCTTGAGTAGATCTTTTGTAGCAAATGAAGGGCCCCTAGCTGAGAAATAGGCAACTACAGGGGCTGGCTTATATTGTGTCACTGATACTGTTGGTAGAATAGTCGCCTTAGGATTCCTTCACATATTCCCTCAAAGTGGTTAGTAATGAATTGTAGTTGTAAGCTAAAACCGACCCAAACCAATAAAACTGTTCACAAAATGAGCTATATTCTGTTCGCTTTTTGACATTTCGAGAAAAAGGGTTCCCGTTTATTTACCTATGTTTTTTGGCATAAGATATAATCTTTTTCCCGTCATTTCGATTAACTGTGGCTACTGCAAAGGATCCATAAGAGGAAGCCACTGCTCTTGCATTATCACTAACAAAAACTATCCCTATTGCACCAAGTCTTTTAATTCCTGCTAGCTTTTGTTTAGCTGAATATAGTCTGTCTTCATTCTCACAAAGAATAATGTTTCCTTTAACTTTTTCTTGATTTAATGCACGTGGTATGCAGTTTCTGAAGAACACCCGTGTTATCAATTAAGCAATTTGAGATCATGGAAGTAGAGGTCGCTATTTCGACCTAGTTACTTATAATCGGGTCAAACATATAAAATAAAATTAAAAAAATAAAAGAATAATCAGAAGGAAATGTGTTGAAGGTTGGCCAAGGTGTATTTTTAAAAAATCTTAAAATATTGTACATATTTTTTATTTGAAGAAATATAAAAAAGGGCGAAGGTGCTTGACTTAGCTCCCGCATTTGCGCAGGTTCGGGGAGGGGCCGGATCTGATGTACGCAGTCTTACCCTACACTTTGTGCAAGAAACTGTTTCCATAAATATATTATTATTTATTAGTTATTACTAAAATAATACACCTTTTCTAATCATATCTCACACACTATTTTTTTATAAAAAGTATTATACATTTTGGACAAAAAGTGTTTTAGATGAGCACACCTCGATCCAGCCAATACCAAAAGTTACCCATTTAGGCTTGTGCCTGACCCGTCCATTTTTCCACCTCGTCATAAAAGGTGAGAAGATCGTTGAAGGAATTGTTTATAGAGTTACCTCGCATCAATTTCGTCATAAAAGCTAGAATTTCCTTTGATTGAGATCCCATAAAGTAACGAGTATATCGGAGATTTTTTCAATTCACCGAAGTTTATGCCTCCACCCTTAAATTTTAGAGAAACTCATATGTCTGAGTACTAAAACATAGATGTCCTTTATACGTACAAAATGTGAGGTCCAGGTCGGATAATGGGTCAAAACAGGTATTTTGGTAATGGTTGTGTTGAACCAAAACACTTTTCGCCTCAATTTATCGAATCTTTCATAATTAATTTATAATTAGTGTGAAATATGATTACAAAAAAATTATTGTTTCAAGAGTAAACTGTTGTTTTCGTCCCTGAGGTTTGAATAAAACATCAGGTTTCGTCCACCTGTAACTGATAAGGTTTGAAGCTGTAAATTGATCTTCAGATTAGGAAGAAAGGAATAAGAAGAATAAGAACAATCAAAAGTAGGGTTTAATTGATGGCATTCAACAGAAAATACAAAAGGAACGATCCAGGGTTGTGCCCCCTCTCACTACAACCGTAGGTGCCTAACAAACTCACAATCACTCACGTACTTCACCAGCCTTATTCTACCCCTACATATACTATCTCTCCTCTAACCAACTCCTAGCCACTTTGATAAAAGTCCCCCTTGCCCCTCCTAGAATATACATGTAACATTTTAGGTTTATCTTTAACAAGGAGAGGTGTATCTCTATCAGTAACACATTTGATCCCCGACGTTTGATGTTTTAACACTTTGCGTACTGATTTTGGTGGGTGGTCTAATGTTTGAAGTAGAAGGGGGGAGGGTTATATTAGTAATTTCACATAAAAAACTAACGTAAAAGTTAACGGAGTTAAGGACCAGGGACACAAAGTGTTAAAACATCAAACGTTGGGGATCAAATATGTTATAGGTGGACGAAACCTGATGTTTTGTTCAAACCTCAGGGACGAAAACTGCAGTTTACTCTTGTTTCAATAATAGTTTTAATCTTTTTGAATATTACACTTAAGAGTTTTTTGCATGAAAAATACACTTTGGCAACTTTCAATTCATTTGATCAATTTTCTTTTTAGCTAGTCTTGTTTTTCATTCATTTGGCCCATTAGAGATAAAACATAAGATTAGTAGGTAAACGGTTACCTTTACAACTGTTTTGTCACCCAACGTGATATCAGCCTGAAAATCACGGTCAATAGAACTAGCTGCAACGGTTAAGATCCATGGAGCAACATTCACAACTGACCGCCTTCTCGGCCCATCATTTCCTGCAGAACAAACCACAGTGATCCCCTTTTCAGTTGCATGAAAGGATCCAATGGCCATTGGATCTCTCTGAAAATTGGGTCCATATCCAGCTGATGAACCGAGAGATAACGACAATACATCCACACCATCTTCTATAGCGTCATCAAATGCAGCCAATATGTTTGATCCTTTACATCCTCTAGCCCCACAAACCCGATATGTTGCGATTCTTGAACCAGGAAACCCGCCCTTGGCTGAGCCCATTGCAAGGCCATAATAAGATGCGTTCTGTACGGTGTTGCCAGCAGCTGTTGAGGCAACGTGGGTCCCGTGCCCACTATGGTCTCTTGGGGAGTTGATACCACCTCCAGCTGCGTAGTATCGCGCTCCAATTAGTTTCCTGATATAATTTATTATTCAGGTGTTATTAACTTGCGAAATGGACCAGATTTTTCCTATGTCATATTATTTAAAAAACTATATTATTAGAATAGTTATCTAGTCTTTAAAGTTACCTATTACAATTTGCGGTTGTGAAATCGTCACTTTTCATGCAAGTTCCTTTCCATTTTGATGGAATTGGACCAAAACCTTCATCATTGAAACTCTCGGACTCTGGCCAAATACCTAAGTCACCATGTTCAAAACACAAAATGATAAATATAGCACCATTTCACATTGTAATAACTTCATACACATTCCACGTAGAGGTGGCAAAATGGGTCAAAATGGGTATTTTGGTTTGGGTTAAGTTGGGTTGACCTGAAACTCTTTTCTCAAAAAGAGAAACTTGTTTTTTTTTTATAAATAACTAGTTTGTCAGATATGATTACAAAAGCTATAGTATATTATTATTTCAATAGTATTACAGGTTATTGAATAAAAGGACGTGTCCATAAAATACACTCTGACTTGAACTATTTTCTTTTTATCTAATTTTTCAACTTTTTTTTGTAACCGTTAGAACCGGTTAACGGTAAACTCACGTGACCCCACCAATACCCTGCTAACATATGGGATCAGGTAAATTGTAGCTTGCGCGTGGCAGCATGTGACCTTCAAGGGATCAGGTAAAATGTAGCATGCCACCCCTTGAAGCTTTAGTTTTATTTGTTAGAGATAAAACATAATCCGAAACAACTCATTTATAAGTAACTTAGCTAAAGTTGAGGTTTAGTGGAAATACCTGTGTCCATAATGCCTATGATAGTATCTGAAGCTGTGTGTGAACTTGAAACATTATATTTAGCACTATGTCTAGAGTCAAATTCTACTCCAGTATGGTATTTTAGAAAATCCCATGAACGGGTTGTGTGAAGCTGCAAGACCGGATCAGGGAAGACTGACACAACCCCTGGTTTTCGTGCAATGTCATCTGCCTCTTTTTTGGTTAAATGAGCAGCAAATCCCAAGAAGCTGTTTTGGTAGTTATGCAAAATTGCATTTCCTTTCCTGGCTCAAGATAATTTATTGTTTTCATTAGTTCCTTCCACACACTTACACAAAAGCATGAATAGGTTGAGCGGGCGGGTTGGGTAACGGGTCAAAAAGTATCATTTTTTTACGTTGTATATAAAGATGTGATGTTGTATGCATTAAAAGCATGACTTTTGGAACCGTTTAACTGTTTCCTTTTAAGCTATTTTTTTTAATGTTTTATCTATGTAAACTTGACCTGTTAGAGATAAAAATCCAAAATTGACCCATTTGACGGGTTAGAGATAAAATTCCAAAATTGACCCATTTGAAGAAAAATATTGTTATCAGTTAACAGTTTCATTTTATGCTGCTATTAACTGTTTCCTTTTATACTCTAGGAGAAGACTTTGAGTGAAGTGGCAAAATGAATGGGAAAAGCAGTTTGAATAACTAGATACAGATTTAGTACTAGTCAAATGGTTGAGTCGTATCATATTAGAATGACCTGCCAATACATTTCCTTTTTAACTTTAAAATTTATAAAATAATTAATAGACTAATTATGATTAAAAATGATACAGTTAAAGTAATAATCTAATCTTTTAAAGTGAACTCATTTAAGAGGTTGCATGTATTTAAATGTCATTTGGGCTACTTTAGGTTCGTTCCACCCATTTGACCCGTTTAATTTTTACCTGAGTTTAAGTATTACCCATCTGACAAGTTTTACTTTTAGCTGAAATTGGTTTTATCAATTTGATATTGCATGTACTTGAATGTTCTTTGGGCCACTTTTTGGCTCGTTCCACCTATTTGACCCGTTTCATTTTTAGCTGAGCTTAAATATTACCCATTTGACAAGTTTTAATTAATATTTGCATGTATTTGACAATTTGAGTGTCCTTGGGCTAGTTCTGGCATATTCCACCCATTTGACCCGTTTCATTTTTAGCTGAGTTTAGATTTTACCAACTTTATCTTCTATGGAATATAACAAAACAAACTCATATTTAAAAGTGGTTTATGGTATAACATCTGAATGAATATTATTGAACCAAGCAACCATAAAACTAAATAAGTAAAAGAAAAGGAATAAAAATACGGGTTGCGCGGTTACCTTTCTGTTAGGGAAGTTAGAAGTAGATTATGGTTGCTCCTTGTGGTAGCAGCAGAACCCATATACACAATATAAACACCATCATTATCTGCTTCATCTGCCTTAATTTCTGCTAACAAACATGTTACAAACATCAGGCTGCACAAAAAGTAGAGACCTTTCATGTTTTTGCCTGTTTGTTGTAAACACACACACACACATGTATATTTATATGTAAAATAAACATGTGCAGTCTAGAGAGAGAGAGTAATGTAGAGAGAGAAAAAGAAGCACTATGGCTTGAGAATTTGAAGTGGGCATATGATGGATAGGTAGGATAGATTGTAAAGATTTGTTTTGGTGGGTACATGATTCCCATTGCTAAATGAGGGTTGTTGGGTTAGAGTAAACCCATGGAAACCAGTAAATTATGTTAAATTTTTCATTTTTTTTATATTTTTAACGATAAACTCATACACCTTACGTATTTGTTTCAAATGAGACTTGAACTCTCAACCATAACCATAGATATCGCTAAGCCAAATGCGCATAGATCAATTAGATTTGGAGCTTGTACCCTAAGTGACATGGTGTGGTAGTGGTAAGGTGTCTCCCCTCTAACCATGAGGTGGAGGGTTCAAATCCTGCAAGGTGCAGGTATTGGAGTATTTAGAAGTAGGTTAGTTTGTCGTTAAAAAAACGATTTGGAGCTTGTAAACAATTATTGTAAGCATTAAAGCATATTCATTATAGGATGACTATTGTGATTTCTTTTTGGAAAAGCACCAATTATTCTTAGGGTATAAACCAGTCGAAGTGTTTGTGAGCTACTTGGGAATAACTCATTAAAAGCTCGAATTGAGCCGACATTAAATGAGGTTGAGCCTGAATTGGAGCTCATTTAATAAATCAACTAGAGCTTGAGCTTCATTTACAAAGCGTCACCAGGCTCGCAAGCTTCTTATTTAGTTACATATGATTATTTATTTTTAACATAATAAATATGTAATTACATAATAAGTGAGCCAATAAGCTTGAAATTATTCGTAGGGTGTAAACGACTCAAGTCGCTCATGAGCTACCTAAAACGAGCTCAACTCGAGTTTCATATATTGAGCTTAACTAGGCTCGTGAGGCTAAATGAGCATGTTATTTAGGTAAATGTAATATTGTTTATTTATTATAATAAATATGTAATTGCTTAATAAATATTATTATATATAAATATGATAAAGTGACTAATTGTTGTATACAAAGTTGTAGTTATAAATATGTAAAAGTAGTTATATATGTATATCAATAAAATAATTAAAAATTAATAAACAAGTCAACTCAAACTTGAAAGATTACTCATGATAAACTTGAGTTTTAACTTGAAAATAGCCGAGCTTGAGCTCTTTGAAGTTATATGATCATAACGTGGATGCATTTTGTCGTCTTCTAAAGATGAGAACATCTATAAACTTATGGTTGGTTTGTCCTTAAACCATTTAGGGACGCGTTGAAATAAATATGATCGGATCATTTTCATAAAGACAAAGAGACATGACGTGTAACAACAATCCCTTTATACATTAACTATACACTTATATTTATGTTAACGTGTAGCGAAAGACGTGTGATGGTCATTTGTAACGGTTCGTTTTCTTTACGTAACGAGGCTTGTAAACGAACAATATCAGTTTCTCTTTAGAAAAGGTTTAAAGCCTAGGATGTAAATTGGGTAGACATGTTGTCTATATCTACAAAAGACACTTTATCTTGACCCTTTTATGTTGTAAAGTTGTTTTTATGGATTTTACTTTTATCTACTAATATGGTTATTATAATTTTGAATGTATTTTAATTATGTATGTTTGAATTTACGTATAACTAATAACTTATGATGTATAAAATATGAAAATATGTTGTTATTTCGTGTTATTATTCTTTGTTGTATCCTAAAAGAAAATTGTAAATCACAATAAGACTTGTACGCTCATATGTTCTCTTTATTTGTATTTCAATTTATGTACGCTTTTAAAATCCAAATACGGTTTATATAAAATATAACTATTATACTACTATTTATTTCCCATGGGAATGAATTGTAGTTTTTTTTTTTTTTTTCATTTTTCTTATAAAAGTTTTTTTTATAAACTGGCCACTAAAGTTTAAAATAAGCTTTAAATTTTTTTTTTTACTCAAAAATCTGTTTTTTTATAGATTTGCCACATAAGTTTAATAAACTTTCGTTCGTTAACTTTTTTAAAAATACGGGTGCGCCGTTGTTTTTTTTTTTGTCAACGTTCCGATATAAATTTGTTTTAAAACGGAGTTGTATTCAAAATCGATTTTTTTATCGTTGCCTGTATCGAGTGCCGTTACCGTTGTAGTACCATGACGAATAGTTTTTTTTTTCATTTTTCTATATAAAAGTTTTTTTTTATAAACTGGCCACTAAAGTTTAAAATAAGCTTTAATTTTTTTTTTTACTCAAAAATCTGTTTTTTTATAGATTTGCCACATAAGTTCAATAAACTTTCGTTCGTTAACTTTTTTCAAAATACGGGTGAGCCGTTGTTTTTTTTTTTTCAACGTTCCGATATAAATTTGTTTTAAAACGGAGTTGTATTCAAAATCGATTTTTTTATCGTTGCCTGTATCGAGTGCCGTTACCGTTGTGGTACCATGACGAACCGAACCTATTATGGGCGAACAACATCATTGTCGATATTGGTATTATCGATTCGCCTTATGGTTTTCGACGAACCGAACCGGTAATTTTTTTAATTTGTTTTCCCTTTTTTTATTATTTAGTTTTATGTTTCCTTTCTAATAACATTATTTTTACCGTTGTGCCTATGCTTTCGGTTAAATTTTATTAACGATGGGCCCGACAATGTTATCTATGATAACTTTCGTTCGTTGTGTCTTTTTAAATAACGGAATACACCGTTTTCTTAATAATTTCTTTTGTCAACGTTCTGGTTTAAATTTTATTGAAGACAAAGTTGTATTCAACTTCGAGTGTTTTTGGGTATCGTACGTTATAACGAGTCTGCGATTCCACTCAAACGAGTCAAACCAATAACGACCAGACTCTCACCGCGAAGCGCGGAGGGTAAAAACTAGTTGGCTTTAAATATTAAATGAGTTGTATTCGTGGGTTGATGGATCAAACACAACTCAAATTCGAAAATTTCACACAAACCTGAAATTGTGTCAGATACATGAACACGAAAACAGAACGAGTCTTTTGCGAATTAGCACGAAGTTTAATCATGAAATTTTATTTTTTCATATTAATACTTTAAAATTATAAATTTAAAAGAAAATACAAATGTATATAAATAATCACGTTTAAACTATTAAATACGACGCTTATTTCTATTTCATATTTTAGATTGTCGTAACCCAATAGGTTGAAAGTTATTACATAAAATACGTTTTTTAATAATCACAAAACTAAACTCATTAAATGGATAAACCTTAGATAAATGTGCTCGTATGTTTGACTTGTAAGCAACTGCAACTGATCTAAATTCGTTTAGATAAGCTTATATCCATAAATTTCGTGTCGTATTTTCTTGTCATATTAAAACTTCACACCCTTCTCATTCAAATTTGATTTTACTATTTTCGCTTGAAAAAATGCGACTGGTTTCTATATAAAGTGACGCATGAACTCTAGAATACAATTCTTTTTCCTTTTCATGTTATTATTTAAATAAATACAAATTACCTTTTTTGTCAATATATTCATATTTAAAAGATGTAAATATACAAAACACAAAAATTATAAATTAGTAGTCGATTTATTAATAACCAAAAATTCAAACTACTTAGAGCTTCTCCGATGGAAAACCTAAAAAATGTAGTCATGTAACATATGTACCAGGGTTATATACTCATGTATTATATGAGATTGTTTAACAAAAAAATAAAAGTACAATAATATATAAACACTTTTAAAATAATGTGTAAAACAAAAAATAAATTTTTTTTATTTCTTTAATTAAGTAATAATTAGAATTCAAGTTTTATATTATTTTTTTCTGAAAAATAAAAACATTAAGATAATTAAATTTTAAAATTTAAACTTACTTAAAATAAGAAAAATTAAAAGATTTTAATAAGAAAAATATAACGATGACACGTGACATTTTTAAAATAATTTATTAGAATAAGGATTCTTTTGAAGTGGCCCAATTTGACATGACAATTCTTTTATATTTCTTGTCCCCTTAATTAGAAATAGAAAATTTATATTATAAATAGAAAAAAAAAGTGAAAAGTAAAAAAGTAATTATTATCAAATGGATGTGGTTCGTACTTTCAGTGGTGCATATTGAAAGTACATTGCATTCATTCATTGTGAACGGTATCTACACCATGTATTTAACAAAAGTTATCCTTGTAACTGTCAAAAGTTTACAAAATTGCCCTTCTGTTTTTTTGTTTTTACCTTTTTCATGCAAAATTATCCAACACAATTATATGTTTTTGACCAAAAGCTGTGAGACACATGGCAGTTGTCACAGGTGACAGACCCACTATAAAAAGGAATTTTTTGGCAAAGTGGTGTTATTGCATAAACTCAAATGGTTTCCGGGTGTTGCATGGGATAGATTTGAAAAATGGGGAGTCCGCTTGGGCAACCAGCGGATTCATAAAAACTATATCGACTTCGCTTTTCAAGATAGCGGACTCCGAGTCCGCTTGGGGAACCAGCGAATCGTCTTGCCGGAGAAGATGAGGTGGAGGCCGGAGATATGGAGTCCGCTTCCCGGACCAGCGGATTTGACTCCGCTTCTTTGACCAGCGGACTTGAATAGTGTCACAGCAGTCCCTCGTCTTTTTCTTGAATGCATGTGAAGTCTAATGCATGTGAAGCCTTTTCTGCATGTGAAGCCTACACACCTAGCCTAGGTGAGTCCGCTATCTCCACAAGCGGATTCACTTAAACCCTATTTTAAATCTGCTATCTATATAAACGGACCTTCAACTCTTTTACAAACATCCCCTGTGTGCTTTTTCATCAAAAAAAATACTTTCTTTGCAAAAAAAATATGTCTTTTAAACTTGCATAAAGTTTTTTTTTAAAGCCTTTTAATAATTTTCTTTTTAAACTTGCTTTGTTGTGGGTTATTAAGATTCCAACGGTTTTGTTAACGTTTATTTTTATTAAATCGTGTTTTTAACTTCTTTTTTATTGTTTAAAAAATGACTTATCAGTTACATCCCGGACCACTAGTCGGTGATGTTTTATTTCTTGAAGATGAACACAGGGCTCGCCGGTTGTTTGTACGTGGTACGGGTGACGACGAACCCTTTTACATTAGACGTGGTGATCAAAAATTCTGGGTTCATCTCCGGGAACATAGTATTCCAAATAATGTTAAGGAGATGCTAAACGTTTCCGGCTTTGGTGGGCTTATTGATTGTGGTTACCGGACCATTGATCATGCTTTAATAAGCGCCCTCGTCGAAAGATGGCGTCCGGAGACCCATACTTTTCACCTAACTGTTGGTGAAGCAACTGTAACCCTCCAAGATGTCAACGTTTTATGGGGTTTGCCGGTAGAGGGTGAACCGTTATCAGGCTATGATCAAGCGTATTTGTTGGCGGAGCAAATAGAGAGGTGTCAACGTTTATTGGGTATTAACCCAACAAACAGTCATATAAAGGGTGGGCGAATAAAATTATCTTATCTACTAAATGAACTTGAAAAAGAATTTCCAGAAAATGCAAATGATTTACAGTGCATGCAACGTGCACGGTTGATTATGTTGATTTTATGCGGCGGCACATTATATCCGGATACGTCAAATAACCTTGTACCGTTATATCATTTAAATAACATGGAGGATTTAAGACGTTGTGGTCGGTTAAGTTGGGGGGGTGCGGTGCTCGCCTGTTTATATAGAAATTTATGTAAGGCGGCTCATCCAAATGCTGGAGACATTGCTGGTCCTGTGTACCTCTTACAGTTGTGGGCATGGGAGAGGTTTAGAAATTTGGCACCGAGGGTGATTTCACAATACAATTATAACCAACCCATTGGTGCTCGGTACGTTTTAAAAATTATTAGTTAAAGCAAACGTAAAATTATATTTCTATTTTTTTGTATTACTAATATTATTAAAATTTTTGTATTTTAGATGGCGAGATAATCTGAGTTATCGAGACACCCCTTCTCATGTACTGAGAGCATACCGATCTCAGTTACAATCGTTACGGGACAGCGAGGTAATTTAATTTATATTTGGTTGTATTTAAATCTTATTAATATTATAATTATTTTTAAATTTTTTTTCAGTTTACCTGGACCCCATACGATGAGTGTCTTGATCGTTTACCGGTTACATGTACTAATGGTTATCGTAGCTGGATGACCGAGTGTTTTTTAATTTTGTTGGAGGTAATTCATAGGTAATTCATTAAAGTTGGAATCCCAACTGCCGAAAAAATTCTCGATGGCTATTTTGCGACCGAGCCATGCCTTTGAATAAGTAATATCAACATGCAACAAGTCCTTTATAAGAACTTTGACTTGTTTCACTGGAAAAGAAATATCAGCTTGAACTGCACTTGATATATGAAAGGCAACATCCTTCGACCTTAAGCAACGATTGTTGTTGCGTTGAACTGTTACGTAACAGTTGTGTGCAGCCACCCATTTTGTTAGTTGCCACATGTGCTGATTCTTTTTTAAGCATGCACTAGCAGCCCAACGACATGGAGGGGTGTTTGGGAGAGGTTCGTTATATTTTGGGGCCTTAGTGTAGCATTTGGCTCTCCAACAGGTTTTTCTCGTCTCCGTAACGATCACCTCTCGATTACAAGCAACGTTCCATGACAAAACTGCATTGACCACCTCTTTTTTAGAATGGAAGAACATGCCAACACGGATTTGATTTGATTCAGGGTTCCATATATCCATTTGATCCTCATTATCAAAATCAGGAAGCTCAGCAGTTCTTAACTCTGCAACTTCATCATAAGCTTCCACCGGTCCAGTAGGAAATCCTTGATAAATTCCAGAGTTGTATTCTTCAGATGATTGTGGGAGTATAACTTCATCTCCGGAATCGTCATCTGACGGAGGGACCTCACTGTCTTCGGTGTCACCATTTTCGGATTCAGAATTAAGGGAATTTAGATCTTCTTCATCATCAATATGTTGATCAAGTGTTGGATTTTCGAGGTTGGTATAGGTAGATGCACCGACTTCATAATCATTCGATTGGGGTGCAGAAAAGCCACGCATAAGTTCCATAAAACTTTCGTGTTGGATCGTAACTTTTGGCACCTGACTCACAAAAATCTGACCGAAGTAATTTACTTCATTTGCTGCTAGAAAATACAACATGCTTACACCTTCTTCATCTGACAAATATGAGCTTGCATGAACCCCTTGAAACGTGTAGTATAAGACCAACTTCAAACTGTAGGAATTTCTATCTAGTTGAACATGATTGTATATCGTATCAACTAGTTCTACATATGACATTGAATCATAACGAACAAAAAACGAAGATGTTAAAGTAGATTCATCACAGATAATTACACCATTTACGAAAGAGACTTGACCACCCCAATAGAGTTTAACAATAAACGGACTAAAAGATGACATTATTTGGAATTACAGGGTTAGGATTTTGAAGTTTGGTTTCAATGTTGTCAAGACTTGTGCTTACAAAGGAAAAATGAAGTTGATATATATAGATACGTAGAATATAAAAAATTAATAAATAAAATTATTATAATTTAAATAATTTATAATTTAAATTATTATATAATTAATCAAATTATTATAAAATTAATCAAATTATTATAGAATTAATATAATAAATAAACAAAATTAATTAAATTAATCAAATAATGAAATAATTATATAATAAAACATAGAATTAAAAAATTTTATAAATAAAATTATTATATAAATATAATTAAATGACAATTCAAATTTTGTATTAAATTAATTAATTAACAAATGTTAAATGAATTAGGGTTTATGTTTATGAGTATGCTATCTCAACAAGCGGAGTTGATTTTGCTATCTCCTCAGACAAACTCCAACTATCACCATCAATAATACCATAAAGGAATAGTATCGCCCAGGATTTCTCACATGCATGTATTCGAGAAAAAGAAGTGGTTGGGGGGACTGCTGTGACACTATTCAAGTCCGCTGGTCAAAGAAGCGGAGTCAAATCCGCTGGTCCGGGAAGCGGACTCCATATCTCCGGCCTCCACCTCATCTTCTCCGGCAA
The DNA here is from genome assembly GCA_023525975.1 of Smallanthus sonchifolius. Taxonomy (NCBI): domain Eukaryota; kingdom Viridiplantae; phylum Streptophyta; class Magnoliopsida; order Asterales; family Asteraceae; genus Smallanthus; species Smallanthus sonchifolius. Next base: position 95,520,872 of record CM042029.1, read on the forward strand.
GACGATTCGCTGGTTCCCCAAGCGGACTCGGAGTCCGCTATCTTGAAAAGCGAAGTCGATATAGTTTTTATGAATCCGCTGGTTGCCCAAGCGGACTCCCCATTTTTCAAATCTATCCCATGCAACACCCGGAAACCATTTGAGTTTATGCAATAACACCACTTTGCCAAAAAATTCCTATAAAAAGCCCAAAAGTGAACACGATTTCATTTTATATTGCCCAACCAAAATAAAAAATTATTACTTTTATATTTATATTTAAAAATTTTTAATAATAGAAACTATTGTTCGTTTGTTGATAAGAGTATAGGAGATACAAGCCTAAGTATCCAAGTACTCTAATGCATCTAATTAATGTAACTTATTTTTACTTTCAATCATAAGTATCTTATGTGATGGGAGTGTAACCCTAATACCTTAAACCAATCCAACGGCTATCTCCTTCTTATCAATAGTTGAAGAAATCAAATGAAAAGTATTCTATTTTTGCGTCTTAAATGAACTCAACGGGCTATAATCGGCGGTATTCTATGAGATCCGAGAGTATGATAAGTAAGAAATTGATTGCCGAACACGCGGGTAAACGAACTCGATCCCTTTACCCGCCACGGGTCCCCGCAAGTTTTGCGGCGGTGTACCCATGGTACCCGATGAAGCCGAGGCATGAACCCGAAGGTGCCCATTGCTCCCTATTAATTTGTACTGACAATTTTGACGAATATTACTTTTAACCTTTACTTTTGTTGCTAAAGACAATCTCACTCGTATAACCATATATTTATACTCAATTTACGTTTAATTTTCACTCGATTTCATTTACAAGGAAGGTATGCTTCACCCATTTTGCTCAGGATCATCGTGTGACTAAAATGGAGTGAAAATCAAGTGTAAAATCAATGATGCTTATACAAGTGGGATTCTTCTTGATAAAGAAAATGAAAGCTAGAAATGTCATTAGTGAAACTGACGGTATGAATTGTTATTGGCTATAGGTCATAGTTTGAATAATTAAAATTTAAATTGTTTTTATATTATTGGTGAATTCCAATGATAACGTTACATAATAACATTTTAGTCTATGATATGGAACAGGTAAGCGAACAGAACAATCGTGAACATGGAGGTGCGCGAGACATAAGGGAATATGACCGAAGTCCCGAAAATAGGAACTTTTTTTTTTGCTAATTTCTATATAAACGAATAATAAGTAACATAAAAGGTTGCATTTTTATAGTTAAATGACCCAAGACTTGTTGGAAGATTTTCTCATAGATTATCCCTTGTATTAATACATTTATAATTCTAAATACTTTTTGTTTAAAAAATAATATTATAAATGTAATAATATAGTTTTAATCATATTTGTAAAAACCAGTTATTTACATAAAAAATAAAAATAAAATGTTGACCAGTCCATTTTAGCATTAACTATAAGAATATAATCATCATAACCAATTTCCATGTCAAAGCTTCTTCTTTAGTTGACTTGAAGAGGAAGCTCTCAACTTGTATGTTGACAAAGTTGAAACATGTGTTGCACACAATTGACTTTTAAAATTTACAATAATGAATATATCCACTAAAAAAACAAATTTTAACCCGCTTAACTCGTTTAACATGAAATACTAACAAGTCTCTTTAATTTCAACCCATTTGACCCGTTATCAACCAAACACAGCACATTATCGAGTAAACTTAAAATACTTCACAAATATAACCAATATATCATTTACCAATTAGTCAAATAGAGTTATGTGTATCTCTATCAGACCAATAACTTATCACATGTCCTAGCAACTTGCAGGTGGCAATTTTAACCCGTTTACTTATTAATGGGTCAATTCTTAGCAAGTAATCGGTGACTTGGTGTACTTTTAATCTATAAAACCTTCTAAAACCATTTTATTCAAAAATTAAAGTATTATTGATTTAATATGATTTTTGTAAACGTATTTGTCCCGCTAAGAAGTTTCAGGTCAACCCAACTCATACCAAAAGTTACATGTTTTGAAGCGTTAAAAGACCCACCCATTTTGCCACCTTTGTTTAGCTCCGTAACACTAGTCTCCACATAATAAAGCTTTGCATTCGGGTTTTCTAACCCCCACAGTTTTCAAAAGTTTAAGGGAAACATCAAAAGAACCCTTTCCTTATTCCCAGATCATGTTCTTCAAAAGTCAAACATGTGGGTTTCAAAATCAAAGTCAAAGTCAAATTTGGAACAACCAAATTACCTAGGTTTTCTTCGCTGCAGCATCCTCTTCGTTCATCTTTTTCTCCCACTTCTTCTTTCTGTAATCTGCAAGCATCTGAGGCATTTTCTTCATTAATTCAGCAGTGTTTGCTCGTTTTTCAGCGGATACTCTATCACATTTATGCCCTTTTCTTTTTGTCCTCATTTCCTTCCTTTCAGGATCATAGGGCCAATCTTCTCCAGCTAATAAAACCTCTTTACGAAGGCGGGCCCTACGTCTAGCACTAATCCCGAGCGGCTTCCATGCCCCGAGTTGCCAGTAGCCCCAAACGCCCTTTGACAGCTCGTCTTTGTATTTTGCTAATTTAGCCCCCCAGGGATATTGGTATTCACCAACGGCTTTTGCAACGGATTTGATTGAATTTCCAGCCATTTGCTAAATGAGACTCTAAGTTGAAAACATATTTAGTCAGTTTATACGGAAACGAACCCATAATTAAATAAATCTTCAGATAAAACGAAATTTAAGAAAAAAAAAAGAGAGAAATTACAAACATCAAACTAATATATTTAACAAGGCAATATTCTATTTCTAGTAAGAATTGTATTTCATTGATTTGTTATCAAACCGAATAATTGGTTTAAGTAGGACATGGAGCAAGTACAATCGAATCTCTACGATAATTTTGAAACATTAACTCTATTTTTAATTTCATCATGAGATCACAAGTAGATGAATTTATTTAGTAAAAGAGTAAACTGCCATTTTCGTCCCTGTGGTTTGGTCAAAATTGCCACTTTCATCCAATAGTTTGTTTTTTTGTATCTGGGTCCTTGTGGTTTTAAAATATTGCCATTTTCATCCTCGTGGTTTTAAAATATTGCCACTTTCATCCAGTCAGCTAACACCGTCCGTTTTTCTCAATTAAATGAGGGGTATTTCAGTCCTTTTACATATTTGTTTTATTTCTTCATCTTTTTTACTCTCACTTTTTAATCATAGAAACAAGCGACGGAGGTGTTCCAGTGGTGCTCGTCGGAAACTGGTCAGGAAAAGAGGAAGAAGGCCAGCAGGTGGATGATTAAATTAGAGGTTAAATTGGGGATGATTAAAAAGTGAGAGTAAAAAAGATGAAAAAATAAAACAAATAAGTAAAAGGACTGAAATACCCCTCATTTAACTGAGAAAAACGGACGGTGTTAGCTGACTGGATGAAAGTGACAATATTTTAAAACCACGAGGATGAAAATGGCAATATTTTAAAACCATGAGGACCCAGATACAAAAAAACAAACTATTGGATGAAAGTGGCAATTTTGACCAAACCACAGGGACGAAAATGGCAGTTTACTCTTAGTAAAATTATTCATCATTATATCCTCTAAGAAAGGAGATTGTGGACAAAACATAATTATTCATTTGATCCAACCTTGGTTTTAAAAGGTGTGAGGCGCTTAAGGTCTTGGAAGCTGAGGTACAAGGCGAAAACGCTGGCCACGTGTAAGCAAGGTGTCCGGTAATCCTAAATGTTTATATACAATCTATTCTACCATTTTTAACCTTTAACACCCAAAAATAAGATAATGAAAAAGAAGCATACAAAAACATTAACTCTCCCTATTTGTGAAATTATTTATATCTTATGTACAATTAAAGAAGTTAACCGAAAACTAAATATTATAGTTTATTTACAATAATGTATAAAAACAAAAATGGATATTTCTATTGTACATTTATGCACAACTAGTAACTACCTAATATCATCCTCACCTACTCTCCTTACTCGTATCTCAGCACACAAGTATTGCAGAGTCACAAAAATCGAAACTTCATATAAAACCAACCATGAAGATAATCAATGATGAAAGGTTAATCAAATTAGAGAAAAAATCATGTACGGAAAAAACCAAATAAATGTGATCTAGTCCTTGGTTTAAAAAAGAGCGAGGCGTTTTGGTCCCAAAATCTGACCAAAACACCTTTTTAACTTATAAAGGTTAATTAGTTTCAATAAGCAATCCCAAACACCCCCTTAGAAGTTAAAAGCTTAGAACATAATTAAACATTCATAAAAACATAAATAATTGTCCCAAAATTTATTCAACAATCAACATGTCCCAAAATAATATACTTGTTAACAGACCAATCGAAATTACTTATTAGTCACTGAATATACATGTCCCAAAATATTATATGTTAACCAAGCAAATACAAAAGATAAACCTGAGGTCGCAGATTCACAGGTTAGAGCACAAATCCTGATTTAGGTCCAACTTTTTTGTAACCCTAAGCGATCTTCACTATCAATTAGTGGTATTGTTCGATTAACCAGTTTTTGTAACCCTAATCGACATCCTTAAACTTAAGCGGATTCAAATTCGAACTCAGATTAAACCTAATTAGGAATCGAATCAGAAAAATAACAAATTGAAGAACAACATTTTGTAAATTACTCAGAAACAAGATCTCTAGCTCACTAATCATGATCAAATGGTGATTCAATTCATCATCGTGCAGAATAATAGAATTTCACATTAATATACAGATATACAAGCGGTAGAAAGTGAGAAGCTTAACTGATTTCATGAGACGTCAACGGGAACGGAGTACGCCGGAGAAGAAGACCGATGAACTGATGCCGTAAAACTGAAAATGAAAAACCCTAGAATCAGTGCGACGATATGTTTTCAGGTTATTAGATATTTACATTTGCTACCCTTCGTGTTTACAAGAAATGTATATTGCATCACTTCAAAGTTCAAAGACCGGTTCGGTTTTGAAACAGTAAAACTGTCTACAATCATCGGTTTGGTTTCGTGGTTGGCTTTTTAAGGAATTTTGGTCAGTCGGTTTAGAAATTTTGAAACCATACCGCCGGTTTGGTATGTGGTTTATAATGGAAACCGGTCAGAAAAACTGAACCCAACATTAGGATTTTTGACTGTATATCTTTTTTTTAAAATTATTTTTCTTTTGTTTTAACTATCTTATTAAATTACTTAAGAAACAATACATGAGTTAGTCTTTTAAGTTTTAATTGTTGGAACATTATCGCTTCTTAATTTTATTGTATTTTATACATATCTTTATTATAAAGGCTTCATATGCGTAAACATTAAAACTAAACCATTAGTAAGGGTTTGATTTGGTTTAGTTATACTTTTTAACGGTTTGGGTTTGGTTTACAATGAGTCAAAGACCGTTATATATGGTTATACAAATAGTCAAAGACCGTTATATACGGTTGTAGCTTGTGGTTTGACCTAAAACCATCAAAACCGAACCGTAAACACCACTACATTTAAGACCAAAGACCAGACGATAAGTAATCAGTTAAGTATAATCAGTTAAGTATTCCTTTGCACCGGTTCAAGACCGGATCAAACGCAACTCATATGGGATGGATACCAAGATCGAATGAAGGAACACTTATAAAAGAAAAATCACAAGATTGGAAAAAGTAATCACTAATAACAACTAAGATTCATATATATATATATATATATATATATATATATATATATTATATTTAGGTCATTTAATTTAAAAAAAAAACACTTTACATTTATAAAAAATATTAAAGAGATTGAAACATCTCATGAAAGTTTTGTGACCAAAAGACATTTAGTATCGTGTAAAATTACGCTTTTGTTATATAAAATAAAAGTTATTATATCTATATAAAGAAGAGTGTATTTCATATATACCATTAAAATTTAAAAATAGCATGCTTATTTAGGCTCACTAGCCTAGTCAAGCTCTGGCTTGCTTAGGGCTTGTGGTACACCTAATGAGTGAGGGTCAAGTGAAAGAAAAAGTGCATCTCATGGGGCGCCACCTCACCCCTACAACTTTTACACCACCTTCACTCGGTAAAGGGTATACCCAAATGAGCGAAAATTGTGTGATTGTAGTGTGTGTGTGTGTGTGAGAGAGAGAGAAAGAGACATCTCACGAGCCGTGAGATTTCTCATGCAAAAGGTCCCCCCCCATGCCATCGTTGGGGCAGTGTTTCATGGGGATCACGCCAATCACGACCCTCACAACCCCCCCCCCCCCACCTCCCTTCACGGCTCCCATACCACATGACCTTATTAAGTGAGCTCTCATTTAAGCATGAACATGTTTAATATTAGCTTGATTCGAGCTTTTACTAAGTCAATCTCGAGTAGTTTACGAACAACTCTACTCATTTACACACCTAATAAATACTCTATTGCATATTTGATATAAATCTGTTACCATGTGAAACGCATGTATAGTGGCAAATCACGGGGATCACGCCAATCACGGCGCTCAACCCCCCCCCCCCCCCCTCCTCCTTCTCACGGCACTCATACCACATGAGCTTCAATTTAGGCTTGAACCCGTTTAATATTTGTTTGAGTCGAGCTTTTAATAAGTCGACCTCAAGTATTTTACGAACTCTACTCATTTACACACGTAATAAATACTCTCTATTTTACCATGTGAAACGCATGTTTAGTGGCAAATTAAAATCTCGGTGTGTTGAATTTGAGAAACACATAAGCAACTTTGAAATTTAGGTATTAATCACCACGTCTCATCTCCACACGCATGAACGAAGTGATACTATAAAATGTCTCAATGTTATCATTATGTTCCCAAAATAATGTTTAAATTAATGTTATCTTTACCTTCGGGTCACTATGGGTAATGATTAATTTTTTCAATGGGTTAATTTAGGTTTAATTAAAAAATGGGGTTTGGTTATTTCGACACCCGCCACTATCTATATGTTATTACAACGAATATGCTAAGTATAATCGTTGCTACAACAAATACAAGTAAGATTAAAGGTCTTGACGTTCTTGATTATATCAGTTGCTTCAGTTACCTGCTAAGATCAAAGCACCTTTAGTCTCACCGCATGAGGGGGTCTCCTACGATCAGCCTCCGACGTGAGAATAAGATAACTATTCTTTGAAGGTGATAAGGTAATTAAGATCGAGAGTTGTGTATGGTATTAAGAGAATGTGTGAGTGAAGATTAAAAATCGGACTTGATCCCTAAGAGCCCAAGTTCTCTCTTTTATACCTGAGTTTATATGGGTGTGTAGATGTTCTGTCACCAACTTCTTACTACTTGGGGTTTCTCCTTCTTTTTCATCTCCCTGCAGTGAGACCATTTTCTTATTGGTGTAAGGGGTCATAGTATCCTAAAGAGACAAATGTCACATTCCTCAAGGCCATTAAACCTTATTGTTTTATAAATATAAGGTGTGTCCTCATTTGTAGGTAGATTGGGCTGAGTGAGAGCTTATGTGAGACAGGACCAGAGAGGTTTGCCCGGGATGAGCTCTCCAAGGCCAGAAATGAGCTTAAACGACATATATGTGCTCATTCGGTATGTAACATGTAATGATGGGATGACTAGTTTGTTATAGATTACATTGTAACACCTACCACAAAAATGTTCAAGATTTGACAAAAGGTAAAACCCTAGGGACTATAAGTGTAATTACCTTAAAGTTCAAGGTTTAATTGGAAAAATATGGAAATTTAGACCTTAGCGGAGCGCTAAGGTTACCCGTAACGGTCCGCTATGGTGTTGGTTTAGGTGGTGGACCGCCACCATAGGAATAACGATCCGCTACCTATTTGTTAAGCAAACAATCCGGTTAAGTCACGTGTTTAGTGACTAATGGTCGTGTGTTGTAACACGTGTACTCGTGGCGGACCGCCGCGCCAGGTGGTAACGGTCCGCCAGCCGCAAACTCACCAGAAAATGCCACGCGTATGAGTGGCAGACCGCTACGCTCAGTGGTAATGGTCCTCTAGCCGCAAAACTATTATCGGTCCAATCAGATTAGGACGTGTAGGGCTGATGCATGCAAGGATGGTAGCGGACCGCTACGCCCAAGCATGACGGTCCGCTACAGACCCAACTTCCAGCCTATAAATAGATGAATCGTTTCAAACGATTTTCTCACAACCAATTCGTCCTTTACTCTCACAATTAGTTCCAGAGCACCCGTAGACGATCCCCGATGATCCCGGTTCGATTCCCGCTCCTTGTAGCTCCCGGTTAAGCAAGAAACACTCATAGAAAGGACGAAACGCTAGAGAAAAGAGACTAAGAAGCTAGCTTATAAGCTTTGACTCTAGAGGCTCATTCCTACAACCAAGGTGAATACTTTATCTCTTTCAAAACTTGTGTCAAATATTTTATTTGCGAAAATGGCCAAATAAAGGTTAATAGAGTAATGCTCAACGTTCTTTTACAAACAAGCATTCAGACCACATGTATACGTAAAACTTGCAAGGGATACACGGGTCTCGGGTGAAATTCCCGGATTACAGCCGGTGCTTCCCTTTATAACAAATGAGGGACATCGAGTTCCCGTTGTTATAAAGACATACTGCCAGTGTATACTGTGGTGGGATTGAACAGGAAAGACCTGCTGAGTGTGTAGATTGAACAGGAAGTTGTGATTTTGAAATTAATACTTGTTTGTGCCAAAATAATTTTATGTCAAGATATTGTATTTACTAGCGTTCGCGCTGATGTTTTATTTTCAAAATGTTTTCCAGGTAATGAATAAAATATAATGAGAAGGGTATACGGGCATACATGAGATCTGACCTAGTAAAGGATGAAATGCATGTAGGATTCTCAGGCCTCGTGGAAAGGGAAATCCAAAAGAAAGGAGATAGGACCAATGAACTGATCAACCCTGTGTTGGAACTATTTCCAGTGGCTCATCATGTATTTGATTTCAAACAATGTTTTGTAATCAAATGAGTAGGGTATTGAAACCCTATGTTTATAAAGTAAATACAAGGCTTTCGTTTTCCAACTGAGTTTTGGTATTTACAAAATTACAACCCTAGAGGTTGAGATAAATGATGAAACGATCATTTGAAAAAGACTTCCGCTGTATTTTATAAAACTCTGAAATCAAGTAACCAAAGATACCAATCGAGCTCGCACATGTCTAGGGGGTACCTAAGGCGGGGTGTGACAGGTTGGTATCAGAGCCACATGTTTTAGCGAATCAGATACTTGGATGTAGTATCTAAGCTTTAACTATAATGATTTTAAGATAAGAAAATAATGTGACCTTCTAAACGGTATGTAGTTATCTGACACACGAAAGTGTTCTGTCTAAGGAAAGAGTGGTGTATAAATCTCTTGGGAACATATCTATTGGAGGTACTATTCTGGAAAGATATCCATCCTTGTAGAGCTTTAGCTAAGATTAAGATACTGGCCTTAGTATCTAAGTCTTACAAATAAAATAAGTACTAATATGATAAAGATTGCAGATGTCTGGAGAAAATATTGTTCCATATTACGATCCTAATCATCCTATTAAACAAGAATCCCCGGAATATTATCCGTTAGGTTCACAACAGAATCCTATTTGTTCGCCCTACTATAATGATGACCCATTTGCTGTACTTTCTCACTCTCTTGAATATCACCCACAATCCCAAAACTCTTCTAGCCAGTGGATGGATGCTGGATCAGACTTTAGCAACTGGAATACTGCTACCTAGTCTGTGCAAAGAAATGAGGCACAATCCAATCAGATTCGATCATCTAAAGATCCTTCTAAAGATCCCCCAATATCAATCTGTTTCTGAAAACCCTAATGATTATCCTTTCAATAACCCTATCTCAAATAGTTCTGATTATCAATCCTATGACTCTGGATCCCCGGTCACATATGATTCATATGTTGATCCTCACTAAGCTTATTTTCAATCACCACTCGAATATCATCATGTTTATAATGATATGTTGATGGGTATTCGTGATCCTCCTCCTAAATATGGTTATAAGTATAATATGCCGTCTTCCCATCTTGAATGTTTAGATCGTTCTTTACGCGAAACGGACGACATAACAAAGAAGAAAATCATGGATAAGAAAAGAACCCAGTTTTATGGGAAGCAGGTATATGAGTATGAGAAGGATCTGAAGACTTTGGGAAAAGAGCTAATGAAGGATTGAAATTTTATTGTAATATATTTCTATGATATCGTTTGTTTTTAAATTTTCAGAATGGTTGGAAAGGGCAAAGGTCCTAGTTTTCTTTGAAAATTCGCTCCTGATAGTTACTTCGACCGTAAAATGAATGAAACAACTATAGAACTTAATGAGGAAACTGAAAGTTCTACTTTCAGAAGCCTCGGAGATATAGGAAACCCTAGTGTTCCTTATAACCCTTCTATAAGTTTTCATTCTACTCCAACTGCTGGAAGCTATAATGTCACTCCTGTTTATCCACAAAATTTTCATGAGAGATATGCCAATACTCATTATGAAAATAAATATGATGCTGAAGAAGAAGAACGCGCTGATTCCAATATACCTTACGTTCCGTACAATGAGACGATTCCTATTCCTGCTCCGCATATAAATAAAAATGCGTCAGGAAGTGAAAGGGAACAAGTGTTGTTGAACCGAATAGCTGAACTGGAAAAAGAAAAGTCTAAAGTGGAAGCATGGAATGTCCTTCTAGTTCAAGCTCTTGAAGAGAAGAATTTTAGAAATTTTTAGAAATAATAATTTTTACTTGTATTTTCCTCTTGTAAATATTTTATCAATAAAAAGTTCTGTTTTAAATCAAGTATTGTCTCTTGATAGAATGTCGAAAAAAACCGGACATTCTCAAAATACAAGGGGCAAGAAAAAGAAGGCAGTAATTGATAATACCGCTGAAAATAACGAGTCCCAAAAAGAACTTCAAAAGATGATAACGGAAGGAATAAAGGATTCTCTTCCGATGATTTTTACAGAACTTGAAAAGAGACAAGCTGACATGATACCTGTTCAACCTTCAATTCCTCAATCTATTCATTCACGTCAAACTCGTATAGTGACCCAATCAAAGCCTATTACTCTATAACCAAAGGGTTCTGTTTCTCACAAGTCTAAGAAGACTGAAAAAGAAGAATATTACCATAACTCCTCGGAAGACGAGAGTATGGGTAATAATTATGGTCACGTAGCAAAGAAAACAAAGGTAGTAGGTTGTACGTACAAGATGTTCCAGGATTGTAAACCATACAATTTCTCTGGAAAATAAGGTGGGATTGCCACACTGAGGTGGATTGAGAAGACCGAGTCTGTGCTAGCTATAAGCAAATGTGCTGAGGAAGATAAAGTTCTGTATGTCTCAAATTTATTTAAGGATCAAGCTTTAGAATGGTGGAACAACATCATTGCTGCCAAAGGAAGAGAAGCAGCCTATGTTATGGGCTGGAGTGCCTTTAAGGCAAGAGTTGAGAAGAAGTATGTTCCCCAGAATGAGCGGGAACAGATTGAAGGGAAATTTTTAAGTTTAAGGATGATCGAAACGAATCATCAGGAGTATGCTACAAAACTCATGGAATATGCAAGAATAGTTCCTCATCTTGCCACTCCTGAATCAAACCTAATCAAGCGTTATATCTGGGGTTTGATCGGAGAAATCCGCGACATGGTGAAGGTCGCGAATTGTGAAAATCTTGATGATGCCATGGATCTGGGGGCATCATTAACTACCAGCCTGACAAGAAATCAGGAAGATGGAAAGAAGAAGAAGGAAGTAGCTGGGCAAGGCCCGAGTGGATCTAAGAAATCAAACTTTATTCCTCGGAATAACAACTTTTCTATTCCTGAATGTTCAAAGTGCAGAAGAAGGCACTCAGGACAATGTAGATCTGGACCTTTTTGCAACTTTTGCAAAATGTCTGGACATAAAACAGAGGATTGATTTAGGAAGAAACCAATTACTTGATTTGGTTGTGGCGAAACTGGTCACATCATAATCAATTGTCTGAAGCGGAAGAATACGGTCAGGACAGGTCCCAAACCTGCAGATGGAGTAAAGAAGAATGTGCGTGCTATCGTTCTTAACACTCACAAAGCAGCAGGTATACCCGATGTCATTACGGGTACATTTCTTGTCAATGATATTTATGCTCAAGTTTTATTTGACTCTGGTGCAAACCAAAGTTTTATAGATCATAGATTCTGTAGACTGTTAAATAAAACTCTAGCTAAATTAGACAAGAAATACGTGGTAGAAACCGCCAACGGTGACCTCGTCCAAATTTCTGAAATCCTTAACGATTTCCATATCACATTATTAGGACATGCTATACCTGCAAAATTGTTGCCAATGACTTTGGCAGGTTTTGACATTGTCTTAGGAATGGATTGGTTAGCCTCTAACCAAGCCCGTATCCTATGTGATAAAAAGGCAATAGAACTTCGTTCGCCAAAAGGCAATATTCTTACAATCAATGGCGAAAAATTATCCAACTCTGTTGGAATAATTTTTGTGCTGAAAGCCACAAAATACCTAAGAAAGGGTTGCTTCGCATACCTTATTTCTATAACTACCGACACTAAGAAGAAGATTGAAGATGTGCCGATTGTGGCCGAATTTCCTGATGTTTTTCCTGAAGAACTGCTTGAAATTCCACCTAAAAGAGAAGTGGAGTTCAGAATAAATCTTGTACCCGGCACAACACCTATTGCTAAAGCCCTGTACATATTAGCTCCAAATGAAATGGCAGAATTAAAGAAGCAATTAGACGAATTACTAGAGAAAGGATTCATAATTCCAAGCTCATCACCTTGGGTCCAGTTTTATTCGTTAAGAAGAAAGACGTATCAATGCGTATGTGCATTGATTATCGTGAGCTAAACAAAGTTACAATAAAGAATCGTTATCCACTTCCCCGAATTGATGACCTTTTTAATCAACTCCAAGGAGTTCGTTGTTTTTCTAAGATTGATTTTCGATCTGGCTACCATCAATTAAAAGTCCAGGAAGAGGACATTCCTAAAACTGCTTTCAGAACTAGATATGGTCATTGTGAGTTCACGGTAATGCCGTTCGGACTTACTAATGCACCAGCAACATTCATGGATATGACGAATCGAGTCTGTAAACCTTACTTGGATAAATTCGTTATTGTATTCATCGAAGACATTCTTATCTATTCCAAAAGTAAGGAAGATCATGCCAATCATTTGAAAATGTTACTTGAAATCCTGAGAACAGAAAAGCTTTACGCTAAGTTCTCAAAATGTGAATTCTGGATGTCAGAAGTTCAATTCTTTGGTCATGTAATCAATGCCAATGGTATTCAAGTTGACCCTATCAAAAGTGAAGCCATATCTAAATGGGAAATCCTGAAATCACCAATTAAATTCCGTAGTTTCCTCGGTCTAGCCGGCTACTATCGGAGATTTATTCAAGATTTCTCTCGAATCGCAGTACCATTAACTTCTCTGACTCGCAAATCAGTCAAGTATGAATGGGGTCCTAAACAAACGGAAGCATTCGAAAAACTAAAACAGAAACTGACTCAAGCACCCATATTGGCTCTGCCAGATGAAAATGAAGGCTTTTCAGTTTACTGTGATGCTTCACACACCGGTTTTGGTTGTGTGTTAATGCAGGGAAGTAAAGTCATTGCTTATGCTTCTCTTCAATTGAAAACTCATGAAAAGAATTATACGACTCATGATTTAGATCTAGGTGCCATAATATTCGCCCTGAAATTATGGAGACACTATCTATATGGAGTCAAGTTCACACTGTACACTGATCATAAAAGCCTAAAGTATATATTGAGTCAAAAGGAACTGAATATGAGGCAAAGACGTTAGATGGAAATCCTGAATGATTACGATTGCGAGATCTGTTATTATGAAGGAAAAGCCAATGTCGTAGCCGATGCTCTAAGTAGAAAGGAACATGAGAAACCTAAACGAGTTCGTGCTTTAAGAATCGATCTCCAAATCGATCTTATTACTCGTATTAAGGAATCTCATAAACTTGCTTTGCAAGAACCCAACCTTGAGAAAGAAGGATTGGGAGGCATGATTGATCAGTTAATCAAAGGAGATGATGGAATTCTTAGAATGAATAAAAGGATTTGGGTTCCTATCTATGGGAATACTCGTGAAGAAATTCTTGAGGAAGCCCATAAATATAAATACACAATGCACACAGGAAGCGATAAGATGTACAAAAACCCCTAAAAGCCAATTATTGATGGATAGGAATGAAAAAGCATATTGCTATCTACATTGTGAAGTGTTTAACCTGTTCTCAAGTGAAAGCTGAACATCAGAAACCATCGTGTTTGTTATAGCAACTTGAAATTCCAGTCTGGAAATGGGAAATGATAACCATGGACTTTATCACGAAACTTCCCCGAACGAGTCGAGTGAATGATACTATTTGGGTTATCATTGACAGACTTACTAAGTCTGCTCATTTTCTCCCAATGAAAGAAATATTCAGTATGGATAAGCTGGCACAATTATACGTCAACAAGATCGTAATATTACACGGTGTGCCACTATCTATCGTGTTAGATAGAGATAGTAGATTTACATCTCGATTCTAGAAAAGTTTCCAGAAAGCTCTTGGTACAAAAGTGAATCTTAGCACTGCCTACCATCCTCAGACGGACGGACAGAGCGAAAGAACAATTCAAACTCTTGAAGATATGTTAAGAGCTTGTGTTATAGATCTTGGAGGAAGTTGGGATGACCACCTACCTCTAAAGGAATTCTCCTACAATAATAGCTATCATACGAGTATACAGGCCGCTCCTTTTGAAGCCTTATACGTCGTAAATGTCGAACTCTAATCTGTTGGTCTGAAAATAGGAGAAAATCAGTTGTTTGGACCTTAAATAGTCCTGGAAACAACTGAGAAAGTTATTCAAATAAAGGATAGATTAAAAGCGGATTGTGATCGTCAAAAGAGTTATGCTGATAAGAGACGAAAGTCGTTAGAATTCAACATCGGTGATAACGTTATGTTGAAAGTTTCACCATGGAAAGGCGTTGTAAGATTTGAAAAGAAAGGGAAATTAAGTCCTAGATTCGTAGGACTATTCAAAATCTTGAAAAGAGTTAGGCATGTGGCCTATCAACTCGAACTACCACATGAAATGAATGGAGTACACAATGTATTTCATGTGTCAAATCTGCGCAAGTGTTTGGCAGATGAATCTCTGGTAATGCCCTTACAAGATGTACAGGTAGATGAAAAGTTAAAATTTGTGGAACAACCTTTGCAAATCGAGGACAGACAGGAAAAGAGATTAAAAAGAAAGAAATTAGTAAGTGTGAAAGTGAAATGGAACTCCAGACGTGGACCTAAGTACACGTGGGAACTGGAATCTAAAATAAAAAAGAAATATCCACACATGTTTGAGTAAACTCGAGGACGAGTTTAAAACAAGGTGGGGACGATGTGACACCTGTCACAAAAATGTCCAAGATTTGACAAAAGGTAAAACCCTAGGGACTATAAGTGTAATTACCTTAAAGTTCAGGGTTTAATTGGAAAAATATGGAAATTTAGACCTTAGCGGACCGCTAAGGTTACCCGTAATGGTCCGCTATGGGTGTTGGTTTGGGTGGCGGACCGCCACTATAGGAATAACGGTCCGCTACTTGTTGGTTAAGCAAGCAATTCGGTTAACCACGTGTATAGTGACTAATGGTCGTGTGTTGTGACACGTGTACTCGTGGCGGACCGCCACACCAGGTGGTAACGGTCCGCCAGCCGCAAACTCACCAGAAAATGCCACGCGTATGGGTGGCGGATCGCTACGCTCAATGGTAACGGTCCGCCAGCCGCAAAACTATGATCGGTCCAATCAGATTAGGACGTGTAGGGCTGACGCATGCAAGGGCGGTAGCGGACCGCTACGACCAAGAACTTCCAGCCTATAAATAGATGAATCGTTTCAAACAGTTTTCTCACAACGAATTCGTCCGTTACTCTCACAATTAGTTCTAGAGCACCCGTAGACGATCCCCGACGATCCCGGTTCGATTCCCGCTCCTCGTAGCTCTGTAAGGACATGTGTTGGTAATTTTAGCTAAAATTATATGTATCGGTGTACTTAGTAGTATGCAGGAGGGTGTTCCTGCGTACAAGGCATGTACGCTAGTTGTATTCTGCGTACTAGCTAGTACGCAAGAGTTATGTCGTGCATATAAGCTAGTACGCAGGAAGAGTCCTGTATATAAGCTAGTACGCAAGGTATATGCTGTATATAAGCTAGTACGCAAGGTATATGTTTAGTCCTTATAAATAGAAGATGTGTCCTCATTTGTAGGTAGAGTGAGTTGAGTGAGAGCTTATGTGAGACAAAACCAGAGAGGCCTGCTCGGGATGAGTAGTTTGTTGTGGACATGAGCGTAAACGAGATGTGTGCTCCTTTGGTATGTATTCTGTAATTACGAGATGAGTAGTTTGTTATGAATTACTTGTCGTTTATGTTATTCTTTGTTCTATGCTTGTGTTGTTTATAACTCGTCACCTCCTATCTCCGACCGAAATCGACGAACAAATCTTACTCCGCACGAAACCGAGGCTCCTTAGGACTATCATTGAGTATGTGGGTAAAAGTTGGGAGGAATTCAGTTTGAAACGTTCGGTCAAGACAAAACTAGAGAAATTTATAGACCTTTTGAAGCAATCTATATGCCTCGCATTGGTCTATACATGGCGTATAGAGTACGAGGTACCTTCTGCAATAGACCAACCAATCACATCACTATACGCCACGTATAGCGCTATAAGGAGCGTATATGGTTTTGATTTACGAGTTGTTTGGTTATTACACTAGCTTAGCCACAACCGATCAATTTCATTGGTTAATTTCTTTCGGTTATCAACTGGGGGTTCCGTTATGGTTCGATTTTTGGTCACCCCACCATCCATAATTCCATATTAAGTTCAAAAACCTCTACACGTAGTAGGTAGCTTAAAATGTAAAATGAACATTTGAAGCCACAGTTCTATCCATAAAATGTAACCTGACAAAGTAAGACAACAAGAAAGATCATGAAATAAATAAAAAAATAAAACAGATAAGCCATCAATAAAACACACATCAAAAACAGGTTAATATTTCCATGTCTTAAACAAAAAACCAAAAATTTAAGGTAAAATCATCTAAAAACATTCTACCAGTTATAAAATCAAGCCGAGGTATATCAAGAACATGCAAAAGTCAGATTCCAAGTATAATTTAGAAACCAAAACCCTAAAAAAATCTGTGTCAAAACCGAACAAATCCCATTCAATCTTCAAAACGCGCATTTTATCCTTCGGTTTCTCCAGCCACAATGTCCCCTTCAAAATCTTGATTCAATCAAACCAACTAATAGGCATCAGATCTATACAAACAACGACCCATTCTCATTTACTGCAAACTGCAAAATCTCAGAATGTTGAAGAGCTCGGGTTCATAGACTCATCGCCAGCTGTCGCCTCCCCATTGTCTAGATTTATAGAATCGGTCAAACCCGTATCTGTAGTTCTCTCTTCGGTGTTTGCTGATTCGTCCAGTGAGAGCTTTTGTAAAGAAGGTTCTATGACGCGGCCATTGGTTATTGTGTGTCGTGATTGAGAGCTGGAATCAGATGGAAAGTTGATGGATGGTTTGACCCATTTTCTCCAGTCGTTGCGCTGCCTTACAGTTTCACCCTGCATAATAAGAGTAATAAAAATAGTAACAGTGTATCAAAAATAAAAACAATATATGTAGCGTTCAATACATAACCAACTTTAAGTAGATAACTGCGAGAACTGCATACACACTTTTACATAGTGCTTGTGAGATAAAGTGGGGTGGTTATGCGGTTACATAACCACCTTATGCATCAGAGTTAAAGCAATGGATATAAGTGTTTATGCGGTTCTCGCAATACTCCAGCTAAAATTGGTTTCGTATTCAAGGTCTCTCGCTATATATATAGTTAATGTTTAGGCATACCACTTGGTTACTGATAAATAAGTTGCACACACATATATACTCATACAAAAAATGCATGAACTTAAAGTCATACAAAGATCATACTAACAAAAAGGTAAATATATAAATATATTATATTATACTATATAACAAAAGAACAACTTTTGTGAGTGTGATGAACAGTGAAGCGAGAGCTAATCAGGGCTTGCCACATGGCAAGCTATTTTTTTTAATTAACAATATTTTTACCAAAGTGTCAAAGCTTCTTTTTTCATTTTATTAAAAAACAGCTTCCCTCCCGCCGCGGAGCGTGGGTGTAACAAACTAGTTAACAACAATATACCTTATAAGTCAGATCTGTCTAGCTAGGGGAATGTCAAAACAGGATCAGGTCAAAGTATGTAATTTTTAAAAGACGGCGCCACGGGCTGGGTTGGTAGTCAACACTTTAAAGTTTAACCCACTCTTTTTTTAATTTTACAAATAACGAAATATATCAGATATAACTTACACCCTGTTTCATTTATAAGTAATAATATTGGGCACACAACACTTATAACAGATAAATAATGTACTAACTACTAACCATAACCATAATTACGAAAATAATTGTAATTAAATTAAGCTTTAGTGAGTTGTGTAAGTTTAAAAAAAAACATTTTTACCGAACTTTTGAGCCAACCTTTTATATGACCCGTTAGAGGTAAAACATAACCCAAATTGACCCGTTCACAAGTAAATGTTAGATACAGCCACCACTGGCGTACATAGATGATTCAGTCATTGTATAGAAGGTACCTGAACTTCAACAATAGTTGAGTCTCTTATGGAACTCAAAACCATTTGCATATCAATTGTCAAACTTTTGACCTGAAAAATCATGCAAGAAAAATAAAAGCATTAATATTTAATACCAGTAGACAACTTAAGTAAATTCAAAAGGAAACCGGCTGAAGTATAATTTTTATGCTTTAAATCTCCTAAATTGCTTTGTTCGAAAACTATAAACTTTGAATCTAATAATATGGGTATTTTAATCATATTTAAAGCATGGATTATTTATAGGTTTTGAAAACTGAACAAATAAACACTAAGGTCAACCCAACTGACCCGTTTGACATGATCTACAAAACACTAGTTTTGGACCAAACCCAGTTTGACATGGTCTACAAACCCAACAAGCTCATCTTGTCACTTCTAGACAAAGAACACGTACTGATCAAATGCCCAAAATTGAAAGAGATTTTTAACGGTGAAAACACGTTTAGCGATGCAAACTATATACAGAAAAAAAATGTCAATTAGTTTATAGCAGAAATGACTTGACAAAAGGCGATGTGTGACCTTAAATATATTTATACTACCAATAATTACTCAAAACATATAAATAAAAACGATACTGACAACTAGCTAACAAAATCCCTTCTCTTAATTAACATTTTAGACGTGATGCAGAGGACCAACAATAGCATATACTTATTTCAAAACAAACGAAAATCAAGCACAATTATAAAAAAAAAACAGATTGCAACCATTTTCTTGTATGTAACAACCAATAGCTCCTGTATAATAATGATTTTCTTTCAAAATGTGAACTTGCATATTAAAAAGTCAAAAAGATCAAAGACACTGGAAAAAAACTGTACAAAATAGACTGGCAGCAAAATGATCTCTAAAGTCACGGAGCACCTAAAATGTCAGACTTTGAAAGGTAAAAGAACTTAAAAACATATAAATTAAACAAAAAGGACAGTTTGAGGGAAAAAAAAGTAAAAACTCTTTATTTAATTAAAAATATTAAACCGGTAAAACTCTTCCATTAGGATCTTTCACAAAGACACAAACTCACAATGCAAATGATTTAATACGAGCAACCGCCGCCTAATTTTAATAAAACTCAAATCCAAACCCAAACAATTTGATGATCTCTGATACTTTATTTCAAATCCTGAACGTGTCGCATGAATAATACAACAAAAGATAACAAATGAGAAGTATATATGAGTTGTTTCATAAACAATAAAATGACTACTTACTCTGTGAAATCCAGCTATTAAAGTGAGAGGCACCCAACCCTCTTCATCCATGTTGGACCTCAAATAATGGTCTTTTACCAAATTAGCATCACTGTTGGCAAAAATATGACGTCAAAACAAATTGTTAAAGAAAACAAACTATCAGTTGACAAATTCACCATGCCTGAAATAATATTCAATCTGATGTAGTATCAAACCAGACAACGAAGATAGATCCGTAAGTGGAGGAGATGCACGAGGGTGGAGGGGTGGCACATAAACTAGTGGTGGTGGCGGTGGCATCTCTGCACAAGGTGGAGTTAGTACCAACTTCTTTCAACAAATATAAAAAACACACTTAAGGGAGATTCATATGCATTTTGAAAGTGATTTTGTGATTTTAAATAATCATAAACAGATATTCAGTTTAATAAAATGTGATCCAGAGATGGTGTTTAAACGTGTTCCTTTGATGATCAATTTTGTTACAGCTAGAATCAACTATCAAACTGATTATCCACAACAAACTGTTGTTATCTGCAACAAAACCGACCTAATTTGGAAACGCTTGCCCATATTTCACAAAAATCCCATCAAATTCTAAAAAAAATATATTTTTTGGTCATTTTATCTTTAATAATTTCTTAAATAATCATATTTTATCTAACATTAAAACACTTTATCGTTTAATTATCGACTATCTTCTACAACTGTTTTGATTATCATATCACATAATCACTTCCAAGATGGACATCCAAACAACCCCCAAGAACTTACCATAACCCATGGGGACACCATATGGTCTCATAGGCTGGGGAGCAATAAAAAGAGCAGAACCCAGGTGAGCTTGTTGCATATAACCCCTAGGAAAAGGAGGTGGTGGTGGAGCCACCCCACGATGTGGCATAACACCACCATGACTCCAAGGACCGTACCATTCACGATCATGGTGATCCCGCCTACCACCAGGACCATTGTTAAGATAAGGTCCACCATCACCACGAGGGCGGGGCCCAAAGTTATTCCTCTTCCTATTGATAGGGTGATCATGTAGCGGAAGTGAAGGGGACCCAATACCAGCCACGGGTCTCGTTGGAACAAAACTGTTCCCATTATATGGACTTTGCTCCATTACCGGAGAATCTAACACCGCTGGCACAAAACCGCCATACGGCGTGGTATAAATAGGATATGGCGGCATTGGTGGTGGAGGCGGTGGTAGCCGATTGAAGCCGCCCCCTGCACCTCCACCTCTTTTCATTGACCTTTGCCGGTGGACATGGTTTTGATTAGAATGTTGATTTGTGTTAGTTTTAACAGGTTTCTGTGGTGCATGTGAAATTGCAGGTGCCTGTACAAAAGAAATAAACATTCACAATCAGAAACCTCAATTCATGTTGAAATAGATATTTGTTTTTAGGCAAATTGGAGTTTTAATAATCCGAACTATGACATATTAGCCGATAATATTCCATATTGATAATTTTCCAGTAGCATAACAATCGATTTAAACTTGTTTTCCTGAACATGGTGATTCAGAACGAAATGGAGAAACTTACAAGCGAAACCGGTATCCAAACTATGACAATTTGATCATTTGACGGTTGACGATCCTAACTCACCTTTATTGCCACTTTTATTACCAAGGGCAGTCCAATTAGCATAACACTCGTAAATCTGCACTCGATTTTAAGGTGTATTCTATCAAAATGATGATTTTGAACGAAATATATTATGAATATGCTACTGGAATGCCCCCATGCAACAAAAGCTAAAGTTAGTATTGTCAACACTTAGGTCAAATTACCAATAGATCATAATTTGAATTAATAGAATCAAATTTGACTTCATTTTATAAAAATAATTTAATAACTAAGGTGTATCAGATAACCTGAGAGACGGTGACTGATCCGTCAGATGTAGATTTAGAAGATGATTCCGACTGGAACGACAACGACTTCGGCAACGGCCGAGTTAATTCCGAGAGCGACGGCCGAGTTAATTCCGAG